>OZ026530.1:52552142-53974928 GCA_964019695.1 Loripinus fragilis
CATGCTGAGAACAAATCATTTAAGAGGTTAACTAGATCAGATAAGGACCATTAAAAACAAATAAATGTCAATCAAATCTGGGATACTTGGATGTAGACTGGCACCACCTCGTATTTTTTAATGCCAGTTGAACCAGTCCTTAAAACAGAGCCATCAGAGTAAGACTGGCTACAAGTATATGATATGACACATTGATGATAAATTGTTTTAAGGACTGGAGCCAGTCTAATTCTGCATGTGCACGGTAAATTCTTAGTATGTTAACGACAGTTTTATGTTATACATGTAGCCTTGAAGAACGGGATATGCACCGCTTCCGAATATTTTTTGAAACTACCCCTTTCTGTCACGCCTATACGAATTATACCTGTCATTAAAAGACTTAGAAATTCAGGACGAATTCAATTTATTGCAAAATCTTCATCTATATACACAAAAATCTGTTTGCGCCACAAGCACAAGACCTTTTGGAGAAGTTGGCGGAAATTCTCCTCTACAACTTTCATCGCGAACACATTTTGCTAAAATTTCAGACAAAAAAGTTATTGATAAAAATTAAGTCTAAAAACTTAACAGCTGGAGTTAAGTGATATTGAAATGAATTTTTGCCCAAGTATGTGCATTGTAATGGACTAAAGTTTAGCGGTGTACTGGAAGAGTTTTTTATCACTTCACGGTTTTTGGGTTCGAAATGCAAAAAACAACTTTATGAAGAAAATTAGCGTTTTGAGTGCAGTTTTTATCGAACTCAAGTACAGGTGATTGCAAACCTGCCTAGTCGACTTGAAAAAAACACCAAACACTTGACATTTTGCTTATGGCAATTTTTTTATGAATTTAAAAAAATTGATAATATTCCAAATTTTCCGAAATTTTCGGAAATCGTCACCTGAACATACTAAAATCATTGTATGTGTTTTATTTTATGTTAATATGTTTGACAAAACACCATGCGACTTGATGAGATCATTTTCTGACGATATTTGCTACTAATTTGGTATCCACTTCCGATTTTAACGTGTAACTTTAAAGGTCATTTAAATGGCAAAATTTGTTAAAGATTTCTCTTATTTTTAAGCAGAACAGTGACTCCAATTCATAGTGAAGAACCCCTGAAAATTACACTGCTGTGCCGCAGATAATAAAGCGTACAGAGCAATGCAAAGTATGTATGCAAACTGCATGGTTCAGCTAATAATCCTTTGATTAAGTTGTTGACCGTGGCTGTGATCATGTTAACGAAGAAGAGAAATGGAGTGTTCAAATGTCAAAAAAAACTTTTGATTCTTTTCATCTTATATCACAGCTTTTATACACATCTTCAACCTAATTAAAATATAAATGGATAATGTATCTGATGAATAGTTTATATCACACTAAAAAGTGTGACTTTTTGAAAGGATGGTACCTTTACTCGGACCTCGTCTGTGCAAGGTCTACTGTTCATTTTGAAATGACATAATTTGCAGAGTCTTGACAAAGCCTTGGACCTTTTTATAGAATTCAAATTTTGTAAGAGTGATTTTTACTTTCTGAACGGAAGCAAAAATTGTATGGTGGCTACTTATAACTTCGGTTCACTGTAAAGTGTTCTAGCTAGAGTGTGGTACTCGTATTTTATTGTTTCGATTCCTGATTTTTGCCTTCTTCATTACTTCATTAAACTTATTGCCTACAGAATGTCGTCTGCTGATAACCTTTTCAAACAGTTAGGACCCAGACCAGGCCCGAAGATGTCAGGCATGATGTGGATCCAATCTGTTTGACAATCAGATGGTATTCCTGAAAGAATTTTTCGAAAAAGTTGATTTTGAAAAAATCAGCAGATGGTAAAAAAGCATGAAAAAATCCTGGGATGCAAAGAGTAAATGTGTCAACGATAAAAAGGTAGTTATATAACGCGTTTGAGTTTAAACCCAGTATGCACATTAGAGCGGGCCACCATCCGCCCGCCAACAAAAACGCCATTCCAATGGTGTTTAGCTGGCGGGCCGATGTTGGCCCGAGATTGTGTGCTAGCTGGGAAGGTGTTTTAGTTTAGGTAATTATGATATATGTATATATTTACAGCCCGTTTAGAAATATAACCATGGTGACCGTTTCTATGGTTACGGTGACGTCAAAAAGGGTGAAACTGGTGTTGTGTCTGTTCCTAGTTTCCATTTGTACAGTCTTTCTTTGTAAGTAGATCTAGTCACAAAAGTAAAGTTTTTCCTGCCTAAGGGGTACTTTCATCTGTGCCCACGCATGGATTTTCTTCAAACTTTGCATATAAACAACTCATTATATACGAACTATGAAAATGTATTTATCGAATTGGATAGTTAAGAATAAGGCATAGGAAGCAACCCTGACATACTCCACCTTTGAGGTGGTACCTGTCTCTAAATTTCCATGTCCTAAATCTATATTTTTGTTTATTTCTATGATTTGTCATCTAGATTGAATCCAAAATACCATAGACATTATTTTAATACCACGAAACCATTTGGATAAATTATGGTTTACGTTTTCAGAAGAAGTGATTGTAAAATTTCATTATGTTCTGATTCGACTCTTCTCATACGAACATAAATCATTTATATTTTATTGCAGCGTTGTTTTACATTTCCTCTTAAAATATAAAGAAGCATCATTCACCTGTCAGTTTCTTCAGACCATTTAGCCTATCCTTACTGTGCATGCTCAGAAGCTTCTTATTTGCAATCAAATAAAACTAACAAGAATATAGTATGTGCCAACAGCCATCTGATCGGCGTGTATTTAGTATATTTCATGACAAAAGAATAGCATAGTTTGTGTTTGTTATTCTGAAGCTCTGCTACAGCCATATTCTAAGTCCATCCGTCATAGTCTTGGTTTGCGATCCCCAATCAATGGAACAACTTTTACAATTTAAATCTGAAACGAACTGATATAATATCATCTTCAAGTATTGTCTTCTAATCTTATAATTTTTTACAATTTTGAACAAATTGTTACTACTACAATTGAACTTTAACATCCTGTGTAACTTTAAGGTTACAATGCACTGATGCCATCACAATTAATCTGTAAACCTGCATAAGTTCTGAAAGAAATGCTTAGATGCTCTTGCTGAATAAAGCATAAAATGCTTTAATTTATTTATGCAATACTACGAAAAAAGCTACAATAAAACTCATAAACTCAGATGGTTCAATCAGAATATATATGTAAGCTGTTAACACAGTAATCTAATTCGATTAGAAGCAACCGACTGTAATGCATATATGTAAAATTATGCGTGATAATATTTCTATGGATAGACAAAACACTTTGAAGCGTGACAACGCTTACAATATGAAACATACTTCTATTAAAATGAATGCCTTAAAGCTGCATAGTCTGTAACTTTTGATATTTTAATTTTTGAAATAATGTTTCTATTTTTCAAGAACACAGTAAAAACTAAAATTCAGGTATACATTTTACCAATTTCGTAAATCTTTACAAATTATCAGTATCAAAACAACAGCATTTATGTAAAAACTTGACTTTCTATAATTATTGGAGGGACGCAAATAATTACAAACACGAGAAAAAAAAACACCTGTTTTTATAAGATAATTCACTTTTCCATGCAGTTCTCAGCTATAGTGAACAGACTTATTGTGAAAAGTTAACTTAATTCTGCTTTTACAAATAATTTAAAAAGAAAATAAAACTTTTTGAAAAATGTTAATAGTTGCAGACTTAGTCTCTTTAAGTCTTTTCTCTTTTAACATGAAATATTTAACAAGAACAGATGTTCATGTCCAAGTGGGTTATTATATGGGCTCTGCAATAGAAATACCCAAAGTTCATCACTCAAAGGTCATGGTACATCTGTATGAAATGTTTTGTGAGCATCTGCTTACCATAACCATGAGGATAATCATTTGTTTTACGTTTTATTGTATGCTTTTTACTTTATTATTATCATAAGATAAAAGCGCAGATATATTTACCTTTAAGTGCACCTTCCTTAATTCTATACTTGCCAATCTGTATTTCTCCAGAAATCTGCAAATTCACCATCTGCTTGCCATCTCTACCACTTCTTTCCATTCCAATATCCTGAAATTCTTCCTGCCTCTAGTACATATCAATTTGACTATGATGTCCAGTCTTTTCAAACACCTCAAAAAACTAAATACTTGTAATAAATATAGTACATTTATACTTAACAACGATGGGATAGACGAAACCAGAAATTAGGTAGCATTCGTGCTTAATTAGCCCTTCTAGACTAAAAATTCTAATCTATTCAAACCACCCTAATATTATAAAATATCCCTAAAATATATTCCTTGATGAACATGGCCACGATAAAACTGAAATAGTGCATTTCATTTGTTCGTCAGTATATGCTTAAATAAAGGGAATAAATTTCCAAATTATAAAAAAATATATATTCATTTCTTGAAAGATCTTTCTTTCACATTCCAATGATATTTGCAAATCAATTTTTTATAACTTGTAATGCAATGTGGCATAAAATAATTGAACATGCGGCATAAAATAATTGACTACTTAATGATGTATACTATGCTTCTAATACTGTTGGCCAATGTTTCCAACATCATTCTACAAACATATGTGCTTAAAAATAGTATATGATGTGTATGCTACATCACAATTGTGGGTGGGTGGGTGGGGTGAAAGCACGTTTGAACGATCTGCTGGCTAAGGCTTCGATAATTCAATATTAACCTATCTTCTCTTTATACACCTGTCGTCACGTGCAATTAAAGTTTCACGTGGAAATTCATTTTTCAAATGAATACAACTCACGTGAAACTTAACTATTTAATGCTTTTTCAACTTAGACTTGATGTACCATAAAACCGCTTACAAGCGCCCATTCACACCTTAACCTTAAAACGCTGTGCAAACAAATATAAATTTAATTATGCTCTGATTCGACTCTTCTCATACGAACATAAATCATTTATATTTTATTGCAGCGTTGTTTTACATTTCCTCTTAAAATATAAAAAAGCATCATTCACCTGTCAGTTTCTTCAGACCATTTAGCCTATCCTTACTGTGCATGCTCAGAAGCTTCTTATTTGCAATCAAATAAAACTAACAAGAAAATAGTATGTGCAAACAGCCAGCTGATCGACAATAAAGAACGGGCAACCAAAATGCTATTAACAGCCATAAATGAAAAATACAAATGTATTCTTTTATCATATTTGTTAGCAACATTTTCTGAGGTAAAGCTCGTGTATGTACCTGTTTTTGGAGCTCTCTACCTTCCATCTGCCATGTTTTTGGATCGATCTCTCAGGAACTACGTTCCCTGCTGCTGTAGCTCCGCCAGATCTGAGGCTGTGTAAGCCAAAACTGCCCTTAAGCAAACCAACTTTTTCCAAAGGGGTACTTTCATTTGTGCCCACGCATGGATTTTCATCAAACTTTGCATATTAATAACTCATTATATACGAACTATGAAAATGTATTTATCGAAATTAGATAGTTAAGAATAAGGCTTAGGAAGCAACCCTGACGTACTCCACCTTTGATGTGGTACCTGTCTCTAAATTTCCATGTCCTAAATCTATAGTTTTGTTTATTTCTATGATTCGTCATCTAGATTGAATCAAAACTACCATAGACATTATTTTTATACCACGAAACCATTTGAATAAATTATGGTTTACGTTTTCAGAAGAAGTGATTGCAAAATTTCAATATTTTTTTTTTTTTTTTTTTAAAAATTACAAAACATTTAACATTCAATTCAAAAGATGGATATGTTCTAGTCTTTGTCAAGATATCAAATTATCACAAAAACATGCCATATATATACTGCTGATCTGAGCCAAATATCATGAAAATCCAAAACCGGTAACTTTGTCATTCCTACCTGTTATGGGTATAGGTCAATTTTTTTTTAAATTAATTATTTAGTTCAAACGAATCAATAACTCGACATAAGGTGGTTGTTTTTTGATCAACTTCCACTTTTCTTAAAGAAAGACATGGTTAGACAATTTTAAATGATTAAATGGTCAGAAATGCTGAAGGTCATTGCCCTGTGTCATGGCACTATGGGGCCAAGACAATGTGTATCACTTCCTCAAGTTCTGCATGATATTGTTTAAGAAACAACAATTAACATGTGAAAACAAGAAGACTAAATATTTCCTTTACATCCAAACTGAACTAGAGGAACCACATTTTGGTGCCGTGACCAGTATAACATGTAACAGAGTCTTATCAAAGGTATCATAAAACAGTGTTCTACATGAATTAGTGAGGTCCAGAAACAAAACTGTATGCCTAGAATATACAGCCAGCTAAAGTATAAATGTTGCTATCTGATGCAAATCAGCATCAGTTTTACAAAACAGCATGAACAGAGAAGAGTTAAGCATTAAATTAGCAATACCTTTGAAGCCAAGAGTTATCTGTGACCAAAATGGTTAATTTTAACCAATAGGTTTGACAGGGGGGTATTTTTGAGAAGCAGGTCTATTAATGAGTCTTACAATTATAGAATCATAGATATAAGGTTCTTCTCCTGTATGAACTGACTTGTCATAAGGTTTCTCTTCTGTATGAATTAAAATTTTGATAATGTTACATATTAAGTGTAACATTGGCTAGATGTAGTTTAAAAGTCTAGAAACTAGATGTGTTAAGTACAGGTGTCAACATATTGTATCATTTCGGCTAATATTATTGTGTAAGCACTTCATTAAATAAGAATCGTGGCACTTAATATCAAAGAATATTGTTTGTTTTTCTTTTTTCAATCCATAATAGGGGAAAACACTGAACATATTAACTTCTACCAATAAACGTACTAGCATGATGATTCAAACTAAGCAAATATTCAAGTATGTTTTACACTGAAACATAATTATTGTATGTTTTACATTTCAATGAATTAGGGCCATGTGTTTACATCAAGTTAAAAAAATATGTTACCGGTCCTTGAATTTCATCAAATTTGGTCTACATATTCTTAACATATATGGATAGTTTATATGTTGAAATGGTATCTTGACAAAGGCGGCAACCTGTAAAAATGTTAATTCCAAATTTGACTGAATACAAAATATACAGTCGAAAATTGGGGTACCATGCTATAAAAAATGAATGCCCACCCAATATCCTAAAACATACAAAGCCATGTTAAGTAACAGCGAACTTATCAATGATATAGCTATTTAATAAAACATTTCTCCGCCCGTTACATGATATGTCAATTACTTTAGAAATGATTATAACTGGGTACCCTAAGGTATAATAGTGATATCATTCATGACGTCATAAATTAGCAATTGGAATTGCATAAAAACTCAAACGCATCATAAATATTAAAGTTATACCCCAAACAATTAAATAACATAATATTTTCAAAATCCAAGCGTGGGCAGACTCCCATGTTAATTTCCCATACCATGCAAGAGCCCCTTTCCCAGCAAAATCTCTCTTGCTCTAGTGTTTGACAGCTTCCTACTTTTACAGAACTTACAACCAGACTTAGTTTAACACTTGCCTGAAAAATATAATTACTTAAATTATCATTTATATTAGTTAATTCATATAAACCAAAATATGAGTTTTGGGACACACCATGATTCCCGTAGGGGATATGACTATCCACGTGCATTCCTTAAACTTATCAGTTTTGCTTTGCTTGATAAAAAATTCTAGTCTTTCTTGAAAAATCCTGGTATTTGAACGTATTAAATTTGCCTATTCAGAATATCTCAGGAATCAAACTATCCTAACATGCATATTAAGACGAATATCAAATTAATAAGATTGTTACCTTCTTTACCAAACATTTGTACAATTTTTAGCAACATATGAGGAGAAAAAGGTTCTTTTTTAATAATAGACAGATGGCTGAGAATGGGTTTGCCCCCACCCCCCCCTAGGGAATTTCGCAGACATATCCTATCTTGTAGAGAATCAAAAGCCGAGTCTTTTAAGAGATGTTTGCACTCTGTGCTCCGAGGCGTTAGTCTGTAAGAGCCTGTAACATACGTTACTGAATCAAACTAAGAAAAAGTAATTGAAAGTTTGGGCTACAAATTAAAGACATTAAAATATTTATTTTTAAAAATCATTCATATAGTCTGCATAATGGATATCTTAACTATGTATGACAGCAATTTGAACAAAATTGCGGCTTCCTAAGGTGTCATATGCTTTACATAAATCAGATAACCCATTAAAATTTGCAAGTGTGGCTAACATCATTTACATTCACAATCTCTCTGTGTGTTTTGCAAAATGTTTTTAACCATGTCTAACTAGCTTATGCAATTGGCTAACAGAAAAATTAGAGTTTGTTTTCCTAGCTTAAATATTTTTTCTGAAATAAGCAATTAAACAACCCTACCCCTACCCAGTTTTAAGGTGAAATGTTTGGTATTAAAACTAAAGTAAAAATAGTTAAAAAATATTTGCAGTTGATGAATGTGTTTCATTGTTTGGGATTTATTTGCTTATATGAAAAGACTCATAAATCCGCAAGTTTGTTGCAAAAATTCTAATATCAGAGGCTGTAACACATGTTACCTGATGTAATAAATGGGCACTCTCATTGTCTTTACGTAAGATATGCCTAAAAATGTTTTAATCTCCTTGAGGGAATTTTGCAGACATATTCCTTCTTATAGTACAACTCAAGCTGCATCGAATAAGGGATGTTTGCACTCTCTATGTTGGGGCGTTAGTCTGAAACAGCGTGTTACATGCGTTACTATATCAAATAAAGGAAATGTAGTTAGAAAGTTTGAGCTAAAATTGTGAAAAAACTCGTAGCTGTTGGATATCTTACATTGTTTAGGGATTTTAAACTGGCTCCTATGATAAAGACTTATAGATCTGCTAGTTGTCATCAAGTTTTAAAGATCAGAGAGCGTTACATATGTTAGCGTGATAAGTAAAATCATCAAAAAGTATTTTGACATCAAGCTGAGTAAGGGCCTGCTCCATTCTAATCCCCTTTGGAATTCTGCAGACAAATTACATCTTATGTTACCATTCAAGGTGCATTTAATAAGAAATTTTTGCACTCTGTAAGTCTGGGCATTAGCCTGTAACAGCTTGTTACATATGTTACTATATAAATTTGAGAATAAGAAAATTGAATGTTTGAGCTACCAAAAAAAGACATTAAAATTATCTAATAAATTGACATTCCTATTGTCTTTATACTGGAGGTCTTTACTACATATGTAAGCTGTTTAACATTAATACGGCTAACTGTGGTGTTATGTGCGTTACATGAACCTAGTTATAATTTAAAAGCTATAATTGTGGCTATCGTCATGTAGTTAAACAACTACTAAGACTTGGTTTCAAACTGTTTTATTAGATTTTACAAACATATACTCAATTGATGAATAGGAAAAACCAAGTTTGCTTTTCTATCTTAAATATATTATCTTATAGGAGCTAATACACAGCCCTACTCCCAGTTTTACAGAGAAGCGAATTTTGTTATTACCGTTTAAGTAAAACACATGAAAGCGATTACAGCGTGTGGATATTTTTAATTTTCTTAGTCTGTCTTGCTCATATATCTACAAGATGTCATTAAGTTAAAGATCAGGACACTTAATGTGTACTTATAAGTCGTTTGTGCCAAAACACTAGAAATTATATTCATTTCTGATTATCAAGCCCATGGACTGGTGTTACAGATGTTACCATGACTTTTTGGGCACATTTCCTACTACTGTGCATATAATGCTAAATATAGAGCCACAAATAGAGAAGATAGTTTTACATTTTTACAAGAAAATACAATAAATGAAATGGTCCAACATATTTCTCATCGATTTAACACTCATGTTAAACGTTTGTCGTTGTCTGCTTCTGTGGTAATCATTATTATCACACGCCTCCTTGCAACTAGTAGAATCATCACACAATATTTCAATCATTTACTGTTATTCAATTTTACCACCAGTCCACTCAAAATTGATGAGCCATTATCAACTTTCCAATTTTGCCATTTATGGCTTGGAACATTCGGAAACTGATATGAATTCCTAATAGTTGGCTCTTTGAGTATGTGTTTCAAATGATACTCTGCAAGTAGGAGAAAGACTAAAGCTTTACAAGGAGGAAACTATGCCATTAAGAGCAATGAGTACCTGGACTGATGTACCTTGATATTTCTGTGATAAAGAATCATATCTTAGCTGGTTAACTTTTATAAATGTAGCCTTTCCATACATGCAACCCACATATTTTGATCTAATAATGTCTCTGCACTTATTATCTTTCCCCAAGCATTCAAAAACTTACTTGAAGTCTTAGTACTTCTGAAGTGGTGAAACCGAGGTAACTCTTTCCCTTCAGATAAACAAACAATATGTATCACAGCAGGTAAAGCAATGAAATGCAGGATGAACAGAGCGCAAATTAGATCCTTTCAATTCAATGATTCGCTAAGTTTCTAAGATAAGAGCGCTTATTAAAGGATGTAACATATATAACTTGTCATAATAAATGAGCAAGGGCATTGACGTGACATCCTTTTTGATTACACAGTCAGAGGCAAGTGTTTTCAATTTCAGTGTTTTCAATGGATCATGAAATGAGGCACCTTATCAACTTGTTTACTCTGTATAAATCTTCCATAGAGCATAATATAGAGCTACTGGTTATCCCATTCTACCTATAGTCCACTTTCCTTCTTTTGAATGCAACAGCTAATGATATGGCTGCAAAAACTGAGAAATCATAGGTTTTACATTTTTTAAGACATGCTTCAATGTACTGACATCAACAAACAACCAACTACAAACATAATTGATGGCATTTTCATTTCATTTTCTTTCTCTTATACCAGATAACTTTCAAGGTGTAACAGAAATTGTTTCAGACGGTCTGCCAAAACCATCAAGAGTCAACATTGTAACTAAAGAAAACTTATTAAGTTCTTTGGGCGCAGCAAAATACTATTGATCTAAGACCTGAGGACTTAAGCACCAAAAGACTGGATAGGTTCCATGGCAAATGATGCAAAAAGCAGCCTATCAAATTTCTGTTTGACCAATGTCAGAAATCTTAAAGTATTCTTAGAGGTACACGGTAGAGACATAGATTTTGCAAAATCAGAGCAAAGTTATCATTTGACTAGCACGGATGCAGAGGCAGCTGCAGTTAGATTGCTCTTACCACTTCACAGGAAGATATATATACCAGAGTCATACTCCATTGTATGCATATATGTGAAATGGAATTAAACCCATATTTAATCAGGTGTTTGATCCCATGACACTGACATGCTGTTTCTACTTTTGAAGAATGCTAAGGATTCAAGTTTGGCTGAGTCAAATTGTTTGACGCTGGCACTGGCCACACATATCAAGAAAATTAAGTCTTTTGATAGTTAAAGAGGAGGATCACACAAAATGCTTATAAGTGAAGTTTGTCACAATTACCAATTTTTAAAAGTAATCTTAATTAATGTAACACATATAACACCATAGGAAGCTGTATATTTGTTAAAAAAAAAACTTTTCTTATGTATCAAAGGTATTCAGCATGCAAACTACATGAATAATTTAAATAAATAGATAGTTTTATGTCTTCTTTCTGTTTCTCAGACTTTCAATTCATTTATTCGTAAATTGATATGATATCATACGTATCATACCATTACAGGCTAACCCCCCTAGTTAATAGAGTGCAAACATCTCTTATTTGATGCAGCTTGAATTGCTCTTTAAGGTAGAATATGTCTGCACAATTCCCAAAGGGGTGGAGAGGAACAGGATTGTACTCAGTTTGCAGTCCTAATACAATGCCATGATTCTACTGGTTGTGATGAAATTGGTGATTATTTTGCAATAGAAGCAGACATAATGATAAACATTGTGAGGATGACTTGAATAAAGATTGTTTTTGACTAATTTTATTTAATAGGAATATTTATTAAAAAGTGTCATTTAAATGAGAACTATTATTTTCTACCTATATGTCTATATATACTCAGAAAAACAATTGAAGGATATTTCGATTCAGTTACATCTCTAACATTTATTATAATAAAAACTAAACTAATTATGCATGCATTTCATAGTTCCAGATATCTGCAATCAAAATGAATGTTTGATTTAAGTCACGCTTCAATGATTAAAGTACAGTACATGTCCAAATGGAGTAACCCTCTATACTGAAAAGTCACAAGCATTCAAAAATGATAAAAACCCATTTTTATCGTTTGTATTCCATAATGGCTGGCTCCAAAATCATTGCTGGATCTCCCTCAAGAGTATGGCACCTAATTTTGTAGTTGTTTTCAGTGTTTTACTGCCGATTTGTTGTCATATTGGCTGGGGTATGCCATATCTGTGTAATTTTGTTGAAGAAGTTGTTACGTTATTAGGTGCAATTACGGATAAATGGGTGTGAACACTTGTCTGTGGTCGGAATTAGAATATAAGTGATAACCAGGTAAAAGTTGCAGCAAAAATTATAAACGCTAATTTTTTTGCTTGTGAACTTTGGGTAAAAAGGGTTGGTGCATTTGGTGTGGTACTGTATCGTAACCAATGACCCGTAAATTTTATTTTGCGTTCTGCTGGATTGCAGATTGGTAGTTCTATCAGATACGAAAAGGCCTTGTATGGAAATTATTTTCTCAACTGTAATATTGTCAAAATAATTTTAATATCCTTCAATTGTTTTTCTGAGTATATTTTAATATTATAGGCATTAGGAAATATGTGATTAAAAAGGTTATATAACATAGATAACACAATTCCATGTGCTTGTTATCAGCAATGACTGTAATTACTAAGACTAAGGCACCAGAGGCTAGAGATTAATAGGAAACATGTGAAAACGGTATTTTTCTGAAATTTCATCTCTTACTTCCAAGAAAATTTCCTAGCTCATTCATTATGCCATGTAACATACGGTTCATACTTTAATAAGTGCTCTGATCCTGATGTCAAACTTGCAAATGTATGATTCTTTATTGCATTAGCAAGACAGTGCCAAAAATGTAAGATATCAACGAGCGTGAAATATTTTCATATATTTTTCTTCAATAATAGATACTAAAATTGGATACTTAAAATTGGGGGTAGGGTTGTTTAATAGCTCATATAAAACATTGTATTTGAGATAGAAAAGCAAACTTTGTTTTTTTCTATTAGTCAAATGAGTATTTTAGTAAACTGAGATTAAAAACACTTGTAAAAATGCACAAATTGTCTGTAAAATGAATGATGTTAGTCACGATTTCAACTTTCAAAGGGAAATTTAATCTATGTAACGCATATAACACCATAGAAGGCTGTAATTTTGTTTAAAATTCTGCTTTTATGTAGCTTAGGCATCCGGCTTGCAAACTACATAAGAAATTTAAATAATTAGATGGTTTAATGTCTTCTTTCTGTAGCTCAAACTTTCATTTTGATTTTTTCCTTAGTTTGTTACAGTAACATATGTAACAGGCTGTCAGAGACTAACGCCCCGGAGCACAGAGTGCAAACATCTCTTAAAAGATGCGACTTGAAATTTCCTTTAGATACGATATGTCTGCAAAATTCCCTAGGGGGGGGGGGAGCAGGACCTTTTTTAGCTCGAAGTCTTTAACTGGCTTAGAAAAATTCTGTCAGCCTCTTCATTCATCCTTACAGTGCTTGACATAGAAGAATTTAGCACCTTTGGCATTTTTTTTTAATTTAGCTAAATTGTTTCATTCTGCAATGCCGTCCATAAATTCTGTGACCATTTGAGTTAAATCTAGTTTGTTTGTTTTTTGTTGTGTTTTTTTTTTATTTTTATTTTTTAGTTGTTTTTTTAAACGGAAATCATTTTTGACCGAACCCCCTTCTCTTAGTCATCTAATTTCATGTAATTTTCAATAGGAATTACAATAATAACAATCTATGGAAAATTATCTCCCAACAAGAAGCACCAATCACATTCTTGTTCACGTGATCCCATGAAATTTGCTAAATAAGTCCATTTATAGACACCTAGATGCAACCAAGAAGCGTCGCGTCCTTTCTTGTTTATCACGATATAATTCACGCCAATTACAATCTATAAACATCATCTCAACAATTAAGAAGCTCTAAACCCTTTATTGTGTTGTATGAATTTGTAAATTTAATCTTATTGATATCAAAACTGAGAATACTAAAACAACCAAGAAGCGTCACACACATTCTTAGTCTTTCACCTTGGGAATCTCAACAAAGACTTACTATAAACCGCATCTCGCCAAACAAAAAGCGCCAACCCCATTCTTGTCTCGTATTAGTTCTTTAAAGTTTATTTTTGTAATCTCAAATCTGAGAATGCTAAAACAAACAAGAAGCGTCAAACCCATTCTCGTTAAATCACTTTGGAATCAGCCCAAAGGCAATCTATAAACCTCATCGCGCCAAGCAAGAAGCGCAAAGCCCATTCTTGTTTCGTATGAGTTCTTAAAAGTTTATTTTAACAACCTCAAGTCTGAGAATGCTAAAACAACCAAGTAGCGTCTCATCCATTCTAGATTAATCATTTTTGGAGTCTGACCAAAGACAATCTACAATGTATAAATCACATCTCACCAAACGAGAAGCGCCAAGCCCATTCTTGTTTCGTATAAGTTCTTAAGTTTATTTTAGTCATTTCAAATCTTTGAATGCTACAACAACCAAGAGGCGCTACCATGTCCGTTCTTGATTAATCACTTTTGGAGTCTGACCAAAAACAATCTACATCATAAAAACCATATCTCGCCAAACAAGAAATGCCAAGCCCATTCTTGTTTCGTATTAGTTCTTAAAAGTTTATATCAGTAATTATAAATCTTAGAATACTAAAACAATCAAGATGCGTCACATCCATTCTTGTTTAATCACTTTTGGAGTCTGACCAATACGTCTCGCCAAATACGAAACGCCAAGCCCATTATGGTTTCGCACAAGTTCTTAAAAGATTATTTTAGTAATCTCAAATCTGAGAATGACAAAACAACTTAGAAGCGTTACACCCATTTTTGGTTAATCAATTTGGAGTCTGACCAAAGACAATCTATAAACCTCATCTCGTCGAACAAGAAGCAACACGCCCATTCTTGTTTTGTATGAGTTCTCAAAGTTTAATTTAATAACCTCAAGTCTGAGTATGCTAAAACAACCAAGAAGCGTCACACCCATATTGTATAAACCACATCTCACCAAACAAGAAGCACCAAATCCGTTCTTGTTTCGTATTAGTTCTTAAAAGTTTATTTTAGTAATCTCAAATTTTGAATGCTAAAACAACCAAGCAGCCTCACACCTATTCTTGGTTAATCACTTTGAGTCTGACCAAAGACACTCTAAATTGCGTAAACCACATCTCGCCAAGCAAGAAGCGCCAATCCCATCCTAGTTTTGTACTAATTCTTAAACGTTCATTTTAATAATCTCAAATCTGAGAATGCTAAAACAACCAAGAAGCGTCACACCCATTCTTGGTTAATCACTTTTGGAGTCTGACCAAAGTCTTCTCGCCAAACAAAAAGCGCCAAGCCCATTCTTGTTTCGTACGAGTTCTTAAAAGATCATTTTAATAACCTCAAATCTTAGGATGCTAAAACAACCAAGAAGCATCACACCCATTCTTGGTTAATCACTTTGGAGTCTGACCAAAGTCTTCTCGCCAAACAAGAAGCGCCAAGCCCATCCTTGTTTCGTACGAGTTCTTAAAAGTTCATTTTAATAATCTCAAATCTTAGAATGCTAAAACAACCAAGAAGCGTCACACCCATTCTTGGTTAATCACTTTGGAGTCTGACCAAAGTCTTCTCGCCAAACAAGAAGTGCCAAGCCCATCCTTGTTTCGTACGAGTTCTTAAAAGTTAATTTTAATAATCTCAAATCTTAGAATACTTTATACCACAAGCCCCAACTTTAGCTTTGACTAGTTCCAGAAAAGATGTTTAGCAACTGGTATATTTTCAGATTCTGCAAAATGCAGATAATATTTTTTACTCAGTGATAATTCTGCTGTGATCCTTTTTCCAAAGGTCTAATTGCATTACAGCCTCAATAGCTTCCTGTTATTTAAAATAAATAAATACTCGTTCTTGACAGGGGCCACAGTTCCTAGTTCCAAGGATGATTTCTGTGCTTGTGGTTAGAACTGAGAATGCTTAAACAACCAAGAAGCGTCACACCCATTCTTGGTTAATCACTTTTGGAGTCTGACCAAAGTCTTCTCGCCAAACAAGAAGCGCCAAGCCCATCCTTGTTTCGTACGAGTTCTTAAAAGTTCATTTTAATAAACTCAATTCTTAGAATGCTAAAACAACCAAAAAGCGTCACACCCATTCTTGGTTAATCACTTTTGGAGTCTGACCAAAGTCTTCTCTCCAAACAAGAAGCGCCAAGCCCATTCTTGTTTCGAACGAGTTCTTAAAAGTTCAGTTTAATAATCTCAAATCTGAGAATGCTAAAGCAACCAATAAACGTCACACCCATTCTTGGTTAATCACTTTGGAGTCTGACAAAAGTCTTCTCGCCCAACAAGAAGTGCCAAGCCCATCCTTGTTTCGTACGAGTTCTTAAAAATTCATTTTAATAATCTGATATCTTAGAATGCTAAAACAGCCAAGAAGCGTCACGCCCGTTCTTGGTTAATCACTTTTGGATTCTGACCAAAGTCTTCTCGCCAAACAAGAAGCGCCAAAAATTCTTGTTTCGCACGAGATCTTAAAAGTTCAGTTTTATAATCTCAAATCTGAGAATGCTAAACCAACCAAGAAGCATCACACCTATTCTTGGTTAATCACTTTTGGAGTCTGTCCAAAGACAATCTACATTGGATAAACCTCATCTCGGCAAACAAGCAGCGCCAAGCCCACCCTTGTTTCGTATGAGTTCTTAAAAGTTCATTTTAATAATCTCAAATCTAAGAATGCTAAAACAACCAAGAAGCGTCACACCAATTCTTGATTAATCACTTTTGGAATCTGCCCAAAGACAATCTACATTGTATAAACCTCATCTCGCCAAACAAGAAGCGCCCGGCTCGTTCTTGTTTCGTGCTAGTTCTTAAAAGTTCGTTACAATAATCTCAAATCTGAGGATGTTAAACCAACCAAGAAACGTCACACAAATTTCTTGTTTAATCACTTTGGGAGTCTGACCAAAGACAATCTACATTGTATAAACCACGTCTCGCCAAACAAGAAGCGCCAAGCCCATTCTTGTTTCATGTGAATTCGTAAATTTTATTTTAATAATCTCAAAATCGAGATTGCTAGCTAAAACAAGCAAGAAACTTCTCACTCTGTGATTGAATCGCGAAGACCATGTATGAACATCAACTATCCAAACAAGAAGCGCCAAGCCCATTATTGTTTCCTATTAATTCATAAGTTTATTTTATTAATCTCAAACTGAGAATACTCAAACTAATAAGAAGCGTCTCACCCTTTCTTGGTATATAACATTGGGAATCTCACAAAAAACGACAAATTTAATTCAAGCAAGAAGCGCTAAGCTCAATCTTGTTTAGTATAAATCCATTAAATTTGAAATTAATCGCCATAGTAGATGCAACCAAAAGGCATCACAACCTTTTCTTAGGTTAACTTATTAGGGAATCACCCTAAAGATCGACTTTATAAATGATGTCTCTCCAAACATAACGCGCCAAGCACATACTGTTGTATTTCAAATGAATAAGAATTTTTTTATAGCTAGCTTTTTTTTCTTTTTTTTTTTTTTTTTTTTTTTTTGAGATGCGGAACACTCACTCCAGATTGACGGCTTACTATGCAAACCAGCAAATAATCCATATCCATGCGATATGTGGACGAACCCATTCATGTCAGAAGTAAAACTTTACTATTTTTGATATTTTAGAAACTCATCGCCCATTCTTGGGAAATAGCAGAATTCAACAAGCCGTTGATCCACACAAACCAAGTCTTAAGTATATGCCGTTACATGTGTCTGTATAATGAGCAGTACATGCTTAATGTGATTAAACTACTTACTTACTTTCTATAATATTAAACCTGCATATATTAGCAAATATTTGAATACCCTTAAGCGACAAAGGTGCAAAATACTCTTATTGCGTCGCTTAAGTTGCTTTTTATGATAATTATAGATGTACCACGACCTCTGACCAACGACCTTTGTGTCTTTCTATTTCAGACGATTGATGCAGAATGTGTAAAATGAGCCAGTCTGGCTGGAACATATGTGTATGACAAAGCTTTTATAGTAAATGTAAATAAATGCCTGAAACCATTTTTTTCTAGAACAACATATCAATATTGTAAATATAGTCACGCTTAAAAACGTTTGGTTTATCTGTACTCCTTCTTTACACAATGATAATCAAACTAAAAACATGCATATGCTTAGTTCATCATGTGCATTTCACGTCTACTCGCAATAATAATTTGCTTTTAGGAACTAAATTTTTACTTATTCTCGAATAACTTAAGAGCTCAATGTATCCAGGAATCTGACCCTTTTTAGGAGAATAATGTTCGTCATAATAGAAGTCAAACCCAAAACAATATATCTCACCGGACAAGAAGCGCCACACCATCTGTGAAGCATGCAAATTTTATCTATTTATTTTAACATTTTCCAAAAGCTTGCGCTTAGAGGGAAATAACCTTTTACTTCTTCGTATGCTTAAAATATATAGAGTAGCCTCCCTTATACCGAAAATAATAATTTCTGACCTAAAATGCTCTAACGGCGCAAGTAAAACTTAACGTGCTATTAAACATAAGTACCATATTGTCAAACCTGTCATAGCCTCTATGTATCTGACAGCAAGTACTTTACTTTTGAAACAGCTTGAAACAAAAAAGAGTGGCCTTGAATAAAAATGTTTTGACCAGGCTGAAACTATAAAATATCAAGTGAAATATCTAGCTTGACTTATCAGTTCTTCGTCATGATAAACGAATTCCCCTAGATCTGTATTGCACTGGTTATAAAAAGAATACTTATCATTTAGAGTCCTCTCTTGGTCCAAGTGGCCCTTTCAGCTAACGGAAGGACCTCCAATGTCCAGGCTCTCCACATTGAAAAACGCCTGTCAGTTGTACCTCTGTGAAACAATGCTTGTATCCGGATAAATGTCCACTTGTGACCGAAAAATTCACTCATCTTTGAAAGCACGTTTGAACGATCTGCTGGCTAAGGCTTCGATAATTCAATATTAACCTATCTTCTCTTTATACACCTGTCGTCATGTGCAAGTTTCACGTGGAAATTCATTTTTCAAATGAATACAACTCACGTGAAACTTAACTATTTAATGCTTTTTCAACTTAGACTTGATGTACCATAAAACCGCTCACAAGCGCCCATTCACACCTTAACCTTAAAACGCCGTGCAAACAAATATAAATTTCAATATTTTATTCAAAACTTTACAAAACATTCAACATTCAATTCAAAAGATGGATAAGTTCTAGTCTTTGTCAAGATATCATATTATTACAAAAACATGCCATACATATACTGCTGATCTGAGCCAAATATCATGAAAATCCGAAACCAGTAACTTTGTCATTTCCTACCTCTTATGGGAAAAGGTCAGTTTTAGCAAAATTAATTATTTAGTTCAAATGAATCAATAACTTGACATAAGGAGGTTGTTTTTAAATCTACTTCCACTTTTTTTAAAGATAGACATGTTAAGACAATTTAAAATGATTCAAGGTCAGAAATGCTGAAGGCCATGGCCCTGTGTCATGGCACTATGGGACCAAGACAATGTGTATCACTTCCTCAAGTCCTGCATGATATTGTTTAAAACACATAACTATCCTAACAATAAACATGTAAAAACAACAAGATTAAATATTTTCTTTACATCCCAACTGAACAAGAGGAACCACATTTTGGTGCCGTGACCAGGATAACGTGTAACAGTCTTATCAAAGGTATCATAAAACAGTGTTCGACATGAATAAGTGAGGTCCAGAAACATAACTGTATGCCTAGAATATACAGCCAGCTAAAGTATAAATGTTGCTATTTGATGGAAATCAGCATCAGTTTCACAAAACAGAATGAACAGAGAATATTTAAGAATTAAATTAGCAATACCTTTGAGTTATCTGTGACCAAAATGGTTAATTTTAAAGAATAGATTTGACAGGGGGTTATTTTTGTGAAGCAGGTTTATTTATGAGTCTCATAATTATAAAATCATAGATATAAGGTTCTTCTCCTGTATGAACTGACTTGTCATAAGGTTTCTCTTCTGTATGAATTAAAATTCTTAATGTTACATATTAAGTGTAACATTGGCAAGATGTAGTTTTAATGTTAGAAACTAGATGTGTTAAGTACAGGTGTCAACATATTGTATCATTTTAGCTAATATTATTGTTTAAGCACTTCATTAAATAAGAATCGTGGCACTTAATATCAAAGAATATTGTTTTTTCTTCTATTTCCAATCCATAAGGGGAAAACATTGAACATATCAACTTCTACCAATAAACATACTAGCATGATAATTCAAACTAAGCAAGTATTCAAGTATGTTTTACACTGAAACATAATCTTAACATATATGGATAGTTTATATGTTGAAATGGTATCTTGACAAAGACCGCAACCTGTAAAAATGTTAATTCCAAATTTGACTGAATACAAAATATACAGTCGAAAATTGGGGTACCATGCTATAAAAATGAATGCCCACCAAATATCCTAATACATACAAAGCCATTTTAAGTAACAGCGAACTTATCAATGATTAACTATTTAATAAAACATTTCTCCGCCCGTTACTTGATATGTCAACTACTTTAGAAATGATTATAACTGGGTACCTTAAGGTATTATAGTGATATCATTCATGATGTCATAAATTAGCGATGGAATAGCATAAAAACTCAAACGCACCAAAAATATTAAAGCTATACTCCAGGCAATCAAATAACATTAAATTATCAAAATCAAAGCGTGGGCAGACTCCCATGTTAATTCCCCATACCATGCAAGAGCCCCTTTAAATGCTGTCTGCTTTCACTTCTGTTGACTTAATTTCTGTCCTGCCAGCCAAGAGTGACAGTGACGTCATGTTTTGTTTACAACATTTTCACGGACTTATAAATGATATATCACATGTGAGGCTTGTATAGGGGTTCTAGTGATACAGGATATTTGCCATTTTACTTCCAGGGATATAGGATACTTTCCATTTTACTTCCAGGGATATGGGATACTATGTTCAATTTCAGGAATACTGCTATTTTACCTCCAAAATACACTGACCCAAAATGAAAACTTAACATTTTATTTCTTTGAATAACTGGTTCGTTTGTATACATGTCGCTGTAAGATTTACGCATGCTTATTGAGACTTCGTCGCAGATTACGATTATGCATTTTTTTTTTATTCAAATCCCAAGTCTATTCCAGCGCCAACGCCTGAAAAACGTGTTTCTTACGTTGCACGTGCTGAGGAACAGGTGGTTCATTAACAGCTTTAAAACCGACAAGAAAACATTTGCAGCTGAGTACTCGTAATAAAAAACAATTTATTGTTACAACACGCTTCCATTTAGTGACGGTACGTCTTTCAAAAGATCAAAGAAACCAATTTATTGGCGTGCTCATGGCGGGGTCTACGGTAAATGATATCGCGCATCATTTTGGCTGCTCTAGACAGACTATTCATTATCTTATGAACCTGTACAGCAGAACTGGGTATGTCAGAGTTCGTGCAAGACCTGGTCGCGCACGTGTGACGACGTTACGTACTTATCGCGTTAACACCTTAACTCACCCACGTAATCGTTTTAAACGGCAAAAAGTATTATTCGTCTTTACGGGGCTCATTCACAAATGATAATTAGTCATTTCGTGAAAAATAACGGACCTGGCATTTTACAGCATGACAATGCAAGGCCTCACACAACACGTAAATAACCACACAATTCCATGCTAAAATAACGTCAACCTCTTGCCTTGGCCTACGTTAATTCAATGAGCCGAAGTATTCTGTTAAGCATTCGTAAAAATGAAGGTGACACTGGTTACTGATGATCTTTTTAACACTACTTAAAGCACGCAGTCAGTAATTTCTTGTTTCCAAAATCTGTGTGATTGGTTTAATTGTTTTTAGAAATTTTCATTTTGACCCCTCTGAACTGAATTATTCATAAAAAATATGCAATTTATGATTTTTATCCAATAATTTTGTCAGAGACATTGATAAGGCATTGAAGATTCCATGACCGAAAAAATTAACCCCGAAACTTAATATTTGATCAAAATATATACTTTTGAATCCTATTTTAATTTTCCTTTTGGGTCAGTGTATATAAACACAGAGTAGAAATACCAATAACATCAATAAAAATCATTTCAAGATTTCCACTAAGGAGGAAAAGCTGTAGACCATGATCATTAGACAGAGTATAACTTGTGCACTTTTTATACACATATTTCCTTGCCAAAGATATTGAAGGGGTTGGAGGTGACCGCATACTGTATATAGTGGACTCTATTCGGATCAAACTTCCTTATCGATTGCTCGATTTTCCTCAGACTTGTGTGGTGTTTTGTGTTGAGTCTTAATTGTATTATGGTGTGGATATTGTCCTTTCTAGTTGAGATGGTTGCTCTAGTTTAATTGTGTTATGGCTGTCTTTTCTTCACGTTTCCGAGAATGATCAACGGTCTCTAATTCTGGCAAGGTCATGGTCACACCCTCCTTTCGATTTCCATATCACAGTGCACGTGTGCAACATAACCTGTGGGTAATATGTATACGCCCAAAGAAGGCCACAGGCTAATATCAAAAGGAAAACTTATTGGGAAATGTTGTTTAAGGGTAATACTATATTACTTGACTTTTCGCTTACTGTAAAGGCGGCGCCTCATGAATGCGTAATTAGGACTAGTCAACCTTAGGCATAGGTAAAAGCTGAAAATGAGGCGTGGTTTTATTCAAAAGTAACTGTATCTTCTTGCGCCATTATCTCAGTATAGACGCAAAACACATTATTTAGTCCTTAAAACGCCAGCAAAATAACTGCATCTAAAAATGTCTATTCATCATTAGCAGGGAGGCAAACATTGTGGACCCAGATCAGACTGCTCCTACAGGAGCAGTCTGATCTGGGTCCACACTGTTTATCTATGAGGCTTCAAATAGTTTGGTGGACGACAAAAAAACATACATTTTGTGATTATGCGCCTCACGGGTTAATACATGTGAGTACAGTGTGTATACGGTTAGGATTTTCATGAAATGCACGCACGTTTGCGCGGCTCAAGAAGCTTATTAACTCTTTACCAAATTATAAATAAAACCTGATTTCCCTCCCTTAGCAGATGGAATAGCGGAACCACACCCAGATATGAATATTAAAGTTTCCGCCTTTACAGTAAGCGAAAAGTTAAGTAATACTCCTTCCCTTGATTTATCACATCACAGGGCACACGTGTGGAACATAACAAGCTGATTTGTCGTGTATAAACCCTAGTCTGTATGGTAAAGGTCACAGGCCACGATAACAATTCTTTGAACATTCATAGCCATCGACCTATCTAAAAAGTTTCCACCATGACAAAGAAAGAGGGCAAAGATCAGGAATCGATACAATCAAGCACTACACCTGACCTAGGATACCAATGTGAGGTGACAACTTCAAAATTAGACATCACAAACGAGAGTCAAGAGGTCAGCCCTTTCCCAGCAGATGACCTCAAAGCATCAATAAACAGACGCGCGAAATCATAAAAAACAAGACAGAAATAACATAAATTATCCATAAAAAAGAAGCCCTGCCTTGGAACGGTCAGTAAAAATATTTTACTGGAGGGCTTAAACTAGTTTCACGGCGCCAACATCGCCAATAATTCTGATGTGTCGCATATGTCCAAGGCTGAGGTCACAGGTTATTTTTGCTGTTGAAAATTTGTTGCCAGATTATAATTTGCAAAGCCTTCGACTATTTATTAAATCTTAGCGCTTAGCATAAATGTCCATCATAACAAGACAATGTGCTGTATATAAGCTCTAAGGTAATATGTCACAGCCATGTTCAAACTGAAAATGTACGTACCATGCACAACTAATACGCAGCCAGGACATGGTTGGTAGGAATTCTATAAGGGACTGGGTACCACTAGTAGGCCTTGAGCTGGCTATAGATCCCTCTCCCACGGTGGGGGTGGGTGTGGGGGGTTGTAGATTAATGATTTTCTGAAATTACATAGTACATTATCATAAGCCACAAAATAAAATTAAGCCCTCTGAGAGTGGCTGCGTTAACGTGTAAGCAATATAATAGAAGTTGGTCCTTAGGGCATGACTAATATAGTTTCCAGGGGCACTGTTGGCAGGATTTATGAAGGGCCCCACTAGGTATCGCTAAACATTAAAAGTAATAATTTAAACGGTGGGCCTAACTAAGTTATTTCCATCCTAAGCTTATTGAATAGGCGTGGCCAATTAGGACCCCAGGGACATGATTGGCAGGATCTATGTACGGGACCACTAAACATAACTACAAAGTAAATATGTAAGTTGTTTTTATTCAAAATTGTTTAGTGATTTTACGCCCCAGCTATGATCATGTCTGATCACACTTTTCCTGGTCAAGCTTGACTAAGGGTTTAGCCAGTACTACGTGCACATACCGTACCATTGCTTGTAACTGGCACAACCCTTCTTGAGTTAGTGGAAGGAGGAGATTGATGGTAGAAAATATTTCATCATCAAACTCAACAAAAGTATGGGACCGGGCCAGGATCAAACCCATGGCTTCTGGATCTACAATCAGACTCACTACTGATTGCCCTTTGGGGCCTGGTGATACACGTATAAGCTGTGAGCATGAAGGTTTGAGAGATGTTTTAAAGTTGTCTCAATAAAAAGTAAATAGGAGCTATTGAAAGGGACTTGATGGCACGATTTATATTGGAGACCCACGGGCCGGGCACAATGTCTTCTTACATGCTAAATATGTGAGTTTTTTGACATCATGGCATGTATTTTAAAGATTTTTCATCATTAGTCGATGGAAGCTTTATGTTGACATGGCAACCATATGTCTAATACAATCGGACATAAAACTTATGTAACCTTTCCCATCATACACATGTAATTTGATCACAATTGGCTGACTGGCATTAGAAATACATACTTCTTTAAAATGTAAATGGATGACGAAGACAACGATGACAATACACACCAAAGAGGCCAGACCATTATCATTCTAAAGCCTCGCTTGAGCCCTCGGGTCGCTTGAGCCTTCGGATCATACATATTAGCTAATAACTGTAAGGGTGATATACTCCAACTGGAGGAAGACATTTTGAGGCAAATAATGATGACCTTAAAGGATCAATGTGTAGTGTCTGTTTTGCTAACTTGAATATGTATATGGAAAGCTAAGTTGTTGAAATAGAACACTCAATAGCAATTAGAATGCGCAAAGCTATAGAACACGAACCATTACATGAAGAATGTGCTTGAAAAAAGTTCCTGTACTCGTAGGTCTATTTTGTGTTGGTAATTTCAGGGATATTTTTGTTTACTTCCAGGAACACAGGATAATTAGGAAATTCACTTCAGGGGATATTTTCCAATTTACCTAAAGGGATATGGGATACTTTCCAGTTTACTTCCAGGGATATAGGATACTGGTACCCCCCCCCCCCCTATACAAGCCTCACATGTGTATTAATCCTATCTTTCGATTCGCGTTAACTCAAGTGGAGTGTACAAGTAAATAGCTTACTTAACAATTGTAAGCAAAATATTACGTAACTGTCACCCTTGGTTGGCTCGACAGTAGGTTACATTCAGCGTCTTCTGTTTTCCTCGTTCAGTTAAGATTTTTTGGAACATGCTTCATACAATAGGGTTATGCCTTCTTGGGTTACCTATTCTAAGAAAGATACAAAACCATTAAATGCATTCAAGATGCGTGGAATGTATCCGAATGCTTCTAAGATTGTGTACATAACACACATTTAATCTGGGTACACACTGTCTGTAAGTTATAAGCAGAAGAAACTAGATGGTACTGTCCTGCTAGCCAAGAGTGACAGTGACGTCATGCTTTGTTTACAAAGTTATTATGGACTTAGAATCGATAAATCACTTGTGTATTATCCTACAGGATAGTATTAATATACAAGTGATCTATTGATATGAGTTAGCTCAAGTGGCGTATACAAGGTTATGTTGTACTTAACAATTGTAAATAAAAAGATGATGTCACTGTCACTGTTGTCTGGCATTACAGTAAATAGTTAAATTAGAGTCACGCGTCGCAGTACACACTACATTTAAAAACTTATTTCCGACAATATATCTCCCCCCTAAGAAATATTGAATACACAATTCCCTAAAAATGAGGATGAAGCGTAAGCCTCGATATAAACCTATCTTAACCCTTAATGCGCCAATAGCAACAAAAGTCGTCTGCTTTTCTCATCTGCTGGAATGTTTAAGAAGCCTCTATGGCAAACAGTGTGGAGCAGTCTGTTCTGGGTCCACATTGTTTGCTTCTATACTTAATTCGTCAGTAATGTTAGGCAATTATTTGCAGCAGACGACTTCATCAGACGACATTTTTAGATGCATTTTTTTCTTCACGCTTTAGCGGATAAAAATACTGCTTATATATTTTATTTCAGTTTCAAACAGTGAACAAGAAGCAAAAGGTAAGCGACCAGGGCCCAAAATTACAATGCTCCCTAAAAGTTAAGCTACACTTAAGTTAAGTATTTATATTTTAACATGCTATATTAGATGCTAATTAAATTGCCTGGATCGATGTAGTATTTGTGGTCAAAGATATCATTGTGATCTTCAGAAAAATTAAAACTATTTAGATTTTAATCAGCTTTAAACGTTATTTTTCGCATCCTGAAAAATCATTACTTAACTTAACTCTAAGGAGGAATTGTAATTCCGGGCCCAGGACTTTAGTTAAGAGTGCGTAATGAAAATTTAAATTTTCTTATTTCTCAACCAAAACATATGTTATGTGTACTCCAAATAACCTTCTCGATAAAACGGTTCTTTTTAGAACCCTAAATATATGTTTAAACTGATGGGCAAGAAAATTTTACATCTTTACGCTGAAAAATTTTGTTTATCTATACCTGTGTAAGTATAGATATTTCAACATGAAAAATTATTGTAGTATGGCCGATGCTTTTTTCTTTGATCTTTGCTGATGTTTAAATCAGACACCCTAGAATAACGACGAAGGAGGCGCTTAAAACCGTACTCTAACTTCCAATTTTAGTTAAACAGCGATGTAGGCGGTAACTATCTAAATAGCGACGGTAAATGTAATATAATTGACTGCTTAGGCCGGATGCAGGGAGGAGCGAATGTAAATTTCGTCAGGTGTCAGTAACACGTGTTTATTTGCGCCTAAGTCATACTACAAGCTAAATAAAGGATTCTTCCTCGGCTTTCTGTTTAAACCGCGAGGTGGGCGTAGTACGCCCACCTCGCGGTTTAAACAAGAAAGCCTCGGAAAAGAATCCTTTATCTATTACATGTAGTATATTGCCATTATCGATGCTATTCTTATGGTTAAAGATGTCACTTTGATCTCGTATAGAAAAATGAAACTATTTTGATTTTAAAAAGTTCGAAACCTTACTTTTAGCATAAAAACAATACTTAAGTCTTCCTTAGCTTTAAGGAAGCATTGCAGTTTTAGGGTCATAGGCACAAAATTGCCATGTCTCTTTAAAGTTAAGTACTGACTATTAGTAAGTAAAGTATTGGTATTTAAGATACGAAAAAATAATGCTTCAAACTTCAAAAATAGTAAGTGACTATGATCAGGAAATACCACAATCACAAACCGCAGACAACCCTGTGGCACCGCGAGGAAGAGCCGCCCAACCACCACGAGATACCAGGTAGACAGATTAAGCAAAGCAACCAGCTCGCAATTCCCCATCAAGATGATTACAATACCAGAACGGACATAAAGTAACGTACAACAAAACATAGAACAATTACAGACTCCCACAATGGGAGTAACACTAAACAAAAAGTCAACAACAACAGAACCACCGCTTTAGAACGGACAGCAGCCAAAGCCACCGGGGGGCTTAAATGTTTTTTACTGGTACCAAATCATCGCCCTAGATTCTACTGTTGTTGAAGTACAAGAAATGTTCAGCTCGCATGGAGGCCATCTAACTAAAAACTGGAAAAAATGTTTTATATATTCTGTAGATTACAATGACATATATTGCACTGCTCCTGGCAATTTATTTAACAAAGGATCGTGTTGAAATTCCATACTTAAGCTCACTTAACTAAGCTCTTTATTAACTTCAGGAGGCTTTATAATTTAGGGTCTATGAGTTTAGTAAAGAGTGCATAACAATCATCTATTTTATTTTTCAACCAAAACATATGTTGTGGGTAACCCAGTTCTCAGAAGAACCGACAACGGTTCTACTGAGTACCTTTAAAATATGTTTCAAATGATGTGAAAGAACATATTTACAATTTTATGCTCGAAGGCTTTGTTCATTTAAACCTTCGTAAGCGAAACCTAGTCAACGATGAAAAATTGTCTTTTTCAGTTGGCTATCTATTCCAAAATTGTTAATAAATGCTTCCAAAACATACCCACAAATCTTGATACATCTAACAAGACAGATCCTCTGAAAATCTACAGAAAAAATGAAACTATCCTGATTTTAATACAGTAAAACCTGTTTTAATCGGTCACTCATAAAGAACAAAAAAACTGGTTTTCAATTACGATTATCGCTTAATGCAGGTCAGAAGTATTGCAGAATGCTCCAAGGGGAGCATTCTGCAATACTTTCGACCTTCATTAAGCTACCATTTTTCATTAAAACCTTTGTTTTTTTCTTTTTTTAAGTGGCCGCTTAAGACAGGCTTTACTGTTAATTCAAAACGTTATTTTTTACATCCCCAAAAATTAATACTTGACGTGAGTCTTCCTGAACTTTAAAGATATTAGCAAAATATCAGAGAACAACTCCAAAATGGCATATCATTCATTTACACAACGTTTCAGCCTACATTGGCCTTTATCAAGTGTAATATAAACTTCCTTTCTCAACTTTAAAGATGCATATTTGGCCCAGTACCCAACAATGCAAAGCTCCTGACAGCCAAGTACTACCGTAGTGAAGTATTGATATTTAAGGATACGAAAACTAATGTTTCAAACTTCTAAAAATCATAAATGCATTAGTCCTGGCAATTTATCTGATATTTAAAATATCTAGTTGCAATTTCAATACTTAACTAAGTTCTTTATTAAATTTAAGGGGGCGTTGTAATTTTTGTAAAGAGTGCGTAACAAAAAATATTCTTTTTTTATTTCTCAACCAATACATATGTTGTGGATCCCCTAAAATACGGTCTCTGTCATTGAGATCGCTCATTTGAGCACCTTAAACATATGTTACAACAATGGATAAGAACATATTTACAATTTTTCGCTAAATAACTATAATAATCTAAAATAGTATGGTCAGGTAATACCACAATCACAAACTGCAGACAAACATATGGCGTTGCAAGGAAGAGTCACACAACAATCACCAGACACCAGGAAGACAAATTAAGCAAAGCAACCAGCTCTCTCTTCCCCATCAAGATGATTGCAAAACTACAATGTACATAAAGTAACGCACAACAAAACAAAGAACAATTTATATTATACAGAATATAGTTGGGGAAAAGAGATAAATGCGTGGCTTTCGCGACGAGTTTAATAAATTCAATAATACAGGTGCACGACTGTAAGATTCGGTCTTTCTAAAGACCCATAAGCTACTTTTACAACGCGTTTTCACGTGAGAACGCTAAGAATTTGCCATATTTACGCGACGTTATTACGGACGTCATTACAAAGCGATACCAAAATCTGTAACTACCACTAGTTTATCGATTCTAATGCATGGCGTTATATACTCATGCTAATAAAAAGAAGGCCGCCCCCAAATTCACCGACTTATTTGAAAATAAATACAGACATGAACATGTTATGATTACAAATATATGTATTGTAAGTCATATATTGTATGACCGCCACCTTTATGAAAGCATTCTATGCGCCTTTAGCGCATGCTTAAAAGAAGTCTGGGGTTGTACCCCACCCCCTTGTGGAATGCATTGCCATTCTTCAACCAGCTGGTGTTCGAAGGCAGCTGGGAAGGGATACAATCATGTATCCGCCGGCCTAGAATATCCCAAGGGTGGTCGATCAGAGATGGATCGAGACCCTGAAGGCCAGTCAAGGGGGTATGACATGACCAGCTTGCAAACAGTTCCTTGCCATATTGCAAGTATGCTGGAAATGTCTTGCTAGAAGAGAAAATTGTTTCCAACAGTCTGATAGATTTGCAGGACATGTGGGTGAAAGATTTGATCTGCATAGCGTTAGCCTGTAAGTGACCCCCAATTACTATGCAACTTACAAAACGAACCTTATATAAAGCTTTTGGTGGCCTTTATTTTAGCATGAGTATATCATTCCTGGACACGACGTCGTATATTTTTTCGGGGTCTGGACCCCCGGTCCCACCTTCCAATCCACGCATGTCATCTTTACCAGCTTTTATCATATGGCGTCGCGTCTGGGAGTGAAATAACGCCATGCAATAAAATCTGTAAACCACAAGCCTCGCATTTTATCTCTTTTCCCCAACTCGTTTAATAAATTCAATAAAACATGAGCACTCATGTTAGATCCTCTATCTAACATTCGTGCTCTTGTATTATTGAATTTATTAAACTCGTTGCGAAAAAGAGATAAAATGCTCGGCAAGCCTCGCATTTTATCTCTTTTCCCCAACTCATTTAATAAATTCAATGAAACATGAGCACTCATGTAAGATCCTCTATATTGGCAACAAGGGGAGCACTCATGTAAGATCCTCTATATCTGCAACAAGGGGAGCGCTCATGTAAGATCCTCTATATCTGCAACAAGGGGAGCACTAATGTAAGATCCTCTATATCTGCAACAAGGGGAGCACTCATGTAAGATCCTCTATGTTTGTTTTAGTGCTCCTGTCGTCAACAGATTTATCGCCATGTAACTACAGCTTTGGTAAAACTCTGGAGGAAGATTTGAGAAAGATTGATTCATATCATCTTCCCGAAGCTAATCCTTTCCTAAATAAACTTCTACCAGGCAATTTTAAAGCTAAAGACGCCAAGTATTATGTTGGAGATGTAGCAATTGACCAATCATTGCCATCTATACCTGCCTTTGTGACAGCGTGTTCGGCTAATCACTTTTTAGAATCGATGGAACTTGTTTTGAACATAAAGAATGTGGTGCGGCCAGCTAATAAAGATATCAAGTTCTTTTACTATGATATGGGATTAACAGAGAGGCAAAGGAATAAGGTGAGAGGATAACTTTTTGTATGAGTGAATTTGACGTATGTTCCCAGAGTCTAGGGGGGAGGGGGTACTCTCATTTTTTCTTGATTCGTAGGCTTAGGCCTAGCATCTGTTGTTAACCCCAAAATTATCAGAAATATCAAGTAACTCAAAACAATATTTGAATTTTTAACAACCCAAAACAATATCCATATTCTGTAGCTTGACCTTTTAAAGAAGACCCTTAAAATGCATAGAATGGACACCTTATTTATACTCGTTCAATTTTGTGATGGCCGCAAAAAAAAAATCCACCAAAACTTCATGCCCCGAAACATATATATTTTTAGCTGAACTGCACGAGGTCAAAATCTAGTACATATCAAAAAGATAGGATTTTTGCTTTACAGTTTTCTAAAAGTTCAAAATTTAACAACCACTTGTCGAAAAGCATTCATAGTTGCACCATGAATACATTGTAGGATTAGCTTTTATTCCACAACACCGGAACCCAGGGTCCGTGCCAGGGGTGGGGCAAAATGTCAAAATCTGGTCCATATCCAAAAGATAGGATTTTTTGCGTTAAAGTTTTCTAAAAGTCCATATTTCTGTGAATTTGACCATGACCTCTGACTTAGTTTTCTTTTAATTAATTGTGTCTTGAGCATATCTCTTATTTTTTTTAAATGGAATCCCAACTTTGATGGGTGGATGCATCTTGGAATAGCAAAATGTCGCTTACCATTTTCGAGCCTTTGACTTATTATTTTGGGATGTCATTTCAGCTGACAACTGTTTCTGTACTCTCAGGTCGATATCACATCATGTCCAATGCCTCAATAGTCCGCCTCGGTCAATATTGGTACTCTCAGGTCGATATCACATCATGTCCAATGCCTCAATTAAGAAATATATCAGCTCTATCAGTGAATTGTTGAGTAATAATTCACTGTTTGGAGGTCAGTTGTAAAGAAGATCAAATCACGAGCGCGCAGCATTCTGCAATACTTTTGACCTGCATTAAGCGATAATCGTAATTGAAAACCAGTTTTTTGTTCTTTATGAGTGACCGATTAAGACAGGTTTTACTGTATTAAAATCAGGATAGTTTTTATTTTTTCTGTAGATTTTTAGAGTTTCTGTCTTGTTAGATGTATCAAGAAGTCGTTCTAGCTGACTAAGGTCTGTGTCTTATAGTTTGGATGTCATTTAGCTGACTGATGTCTCTGACTTAACATTTTAATTATAAGGCCTGTGAATTGTAGTTTTGGATGTGGTTTAAGCTGATTAAGCAGGCCCCCAGATAAGATTGCGTAACAGAAAATTATTTTTCTTATTTCTCAACCAAAACCTAAGACGGTTCTTTTGAGCACCAAAAATATATGTTTCAACTGGTGGATAAGATTATAATCTCATTTGTGCGCTGATTTTTTTTTGTTTAACTGGCCCTATGTTAAGGTCTCTGACTTATAGTTTCAAATGTCATTTTAGCTGACGAAGATCATATACTTGCATTTTTGGACGTCGTTTCAACTGACTGCTGTCTCTGACTTATACTTTGGGGTGTCGTTTCAGCTGACTAAGGTTTGCTTCTTATAGTTCGGATGTCATTTAGCTGACTTTCTTGTACTTCAACAACAGCAGAATCTAGGGCGAAAATTTGGTACCAGTAAAATGCATTTAAGCCCCCCCCCACCCTCCCCGGTGGCTAAGGCTGCTGTCCGTTCTAAGGAGGTGATTCTGTTGTTGTTGACTTTTTGTTTAATGGTACTCCCATTGTGGGAGTCTGTAATTATTCTTTCTTAGTTTGTCTTCCTGGTGTCTCGTGATTGTTGTGTGGCTCTTCCTCGCAGTGCCATGGGCTTGTCTGCGGTTTGTGATTGTTGTATTTCCTTATTATACTCACTTACTATTTTTGGGTCTCTGATATACTTTGGGATGTCGTTTTAGCTAACAAAGGTCTGTGTCTTATAGTATGGATTTCATTTAAGCTGACTATTGTCTCTGACTTATAGGTTTTTTTTATATGACTTAGGCCTGTTACTTATAGTTTTGGATGTCGTTTTGTCAGACTAAGGCCTCTTACATATAGTTTAAGATGTCGTTTCAGCTGACTTAGGTCTGTGACTTATAGCTTATTAAGTTATGTATTTCGTTTTAGATGACAAAGGTTTCTGACATATAGTTTTGGATGTCATTTCAGTTGACTAAGGTTTGCTACTTATAGTTTAGGCGTCATTTTGAGTGACTAAGGTTTCTGAATGTTAGTTTTTGCATATCGTTTTAGCTGACTTAAATTTAAGACTAATAGTTTTGGATGCCTTTTAGCTGACTAAGATCTTTGACTTATGGTTTTTGAAGTCGTGGATGTCGATTTACATGACTAAGGTCTGTAACGTATAGTTTTTGGTGTTGTTTAGGCTGACTAAGGTCTCTACCTCATAGTTTGAAATGTTTCAGATGTCGTTTCAGCTGACCTATGTCTATGACTTATAGTTTTAGATGTCATTTTAACTGACTTTTAGTGTTGAAGTTGGTTTTGATAAAAAGGTATGTGAGTTTGTTACTTTCCCATTGGCATCCTTGGTCAGGTGTGGTACTTTATTATATCGATTCCCGTTCTTTGCCCTCTTTCTTACTTTTATAGTTTTGGATGTCGTTTTAGCTGAATACAGCATGTGAAACTATGATAACGTTTTTTATGTTGTTTATGCTGACTAAGGTCTGTGACTTATAGTGTTTATGTCGTTTTAGTTGACTAAGATCTATGACTTATAGGGAGCGCAGTGGCTCAGTGGTAAGACCAAAGGGCTGCGGTTTCGAGCCTCACCGGCATCACTGCTTTGTAGTCCTTGAGCAAGACACATTTATCCTAGCTTAGTACTGGTTCAACTCAGGAAGACCCGTCCCTTTATAACTGGAAGATTGTTGATGGAACGTAAAGAATCAAATCAAACAAACAAACAAATGACTTACAGTTGTTGATGTCCTTTCAGCTGATTAAGGTCTGTGATTGTGAAGTGATATCATTTCCATTTGAAGAGCTACCACAACATGTAAGCATAATGAAGGGATACGCATGGAAGCCATTAGCTATTCAGGTATTTATCATATATCCACGCTATAGGACCCTGATCATATACAATGTATTTTTTGAGCAAAACAAAATGGCGGAAGGGGGCATTAGCAACACCACCACTGGGGATTCCGTTGGTGCAAGTTGCTTTTATTCTCACAAAGGACGGAGTTGGATGCATGTTTAGCTCTGTCATTGTCCAGACCTTGTTAGTGCATACGATTTTTGTCTAATTGGCTAGTATGTTTAACATAATTTACAAAGAAACGTGAATGAGTGGCTCTGCTCACGTATTTTGCATTCACTTGGTCAACTTCAAAGAGTGAAAACACATCATCAAAAGAGCATTTACGCTCAAAAATTCTGCGCAAATACCTATATTGTATCATACTCAGAAGAAATAGAACCTGGTAAAGGATACATTGTATAAAATTTGAATTAAACACTTTATTTGACCACTGTGCATAAACTAAAAGTTCTAAAACCGCGTGCAGAACAGCTCAGTTTATTCGAGCAGTACTGGACAGGTATTATGAGCACATATTTTACACTGAGCGGGTATTTTGAGTCAAATTCTGTACGGGTGTTCTGAGTATTGAAAGTGTTAAATAATCAGTTATTAATGAATTATTTGAATCTTTGAATGCACCCACTTATGTTATATTTCCAGCATTGGAAGTTAGTTCTGTTACGCGCATCAAGGTCTATCAGGATAGCCAGAACTGTTGAAAGCAGAACTCTCTGGTGTATATATAGAAAATCACACAATATGCCTTTGTACCATGTTCTAGAGATTTCTCGTTGACTTTGCGGATGATTTTTTTTATTTAACCTCAAATATGGACTTTGGCACTGAAGAAGAAATGTTTAAAATGCCAGACCATTTACTCTATTAATCCAAAAAGTTCAGAAAGGTAAGCAAGGCTTCAAATAATTTCGACTGGCATCAGTACCAGTACAAGTCCAAATAAAACTTGGTCGGTATAAACAAGCTATTATCATTCTGTACATGTAATTCAATTTTATGTAGACTATATTTGCCTTGTTTATATATTAAGTTTATGAAACATGCTGTCTTCTGAGAATTCATATTTTCAGTTTCTGCCCTGACTGGTTCACACGAAATCACTCTGACCAAACGGATAGCATTAGCTGCCCAAGAAAAAAATCTTCAGAAACACATGTTCTTCAAGGGGAAAAATGATCACTAAGGGACGCAACTCTAGGAGAGTTTGTATCAAGAAAAAATAAAGATTGATATGCAGTCTAGCAGGTTGATTTAGATTACTGAAGCGCATAGATTTTAGTGGATTCACAAATCATTTCAAATATCAAGTGTCTGCTGGTTCAAAACTGATTAAATGCTTCGTGGTATTACATGTTACTGGTGAAAATAAACCATACAGGCAAGAACACACCCGTATTCGTTACGTCCTAATTATCAACTCTATCAATATTTGGGGAAAATGTACCCATAATTTGCGCCTGTACAGACGCTATCTGGAGCACCGAGTAGGCTGTTAACTCAAGTAAGCATGCCTCCCAAGGAGCAATCTGATTAGGGATTACACTGTTCATTATAGCAACCCAACTTAAACAAACATTCTGAAGGGCAATCACAATATATGGACCTACAAGTCAACCTTTAAAAGTTTGTGCACAGCTATCTTGTAGGCATAAATTCTGGTCTGGCTTTCATTTACTTCTCTTCTTTGTGTTTGTTTTTGACAAGTATGCAAAGGGTTAACTTGCCATTAGTGACAGATAAATAAACTTTGGACAGTGTATAGACATTTAGTGCACAAGAACCTAAAGTGAATTGTCTATCTAGGTATTCCTTGAACCCAACTCAAATTTGAGTTATCCTTGTTTGGCTGTACTCTAAAATGTTATAAGACCTCTAATGAGATTATGACCCCTACCTAAGTAATAAAGAAGAAGAGGAGCCCCAGTTTTGAAGCGACTTTTAGCATACCTGTAACTGTGGATACTAGTTTTCACCATAATCGCACGATGCTACATGTATACAAATGCTGTATTTGAAAATGAAATTTGGGGTAGTCTAAAAACCAATTTCAAAGTCTATACAGACGACATTTTTGAAACCATACCTAAGATGGTGTTCACTTATTACAAGTTTTATCTCAATAAAGTACATTGAATTAATCTGATTTGCTTTACAATTGAAAAAGAGAGAGAGAGAGAGAGAGAGAGGGGGGGGATTGTTTAGACCAATAAACTATCCAAGACCATTAAGCAGAAGTCTTGTTAATAGCTTGACATTACTGAACAGGAAGTTGAACAGGTTTGTGCAGAATCTAGAGCGAAGATTTGGTGCCAGTAAAATGCATTTTAACCCCCCGGTGGCTTAGGCTGCTGTCCATTCTAAGGTAGTGGTTCTGTTGTTGTTGATTTGTTGTATATTGTTACTCCTATTGTGTGAGTCTGTGATCGTTCTATGTTTTGTTGTACATTACTTTATGTCCATTCTAGTTTTGCAATCATCTTAATGGGGAAGAGAGAGCTGGTTGCTGTGCTTAGTATGTCTTCTTAGCATCTTGTGATTGTTGTGTGACTCTTCCTCGCTATGCCATGGGTTTGTCTGCAGTTTGTGATTCTGGTATTAGCATTTTACAAAACTTTGAGAGCTTTCAGGCTTGGGCAGAAATGCTTCCTGCAAGGTAGCTTCACACGTTGCGTTGTGCCAAATATTTGTCATCATAAGCATATGCATGGCCTCCCAGAGCTACCTCACTCAGACTACCCGTTCAAATTTTTGGATAATTTATTTCTCAAAATACCCGTTCAGTGGATTGTGACCTTTCTCGATTTTTTTGACCAGATCTCAGAAACTTTTGGTATGAGTACAGTGGACTAAATTGTTGTTTTTTCACGTAAGTACACATTTATTATAGATAAAAGTCTCACAAAATCTTTGCTGCATTGGCTATCATACTCTCGCGTGCAAAGGACCCTGGTCAATGTATTCAGTTCCATGTTTTGAATAGTTGTATAAACTATGTCCTCGATTCAAATGGTGAGCAAACCACATGTTCATGGAACTTGAAACTAATTTGCACAAATCTAGCCATTATTTGTTTAATTAAGACGTCAAAAACCTAAAATACCTTATTTCCTAAAACATAGCTGAGTATGAACATCGAAATATGACATTAAAGCTTTTATTATTACCTCTTTTGGAGCAGCTACTCCAGGCGTGTTTGTATTGTCCGCCATTATTGCTCGAAAAAAACATTGTATATGGTCAGGGTCCTATAGCGTGATATTGTTAATTCAGAAATTTTCGCGAGAATTTTATTTTCGCGAATAGCGTTAAAAGACATATTTGTGACGTTAATAATTCGCCAGTTAGGCATGATTTATCTTTATCAGTAAACGACAGAGTGATTTCACATTTCGCTAGTATGTTATTTTCACGAAACTTCGCATATGCGAAAGTTCGCGAAAATAAAACCCTCACAAAAATTTCTGAATATACAGTACCTAAACTAATATTGCCATTGATTCTATATTTTTGACCAATACCAAATCCACAGGCAAAGATCAGGAATCTATACACTCAAATATCACACCTGACCTAGGACACAATCTGCAAAAGAGACAAAAACACAAGAAAATCGCATAGAAGAGAGCCATGATGTCAGCTCTTTCCTAGCAGGTGACCACAAAGTTGCACGAATAATATACTGAGGGAAAAAAGTTTAGCAATACACTTTGAGGATTCACAGTTTAGAAGAAATATGACTTTGAATTTCATAGTGTCATTAATATATGTTGACAAACGTTCACGAGTGCGATGACATTTACAGATTGACATTTTACATAATGTAAAGTCTGATTTTATGCCCCCTTGCTAAAACAGCTTATCTGGCAATAGTGCGAATAGGTTTCGACAAAAACTTTCACTTTTCTGTCAAATGTTTAGATCCGAAAGCAAGAAAGTGAAAAACGGTTTAAAACTGAATGTTATGTTCACCCTATTCGTACAGTTTTTAGTTGAAAATCGAATTTTACCAAATTACCTCCCTTTTAATTGAATAACGCTTGAAATTAAAATGCTCAGCAGATCAAGTCATCACTATGAAGTTGGATTTTGTTTCTTTTGACCACTTGCAGGAAGCCATTCGGTCATTTTCAACCAACTGACATGTCTGCAAACCTGCCAATTAAAAAGATCTAATGCTTCAAAGACCGCCTATGGGAAACCCCATTATAAAAAATTGCTAAACTATTTTCCCTCAGTATATATCCAAATACAAATAACAGAAATGACCCACCAAAGAAGCACCGCCTTGGAAGGGTCAGTAAGAAATTACTGGAGGGCTAAGACATATTTGACAGTACCAACCTCAACCTTATTTCTGATGTGGATCAAGATAAATAGATGCATGGTTCACATGAAATATCCCTAACTTATCGATGTATCACCGCCTAGTCAAAACAAACCGAAATTTTTATGTAAAAAGGAGATAAAACAAAGATAAAGTAAGTAAGTGTGCAAAGATCAGGAATCGATACAATCAAGTACCACACCTGACCCAGGATACCAATGGGAAAGTGACTATCATTAAAAGTTGTGTGGGTAAGTACCATCCCAAGACAAGCAATCAACACAGACTCATCTGTATATAGAAATAAATACCGGAGTATAAGAAATCGAACAGTAAAAGTCTGGCTGGCTGATCACAGACACATCGCCAAGCCCTAACCCTAACATGGGGGGGGGGGCCTAGATGGGGATTTAGATTATTTTGCACACCTGAAATTAATTTACGCTGGGATAGAAAATTATATCTTACCCATGTTGTCATTAATACCCCGGCTGTCACGTGGGTGCTGTACATTGGTTGTTTTAGACTCACGCACATGCTCGTCAAGTGACGTCACTGTATGCCAAGTGACGTCATCACGTCCCATCTCGGCGTATTCAACTATAAAAAAAGTAAGAAAGGGGGCAAAGATCAGGAATCGATACAAACAAGCACCACACCTGACCCAGGATGACAACTTCACAATTAGACATCACAAACGAGAGCAAAGAGGTCAGCCCTTTCCCAGCAGGTGACCACAAGACAACAATAAACAGACGCACACAAAAGCATAACAAACACAAGATAGAAAATAACATAAATGATCGACAAAAGACGCACCGCTTTGGAACGGTCAGTTAAAATATTTTTTACTGGAGGGCTTAGAAGCCCTTTTTAACATACACTGTAAAATGCAGCATTTGATGGCTAGAAAGAAAAATAATCCTATGATGTGAGGTTGGAGATAGAGAAACCTGTCCCTTAAATCACCAGTGATCCTAGGGACGGATTTTTTCTATCCCACCCTTACATTCATGATGGAATCTTATATTGTGTTCCACCCTCCCCAGGAGTTGAATAAATCTTGGAGAAAAAATAAACAAGGGAAACATGTTATGTTATGAATACTATTATGACCACACATTACATAACACTTACGACGGGAACAAGTAACGCCATGGCAATGTCTGCTACAACAATGCACACTTTCATTGAAATAAGCATACTTTAAAAGAGATAAAATTGCATTTAAAAGGTCATATGATAAACAGAATCTTACACTTGTAATCAGTTCTTATTAAATTTAGTAAACTCGCCAAGGCTAGTTAAAGCTGCATAGTCTGTAACTTTTGATCTTTTAATTTTTGAACTAATGTTTCTATTTTTCAAGAACACAGTAAAAAAAACTAAAATTCAGGTATACATTTTACCAATTTCGTAAATCTAAACAGATTATCAGTATCAAAACAACAGCATTTATGTTAAAATAAACTGTCTATAATTATCGGAGGGACGCAAATAATTACCAACACGAGAAAATCACACATGTTTTATAAGATAATTTATTTTTCCGTGCAGTTTTCAGCTCCAGTGAACATATTTATTGTGAAGGCGTAACTTAATTCTACTTTTACAAATGATTTAAAAAGAAAATAAAAAAAATCGAAAAATGTTCGTAGTTGCAGACTTAGTCTCTTTAAATAAATTTTATATGAATGATCACAAGCTTATTGGTAAAATTGCTAATCATCAATTTTTACTTCTATAAAAAGACACCTACCTGTTATTTTTTTTGCGTGCATGATTTTTTATTTAATGAAAATAACAAAAGTGTAGTGTTCCTTAGCAATACTGCTCCAGATCACCTTAAAATCACAAAGCTACCAATCCAGCATTCAATGTTGAGCCATCATCGGCCGTTGAGGGCCCGCTTATAGTGGCATCTGGATCCTTCGTCTCCTCATCAAACTAAGAAAAAACAAACAAACAAAAAACGTCAAAGTTGGACCCCTCTGACAAAACTCTCTGGATCCGCGCAGGCCAACAGATTAGGAAATGCATTAGCAAGAAATATGAGGGACGCACTAATGGATGACTGGCTGACTTTGATACGAAATAAATATTCTTCTTTCTTTTAGAAAAAAGTGCCGGGTTATGCTCTCTAAGATGCCTAATAGCTGTCACTACAGAATGGAATTATGTCTCGGAAAAAATATTGTTATCCACCTTGCGTCTGTCCATGAGTCTGTCCGTCTGTCCGTCACAAAATTGTGTCCGCTCTACAACTTGATAACCATTAGAGATATTTCAACGAAACTTCATACATTTGTAAAGCACATTCAGACAACATGGAATGCACAAGAACCATAACACTTGCATGTATATTTCCCTCCTTGCTTCTGAGCGTGTGTCTGTCCGTCACAGAATCGTGTCCGCTCTATAACTTGATAACCATTTAAAGATATTTCAAAGAAACTTCATACATTAGTAAAGCCCATTCAGACGACGTGTCATGCACAAGAATCATAACTTTTGCATGCTTATTTTTCAGATTATTCCCCTTATAACTTAATTAAATGCAATTTTGTCTGCACTGTTAAAGCTATTTTTGGTTGAAAATTCATACACTTCTAAAGCACAATGAGACAATGTGTCATGCGCAAGAACCATAACTTTTTTAAAAAAAAAATTGGAGCTTTTACCCTTTCGATCATTTGCAATGCTACTTTGAGTCCGCTCTATAACTTGATAATCGATAAAGGTATCTCAACAAAACTTCATACATTTGTAAAGCGCATTCAGACGACGTGCCATGCACAAAAAACATAAATCTTGCATGTATATTTTTCAAAATTTACCCTTTGTAGCATAACTAAATGCAATTTTGTGATATTTTTTATTCCTAAAAGGGGGAGACATCAGGGTTTGTTTTGGGTTTTTTTCGGAGAAAAAAATTCTATGCTCCAATTATTATCAACTGGACCAGTCCAAGGGTTGTTTGTTTGCATTTTGCATTTTAATTCACTCGGAAAAAATAATTTTGATGCAATGTCAGTTGAAAGGCTAAAAAATTGTTATTCTATAAATTCCACAACTCTGTCATACCATCAAAGAATTTAGATAGATATCCAATGTATAAATAACACTTTTTTTTTATCTGAACCGGCACTTAAATATGTCTGTTTAGTATGCATACGCACTATTTAAACCTGCGGAATGCAGTTAATACTTCCGACGGTAATTAGACAAAATGTGATATTTCATGTTTTCGGATAAAAGTATGAGCCACGCCTTGACTCAGCTTCCTACGAACATATATTGTGTAAATTCATTAAAGGCGTTAGCCTTAAGCCCTTAAAGCGCCACCTATAATTTGCATCAGACGACAATTTCAAATTTTGCCGCTTTTTCAAAAATAACAAATAAGGCATGATATTTCATGGAAATCGTCTGCTGGCAGACGATTCTCATGAAATATCGTGCCTTATTTTTGTCTAAAACTGGGAAAGATGTTGCAAAAATTGTCGTCTGCTGAAGTCGTGATTGGCGCTTTAAGGGCTAAAAGGATTTGCTGGGTCAAGGTGGGGAAATACTTTTATACGAAAAAGATGAAGCGTTCCTATTTGTTTTTTTACAGATGTAGTTATCAATCGCGTTCTGCTTGCTTAAACAGTCCACAGGCATAGTATACTGATCAGCCTGTTGGAATTTGATATTGTTAGAAAAATCTTTTTTGTATTCTTTGATGGTAAAACACAGTTGTTGTTTTTTAAACTTACATTTTCGCCCTTAAACTGATATAGTTTCAAAAGGCAGTTTTTAGAGTAGATATGTTCATTCTTCCAATGAAATGTCCCAAGATAAGGTGCCAAAAGCATAGAATAAGTAGTCTAGTATTATCAGCCAGGTATAAGACAAACTACATAAAAACTTGTTCATTTCTACATGCTCATTTCAGTGAAACAATGAACGTAGTTGATAATGCGTTAAGAAACGCTTATGGTGAAACACTTAATTATTGGAAAGACATATATTGTAGATACACATTGGATTTGCCTCTACGAGGCAAGCCCAATGTGTACGGACAACATATGTTACTGAAAATAAGGAAGCTAGTTTTAAGTTTACACTTAAACACAGTACCATGTCTATTGTATGTGCCTATTTTAAATATCTCAAACGGCCAATCAGTATTAGATAACTAGTCACTCTACCACAAATTGTTCATATTTATGCGACGGCTATATCTCAAAATTTGATTTCATGAACTACTCTTTGCTAACTTGGTAGTTGCGTAGTTGTAAATATCTTTGAATAATTTATACCCATGTCCGTTCATAGTCACGACAACTATTCAAAATATCGCAGTCTGAAAAGGGTACCTGTACGTGCATTAAGGGCTAATTTGGCCCATTTGGAGCCAAAAACTAAAAATTGCTTTTCACTAATTTCGTTTGATTTGTTTATTAGAAGAATAACTGAAGTGTAAAATTTTGGCATTTATTTCAATTTTCCCATTAATATGGTAACAAAACATGGCCGACAAAATAGGCTTAAAATAGAGAAATTGCCATTTTGGACCCACGTTCAGGCTTTTGGAGACCGATTTGTTTAGAAATAGATATCAGCACAGCTAAATAGCAAAATATCCTTTTAATATGCTGTATGCTTTGGTAATTCCCATCTTCTGTAAATATATCTTTTTGGTATTTACTTGTGCTCTATGTTCATTTCCCTGTCAAACCCCACAAATTTGCTCTAAAATCATCATTTTCCTATTTTCAGCCTATTTTGGTGGTCATTCTTGTTACCATAGCAACGGTAAAAGTCGAAGTTAATCGAGACTTTTACACTTTGGTTATTGTTCTAATAAACTAATCAGAACAAATTGGTGAAACACAATATTTATATCTTAGGCTCACGGAGGAGGGGGGGGGGGGGTAAAAAAGCTCCTTAATGCACGCAGCTCTTTGACTTTTTCACAAATTACTTTTAGGGAAATTCCACACCTTAACAGCACAACTTCTTCACATTTTGCAAAAAGTGACGTTTTAGTACCCATTCTTCACATGGTGTGAAATTTGCGAAGTGTGAAATTTGCGGTTCAACAATGCTCTTACTTTTTCAGCTGGCATTGAAGAAACACAGGTTTGTGCTTTGGATGGACTCTTCTATACGGTTCAAAACGGAGGATCTTGATTGGGTATTTAAATGGGCCCAAAGACTTGGTGTTCTTGCCCCAGGTGGATTCGCGCCAACAGCCGCTCGCACCCTGAAAACAACTTTTGATATTCTACAAGAACCGCCATGTCTATATCGAGCAACGAACGAGTTCGAGGCAACATTTATAATAATTTATGCGACAGACTTTGTGATGCAATATTTTATGATTCCCTGGGTATCATGTGCGTTGACCAACGATTGTTTAGTGCCTAAGAACTCTCCTGGAAAATATCTTGGTTGCCACCATGATGAGTATTACCATAGTTGTCATAGATTCGACCAATCAATTTTGAGTATACTTATGACGCGGCTTTTTCATGATAATCTCAAATCACACGCAATGGCGCATACGTTTTTCCAAATATGTAAATTTGGAGACGAAGTTCCATTTTTACCAGACTTTTTAAACAATGTTATATTACATTACCAAAGCTTAGGGTGTTTCTGAAGTAAACAAAAGCATGTTCGATTCACACCTACCAACTCAGGATTTTGTCATCTCATTCATAGCATAAATTCAATAATGGTAACCTGTTTCCTATGTAGAAGACGCGCCTTCATTAAGGGAATATATCTTTCAAAAGCTCTTACTTGTATGAATTTTTTCCTGTATAAATAAAAATGCTTTTTTATCAAAGAGACGGATACCTTTGGCCACATTGTTGTATGAACAATTTATACATCGCACATAGATCACTTTACGCCCAACATACTGCTTTTGAGCAATCTATAGCATGCTTGTCAGTCTCCCTGGAGTCACTTCCTGGTTTTATACCGTTTACAATATTATGACACGCTGGGTGAACTTTAGAAAAAAATTAACAGTTGTATGAACATGAACTACAATTATCCGACTACAATATTTAGAAGTATTTTCGCCCAAAATGTACAATTTTCTGGTAGAAAAATATGTATTAACAATTTTTGCTTCTGAACTTTTCAAGTTCAAAATGAAAAATTGTAAATAATAACAGAAATACATTATATTTTGGTCAAAATACTTCTATATATGTTAGTCAGATCATTGTAGTTTATGTTCATGCAAATGGTTTTCTCTAAAGTTCACCCAGCGTGTCACAATATTGTAAACGGTATCAAACCAGGAAGCAACTCTAAATAGACTGATAAGCATGCTGCCGATTGCTTAAAAGCTGTATGTTTGGGCGTAAAGTGATCTATGTGAGATATATAAAATGTTCATACAACAATGTGGCCAAAGGTATCCGTCTTTTTGATAAAAAAGCATTTATTGTTTATACAGGAAAAAAATCATGCAATTAAGAGGTTTTGAAAGATATATCTCCTTGACAAAGTAAGAAAAAGATCAGGAGTCGATACAATCAAGCACCATACTTGACCCAGGATACCAATGGGAAAGTGACAAGTTCACAGTATAAATTTGTTGGTAATTTGTTGACAAGTTCACAATTAAACATCACAAAAGAGAGCCAAGAGGTCAGCCCTTTCCCAGCAGGTGACCATAAGGCATCAATAAACAGACGCGCACGAAAGTATAACAAATACAAGACAAAAATAAATAAATGATCCACAAAAGAAGCACCGCCTTAGAACGGTCAGTAAAATATTTATCTGGAGGGCTTAAACCGGTTTCAAGGCACGCCAATCTCACCCTTATTTTAGATGTGGATCAAGACACAAACACAAAACATAAATAATACAACATTAGAAGCACCGCCTAGGAACGGTCAGTAAAATATTTTACTGGAGGGCTTAAACCGGTTTCACTGCGCGCCAACCTCACCCTTAGTTCAGCTGTGGATCAAGACACATATATGTTAACAGAAATGATATTCTTGCACACTGGATAAGGATATCTGAGATTTTACCCATTGGTAGAAAAATCTTATATAACCCATATTATCTTACCCAGGCTGTCACGTTAAGGCTTCATACATTGGTTGTATTGGAACTCACGCATATTGTCGTCAAGTGACGTCATTGTAATGTTTAAGTGACGTCATCATTTGAAATTGCATCTTAGCATATTCAGGGACTTATGGAAGCTTATTTTCAAACAAACAAACAAAAAGAGTGGTGAGCAAGAAAAAGAATCCATTATTTGTGTGAGGGTAGGATAGAAAGATCCGTTCCTCGGGATCAATACAAGGTTTGTCATCTCTTGGCAAGCCTCGTGATGCCAAACGGCGATCCTTGGGACAGATTTTCTATCCTACCCTCACACGCATGGTAGATTCTCATAGAATTCTGGAAAAAAATATCGTTGATGACATTGGTAAACGAAAGAAAGTGTGTATGATCAGAAAATACCAAAATCACAAACTGCAGACCAACCAATGGCACCGAGAAGAACAGCTAAATAGCATTTGCAGTCACGAGACACCAGTTAGACAAATAATACTACTGTCGTGCCAATCAAGAGTGACAGTGACGTAATATTTTGTTTACGAAACATTAACTTGTACACTCCATTTGAACTAACGCGAATTGATAAATCACTCATGTATAAATCCTATCCTCGGGATAGGATTAATACACAAGTGATCTATCGATTATAAGTCCCTGGTACTTTGTTGACAAAACATGACGCCACTGTCATTCTTTGCTGGCAGGACCGTAGCTCTTTCTCCCCATCAAGATGATTGCAACTCAAGGCAATTCAAAGTGATGTTAACCCGTGACTTGCAAAACAAGGCAATGCAAAATGATGTTAACATGTGACTTGCAAAACAAGGCAATGCAAAATGATGTTAACCTTTGACTTGCGAAACAAGGCATAGCATAATGATTTTAACTTGTGACTTGCAAAACATGGCAATGCAAAATGATGTTAACCTGTGACTTGCAAAATAAGGCAAAGTATAATGATTTTAACTTGTGACTTGCAAAACAAGGCAACGCAAAATGATGTTAACCTTTGTCTTGCGAAACAAGGCAAAATATAATGATTTTAACTTGTGAGTTGCATAACAAGGCAATGCAAAATGATGTTAAAGGATGATAAATATTGTGCTCTTGAACATAGATTTATAAACCCTTTACTCCATAATAACGCCTTTTGACGCCTCAGAAATACCATGTATTGGAAAATCAATGCCGTAGCCAGAAGGCTGAAAAGGATACGCACATCAAAGGGAGACTACTGGTTCAAGCAATGATTATCTTCAATAGCGCCCCCTTTCGAAATGGCTGTATTATATATGCCTCTGCACGAAAATCATATCATCAAATGCTTGATCCTATACACAATCAAGGACTTAGGTTAGCTTTAGGAGCTTTTAGAACTTCTCCTGTTGCTAGTCTCTATGTGGAAGCAGATGAACCATCACTATGCTCACGAAGAGAAAAACTCTCTTTGCAATATGCTATAAGACTTGCTGCTAACCGGTCAAGACCTGCTCATGAAGTTACATTCCCACCAAATTATGTTGATTTATATGAACAAAAACCTAAAGCTATTAAATCATTTGGCATCAGAATTTCACCACTCTTAGAATCTGCCAATATCAAACCACAAAATATTGAAAAACATTTTACACCAACTAATCCAGCTTGGTGTATGAAACCACCTGAAATACTTTTTGATTTACATTCAGGGAAAAAATCTGAATCAAATCCACACATATTAAAAGATAATTTCAGAAAACTGCAAGATATTTATAAGAATTACCAACAAATTTATACTGATGGGTCAAAGGAAGACTCAAAGGTTAATTGGGCTGTTATATCAGACAACCATAGTAATATGCAACGTATACCTGACGATTCATCAATTTTCACTGCTGAAGCCAAAGCAGTTGATCTAGCTTTGGATTTCATTAACACTTGTAATGCTAACAATAAATTTATTATATTTTCTGACTCGCTTTCTGTATTGAAAGCAATGAACCATACCAGTTCAAAGAATCCACAGAATCAGAAACTTTTAGAAAAATGTCATGAGCTTTTAGCTTATAAAGAAATTGTTCTCTGTTGGATTCCTAGCCATATAGGTATCAAAGGGAATGAGATGGTAGATAAGCAAGCAAAAACATCGCTTTCATCAGAACCAACTTCTTTTAAGATTCCATTTTCTAATTTTAAGCCATCTATCAATAAATATATCTTGGAAGAATGGCAAACTTCATGGAATAACAGAATTAAATAATCTTCTTGACATAAGCCAACTTTTGCAAAATTTTACAATTCCCTGGGTATCATGTGCGTTGACCAACGATTGTTTAGTGCCTAAGAATTCTCCTGGAAAATATCTTGGTTGCCACCATGATGAGTATTACCATAGTTGTCATAGATTCAACCAATCAATTTTGAGTTTACTTATGACGCCGCTTTTTCATGATAATCTTAAATCACACGCAATGACGCATACGTTTTTCCAAATATGTAAATTGGGAGACGAAAGTCCATTTTTACTAGATTTTTTAAATAATGTTATATAAAATTACCAAGGCATAGGGTGTTTCTGAAGTAATCAAAAGCATGTTCGATTCACACCCACCAACTCAGGGTTTTGCCATCTCATTCACAGCATAAATTCAATAATGGTAACCTGTTTCCTATGTAGGGGACGCACCTTCATTAACAAAGTAAGAAAAAGGGCAAATATCAGGAATCGATACAATCATGCACCATGCTTTACCCAGGATAACAATGGGGAAGTGACAACTTCACAATTAAACATCACAAACGAGAGCCAAGAGGTCAGCCCTTTCCCAGCAGGTGACCACTAGACGCGCACGAAAGTATAACAAAAACAAGACAAAAATAAATAAATGATCCACAAAAGAAGCACCGCCTTGGAACGGTCAGTAAAATATTTATCTGGAGGGCTTAAACCGGTTTCAAGGCACGCCAATCTCACCCTTCGATCAGATGTGGATCAAGACACAAACACAAAACATAAATAACACAAATGATCCACAAAAGAAGCACCGCCTAGGAACGGTCAGTAAAATATTTTACTGGAGGGATTAAATCGGTTTCACTGCGCGCCAACCTCACCCTTAGTTCAGATGTGGATCAAGACACATAGATGTAAACAGAAATGTTATTCTTGCACACCGAATAAGGATATCTGAGATTTAACCCTGGGATAGAAAATCTTATCTAACCCATACTATCTTACCCAGTAGCTCTTTCTCCCCATCAAGATGATTGCAACACAAGGCAATATAAAATGATGTTAACATGTGACTTGCAAAACAAGGCAAAAGCATAATGATGTTAACCTGTGACTTGCAAAACAAGGCAATGCAAAATGATGTTAACCTTTGACTTGCAAAACAAGGCAATGCAAAATGATGTTAACATGTGACTTGCAAAACAAGGCAATGCAAAATGATGTAAACCTGTGACTTGCAAAACAAGGCAATGCAAAATGATGTTAACATGTGGCTTGCAAAACAAGACAAAGCATACTGATGTTAACCTGTGACTTGCAAAACAAGGCAATGCAAAATGATGTTAACATTTGACTTGCAAAACAAGACAATGCAAAATGATGTTAACATGTGACTTGCAAAACATGGCAATGCAAAATGATGTTAACCTGTGACTTGCAAAACAAGGCAATGCAAAATGATGTTAAATGATGATAAATATTGTGCTCTGGAACATAGATTGATATACCCTTTACTCCTATATAACGCCTTTTGACGCCTTGGAAATACCATGTATTTGAAAATCAATGCCGTAGCCAGAAGGCTGAAAAGGTTACGCACATCAAAGGGAGACTACTGGTTCAAGCAATGATTACAAGGTTGGCAATCGACCAGTCAATATGCATATTGACCAGACCAGTGGTCATTACTGGTTTTAACCAGTCATTTCTAGTCGATTGGTGGTCAATTGGTTGATTGAAAAAACAAATGGTTGATGTAAAGATACTTGGCATTATTTATTCTGTTTTACTGAACTCTATAAAGACTAAAAGTAGTTTAATATAAGATAATACACTGAGGTTTAACTGAAAATGTGTTGTTGTTTAATTAGTTGATTTTGCTTTTTAAAAAAAAAGTATTCATAATTAATAAGCCGTAAAATAAACAAAAATGAAATGTCAAAAGTTTTAGATCTTGAGTCCAAACCATTACCACAACTTTCAGTTCAGACTAACAGTCTTTAACTTATTTTCTATTAACCATTAATTAAAAAAAGTCAAATTCAAGTAATGAAAATAAATAAATTTTAAAGCTAGCTTTTTTCATAGAAAAAAAATTTAAATCAAGGACTTATCTTAAAATGAGAGAAAGTAAAAAAATCAATACTTCAAATTGATCATAAAAGAGATCATCATGTACAAATAAAAGATGCTGTATTTGTTAAAATTCAAATTGGTTTAGCTTCTTACCTGAAAAGACAAAGGTTTGAGAATTATAAAGAAAACAAGAAATGTTGAACAATATATCAGATATATCAAAGATTTTTAGTCACTCAGGCTTAAGAAGGTGTGTCCAAATTATAACACCTATCCAATCACTGAGCTTAAACTGTATTGGCTAAATCACTGGCATCTGTGTGTGTGTATATAGAGGTGTGAAAGTGTGGTCATTCAGTTATCTGTTGTTATCAGTTAATAATTAACCAAGTGTCATAAACTAATAAAAGTTATTGTCTCAAAATTGAGCAAAAAAAACCTGTATGGTTATTCTATTCTGCCTTTGTTGTGCAAGAAAAACTAGTGTTATGTACATGGACTGTAATTCAAGTCTTGAGATGGAAATCTCACCATGAAAAGTGCCCTTGGCCGGGACGAAACAGATTTTTTTTCTTTTTTCAATAGACAGAACATAAAACTTGTACAAATATCTCAATCCACCACAAAAACATCCCTTAGAAATTTCAATCGACCACTCAGACTCGTATTGACCAGTATGACCACTTTTTGGCATATTGACCAGGCTGGTTTTAACCGGTTAAAACCACTGGTTACAACCGGGGGTGGTTTCGACCGCCTAACCTTGAATGATTATCGTCAATAGCACCCCTTTTCGAAATGGGAACCGACCTAAAAGGAAAGAATTGCCAATTCTTTCCCTTATGAGCAGTTCCTTATAGTATGGAAAATCACTTTATCACATTAAGTGACCTCCCTTGAATGTTACTATTTTTATAACTCACGAGCGTAGCCTGTGTAATGGGTGCTACGCCAATGAAAATATTATGGAAAAACTAGAGCATTTGCTCCATTTTCCTTAATATTTTATATAGAGGATCTTACATGAGTGCTCATGTTTTATTGAATTTATTAAACGAGTTGGGGAAAAGAGATAAAATGCGAGGCTTGCCGAGCATTTTATCTCTTTTTCGCAACGAGTTTAATAAATTCAATAATACAAGAGCACGAATGTTAGATTCTATTTATCAAATGACATTAAGATTACTTTGAAATCTCATTTCTGCCGTAAAAACGTCATACTTTTGTTATGTACGCAACGTTGTTATGGACGTCATAACGTATCCCGAAAATCGATAAACCACTAGTGGTTTACAGATTTTATTGCATGGCGTTATTTCACTCCCAGACGCGACGTCATATGATAAAAAGTATTTAGAACTTAACTTAATTTTTTTAGTTTTTTCGACATTGTCTAAAAAAAGAAAATGATGTAATGGTCTGAAAATAGCCAATGGAGTAAAGGGTTAAGAAAAGTCCATCAGAGGTGTCTTGATATTCGTATTTTCAGTCATCGATGTATTTCGCAGAGGGCCGTACGAACCTCCCTCGGGAAGCAATTGGAACTTCTCGATGTGGTATCAGTACCCGTTATACTAGGGAAAGTAAGACAGAGGGCAAAGATTAGGCCTCGAGGTTATAAAACTTGAGCACAGTCTCAGACTCAAAATAAAGCGCAATGATTGGCTGCTTGCGGTCACGTGTCCGCAAGCAGCCAATCATTGCGCCTTATTTTGAGTCTGAGAATGGACTCGAGTTTTATAACCTCGAGGCCAGGAATCGATACAATCAAGCACCACACCTGACCCAGAATACCAATGGGAAAGTGACAACTTCACAATTAACCATCACAAACGAGAGTCAAGAGGTCAGCCCTTTCCCAGCAGGTGACCACAAGGCATCAATAACCAAACGCGCACGAAATCATAATAAATCATGGACGTTTGGTTTGCATGAAAGAATTCTTGTTTCGAGAAAATCTAACTTTGATGCATGCGAACCAGCCTGCACATGCATGAAGTCTGATCAGTGTCTTTGTTATTCAGTTTTTGCAAAGAACCATAGATAAACCTGCAACAAGCAAACTTTCTATATTCTAGAGAGTCTTTGTGGCTGCGCAGGCTTAGGGCACAAAGTGACCCTGAAGATTGGTTTCACGCTTCAATAAACATATTTGAAATAAGCGTTCCTGAACCACGTGTATATTGTGCCATTTTGTATTTTTTGTATTTTTTTTATTTTCATTTTATCATTTATATTATTATTATTATTATTATTATTATTATTATTATTATTATTATTGTTTGAGTTGACATTGTTCCCCTCAAACCATGACAGTCAGCTAATATGTGGGCCCAGACGCTTGAAACTTCATGCGCGGATCCAGAGGGGGTCCATTTTTTTATTTTTAGCTCACCTGTCACGTAGTGACAAGGTGAGCTTTAGTGATCGGTCTTCGTCCGTAGTCCGTAGTCGTCCGTAAACAATTGACTTAAATTACAAGTCCTTCTAAACCCCTAGTCCAATTTCGAAATAATTTCACACAAATGATCCTTGGGTTGCCCTCTACCAAAATTGTTCAAATGGTTCTGGTCCATTGCATATCTAGGTCACAGAGGATAAAAATAGACTTTAGAGGAAACTTTAAAAAATCTTCTTGTCTGAAACCAGAAGGCCTAGAGCCTTGATAACACTTAGTATACCTCTACCAAGTTTGTTCAAATTATACCCCTGGGGCCAAAAACTGACCGGACCCGGAGTCAAATGTTTTACATAGGCTTATATAGGGAAAACATGAAACAAATTTTCTTGTCTAGAACCACAAGGCCTAGAGCATTGATATTTGGTATGTAGCATCACCTAGTGGGCCTAAACCAAGTTTGTTCAAATAAAGCCCTTTGGGTCAAAAATGGGTTTGCCCCAAGGTCACATGTTTTACATAGGCTTATATAGGGTAAGGATGAAAAAATCTACTTGCCTGAAACCACAAGGCATAGGGCCTTGATATTTTGTATGTAGCACCACCTCATAAACTTCATCCACATTTGTTCAAATTATGCCCCTAGGGCCAAAAATGGCATGCCCCAGAGGTCACATGGTTTACATAGGCTAAAAAGGAAAACATGAAAAAAATCATCTTGTCTGAAACCACAAGACCTAGAGCCTTCATATTTGGTATGTAGCATCACCTAGTGGTCCTCTACCAAGTTTGTTCAAATTGGTTTATATCATTACCTTCTGTTGAACAAGACTGGTGCACATAGTACAGGTGAGCGATTCAGGGCCACTATGGCCCTCTTGTTTTTATGACGGGAGAGAGGTTCCACATAACACTAAAAGTGTGATATCAACTGCCCGCCAGCGAACCACCATTTGAATGGCATTTCTCTGGCGGGCCAATGATGGCCCTTTATTAAATACTGGCTTGGTAGCTTTGTGATTTTACAGGGGATCCCGACCAGTATTTGAAAAAACTATATTTTTGTGATTTCTCAGGGGGGGGGGGGTCTGGACCCCCTGCCCCCCCCCCCTCTCTGGATCCGCCCAAGAGCTTTACTTTGTAGCGTGCGAATAAATAAAGTCACTTACCTCAGTGTCCTTATTTGAAACTTTTCCATAACTGATTATTATGGCAAGCCATTTCTATTTATTAAGGAATGTAGACATCTAATATAGAATTTAAGATATCTAATATAGGATATAAGATATCTTATAGGATATAAGATATCTTATATCCCATTTAACATATCTTATATGCGATATAAGATAACTTATGTCCTATATTAGATATCTTATATGTTAAATAAGATATCTTATATCATATATAAGATATCTTATATAGGATATAAGATATCTTATATAGGATATAAATTATCTGAATTGCCAAACCATATAAGAAATCTTAAATAAGATATCTTATTTAAAATATAAGATATCTTATATACTATATGAGATATCTTATATATTATATGAGATATCTTATATATTATATGAGATATCTTATATATTTTTGTAATTAAGATGTCTGAGCCTTTCCTAGTATATAAATATAACATTCTTGAGAGGGTGATAGTCGAAAAGCACAGTGCGCATTTGCTACGAATGTATGAAATAATATATTTCACTAAAAGGTTGTGTTTGTAAACAGTTTTACTTTTCGAGCTGGTCATGGTCGCCGTTTAAACAAATCGTGCCTTTATCACTGATGACGGCAAAATAGGCAACTTAGCAACGTCGCTTAGCAAGTTGCTATGGATCATGCGGTTTTGATGCAAAACCGAAAATTTCGCCTAATCTGCTCAATTTTGATCTCAAAGAGTTCCTCTCTTTCTTACAAAGAAAACGAGTAGCCACACTTTATGTTTCTGACTACAAATAACGAAGTTTTATGGAGATCAAAGTGACCAGGCCATGGCATCATACATGTATCCGCCATTTCAAAGTTATCGTCTCCTCGCGTAAACGAACCGTACGCGCATCAAATTCGCGCATGTGACAGTCGAAATTATCGCAGGGTGATACAAAATGTAGTCGAAATTACTGCCCGCCGGCGACCTATGGAGGGTTTACATGGGAAATTTATGTGAGGTATAATAATCGCACATACCACATTCTTGAAAATGCTGCGGCTCTTTTTACTGTGCTCTGTCAAAAACGGTACCTTCGGATAGTCCTATCCTTATGTTCAGATAAAACTTCCAGAAAGAATGATATTTTAAATGAACTTAAAAATATATTGCGAAGTGTGGGTTTTTTGATGTTTTTTTTTTTTTTTTTTTTTTTTTTTTTTTTTTTTTTTTGGGGGGGGGGGGGGTACATCAATGTTTCAGACTGTCTACTCTTCGATATGTCCTGCTGAACACGGATTTAACCTTTTTATGAAAACACTGAACATGTAGGTCCAGATCTGCGCCAACTGATCAGGACGCATACCATTTTCCATTCTGATACTGTAAATTCGGAAATTTTCGCAAGGGTTTAATTTTTGCGAAACTTCGCATATGCGAAGTTTCGCGAAAATAAAATCCTCGCGAAGTGGCGAAATCACTCTGTCATTTACTTGTAAAGGTAAATTATATCATAGTCGCGAATTTTTACGTCGCAAATATGTCTTTTAACGCTATTCGCGAAAATAAAATACTCGCGAAAATGTCGTGTCATGACAATTTTTCATTGTTGGGTATGCGAATTTTCAGTAAAAGATACATGCTGATTACTGGAATGTGTACCGGGCCGCGTAGCGCAGTCGGTAACGTGTCTAGCTACAGATGCGTGTCTGACTGCAGATCCAGGGGTCGCGAGGTCGATCCCGGCCCCGTCCCATACTTTCGTGGAGATTGATCATGAAATAATTTCTACGGTCATTCTCCTCCCTTCCGCTGATTCATTCAAGAAGGGTTGTTGTCAGTTACAAGCGAAAGTATGTGCACAAATTACTGGTTAACCGCTTGCTCAAGCCTGCCCAGGAAAATGTGTGATTAGGTGAACTGACCGTCCCGCAATGACCATAGCTGTTGACATGGGACGTAAAGCAACAAAACAAACAAACTGGATTGTGCGGTTTACCAGGATTAAAAAAGGGGGAGGAGTGTTGCTCATAAGAATATTCAGCATGGCAAAGGCTGAGGAAACAGATGTTAGATTTTCGATTACCAGTAGTGTGATTGCTTTCCACTACCTTATCATTATAATTATCGCCAATAACAAGAGGCATCTGTTGCTCCGCATGTACCATACATACGGCTTTTAATGTAAGAAGCTTTCTTTGACACTGGATAAGGATTTCTCCCACCTTTGCCCATGTAAGATAGGCTGTCAGCCCATGTAAGAACTTTCTATCTTACATGACCACGTGACAGCTTTCTTACATGGGCAGAGTAAAATATTCTTTTTTCCCCAAAAATGATAATTAAAAGATCAATATATTTCGCCAAAGTAACTCAAAGGCACCAAGCAAGGGTAAACGTTATTTATTGACGTCATATAACGTTAATGACGTCACCGAACGTGCACCACGTGACGATAATGGCAATGTGACGCTAATGGCACAAGTGGCCAAGCAGGATTTTATTTTGCATTTTGCAACTAAACTAATGCTCAAATCGTGTTTTCCAGTCAATACCGAGGTGCAAACTATGTTTCCACCCATTTGAATACCCAGTTAAAATAGTCGTGAACTCAGAAATAATGTAAATCCAACGAGTAAAAAGTTAAAATTTTCACGATTTTGGACCTTTTTTATGTTCCGACAAAAAACCTGGAAAAAGTGGGAGAAAAACAATCCATCATGAGCCTGTCCATGTAGGATAGAGAAATCTCACCCTCGGGGTCGGAATTTAACCAGGGACTCGGCAAGCCTCGTCCTTGGTTAAAATTCCGACCCCTCTGGTGAGATATCTCTATCCTACATGGACACTCATGGTGGATTGTTATAATCTGAGACTTTACCCTGGGATAGAAATATTATCTTACCCAAGCTATTTTATCTAGGCTGTCACGTGAGGGCTTACTACATTGGTTGTATTGGAACTCACGCACATGGTCATCAAGTGACGTCATTGTTACGTTAAAGTGACGTCATCATGTGAAATTGCATCTAAGCGTAGCCTATTCAGGGACTTCTGGATGAAAACAGTGGTGAGCAAGAAAAAGAATCCATTATTCGTGTGAGGGTAGGATAGAAAATTCCGTCCCTCGGGATAGCCGAGTGATGCCAAACGGTGATCCCGAGGGACGGATTTTTCTTTCTCACATACCAAGGCATACGAGATCGAGTGATTCCTATGTAAGCTCGCTGTCGGAAAAATCTGTCCCACATCGCAACCCATGTGAGATAAGCGTAACTAATACGAGATAAGCCACACGTGGCTGGTTGCATAGGCGTAGAAACAGGGGGGGGGGCAGCAGGGGCCAGGCCCCCCCCCAATAATTTTGTAGCGGGGGGGGGGGGCAGAATAGCCTTTGGCCCCTCCAATAATTTGTCTAAATTGGCATATAACTGCTTGTCACTAAGGGTAAAATAAGCAACTTCCACACATAATTATTAGTATTTTTTTTCTCGCTCGCTCGAAGTTTTGAATTTGCTTTAAGATTCTCTGAGAGCATAATTTGCTCAGATTTTAATACTTTTTCACATCTTTTAGTCAGCAGGCTGTTATCACCTTGTAATTATATGTATGTTTAAATATATGTATTTTTCCCAGTTAAACCGCCTTTACAAGCTTTTCCTATTATTCCTATTTTCTATCCTAAATTTTAGCGCATCAACCTTTTATCCCTCTTTGCTTTTTGCTCTGAAATACCTTTCAAACAAAAACATTTCCTCACTTGTTTGGCGTAAAAGATTATATTTGGTTTTTGTTGAGATTTTTTAATCACTCCTAGCTTTCAACTCTGAAATACACAACTATCTTTTTTTCCTGTTTTTTTTATCCCTCTTAGCCTTTTGCTCTGAAGAACTTTACCAAAAATTTTCCTCGCTCGCTTTGCTCGCTCGGAGTAAACTATTATAATTTTCGGTGTTTTGGGGCTTTTTTTGCTCTGTTTTTTACCAAAAAAATTCCTCGCTCGCTTTGCTCACTCGGAGTAAAATATTATCATTGTTTTTTTTTTGTGTGTTTTTTGTCCTTCTTAGCCTTTTGCTCTGAAGAACCTTACCAAAAATTTTCCTCGCTTGCTTCACTCGCTCGTACTGAAATTATATATATGGCTTCTTATAAATGGAGATCCATTGCTTTGACTTTAATAATGAATGTGTATAAATGTATGCAGATTCAAATAGCTTTTAGGCAATATAAATAACCAAAACTTTCTTTGTTCACTTGTATATATTTGTTGCTGTTTTTTCATAGAGATCGCTTGCTTTGATTTTAATGATTTTCATATCAGGATGTAAAATGCATGTTTGCATCTGCTGTGCATGCATGCATATATGTGTGTGCATGCATGCATGCATGCATGTGTGTGTATGCATACATGGGTGTGTGAATATTTAACACATGTGTGTGCATGCATGTGCATGCATGCGTATATGTACTTTTGGCAATACCCCCCCCCCCCCCCCCAAGTATTGAAGTTGGCCGCTCTTGGTTTGGCCCCCCCTATATTAAAAAGCTTCCTACGCCTATGGGTTGCTAATATGAGATAACATTTTTGGCGCACGACTGTATTCCTTCGAAAATGAAAGTTGAATTGTTGTCAGTCAGGAAAAAAATTAATGTTGAATTTTCAGCGATTTAAGTCGGACTTCAATTGGTTTAAAAGTAAAACTGCGCATTTTTACATACAACCTTTATTCAATGCTTCGAACATGCTGAGTGCATTGCGATTGACATATTTAACCTGTTGGGCAATGAGTGACTGAATGCACCGGAGACGGGAAGGGGAGCCTTGACGATATAAAAAAAAACAAAAAAAACACATTTTTTTCAACAAAACTACTTACTTCAGTTACTGTGGCTGATAAGCTAGTTCTTGTAAATCCATTTTGATGAAATAACCATTTGTTCATTGTTTAATGCGCTGTTTATTCACTGTTTCAAGTTGATTTGTACGTATACAGCGCGCGTCACTGACTGTAAACATCGACCTCAGTGACATCACCAACATATAGCCTATATTACACAGTACTTAACCGTATGGTCGTGGTAAATGAGAATAAGAATCGACCATTGGTGTTCAGTGGTTCCAAAAAAATCCAAACCCTCGGGTCCACCGTTCAGTGGCAAACTCAGCAAGCCTCGTTTCCCACTGGAACGGTGGGCCCTCGGGTTGGGATATTTCTGTTCCCCCTGAACACCAATGATGGATTCTATTTATCTTAGCCAAGCTATCTTACCCAGGCTGTCACGTAAGGACTTAATACATGGGTTGTATTGGAACTCACGCACATGGTCGTCAAGTGACGTCATTGTTACGTTAAAGTGGCATCATCATGTGAAATTGCATCTTAGCGTATTTAGGGACTTCTAGACTCTTATTTTAAAATAAAAAAACAGTGGTGGGCAAGAAAAAGAATCTTTTATTTGTGTGAGGGTAGGATAGAAAATTCCGTCCCTCGGGATCACCGTTTGTCATCACTCTGCAAGCCTCGTGATGCCAAACGGTGATCCTCGGGACGGATTTTTATATTCTACCCTCACACTCATGATAGATTCTTATAATCTAATATACTAGCCAAAAGTTCTAACCAGCCACCTGCATTTCATTATTTTTCTTCAAAATGTAAAATGACATGATTACACTTTTTGCACCTCGAAAAAGCCAGACGTATCATGTACCTAGACAGAAAAGATATTGACAACATATTTAACAGTAGATGCAGGATGTCCTTTTGAATAGTGGTACCCCCATTTTTAATATTCGCATTTTGGCAAAATTTGTAAGTCATGACTTTTTGAAATAACCCACATTCACACGCAAAACATTTTCATTTCAAAAGCCAAAATTATATTGAACACTATAGTGCTAAAATGAACAATCCATCTGCATTAGACGTGTTGTTATTGGCCAAAGTGTCGAAAACTACCCCACCATCCAATGCAAATTCTTGTGAATTTTAAAATTGAGGGTATGTGTATTCGGAAAAGCCTCCCGGATACAATTTTAAGAATTTTGCTAAGCCGTCGTCTCGTATCATTTACTAATAGGCTGGCATATTCGGGAATGAAAATGAAATCTATATTGTGCTTAAAGCTTTCTATAAAATCGATAAAAACACACGTGGCCGGTTAGAACTTTTGACTAGTATACATGCAATAAAATGATTTTTTCACGTTTACAAAGTAAACCCGTTATGAATCATTTGAATTTTCACAGCCGTTCAAGACCCCATGAACAACAGAAATATAGCTAACAGTGTGATAGTCATTTATGCAGCCCAATCGGAAGCATATTGGCGCCATGCAATATAAACGATAAACCACTTAACTCCAGCTGTAATGTTTTTAGAACTGTTTTCTCACGAAAGCTTTTACTACATGGTTTATTGAAAAACTTCTTCCGATGAAAGGTATTCAGGAACACCTCCGTCAAAGAGCAAATACACCAAGTCCAAGATGCCAGTCAAAAAACTACAATATACCGCCCAAATTCAATTACTAAAGCGATGGATGGTTTGTTCAACTATAATGGAAATCGCACCTAATATTCGCGTGTGCGTTAAGCTAGTGGGTTATCTCAAAACCGTTCATTCATAGCACGTGCATAAGAGCATAAAATTGCACGTCCTGTGAAAACCCAGCCTTTGTTCCGACAAATTAGCCTGATTAAAGTTGATTCTGCATATGCATGGTAAATTCTAAGCAAACGGCAGTTTTACGTTGTGACAATCCTTTGAATAAACGGGATATGCACAGCTTATAAATATTTTTGGAACTGCCCCTCTCTGTCATGCCTATACGAATTTGAACCTGTCAATAAAAGACTGAAAGGGGCATTTGCATGGTATGGGAAATTAACATGGGAGTCTGCCCACGCTTGGATTTTGAAAATATTGTTATTTAATTGTCTGGGGTATAACTTTAATATTTATGGTGCATTGAGTTTTTATGCAATTCCATTGCTAATTTATGACGTCATGAATGATATCACTATAATACCTTGGGGTACCCAGATATAATCATTTCTAAAGTAATTGACATATCATGTAAATGGCGGAAAAAATGTTTTATTAAATAGCTATATCATTGATAAGTTCGCTGTTACTTAAAATGGCTTTAACAGCTATAGGATGATTTGTGCATGCTAGTATTTTATTTATATTGTGGTATGTAGGTGAGTGAGTGTGAGAGTGTGTGTGGATGTTATTTGTATATATGGTGTATGAGAGATGAGCTTGGAGAGTTTCACTTAATTGAAAAATTAAGTCAAACTCTTAAGGTTTGGGCGTGTATAAAGAAGTCACTGGTTTCGTCTGTGAGGGTTCATAATAATTGTGAATTGTCTGTGGGTATTTACAATATTTGTGAATGCTTGGTTTGGGTAGGACGCAGGTGTTCAGCCAGGTGCGGTGTTGACATCTGTGATTGACATGTTTATGTTTTTATAGGGAATTCTGACACCAGTTTGTTATTGTTTTTCAAATGTCATATTTATTAGTCTGTCAATTTTGATGGGATGTTTTAACACTTTCAAAAGGTCATGATGACAGATGTTACTTAGTTTAGTAAAATTACATAAGCCCAATAAATAGATTGTGTCAATTCTGACATTGATTGGCAGGATTGCGCAATACATTTAATCATATGACCTTTGGGGAATTGCGCAACTGGTGTGACTATGAGTCACTTTTGTATCTTCTGATTGGTTGATATAAATGGAAGCTTACCTATGTAGAGGGCGCTATATTGTAAACTTGAAATATGATTGGTTAGTGATGATGTCATTAGGTGGCGCTGTGGTCAGCTTCTATCATGTGACTTCATGGTATATAAGATGAAACCCAGTGGCAGAGCTTCAGATTTCGGAACTTTGGGTTATAGATAGTTTCTTGAAGTATTTAGTTGGACTTAAGAAGATTTAATAAAATTATAAAATTGTGAAAGTTGTTACTGAAATTTTACAAGACTTAGAAGAAATTCTAAAGAGACTTTTAAAACACAACGCGAACTTGAAGATTAGAATCAACTACTACCTTACATCTGGGACGTTTTTGATATGTTCAGTGTTTTCCCCTATTATGGATTGGAAAAAGAAAAAAACAAAATTCTTTGTTATTAAATGCCACGATTCTTATTTAATGAAGTGCTTACACAAAAATATTAGCCAAATGATACAATATGTTGACACCTGTACTTAACACATCTAGTTTCTAACGTTAAAACTACATCTAGCCAATGTTACACTAAATATGTAACATTATTAAGAATTTTAATTAATTTATACAGAAGAGAAACCTTATGACAAGTCAGTTCATACAGGAGAAGAACCTTATATCTATGATTTTATAATTGTAAGACTCACTAATGAACTTGCTCCATAAAAATAACCCCCTGTCAAACCTATTGGTTAAAATTAACCATTTTGGTCACAGATAACTCTTGGCTTCAAAAGTATTGCTAATTTAACGCTTAAATCTTCTCTGTTCATGCTGTTTTGTGAAACTGATGCTGATTTCCATCAAATAGCAACATTTATACTTTAGCTGGCTGTATATTCTAGGCATACAGTTTTGTTTCTGGACCTAACTTATTCATGTAGAACACTGTTTTATGATACTTTTGATAAGACTCAGTTACACGTTATCCTGGTCACGGCACCAAAATGTGGTTCCTCTAGTTCAGTTCTGATGTAAAGGAAATATTTAGTCTTCTTGTTTTCACATGTTTATTGTTAGGATATTATGTTTCTTAAACAATATCATGCAGGACTTGAGGAAGTGATACACATTGCCTTGGCCCCAAAGTGCCATGACGCAGGGTCATGGCCTTTGGCATCTCTGACCATTGAATCATTTAAAATTGTCTAAACATGTCTTTCTTTAAGAAAAATGGAAGGAGATTAAAAACAACCTCCTTATGTCAAGTTATTGATTCATTTGAACTAAATAATTAATTTTGCTAAAACTGACCTATACCCATAAGAGATAGGAAATGCAAAGTTACCGTATTTGGATTTTCATGATATTTGGCTCAGATCAGCAGTATATATATGGCAAGTTTTTGTGATAATATTATATCTTGACAAAGACTAGAACATATCCATCTTTTGAATTGAATGTTGAATGTTTTGTAAATTTTTGAAAAAAATATTGAAATTTTACAATCATTTCTTCTGAAAACGTAAACCATAATTTATCCAAATGGTTTCGTGGTATTAAAATAATGTCTTTGGTATTTTGGATTCAATCTAGATGACAAATCATAGAAATTAATAAAACTTTAGAAATTTAGAGACAGGTACCACCTCAAAGGTGGAGTACGTCAGTGTTGCTTCCTATGCCTTGTTTTTAACTATCTAATTCGATAAATACATTTTCATATTTCGTATATAATGAGTTATTAATATGCAATGTTTGAAGAAATCCATGCGTGGGCACAGATGAAAGTACCCCTTTAGGATGAATTCAATTTATTTAAAAAAATTATCAATGTACACAAAAATCCGTTTATCATATGACGTCTTGTCTGGGAGTGAAAAAATGCCATGCAATAAAATCGATAAACTATTGGTTTACAAATTTTCGGGAAACGTAATGACGTCCATTATAACGTTGCGTAAAATAAGGGAAAATCTTGACGTTTTCACACCAAAAATGCAATGTTTAAGTAGTTTTAATGACATGTGATAAATAGAATCTAACATTCGTTCTCCTGTATTATTGAATTCATTAAACTCGTTGCGAAAAAGAGATAAAATGCTCGGCAAGCCTCGCATTATATATCTTTTACCCAACTCGTTTAATAAATTCAATAAAACATGAGCACTCATGTAAAATCCTCTATTTAAGCCACAAGCACCAGACCATTTGGAGAAGTTGAGTTGGCGGAAAGTCTCCTCTACATTTTCATCGCGAGCACATTTTGCTAAAATTTAAGATAAAAAAAAGTTATAGCGAAAATTTAGTTCAAAAAACTTTACAGCTGGAGTTTAGAGGTTTGCAGATTTCGAAGAATTACGTTATGGCGTTACTTATGACTGCATAAAAGATAACAAAATATTGACATTTTAACACCAAAAATGCTATTTTTGATTACTTTCGGTGTCACATGTTAAATATGCTGAAGGACTTTAAAACGCACCACCTGCTAAAAAGTTATGTCGAAAATTGAATATTTTCGTTAGGTGAAAAATAAAAATGACAAGTTCCGTCAGTTAGCTTGCATTCAATAAGAAAATCGAAACGCTGTGGCTTATGATTGCCGTGACGTCGCTATAATGCTGAGACAACTCAAATTCAAAAATTCACAGAGTACCAATACCTTCCATATTGAACGAAAAAAAGTTTTCGAACCGATGTTTGTTCTTGAGAGCAAAAGAAAAGACAAATCAAATCATAGAGTTTTAGGCCCCTGGCAATGTTCACATGACGTCAACGTCAACGTCGACATGACGTCATTGATTTTGACGTAATTGGCCGTTTATATCCTAAGGACCAGGAATAATCAAAATATTTTAATTGCCACAAGATACTCCTCAATCAGTTGCATAAAAGACAAAGTATGGCGACATACGCGGACGTCACCCGTCTTTTATTGCTGTTTGAAAATTTAAGAATGACGTTAGCAAAGAAACGCTGCGAATGGGAGTGTAATAAAACGATTATTTCTGAAACCTTTAATGTTTTTCTACTTGTTAAGACATCTGACTACCACCCCAAAGTGTTTGTTTTCAAATTAAATCAAATTTACATTTGTCAGACGACAATTGTTGAAAAACACTTACGTCGATAATACGTCGGAATGAAGAGCATGAGCAAATTGAAATCATGGTAAATCATGGTCCATTTTGCAAGAGGATAAAAAGTGGTAAAGAAAACATCCTCAAATTATTATATATGGTAGAGTCAGTAAATGTAAAATGGTGCGTTTCTATATAATTTAACATTCGTGTGCTCCTGTATTATTGAATTTATTAAAGTAGTTGCAAAAAGAGATTAAATGCTCAGCAAGCCTCACATTTTATCTATTTCTCTCATCTCGTTTGATAAAATCAATAAAACATGATCACTCATGTATAATCATCTATGTAAGTACCGAATCTCATGTATTGCTAATTTGAGCCGTGACATGTGATTTCCAACAATGTGGCATTTTGACAAGTGTAGACTCAGACGAGCTTGTGCAGCCTCCTGTTAAGCATTGAAACCCATTGTTCGGTCAGTAGATTAATAGTCTTAGAATATTCAAGCGACTAGCAAAGGCTCTGATCAGACTGCGCGTATGCGAAGGCTGGTCTGAGCCTTTGCAGGTCGCACATACCACATTGTTGGAAATCTCATGTCGCGGCTCATTTATGAAATTAATCTTATTCTTTTTAGGATTATAGAATCAGTTTAAAATGAGCATGCGTAAATCCAGAAAATTCCGTTAGGGGGAGGGGTCCTTACGACGTTTTTAATCATTAACTTATTTTACTAGGGGTCATACGGAACTCCTTCGATAAGGGGTCCAATTGCTTCTCGCAGGGGCTCCTACCAGAATTTCTAAGGAAATATGTTGTCATTTGTGATTTTCAAGGGGTTGGGTCTGGTTTGCCACGATTTCTTGAACTACCACGAAAACCGGTACATCGACCATACAACTGTGTGCAAAAGGATTATTTCGGCCAAAATTGGAGCAACTAAGCAATTTTCTTTCTATTTCCTGCTAGTCTATGCAGCATCACGGTAAACTGAAATTAACATCCTGTACCCGTTCCTCCTAACTCACGCCTTATACATTATGAATTACAGCACTCGTGCGTAACCAGTTGTTGTAAATCGTGATGTGAGAGTTGTTGGTACAGCTGTAATTGCGAGGGCCCACCTATTAAAATTCATTTTTCCATAGATCTAAGTAACTGTTACAGTTACAACCATGTAATCATGTATACATGTGATTGCCAATTCCACTAAAACCGTGCAATCTGGCATTTAAGTTCGTTTTCGACACAGAACGGCTCTGATTGTGAGCATGTCGTTTTTTAACAAAGCAAAATGCAAAGGAGGAAACTGTTAAAATCATGGAATAAAAAGAAATAAAATAGATAAAATGGCTTTCTTACCTTGTTCGAATGTGAATTGTCTGCATCGCTAACAATATAAATCGAAACGTGTACATGTACCAAATACACGCATTTTCCGACTACTGGTAACGCACGAGTGCTGTTATTCATGTTTATAAGGCGTGAGCTAGCGGAGGAACGGTACAGGATGTTTATTTCAGTTTACATACTGTGAGCATGGTAGGCTGGTTTGAGACTTACAATGTCGCGAACCTCAACGATAAACCTTGGAATGAAGGTAGACATGTGAGCGAGTAGATATGGTACAAAAATGAATTGAGCCTCGTCACAAGAAACCCTTGACTGAGCAAGACTCAAACCAACCTGCTCAGTTACATAGACTAGCTAGAAAATGGAAATTTCACCAGTAGCAAGTTTCGATATGCTACTTTCCAATGAGCGAAAAGCAGAGGCACTGACCCGACTGCGCGCTTGCGCAGGCTGGTCTGGGCCTTTGTTGTTCGCAAACCCCCGAAGACAGTATTTTTCGCGTTGATGCCCAAATGATAATATGCTTTTTTAATCAAACTGTGTTCTGGCGTCGTAGTGTGCAGCTTGTGGTTATAACAAAACAGGTATACGTGTGTGTTTAACCCCTTGTGAAACAATGGAATTTCCCATTAAGATTGGTATATCTAAATCCGGATGGTCCATATATTGAGCAGTCACAGGTTTTTATATATTTTCATTAAATATTGTATTTCTAGCTCTGTAAATTAAGTTGAGGGCTAAAAAACTTGAGGCAGATGGGCCTGGACCCGCACCTCCCCCGACGATATTTCCTGGATCCGTGCATGCAGTATGATCAGGAAATACCACAATCTCACAATGCAGACGAACCCACAGTAACGTTATCTTCAAAGAGCCACAGAACGAAGCTTAGACATCGGGAAGACAATTAAATAAAACAGCCAGCTAGCTACATATTCCTCGTCAAGATGATTGCAAAACTAGAGAGGGCACAGAGGTATACATAACAAAGCAAGAACCAAAGACGGAGAATAAACAAATGGAAGGAGCATTAAACAGTAAATTAACAACAACCGAATGACTGTAAGAGGAGTTGCGCTCAGAAAATACCCATGTATTGTAGAGGCTTGAGGCTTGTTTAGAGGGGAGGGGGAGGGGGAGGTAACAATATTCCTTGAAGTAAACAGGCAAGTAACCCTTATATGAACTGGCAAATATCCCCATATGTTTTCTAAATATCCAATATCCCTTGAAGTAACAAAAAAAAATTGAACACAGTATCCCATTATGGCATATCCATGGAATAAGGATATCGGGTAGTTTACACATGTAGTGAGGTAGAGTTATCTGATGATGAGACCATGTGCGGATCCAGAGGGGGTAGATAGGGGTTCCAGACCCCCTGGAAACCCTCAAGTTATATGGGTTTTTATAGATATTATCATTTGGACCACACACACCCCCCCTTCCCCTGGAAAAAGTTGCACCCCCTGGATAGTTTTCTATGTAATAAAACCATTGGACCCCCTCTGTAAACTTTAAAATAAGTTGAGGACTAATAAAAAAAAAAAGACGTCGTCCAGGCTGTTTTCTGGCCGTCGGGCCTGGACCCCCCTCACCCGACAAAAATTCCTGGATCCGCACATGGAGACTATGCATTCTTCCAAAGATCACCAGCCTTCAGCCGATGCGCGTTCAAAGACTTATAAGTGTTTTGCGTGCCAAACAACTTACTCTTCGATCTCTGGATTGAGAGACCATCTTAACAAAAAAAAAACATGACATGGAATGGTGTTAACATATTTTCATGCGAGAAAACTTTCCTAGGCGCCGGGGGTTCATGCAAGCTGGTTTGAATCTCGCTGTCAGAAACCCCGAAGACCACGTTTGTCCCATCGAGGCCCATAGGCCTATATTTTCTATTATTATATACGGCTATTCATGACCAGATTTATCCGGACACTCCCATCCACTCTGGGATATAACAAAGCTATACATGTTTAAACTTTCCTAGAAATACTTGTCCGGACCCCCTGATAAATCGTATGACGAAACTGCAGATGCCAAAATATCAAAATACTGCAAAATATTAAAGAACAGGGGCTAATATGTGTCCGCCAGAGATGCGAAATGTGCATGGCAAGCATAACTCTTTTGTATAGGCATACGGAAGCCGCTAAACGGGGGTACTTTTAGAAACAGAGAAGACCCAGATGCATAATTGAAAAGCCACATCATGCTGCATTTCATCAGGGTCTAAACTGTTTGTTATGGTAAAAAAAGCTCCAGGTACAATAAAAAAACAATATTTTTAGAAAAGTTTGCCTGAGACCCATTTTTCTATACAATGGTCTATCCCAAGTTAATAATTGTTTCATCCCAGTAAGTAAAAATTCATCAATTAGCATACACAAGTTTAAGTTCAAGAGAATGAGCTGCGAACTTTGTTTGATTTAATTCTGTAATTCCCATCAACACTCTTTCAGTTATCTACGGACGGACCTTCCTGGGTTGAACCAGCACTAAGATACTAGGATTATTGTTCTTGCTCAAGGACATAACACAGTGACGCCGGTGAGTTTCGAACCCGCGGGCTCTCAGTCTCGGGTCAAGCACTCTACCACTAAGCCACTGCACTCCCATGAGCTGCGAACTAACAAAGAAGTGCAAGAACATATAGCATCGTCAGAGCTTTCACTAGTCCTGAATCCCTAATTATGGTGCTGGGACTCTCATTTTCGAAGGAGGCTAAATTCTTTAGTATTGTGGCACTGCCACTTTTTGCAAAGAAGGATCTGGGACTTCTCATATGTATTAAAAATATAAGAGTACCCCACCCACTGGAATCAGCCTCTCGGAACTATGGGTGCATGCACGGATCCCGGACCTCCTATCTATACTTGTGAAATGTAAAATATTAAAGTTGAGGGCTAAAAAACTGTCAGGGTTGTTTTCAGGCAAGCAGGCCTGCACCCCCCCCCCCGCCCTCCCTCCCACCCCCCCCCCCCCCAAAAAAAAAAATCCTGGTGGATCCGCGTATGGGAAACTGCCTTTTTGTGCGTTGATTTCCTGCATGGATCTCCTTTTAATCAAATAACGGCCTGTATCACAAAAATACATAAATAACACCAATAAATCTTGAGCTTGCAGCATTTCAAACACATTGGGGTCACAGAATTATGTCCCCTTTACAAAAATGAGCAGGGGTGTCCAGGTAGATTTTGTCCTACACGTACACAAATCATTAAAGTCCAAATGCAACTAACCATTGTTTGGTAGCTATTTCAATATTACTCTATCTTTTGAAATCATAAGTATTCATGTGCAAACAGATGTTGGATTATCTCATGACTACTCTGATATATTTTATAAAGATTCCTCCACAAATTCTTGGCCCTTTGTTATGATTTTCGACAGAACTATAAGAATGCATATGCGGATCAAGATGGGGGCAGGGGGTACGGACGCCTTGTCCCCCCCCCCCCAAAAAAAAGGGTTTTTTAGCAATACTGGACCGGATCCCCAGTAAAATCACAAAGCTACCTAGCCACCATCAAATGTTGGGCCATCATTGGCACCCCAGCAAGATATAAAAGGAGATAAAGCAAATGTAAGCACTCAACAGTAAATAAAACTGAATACCAGAGCAAAAGAAATCCACCAGGTAAACCCTGGTGGGCCTGACAAACAGCCAAAGCATCAGGCCCCTACAATCTCATCAATAGATAAGTCTTTAAGTCGGAACCATCATAGAGTCTGAAGTCCGACCCACCGGCGTGCAATTAAAGAGATAATTAAAGTGGGTCTACCACCAAACATGCAGTCTGTTGCAATACATGAATGTTATAGCCAATCTTTTTATAATGGGAAAGTATTTTAATGAACTGCACTGAAAAATTATTAGAGCCAACAATCTTCTTCAATTTATACACCAAGTCACCATAGCAGCTGGGTAAATAAGACCTTTACAGAAGAGAGTGTATGTGGTAGGTAGGGGTAGGGGTTGCATTGCCAAAATTACCTGCTGATTTTGGTTATCTATTCTTCTTACATTGTACATTAGGGTAAAGTCGGGTAAATTCGGACGGTCGGCTAAATTCGGACAGCGACCTTGTTTGTTTCATATTTTGATGATTGGAATAAAAAGTAAATTAACTAAGCAAACAGTGAAAATCCTGATGAGACGATCTGGATTTCCACTGTTTGCGAATGTATTTCCGAATTTACCTGATGTCCGAAGTTACCCGACTTTACCCTAGTGTCTGTCACTTCTCTGTGTAAGTAGAGTGTTTGTCCAGCAATGAAGCAAGGTATATACAGAATACTACATAAGCGTCTTTTGATATCAAGTTTACCAGGCAAGGCTTTGGGAATGCTTGTTTACCTGTTGGATTTCTTTTTCTCCGGTATTCAGTTTTATTTACTGTTGAGTCCTTATCTTTGCTTTACCTCCTTGTTATATCTTGATTTATATGTTTTAGGAGATGATGCATTGATAAGTTAGGGGTCTTTCATGCAAACCAAATATCTATGTGTCTTGATCCACATCTGAATTAAGGGTGGGGTTGGCGCGCCGTTAGACCGGTTTAGGCCCTCCAGTGGAATATTTTACTGACCGTTCCGGGCGGTACTTCTTTTGTGGATCTTTTATGTTTTTGTTCTGTCTTATGTTTGCTATGTCTTTGTGCGCGTCTGTTTATATGTGCTTTGTGGTCACCTGCTGGGAAAGGGCTGGCCTCTTGGCTCTCGTTTGTGGTGTCTTACTGTGTGTTTGTAACTTTCCCATTGTCCTGGCTCAGGTGTGGTACTTGATTGTATCGACTCCTGATCTTAGCACCCTTACTTACTTTGCCCAGCGATTCACCATGAGTTCTCAAAGCCGGGCCTGGTGAACTTGATATCAAAAGACGCGAACCTGCTAATCTATTGATCAGTTTACAAGCTAAATGACGTATCTATATAGATGTTTGTGTCGATTCAATGTCATTAACGACGTCATTCAAAAAGTGTAACGTCATCATGACCTGATAGATGCACATGCTCTGAGTTTGGCAACGTTTATTAGGTCAACATGCAACAATGCAGTTAATGTGAGAGGTAACTGATAAAGATTGAAATTGGGCTTTAGCAAGGGGTCTTTCATGCAAACCAGACATCTATGCGCCTTGATCCACAAATTTCTTTGTGAGGTTGGCGCAGTGAAACTGGTTGAAGCCATCCAGTAAGATATTTTTACTGACCGTTCCAAAAATAGTAAGTGAGTATGATCAGAAAATACCACAATCACAAATCACAGACAACCCCATGGCACCGCGAGGAAGAGCCGCTCAACCATCACGAGACACCAGAAAGACAAATTAAGCAAAGCAATCAGCTCTCTCTTCCCCATCAAGATGATTGCAATACTACACTTAAGGAATCTTCTAACGCATACAGTAAACAATTTACTAAAAACGCTTTATAATGTTAAAAGCATTCAATTTTTTGTTGTTAACCAAAAATTCAATATCATTTACATCATGTGTGAAAATTTCAAAACAATACCTTGGGTATTATGCAAACTATAGCTTATTTAATTTGGAAGGGTCAAAATCGGAAGTCACAAAAATTGGAATTTTAGGCTGAAGTCTGCATTTCAGTGAGGTAATTTTAATTTCATATGTCATGCGGAACAATGGAAAACGTCATTTTGTAATAAGAAATGATTGAAATTCACGGTGGGTAAGGCGTCAGACACAATGACGACCTTGACAGAAAATTTCATTGGTGGGTCAATGCCTGGTGTTTGTCTTTGGATGGGCCTGCTGTGGCTCAACTGGGGGAGGGTTTATTTTAGCTCTGTCAGTCCGTGAGTTCAAAGCCATTTTCTTTGTTTCATCACAGTAACAATTTGATTGTTTCCCCATGATGATACATTGGATAAGTATGGATGCCTCCATGCGAGCTTAACGTTTTTTGGGGGGTTTTGATAACAGCATAATCTAGGGCGAAGATTTGGCCAGTAAATTAATTTAAGCCCCCAGTAACTTCGCCTGAGCGTTCTAAGTCGATGTGTATGTTGTTGTTGGTTGATTATTATTGTTGCTCCTATTGTTTGTTTTATTTTTGTATTTGGTCCTTGTTTTGTTGTGCAGTACTTACTGTCATTTCTAGTTTTGCAATCATTTCGCTGGGGAAGAGAGAGAGAAATGGTTGCTTAAAAATGCTTTTTATGTCATGGGACTGTCAGTGCTATATGTCTCTTCCTCGCGGTACAATGAGTGGGTCTGCAGTGTGTGACTGTGGTATTTCCTGGCCATATTCTACCGACATTTTTCATGCGATTCTGAACAGTTGAAATATAAAAAGTCCACACCGTGAGTAACACAAGCAGGACTCTGCTGCTAGTTAGCAGAATAAATGTTTTTCCATGGCTATCCTGCTCCCCAGATCTAATGTCAATCGAACACATATGCGATGCGATTGTCAGGAATAATTTAATTACTTGTGTGTTCGCATTGTCCGTTCACTTTTAAAGATGTAGAAGATAGAAGTTGGACGTTTTTTTTCTTATTTTATGAATAATAGAATACAGACAGACTGACTTACCTTTGAAAATGATTCATGTCTCATTAATCTATGTTACTAAATGGAATACATTTGACAAATTGCTATTCTGTTTTCCGTATTGATTTGTTTAAAAAATGGTAAATTTGCGACTTTCGTTTTTTGAAGTTTTCAACTAAAACTTCAATATTTTAAATACTCTTCGTCAGTTTTCTCTGAAAATAGCCATGCATTACTGGAAAACATTGTTCTAATTTATTCCAAAAAAATTTTTAATTCGAAATTCTTGTTTTCAAGAAAATGCCAAAACAAAAGTATATGCGTTAGAAGATTCCTTAGGTGTAGAATGGACATAAAGTAACGTACAACAAAACATAGCACAATTACAGGAACCAAGGCGGTTCTTCTTTTATGGATCATTTGTGTTATTTCCAAGGCCATTCTTCTTTTGTGGATCATTTGTGTTATTTCTGTTGTGTGTTTGTCATGCTTTCGCGTCTGTTCATTGCTGCCTTGTAGTCACCTACTAAGAAAGGGCTGACCTCTTGACTTTTGTTTGTGATGTCTAATTGTGATTTTGTCACTTTTCTATGTGGTATCCTGGGTCAGGTGTGGTACTTGATTTTATCAGCCACTCCTAATATTAACTGAATTGTTTCAACATAACCTAATAAATGTTTCCTATCTCACGGCATGTTACCTTTATCAGGTCATGATGACGTTGCACTTTTTGAATGACATCGCTAATGACGCTGAATCAACACAAAAATAAAAAAAAATACGTCATAAGTTTGCTAGTTTGAAGAGTGTTCAACATTTGGTAAACTGATAAATAGAATACCAGGTTCGTGTCTTTTGATAATCAAGTTTACCAGGCTCGGCTTTGAGAACGCATTTTGAATCGCTCGGCAAGCCTCGCGATGTCAACAAAGGTTCTCAAAGCCTTGCCTGGTAAACTTGATATCAAAAGACACTCACCTAGTATTCTCTATGTATTGATTCCTGATCGTTGGCATCTTTCTTACTTAAGGGTTTGTCTGTTCAAATCCGAGGCACCAGCCTGCTGATCGTTAGCTGTTTTGACAGAAAAAAATGCCTTCTTCTTTTCTTCTTAACTTTTGAAAAATGATAAGCTTTCATCCGCATATGAACAATTAGTCGTATGTGACGTATCATAAAACTGATTGACAGTTCTAGATGTTTAAAAGAGTCAAAGACAGAGTTTGGGTAATTGTAATTGTAATTAATTGTTATATAATTACATGTTCTAAAGTAATTGCATGTAATTGTAATTAGACTTTTTTTAATTACAGAAATTGAATGTAATTAATTACCTGGTCAAAAATTGGAGTAATTAACAATTACGTTTTAATTAGCATTCTCCCTAAGAATAACGCAGATGGTGATAGGTGACTAGTCACAAAAATCAATGATTTTACCTCCATTTAATCAGACTTGTTGAAAAACTTTTTCAAAGCAAAGTATTCCCTTTTCTGACAGTGGTTGCCATGGAAACCGGAAACTAAGATTTCTTGGAGATTGGCGGAGAGTTGCCCAAGAAAAAAATGTGAAATTGACACTTTTCAGGCTGGCTTTTGTAATATGAGTTTTATTTTGATTACACTCACTGCTAGCTCTTTTAGAGGACCAAATTAGTTGTATACAAAATTTTAGTGGAAAATGAAATATGCCGTTTGTATTATGTTCCCTAGCAACAAACGTGTCACCATGGAAACCAATTTTCTGAACACTAAAAATTGACAATTTTCAAATCTGAATAACTTTTTACAGCAAAGCTGCATATGAACGGCATATATAGTGTCTAAATAACCCATGTCTGATTTACAAATGCCATGAATAAAAAAAACTCAAAATGTTTATAAGTTTTGTTTTCATGGCAACGGAACTAACTGACCATCAGGAATTTTACAAAATATTGCAATTTCAAAGCAATTTATCTTGCTTATGCAAACAGAAATATGGATAATGTATACACAATCTGGCGAGTCCACATCGGATTAACAGAATAAAAAAAAAAAAAAATAATGAAATTGTTTAAATATAGGTTACCATGGCAACCAAATCATCAGATAGTCAGTGATTTTGCGCAATACGATCATATTCAAAGCGAAATTATTGAATAAAAAAACTCAAAATGTTATAATTTTTGTTTCCGTGGCAACGGAACTATCTGACCATCAGAAAATTTTACAAAATACTGCAATTCTAATGCAAATTATCTTGTTTCTGTAAACAGAAATATGGATAATGTAAACACATTCTGCCAAGTCCACATCTGTTTAACAAAATCGAAAAATCGAAAATAATGAAATTATCTAAAAATAGGTTACCATGGAAACCAAACAATCAGATTGTCAGTATTTTACAAAAAAAGCATATTCAAAGCAAAATATCTCCCCTAAACAAAGGATAAAATTGATTATTTAAGCACATATTATGTAACCAGCACCTGATTTTCAACACCAAATTCATATTTACAAATAATTTTTCTCAATTCATGGTACCATGGAAACCAAAACATCATACAATCAGCGATTTCACAAAAATGGCATATTCAACAAAAAGGTCATATTCAATGCAAACTATCTCATTCCAGCAGAACAAAATATGAATAATTTTCAACATCTTTTATACAATCTATATCTGGTATGCAATTACAAAAATATTAGTTTTAAAAACTCCAGATTAAAGTTACCATGGCAACAATTACAGGAAATGCCAAAAAAGATTTTACTCTATGGCCAAAAATATGACAAATATTGAGATCTGCCCAAGGGAAAATGTGAAATTGAAACCTTTCAGGCTGATATGAGTTTTCCTTTGATTACATTTACTTCTTGCTCTGTTTAGAGGACCACATTATTTATAATCTTAGTAAGCTATGTTCCATTCTCTCGGTTTATTGCTCGTTGCCATGGTAACCTAAAGAAAGAATTTGGCCTAAGATGGCCAAAAATGTGAAAAGACATTTTTTGCACATTCACATATCCAATAAAACACCAATTTTGATTCTGATCTTTATATAATGAAACATTATAGCTTAAAGGGAGTAGATTAAAATAATAAATAAACCCAATATGATCTCACAAATCATTTCAGACTACCAAAGATGGGTGGGGTAACCAAGCGTGAAAAACCCTATTTTGTGGAATATTTGAACCACTACAATCATTTTCCCTGCATACTAAGATGTGCATACAGCTATTGATAAGTTCTAAATGGTATTCAGCTTTCAAACAATAAAAGAAAATGCATCGGGTCTACCACTTTCTGGTTGTAACCATGCAAAACAATAACTACACTATACAGAAAAACAAAAAATAGTTTTGGTTTCTAAGCTATAAAATCATTTTAATTTGATTTATCCAAAGCTTGTACTAAAATTTTATACTCAACTATCTTTATGCACATCAAATGATGTAATATAATAACTAGGTGGAACAATTCTAACCACTATTAAATACAATTTATTTCATTTCCATTCTGCAAAAGGCCTGTGATTGTTTCCATGGTTACAACCAGAAGCAGATAAATTCCAATTTATGTTTAACAGTTTATGAAACTCAAAGGGCCCCATTACACATTGGCAGTATTCAAGTATGTCAATATCTCTGCCACTATTTGGCATACTTGCTAAAATTATTAAAATAAGTTTTTGTTATATATCTAATTACCCCACCCACTTCACTAACATGTTTTGCTATCTTATAACTGTATCAACGTAAAAGTTGCCATGGTAACCAAATTTTCTTTTCCATTATTAACGGGGTTAATGCATGATTGGTATTTTTTCATACAACATTAGAATTTCGAAGATAAATAGGCTGTATTGTATTGTTACCAAATAAAACTTTACTTATTTATTTTGCTTAAATCATATTGATAATGCTAATAGGTTTCAATTCAAATATCTTTTATACACATTCAAAACTTGCATTAAAACCATCTGTACATTTTACTGCTTAAAGGTGCAATATATTTAATATCCATTTTACAACAGGCCTGTACTTGTTTCCTAGGTAACGACAAGAAGTAGGTAAACCTCATACATGTTTAACAGTCAATTAAACTTGGAGACCCCTATCAAATATTGGCAGTATGCAAATATGCCATCGTCCCCACCACTATTGGGAAAACTTGTTTAAAATCACTAAAACTATTTCTGGTTATATATCTGGTTACCCCACCCACTTTTAACGTCTATATATGTTACTATGTCAAACAAAACTTATTAATTTTGCTGCAATCATATTGATAATGTTAATATATCTCAACAAAACTATCTTTTAAGCATATTAAAACTTGAATTATATCCAACTGGAAATGTTTAACCACTTTAAGATGCAATTTATTTAATCTCCATTTTGCGACAGTTCTCTGATTGTTTCCATGGTTACCCCCAGAAGGTGGTAAAAATCTACGCACAATTTTGCGTTTTATGAAAGCTAATACCATTTAGAACTTATCATTAACTGTATATGTCTCTATGTATGCTGGGGGAATGGCTGTAGCAATTCAAATTCATCCTTTTTGCTATTTCCTGTCTCAACAACTATCATTTTAAAAATGGTCAAAAAGTGCAATTTCAGGCCAGTAGCGACATACATGTTGCCATGGAAACTAATTTGGGAAACAAAACCAAACCAGCGTGTGTGCAACTTTTCAAGTTTGTATCGATGCTTTGTATGCTATATTAACTAATGTCTACACATATGTGTTTTTGGTCATTTTATTTAGGTAGTTTTTCAATTTTGCTGTTATGTTGCTACTTTGGTTGCCATGGATACCGAATATAGAAACATTTTGACCTTTTTTATTCTTTCATTTAAGACACAAGGCATTAGTGTATATTCCTTATGGTGACACGTTTAATCTCACCTTTGCTGTAAAAAGATAATTTGGATAGAAATTTGTCAATTTAAGCTGCCAAAAATATCATAGAGATAGCCCCTTTTCGTTGCCATAGTAACATACTCTGCAAGCTTTTTTATCCTTTTCCATTTGTGATATTGAAAGTTAAGACCTTATCAATTTTTTTCATACAGCATAAACCATTAGACATTTAAAGATAAATAGGCTGTATTGTCTTCAAAGGTATAATTTTTCATTTTTCCAAAACTAGAAAACATGCTTCTAGAGGCAAAATCTTTATCTGGCCGTTGCCATGGTAATGGTATGACAATAACCGTTTCCCTTTGGCTTTGTGACTTTTATGTTATAAGGAATCTATTGCGCCAACTTTTTTGGCATTCTAAAAAAGTCACGTATCAGCTTTTCTACTGGGCCTGCATGATTCTTAGGGAGAATGCTAAGTAATTACTTTTCAGATCAGCTATGAAATTCAGTTACCTTTAAAAGATAATCATAGATATTTAAAATGCTGCTAAATGGTTCCTGAGCTTTGTAAATGCGTATATCATTTGCTGTGCTCAATATATGAAAAGTTGAATGCAACATGGAGCAAATGAGAATTGGAACTAGTCATGCTAGTATAGACATAAAATAGCATATAACAATTTTACCACAGACACAGTCTGTATGTTGCCTCTACTATTTTGTAAGCACTTTTTAAAGCAAATTGTATATTCTTTATAAACTGATAACTCCTTATAAAAAATTTGGTTTTATGACTATCAACCTTTAATAGCAAAGATACCAAAACAATATAAAAAACAAAAGAGGTGTGAAAATCTCGTCAATAGTATTTACTCAGACAATAGTGTTGGTTAGTGACTTTACTCATTGAAGGCAATTTGCTATATTTTCACACCTATGATCAACACACTCATATTCTAAGGTACATGACACAATCTATCCACTACATTATTTTGAATCCATAAACTGCTTATTTGCCATCTGAAATAATAATAATAATAATAATAATAATAATGTGATTCAGAAAATTGAATTGGATTTCACTCCTTCGGTGAACTTGGAGCCTATCATTGTTGATATAATAACAAAAAATTGAAATAAAATAGATGTTCCAGTGGGGACGGAACTAACAACGCCAGCATTTCACACACAAGTAAGTTTTAGTTCATCACTATCTGATATTCCTTTTTGTACTTTTTTTGCCAACTTTTATGTCTCATAGGGTCACACAGATTTATAATCAACACTTTTTGAGAACAGTTATTCTCTGGCATTTAAGCTAGTTTTACAAAATCATTTTATGGTTTATCATCTGCAATTGTAAGACTTTTGTCAGACCAATGTGTATTCCTGAACTTTGTTCTGCGGTTAACAGCTAGTTTGACAACTTCCACAATTTAAAAATTACCCCCTTCACCCCCCTCACCCCCCCCCCCCTCAAAAAACATAATAATATTTTCTGTATTTTCTTATTGTGTTCTCATGTTATCAACCAAAAAAAAAACAACAACTGATTTTGTATATTTCATTCCTTTTAAGCTGCATCACTTAACAATAATAGAAGAAGTCCTAAACTAAAATCAACCTAAAAGACATATACTGAATTTAGAATGCCAAGGCTATTCTCAGACTTTTTAAGGAGTTTTAACTCATTTCATATATCTCTGTAATAAAAATCTGATGAAGCTATCTAGGTAGCAGTGAATGTAATTGTAATGTAATTAATTACATTTGGCAAAGTAATTGTATGTAATTAATTACTTTGCACAAAAGTTATGTAATTGTAATTTAATTGAACAATTTCCAATGTAATTGTAAGTAATTAATTACTTTTCCAAAGTTATTGACGCCAAGTCTGGTCAAAGACAATGGACATGATACTTAGTTAGTGTAAATCAAAACAGTTGCCTTATTTCAGTAACACATGCTATTGGTACTACATTAACATATGAGAATTGCCAAATGTGTACCAATAACTATATGTCTTTTCAATTCATAAGTTTTCACCATCAGCGTTTTTCAATCAAATTATCAACTACTTTCAATGTTTCCGTGAAATGTACATGCAGAAATGATTTAGGTGTTCATTTAATTTGTCATGCACCTGGATGGCAATAACAGACTGCCAACTGTATACTATCGACAGCTTATTTTGGGACAGTTTGCTTGAATGCATAGCTAAATTGTAGTTGCATGGCTGTTAAACATCAATTTGTTAACTTGCTACTAATACTGTTAAAAAGCAGATACTTTTCGCAAAGGCTGGTTCCTATCTACCCAGCAATTACCCCCCCCCCCCCCCTACCAAAAGTTTTTCTGACCTCAGACTTTTTTTTCTGCCAGTTCATCTTTGCCTACTGTGCAAAATGCCTGTAGTTTATACTATATCTCTAACACTTGTATACAAAAAATTCGGACATTTTCGCGAGGGTTTTATTTTCGCGAAACTTCGCATGTGCGAAATTTCGCGAAAATAAAACCCTCGCAAAATGGCGAAATCAATCTGCCGTTTACTGGTACAGGTAAATCGTGCCGTGGTCTTGGATTTTAACGTCGCAAATGTCTTTAAATGCTAATCGCGAAAATAAAATTCTCGCGAAAATTTCCGAATTTACAGTAAATGATGAATTCTTTACCTTTTTCTGACACACTTTGGCTAAAAATATTTAAAAGACACTCACTTTATCCGAGAAGCTTTCAAAGACACCCAGATAAATTTTTTTCATATGCAATAAATTACTTCCTACGTACCCAGCTCTTAAGCATTCAGGGAGAATGTAGCACACCAAATTATCTTAAAGCATGGCCTAGCACACTTTATCACAATCGGAATTGCCTCGGCCAATTCTGTGGAATTCCGTGGAATCTGTCCTCGGATGTACATCGATGATCTACTTTGATAACGTGACGCTGACGTTACATAACGTGATGATTACGTCACAGAAACCATACAAACACAATAACAAGTGTGATTGCAGCGAAACAGGTTGTAAATGAAGTGTATGTTTTCTTTTTTAGTAAAATATCGATATTTTATTGAAAAATTGTACACTTCAATTGTTCTCGTGATAAAACGTTAGTGCTATTGAAAATAATGGATTTTAATGGGAATGGAGCCAGATGCTAGTTTATTATTTTTTCTAACACCAGTTCCGGCTAATAAAATGGAGCTTTTTCGTACATAGTAGTACGCGATAATGCGCCTTACATACACCCGAGCTTGATTCGATCTCGAATTGTGCCACACTTTATCGATTGACTTTTTCAGGGTAATGCATAACTTCAATATGAGACCGTCCATATCTAGGTTGACAATCAGTATGGTTTGTCTTTTGGTGATCCTGGCAATTTACCGCTATCAGGAACTCGCTATTCAAGGGATATTTAAGAAGGTGGCGTTCCTGGACGCCTCGCTGACAGACGCAACTCGGCATAAAAATGGGACTGATTTGACTGACTCGACATGGGTATTGGGACATCCAACAGTGAAAAACTACATGAAAACGAGGCCATTGCCGTGGAGCCCACCTCCAATACCAGATGATGTCAGGGAAGTCATGGATAAATTAAATGCTGCACGAGTTCCTCAGGATAATCCACAGTTGATAAAGCTGATACGCGACTATTACATAGAGCCGCCATGTTTGCTTCCATACAATTTGAAATATCCCAACCGAGAGGATTTCTCGAAAGGGCAAGCACCATTTGTTGACAGTCGATTGGGCCACATGGTGAGTAAGACTTAACCCTTAATGCGCCAATCGCAACAAACGTCGTCTGCTTTTCTCGTCTGCTGAAATGTTTAAGAAGCCTTATGGCAAACAGTGTGGACCCAGATCAGACTGCTCCTATAGGAGCAGTCTGTTCTGGGTCAACACTGTTTGCTTCTATACTTAATTCGTCAGTAATGTTAGGCAATTATTTGCAGCAGACGACTTCAGCAGACGACATTTTCAGATGCATTTTTTTCTTGGCGCTTTAAGGGTTAACATTCAAAGATCATCTGAAAACGTAATGAATTTAAAATATTTTAATCAAAATTTTCAGATAACGGTAAAGATTGTTAAAAAAGGAACAAAGACGGCAAAGATCAGAATCGATACAATCAAGTACCACACCTGAACCAGGATACCACATGGAAAAGTGACAAAAACACTATTAAACATCACAAACAAGAGCCAAGAGGTCGGCGTGACCACACGGCAGCAATAAGCAGACGTTAAAGCATGACAAACTCAAGACACAGATAACACAAATGATCCACAAATGAAGTACCGCCTTGTAGCGCATCCAAAAAGTTCCTATCTATTCAAATGATGTGACTATTTCAACTTCGAGCTGACAATTACTTGTGCCACTAAAATTACATTCTGTCTAACAACGCATCCGTCTATTATATCATATGAATTTGACAATAATTAAAAAAAAAAAACATGTTTACAGAGGGACATGCTTTCCTGCGCAAGCCCCATGAAGCCAAATGTTGATCCTCAGGACGGATTTTATCTTCGTGAATGACAGATTATGAAAGTCATACCAAATTTATTATTTTAGGAGTATTCATAGACTTCGGACAGTCTCCTATTTAATCTTCCCATATTTGAGAGCCTGTGGTTAGGATAATGTACAATTGATTAATTAAAGCCTGGTATTTAGTGCACCAAACACAATAAAATAATTTTGAAAATATTGCATATTAAAGCCAGGACCGTTGGGTTTAGGGGGTGGGGATATTTTTATGACCGAATGTTATTCCGCATAAAGCCAAAGTTTCATATGGTATTCATCGATATATATGGAAATACATTGTTTGTAGCATAAAACTTTACACGAAAGTGATTCGTTTGCATAAAATTTGCGTCTAAAAGATTTGTTGTTTTTTTTTTATAAATATGTATGCTGTCAATGACTTTTGCTTATTACCTGTAAATGGCTATAACTTAGATTATACCTGTTATATTTTAAAATTAATCAGTCGGGCCTGTTCACTGAGGTATACCATAGCTACATATTGTATACATGTCATTGTAAATTGATGTTATCTCAGGTATGTGCAAAATAAGCGTCTAATGAACTTTTATTATTATAAATATATTAAATATGCTGGAAAAAACCTTCTGTTTAAGTTCAAATTAGTATAGACAAGGAAAATAAAATAATGCAGAGCAGAGAACTGGACGGAAAATAATGCCATGAAACTGATCCGACTGCAGTATACTATGACTGTAACAAATAAACTAAATAAACAAATGCAGTAATAAGGGGTATGTATGTTTTGTAATGTGTCATAACAGGGATCTGTTCGAAAATAATATTTTTAAATAAATTTTGATGGATATAAGCTATGGTTGGATCCTAAGAAAATCTGCTAATTTTCACTCTCAGCCCTGATATTGGCCGCACAAGCAACATAAACAGTGATATTATATTTGTGCAGTAATTACTTTCAGTTAAAAGCACCATTTAGTGTTACAGTTTAACAGAACATTTATTTTTTGAAAAGAAGAACTATCCTATGAAGTTGTATGAAAATCTGGGTACCCTGTCGTAAAGCAAAATTTGACCCAGGGATAAGGTATCACTAGGAGCTGTCTTTTTGATCTGAAAGAATGAAACATTTAAAGACTAATTGCTTCTAACACTCATATATAGACCATAGATAGACTGGTACTTGTTGCTAAGTTTCCATGTGGATTCATTCGATAATTTAGATTTTTGGGTTAGGGTACACATACTTATATTTAAAATATTTATATTAATTTTCAGTAAAATATATCACAATCTGACATTTTTAAAGCAATGTTTCAACACCTGATATCTGTTTTGAAGAAATGGAGCCAATGTTTGCTACACAGCCAGGTAAAATAAGATTGATTTAAACATTAAATATAAATAAAATTATAAGACAAAAAACAAACCTACATATAGTTTAGATGTTCTTGCTCCTAATAAATATGGGAAAGAGAATTCCTTACCCGGCTTCGTACAATCTTGCATTTTATACATTGCTTCCAGGAATGGGGATTTTTCGTCGAGTGTGGAGCGTTTACTGGTGAAGCAAGGTCAAACACACTGTTATTTGAGAAATCCAGGAAATGGACTGGTTTACTGGTAGAGGCTGATCCGTCAAACTACGCCACCCTGAAGTCTAAAAATAGAAAAGCTTTCAGCATCAACGCCTGTCTAAACACTGAACCATACCCTGCCATGGTAATTTTGTATGTTTTTGTTTTTGTTGTGTTTCTTTTAAAACAATCTTTAAGGAACACGATAAGAATGTAAATGTTGTAGGCCTATTTAAGGAATTGTGAGGGGACATCCTAGTAGGCAGCTGTGTTAAATTGTGATTGTATTGTATTTAGATTGTATGTTAAGTTATTTTAAATTAGCATTCTCCCTAAGAATCATGCAGGCCCAGTAGAAAAGTTGATAAGTGTCTTTTTCAGAATGCCAAAAAGAGTTGTCGCAGTAGATTCCTTATAACATAAAAGTCACATAGCCAAAGGGAAATGGTTATTGTCATGCCGTTACCATGGCAACGACCAGTTAAAGATATTGCCTCCAGAAGCATGTTTTCTAGTTTTAGAAAAATGAAAAATTACACTTTTTGAAGACAATGCAGCCTATTTATCTTTTAAAGTCTAATGGTTTATGCTGTATGAAAAAAATCAATAAGGTATTTACTTTCATTATCACAAATGGAAAAGGATAAAAAACTTGCAGAGTATGTTTCTATGGCAACGAAAAGGGGCTATCTCTATAATATTTTTAGAGATTGAAATTGGCAAATTTCTAACCAAATTATCTTTTTACAGCAAAGGTGAGATTAAAGGTGTCAGCATAAGGAATATACACTTATGCCTTGTGTCTTAAATGAAAGAATAAAAAAGGTCAAAATATTTGTATATTCGGTATCCAAGGCAACCAAAGGAGCAACATAATAGCAAAATTGGAAAAATGCCTAACTTTATGGAATAAAATGACCAACAAACATAAATGTGTAGACATTAGTTTATATAGCATACGAAGCATCAAAACAAACTTGAAAAAGTGCACTCACGCTAGTTTGGTTTTGTGTCTCAATTTGGTTTCCATGGCAACGTGAATATTGCTACTGGCCTGAAATTGCACTTTTTGACCATTTTTAAATGATAGCTGTTGAGACAGGAAATATCGTAAGGTATGAATTTTATTTTAGGGATATCCACTGATGCTAGGTGTCAGTAATGAAAAAATAAAAATGTTCAAAATATTTCATTGATCTTGTTACCATGGCAACCAAAGTTGGTGGGATAGCCAGGTATGAAAAAAAGCCTATTTTTTAGCATTTTTGAACTACTCCAGCCATTCCCCCAGCGTACATAGAGACATATACAGTTAATGGTTAGTTCTAAATGGTATTAGCTTTCATAAAACGCAAAATCATGCGTAGATTTTACCACCTTCTGGGGGTAACCATGGAAACAATCAGAGAACTGTAGCAAAATAGAGATTAAATAAATTGCATCTTACAGTGGTTGAAACATTTCCAGTTGGATATAAGTCAAGTTTTAATATGTTTAAAAGATAGTTTTGTTGTGATATATAAACATTATAAATAAGCTTCCAGCAAAATTTATAAGTTTAGTTTGATATAGTAACATTTATAGTCGTTAAAAGTGGGTGGGGTAACCAGATATATAACCAAAACGAGTTTTAGTGATTTTTAAACAAGTTTTCCCAATAGTGGTGGGGACGATGGCATATTTGCATACTGCCAATTCTTGATAGGGGCCTCCAAGTTTTATAGACTGTAAAAACATGTATGAGGTTTACCTCTTTCTTGCCATTACCATGGAAAAAATACAGGCCTGTTGTAAAATGGATATTAAATATATTGGACCTACAGATGGTTATAATGCAAGTTCCCAATGTGTATGAAAGATAGTTGAGTTGAAACATATTAACATTATCAATATGATTTAAGCAAAATTAATAAGTAAAGTTTTATTTGGTAACAATTATAGACGTTGAAAGTGGGTGGGGTAACCAGATATATAAGAAACATTTCTTTTAGTCATTAAAACTTTTCGAAGACAATACAGCCTATCTATCTCTAGAAGTGTTTAAGTGATTCCAGCTAATAATAATAAGTTATGAATTAGCTTAAAGGAGAATTGAGTTGAGTCTTATTGACATTATAAATATGATATGAAAACTGAATAATTTGTAACAATTACAGTCCTTTAAAGTGGGTGGGGTAATCAGGTATATAAAAAAACTTATTTCAATAACTTTTAGCAAATATGCCAAATAGTGGCAGAGATATTGACATATTTGAATACTGCCAATATGTAATGGGGACCTTTGAGTTTCATAAACTGTTAAACATGAATTTGGTTTTACCTGCTTCTGGTTGTAACCATGGAAACATTTCCAATCACAGGCCTTTTGCAGAATGGAAATGAAATTAATTGTATTTAATAGTGGTTAGAATTGTTCCACCTAGTTATTATATTACAGAATTTGATGTGCATAAAGATAGTTGAGTATAAAATTTTAGAACAAGCTTTGGATAAATCAATTTAAAATGATTTTATAGCTTTGAAGCCAAAACAAGTTTATGTTTTTCTGTATAGTACAGCTATTGTTTCCATGGTTACTACCAGAAAGTGGTAGACCGGATGCATGTTCTTTCGTTGTATGAAAGGTGAATACCTTTTAGAACTTATCAATAATTGTATGCACCTCTTAGTAGACAGGGAAAATGATTGTAGTGGTTCAAATAGTCCACAAAATAGGGTTTTCCAAGATTGGTTACCCATCCCACCTTTGGAAGTCTGGATTGATTTGTACAAAGATCATAAAGGATTTATTTATTATTTTAATCTACTCCCTTTGAGCTATAATGTTTCAGCATATAAAGATCAGAATCAAAATTGGTGTGTTATTGGATATGTGAATGTGCAAAAAATGTCTTTTTACATTTTTGGCCATTATAGGCCAAATTCCTTCATCTTGGTTACCATGGCAACGAGCAATAAACTGGGAGAACATAGCTTACTAAAATTATAAATACAACTAATGTGGTCATCTAAACAGAGCAAGTAGTAAATGTAATCAAAGAAAAACTCATATCAGCCTAAAATGTTTCAATTTCACATTTTTCCTCGGGCAAATCTCAATATTTGTCATATTTTTTGGCCATAAAGTAAAAGCTTTTGAGGCCTTTCCTGTAACTGTTGCCATGATAACTCTAATCTGGAGTCTTTAAAACTATTATTTGTGTATTTGTATAACAGATATAGATTGTGTAAAATATGTTGAAAATTATTCATATTTTGTAATGCTGGAAGGAGGTAGTTTGCATCGAATATGCCCTTTTTGTTGAATATGCCATTTTTTGTGAAATCGCTGATTATATGTTTTGGTTGCCATGGTAATATGAATTGAGATAATTCATTTGTAAATTTTGAGTTAGATGTTGAAGATCAGGTGCTGGTTACGTAATATGTGCTTAAATAATCAATTTGATCCTTTGTTTAAGGGAGATGTTTTGCTTTGAATATGCTCTCTTTTGTAAAGTAACTGACAATCTCATGGTTTGGTTGCCATGGTAACCTTAATTTAAATAATTTCATTATTTTCAATTTTTCGTTTGCTAAATAGATGTAGACTTGCCAGAATGTTCTTGCATAATCAATATTTCTGTTTGCAGAAACAAGATACTTTGCATTAGAATTGCAGTATTTTGTAAAACTCTGATGGCCCGTTAGTTCCGCTGCCATGGAAACAAAAAAAAATAAACAGTTTGAGTTTTTTTATTCATGGCATTTGTTAATCAGACATGGATTATTAAGACACTATATATGTCGTTCATATACAGCTTTGCTGTAAAAAAGTTATTTAGATTTGAAAATGGTCAATTTTTAGAGTTCTGAAAATTGGTTTCCATGCTGAAAATTGGTTTCCATGGTGACACGTTTGCTGCTAGGGAACATAATACAAATGGCATGTTTCATTTTTCACTTAAATTTTGTGTACAACTTATGTGGGTCACTAAACAGACCTAGTAGTTAATGTTATCAAAAGAACTTGTATCACAAAAGCCAGTCTGAAAAGTGTTAATTTCACATTTTCCTTGGGCAAACTTCATTTCACGTAATATTTCTTTGCTACAGAGTAAAACCGTTTTTGGCAATTCCTGTTGCCATGGTAACTATAATCAGGAATTTTAAAAACTATTATTTTGTATTTGTGTGGCAGATGTATATTATGTAAAATATGTTTAAAACTATTCATATTCTGTCATGCTGGAAGGAGATAGTTTGCTTTGAATATGCCATTTTCGTTGAATATGCCATTTTTGTGAAATTGCTGATGGTATGATGTTTTGGTTGCCATGGTCACATGAATTAAGATAATTCATTTGTTAATTTGAATTTGATGTTGAAAATCAGGTGCTAGTTACATAATGTGTACATAGATAAACAATCAATTCCTTCGTTTAGGGAAGATATTTTGCTTTGAAAATGCTCGATTTTAGTAAAATCACCGACTATCTGATGGTTTGGTTGCCATGGTAACCTATATTTAAATAAAATTATTATTTTCATTTTTTGGATTTTGTTAATAAGATGTGGACTTGCCAGAATGTGTATAAATTATCCATATTTCTGTTTGCATAAGCAAGATAATTTGCCTAGAAATTGGAGTATTTTGTAAAATTTCTGACGGTCAGTCAGTTCGGTTGCCATGGAAACAAAAATTATAAACATTTTGAGTTTTTTTATTCATTAAATTTGTAAACCAGACATGGGTTATTTAGACACTATGTATGTCGTTCATATACAGCTTTGCTGTAAAAAGATAATCAGATTTGAAAATGGTCAATTTTTAGTGTTTTGAAAATTGGTTTCCATGGTGTCACATTTGTTGCTAGGCAACACAATACAAACCGCATATTTCATTTTTCACTAAAATTTTGTGTACAACTAATGTGGTCCTCTAAAGGGAGCTAGCAGTGAATGTAATCAAAATAAAACAAGTATCATAAAAGCCAGCCTGAAAAGTGTCAATTTCACAATTTTCCTTGGGCAACTCTCCGCCTATCTCCAAGAAATCTTAATTTCTGGTTTCCATGGCAACCACTGTCAGAAAAAGGGAATGCTTTGTTTTGTGAAAGTTTTTCAACAAGTCTGATTAAATGGTCGTAGAATTATTGATTTCTGTGACTAGTCACTTATCACCATCTGCATGATTTTTAGGGAGAATGCTAATTAAGTACTCATGGGCCGGCTTATTGTGCTATATTTCTGAACAAACTTGTAAACTTGTTAAATTGTGCCAGGGTAGGCAGATTGGGTATGTGATGTGGTAGGGTGTTCCAGTGAAGTTTGTATGTTGGGAAAATGTGTACTTGTAGCCGTCTTCTAGAGTTGTGACCTGTTGGTACGCAAGAGAATGGTTTGAGCCGTGACATTAGATTTCCAACAATGTGATATGTGCGACCAGAAAAACCTCAGATCAGCCTGCGCATACGCGCAGTCTGATCAGAGCCTTTTCTATGCACTTGAATATTCTATGAGTGTTACGCTACTGACTGAACATCATTTGGAGTTTTCTAAGCTTAAAAGGAGGCTGCACAGGCTCGTTTGAGTCTAGTCATGTCAAAATACCACATTGTTGTAAATCACATGTCACGGCTCATTTATTAAAGTAGGAAGAGTGTTCCAGATCAAAAAAAGAAAAGGATTGTCTATATGTCGTTGATCAAGGTTGCGCCAGTTGAATGAAGCTTTTTTGATATTCCATAAGTGTATTGTAATCACAAGATACCCATTTAGTGGACTTTCGTTTGAAGGACTCAAGTTTATAAGTATATTGATCTGAGTGAGGGGACCACACAGTAGAGGCATTTACTAGCAGAAGGCGGACAAGAGTTGTGTATGCTGTTAATTTCAGGTCCCTGTTATTGACTGGTATATTATTACGTTTAAGAAAACCTAGTGTCCGATTTGCCTTTTTAGCAATGCACACGATATGTTTGGTTCATTTGAGGTCTACTTAAAAAGTGACCACATGTTACATATATTTTCATTTCCACTGCGAGTCTTTAAATGAACCTCTACATTTGAGATGTGGTTCATACCTTCATAAACAAATCGATTTAAGCAACACCCACATACGCGCCATTTGAGAGGGCTAACGTCAAGTCCATCCAATAACGTTGCTTGTTTACTGACGTTTGCGTGACGTTGAACACGTATCGCCATGACGTTAAGCGCGGGACTTTGGCGTTTTGGCTGTTCCAAACCCTACGTTATGTCTGATTTAATTCAAAATATCTGGAATACCAGCAAAGTTAGGTGAGAATTGAAAATTGATACTTGACTGATAATATAAAATGTAAATATAAGTAATAAATTCAATTTTTGGAATATTCATGGAATCATGAATACTTCTGGTCTCTTGCAAAGTGAGTGAAGCCTTCGGGCTACACTCACTTTGCAAGAGACCCGAAGTATTCATGATTCCATGAACCTTCCAAAATTCGAATTCATTTCTTAAGTATTTTGCAGATGTTGCACTTTCAAGTACAGAGCCATGAAAAGGGTACATGTATTTAGCTTGAAAGGGTCACATGAAGGCCTGGTATTTTCGGGGATTACAGCTAATACCCCAGAGCTTTTCCCTCATTTAAGAAATGAATTCATTTTTTGGAATGTTCATGGAATCATGAATACTTCGGGTCTCGTGCAAGAGACCCGAATTATTCATGATTCCATGAACATTCCAAAAATTGAATTTATTGCTTATATTTACATTTTATATTATCAGTCAAGCATCAATTTTCAATTTTCACCTAACTTGGCTGGTTTTCCAGATATTTTGAATTAAATCAGACATAACGTAGGGTTTGGAATAGCCAAAATGCAGATTTGCCGCGCTTAACGTCATGGCGATACGTGTTCAATGTCACGCAAACGTCAGTAAACAAGCAACGTTATTGGATGGACTTGACGTTAGTCCGCTTAAATGGTGCGGATGTGGGTGTGGCTTAAATCGATTTGTTCATGAAGGTGTGAACCACAGCTCAAATGTAAAGGTTCATCTAAAGACTCGCAGTGGAAATGTAAATATTTAAGCTTTCAAAGTCTTTCTGTAGGTCCTCAGGGTTAGCTTGCTAGTCAAAAACAATGTACATAAATGCTTTATCTGCATATTATTTTACCTGATCCGGGAGGTCATTAATACAGGACAGAAACAATAAGGGTTAAAGAACCAACCCCTGTGGTACACCTAGGGACACTAATATGCTTTCAGAGTGTTTGCCATATATAAAACAGATTGCTGTCCATTATCAAGACAGACTTAGATCCAATTTAGACATAAAGGCCATAAGATGGAGATTGAGAAGCAGCTTTCCGTGAGCAACTCTATTAACAGCCTTGCTGTAATCAAGTAGAATAATACCTGTTTGTTTTTTGAGTTGCTATGTTAACGAGCATGATGAGTTTTTTAATTTATTTATTATATATGAAACAGACTATAACCGTGTTCAGATATCGGACTTTGAAAAGTTACAAATAATAGTTTTTAGTCATTTTTTTTTTATAATACACTTCTTTACTATGTACAAGGCATCAAATAATGATAATAACAACTTACAATTGCTGCAAGCGGGGATTGACCTATATTTGAGAATAGGCCTTTCTTAATATTATCTCATGAATATTAAGCAGTTATTCAGAACGAGGCTTCCTAAGCATGGAACAGTTAGCAGTATTGGTTTCATTACCTTCTTGGCCATATCTTACCTTTTCCTAAGTGGAAAATTATACAAATCCATAAGAAATATTGTTAAAAATTATTAAATAAAATATTTAAAAATAATTTTTTATGCAGATTATTATTTTAATCTCAAATACAAGCATATTTCCTTTTACACATACAGTATCATTACTAACAAAATGACACACTTCCAATGTTTACAATATAAATCGCGAAGGTGGGTTTTTCCAGACTTGTATTCTTCAGTTTTTTCCATTTAGGCCAAGCTAAATATTTAATGCATTATCATACCTTCATGCTGACTTTCAAATAATATTAATGCTCAGATAATCTTAATTATAAGAGGGAAACCAACATTCTTTTCCCTGGTTCTAAACCTAAACACTACAAATAATATTGAGAAAGTCAGCAAGTTATCAACTTTTTCTATTTTAATGAAAACCATCTGTTATTTTCATCATGTATTTCTAAAACAATTTTCTACCATATTTAAAGTAAATTTTGTGACACCAAAAACGATTTTTGCAGTTTCTCATGATAGATGCTTTCTTTACAGTTAAAGTGGCGGGTGACGATTTGGAAGTTATTTATATTGGCCATTGGAGAAATAAAATCAGTTTTCCAAAATAACTTTTGTTCAATACTATATAGATAGAATTAAATCCAAATTAATTTGTACCAGTACGTGTACTCCAAAAACAGCTCCATAACGAGATTACACTATTCAGGAAACACTTCCTATTTCGTTTGAATTGAATAGCAAGCCTGCACTAATGGACCATATTCAAAACTGATCGTGTGTTTTACTTTCCGCCAACAGCTTAGGTCATATGAAAATAGAACCATGGTTAAAAGTCTCATCCGACTGACAGGTTAAGCCATGGATCGAACCCGCGACCCCTGGTTTAGAAGGCGAGTGGCTTATTCAATACACCACACTGTACCCCAGTTCCAGCTAGAAATAGCAAGTTTGGTGTGTCAAACATGAAACTTTTATTTTTCTGTTCTTTCACTCAATATGAGATTGCATATTCTGTTTCCATTATTTTCACTTACAGAGAATAATAGAGGATTTAACGAGTGATCACTGAGTTGTTTTAACGCAATTTTGCTCAACGAAGTGTTAAATTTCTTCGGTAGGAAACGGTAAATATATAAATGCAATGAAATCAAGTGTGATTGTTATTCTTGCATTTACCTGTACATATTCCAGTATCCAACCACATTCGCTCTGAAACACTGGTAAAATATTATAAATAGTTGTTTCTTCTAAACAAAAATTGGGGTCCACTTGTTAACTATTGAACGTCACACTCACTGTCATTTTTTGTGAACAAAACAACATGAAAATGGTCATTCAAGACCGCAATGCTTTGTCGTGTTACACAAGCAAACATATTTAGGGTCATTACAAAAAAATCTATGGTTCCTACAGCATGACAGAAACGAATGATAGGATTTACTGAATGGATGGACAGATGGATGGACAGATAGATGATTGAATTAACTGGGGACTATAATAAATTATGCTTAAATTTAAAACATAAACAAATCGAATAAGAAAAGAAATAAACCAAAACATGTTGTCAGAAGATTAAAAAAAAATTCTCGGTCAGATTATATGAGAATTTTCGGTATAGAGAGAAGCTATATCCATTTACCATTTAATATGATTTAAGTATTGGGGGCCTAATAGCACTGCAAAATTACACATTTGTCCCATGTCATTTTCTGAAGTATTTATGAAATAAATTATATAGTATTTAAAGATGTGAGAAAAAGTGACCACGATTGCCAATGAGGCTGTCATCCTGTTCGATTGTCTCTTTTCTTCAGGATCGGGAGTTAATTCATGAAAATGAACTTTAGGATAATATCTTGAAGCTGATGAACATATAAATGGAACACAACAATACTGAGGTACTTTTAATTACTTGTAAAGGATATATTTCATTAATCAGCCATATAACTGCTACCTATGTATAACAGAGCATGCTTAGGAGGCCTCGTTCTGGCATTGGAATGTAAACCATGCATATAATTTGAGAGGAGGCTCTAAATTCGGGAAATACATTTTCATCTTTAGAACCAGTGCACAGACTGATTCCTGCCACTTACATGCAGATTTTCGAGTTTCATTGCATCTTTATTAAGATTGTATGGTCATTCTGAGTATTGACCAATGAAAGCATCTTTTTCTAGCTGGTGCGATGAATATTAGAATTTAAGAATACTCCTGATTGGTGAATACTTTACAAAAATATAGGTCTAAAGTGATTTTAGGAATGGTTGCTAAAGCCGCAAATAAGAACAGCAGACGACAAAATACATGCAAAATGCCCCAGTAGACAAAAGTTAAGTACTCGCCTGCTACGAAAAAGTCCATTTGAAAATGTCGTCTGCCAAAAGCCGTCTGATGCAAGAAAATAATTACGCTAATTACTACAACCATGCAACTACCAAGTTAGCAATATCTTCCAATGAAATGTCCCAAGATAAGCTGTCATGGCATAAAATAGGCATTCTAGTATAATCATCCAGGTACAAGAAAACTACATAAAACCTTGTTCATTTCTACATGCTCATTTCAGTGAAACAATGAAAGTACATGTAGTTGAGAATGTGTTAAGAAACGCTTATGTTGAAACATTTAATTACTGGAAAGACATATATTGTAGATACACATTGCCTCTATGAGGCAATTCCAATGTGTATCAACAATATATGTTGCTGAAAATAAGGGAACTAGTTTTAAGTTTACACTTAAACCCAGTACCATGTCCATTGTATGTGCCTGTTTTAGCATCTCAAACTACCAATCAGTATTAGAATACTTGTCACTATACCACAAATTGTTTATATTTGCACGACAGCTATATCTTAAATTTTTATTTCATGAACTACCTTTTTGCTAACTTGGTAGTTGCGTAGTTGTATTTTCTGCACGCAGACAGACTGTGTGGACCCAGATAAGAGGAGCAGTTTGATCTGGGTGCACACTGTTAACTAAAGAGACATTTTAAAAGGACTAGCAGATGCACACAGCAGGCAAAATCAGGAAAGTTGACAATGAACGCTCTATTTTCTTTTTCAGAGAGTTTTCCGGGCCAATCACAATATTGGAAGAATATCTGACAGCACTGCAAAAAATGGAAATGAGATTAATGTCCAGTGTTTCCCCCTTTACTCCCTTCTACTGGCCCTTAACCAAACAAGGGTTGACTTTCTCAGTCTCGACGTCGAAGGAGACGAGGCAAAAGTGTTACGGACAATTCCCTATGAAAAAGTCGACATCAAAATGATGACGGTTGAATACATACATGGACAGGGCGGGGCGGGGAGTATAAGGGATTTTATGAAGGAAAATGGATATAAGGATCTTATACAATTAAGCAGGAGGGATTATCTAGCGAACGATGTTATATTACGGAAAACTGATTTTGCTTACTGGAAATCGTAAAGCATGATAAATTAATGCATTTATGCCTTATGGAATTTGCCCTCCTTATCATTTGGACGAGTCGATTTTGGATTTAAGTGTCGTTGGGTGGTAAATTTCAATTTCATTCAAATTTATAAAGTACATTTTGTAAGCAAACATCGCAAAAGCTGATCAGAAGCCGCGTGATGCGGCATCTGATCTGATTTTTTAGTGTTTGCCAATGTCCCATAAAAAGGACGCTAGACTTAAATGGGTTAACCAGTTTGTGAGATTTTGGTACAAGTAAGACCAAAAGTAATTCCACAAACTGATTATTTTTCCATAAACCTTTAATGCATTTCCATGTTTATATGAATCTCTTAATTGTGTAATACGAAGGTTCAATAGCATTACGCTTTTATAAACGGTTGAAAAGATAAGTGACACGCGGCAAGTGATTTCCAAAAATGTGGCATTTTGACAAGTGTTTACTCACTGAGACGAGCCTGTAAATCTCTTGTTCAGCTTAGAAACTCCAAATGCTGTTCGGTCAGTAGCTTAACATTCATAGAATAATCAAGTGACGAGCAAAATCTCTGATCAGACTGCGCGTATGCGCAGGCTGATCTGAGGCTTTGCTGGTCGCACATACCACATTGTTGGAAATCTCATGCACTGGCTCAGCATGCTCTGTACAAATAAGGTGAAGTCTATTCTTCACACTTTTAAAATATAACAGATTAAACTTAAGTTTAACATATTTTGAAAATTTCACTCAATTGTGACGGTGTCCAAAAGTTGTTAAAAAATATTACAATTCGTTTAAATCTCTGAAGTAAAACATGCATGAAAAAATTGTGCTGAAAATATATTGCCTTATTAAGGTAGTGCCATACCCATGTTAAGCCATACCCATCGAGTATTTTTTATAAAAGTTAGTTATCTTCATTTATTGTCTTAAAACGTACAAGTATTGGCGTTCACAAAAATATTTATCATTTATCAATACATTTGTATGACCAAATATAGTGTGACCGTCGGGTCCAGTTTCATCCCTCAAAATGTTCCGAGTTATACCTGGTCAGACAATTCAGAAAAGTTAATATTCATGCGTACTCGATGTATGTTATGTCATCCACGCTTTATTGAAATTAGATAGCAGTCACTCATGTCTTTAGTTGAGCTATGCACGCGGAAAGTTTTAATATAAACTATTTGTATGATGTAACTACTGATAAGTAAAAAACTTGATGTGCCTTCGCACGTGCGCATGCTGATCAAAACATCTGCTTTCCCATCTGTTTTCAAATTATACGTCGTTCTAGCATGGGGTGTTTTGCTTTATCTGTCAATATCTTCAGGTTTTAATTCACCAAACCAATATGACAGTATAAAACATATTAAACGATGGACAAAACAGCGAAAAAGAAAGGTTAAAACATACCCTCGTCGCCGTCGATGCGGTTCCAGTACTTATAAGATATGCATGGAAACAGCGTTGTTTTAAAGGCTGTTTTTTCATGACTCAACTTATCAAGATAAGAAGTTGCTGCTAATGTTACCATTTTATGGGAGTCAGTGGAGGCATATGTGTGTCGTCTCTGGTGTATGTCTTCGGCTAGTCAGGGAATGCTCTGATTTCGGTCGATTTGTTTTGTTTGTTTATGTTAATCCTTCACCTCCAGATCAACAATGTTAGTCATGGTTGGACAAATTCTGTCTTAAACCATTACTATTAGCTGATAAAGTGTCTTGCCCCATGACACAACACTATGACTCTGGTGATTCACAAATTAGCTGGAGTGAAACCCGAGAGCAACATATTGGACACTGTGAAATCGTTCGCCGAATACTGCGGTGTGTCTTTGCACTGATTTAGCTTGCCAGTGGGGAGTTGTTGTTGTTTTTTTTACCGAGGCTTACTTTGTATAAATATGCGAGCTGTGAATAATCTAATATTGCCGTTCACATATGTATGCTTGTCTTAGCATTAACTAATTGCCTATATGAAAAGAACCAATCTCTTATATCTTACCTTCTTATCCATTGGCTCAGAGACCAAGAAGTCTCGTATTTCATTTCTTTTTTACAGCTCGTTTAATAATGTCAATATTGGTATCAAACGTTAACTTCAACGCGAACACGAGGATCGTGTTGAAACCCAAACCTGAAAGGTGAGGGTTATGACAACCCCTAAGGGCCTAACAAATACTAGTGTATCAGAAAGCTATAATTGCGTAAGGTCATTTTCTAGCTTGATAACTTGAAACAACGTTTTCGAAATGTTCAAAAATGGCATGCAGAAGGTAATAAAACATTTTCCAGATCAAAGACTATCGTCATTCTGACGACACTTCTGTGCCCGTTACTGCTGATGACGTCAATTTTGTAACGAATCCAGAGTACGCATACGTAAAGTAAAGAAAAAGAGAAGAAAGCAACAACAAAAAAGCGGCGCATCAACATCACATGAATTGCCTGATTAAGACATGGATTGCGCCGATTAAACATGACTGTCAACAACGTGCGATACAGCTTTTTATTCAAATATAAATCATGAGCGCTCATTATGTAAGGTCCTCTATTTAAGGTAGTACGGGACCCATGTCAAAAGATAACCTTACTTTTACTTAAAAGTAAGAGTGTAAGAGTTATCGTTCCTGAATCTTGTTTTTAAAAGAGAATACTTATTTTCTAAGACGGTAGATATTATTCTCCCCTGACACCTCTTTGATGCTTGAAACGTGATTCTGTAAGTATTTTGCTTTCACAAAAAGAAGGAATGCAAGTATAAGCTTTTAAAAACATCACCCAGAGTATGAAGTCATTCAGTATTTTGATGGTTAAAAGTTGCGGACCGTATAAATAAACATACTATATACATGTCTCGGTTGCTATTTCTGCATGCTGCCACTAACCTAAGACCCACCCCCACCCCAAAAAGGGGGGGGGGTTGTAGACGTGCACATGCCTTGTATGTGACATTCTCATGTTTTAGGTCCCATGGAGGTTCATGGTCACTAATGTTTTATGGAGAAATGACGTAACTATTTCAATTACCTTATCACACCGGATAGGCAACAATAAAACACAGTCTGAACAATCGATGAATGCTGATAACAAATTGCTAGAAACAGTGTTTGTGATTGCCATTTGTTGCCTATCGGACTACAAACAACAATCCTAAAAATGTTACTTACAATATTTAACTACGTTCGTCGATAGCATTAACGTTTTCGATTGCCGCCTATCTAGTGTGTTTTTGATATACTGAAGACGTAGCCAAAACAATCAGATACAAGGGCTAGGAGTTATTTCATGTGTCTGTTGAAAAAAATATTTTGTTTCGTTGCATGTTTCATGATGATAAAATGGACATTTCTGCATACATTTTAATAAAATTAATTGGAACTGCATGTGCCTGAAAGGAAGATATATGACAATATAACATTCTTTTCTGTATATTAACGGTTGGCAAGCATGGTACAGATGCGCGGATCCAGGAATTTTCATCAGGGGGGGAGGGTCCAGGTCAGTCTGACAAAAAAGCTCTGACAACGATTTTTTTAGTCCTCAGCTTATTTTACAGAAGTCAAATGGTCAATTTCAAAGAAATCTATCGTTTTTCAAGGCTCCAGATGGGGTCCAATTTTTTCCAGGGGGTCCAACTTTTTTCCAGGGGGTGTCCAATTGCTTATTCCCTATAGAAACCAATTTAATTTGTGATTTTCCAGAGGGGGTCCGGACCCCCTGCCCCATCCCCTCTGGATCCGCACTTGGTGCAGCCCTCACAGCTTCATGGTTAAGGCTACTATACATTATCTCATTTGGGCTTGGCAGACGTTAATAGACAGAAGACTGTATCATCCTTTTATTGTTATATACCTTATAATAAGTGTTTACTATAGAAACTTGAGGTGTTTCAATCGCTGACAATTGTACATTTTATTTAATAATGTGTCATATTTTGGTTGATCGTTGACCAATCACTGACCGCGGGCTTTATTTCCGATAAAACATGACTGCAGAGGGCTTAATTGCCATTTCAACCTGCTAATGGATATCCTCTGCGAGTTAAGATACCGTCGCTTATACTTTATTGAGAAATGACCAAAATATTCAATTATCATAAGATACGCTACTTTATTACATCGGATAGGCGACAATCGAGAAGGCTCTGAACAATCGATAAACGTGGATCGCAAATCGCTAGAATTTTTCATTTGTCGCCAGTCAGGCAAACAAACTGCAATCCAAAAAGTCTGCTTCTGACGGTATTTGATCTACGTTCGTCGATAGTATCAACGTTTTCGATTGCCACCTATCCGGTATGTGTATTGATACAATGAATACGTTACCAAAACAATCTGAAACAAGAGCTAGGAGTTATCTACATTTTTCAGTCATGTTTCTGTTGAAAAAAAAGTTTGTTTCCACACCGGATAGTGAGCAATCGAAAACACTCTTAACCATTGACGAACGCGGATCAAAACTCGCTAGAAACAGTGTTTTGATTGCAAAGTGTCGCCTGTTCGATGAGTGATGGTAATAAAAAAAACTATGATTCTAACTATTTTTGGTCTATAATCGTCGATAGTATTGATGTTTTCGATTGCGCCTATAAGGTGTGGTTTTGTTGTATGCTTCACGATGTTACAGTGGACATTTTTTTGGAAATGCTTTTGCTTGAAAGGAAAGTATTCTAGAACTTTTTGGATACTGTAAAGGCGGCACCTCATGACTGCCTTATTAGTCTACTTTAGACATAGGTAAAATCTGAAAATGAGGCGTTATAACTACATTCGAAAGTGTTTGTTTATTGTTTAACATTAGTATAGAGGCAAACAGTGTTGACCCAGATCAGATCTACACTGTTTGTCTAAGAGGCTTCATAATATTTCAATAGACAGTAAAAACATACGATTGTGTTGTAATATACGCTTTAAGGGTTAATAAATGTGGGCTCAGTGCATTAACGGACAGGACTTTCATGAAATGCACGCAGACCTGCGCGGCTCAATCAACTTTTAAACGCTTAACCAATGGATAGAACCTGATTTCCATTCTTGAACAGTTGAAATAACCGAACCACGCCCGAAATGAAAATTAAAGTTGCCACCTTTACGGTACCCAAAAAGTCCTATAATATATTACAATGACAATATAACATTCCTTTCTGTATATTAACGTTTGTCAAGCCCTTGTGCGATAATGTGTTGAAGGCCTCACCGCTGTGTGGTTCTGGTTGCAACACAACACATTCAGGCTTGCCAAACATTAATACAAGGAAAAGAATGTTTTATCCTCTTATTGCATATTTGTAAGTTTATTCTTTAAATGACATTATCCTCTTATTGCATATTTGTAAGTTTATTCTTTAAATGACATTTAGATCTATGCATCAGGAATAAAGCTATAATTTTTAGCTTTTATCTACATAAATCCTACGTGTATGAAAGCATCAAAGTATCAAGACATGCTATAGCCATGCTTTAATGAGAATCATAATGTAATGTGCTGGGTCACATATGCTAGGTCAAAATCTTTTTTGTCATTTTCTACGCCCATTTGTCAGTGCTTAATCAATAATAGCTATGTCTCCGCCCAGTGATATACATAGGGCGTAGACAAACAAAAAAATTGGTTGAAAGGGGAGACAACACTTATTATAGTCTTTATTTTTTTCAGGATTTTTCAGAAAAGTCACCAAAACAAAAAAAACGGGCACGGTGACACATATTTTTTATTCAATCATTAGATTCTTCATGAAAATATCTTTGTAAAAATATGTTTTTTGTTGTTCCAGTTACATTCTCTGATATGTTTATTTTGAATATTAATGTTTTTTTGGCATTTATTCGTTTGACTTAATTAGGATTTTGCTTAATAGATTGTGTAAATACATGTTATTTCACTATTTTTTGTTTTTATTTATATCTCTGGTGTGAGTAGTATTTGTTCTGAAAAAAACTGTATTGCGTTTCTTGTTAATTTGTTAACAAAATCTGTGTTTGTTTATTTCAAAAACCTGCGATTTTGCAGTTTTTGACTTCAAATAACTTTTTAAAAAGAACGGTGAGGTATTGTTTTTTTTTGTCTTAGATTATAAGTATAAGTCTATATTATAATATGTTAAAAGATAAAACACTTTTGGACATATGCTGGTGAGTCCGGTACTACCTTAACGTCCTGCTATAAACAGGTAAGGTCATACAGAAACTTGGTTACAGCTTAAAGCAAGTAAGGGTGCAAAGATCAGGAATCGATACAATCAAGTACCATACCTGACCCAGGATACCAATGGGAAGTGACAAACTCACAGTAAGACACCACAAACGAGAGCCAAGAGGGCAGCCTCCTCCCAGCAGTCGACCACAAGGCACATATAAACAGACGAGCACAAAGGTATAACAAACACAAGACAGAAAAAACACAAAGTATCCACAAAAGAATATTCCACTGGAGGACCCAAACCTACCTCACGCGCCAACCTCCTCCCCAATTCAGATGCGGACCATGACACACTTATCAGACATGCTATTGTGATTCCAGGTTTAAAGTGACAACTGTTTTCTTTTTTAAAACAACTTTAAACTGAACTTGCACGCGTGGACTTAAAAGCACAACGCATAACTAAAACTTATTTTGGGGAGAAGCCCTTATTTTTAACTGAAGCCCTAATATCCTGTAAACTAGAGGACCTAAAGGTCCTGAAGCGTTCACCTGATCTCCTTAATAATGTTAAAATAGGTCAAGATCAACTATGGTTTATAATGAAACATATTTCGTTTTATGTGGGTTGCGGCCATTTTGGTCAAGTGACCTAAAACAATCTAATGCTTACTCCATAAAACAGCCCAGTGATTTCTGAGGTAGGTATGTGGCAGTCCAGGATAAAAGTTCACAGGTCAGCTTGACATTTGGTACTTATATAAAACCGTTGTCTCATTAGGTTGAACATTTCTTGCAAGTATTATGATTTCGGTCTAAACAGTTATAGAAAAATGAACATTTCAAGATTTTTCCCATATAAATGCATTAGGAATCAAATTTGACCTTGACATAAAAAAACGTCACGGTCAACCTAGATTCATCACTTGTGCAAATCTGGTAGGGCCTATATCCCCAATGCTACATACCAAGTCCCAATGCCGTTGGCCTTTTGGTTCCAGAGAAGAAGATATTTAAAGGATTTTTACTATATATGGGCGTGGTGGCCATCTTGGTCATGTGACCAGAACAATTGGTATTTATTTTGCATAACCTATCATAAGTAGTCTTCGTGTGAAATTTGAATTCAATTGGCCTAGTGGTTTCTGAGGAAACTATGTTTTAATGTGTTCCAATATGAGCGACCTTGGCTGAAAAGTTAAAGGTCAATCTTGACCTTTGAAATTTATTTAAGAAATAGATCAGCTCCAGCAGTGAATTGTTGAGTAATAATTCATTGTTTGGAGGTCAGTTGTAAAGAAAATCAAATCACGAGCGCGCAGCGCGAGTTATTTATCTTCGTACAACTTACCGACAAACAGTGAATTATTACTCAACAATTCACGCACCGGAGCTGATCTATTTCGATTCTAACACACAATAAACGACGAAAACAAATTTGAAGTCTTCAGCTTCTTCCATCTCTCCGCCATTGCACTGAAGAACTTCCGCCAATACTTAGACTACGTCGCATATGTTTACATGTAATTGTTACGTCTTTCAAACGTAAAAACGACGTTACACCGTCTAACGCCATGAATGACGTCATTTTCCAGTGACGTCAGCTATCACACACTTTGGCTGTGAATTATTGTCCGATATATCACAGTTTGTTACCGTTGGCTCTATAGGCGAGGTGCGTAAGAATTATAGCCATCGTCTGATTAAGTTTAATATATCAAGTGAGAATAATGACTTTGGCTAAATTAGCATAAGGAGTCTTCACATGAAATTTGAGTTCAATTGGGCCAATGGTTTGTGAGAAAACTATGTTTTAATACATTGATGGGACTCCAAAATGGGCAACTTAGCTAAAAGGTTAAAGGTCAACCTTGACCTTTGGAACTTATTTATAGCCATTGTCTCATTTGTTTACACATATCAACACATATCAAGTGAGAATAATGACTTTGGCTCCTAAAGTTTTAAAAAAAATCAACTTTTCAAAAAAATTCCCATGTAAGTGCATTTGGAAGCAAATTTGACCTTGACGTTAAGTAGGTCAATGTCAACCTAGGATCATCATTTGGACAAACTTGGTAGGCCCCACATACCCTAATGCTACATACCAAGTCCCGAGGTCATTGGCCTTCTGGTTCTGGAGAAGAAGATTTTTAAAGGGTTTTTACCATATATGGGCGTGGCGGCCATCTTGGTCATGTGACCAGGACCATTTTAACAAACTTTTGTTCCAGCGTCCTAAGGAGTCTCCATATGAAATTTGAGTGACTGGTATACTATTAGCTCACCCATGAGCCTTCGGCTCAGGTGAGCTAAAATGTGGAATGGAGGATATTCTTTTGTAGATATCTTCATAATTGGACGTTACGTATTTGACGTTACGACGTACAAAACGTATAGGCAACGTTGGTTGCTATGGAGAGTTGGGTAGTTGGACGCCATATCTTAAGGGCATAGTTTCGCTAAAATCGTTCAGTAAAAATAAAAACATTTAGAACTCGCAATCGGAGTTCCTTTTGAGTTTTCTGTGTTAGAATCCAACATCAGCAAAGTCTTGACAACGAAAGAATAACTTAGAGGTTTTCCCCTTTGAATATACCCGTTTGTACCTCAATAGATACAAGTGGTATATACGATATATACTAATCTACGGGAATATCTATATTTGCAGATTCAAACCGATCACAAAAGCTCACCTTGTCAGAACGTGACAGGTGAGCTAAAAATGTGCGTGCATGTTGCTGCGTACATCATTCCCTTTAATTTAATATGCAATACGACATGTACTCAAAAAGTTGAATTTTGACCTACCCCCAGGCTGGGAGGAGGAGGTTTAAGATATATTATGTTGTTGCATGCGTCATCCCTTTAATTTGATATGCAACATGAATTTTGGCCTCTACCCCACACCTTTAGTCCACCCAGGTGGTCGAATCCAGGCCTTCAAACTAAAATCCCGCTTGATATATTTCATATCTATTGTAACTTTGGCTGCAGGCGAAATTTCAGTAAAAATATTGACAAATGACTGAGTTATTGCGAAATTTAAATGTTTAACCTTTGAACCCCCCTCCTCCAAAGAGGTAAGGGGATGTGGTAAAATTTTAATCACTGGCATGCTTATCTACAGGCACCGGGTAATTTTGGCCTATATTGAGAAGTTGTCAGATATAATAGCTTTGGGAAAATGTGAAGTTTATTACACAAAAAAAACAATATAAATTTTTGCATTAGCCTAAACCTAAGTAAAAAAGGGCCATAACTCAGTCAAAATTTTGGGGATGACTTCCAAATTCAAACTTGACATGTATTTAATAATGCTTTACCCTTCTGTAAACTTTGAATGAAAATTATGCATCCCTTCAAAAGTTATTGATTGAAAACCAAGTGGTTCGCTGTGGATGCCGCGACATCGACTGAGTCATGATCATATATGTCAACCATGCTCCACAGGCAACACAACAAGATACATTCATTCAATAACTGGTAAACAAACATAAAACACAGATTTATACCAAGATACATTCATTCAATAACTGGTAAACAAACATAAAACACAGATTTATACCAAGATACATTCATTCAATAACTGGTATACAAACATAAAACACAGATTTATACCAAGATACATTCATTCAATAACTGGTAAACAAACATAAAACACAGATTTATACCAAGATACATTCATTCAATAACTGGTAAACAAACATAAAACACATATTTATACCAAGATGCATTCATTCAAAAACTGGTAAACAAACATAAAACACACAAATTTACAAAAAGATTTAAATTTAATTTACATTCATACAACAACTGGTGAACAAACATAAAACACAGAACTAAACAAGATTTGAAATTTAATTTGCATTCATTCAACAACTTGTAAACAAAAATAATTAGAGAGCTAAAAGAGCTGAGTAATATACTTATGGTCAAGGCCTCGAGGTTATAAAACTTGAAACAGTCGCAAACTCAAAATAAAGCGCAATGATTGGCTGCTTGCGGACATGTGTCGGCAAGCAGCCAATCATTGCGCTTTATTTGTGTCTGAAAGCGGCCAATCATTGCAATTTATTTTGAGTTTGAGACAGTTCTCAAGCATTTTAACCTCCAGGCCTGTTTTTGAGATTTTTGCACTCATCACATATTTGTGAAGTCATTTGTTTACCCTTTTACCTTCCAGTCACGACTTTTGTCGTCTGTGCTCCGATTTGCATATGTTCTTAGGAACCCTATGAACCCTGATCAGACTGCTGCTCCCTAGGATCAGTCTGATCAAGGTTCATAGAAACTACTTCCAAGATAAAATCTAGTCATAGAACACTTGAATTAATGCAGAAGTTGTAAAAAGTAGACATGTTCAGGAATAAAAAAGTGGTGGGAAAAGTCTTTAACAAGTATGCATAGCAACCTAAAGAATTTCTAGCGATAAGGCGAGCACTCTCCCTAAACGCGACGTTCGTTTTATTTTGTTGAAATAACGACTGGAGAAACTAGGCACATTCGACAAATATACATAGACGAGCCGTCGATGCACCATTGCCCCCGAATTTGTATATTTAAAAGGGGGTTTCCTTAATGCATGTAATAATTTTATTTCTTATTGGATGAGAATTTATTTCGATCATCAACTGTGCTTGTTATTCAGTAACATATATGGGAACCAGACCGTTAAACAAGGGTAAACAATCGTCCTATCACGCTATGTACAGTAAAACTATTTATACAGTTGATGTACAATAAAAACGACCATCTTGCAAAGTGGTCTATTTTTGTCAGATATTCGATGCATATAATACAACCCCTTCCCCCCCCCCCCTAGACCCAAGACGCCCTTTACATATGTTATATATTTGTATAGCGACATTTAATTGTCCAAAGGGCATCTTGGGTCTAGGGGGGGAAAGCATCCAAAAACAAACTGAAAGACGCCAGTTTCATCTTTTCAATGACAAACGTCACAATTTTAAGTATATTTCGTACGCATGCGCAGAAGGTATACCACAAAGTTTTGGAAATGAAAGGCATTTATACCCTTAATATTTTCGCACTTTAACTTTTTGAAAACCTGCAAAGGATTTACTAAAACTCGCGTCTAAACGGCACCCAGTCTAAAGACTTAAAATGAAGGTAGGGAGTAGAAGGCGCAAGTTTTCATGGCTTTGTAAATAATGAATCGCTTTGAAACCTATTTTGATGCTTTTATGCATATTTTACTACCGAAACAGACCAATTTTAAAAAACATTAGGGCAATTTGAAAATTTAGGTTTTGTAATCATGTCAACTAGGGAAAATATACGCCTTATCGCTAGAGCTCCTTTAAGCCTGAGCTTTCATACACAACCCTATTTTAATAAGTATAGGAGGGGCAATTCAGTGATTCACTGAGGGGTGGTGGGTTCGAGCCCAACCAGCGTCACTGGGTTGTGTCCTTGAGCAAGACACATTTATCCTTGCTTAGGTAGACCAGTCCCACCACAACAAAAAGATTGTTGACTTGGACGTCAAGAATCAAATCAAACAAACAAAACAATCCATGAATGCATATTCATAAAGTCACATCTTTCAACAGGCATGGGAAGCCCTCTAGTGGGGCTAGGGGCCTAAATTTTGGCATGAGCATTCACATGCGGGGATCCAGAGGGGGGACTGGGGGTCATAATCCCACCCTCTGGAAAATCACAAAGCTATAGGTTTCTTCAGCAATATTGACCCAGATGTCTGACTTTGCACCCTTACTTACTTTGGAAAATCACAAAGCTACCAAGCCAGCATTCAATGCTGGACCATAAGTGGCCCGCCAGCTGAACGCCTTTTAAATGGCCTTTCGCTGGAGGGCCCATGATGGCCGGCCTTTAGTGGTATTTGGATCCTCTCTCCCCTCATCAACTAAACTAATTGTTGCCAGAGTTGAGTTGGGTCCCTATTAACAAATGTTTCTGGATCCACCCAGGCATCCCATTCTTATTTTGAAAGCAGGAGTGAAGGCTCTGATGTGCAGGCTTGTCTAAGCCTTCATTGCTCATATATGTGATTAGTACCAAAGCTCCCATCACTGTCCCGCCAGTCAAGAGTGACAGTGATGTCATGTTTTGTTTACAAAGTTATCAGGGCTGTATAACCGTTAGATCGCTTGTGTATTAATCCTATCCGCAGGATAGGATTAATACACAAGTGACATATCGATTCGCTCAAGCGCAAGTAGGATGTACAAGTTAATGTTTTACTTAACAATTGTAAACAAATCATGACGTCACTGTCACTCTTGGCTGGCAGGACAGTAGCTGGTTTATTTACTTTCAAAATAGGTAAACAAACATTATAAAACCTGAAAACTTCAATTGGACTTCATAACTAACGTACACATCAATCACAGAAAATCTGATTATAACAAAAAACTGCATTCATAATTTGTAAGCACCGAGTCAAATAAACACTTCCTTGACTAGTGAACAAGCATTGACTACCCTAAGAAAAATATTTCCTTTCAAAATTGGTGAGCAAGCATTATAAACAAAACTAAATTAAAGCAGTGTTTTAGAGGAAAAATATGTCCCCCAACCACAAATTGAGTCGGTAAGCATGCTTACTGCTCTTTTTTGTGTCAAAATTATACAGGCTAGTTCAAGGGAGAGCATGCACAAACACACAAAATTGGTCAAACTTTGAAATTACAAAGTGTTATGGTTACCTTGAATATAAGGTTGAGGTCATCAAAGTCTATTAAAATCTTTTCTGTCTCTAAACAATATATCTATACAATTTTGGTAGAGATCCATCAACTGATTCAGAAGAGCTCAGAAAAGGCCGATTTTACAGTTTTTTAAAGAATGATGACCTCGAAAATTAGGTGACCTTGAAAATAATGTCAGGGTCACCAAAATCATATTAACTCTTTATTTGCCACAAAGATACAATTCATACATTTTTGTTAGAATCCATTGTTCAATTCAAGAGATATTATTCAAAAACCCTACTTTGGTCAAAGGGGTACTTTCATCTGTGCCCACGCATGGATTTTCTTCAAACTTTGAATATTAATAGCTGATTATATACGAACTATGAAAATGTATTTATCGATTTAGATAGTTAAGAATAAGACTTAGGAAGCAACCCTGAAGTACTCCACCTTTGAGGTGGTACCTGTCTCTAAATTTCCATGTCCTAAATATATAGTTTTGTTTATTTCTATGATTTGTCATCTAGATTGAATCCAAAATACCATAGACATTATTTTAATACCACGAAACCATTTGGATAAATTATGGTTTACGTTTTCAGAAGAAATGATTGTAAAATTTCAATATATTTTTTTCAAAAAATAACAAAACATTCAACATTAAATTCAAAAGAATGATATGTTCTAGTCTTTGTCAAGATATCATACTATCACAAAAACATGCCATATATATACTGCTGATCTGAGCCAAATATCATGAAAATACAAAACCGGTAACTTTGTCATTTCCTACCTCTTATGGGTATAGGTCAGTTTTAGCAAAATTAATTATTTAGTTCAAATGAATCAATAACTCGACATAAGGAGGTTGTTATTTAATCTACTTCCACTTTTCTTAAAGAAAGACATGTTTAGACAATTTTAAATGATTCAATGGCCAGAAATGCCAACGGTCATAGCCCTGTGTCATGGCACTATGGGGCCAAGACAATATGTATCACTTCCTCAAGTCCTGCATGATATTGTTTAAGAAACATAATATCCTAACAATAAACATGTGAAAGCAAGATGACTAAATATTTCCTTTACATCCCAACTGAACTAGAGGAACCACATTTTGGTGCCATGACCAGGATAACATGTAACAGAGTCTTATCAAAGGTATCATAAAACAGTGTTCTACATGAATAATTGAGGTCCAGAAACAAAACTGTTTGCATAGAATAAACAGCCAGCTTAAGTATAAATGTTAATATTTGATGGAAATCAGCATCAGTTTCACAAAACAGAATGAACAGAGAAGATTTAAGCATTAAATTAGCAATACCTTTGAAGCCAAGAGTTATCTGTGACCAAAATGGTTAATTTTAACCAATAGGTTTGACAGGAGGTTATTTTTGTGAAGCAGGGTTATTAATGTGTCTTACAATTATAAAATCATAGATATAAGGTTCTTCTCCTGTATGAACTGACTTGTCATAGAGTTTCTCTTCTGTATGAATTAAAATTCTTAATAATGTTACATATTAAGTGTAACATTGGCTAGATGTAGTTTTAATGTTAGAAATTAGATGTGTTAAGTACAGGTGTCAATATATTGTATCATTTTGGCTAATATTATTGTGTAAGCACTTTATTAAATAAGAATCGTGGCACTTAATATCAAAAAATATTGTTTTTTTCTTTTTTCAATCCATAATAGGGGAAAAAACTGAACATATCAACTTCTACCAATAAACGTACTAGCATGATGATTCAAACTAACCAAGTATTCAAGTATGTTTAACACTGAAACATAATTATTGTATTTTTACATTTTGATGAATCAGGGCCATGTGTTTACATCAAATTAAAAAAATATGTTACCGGTCCTTGAATTTCATGAAATTTGGTCTACATGTTCTTAACATATATGGATAGTTTATATGTTGAAATGGTATCTTGACAAAGACTGCAACCTGTAAAAATGTTAAGTTCAAATTTGACTGAATACAAAATATACAGCCGAAAATTGGGGTGTCATGCTATAAAAATGAATGGCCACCCAATATCCTAATACATACAAAGCCATTTTAAGTAACAGCGGACTTATCAATGATATAGCTATTTAATAAAACATTTCTCCGCCCGTTACATGATATGTCAATTACTTTAGAAATGATTATAAGTGGGTACCCTAAGGTATTATAGTGATATCATTCATGACGTCATAAATTAGCAATGGCATTGCATAAAAACTCAAACTCACTATAAATATTAAAGTTATACTCCAGACAATAAAATAACATAATATTTTCAAAATCCAAGCGTGGGCAGACTCCCATGTTAAATTCCCATACCATGCAAGAGCCCCTTTGACATTTTTAAAAAGTGCTGGTGTGACCTTGAAAATAAGGTCAAGGCCACCAAAATATATGCAACTCTTAACTCTACCCTAATAATACATCTATGCAAGTTTGTTTAAAATTGAAAGATCTGTTTCGATGATAGTGTGTTGAAATGGCTGATTTATACAGTCTTTATAGGATGGGGACCTTAAAAATTGTGTCAAGGTCACCAAAATCAAACCAGCTCTTCCCACCCTTCCACCAATGTATCTATGCAAGTTTGGTCAAAATCCATCCACTTGTTTAGTATATAGCTCACGGACACCCTATTTTGGACATATCAAAGTGCTGGTGTGACCATGAAAATTAAATCAAGGTCACCAAAATCTAATCAACTCTTCTCCTCCCAATAATGTATCTATGCAAGTTTGATCATATAGTTTTGTCTTTCTCTGTCTTTCATGGGCGCATTTCATGTATTCATTGTCAAATGTTATGTGATGTGCAAAAAAAATTCAGTTGAGTTGATTCAAATCCACCCGAAGGTAAATTACCGGAGGAAACATATTTCCTTTCATAATTGGTGAACAAGCTTTGAACTTAAAACTAAATCACCTGAGTAAAAATATTTCCTTTCATAATTGTTGAACAAGCATTTAACATAGAACTAAATTATCTGTGGAAAAATATTTCCTTTCATAATTGGTGAGCAAGCATTTAACACAGAACTGAATTACATGTACCTGAGGAAAAATATTTCCTTTCATAATTGTTGAACAAGCATTTAACACAGAACTGAATTACCTGAGGAAAAATATTTCCTTTCATAATTGGTGAACAAGCATTGAACATAATACTAAATTACCTGTGGAAAAATATTTCCTTTCATAGTTGGTGAACAAGTATTGAACTTAGAGCTAAATCACCTAGGGAATAATATTCCTTAAATACTGATGAACAAGCATTTAACACAGAACTAAATTACCTGTGGAAAAACATTTCCTTTCATAATTTTTGAACAAGCATTGACTAGAGAACTAAATTACCCATGGAAAAATATTTCCTTTCATAATTGGCGAAAAAGCATTGACTGTAGAACTATCTTACCAGTGAAAAATATTTCCTTTCATAATTGATGAACAAGCATTGAACATTAAACGTAATTACCATAGGAGAAATATGCCCATGCATAATTGACCGAACATACACTATACAAATTAACTACCCGAGAAAAATATTTATTTTCATACATGTAATTGGTAAACAAGCATAGAACATAGAACTAAATCACCTTAGAAAAATATTTCTTTTCATAATTGGTGAACAAGCATTGTACACAGAACTAAGTTACCTGAGGAACAAGTAGCCCAATGGGCAGCGATCGCTCACCTTGGAGCCAGCATGATGTTTGAAGACACTATAGTTTATGATGCTCAAAGGCAGGTAACTCTGAACTTGAAACAGTGATCAGGAATAAATTCAAACACTCAAGATATAATTATTATGCTAGTTCTGATTATCTGCAAGTATTAAAAAAGATCTGAGTTACAACTGCAGGGGAAACCTTGTGAAACTATTTTTTTACAGATGCTCAAGGGCAGCTTAGTCCGTCGTCAGTGATTAGACCTGACCAAAATTCAAACTCATTCATGCTTTTATGTATCCTGGTTTCCTACAAGAATGAAGATGGTCTAATGAAAAATGAAGGCACATGAGTGGTCACAACATCATACATCTATATTTTATACACTCAATGGATGCAGAGCTAACTCTGTAGTTGATGGTCCGGTGTGGCCAAAAATCAAACTCATTTAAACTTTTATGGTTTCCCTCTTTACCTTTGAGAATGAGGAAGATCCAATCAAAAATGAAGGCTCTATTATCTATCAATTTTTAATATTCTAAAAGAGCAGCTTACTCCATAATATGTGATGGGATTTGGCCGAAGTTCAACCTCATTCAAGCTTTTATGTTTGTCCTTGTTACCTGCAAGAATGAAGAAGTTCTATTGAAAATGAAAACACCTGAGTCATCACAACATTTCTCTGATTTCTGGGAATTTTTCCAGATGCTCAAGGGCAGCTAACTTCAGTCCCTGGCAAGCTTTCAAAATTTTAAACCCATCCAAGAGTTATGGCTTGTTCTCATTGCCAGCAAAAATGAAGAAGACCAATCAAAATTGAAGGTGCTAGAGTGGTCACATTATACATGGATTTTTCAGGGGGCACCAGTCAGCAATGAGATCTGACTGAAATTCATTTAAGCTTTTATGGTTATCCTAATTACCTGCAAGAATGAAGAAGATCATTCAGTAAATGAAGACATAAGAGTGATCACAAGCTTTTTTTCAAAAGTCCATGGGAATTTTTCCTGATGATCAGTCCAAGGTCTGATCCAGCCATTGACACCATCCCAGACTTTATTGTTTAACTTGTTACCTGCAAGAATGAAGAGGATCCAATCAAAAATAAAGGTGCTAGAGTAGGCACATTATTTATTGATTTTTCCAGACGCTCAAAGGCAGCTAAGTAGTCTGTAATGGGATCTTGACTAAATTCAAACTTTTATGATTGTTGACGTAACCAGCAAGAATGGAGAAGATCCATCCAAAAAGGAAGGCACCAGAGTGGACACATTATATCTCCCATCAGAAGTCTATGAGGATTTTTCTGGACACTCAAGGGCAGCTAACACCTCAGTCCCTGTTCAATCGTGCCCAATTTCAAACCCATCCAAGATTTTATGGTTGTCCTTGTTACCTGCAAGAATAAAGAAAAACAATCAAAAATGAAGGAGTAAGAGAGGTCACAAGATTTTCCCCATTATAACCCTATGGGAGCTATCTGTTTCCATGGAAACCAGAGTTCTGATCCAACCTATCCCCAAACCTAATGCAGCCAACCCCCCCCCCCCACCCCACCCCACCCCAATAATGCTCCAGATGAAATTTTATTTTGATTGCCCAGCTGGTCTCAGAGATATTCATGTTTGAAAGTGTGAACAAACGCACGGACGGACACCAGCTCGAGTCTCATCCTATAAGCTCAACAAGAGCCTTCCGCTCAGGTAAGCTTATAATGATTAAACAAAGAACTTAATTACCCATGGAAATTATTTTCTTTTATAAATGTTGAACAAATATCAGAACTTAATTAATTGAGGAAAATATTTCCTGTCACTATTTTTGACTAAAGATCCAATTACCCTGAAAAAAATCGTTCCTTCAAGTATTAAAAAATGAACTCAATTACCTGAGGAATATTATTTTCTTTCGTAATTGATGAACAAGCATTAAACACTTTATTAATTGACCTAACGAAAAATATTTGTATGAAGGATGATAGAAAAATGACCATTTTCATATGATGTCACGTCTGGGAGTGAAATAACACCCTGCAATAAAATTGATAAACCACTAGTGGTTTACAGATTTTCTGGAAACATTATGATGTCCATAACGAGGTTCCATACCATAAGGACAAAACTATAACATTTTTACGGCAGAAATGCAATTTTAAAGTAATCTTAATGCCATATGATAGATAGAATCTAACATTCATGCTCTTGTATTATTGAATTAATTAAACTCCTTGCGAAAAAGAGATAAAATGCTTGGCAAGCCTCGCATTTTATCTCTTTTCCCCAACTAGTTTAAAAAATCAATAAACATGAGCACTTATGTAAGATCCTCTATTTCTATGGTCATTTTTCTATAATTCCTTTGTAAAACATGGAGTTAACAAAGTAATGCTTCCATAACCATTAGCAATAATAAAACATGAACTAAACTACAGCCCTTTGTAAAACATGATGCTAACAGTGTAATGCTTCCATAACAATAAGCAATACTAAAGCATGAACATAACTACAGCCTATAGAGTGAAGGATTAAAGATCACCCAATATTATACCCAATGAATACATTGAAAAAGTCAAATCAAACAAAAAAAAAACAGGGAAAAAGTTAGGTTGTGCTTTCTGTATTTCAGTTGACTATAAAATAAAACGAAAATTTACTTTTTTCTGCAAATACCAAATATTTATCATCTCGTGCAGTGAAAAAATCAGCATTTTCACTCGTCTAAACACTCATAACACATACTGATTTTTTCACCGCACTCGACTATATTTGGTATTCTCCTCAAAAAAGTAACTATCCTCTATATATAATACTGGAATGCTATTGGTTATCAGAATAAAAATAGGGGAGGAGTGTTGTGCATGAAACTACTAAACAAGACAAGGGTAAATGAGGATCCTCTCATCAATTAATTTTTGAACCTCAATGTGACAAAATCTGTCTTCGGGGCTTCCCACAGAATGAGACTAAAACCAGTCTCTTTAAAAACAGGGACTAGCTAGAAAATTCGCCTATAGCAAGTTTAGATACAAAAATTTCCAAAATGCGAATAACAAAGGCATTGATCAGTCTGCACGGATACGCAGGCTGGTCTGCACCTTTGTTGATCACAAACACTGGAAGACATGTTTTTGGATGCGCAGACTGGTCTGTCCCTTTGTTGTTTGCAAAACCCCCGAAGACAGGTTTTCCTGTGCATTTTTGTGTCTGTTGTGCATTGCTATTTAATAAATAATACATGTAACTTTAAGCTTTCACAAAAGGTCTACGCTCAGCACACATTATGGTGTTACTCAGTTTAATCTTTACTCTATAGGCTATTTTAGATCATGACATTATTTTCTATTTTTAGACAATATTGAAAAAAAGATATATATATTTAAGAAAGTTTTCACTTCTTTTGAAAACATTATGGAAAATGGAGCATTTGCTCCAAAAGAGCAAATGCTCCATTTTTCATAATATTTTCAAATACTTGATATTTCAAAGGTGTCAAAAGGCGTTATTATGGGGTAATGGGTTAAATAAAGTAAAGGTTATTTTGAGGCGACAAAGAATACAGTGTCTGTACAATTCAATACCCATTCTAGCACAACTTCTAAATCACTTGTCTTAACCCATAAAGTGCCACCTATAATTTGCAGCAGTTGACATTTTTAATTTTGTTGCTTTTTCAAAAATAACAAATAAGTCTTGATATTTCATGTCAATCATGTTTCACTTGAAATACCATGCCTTATCTTTTCCAAAAATTAAGAAAAACATCACAGAATTTGTCCTCTGCTGCAGTCGTGATTGGCGTTTTAAGGGCTAACAAAAGTTTTGAAATCACCATTCAAAACAAAAACATATCTCTAGGCAGGATAGTTCATGAACTAAACATGTTTTCAGTAATTAGCAATACTCCAAGTACATGGTATATGTGTCTGATCGTTTGTGGCAGTTGGGTATATGATTGTTGGATCATTTATGGCATTTGCAGATCTGATTGTCCCACTTCCTGAGAACCACCCAAAGCAAACATTAGATAGTCTACGCCCTGGCATGTAGACAACAATAATTAACATAATGCTGTTTGTACAGTCAATTTAACCTTTACTGAATCCACCTATCGACTGATCTTTGCATTTGTACAGTGCATTGCTATTCACAATAGTTAACAGAAGATTTTGGTTTACTGCCATCCATCAGTCCCTTCATCCTCCTATCAACTGATCTTTGCATTTGTACAGTGCATTGCTATTCACAATAGTTAACACAAGATTTTGGTTTACTGCCATCCATCCATCTGTCTGTCCATCCGTCCATCCACCTATCGACTGATCTTTGCATTTGTACAGTGCATTGCTATTCACAATAGTTAACACAAGATTTTGGTTTACTGCCATCCATCCATCTGTCTGTCCATCCGTCCATCCACCTATCGACTGATCTTTGCATTTGTACAGTGCATTGCTATTCACAATAGTTAACACAAGATTTTGGTTTACTGCCATCCATCCATCTGTCTGTCCATCCGTCCATCCACCTATCGACTGATCTTTGCATTTGTACAGTGCATTGCTATTCACAATAGTTAACACAAGATTTTGGTTTACTGCCATCCATCCATCCATCTGTCTGTCCATCCGTCCATCCACCTATCGACTGATCTTTGCATTTGTACAGTGCATTGCTATTCACAATAATTAACACAAGATTTTGGTTTACTGCCATCCATCCATCCATCCATCCATCTGTCTGTCCATCCAACCACCTATCAACTGATTTTTGCATGTGTAAAGTCACTACCCACAACAGTATCCACAACATATGTTTTGGTTGAGAAATAAGAAAAATAATATTCCAGTATGCATTCTTATCTGGAGGCCAGAAATTTGACCTTGACCAGTGTAGTTTGCAGGTCAAGTTATAATGTTATTGAACTTGAAAAGTTTACGCAATCAAGTTCATGTTCATGAGCATTCAACAGTTACACAATAGACGCTTTAGGATACTGCACAAAATAGTTGAATCGATGACTTGGACAAGTGGAAAAGAAAAGAGATCAATTACGCCAAACAAGTAGCTGATGAGTGTTCATGAGCTCTTGCACTAAACCATACCTTATCATTGATTTAGATAGTAGGGCTGCTGCGAGTATCTGAGTACTTGGATATTCGTGGATCTGACTAGAAAATCAAGTATGAATATTCGTTCACTGCCGAAATTGTTGGATTGCTATCTTATTTTTAACAACTGAAACAAATAGTTTTTTCGGTAAAATGGTCCAGGCAAATGTGCTGCAAATGGAATTTAAAGAGTAATTATCACATACGTTTTCAATACCATGGATAATCTGTATTGATGTATTAAGCAGTTAGGCCTTAAAAATCACTCCATTATCTCTTCTTGAGCTCAGTAAAAACTTCTCTTGTTATTGTCTTGAAATATCTTGAAAAATTTGGTGGTGCGCACTATTGGAGACTCATGTGCTAAAACAGCTGAACTAGCTACCAGTACTAGCTCTGATGATGTTATTTGTCCGGCTGCAAACATTTATTTTACAATGACAGAGCGTTGTAGAAATTCATAGTTCGATCTGTGAATCGTTACTTATGAATCACGGATCGGATCACCACTTGTCCAACGATCCACAGCCCTATTAGACAGAGATCAGTGATCATCAGTGTGTTTTCACATATTTGATTGAATAAATGGTAAATACTGAGTGATCGTTTTTTTGGGGGGACAAAAAGAGACAATGATATTACACTCCTGGTTAAAGTTGGCACGCAAAATGTACAGTAAAACCTGTCTTAAGCTGCCACTCAAAATGATTGAATAAATGGTAAATACTGAGTGATCGTTTTTTTGGGGGGACAAAAAGAGACAATGATATTACACTCCTGGTTAAAGTTGGCACGCAAAATGTACAGTAAAACCTGTCTTAAACGGCCACTCAAAATGAGGACCAAAAATTGGTTTTTAAGACCTATTATCCCTTTATGCAGGTCAAAAGTATTGCAGAATGCTCCAAGAGAGCATTCTGCAATACCTTCGACCTTCATTAAGCTACCATTTGAGCCAGTGCATGAGATTTCAAACAATGTGGTATGTGCGACGAGCAAAGCCTCAGATCAGCCTGGGCATACGCACAGTCTGATCAGAGCCTTTGCTAGTCGCTTGAGTATTCTATGATTGTTCAGCTACTGACTGAACATCATATGGAGTGTCTAAGCTTAAAAGGAGGCTGCACAGGGTCGTCGGAGTCTACACATGTTGAAATGCCACATTGTTGGAAATCTCACGCACTGGCTCATTTGTCTTTAAGACCTTTGTTTTGTCTATTTTTGAGTGGCCCCTTAAGATAGGTTTTACTGTTTTACTTACTCTTGAATTGACATAACCTCCCGAACAAGTCGGAAATGAAAAATTGCTAAATGAAGATCACATGAAAATCACATAAAAATTTCAAAATATACAGTAACACAAGATTTTAACTTACTGCCATCCATACATACACCTGCACTTGTACAGTGCATTGATGTTCACAATAATTAACACAAAAACTGATTTACTGCCATCCATCCACCCAAAAAACATCCATACCCACCAGGGATCAAGCTAGGGGGCGACTAGGGCGAAATAGTTGACCTAGGGGCCGAAATTTCGCCCTAAATGGGACCCAGGGAGAAGTGGGAGTCTCCCTTAAAAAAAAAAAAAATTTTTTTTTTTTTTTTTTTTTTTTTTTTTTTTTTTTTTTTTTTTTTAGGATGACTCATTACATTCTGTCACCACACAAATGATGCAAGCTATGGTGACATTATCAGACAACCTACTACCACTAAATCATGTTTCTCCTTCCATTATATGGCAATAGTATGTGTATTACGGCTAATTTGCTTCTAAATTGACAGAAAATGCCGTAATTTTGCGCTATAACTTCTCCCTATCTGACTGTCACTTCTCCCTAATTTTCCTGCAGGGAGAAGTCACTTCTCTCTAAAATTCTGGGCCAGCTTGGTCCCTGCCCACCCATCCATCCATCCACCTGTCCACTTTTCAACTGATCTTTGCATTTTTCACTGCATTTCTATTCACAATAAATAACAATAATTTTCACAATAATTAACAATAATTAACAATACATGTAATTAACAAATAAATTTTATTCATCCATCCATCATTAAATCAAACTTTCAATTGATCTTTGGATTAATACATTGCATCAGTTTTAACATATATTTTGGGTGCTCATTGAGAAAGTTCTTTTGAGTAATCACAACATATGATTTGGTTGAGAAATAAGGAAGTTAATTTTTGATTACACACTCTTATCTAAGGTGGCAGGGACTGAATATGACTGGGCTGCAAGAAAATACAGTGTAAATGAAAATTATATTTCTTATTTCTCAACCAAAACATGTGTTGTGGGTACTCAAAACAAGTGTCTCAATGAGCCAGCTCTTTGGAAGTCCCAAAGCATGCACACGTTTAAATTTATGGGTAAGAAATTAGTTACAATTTACCCAATAGGGGTTTGATTGTCATAGTGTATGACTGTTATAGGGGTATGATTGATAGTACAAAAATATATAGATATAAAAATGACAAATATATACAAATAAATACTAGACTAAAATCACACAAAGAAATCATTGTACTTCTAAGGCTCTTACCAAAGATGTTAATTAAACCACACTTTTTTCCTAAGCATTTAACCAGAAAATCATGCGCATGTTTTCGCTTGAAACTGACATCAATCCTTCTTGCCTCAGAGTAGGGAGGAGAATGACCGTAGAGATTATTTCATGATCAATCTGTAAGAAAGCATGCGGAGCTGGGATCGAACTAGCAACCCCTGGCTCTTTAGTTGAACTTGCTACTAACTGCGCTACAGGGCCCAGTGATTAATGATAGAGCCGTGACATGTGATTTCCAACAATGTGGCATTTTGACAAGGGTAGACTCAGACGGGCCTGTACAGCTTCCTTTTAAGCTTAGAAACTCCAAATGATGTTCAGTCAGTAGCTTAACACTCATAAAATATTCAAGCGACAAGCAAGCGTATGCGCAGGCTGATCTGAGGCTTTGCCGGTCGCACATACCACACATTGTTGGAAATCTCATATCGTGGCTCAATTATGAAAATGGTTAGTAAAATAACATTTAAGCCTGAGACTAATATTTTATAATGCTTACTGGTAATTAAGTAATAAAATATATTTGTAAGAGCACATTGAAAATACCTGACACATTTTCAATCAATGCATTGAAATGTTGTTTTGTTTACAAAATAAATATGTTTAATGAATTGCATTATTAAGTAATAAAATATATGTATAAGAGCACATTAGAAATACCGGACACATTTTCAATCAATGCATTGGAATGTTGTTTAAAAAATAAATATATTTAATGAATCGCATTTTAAATCTTTGCCTTACCAAAATCGTCTGCTGATAACCTTCGCAAACAGTTTGCACCCAGATCAGTCTCGACGAAACATCGGGACTGATCAGTGTCAAAACTGTGTGACACTCTAATGGTATTCCATAAAGAATTTTTTGAAAAAGTGGATTTTGAAAAAAAATCTGCAGATGACTAAACAGCATGAATAATAAGCAGGTAGGCAAAGATTTCAAAATACTAGAATAAGAATACTGTATGTATTAATGCTGCACTAAACATCAGCATAAGTTAATGAAAGTAAAAAAAAATTTGTCCAATTTTTTTTTATATATCCATCAGTCTAAATATTGTCGCTCGGGAGTCAAAACCTTGTATATTTGACAATTTTTAATTTTTTCAGGAGAAACCAAATACTGATAATTTTTGCCCAATTTTAACCAATACATGGGCGTAGACACGGGTGCGGCAGGTGCGGCATTCGTCGCACCAATAATTTCGGCTGGTGCATTAATTTACTACATTGGAAAGGGTTACTTTTTGACAAGATACAGTGAAAAGGGGTATCAATTTCCAGACACACTGTTTAGGGTACGTTTTGCGGTCCTTTGATAAGCATAGGTACACAGTTGACCAGCAAGCGCCGGTTTAATAATTCATTGTTTTACCTGTACGTTGAGCAAAACTAACTTTTAAACCATGACTGTGTTCTAAAACAGTTAAGAATAGCACCGAGTTGAGTCAGTCTACAAGAACTCGGGTGTAAGTTTATCAGTATACATTACACAAGCACTTATGTGTAAGTTTATTTACGCTTTTGAAGGAAGAATCATATACGGTACATTAAAACCTCAGGTCTGATTCGGCAACATGGTTATTATAATCCTGCCGTTTATGGTGTAATGTCCAGCCCACTTTGTGTTGGACCTGGTTGGATTCCCCGAAGACAGCTTTTCTGACGTCGCGGCTCATATATATCATGACAGTTTGAAATATTCTTCTCATTCAATAAAAAATAACACGATTTTAAGCAAATGTCTTGAAAATATTTGTTTACAAAATCAAAGGATAAAAAACCAAAATAAATGTCTCCAAAAAAGAAACAAAATTACTGCTTAAAATCATCCCTTGGACCCCCCTAGGATGGCTTCGCGCTTACGGCACTCATATTCGCCCCTTTGGCGCTCAATTTCTGCCGCACCAACCAAGAATAGATGGCTATGTCTCTGCAATATTGATGAAAGTTGGACAGGATTATAATTAGCAACATCCAAATGCATTGTAGTTGCAATTTTGAACATACGATAAAGAACTCATACCATTATAAGAGTTATGACTATTTGGTTTAATTTTCACTGGATTTGCGCCCTTTTGAGCATTATTTGCAAGCAAAACAATGTATCTTGGTAGAACTGTTACATTTCTGTATGCAAACAATTACCAAAATGTTTGTATCCCAAAATAAATGTTTATGATACGATAACTTGATGAGATACGATGTTTTGGGAAGCTTTACCATCAGCCAAGTGAATTACGATTTTTCATCACATGCGTTTTAAGGGGGTTTTAATTGGCCTAGCGGTACGAGAATTTGACAGAATGTGCACCTAACAATTGGCATTCACGCATTGCCAAAAAGTGGTTACGTCAAAAAATCTGAGTTACAAGGTTTTGACTCCCTAGCTACGATATGATTTGAGCCAGTGTCCAGCGAAAGGAACAAGTTGGCATGTGCGCATATCAAGGACTCAGACCAGCCTGCACATCCAAGCAGTCTGATTAGAGTCTTTGATGGGTACTTTATGGGTAACCAAGAGTACAATACTTATTCAGTTGGAAAACAAGGCTCCGACGAGACTGCGCATTTTGCGCAAATTGGTTTGAATCTTGGCTGAACACACATGTCAACTTGTACCTTATGCATGATACCAGCCCAGTTTTGATTGCAGTCTAAATATGATTTTGGATGCTCAAAAGAATCTTCCATGGGTGGATCCAGAGAGGGGACAGGGGGTCTGGACCCTCACCCTGAAAAATCACAATTACATAGGGTTTCCTAGCAATACTGGTATGGATCCCCTGAAAAATCACAAAGCTTAGTAACCAAGTTAGCATTCCATGTTGGGCGATCATCGGCCCTGCCAGCGAAATGCAATTTAAAAGCCGTTTCTCTGGCGGGACAATGACTATGACTATCCCAAGTTTATTGTATCAAACCAGAAGGGAGAATCCATTAGTATACAAAGGGTGAAGAGCAACACAGAACGCAGTCAGAAACAGCTCCGCATGTATTGCGTTACAACCTTATTCCAGGAATCTGGTAGAAAAGGCAGATCAAATCCACCCTTACATATTTGAAAAAACGTATGCGTCATTGAATGAGCTTTAAGATTATCATGAAAAAGACGAGCCATCAGTAAACTCAAAATTGATTGGTCGAATCTGTGACAGTCGTGATAATACTCGTCTCGTAAGCAATTTAGGTACTTTTCCGGAGAAACTTTTGGCACTAAACAATCATTGGTCAAGGCACATGATACCCATGGAATCATAAAGTATTGCATAATAAAGTCGGTTGCATAAATTATTATAAATGTTGCCTCGAATTCATTCGTAGCTCGATACATACATGGTTGCTCTTGCAGAATATCAAAGGTTGTTTTTTGGGTGCGCGCTGCAATTGTTGCAAATCCAATGGATGCTGAAACTCCAAGACTCTGAGCATGTTTAAACACCCAGTCCAGGTTCCCTGTCATAAATCGAATAGAAGAGTCCATCCAGAACACGAATCTGTGTTTTTTCAATGTAAGCTGAAAATATGAAAGAATGAAATGTAGCTATAAACACAAGATTTCACAGATCATAATTAATAAAGAGTGTCCACAAGTGCAAAATGACAGGCAGTACCATTTAGGCAGCCATCTTGGTTATTGTTCATCAGACAAAATGGGAAGAAATCTGGTGGTCAATGACTAAGTTAGAGTATCTACAAGTACAAACCAACAGGTTGCGGCCATTTTGGAAGCCATCTTGGTGATTGTTCAAGGTACAAAAGCCATATTTAAAAAAAAGATTCATATGAAATTTGAAAGAAAAATAGGGTACTAAATGACTAATTAACCCTTAATGCGCCAATCGCAACAAAAGTCGTCTGCTTTTCTTGTCTGCTGAAATGTTTAAGAAGCTTCCATGGCAAACAGTGTTGACCCAGATCAGACTGCTCCAATAGGAATCGCGAAAAAAAAAAATTTCCGAACATGGTCATGTTGCATATCAAAATTCTGTACATGGTGGAAAAGCTTGGAGATTTGCGATGGTGTTCCATCGAATTTGCTCTAGTGTGAAATTATTTTAAATTTGAACCTGTGGAATGGTTTGAAAAATATATATTTTAAACATTTATTTTCAATAAATTGCAAAGTACACACCTTCAGGGCCTTTTCTACCCATCTCTTGGGGCCAAATTTCGGCCCCATTCCCAATCAAAAATAGTCACCTTTTTCCCCAATACCATGTCTGATTTTCCCAATTAAGAAAAGTAAAAAAAAAAAAAAAAAAATTTTTTCTTTTACTTTTTTTAAAAATACCACTACTACTTATGAGAAACATTGACCCATATCAGAATGATACTTAAATACTTGTGCTTAAGTGGTATGCTTGGCATAATACAATCTAAAATAACTTGATTTTGAGGATATATTTTGCTACCCTTGTAATGTTCTATGTCGTTAATTTCTCCCAATTTTGATGTTAAGTCCGTCATTTTTTCCCAATTTTGGCCAGGGGCCTTTTCCCAAAATTGCTGGAAAAGGCCCTGACCTTGTTGATTGGTGTGAATACCAATATTTCAGTGTGTTGGCACGGTCACTGCCTAACCAGTGTGAAAACGGCCATTTGGCATATGGCTCGTTATGACTTTTTATAACTTTTAAAACTTCATTTGCACCCCGGTAAATTCACAGGCCTTTAGTTAGGAGTGAGTAACAAAAAAATAATTTTCTTACTTCTCAACCAAAACATATGTTATGGGTACTTAAAAGAACCATCTCAATGAGACGGTTCTTTTGAGCACCCAAAACATGTTAACAAGAGAATCGGTAACGCAGGCACTTGTGCTCCCCCAAAAAATGCTTGTTCCAAAAGGGCTGCTAATTGATATCTCTAATAATGTTAATGTTATGCTATTGTCAAAAAAATTAAGTATAACGAAGGGTAATAGCTCCTATATTATGCAAAAGAGAGTAATGGTTCTTGTACCCTGCACCTTTTCTCATCAAGATCTATCTAATCATGAAGTTTCAGTTGATACCTCTTATAGTTTTTGTGTTATATGCTCTGGACAAAATACAACTATGAAAAATAACAACGGGCAATAACTCCTAAATTATGTAAAAGAGAATGATGATTCTTGTACACTGCTCCTCCCCTCATCAAGATCTATCTAATCATGAAGTTTCAAGTTGATAAATCTTATAGTTTTTGTGCTATGCTCCGGACAAAAAAATGACGGACGGACGGGGGACGGACAAAGTTGCGGCTTGTGTTGGGGAGCATAAAAATGATAGGTTAGGAAATATTCACAATTAATGTATGCTAAAAAATTTGTTTATCTATTTAACCCTTAAAGCGTCAATCACGACTGCAGCAGACGACAAATTTTGCAACATCTTTCTCAATTTTCGAAAAAAATAAGGTATGATATTTCGTGAGAATCTTCTGCCAGCAGACAATTCTTATGAAATATCATGCCTTTTTTGTTACTTTTGAAAAAGCGGCAAAATTTGAAATTGTCATCTGTTGCAAATTATAGGTGGCGCTTTATGGGTTCAACCAGTGTTATCAACTTACCTGAATAGCCAATGGCTTCCACGCGTACCCCTTCATGATGCGTACATGTTGCGGGAACTCATCAAAAGGAAATGTAACAACTTCACAATCACAAACCCTTGACAGCTGAAACAATGTCCAATAAAGCAAAATAAGCTGCAATGTTTAAACTCTTTGCATGCTAGGATTAATTTTGCATGTTTTTTGTCGTCTGCTGATTTTTTTCGAAATTAAAACCCTTAAAGCGCCAATCGCAACAAAAGTCGTCTGCTTTTCTCATCTGCTGAAATGTTTAAGAAGCCTCCATAGCAAACACACACACAGTGTGGACCCAGATCAGACTGCTCCTATAGGAGCAGTCTGTTCTGGGTCCACGCTGTTTGCTTCTATACTTAATTTGTCAGTAATGTTAGGCAATTATTTGCAGCAGACAACTTCAGCAGACAACATTTTCAGATGCATTTTTTTCTTGGCGCTTAAAGGGTTAACTCTTTCAATAAATTCTTTCAGGAACACCATCAGACAGCCAAACAGTTTGGATCCAGATCAGGACCAACAGAACAGGCGGACTGCCAGTCTTGATCTGGGTCCAAACTGTTTGCAAAGGTTAGCTGCAGACAACAAAAGTAGACAAGAAATTAAAGTGCCAATCAGCAGACAATAAATATGACTAAATACAAACATTTACAAAGTTTGTAGTTGCTACGTCTAACCATTTAGGAGGAGATACATTTACAAGAAACCTGACGGGCGCACAGACGGACAATGGACCGACTTTGGTACATAATTAATATACCCTTTTTTTTCTAAAGAAAAACTTGGCAGGTATAATTACACTACAATAGTTTATGTTTTGTGAGAAAGTATTGGACAAAAACGTATTTAGTAAGCTTAATAATGTTTCCCAGACATCCAGCAAACGATTCATTGAAGCTTCACCAATTTGTCTCTTTAAATGTCTGAGTTATGTTCCTTTTTGTGTTTCAAGCTTTAACACTGAATTTTGCAATTAAAAGGCATGCACAAAAAAAAGATTGTTATGCTTATCAGAATGGGTTATAATTGTGTTGCATAAAAACACAAGAACACTGACTAATCACTTGAAACAAGCTCACAAATCAATTTCGAATTTATCAAATTTGTAAAAAATCGTAAATTGTCTCCCTTAGACAATAACAAATAGGGAATATTAAAGGTTTGGTAATCTTTGATTTATCATGATTTTCGATAATTTTCTAATGCCAAATCACGGAGAACTAACAGCACATTGTTTCTGCCATTTTTTGACTAGTAACGTCCTCATACTTAGATGCAACAACAGATTGATTTTCCTATGGAAATTTAAGTGTTAAAATTTCAAGATTGTCATTTTGCTGATAAACCCGGTTTTTAAGATTGCTTTTCTAAACGATCAAAACACACTTGAGATAAGTCCTTCACATTTCTGGTTGTCACATGTCAAGACTACCATATTGTGCAGTCGGATCTGGTTGGTAGTGGATTTCTGAAGGTCTAAACCGTGTGAGATTTCTCTTCAAATTTGCAACCTGAAAAATTGGACCCCTTTCACATTTAAATGACTTTTGTGTGTTTCCTCATGACAACATCCGCAAAACTTTTACTGTGATGCATAACCCAGTCTTTGAATATTCAGATACACTTTCATTTGCTTTACTTGCTTGCATCATTTTGTATATAAATAGCAAACAATTTCAGTCTTAAGATATTAAGCCAGTAAGAAATTCTGACACAGTCATTAGACCATAACTCTTTTATAAACTTGTATATATTGACACAAAATAATCCCAACCTAGATCTTGTCAATATCAAAGTGTATGCAAAAACTTGCTATAATGCCTTCAATGTTTACCGTCGTGAGTTGGCTCCCGGTACCGTTAGTTTAACAGGCGACAGGGCCCAGGGCGACGACAGTAAACATTGGGCTTACAGTAAATTCCATCCATTCATTCTTAAGATATTGAGCAGAAACAAAATTCTGACTTAGGTCAAGGGCCATAACTCTGATAGTAATAGGTTGAATTTATCCTTAATCGAATTTGACATGTTTTTTTATGATTATATACCTGTGTATGAAATATTAATCCAATAAAGCAATGTATTCAAAAGATATCATCCGGAAACCATTTTTTACAGAGTTCAAGGGTCGTAACTCTGACAATAATCAGTAGATTTTATCCTAAATCAAACTTTACCTTTATTTTATGATTATATACCTGTGTATGAAATATGAATCCAATACACCAATGATTTCGAAAGATATCGCCCGGAAACCATTTTTTATGGAGATCAAGGGCCATAACTCTGATAATAATCAGTGGATTTTATCCATAATCAAACTTGGCCTGTATTTTATGATTATATACCTGTGTATTAAATATGAATCCAATACACCTGTGTATTCAAAAGATATTGACTGAAAACCATTTTTCATATGGAGATCAAGGGCCATCACTCTGATAATAATCAGTGGATATTATCCATAATCGAACTTGACCTTTATTTTATGATTATATACCTGTGTATAAAATATGAATCCAATACACAAATGATTTCAAAAGATATCGCCCGAAAACCATTTTTTTATGGAGATCAAGGGCCATAACTCTCATAATAATCAGTGGATTTTATCCATAATCAAACTTGGCCTGTATTTTTTGATTATATACCTATGTATTAAATATGAATCCAATACACCAGTGTATTCAAAAGATATCGCCCAGAAACCATTTTTCATATGGAGATCAAGGGCCATAACTCTGATAATAATTGGTGGATTTTACCCTTAATTAAACTTGACCTGCATTTTATGATTAAAAACTTGTGTATCAAAAATGAATCCAATACACCAATGTATTCAAAAGATATTGCCCCGAAACCTGTACAGTATGGGACGTCCGTATGTAATAAGTACATACCGACAAGGGTGATGCTATATGCCCCCCCCCCCCCCCCCATTAAATAAAAGCACCGCAAGCACTGCAGAATACCCCGCCACTGCTGGGGGCACCAAAAGTTATTTTGTGAGATATATAATGCCTAAATAGCAACAGAACTGAGATAGACAGTGATATGACGTCTTAGTCACAATATGTAACCTATGATGGTCAACATATCTGTGAAGTTTCATTCAGATACTCCATATAGTAAATGAAGTACAGGTCAAAAACCATTTTTCAGATCAATCAAGGGCGGATAACTCATGAACTGGAAAGGTAAGGGTGACGGTCCTTACTAAAAATATGTAACCTTTGATGTTCAACATATCTGTGAAGTTTCATTCAGATATTCCATATAGTAAATGAACTACAGGTCAAAAACCATTTTTCAGATCAATCAAGGGTAGATAACTCATGAACTGGAAAGGTAAGAGTGAAGATCCTTAGTCACAATATGTAACCTTTGATGATCAACATATCTGTGAAGTTTCATTCAGATATTCCATATAGTAAATGAACTACAGGTCAAAAACCATTTTTCAGATCAATCAAGGGCAGATAACTCATGAACTGGAAAGGTAAGAGTGATGGTTATTTGTCACAGTATGTAACCTTTGATGTGAAACGTATCTGTAAAGTTTCATTTAAATATTCCACATAGTAAAGGAACTACGGGTAAAAAACATTTTTTAATTCAATCAAGGGCGGATAACTCACAAACGGGAAAGGTAAGAGTGACGGTTCTTAGTCACAATATGTTACCTTTGATGTGAAACATATCTGTGAAGTTATATTCAGATATTCCACATAGTAAAGGAACAATAGGTCAAAAACCTTTTTTCAGACCTATCAAGGGCAGATAACTCACAAACTGGGAAGGTCAGAGTGACGGTCCTTAGTCACAATATGTAACCTTTGATGTGCAACATATCTGTGAAGTTTCATTCAGATATCATGAACAGTAAAGGAATAACAGGCCAGAAACCATTTTTCCAATACGAAAAAGGGCAGTAACTCCGTTAAAAATGGACGGATTTTGCCCATTAACAATCCCATACCACTCATCGCCGATAACAATATGTATGCAAAATTTGAAAAAATTCCGTGAATAAATACTCATCGATCGGAAATGGTGAGCACGGACGGACAGACGGACGGACGGACGGTGAGACACCGAAGGGTATAACATAATACCTCGCCACACTTTAGTGGCGGGGTATAAAAAGGCAGGGGCACAAAAAATTGACCTACCCACCCTATTTTATTTTCCATGCAATAGTAAACAGACATTTATTTTGGCCTAGGCTTATAAGGTAAAATACGGTATAGGATTTTATGCTGACACTATTGATGTTTATACAGAAAATTATATGCATCACAGTGTTTGCTTTCTGCTCTTCAAATTATCAAATTTTAAGTTCACACATAATGTATGTTTGTTTAGAAAACACTAGGTGTTTGCTATCAATAATCAAGATTTTAAACTTTCTCTGAGGCTAAGTATGATTAACCAGTATCCCACAAATATTTTTGTCCTGAAAATGTTGTCCGATTTTTATGTCTGTTGCATACATTTGTTTATCATATGATGTCCCTTCTGGGAGTGAAATAACTACATGCATTAAGATAGATAAACCACTAGTGGTTTACAGATAAAAGGGAAACGTTATAATGTCCATAACAACATTGGATACATAATGACAAAATTGTAATTTTCTTACGGCAGAAATAAGATTACAAAGTAATCTTATTGTCATATGAAATAGAATCTAACATTCATGTTCTTGTATTGTTGAATTTATAAAACTAATGTTGCAAAAAGATAAAATGCTTGGCAAGCCTCGCATTTTATCTCTTTTCCTCAGCTTGTTTAATAAATTCAATAAACATGAGCATTCATGTAAGATCCTATATACATTCAAGTGCACTTTAGACTAGATTTTACCAATGGTAGCAAACACTTTGAACCCCATGAGCAGATCCAGGAATTTTTATCAGGGGGGTCCAGGCCAAACTGACAGAAAAAAGTTGATAGAATTTTTTAAGTCCTCAATTTATTTTATAGGAGGTCCTGGCAATGGTTTATTTCAAGGGAAATTATAATCTTCTAAGGTAACAGGGGAGGGGTCCAAAATTTTCCAGGGCGTCCAACTTATTCCAGGGGGCTGAGGGGTCCAATTGCTAGCTCTTGTGGAAATCTATCAAAAAAATAAAATTATTTTTTTTAAATTTTCACCAGGTAATCTTCTCATTATCCTCCATAAGCTGACTAAGTTTGAAGCTCCTAGCCGTATAGTTTTTGAAATATCTTGATTACAAAATTTCATTATGACCTTTTAAAAGGGGCGTAACTCCACAAAGGCAGATATTCCAGATTAAAAAAAATAGGGGTCAGTTATTTTTGGATGCAGGCTCCCGTAACCGTTTCAACACTACCCTTGGGGTCTAGCAGATGTTAATGCATAGAAAAACATATTTGATCCCTATATTGGTTTATCGATTTTATTGCATGGCCTTATTATGCCCCCAACTTTGAAAAAGTTGAAGGGGCATATTGTTTAGTCCATCTATGAAATTTCTTAAATTATCTTAAATTTGTAACGAACAGACGTACGGACAGAAGCACAGACGGACGGACAACTCCAAAGCAATATGCCCCTTCAACTTTTTCAAAATTGGGGGCATAATAAGGCCATGCAATAAAATCGATAAACCAATATAGGGATCAAATATGTTTTTCTATGCATTAACATCTGCTAGACCCCAAGGGTAGTGTTGAAACTGTTACGGGAGCCTAAAAGGCCAGGGTTTCAACCACCTCCAAGGAGTCTACCAGATGTTAGTGTATCAGAAAACCATGTTTGATCGTTGTTATTGCATAAAGTCATTTTGTCACTTGAAAACTTTGGAAAAACCCTTTGAAAAATTTGTTTTTATAATACTATATATGGCGCCCAAAAGCATGAAAAACGCCTGTTCCAGAGCAACAATTTACGTCATCCTAACATCACTAAATTATGTCCATTTCTATGAACGTTACTGTTGATGACATCAATTTTTGTGACAGCCTAGAATGCAAAGTACTAAAGACTTGCATCAACAGCATATGAATTGCCTGATTAATACACATGCTACATGGCTTTTTATGCAATAATGGTGGTTTACAGATTTTCGGGGAAACATTATGACCTCCATAACATCATTGAGTACATAATGACAACATTATAACATTTTTACGTCGGAAATGAGACTTCAAAGTGATCTTTATGTCATATGATGAATAGAATCTAACATTCCTGCTCTTGGATTATTGAATTTATTAAACTCCTTGCGAAAAAGAGATAAAATGCTCGGCAAGCCTCCCATTTTATCTCTTTTCCCCAACTCATTAAAACATGAGCACTTATGTAAGATCTTCTATGTAAGATTATCTACAGAACTTTGCTGTATTTTAACCCTTATCCCCCCAGTACTAAAAATACTCAGTGAAATTTCAAAGTTAAACTTCCCGGGTAAGAAAAAGCCTTGTCTGCATTGTACCTTCTGACCCATTGGCCAGATTTTGACTAAACTGGCACAGCTACATCATTGGGAGGACTGTATGAAATGATTAGATTTTTGTGACATTGAACTAATTTTCAAGGTCACTAGTAGGGAGTGCAGTGGCTCAGTGGTAGAGTGCTTGACTCGAGACCGGAGGGCCGCGGGTGTGAGTCTCACAGGCCTCACTGCGTTGTGGTCCTTGAGCAAGACGCATTTATCCTAGCTTAGTACGGGTTCAAACCAGGAAGACGGGTCCCTATATAACTGAAAGATTGTTGATCGGAGAGTCATAAAGAATCAAATCAAACAAACAAAAACAAGGTCACTAGTGTCATATAACTCTGTGAGAAAGCTTTGTCTGCACTCTATCTTTTAAACTAATGGTCATAAGTTTGAATATTAATAGAAGCAATTGTAACTAAAATGTGCAACCAACATCTTAAAGTCTGCTTTACTTTCCATGGATCCAGTCATGGTCAACGCTAAGTCCAAAAATTCCATGTTGAAAAAAGTTTTAAGTATAAATAATCCAGGTGGATTTTTTTCCAAGCGGATTCTGAAAAAAGAATCCTGTTTCTCAAAGTTAAAGTGTGAAAAATCCAGGTGGATTTTTTTTCCTGGCGGACTTTGAAACTAGAGGACCTGAAGGTCCTGAGGCGCTCACCTGATCGCTTTAATCATGTTAAAATAGGTCAAGGTTTTACGGCTTATAATAAAACATATTTTGTAATACCATATATGGGGGTTGCAGCCATTTTGGTCAAGTGACCTAAAACAATCTTATGAATACTCAATCAAACAGCCCAGTGATTTCTGAGAAACCAATGTTTAGATAGGTATGTGGCAGTCGAAATGAGTGGCATTGGATAAAAGGTCACAGGTCAGCTTGACATTTTTGACATTTTGTACTTATATAAAACCATTGTCTCATAAAGTTAAACATTTCTAGAAAGTATTATGATTTTGGCTTAAACAGTTATAGAAAAGTGAACATTTCAAGATTTTTCCCATATAAATGCATAAGAATCAAATTTGACCTTGCCATAAAGTAGGTCAAGGTCAAGCTAGATTTATCATTTGTGCAAACCTGGTAGAGACCACAGCCCCAATGCTACATACCAAGCCCCAAGGCCATTGGCCTTTTGGTTCCAGAGAATAAGGTATTTAAAGGGATTTTACCATATATGGGTGTGGTGGCCTTGACCTTTGAAACTTATTTATAGCCAATGTCTCATTAGGTTCAACATATCAAGTGAGAAAATGACTTTGGCTTCAAGAGTATTAAAAAATCAACTTTTCAAAAAATAAATCCCATTTAAATGCTTTGGGAAGCAAATTTGACCTTGATGTTAAGTAGGTCATGGTCAACCTAGGATCATCATTTGAACAAACTTGGTAGCGCCCACTTCCCAAATGCTACATACCAACTCCCAAGGTCATTGGCCTTCTGGTTCTGGAGAAGAAGATTTTTAAAGGGTTTTTACCATATATGGGGTAGGCGGCCATCTTGGTCATGTGACCAAAGTATTTTGCATAAACTTTGGCTAACCCTTATCATAAGGAGTCTTCACATGAAATTTGAATTCAATTGTACTGATGGTTTGTGAGAAAACTATGTTTTAATATCTTGATGGGATTCCAATATGAGCCACCTAAGCTGAAAGGTCACAGGTCAACCTTGACCTTTGGAACTTATTTATAGCCATTGTCTCATTAGGTTACACATATCAAGTGAGAATAATGACTAGGGCTTCCACAGTTTTCAAAAAAATCGACTTTTCAGAAATGTTCCCATTTAAATGCATTAAGAAACAAATTTGACCTTGACGTTGAGTAGGTCAAGGTCAACCTAGGATCATCATTTGAACAAACTTGGTAGGCCCCACTACCCCAATGCTACATACCAAGTCCCAAGGTCATCGGCTTTCTGGTTCTGGAGAAGAAGATTTTTAAAGGGTTTTTACCATATATGGGCGGGGCGGCCATCTTGGTCATGTGACCAGGACCATTTGTTCAAACTTTCGTTCCCCCGTCCTAAGGAGTCTCAATATGTAATTTGAAGTTAATTGGCCCAGTGGTTTCAGAGGAGAAGATGTTTGAAATTGTGGACGGACGGACGGACGACGGACGGACGCCGGAGTGACTGGTATACTATTAGCTCACCCATGAGCCTTTGGCTCAGGTGAGCTAAAAAGTATGCTTGTATTAAAGACATAAAGTACGCCTGGATTTTGAAAAAAATACGTGTCCAGGTGTATTACGCCAGGATTTTCCCAAATCCGTGACCTTTTCGCTTGGAACCTGCTTGGATTCCAGGTGAATTCTGTCTAGAATTTTCGTACGGGTAGCACCCTACCTATCACTGAAATTTCAAGAATTTCTCTAAAATTTCGGTGATATTTCACTGAAATGCAAAGAAATTTCAGTGAATTGTCAATGAAATATCAGTGAAATGTCAATGAAATTTTACTAAAATTTCAGTGTTATTTCACTGATATTATTCATACCTAGTCAGTGGGGAAATCCCCAGGATCCTAATTACAAACATTTAAATTATGGAAATCCACAGGATCTTAATGACAAAAATTTAAATTCACAAAAACTATTTGCAATTAAATATACTTAACATTCATTGTTAAACCTGATACATTTATTATAACTTGCAATTGTTACTTATGTCTATATGAATGTAAACAGCTCAGCATCTCTGTTTAAAATAATCCATGTCATTATGTGTTACTCTACCCATTTCAAAACACTGTCTTACATTTAATAAAGAAAAAAAAAACAATAACAATAACTATGAAAACCTCAGAAACTGTATCTCAGATCTTATATTCACTGTGTCAACTAAATTAATTACTATTGTAATTGCCATCTAGAAATTGTCTCAAAACTATTTTTCAACATAACATTCAATTTCCCTCCATTTCTGGCAGACATGTTTTTTCCCATCATGCATCTAATCATGACATCATCAAGTCACATGATGTAAATTTTTCAATGAAATTTTAATACAATACAAAACAATACAAGATTTATTTACTGTCGAATATTAGTAACATACAACATAAGCCCTGTAGGGCTTTTACTTCGACAAACAAAAGCTAATTAACAATGTTAAAGTATCACAGAGGCACGCGAAGTAAAAATAGAGATTTACAGTATATGACATCAAAGGAAGCTGAAAATTAAATCTCATTAATACATGGTTAAATCAAAGATAAATACTATAAGAATATTACATACTGTATAAATAGACTTTTCACTTACTGTAAATGCGGCAACTTTAATATTCATAACTGGGCCTGGTTCAGCAATTTCATCTGCTAAGGAAGGGAAATCAGGTTTTATTTATAATTTGGTAAAGAGTTAATTTGCTTTTTGGGCTGCACAAACCTGCCTGCATTTCATGAAAGTCCTGACCATATATACACTGACCTCACATGTATCAACCCTTAAAGCGCATATCACAAAAAGTCTTATGTTTTTGTTGTCTGCTGAAACATTTTGAAGCCTCTTTAACAGAGTAGATCCAGATCAGACTGCTCCTATAGGAGCAGTCTGATCTGGGTCCACACTGTTTGTGTCTATACTTATGTTAAACAATAAAGAGGCACTTTCAAATGTAGTTATTTTGCTGGCGTTTTAAAGTTTAAATATAGCAAGAAGTGAGCGAAGCTCACATACCCCCGGCGGTAGCCATCAGAGGTTGTAACACTTTCAGAGAAAAGACAAAATTGTCAAAGATTTCATAATCCTAAATCAAGTAGTTTCTGAGAAAACTATGATGAAAAATATCCATATGTGTTAAATAAGAGTGACAGAAGGAAAAATTGAAAATTTGAAAAAAGAAGGCAAAATGAGTATTAGCACCTTAGTTTTCATTTACACAATACACTTCTCCTACCTGAAAGTACACAAATAATTTCATAATCCTAAATCAAGTAGTTGCTGAGAAAACTCTGACAAAAAACGTCCATATGTGTTATATAGGAGTGACAGAAGGAAAAATTGAAAAAGAAGCCAAAATGAGCTTTAGCATCTTTATTTTCATTTACACAATACATTTAGCCTACTTGAAAATGTACACTAAATTTGAAAACACTGGCTCCAATAGGAGCCGAGAGATCTGCGACAGAAATTTTTACATTGGAGAGAAAGAAAAATGAATAAATAAAGGGATTGATAAGCAATATGTGGCTGTTCTTTTGTTACACAATACAACTCATCACTATCAAGCTTTGTACCAAATTTCAGAGTCCTAACTCAAACAGTTGCTGAGAAATCTTTGACAGAAAAAAATGTCCATATGTATTATGTAAGAGAGAAAGAAGGAAAAAATGAAAAATTGAAAAAAGAAGGCAAAATGAGGATTAGCATCTTAATTTCCTTTTACACAGTACACTTTGCCATCCTGAAGATGTAAACAAAATTTGAAAACACTGGCTCCAATAGGAGCTGTGAAATCTGTGACAGAAATTTCCATTGGAGAGAAAAAAAAATGAACAAATAAAGGGACTGATAAGCAATATGTGGCTGTTCTTTTGTTACACAATACAACTCATCACTATCAAGCTTTGTACCAAATTTCAGAATCCTAACCCAAGCAGTTGCTGAGAAATCTTTGACGAAAATTTTTTTCCATTGGAGAGAAAGAAAAATGAACAAATAAAGGGACTGATAAGCAATATGTGGCTGTTCTTTTGTTACACAATACAACTCATCACTATCAAGCCTTGTACCAAATTTCAGAATCCTAACCCAAGTAGTTGCTGAGAAATCTTTGACGAAAAAAAAAGTTTACAGACAAACAAACAAACAGACAAACATAATTACAGAAAAGGCAAAAACTATATACCCCCTATATACTTCGTACCGGGGGTATAAATATAATTACTGTCTTTACTAAGGTGTTATGGTACAATGATACAGTTACCTCTGAATAAAATCACACCTCATTTTCAGCTTTTCCCATTTATAAAGTAGGCCAGTCCTATTTACACATTCATGAGGTGCTGCCTTTACAGTAACCAAAAAGTTCAATAATACAGTAAAAAAAATCTTAAACAGTGGTGGAGTGTAGACTGACCCCTTTACATGCTCCTTAATGGTATTAAGGATGAAGCGAAGCGCTCAGCATTGCAAAATGATGGGGTCTGAGATTGCTGAACCTTATTCAAGGGAAAACAAAAAGTGAAATAGCAAGGCCCAGTATATGGTGTGCCTTACTCAAGTGAAACTAAAGGCTAAAAGCGAAAAAACAAGGAAAAATAAGCAAAATCAGACAAACATAACACAACATAGCAACTAAGCAAGCACAAGCAAAAAGCAAGCAAAGTTAAAAAGACTCAGCATCCACATCCATCCAGAGCAAGGATGATCATTCTGCCAAACTGTGGATAAAAAAATTTCATTGATTATTTACAACAAATTTTCGGCCCCTAGGGTGACTATTTCACTCTCTTATTCCCAAAGTTATCTGGCTACTGGGATCTTTATTCCTTTCAGCTAGCTAGCTCCTATAGCATTTATAAGACACAACTTTTAATTTTTCCTTTCAAAGTCTGATTGCTTGAGGGAGAAGAGATTTTTCAGGGGCCAAATTATACTGTTATTTCATGCCTGTTTTAATGTAGTATAGTCAAAACTATTACCCTGAGGTGCCGTGGACGACCTGATGTGAATAGTGCATCAAGTGGTCCATGGTACCGAGCTGTTGACTGGGACGTAAAGCAACAAAACAAACAAATCATCTGCTTACATGTACATATAAGTTCTTAAAAGGCTATATTGCAGACAATATGAACCCAGACTGATCAACTTTCATAGTGTTTGCTTTCAGGATAAAATCTGGCCTAAAGTGCACTCTAATATATGCAGCAGACATAAAAGCAGACAACACTTTCAAAACAAAAAACTATTGCAAGATAAGGGTTAGTAATTAGCTAGATGTTGATATATAAAAGAGATAGTCACTGCACAATTATTATTTGACATAGGGCCAGTTAAGCAAAAATAATTTGCGTAAAATTGCGATTATTTTCTTATCCATCAGTTTAAACATGTGTTTTGGGTGCTCAAAAGAACCGTCTCATCGAGACGGTTCATTTGAGTACCCACAACATATGTTTTGGTTGAGAAATAAGGAAAAAAAATTTCAGTTACGCACTCTTATCTGGAGGCATGATTTGACTGATTAAAAATGGAAATTTTTATGTATAAATCAAATGTCCAGAAAAGCACAATTTTTAGCGCAAAATTGTAATTATTTTTTTACAGATCAGTTTAAACATGTGTTTCCTGTGCTAAGAAGATCTGTCTCATTGAGATGGTTCTAATGAGCACCCACAACATATGTTTTGGTTGAGAAATAAGAAAAATAATTTCAAATATGCACTCTTATCTGGAGGACTGTAAATAACAAGAGATTTTTTTTACTAGTGCATTACATTGGCTTTGATTTTTTTTGGTTTGGTTTGATTCTTTATGTCCCACTCAACAGCTATGGCCATGTCGGAACGGTCAGTTCACCTAACTACACTTTTTTCCTGGGCTGCTTGACTAAGCAGTTAACCAGTACTTCGTGCACATACTTTCGCATGTAACTGACAACAACCCATCTTGAATGAATCCGCAGAAGGGAGGAGAATGGTCATAGAAATTATTTCATGATCAATCTCTACAAAAGTATGGGACCGGGCCGGGATACATGGGTCTTGAAACAAGAAAACATGTCTTCTGGGTTTGCGAACAGCAAAGGTGCAGACCAGTCTGCTCATCCACAGTTTGATCAGCACCTTTGTTATTCACTCTTTGGAAAGTATCATATCTAAACTTGCTACAAGTGAAATTTCAATTTGCTAGCTAGTCTCTGTAGCTGAGCAGGCTGGTTTTGGTATGACCTGGTCGGAAACCCTGAAGACAGGTTTACTCACCTTAAGGCCCACATACCATTTACACCAGCTGAAAAAGTCCATATGATGAAGCATAAAAAAGCAGATATAAATGTGAAATTTAAGCAAGCTAAACCAAACCCCATATGTCACCTGTGCATTGTACCACAATCAGGTCAGTATTCAAGCATGATGAAGCATTAAGAAGCAGATATAAATGTGGAAATTAATCAAGCTAAGCCAAACCCCATATGTCACTTGTGCATTGTACCGCAATCAGGTCAGTATGCAAACATGATGAAGCATTAAAATGCAGATATAAATGTGGAAATTAATCAAGCTAAGCCAAACCCCATATGTCACCTGTGCATTGTACAGCAATCAGGTCATTACTCAAGCATGATGAAGCATTAAAATGCAGATATAAATGTGAAATTTAGACAAGCTAAGCCAAACCCCATATGTCACTTGTGTATTGTACCACAATCAGGTCAGTATTCAAACCTGATGAAGCATTAAAAAGCAGATATAATTATGAAATCTAAGCAAACTAAGCCAAACCCCATATGTCAACTGTGTATTGTACAACAATCAGGTCAGTATTCAAACATGATGAATCATTAAAAAGCAGATATAAATGTGAAATTTAAGCAAGCTAAGCCACAACCCATATGTCACCTGTGCATTGTTCCGCAATCAAGTCAGTATTCAAGCATGATGAAATATTAAAAAGCAGATATAAATGTGAAATTTAAGCAAGCTAAGCCAAACCCCATATGTCACCTGTGTATTGTACCACAATCAGGTCAGTATTCAAGCATGATGAAGCATTAAAAAGCTGATATAATTATGAAATTTAAGCAAGCTAAGCCAAACCCCATGTGTCACATGTGAATTGTATCGCAATCAGGTCAGTGTTCAAGCATGATGAAGCATTAAAAAGCAGATATAATTATGAAATAAATTTAAGCAAGCTAAGCCTAACCCCTTATGTCATCTGTGAATTGTACTGTAATCAGGTCAGTATTCAAGCATGATAAAGCATTAAAAAGCAGATTTGAATGTGAAATTTAAGCAAGCTAAGCCAAGCCCAATATGACATATGTGGATTGTATTGCAATCAGGTCAGTAATTAAGCATGATGAAGCATTAAAAAGCAGATATAAATGTGAAATTTAAGAAAGCTAAGCCAAACCCCTTATGTAACCTGTGTATTGTACTACAACCAGGTCAGTATTCAAGCATGATGAAACATTAAAAAGCAGATATGAATGAGAAATTTAAGCAAGCTAAGCCAAACCCCATATTGTCACCTGTGTATTGTACCGCAATCAGGTCAGTATTCAAGCATGATGAAGCATTAAAAAGCAGATATAAATGTGAAATTTAAACAAGCTAAGCCAAACCCCATATGTCACTTGTTCATTGTACCACAATCAGGTCAGTTTACAAACATGATGAAGCATTAAAAAGCAGATATAAATGTGAAATTTAAGCAAGCTAAGCCAAACCCAATATGACAACTGTGAATTGTATCGCAATCAGGTCAGTAATCAAGCATGATGAAGCATTAAAAAGCAAATATAAATGTGAAATTTAAGCAAGCTAAGCCACACCCCTTATGTCATCTGTGAATCGTACCGCAATCAGGTCAGTATTCAAGCATGATGAAACATTAAAAAGCAGATATAAATGTGAAATTTAAGCAAGCTAAGCCACACCCCTTATGTCATCTGTGAATCATACCGCAATCAGGTCAGTATTCAAACATGATGAAGCATTAACAACAGATATAAATGTGAAATTTAAGCAAGCTAAGCCAAACCCCATATGTCACATGTGAATTGTATCGCAATCAGGTCAGTATTCAAGCATAATGAAGCATTTAAAAGCAGATATAAATGTGAAATACAAGCAAGCTAATCCAAACCCCATATGTAACCTGTGCATTGTACAACAATCAGGTCAGTATTCAAACATGATGAAGCATTAAAATGCAGATATAAATGTGAAATTTAAGCAAGCTAAGCCAAAACCCCATATGTCACTTGTTCATTGTACCACAATCAGGTAAGTGTTCAAGCATGATGAAGCATTTAAAAGCAGATATAAATGTGAAATTTAAGCAAGCTAAGCCAAACCCAATATGACACAAGTGAATTGTATCGCAATCAGGTGATGAAGCATTAAAAAGCAGATATAAATGTGAAATTTCAGCAAGCTAAACCAAACCCCATATGTCACCTGTGTATTGTACTACAACCATGTCAGTATTCAAGCATGCATTGCATGAACAAAATGTGTGTTACAAATGACTAACTTATCCAAACAAGTTACCAATTTCTTTATGACCTTTTATTGGACATCAAAATGCCCTGTATACTGAAAAAAAGCAGAGCATAGCATTTTACAAAAAATGTAATACAGCTAACAAGATCACTCACCTGAGTCCTAAGGTTATAAAACTTGTGATTTTCATGCTCAACTCAACTTAGCATGAAAGTTATTTTGCTCATAAATGTTAAAATGCCAACAAATGCTAGCATTTAAACATGTATTAGCATGATAAATAACACATTTGATAGTTTAACCCTTTACTCCATAGGCTGTTTTTAGATAATGACATCATTTCTTTTTTTAGACAACATTGAAAAAAATTCTAGAAAAATCTAAGTTTCTTTTTTAATACTTTTGAAAATATTATGGAAAATGGAGCATTTGCTCCAAAAGAGCAAATGCTCAATTTTCTATGAAAATTTCAAAATATGTGATATTTCGAAATTGTCAAAAGGTGTCAAAAGGTGTCATTATGGAGTAAATGCTTAAAAGCAAGAGAAGCCTTTATTATTCAGCATTTTAATTCTTATGAGGAGTTGAAATTTCATGCTAGCAACAAATCTATTTTTAGCTCTAGCAGCAATAGTTATCACTGTTTATGCAATTTTGGTAGAAGGCATTAAGGAAAATATTTGTGTGTAGTAAATTAGAGTTTGGGCTAGTGTTTATTTGTTTGTGGTGATCTTTTACATCCTAGTCAATATTTTTTGGTGATGCTTGGATGAGATCATGTCTTGCTATTAACAGTGGATAAATTGGACAAGTGGTTTAGGTATATGTCATTTTGATGTCATTTATTTCTCTGGTGGTCATTTTATTCAGTCAAGCACAACCATTTGTGCAATTCGGTAAAGGGCATTATGAGGAACATTTCTTTTAAATTGTTTTGAAATTGGACCACTGGTTCAGGAGATGTTGTTCAAAGATATTTTCATTTTAACTCTGCAATCCATTTTGCTTAGCGAAGTGGAATGGTTTGTGCAATTTCCATAGAGGGCAATATGTAAAATAATTTGAAATTTGGATCATTGGTTCAGGAGATGACTTAGGGAGTGCAGTGGCTCAGTGGTAGAGTGCTTGACTCGAGACCGAGAGGCTGCAGGTTCGAGCCTCACCTACGTCACTGTGTTGTGGTCCTTGAGCAAGACACATTTATCCTAGCTTAGTACTGGTTCAACCCAGGAAGACCCCTCCCTGTTTAACTAAAAAATTGTTGATGGGATGTAAAGAATCAAATCAAACAAATCAGGAAAAGATGTTTAAAGAAACAGTTATCGGACAAAAGAGGGATGACAGATGAAGACCAATGACAAAAGAAAGTGTATGATAAGAGATGATGGGAAATATTTATATGAAATTACTCTTAAATTGAACCACTGGTTCTCCTTGAAATATTGGTTTAACAGGGCTGTAGATTTTTTTCAAAATTAGTGGGCCGAAAAGACCCATGGAGCAAAAAATGGTGGGTCATTTTCTGAAATGATGGGCCCACTGCTGATAATACAGTAAAACCTGTCTTAAGTGGCCACTCAAAAAATAAGACCAATTATAGCTTAATGCAGGTCAAAAGTATTGCAGAATGTTCCAAAGGGAGCATTCTGCAATACTTTCGACCTTCATTAAGCTACCATTTGTAATTAAGATCTTTGTTTTGTCTTTTTTCAGTGGCTGCTAAAGACAGGTTTTACTGTATTGACAACCTACATGTACTTTCTGTTTTGTGGAGTTCGTAGGCTCGCTGTAAGATGAATATTTTTATTTAGGTGAGATTTTTTCACACCTTAAAAGGATGGGTCCACTGGGCCCACTGCCTTGGAAAGTGATGGGCCATATTTTGAAATCATGGAACAATGACCCGGGCCCACCATAAATCTTAGGGCCCGTTTTAAGTGTGTGTTTTTTTCTAATTATAGCTCTGGCAGCCATCTTTTTCAGTGGAGTGGAACAAACCAAAATCAAATGGAACTTATTGATTAATCAAAATAGTTTTCTAGTGATGGAAGTAACATTCTTCTTTTGCAATAGTTATCTGCAGATACTGTCCTGCCAGCCAAGAGTGACAGTGACGTCGTGTTTTGTTAACAATTGTTAAGTAAAACATTAACTTGTTCACTCCACTTGAGTTAATGCAAATCTATAAACCACTTGTGTATTATTCCTATCCTGCAGATAGGATGAATACACAAGTGATCTATCGATTCTAAGTCTCTGATAACTAAATATTTCTTGCACCAGGGGCTTCTGGAACCAGAGTTTTATGGCAACTTAGTGTATAAATTAAAGAAAAATGTTGAAGTGTACTTAAAATAAGAGACAGAAGATATGTTGAGGTGTACTTGAAGTAAGAGTCTAAAGATATGTTGATGTGTACAAAAAATAAGATTCAAAAAATATGTTGAAGTGTGCTTAAAATAAGTGTAAAAAATATGTTGAAGTGTACTTAAAATAAGTCAAAGATGTGTTGAAGTGTACTTAAAGTAAAAGTCAAAAGATATGTTGAAGTGTACTTAAAATAAGAGTCAAAATATATGTTGAAGTGTACTTAAAAAAGAGTCAAAAGATATGTTGAAATGATATTAAAATAAGAATATGTTGAAGAGTAATTAAAAAATGTTGAATTTTACTTTAAAAAAAGACAAAAAATTGTTGAGGTATACTTCAAATAAGCGTCAAAAGATGTGTTGAAGTGTACTTAAAATAAGAGTTAAACATATGTTGAAGTGTACTTAAAATAAGATTTAAAAAAACATATGTTGAAGTGAAATTAAAATAAGTGTAAAAAATATGTTGAAGTGTACTTAAAATAAGTTGAAGATTACTTTAAATAAAAGACAAAAGATATGTTGAAGTGTACTTAAAATAAAGAGTCAAAAGGTATCTCAAAGTGTACTTAAACTAAGTCAAAATATATGTTGAAGTGTACTTTGGAATAATAGACAAAGATATGCTGAAGTGTAGTTAAAATGGGAGTCATAAGATATGTTGAATTGTACTTAAAATAAGAGTCAAAAGGTATGTTGAAGTGTACTTAAAATAAGATTCAAAATATATGTTGAAGTGTACTTAAAATAAGAGTAAAACATATGTTGAAGTGTATTTAAAATATGATTCAAAAGATAATGTTGGAAGTGATATTAAAGTGTAAAAAATATGTTGAAGTGTGCTTAAAATCTTTAAATAAAAGACAAAATATATTTTGTTGAAGTGTACCTAAAATAAGAGTCAAAAGATGTGTTAAAGTGTACTTAAAATAAAAATCAAATAGTGTCTCAAAGTGTACTTAAAATAAGTCAAAAGATATGTTGAAGTGTCAGTGATTCATTCACAATTTTGGGCTAATGGGTCCTGGGACTCCCTGTTTCCCATATCAGTGAGTCCAACTGCAAACTTATTAGTCCAGAACACTATTTTTAATGACAAGTCTGCAATACTATTGCATCCTGGGACTCACTGAAATAAAAACTTTACATCCCAGAGACAAAATTATGCGCAAAAGATGCAGGATGTGCAGGTAACAAAACCACTGAAGTGTACTTTAAAATAATAGACAAAGATATGCCGAAGTGATCTTAAAATCAGTGTAAAACATATGTTGAAGTGTACTTAAAATCAGTTGAAGTGTACTTTAAATAAAAGAAAAAAGATATGTTGAAGTGTAACTTAAAATAAGAGTCAAAGATGTGTTGAAGTGTACTTAAAATAAATAGTCAAAATGTATCTCAAAGTGTACTTAAAATAAGTCAAAATATACGTTGAAGTGTACTTTAATCTAATAGACAAAGATATGTTGAAGTGTTCTTAAAATAAGAGTTAAAATCAGTGTAAATGAAAAAAGTCAATAAGCAATGCTGATTAGATTCCCCCCCCACTCCCCCCCCCCCCCCCCCCCCCCCCCCCCCCCCGCACAGTAAGAGTCAGTGAAAATACATGGCAAGCTATAGTTCAAACCAGCAGACCTTAGTTTTGAAAAGAAGATTTCAGTAGGATCTGTGCTGACAAAAAATATAAAGTCCTTCATGCATAGGCTCAATGTGTCTATATTGTATATGCAAAGATTCAAATTGCTCCATTAAAAGCTGTGGTAGGAGTTGATCGGCCCATGAAGGCACCATCTATGCATAAACAAAAGCCTTATTAGGGAAAAATGGTCTAAGTTCTCACAGCTGTCATTTTGTCAAAAATTATTTTTTCCAAACCAAACTCCTTCATGCATATTTTCAATGTGTCTACATTGTATATGCAAAGTATCAAATTGCTCCATCAAAAGTTGTGGTAGGAGTGTACGGCCCATAAAGGCACCATGTATGCATATAAAAACGTCTTATTAGGGAAAAATTGTCTAAGTTCTCACCGCTGTCATTTTGTCAAAAATTATTTTTTCCAAACCAAACTCCTTCATGCATATGTTCAATGTATTTTCATTGTATAGGCAAAGTATCAAATTGCTCCATTAAAAGCTGTGGTAGGAGTTGATTGGCCCATAAATGCACCATCTATGCATATACAAATGCGTTATTAGGGAAAAATTGTCTAAGTTCTCACTGCTGTCATTTTGTCAAAAATTATTTTTCTAAACGAAACTCCTTCATGCATATGTTCAATGTGTCTACATTGTATAGGCAAAGTATCAAATTACTCCATCAAAAGCTGTGGTAGGAGTTAATCGGCCCGTGAAGGCACCATCTATGCATATACAAACACCTAATTAGAAAAAAATTATCTAAGTTCTCACAGCTGTCATTTTGTCAAAAATTATTTTTTCTAAACCAAACTCCTTCATGCATATGTTCAATGTGTCTACATCGTATAGGCAAAGTATCAAATTGCTCCATCAAAAGCTGTGGTAGGAGTTGATCGGCCCGTGTATGGCCTATAATAGCATAAGCATAAAAACCTATACTAAAAGCCATTTAGAACAACAAAGGGAAATAACTCTAATAGAATTGGCCCCTAGCCCTTACTTTTTTGTCTAAAGTATTTGTTTTGCATATATGAACATGTTTGCAAGGTTTGATGAAAATCCAGCAATGACTCTTCAAAACGTTATGGACGGACGGACGCACGGACGGACGGACACCCGGACGGACAATGTGAAAAAAGTATATCCACCACAAACAAAGTTTGGGGAGGGGGTATAAAAATATGTTGAAGTGTACTTAAAATAAGTTGAAGTGTACTTTAAATAAAAGACAAAAGGTATGTTGAAGTGTACTTAAAATAAGAGTCAAAAGATGTGTTGAAGTGTACTTAGAAGAGTCAAAATGTATCTCAAAGTGTACTTAAAATAAGTCAAAATATATGTTGAAGTGTACTTTAAAGAAGTGTACTTAAAATAAGAGTCAAAAGATATGTTGAAGTGTACTTAAAATAATAGTAAAACCTATGTTGAAGTGTACTAAAAATAAAATTCAAAAGATATGTTGAAGTGATATTAAAACAAGTGTAAAAATATGATGAAGTGAGTTAAAATCTTTAAATAAAAGACAAAATATATATTGTTGAAGTGTACTTAAAATAAGAGTCAAAAGATGTGTTGAAGTGTACTTAAAATAAGAGTCAAAAGGTATCTCAAAGTGTACAAAAATAAGTCAAAAGATATGTTGAAGTGTACTTTAAAATAATAGACAAAGATATGCTGAAGTATGTGCACTAAAAGTAAGAGACAAAAGATATGTTGAGGTGTACTTATGGAGGAAAAATGGTTACTAGTTTTGTCTGCCGATAACCTTTCAAAAATGTTTGGACCCAGACCAGGCCGGACAAAATGTCAGGCCTGTTCTGGATCCAAACTGTTTGACACTCTGATGGTATTCCTGAAAGATTTTTTTGTAAAAGATGATTTTGAAAAAGATCAGCAGACGACAAATAAAAACAATGCAAAACTACCCAGGGGTCAAAGAGTTAAACTACCCACCTGCTTTCTTTGTTTCGCCGTCAATCCCATGTCATAATAATAGAACTTGATATCTTTATAGGCCGGTCGGACCACATTTTTAACGTTCCAAACAAGCTCCATTGATTCTGAAAAATGATTGGCCGAACAGGCGGTCACTAGAGCAGGCGTGGAAGGCAAAGATGGGTCAATTTGCAGACCGCCCAAATGATGCTTGGCGTCTTTAACTTTGAAATTGTCTGGTATCAGGTTCTTGAGGTACGGCTTTGCTTCAGGAAAGTTATATGAATCAATCTTTCTCAAATCTTCCTCTCGAGTTTTGCCGAAGTTGTAGTTACACGATGACGGATCTGTTGATGACAGGAGGACTAATCCTAAAAATACAGATATTCACAGGTTTAGATAAACAAACATTTTCAGCGTAAAAATGTATATATTTTCTTACCCATCAGTTTAAGCATATGTTTTGGGTGCTCAAAAGAACCGACTCATTGAGACGGTTCTTTTGAGTACCCACAACATATGTTTTGGTTGAGAAATAAGAAATTAAATTTTCGTTACGCACTCTTAACTAAAGTCCTGGATATAGCAATTAAAAAACTTGATAAGGCCAAATAAGAAAAGCTGTGTTTAGGGTAACATAACCCTTGTGACCTCAATTTACTGATGAAACCTAGAAATTTTTTCAGGTTTTCTAGAAAAAATATAATTCTATGCCTTCCAAAATGCATAAAATTATATATTTTCATAAAAAAAAATAAGAATTTTTTTCAAAATGTGTATTCCTACCCTCCTTAAATTTTCAAACCCGCTACCCCAAAAAAACTATTTTTTTCTATCATATGACTTCACATCTGGGAGTGAAATAACGCCATGCCCCAAAATCTATAAACCACAAGTGGTTTAAAAAATTTCGGGAAATGTTATGACGTCAATAACAATCTTTAGGATGGACAGGCACTCAATTTAGTATCAATCCAAAAAATACAAGGGTCGTCCAATAAGTTCTGACAATGACCCCATAAAACAAAACCTATTTCTCTAGGAGATGTTTCAATAACCTTCACATGTGTTAGAGTATAGGGAGTTAAATCACATGTTCAAATATTTTACACGCTGCAATCGCAATGGTTGCTAGGCAACTAAAGAACACAAGGTAAAGGGTCATGGACGGGCCATTGTATGCAGTATACATGCCCCAATTTCTAAGACATTACAAACTCGTCTTTAAAACTTTTTATATGAATAAATAAAGACAAATTATTTATGCTGATTCTGAACGTCATAGATAATGGTTTAGCTTGCAACTTTGGTGTAAGCAGGGTTTTGATTATGAAATATCACCGATTTTGCAAGAAATATTTTCCTTAAAAATGGGTTGTACTAATATTGTTTTATATTTGGTATAAAGCATTTATTGCAAGTTATTATTTTCTATGCGTTAAGAAGACTATAGAACAGATTTATCGAAACAGGTATCTTTTAATATGCAAATTGATCGTAATGGCTTTTTATAAGTGTTCAAAATATACTATTTTATGATTAACGCTTAAAGTGAGGCAAAAATGTAATTTTCTGTTGTTGCCTAGCAACCAAGAGCATTCAAAGCAACTAGGTTAATGTCATTGTGGTGTTTGCTTTTATGGGTCAATTGTGTATTCAGACAACATCACCAACCACTAATATAACTTTCCAAAGAAACATACAGCATCTTTAACTAACTCTACCCCCCAGCATAGATTAGTTAAAAACGTGATTTTTCATGGCCATGTGCTCTCACAGTGTTGATTAGAAGTTTGTATAGCATAAGATTCGGTTCTGATAATAAACTTCATATTTCACACATGAATAGTCAACACCCATGGCCACATGCAGTGGGTAATAAACTTCTGATTTCAGTAACAGTTTCTGAGATATGAGACCATTGTCAGAACATATTGGATGACCCTCGTATATTGTCGGTAAGCAAAAGAACTGTATCATCGAGACAATGCTTTAAGTACCAAAAACAAATGTCCAAACTGATGGATAAGAAAATAATCACAATAGTACATGTAAGGTCCCAATTTTTGCTAAGGCTAAATAAAAAGATGTGTTTCGGGTAAGGGATCTGAAAATTTTAGGTAGGGTAGGTACACATAAGTTTTTTAATCAGGAGAAAAAAATTCCACTCGTCCGCACCTAATTAGGAGCATAATCTAGAAAGGACAAGTAATTCTTCTTCCTAAAACATTGTCCTGCAGGAAGAGCACTAAAATCTGAGGGTGAAACTAGCCTTTTCTGAACTGCTGGAAGCATTTTCATCGAACAAAATAAATACCTTTTTCTCAAAACCTTATGATTTGATACAAACCGGAAGTTTGTACAGTCAAAACTCTTTATAACATCACTCGTTATAACAGAATATTGAATATCCGACATAAAATTGCTGGGAACGGAACTGTTTCCATTTTAATTCCCTCTTTATAACAGAATATTCACATAATGACACCGACAGAAACTTCTGGGAACAGATATACAATTTCAATTGAAAATAAATTCATTGTAACAGAATTTTCACTATGTGTCAACAATTTGGTGATCAGAACAAGGTATTTTTGCATGAACAGGTTTCTGTCTCACTTGATAAGTGGGAAGCTTTGTGCATTTTGATGCAATATGAAGCTGAACTGATGTATAAATATGGAATAATAGCATTTTAACTCATTTGTATTATATTTTCTTTTACCAATTGATTATTATGTGGAAATCTAGTAATGGTCAGAATTTCTTTATAACAGCAAATTCACTTTAACGTCAAAGATAGCTTGGAACAAACAGTGTCGTTATAAAGAGGGTTGACTGTATAAAAGCTGTGCAATGTAAATACCCAGTAATGTGGTAGACTGTATCCCAGTAATTTTTTTGTCTGGAAAAAAATATATTTTTATGCATTTTGAAAGGCATTTTTCTGAGAAACACACTTTTAGCAACCTCCACCACAGGCCGCTGCAAACCCCATATTGGTCGGGGTTAAATATTTGTGATTCAGATTAATACAGGAAAATCTCTATTACAGGCTCGGGCGTCTATTAGAATCATTACCCTTCACGGAGATGGGAAGGGCCTCTATTAGAAGCAACAAATGTGAGAAATGTCTGTAGCTCCAATTTGTAAGGGTCCCCATCTTGAGATGCCAGTGTCGCATAAAGCCCCTAGGTAGAAGACTATTGACAGGATAAACGGTTATTTCCGCGCTAGGTATCGATAAAACTTTAAATATTCACTGTCCAGGGCATAAATAACACATTACCTGGTTCACAACTTGCTAGCGAGGGTCGTCATATTTCTGGACAAAATGAAAGAAGGGTAAAAAACAATGTATCTTATTTTGAGGGACAATTTGTTGGAGGCGGATGACTAGAAATTCGCTGCTAATTAAAAGTTTCTGCATTACGTATGACCAATTTTTGTTCAATATTCGTGGATGGACTTTTTTTAGAGGCTCGATTTTTTTGGGGAAATTTGCTTGAAAATCAAGCAAACTAGAATTGTCAGAGAATCTGACTATAGCGCTGCTGCAGTGCTTTGCATGCAGTAAAAGGCCGGAGTTTCTCAGGATATTGAGTGGTAACGCAATTCTGACATCAATCAAGGGCCATAACTGTCTAACAAATTTGCGAAAAATGATAGCTAACAATCCCAAAGTAGATCTTGTCAGTATTAATAGTTATATAAGTTTGGTGAAATTTGTTCTCAAGATATTGAATGGAAACAAAATTTTGGCTTAAATCAAGGGCCATAGCTCTAGTACAATAGTGTGAAAAATGATATGTAACAATCCCCATGTAGATCTTGTCAATATGAATGCATATATAAAATTTGGTGAAATTCTGTCCATTTATTCTCAAGATATTGAACGGAAACGAAATTTTGATGTAAATCAAGGGCCATAACTCTGGTAAAAATATTCCAAAAATGACATTCATCAATCCCAAGCTAGATCATGTCAATATGAATGCATATATATAATTTGGTGAAATTCTACACATTGGTTCTCAAGATGTTGAGCGGAAATGAAATTTTGGCATAAAGGGCCCTAACTCTGGTACAAATTTCCAAAAAATGATGTGCAACAATCCCAAGCTAGATCTTGTCAATATGAATGCATATATAAAATTTGGTGAAAATCTGTAAATTTGTTCTGAAGATATTGAGCGGAATTGAAATTTTGGTGAAAATCAAGGACCATTACTCTAGTACAAATATCCAAAAAATGTTGTGTAACAATCCCAAGCTAGATCTTGTCAATATGAATGCATATATAAAATTTGGTGAAATTCTACCAATTTGTTCTCAAGAAATTGAGTGGGAACTAAATTTTGGCATAAATCAAGGGTCATAACTCTAGTACAAAATATCTGAAAAATAACATGTAACAATCCCAAGCTAGATCTTGTCAATATCAATGCATATATAAAATTTGGTGAAATAATGTCTTGTAGTTCTCAAGATATTGGGCTGAAATGAAATTTTGGTGTAAATAAAGGGCCATAGCTCTGGTACAAATTTGGGAAAAATGGTATGTAACAATCCCAAGCTAGATCATGTCAATATCAATGCACATACAAAATTTGGATAAATTCTATAAAAGAGTTCTGAAGATATTGAGCGGAAACAAAAAAATTATGATGGACGGACGGACAAGCGGAGGAACGGAATGACAGACATCCCAAGTCCATTATAGCCCCCCTTTTTTCAAAGCTGGCTATTATCTGCATTTTTGGCATCCAAACTGGGGAATGGGCCTCTATTAGAGCATGGGCCTTGGCAATCCCCTAAAATGCTTAAAGGGAGTGCAGTGGCTCAAAGGTAGAGTGCTTGACTCGAGACTGAGGGGCCGCGGGTTCGAGCCTCACCGGCGTCACTGCATTGTGGTCCTTGAGCAAGACACATTTATCCTAGCTTAGTACTGGTTCAACCCTGGAAGACCCGTCCTTGTTTAACTGAAAGATTGTTGATGGGACGCAAAAAATCAAATCAAACAAAAATAAAAATGCCTACAAAATTTAAGGGGGGGGGGTAAAAAAATTTGGCCCACTTTTTGTACATTTTAGCTCCAAAAGTCAAAACTTCTTAGTTCACAGCTAGTAAGAACTCTGAAGGAATATAGATTTAACTCTTAAAGGGCAAATCATGACTGCAGCAGACGACAAATTTTTTTCTACATCTCTCCAAATTTTCGACAGACAATTCTCATGAAATATCATGCCTTATCTGTTATTTTTGAAAAAGCAGCAAAATTTGAAATTGTCGTCTGCTGCAAATTGTAGGTGAAACTTTAAGGGTTAAACTCTCAAACTCTTTATTGATAGGGACTCCTATAAGAGTACTTTGACAAACAGTGAACACCCATAATTAAACATTTCACCAGGGTCTGTACTGTTCTGCAAGATAAAAATGAATGATAACCCGACATCGCTAGATATGTACAATGGACCCGCCAAAGTTCATTGCATGAAACCAGAAAGAAAAATCCATTTAGGTTCCCTACTGAAAAAGTCAGTGGAATTCCGGTGGAATTCCACTGCAATTCCACTGGTTTCCAATGAAGCACTAAATTCCACTAAAATTTCACTGAAATTCCAGTGAGCTTCAAATCTCATTGGAATTTCAGTGGAATGTCACTGGAATTCCAGTGATTTTGAATGCACTTAATTCCACTGAAATTCCAGTGAGCTGCAAATCTCATTAGGATTTATTTCACAGAAATCTCAATGCTTTCAAGAGCAAATATCATCAGTGATCTACAGATTATTTATAAATACAGTAATATTTTTCATAAGAACAAGGAAGACATGAATTATCTACTTGTATGTAACAGTGTTCAGTCTTCTTTATAACCATCTGGGGAAAAAGGAAGTTATGTCTGTCAGAAAGAAAAGAAAAAAACTTGAAAGTACATTATCAGGACATAATTCATACTGATTCGTGATATTTTGCCTGTACTCCATGGCTACGGTACCTCCAAATATGAAAAATGAAAAAGATCATCCGATCAAACCAGGAGACACTATTTTTTCAATGCTTACTACAAACTCAAAAGTAGAAGCCAACCAAATTAGAACTCATTCGAAATATTTTGGCTGTCCTGGATACCTGCAAGCATGAAACGATCTGATTAAAAATGGCCAAGGAACCCCAGAGATACCATCTTTTTCAAGTCTCAATTTAAGGGCAGACAAAAATCAATAGAATGTGTGATCTGGCTGAATTCAAATTCATTGGAGGTATAATGCATGTCCTGGGTACCAGCAAGTAAAGGTTTCTATGTTTGCCTTTTATAGGTATTAATTTGCTTAAATTAGAGTGAATAATGATTTTTTTTAATTATTCCATATTTTAAATTGCTAAATAAATGTGCTTTATGTTTAATTTGCTATTGTACATGTATGTATGTGTTGATTTTACCAATTAAATATCAATCAATCAATCTATTACCTATCCTACATATTCAGTGCTGCTCATTCCAGCCATCCACACAGCCAACCACACACTTATCCATCCATCATGTCTGATTGGGGGCGAAATGACTTGGGAGGAAATGGTGCTGTGTTGTTGTTGCTTTTTTTTTTGTTTTTGTTTTATTTTTACCGAAATTTCAAAACTAGCACTCCCTGGCGTAATGCTCAAGTATTAGCGAAGCCAGTACGATAGATAGATAGATAGATAGATAGATAGATAGATAGATAGATAGATAGATAGATAGATAGATAGATAGATAGATAGATAGATAGATAGATAGATAGATAGACAGATAGACAGACAGATAGACAGATAGATAGATAGATAGATAGATAGATAGATAGATAGATAGATAGATAGATAGATAGATAGATAGATAGATAGATAGATAGATAGATAGATAGATAGAATTCAAAACGACTATGGCCAGAACGACCAGGTTTGAAAATAGAGACGAAACGACAAGGAGGCGAAACGTCTTGTTAGTGTAGTGACAGTGCCATTCCTAACAGCCTCGCTGTTGGGTTAACTCTTTAGCGACATGGTTAGAGTGGTCGACTGTCACGCAGGAGTTCTGGGTTCGAATCCTGGCGGACCTAGATATTTTCCCCTTGGAATTACTTCACTGGTGGCAGCGGTAATTCGGTAGCGCCTGAGTTGGCCTCTGGGAGCGGTAGCGGGATCCCCTAGGTTGTGGTTGATGCCCGGCTCTCAGGAAATAAAAGGGGGAAGAGTGTAGTGACAGTGCCATTCCTAACAGCCTCGCTGTTGGGTTAACTCTTTAGCGACATGGTTAGAGTGGTCGACTGTCACGCAGGAGTTCTGGGTTCGAATCCTTGCGGACCCAGATATTTTCCCCTTGGAATTACTTCAAAACGAATAGATTTTTTTTACGTTCATTCACAGAATATAAATTATAATTTAGTACTTTGTTGGCTATTTCTTATTTCGAAATTAATTAACATTTACTATGCAAATCATTTTGCTTCCAAAGACTCCAACGTTTTATTAATTACGAAATTTGGTTCCTTAATTATTTCGCTAGTTATTTTAGTTCTAATTTTGATATAACCGGATGGGCACAAAGCAGAATGTAAATAAACAGCGAATTTCAGTTTGAATGAGATCTATAACTGTATAATTTAATAAGTTTTCATGATTTTGACGAGAAAATGTCAGATTCAGAGGAATCATCAACGTTAAACCAGTCATACAATTCAAGCGTGGGTGAAAGTACAGACTGACATTTAAACTTAACATTGGTAATGTAGTAATTCCAAAGGGAAAATATCTTGGGTCCGCCAGGATTCGAACCCAGAACTCCTGCGTGACAGTCAACCACTCTAACCATGTCGCTAAAGAGTTAACCCAACAGCGAGGCTGTTAGGAATGGCACTGTCACTACACTCTTCCCGCTTTTATTTCCTGAGAGCCGGGCATCAACCACCCCCTAGGGGATCCCGCTACCGCTCCCAGAGGCCAACTCAGGCGCTCCCCAAGTACCGCTGCCAACAGTGTAGTAATTCCAAGGGGAAAATATCTTGGGTCCGCCAGGATTCGAACCCAGAACTCCTGCGTGACAGTCAACCACTCTAACCATGTCGCTAAAGAGTTAACCCAACAGCGAGGCTGTTAGGAATGGCACTGTCACTACAGTTTCGTTCAATTGCGAATGTGAGAAATGGCTTTCACCCTGATGGTCGTTTCGTATCAAATTACGCGCGCGTGATAACTGCCTTCCTGTTTGAAATTAGAAGTTGGGGAATCTATCTCTTTCTGCAAAGATAACAATGGTTCTCATAACACACCGAAGAAATGACCCATATATAGCACACACAAACCAAGAAAGGACTCGGACGAAGTTGGCGAGAGCTGTGTCACCATCCAGTTGTGTGTTCAAGATGCGACCATTGGCGGTATTTTTTCTTTTATCTATTGTTAACAATCAGTTTGAAAGAAAACTAAAGAAAATTTGCCTCAGGCCTGATATTGTGTGAAACAACTCACTCACCAGTCATTTGTGGCACGCCCCATGCGAATATCCATGAATTTTCGCCAGGGGGTGGGGATTCGGCCCCATGTGCGGATCCAGAGGGTGTGACCCCCTAATCACAAGTTATATGGTTTTCTATAGAAATTAGCATTTTGGACCCCCCCCCTGGAAAATGTTGGACCCCACTGGATCCTTGGAAAAGCGGTTTTTACTGTAATAAAACCATTGGACCCCCTCTGTAAACTGTAAAATAAGTTGCCATTGGACCCGCTCTGTAAACTGTAAAATAAGTTGAGGACTACTAAAAAAAACATGTTGTCCAGACTGTTTTCTGGCCATCGTGCCTAGACCCCCCCATCAAAGAATACGTACATTTTCCTAAATTCCAGAAGGGTGCAACTTTTTCCAGTGGGGGAAGGTGGGCATGCCAGCGACACCCATTTAAATGGTGTTTCCCTGGCAGGCCGATTACAGCCCACTTTAAGTGGTATTTGGATCCTCCCTCCACTTATCAACTAAAGAAAATATAAAAAATGGCAAAGTTGAGCCCCCTATGACAAAACTTTTTTTGATCTGTGCATGCAGTGGTAGAGTGTTTGACTAGAGGGGTTGCAGGTTCAAGCCTAACCGGAGTCACTCCATTGGTAACTCCATAAAGACCGCAATCTGTATACTTATTAATACTCGCTTCGTAGTTTGAAAAACAGAGTACACGTACTGGTTCGGATAAACAAAATTTATGAGAATTGCCCCATCGACAGTTTTTGGGGTGCTTAAACCAACCGTCTCATTGAGACGGTTCTTTTGAGTACTGGTTGAGAAATAAGGACTCATTTTCTTTTGCAAAATTTTAAAACTAAAGGCCTTGGTGGAGGAGCGCAGTCACTCAGTGGTAGAGTGCTCGACTCAAGACCGAGGGCCGCAGGTTCGAGCCTCACCGGCGTTACTGCGTTGCGGTCCTTGAGCAAGACACATTTATCCTAACTTAGCACTGGTTCAACCCAGGAAGACCCATGGCTGTTAAACTGAAAGACTGTAGATGGGACGTAAAGAATCAAATCAAACAAAGGCCTTGGTGCAGACCCAAATCAGGCACTCATTCTCTGATTGGGGTCTAGACTGTTTACTTATTTACCAAAAGGAATATCTGTTACAAACAGAATAGAAATAAATATAAAAAAGTAACACTGACACTCCATGACTTGGAATTGGACTTGACCAAATGGTAAGGATAGTAGAGTCCACTAGGCTTAAAAGTGTTCAGTAAAGAGACTTAAGACTTGAAATGTCATATAAAAAAGATATGTACATACATGTGTTTTAGCTGTGGTGGGGTATTAATTTAGGGGCCTGCTGTGCTGGTTGGGGGTATGGGCATATTTTTATTTTTTTCTGTTCACCTTTCTGTCATAGAGTACTCCTTTATCTAAAGTGTGTATTTTTTCTTTCTTAGGTTTAAGCTCCATGACCACTAAACACTGAGAGTCAGACAGATATGGAAATAGGAAGTCCAGGACCTCTGAAAGGTAAGGAGCAAAGATCAGTTCATCTTTCAGTGTGTTTCAGTCACTTCACAACATGTAATTTTGGTACGAGTGTGCGAGCCAGTTTTTTGAAACCTACCCCAATCATATACTTGGTCTTCCAAAAATATGACCTATTCATATACTTGATTGAACAAAATGTTTACATATTCATATACTGATCTTTAATTTTATATACCCTCTTTGCTGTCTGTAAACAAATTTTAAAAATATTATTACAATGAGGTTTTAGGGGATATAGCGACCAGCACTAGGGCCAGTCTGTTGGTAGGCGAAACCTTGTGCGCTCCTTCATTCCGATGATCTTAAATATTCGGACAGACGGTTCTGAGCAAACAGTGCAGACCCAGATCAGACCTTGAAGGAGCAATCTGTTCAGGGTCACCAATATTTGCCATTCCGTCAACATGTTTTGGGCACATTTCTATTTGGTAAAACTGCACTTTTCAAATTTAAAAATAGTTTACTAGTAATTTTTTAGGGGTTGTGTTGTATGAGCTGTTTTCTGGACAGACTCAAACAAGTATGATCAGCCATTCATGCTAGAGTTTTGTTTTTGTGCAGAAAGCAACTATTGACATGTCATATTCATTATAGTGCTATCTGGATGCTGTGAAAATAAAGACACTGATCAGACTGAATGGAAAGGCAGGTTGATCTGTGTATTTGTATGGCAATGGCTTTTGCCATGATGTTACTTATAAGCGGAAACTGTTGTTTTTCAGTCAGTCAGTCTTTCATTCATCATTACATTGATATACCGGAGCGCAGTGGCTCAGTGGTAGAGTGCTTGACTCGAGACCGAGGGGCTGTGGGTTCGAACCTCACCGGTGTTGCTGCATTGTGTCCAATTGAGCAAAAACAATAATCCTAGCTTAGTACTGGTTCAACCCAGGAAGACCTGTCCCTTAAATTTATAACTGAAAGATTGTTGATGGGACGTAAAGAATGATATCAAACAAACAATTACATTGATATATTCATAGACATAGTACAATATTTCATTTTGTAACAGTATGAAAATTCTCAGGAACCAAATACACAATCAGACACTTAATGTACATTTGTATGTTACCCATTATAAGCCACAAAGGCTTGCCAGCTTTTGCTTTAGTCCATATTGGGCCATACTTTGCATGGGTGAAAGTTTTCAGGTTTATTCCTGAGTTCAGGATTTTGAGGCTGACTTTCCATAAAAAGTCACCCTCAAAATCCTGAATTAGGCAGAATCTTATACATGTAGCTTAAATACAATTGATCTAAAGACACTTGAAATATTTCAATATTTTGATGACATACTGAAAGTGTTAAAATTAAAATTTCAAAAGTTCAGGATTTTGGAAATGTTGAACTTTCACCCATGTACTTTGTTGTGGTATACAGTATAGTGTCTGCTTTCACAGTGAGTCCAGGGATTTTTTTCGGGTGTCTCAGGGGCCGTTATAAGGCCCCTGTCCCAATGGCAAATGCCTACATTTTTTCCCAATTTGAACAAAAAATTCCCAATCAGAAGGTCATTTTATGTAAATCAATATAGTTTACAAATTGCCTTCATTTTCAATGGACTTTTAATCAAAATAAAGCATATGATCAGAAATAAGTGTGATTCAAGGCAGTTAAAGCGTCCCTGTTTAAGAAAATACTATAAAAATGAATGAAGAAAATCTCCCCATTTTCGGTTAAAATGCCGAAAATTTCCCAAAGCAAAAGGCCCTAGGGCCCCTTCCCAAAAAGGTTGAAAAAATCCCTGGAGTCAGATTGTATGAATAGACATAAGGCTAAAGTTATTCAAAACTTATGTTATTAATACATAATATGATGCTAAAATTTTAGCAGAAAGTATGGTAAATACAGTGATATTGTAAGCAGAATAGATGTGAGCAGTTGCTGGGCAAAAGCTATTCACATTTTTCAGCAAAAATGTCCTAATATAATATTTTCTTAGTTTGTGTATTTGAACAAGTTCATCGCAAAAACAATAAAAATGGCATCAATGACCAGCAACAGATAAATTCAGTCTGTTCATGCATAATAGCATATGTATGCTTGAACAGTCTTCAGTCTTTGCATAAGCCTTCTGTTAAACCTAGGCTGTCCGAAGACTGAATAGTGACAGCTTGCTACAGACTGCAGATGGGCAGGCCTGGCAGGCCGATAGCTTGTCACATGGCATTTTGTTAAATGCCGACTCATACAATTATTTTACTTTTGTTTACACAGAAGCTCATTGATCTCAACGATGAGGATGTTGATGCTCCTTGGTTTTATATGGTGGCAGAAACCAGAGTAGCCGCTGAAAACCACTGACTTTGGATGGGTGACCACAAAGAAAAGAAGGCAGAGATCAGAACCTGCCATATAGTGATTATGGGAATCAAATACGGGTTGCAGAGGGGAAAAGTGAGGATTTTACCACCGTGTTGTCCCTGTCGGACTATATGTATAATGGGTGGTTTACATGTTTATACATGTTTAACGAAAATGACTCAAGACTTTAAAATTTACTTAAATGCTGGCAGATCAGAGTTAATTATAGGCCCACAGGCTTGTGTCAAATAATGTGTTTATATGTTTCATGAACATGGTATTTACTAAACAGCAAAATGTCCTTCTGTTTTTATTTGATTTATGTGTCCCTTATTGATTGCTTTTTACTGTTGGAAATCAGTGGCATTTCAGAGAAATTTCACTGGAATAACACTGAAATCTCAGAGAAATTCCACTGGAATATCAGAGAAATTCCTCTGATATTCCAACAGAATTCCAGAGAAATATTCCACTGAAATTTCAGTGAAATTCCACTGTAATTCAAGTGGAATAACACAGGTATTTCTGTGGAATTCCACTGAAATTTCAGTGTAATTCCACAGAAATTCCAGAGAAATATTCCACTGAAATTCCAGTGGAATTACACTGAAATTTCAGTGGAATTTCAGTGAAATTCCGCTGGGATTCAGTGGGAAAACACTGTTATTTCAGTGGAATTCTACTGAAATTTCAGTGGAATTTCACAGAAATTCCGGAGAAATATTCCACTGAAATTTCACTGAAATTCCACTAATCATTTTCAGTAGGGTTAAAATCAGTCCAACAAAGAAATATTCATAGTATCCGTCCGGCCTCCCATGGAAAATAGGAAAAGTTACAGAGACCGGGCTCCCACTTTTTAGAGTGGGACTCCTTCTTTTTGGAGTGGGACTCCTACTTTTTGTCAGATGGGAGTCCTGAACTCCTGTTTTCAGAATCCTAGTGAGAGCTCTGAATGTGGCATTCCATCAGGATCTACACTTTTAGTCAAGGTTAAATAGATCTTCAAACAAAAGAATACAACTTTTTTTCTAAATAATAACCTGACACCCCTCGATTATGTACAATGGACTATCCCAAGTTTATAAGTATACAGGGCTCACCCTGCCATTAGCCATTGTAGCCATTTGCTACTAAAAATGTAGGGTGGCTACAAATATAAGTCATTGGCTAAAAGTACCCTCTTGGTGGTTCAAAAAGTAATACATATTTGCAAAACAGTGTATTTTGAACAGCTTTTGTATTTTCGAATATTCCTTCACACTTAATGTGCCATTTTTCCTCTTTGGAAGCTAGATTTTTTCAATACTATCCGCGTGTCAAACAGTTTGGATCCAGATCTGGCCCGACATTTTGTCGGGCCTGATCTGGGTCCAAACTGTTTGTCGGGCCTGATCTGGGTCCAAACTGTTTGTCGGGCCTGATCTGGGTCCAAACTGTTTGCAAAGGTTATCAGCAGACAACAAAAGACGCCCCTAGCGGGCAAAGATTTAAATACAAAACAACTTGTTGATACTACTAACTGGCTAAATCCTTAGCTAAAGTTCTTTTCATTTGGCGCCAACTTTTTCCATGTGGCAAAAGTGTTGGCTACAACAAATTCTGCGCCAGGGTATGCCCTGGTATACAAAAGGTTAAAGAAAAGAAATTAACACTTACCAGTAGTATCTGGCCCACTACATAAAACTGAAATAAAAAGAGATAAAGGTAAGCTCAACAAAATTTTTGAGCGTAAAATTGTAAATATTTTCTTATCCATCTGTTTTAAACTTGTATTTTGGGTGCTCAAATGTACCGTCTCATTGAGACTGTTCTTTTGAGTACCCACAACAAATGTTTTCAACATTTAGATGATACATAAGAATTTTTTTTTTTTTTGGTATGCACTCTTAACTTAATACATGTAAAGGCCTGAAGCAAGCGCAGGGTTTATACAGGCAAGTTGAGTAAAATTAAAGAACTTTTCAAGGACTTCTAAAAGACTCCCCTACAATTTTTTAGGACTAAAAATTTAGTAAAAAAGATTTAGTAAGTGTTAAATTCTACTAATGGAGAAATTAGCACTAGAAAATTAATGCCTGTATTTGGTGCAACGTATGCTGCGCCAAATAAAGGCACAACAATTTTACAGATCCTTATACTTATCAACAGCGTTAAGTACTACAGAAAATAGAATTCAAGGACTTTTCAAGGCCTTTGACTGATTTTCCAATATTTTTCAAGGCAGAATGAATTTTCAAGGGTTTTCAAAATTCAAGTTAGTCAGTATCCCTGCTATGGAGTAAAGGGTTAATTAAATCCCAATGTGGCTACCATAGAATTACAGATTGGACCCATTTTAATCAATAAACAAGAATGAGATACCCTAGAGACCTCAATGTTGTACCACTTTTTGGCCCCTGAAGGTGGGCCCATTAGAAGAAAATTTCATTGAAAAATTTACCAAGATTCAAGCCCCCTTCCTTTCCCCACCCCTGGCAATCTACCCATACATATATTTTTGTTTGACCTAACTTAAAGGCTAAAAAAAATAAACAAGTGTTTCTCAGGCCACTTTTTTTAAAAAACAGATGAGGCAGGCGGATTTTTATTTTTTTTTTATTTCCCAAAAAACAGATGAGGCCACTTTTTTCATTTTTTATTTCATCGAAAACTAAAGAGGCACATTTTTCTTGTGCATTGTAAGTATAAAAATGTTTTGATTTGTTTGATTTGATTCTTTACGTCCACTCAACAATCTTTCAGTTATGCGGGACAGGTCTTCCTGGGTTGAACCAGTACTAAGCTAGGATAAATGTGTCTTGAGTAGGCCGATAAAATATTTATTTTTTTCAGAAATTAAATTTTCTTTTTTTTCTACTTTCCGGCAAATTACAGTAGGAGGGTTTGTAAATCAACTAGTAAAAAAATTCTAGCCTTATTTGGCCTAACTGGTACTTACGAAGAAAGGTAATCACTAGGAAAACTGCCAGTAGACATAACACCATCAGTTTCGTCCTTCGTAGTCTTATTGCAACTGGTGTCATGGTGGAACTCCTTGTATATGCTGTCAAATATAAGACCATAGGTTAAGACAAGGATAGTTGCTGCGCCTAAAAGTGCAATTATTATCTTACCCGTGAATTTAAACTTGTGTTTTGGGTGCTCAAAAGAACCGTCTCATTGAGACGGTTCTTTTGAGTACCCACAACATATGTTTTGGTTGAGGAATAAAGAAAACTTTGTTTTGGTATGGGCCTGTATATAGTGTATCTCTGTATATGCTGTCAAATATAAGACACATAGAAAAAAATCCCAAAATGATCCAATCTTTAGAAATCTTAAAACTTGCAGCATGCCTACAAAATATTAACAATTTTAGGTTTACTATTACTTTCTCATTGGCTCTTGGTTTGTTTGTTTGTTTTGTTGCTTTACGTCCCAAGTCAACAGCTATGGTCATGGCGGGAGGGTCAGTTCACCTAAACACACTTTTTCCTGAGCAGGCTTGAACAAGCGGTTAACCAGTAATTCGTGCACATACTTTCGCTTGTAACTGACAACAACCCTTCTTGAATAAATCAGCGGAAGGGAGGAGAATGACCGTAGAAATAATTTCATGATCAATCTCCATGAAAGTATGGAACCGGACCGGGATGGAACTCGCGACCCCTGAATCTGCAGTCAGACACGCATCTGTAGCCAGACACGTTACCGACTGCCCTACGCGGCCCGGCCATTGGCTCTTGGTAGTTAGCTTGTTGCTAATAGAATGTTTTGAGCTCATTCTCTATGTGTTTCAAAATTCAGTTTCAGGTCGTTACGTCAAGCCTTGCTGATCACATTCATTTTGGTTTTCATCATGCTGAGTATGTATTCAACATTTTTCAAGATATTTCATTTTTTATCAATTAGTTGACAGTGGGTCAACTCAATTTGTTATAGTGCAAAGGCGGCTATAAATCTGTGTTAAACGAGGGTTAATGTTTTGAGAAAATGGACTTTTATAACCAGATTCATATCAAAACTCTATTTTTTTCTTTGAAGTATATTTAAATACATCTTTCAGATAAAAAATGGTTCCGAAAAACAAAGGCTTATTGATTATAAAGGCAAAATACAGGGCCGTGGGAAGTGTCAAGCAGATAACTGCTATTTAATTCCGATAATGCTTTAACATGTTAAAATTTTTATGACAGCCGAAAAATAGGTCTCATTCCATTACATTTAAATTTCATGAAACTTATGCTATATACGGTAGCTATAATACTAGCATTGGCTATTTGAAACAGGTGTTCTCCACAATAATTGTTTAATCAAATCTAAAAGCTTATATTGGCAATATTGCATAAATAGCAATTCACATGGTCATAGAATTCTTTTACTATCTATTGACTATAACACCCAAAATGATAAATAGTTCAAGTGACAACAAATAGATCTTAGCACAAATAACTAGTCTTTGGAAAGGACAGGTCATAGTTTTAAGCAGAGAAACTTGAGAAAAACAAAAATGTGACTGATTTCATTATTAAGAAACAGCAAGGGGCCTGGCCCCTTGCCTTACTCTAAGGTGGATGGACATGTACAGTTAATCAAATGTTATGCTGCTGTAAAAAATAAAAAATGTGAAACTCATTGGACTCGCCTTACACTGACAATTCAAAAATTGAAGAAAAATAACTAGTATTATGAGATATTATGAGTTTACTTGTTGCCTGCAAGAATGAAGAAGATCCAATCAAAAATGAAGGAGCTAGAGTGGTCACAACATTATTCATTAATTTTTCTGATGCTCAAGGGCAGCTAACTCCGAAGTCAGTGATGGAATCTTGCCTAAATTCAATCAATTTGAGCTTTTATGGTTGGTCTTGTCATCTGCAAGAATGAAGAAGATCCATCCAAAAATGAAGGTATTAGAGTGGTCACAACATTTCTCCCATTATAAGTCTATAGGGATTTTTTCAGATGCTCAAGGGCAACTAACTCGTAAGGCCCTGGTCCAATCTTGCCTAATTTCGAACCCATTCAAGATTTTATAATTGTACTTGTTAATTGCAAGAATAAAGAAGAACCAATCAAAAACGAAGGAGCTAGAGTGGTCACAAGGTTTTCCCAATTATAACCCCATGGGAGCTATCTGTTGCCATGGAAACCAGAGTTCTGATCCGATCCAGCCCAAAACCTAATGCAGTCAATCCCCCACCCTAATGATGCTCCAGATGAAATTTGATAACGGACGGCCAGCTGGTCTCAGAGATATTCATGTTTGAATGTGTGGACGCACACACGGACGGACGCCCGCTTGAGTCCCATACTATAATCCCGAACAAGGAGGAACAGGCTTCCAGTCCTTTGGAGGTAGGTTTGAGTCACATGTAGTTATTTATGTATTATTACAGCTGACACCCCCTCGGGCCTATTTATAATGTATCAGTTTTACAACAACTATTATTATTAATCTTCCACATATTGCCTTAAGTCTAATACTCTATGTGATGATTTTAGATTATATTTATTTTTGAAAATCTCCACAGATGATGATATTGAAAAATAAACTATGTGGGTCGGCAGCTCGGCTCGGCAGGGGCTTTCAGACCCGACAGTACTCCAGGGATATGGGCCTGCACCTGTAGAAAAAAGAGCTATGGTGAACAGTTTAGGGTTAATCAATCACCCAGCAGTGGAAACTCAGTTTTGAACCCCTGGTCACCAAACAAAATTCCAACCTGATTAACATTGCGCCACTTAGCCACTTAATCCTTGACGACGATTTCAAACTATTTGCCTGAGGCCGAACCACATTCAGGGTAGATTTGCATAGAAATAATTTGGCCACCCCTGAGATTATTGTGAGGGCTGTCCGCTATTGTAGCAACTGACTTGCAAGTCTGGTGTCACTGAGAGTTCCTGTAAGGATTCTTAAAAAAATCTAAACTCACACAATAAATTCTGTAAAACTCATTTGTTTACATAGAAGGACTGCTCGATTGTACACAAATTGATTCTGGTATTTGCCGGGACGGATTACAGTCAAAACGTCCCCAAGTCAAAACGGAATCGAGACAGTTCACCGACAAGACAGTTCACCGACACGCATTTTGAAGACAATTCACCGACAGAATTAAAGACAGTTCACCGACAGAATTGAAGACAGTTCATCGACAAATTTTATATTGTACATATAGTGCCTATGGAATGTCATAATTTTCACCATTTATTGATGTAATATTGAACGAATGTGAACGATGGTACAATATAAAGCTAATTAAATTACCTATTTGCTATTGCAATATGATTTTATTAGACATGCATACAAATGCATGTATAGCGATCATTACGTTGTCTGTGCGAAAACGTCCTTTATCACTAACGTTAAATAACTATATAAAAATAAAAAGGTAGGCCTGAACAAATCTGTTTAAATATTCAAAAGGAATGATTTGAATTGCTGGTGAATTTCATCAAAAATAATGTACGATTAGCTATGGGATCACATCAATATAGCTTCATGTAGCAATCAAATGTCTGTATATTAATCATTAATCAGACAAACAAAATATCGCTTTCTCAACAAATTATAGATCTATCATCATATCACTTCAAATCATAACTCATCAATATATTTCTTCACAATAATCAATTATATTTTTGAGCCATATGTAAATGACGTGATAAAAAAGTGTCGATGAACTGTCTTCAAAAGTGTCGGTGAACTGTCTTCAAATCTGTCGGTGAACTGTCTTCAAAAACCGTGTCGGTGAATTGTCTTGTCGGTGAACTGTCTTGTTCCCGTCAAAACGTCCCCAAAAATTGGTCAAAACGTCCCCAAAAATTGGTCAAAACGTCCCATGGTAAAACGTCCCCAAAATGATTTTTAATTATATATTTTATGAAATTTTAGGCATAATCTGGGATGTTTTAATGAAACTGTTTTAGATAAAGTGTTTTACGTAGATTCCATTCTGTTATTTCAGTAAAATAGCATTTAGAGTGCATTTTTTCTGACAGTCCTTCTATACACGATCCTTCAAATATTATATTCACTAGCTTTTGATGATTTGTTTTGTGGTAATTATCAGACAATCGCTATGATTGTTAGTTTGGAGTAGTTATCTAATTTCGAGCAAACATATGCATAAAGTTTAAATCTAAATCTAGGTCTACGCAGTATACAAATCTCCTTTCCAACAGGCGCAAAAGGATCATTGACACTTGCTATGGGTAAATGCCTATGGTTTTCAGTAAAAATAAAAGTTTGTCAATCGTCCCTTTCTTCACATTGAAGCTACCCTGACCTGAGTACTTTATGGCTGTGAAATCCGTTTTCGATATTTAATGCTTCAAAGATGTAAAATTTTGGGTAGAATAATCAGTTTTACATTAAGATATATAAAAATCTGAAAACATTTCTTAAAACATCATCCCCCCCCCCCACCCCCCGTGTGCCAGCAAAAGCTTTTGCATGCATATGTGTTACCATATTATACACATTGTATGGAAGTGGCTTGCTGGCACAAGGGGGGAAAGATGTTCAGCAGCCCAAAAACCCAGGGCCTAAGCCCATAAAATGCCTTTTCTACCAAATAAGAAATTAATGACAGTAATGAAGTTCTCTAGAACCTATCTCCTAAATTGCTTTGTATTCTATGCTAGTTTAATATAAAGTAACTGAAGATTAAAAGTAGAATTAGCAAGGTCTTATGCATTTCTTCATCAGAAAAAAATCCCACTGTTATTAAATGACACATTATTTTGCAAACGTCCTGTACTTATCTATTTGCATGCTAGGGAATTGTTCATGTTTTTATTTTCATCTGCTGACTTTTTTCAAAATAAAATTTTTAAAAAATAAACCACCCAGGACCACCATCAGAGTGTCAAACAGTTTGGATCCAGATCAAGACCGACATTCTGTTGGTCTTCATCTGGGTTCAAACTGTTTGCAAAAGGCTATTGGCAGATGACAAAATTATCCACTGGCATGCAAAGAGTTATAACAGGTAAATACTTTAGTCTCATATAGGGTTATACATGCATATGTATACCATAAATATTCAGACACTTTAAAAACATTCAACATGCTATGCCCTTTAAACAAAACCAAAGCAATATTCAAAGGATCTAGTTAGAATCAGTTTTACTTTCCAATGCTAAATGGGACACTTTCATTCCTTCAAAAATATTTATTTCTTACGTTGAGCTTTCAGTATTGTATTATTTACGGTACATGTAGTCAAAAATGTACAGGTAACTTCTAAATTATCTCCCCAAAATCATTTTATTATATAACATAATTTGTTTTTAAACCAATTTCATCAATTATCGTGATTCGTTTGTACTCTGCATATGGTATGTTCAATAGATATCACCGTGCCAACCAAATAAAACCATCCTCGGTAACCCAGGAGTGACCCATTCCGTACCCACTGCATTCATCACCCCTGGGGCAACTGGCTTATATCTTCTCGTTTCCTATGAATATTCATATCAGCGGGGAAGACCTCAGTAGCCAATCAAAATGTCGGTAACATTATCGCTACTCTTTTATGCGGAGGTATTTTTAACTTTTGACATGGAAAGGCGTTATTGGAATATTTTGCTGATGAATAATCAATAGGCATGTGGAAAATGCTAGAAATTTGTATTTCAAGAAAAAATCAGATTGCAGCCAGGTATCAAACCCGTCAGTGAATTACTCAGGGTGGGTAGTCACGTGGTTTCTGTTAGGATACACTGTACGGAAAAATGGCGGACTTCTTTCCACACCGATGTTTTAAGCAAAAGTAAGTAGATATTTCTGCGTGTTTTTTTCATCTTTACACAGAAAGTTATATACCATTTTCCAGCCCCCATTTTTCCCGATCTAACGATGCCAGGATATCCTCATAAAGCTTCTTACTTTGAGTACAGACTCTGTCACAAAATTTTTAGCGGCGAAGATCGGGCTTGAATTTGGAAATGAGCTGTACGGACAACATTTGTGACAGAGTTAGTGCTCAAAGTAAGAAGCTTAAAGATGCTATCCTGGTAGCGTTTGATAGGGGAAAATGTGGGCTGGAAAATGGTGTATAACTTTCTGGGTATAGATGAGAATACATAGAGAAATCTACCTACATTCGATCAGAATGTCCGTACAGTGTATTCGAACATCCGTACAATGTATCCAAGCAAAAACCACGTGACTACCCACCCTGTTACTTCAGGGGTCGTAGGATGCCTAATAGATCTTAAAAACAATTCTTTCTCTTTGAGTATATGGTATGTCCGCATTGAGGACAGCTGATTGCATAAATTAGCCATCTACCACACATTTAAGGTGTTTTCTTGTGTTTAAGCAGATTTCTATGCTACTTTTCATGACTAATTTTATCTTTGGGCGGTGAGAAAAAATCAGCTAGTGGCATGATAGCCATGTGTTTCTGTTTTCAAATTTAGATGGTTAAAGTGGCTGACAGTGATTTTTGAAAAACTTGAATCGATGATGTTTGGTCCATTTGGTGTTAATTCAAGTGACCAAAGGATTATGTATTCAGATTTTTTTACTGCTGTAAGCCAACAAGTGTTGTTGAACATGTGAAAATCTCTTGAATTAGTGCCTTTTAGATTGCTTAGATAGGCAAAATTTTCAGGATGCGAAAAGGTCGCTCAAAAAGTTTGCATGGGACATCACAGAAAGGAGTGAATAGAATAAAATAGAATAGAATAAAGTTTATTTCCAATCATGGGCCACCAAAAGGCATCATATCACAATAAATAACAAATAAATACAAGCATGTGAACATAAAGTAACTAAAGCTTGACTCTGATAAGTCAAAAACAATTAAATAAGGCACATGTTGAACTTAAATACACTGTATTAATCAATATCTATAACTGGCAATCTGAAGCACCCATCCACGTCACTTGACCTGAACAATGTAAGAAAGAGGGCAAAGATCAGGAATCGATACAATCAAGCACCACACCTGACCCAGGATACCAATGGGAAAGTGACAACTTCACAATAAGACATCACAAACGAGAGCCAAGAGGTCAGCCCTTTCCCAGAAGATGACCACAAGGCATCAATAAACAGACGCGCACGAAAGCATACCAAAAACAAGACAGAACTATCATAAACCCATATTGACCATGTCCACACTACCCGCCCAACCATAGCCTACAAGTGGTCAGCAATGGAAAATACAGGCAACCAGAACAACCCCGCCCATACCTGGAAATAGGGGGGGGGGGGGGCACTGGTAATTACCAGGGGCGGACTTGATTTAGCAATTTAGAGTATGCGGAGTACATCAGAACAGCACTCTTAAACAAGCAGAATTGGGCACTTTGGAGTACTCCGGAGTAAACCAAGCGATTATTGTTTGAATTGTGGAAAAATAAAACAATCCAATTGCCAAGAAGAAGAATAAAGAATGACAAAATACATGTGTTTTAATCCCTTTTACTAATGACCACACTTTTTCAATATGAATAATTATCAGAACCTATCGGGAAAGACAGAAAAATATCCCAGTACAGTGTAAGCAGTGCTCCGCCACCTTGTTTTGGAACAGGTCACGTGACTGTTCTGTCTTCACCATCTCGGACGATGGAGTACTCTGGAGTACACCAGGGATAGCACTTGTTAGTGTAAACGCTCGCGTTGGTGTAGGCGGTACAGTTAGTGAAAAAGTTGACAGTAATGAGAGCGATCTCTCCAGTTATTGTCATCGTCTACACTTACGGGAGCGTGTGACGATAATATGTGCGATATCAACGCTTTTTGTTAACAGTGTTGGATTTTATTTCCTTACATTTGAAGATAGAATTTTAGGTCCTTAAAAAGGTACAGCAAATTATATAACCATGATACACAGGCCAGAGTGACCTGTCATAACTACTTACAACCGACAAATATCATATTCACAGCCAATTTTATCAATTTTAACCTATTTTAAAAATGGGCCTATTATCGGAAAACACCCAACGTATCTGTCTCATAATTTACTGAAAATCTCTGTTAACAAACGGGACGGAGTCTGATGAGATGCCACACTGGTAACATCTCCTTTTGGTCTGTACTATTTGCTGATGTCATATTTGCAGAACATACTGTTTGCTAATGTCATATTTGCATGCCGCGATTCTGCAGCTGTAGATATTTCTCAGTAAATAGACCATAAATTTAGAAAGGGCAGATGAATTTATCAATAGACACGTGCCTTGGCACACCCTTGAGTGTTACAGTTCGATACCCAGGTTTGACTGCTCTTTACAGGAGTCTGATCACGATCAACGTGGTATAAAGCTGAAATCCACAATATATGTGTCTTCCACCTCCACTTCTTCCAATGTGCTCATAAACTGTATTAAGCTGTCTATGTGGGATGCACATATTGTCATCATTACACTTTCTATTGTATTGAACTGGTCTATTGTTCACTCCGGTAATTCGTCGAAACAGGAGAGACCGCGATGAGACACCACCTTTAATCGCCTCTTACATGGGTTGGCACTGTCCGCTAATTTCGCATTTGTAGTACAAGAGACTGATTCCACAATGAGCATTGCTTAGAATTGGCGTGAAACAAATATGCATTTTTAGATCGACTATGTATGAGGGTCTGGAAGGGGGGGGTCTGGTATTGACTATTCATTTAAAGTTTAGCCCATTATTCATCTCATTAAAATTTTGGGTTATTCATTAAAATAAGACCAATTATTCATTAAAAGTTAGAAAGGTGGCAAAGAAATCTGATTATTCACTATTCATTATTTTTTTTCTTCAATTCATTAAAAAAATAGGATTTTTCATTATTTTTAGGCCCTCATTATTCACTATTCATTATTTTTTGGCTCATTATTCACTATTCATTATAAAAAGGACACATCGTTATCATTATATCCCATCCAGACCCTCATGTATTACGGAAAATGCACTTTCCTGATCCGTTACAGATTTGCATGTGTTATCTTGTTACAACGGGTACAACTCTGTTACACTTACTAACTTATTTACTATTCATGGCTCAAATAGTAATCAGGATATAAGACAAAGTAGGTTTAACTAGTTATAATCAAGAAGCCAATGTCACAAAGTTGGTTTTGCCACGGCTGCTCATATGCTTGCGATAAATGGTCATCTCTTGCAATTTCATTATTTTCATCATGTTGACACTAACGGTTGATACTGTTTTTTGGGTCTGCATTATCGCCGCTTAGTGTAAACACTGACTCCTGTTTACAGTAACAGGATCGATAACTTCCACCAACGGGAGCGTTTACACTAACGGGTGCTACACACGCACTTGATTTGGAAAGAATAAAGAGTACAGCTTAATCAAGTCCGCCCCAGCTTGTGCCTCACAAAATTTTAAAATTATGAGCCATGTGCATGACACACCCCTGCAAATAAACTATGGCTATAATGCCTCACATTGAACTATGACACCTAATTCAGCTTAACATAAAATGAGCAACAGATCATACAACAATCCAGATTTTTTCCGCTGGCTAACAAGAGACATTTACTTTCTTGTCAATGTCATTGTAAATTGTTTACAATAGCAATTATGGCCCCCCAGGGGTTTTGGGGATCTGGGGAGAATGGCTATTTATTTTTCAGGGAGCTGGGGAACACTGGTAATTATTTTCAGGGATTTGGGGAGCAAGCTCATAGTTTTGGGGATCTAGGGAGCCCAGCAAAATAGTAAAAAAAATCTCACCTTAAAGGAAGTTTTATTTTTTCAAAAAAAATTCTTCGGCTTCTAGGGGGAAATCCCCCAGACCCCCCTTGGATATCTAAATGTATTTACTTTCGTGCTAACATGCTGATCTGGATTGGTATTGATGACTCATACGGCAAATGATTTTTTACTATTGTGCAAAATTAGCCTTGATTTTCGTTGATTTTTAGATTGATTATAACGTATTATGGAACACTAAGAATGCCCCCCGTATCGCACTATTTAATAAAAAAAATCCCGATCCCCTAGCATGAATCTAAATCCACATCATTACAGGATATATCTTCGCGCCTGGTATGAAAAACGTAAAGCCTCCATTTTTTTTTACATTTCTTTAGCTTCTGGGGGCTATTGCCCCCCCCCCCCCCCCGACCCTCCTTTAATGTGAATGTATTTTTTTGTGTGTCAAAGTGCGCGTCTGGATTTATTTTGGAGAAATATTTGGCGCAAAATTTGGGCTGTTGATATAAAAAAAAGTTGATTTTTAGGTTGATAATAACTAACTTTGTAACACTCAGAATGCACCAGATCACACCATTTTTATCAAAAAATTTCCGGGGGAGCATGCCCCCGGACCCTCCTAGCACAAGTGCTAAATAACAATCATAACAGTGCTACCTACGCATCTGGTATGTAACTATCTCTCTAAGTAATTAGATTTTGTTTTTGATTAAAACTTTGATGAATGTTGATCAAATATAATTTTGCTTGTTGAATCTGAAGTCAAACTTTTGTATAGGCCTATAATAGCAATTATGACGTTAAAAATTAAGTGGTTATTAAGTCATCTGCTCATGTATAGTGGCCTGGGTTCAGTCGTCAATATTTCTAATGGTAATATTCTTAAAATACAACATCAAAGGTAGTGGTTGTCCGTTATTGATTCGGTTAATTTTAGGGAGACTTTGCTTATATTTTTGGGGATTTGGGGAGAAGCTAAATTAATTTTAAGGATTTGGGGAGCAAAGGAAAATATTTTCAGGGAGCAAAGGTACTTTCTTTCAGGGAGCTGGGGAGATCAATGCATTATTTTCAGGGATCAAGGGAGCACAGACCCCCCTGGGGGGCCTCAATTATATATAAATTGAGAGAACATTCTTATCACATCAATATTTCATTACTAAAAAGGCATGCACATTTCTGAGTGCAAAAAGTTGTACGAAGTTTGCTTTTATTATTGAAAAGCATGTTTCTTTCGACGTAGAACGCCTGCAAGTAAGGTGTGTTCTGAATGTAAACGTTGAAAGTATTTAATTGTATTACACAATACCACAATGGCAATAGGAAATCAACTTAATTCGCACAAATTAGCTGCATTTGTCGCTATGGACGCCTAATACATATTTCAAAAATCTGACATGGTAGATCAGATAAAGCATGTACACTGACTGTTGTTGTATGAATTGAACCACATATTTCGCTGCCATATAATAAGGGACAAAAGTAAGTGAGAATGACCAGGAAATACCACTGTCACAAACTGCAGACGAACCCAGGGCGCCGTGAGGAAAAGCTACAGAACACTAACAGTAACTAAACATCCAAAAGACAAAAAAGCAAAACAACCAGCTCTCTCTTCCTCGTCAAGATGATTGCCGAACTAGAAAGGACATAAGTAATGCATATCAAAACAAAGACCAACACAGAACCCCCACAAACAATGAGAGGTACATAGAACAATAAATCAACAACAACAGAACCACCGCCTTAGAACGGACAACAGCCTAGGCTACCGGGGGTGGGGGGCTTAAATGCATATTTTACTGGCGCCAAATCTTCGCCCTAGATTCTCTTGTTGTTAATACACAATAATGTATAATGTTTAGCTTGCATGGAGGCTTCCTAACTAATGCAATGCATAATCACAGAGATGCAATCTAATCAAGATAACACACTATGATGAAACAAAGAAAATGGCTCATGACTCACAGATAGCCAGAGCTAAAGAAAACCTCAAGTTGAGCTTCGATGGACCCAGCCAAGGACATTCATCAGGCACCAACCAACAGATTAAAGCTTTACACCACTGAGTCTGAGGCCTGACCCACCGTCGTGCAATTAAAAGGGGAACCATAGCTATAAACCGTGACCGGGTTTATAACCTGGCACGCAGACTGTTGCATGATATCCATGTTGTATCCCACTCTTTTATAACGTTTAATGATCTTGTTTTAAATTGATCACTAAAACTAGGCTTTCCAACTTTTCTGAATCACTATCAAATACAGGTTCTGAAATGCGTTGTTGCAGAAGTGTTTTAGGCAAATATTGTATTTAACAATCAACTCTGAGTGCCTGTAATGAAATTTAGAAAAGGCTTTACGAAGTTTATGGTATAGATAACATTGTTTTAATAACTTAGAAGTCAAAAATTTGTTTCTGTTGTTGAAGTCATCAACATTAGAACATACTCTCGCAAAACAAATGAGTTGCGAAATGTATACAACATAGGAAGGGGAGCGAGGAACATGTGTCTCAATCAAGAAATGGAAAATAACTATTTTAAAATTAAAATAATCCCGTTTATCATAAATTTAAGATGAAATTATGCCATTAGTAATGGACAAGTACAAATCCAAAAGATGGCTTCGGTATCTGAGGGATTAGACTTATTTAGCTGGAGTTCAGTGGGATATATCTGACTTACCATTTGTTTAAAATAAGAATTATCAATTTTTACAAGTCATCTAGATATCTTGAATATGTTCTTAAAAGGGTATCCTTTGGAAGCAAAGACTGCTCCAAAGAACTGAAACTAGAGTGTGCATATCTCCTGGGCCAGATTATAGTGAAGGGCAGGGAGACGTTCTACCGCCGCCACACAGTCCCAGTCACCAGCTGTAGTGAAGTCAATTATGTTCTTAAAAGGGTATCCTTTGGAAGCAAATACTGCACCAAAGAACTGAAACTAGAGTGGGCATATCTCCTGGGCCAGACTAGCTAGTTTCTGCCATTTAGGCGGCATCAGTGACCCTCTAATAGTTTCAAAGTTCCACAATGAAACCCATGATCCCAAAAGACAAGAAAATAAAATCTACACTATATAGTGAAGGGCAGGGAGACGTTCTACCGCCGCCACAGAGTAGAGTTAAATGCTTCAACAACATCTTCTTGATTATTGTCAGAAATAGGCAACATGAAGTCCCTCTCATAACTAAACAAAAACGAATCTGCAACGAGAGATGCACAATTAGTACCCATAGAAATACCTACGATTTTGTCTATACAATATTGAGCAAAATCTTATAAATATATTGTACAAAAGATAATGGAGAGCATCACAAATTTTCTGACATTACCACAATTTAAATCTCATTACAAGCCAAATAAAATGAGTCCTCTCTGTTTAAATGTTGTTCAATTAATTCAGTTAGTTTTTTATGATTAGATTATGAGGCAATGTAGTATATAGAGTAGAGAAATCATTTGTAGGCACACTAGATGCCAGAAAACCTTTAGATTTTAATTTGTTAACAATTTCACCTGAGTTTATAACAAAAGTAAGAAAACGGCAAAGTTTAGGAATCAGTACAATTAAGTACCACACCTGACCCAGGATACCACATGGGAAAGTGACGACAAAATCTGACTTAGACATCACAAAAGAGCCAAGAGGTCAGCCTTTCCCAGTAGGTGACCACAAGGCAGCAATGAACAGACCCGAAAGCATGACAAACACAAGAAAGAAAATGATCTACAAAAGTAGTACCGCCTTGAAACGTTAGTAAAAATATTTTACTGGAGGTCTGAAACTGGCCGCACTGCGCCAACATCACCCATAGTTCAGATGTGTTTGTTTGTTTGTTTTGTTGCTTTATGTCCCAAGTCAACATCTATGGTCATGGCGGGACGGTCAGTTCACCTAACCACACTTTTTTTCCTGGGCAAGCTTGAACAAGCAGTTAACCAGAACTTCATGCACATACTTTCGCTTGTAACTGACAACAATCCTTCTTGAATTATTCATTGGAAGGGGGTAGAATGACCGTAGAAATTATTTTATAATCAATCTCCATGAAAGTATGGGACTGGGCCAGGATCGAACTCGCAACCCCTGGATCTGTAGTCAGACTTGCATCTGTTGCCAGACACGTGTACTACGCGGCCCGGTATAGTTCAGATGTAGATCAAGACACATAGATGTTTGGTTTGCATGAGAGTCCCCATAACTTATCCATGCATCATCTCCTAGAACATATAAATCAAAATATAAAAAAGGAGATAAAGCAAAGATAAGGACTCAACAGTACATAAAACAGAATACCATAGCACAAGAAATCCAACAGGTAAACCCCGGTGGGTCTGACAACAGCCAAAAGTATCAGGCCCTTACCATCTCATCAATAGATAAGTCTTTAAGTCGGAACCGTCATAGAGTCTGAAGTCTAACCCACTGGTGTGCAAGACTCCATAGGATGTAGAGCGAGGAACATCGCCATCTAGAAATGGGTAATTGACAATGTCAAAATCAAAATCGTCACGTTTATCATAAACTTTGGTAGGAACAATATCATTAGAAATGGACAAATGCAAGTCTAAGATGCGGCTTTGGTATCAGAGTAATTAGCGTTATTAAGTTGGAGCTCTGAAAGGTATATTTGACTTACCATATTGTCAAAATAAACATTAAAATGTTAAAAATATCATCCAAATATCTGGATGTAGTGTTGAAAGCGTCAATAATATCAGACTGCTTATGATCAGAAAGAGACATCATAAAGTCCTTATCAAAGCAAAACAGGAATAAATTGGCAACCAGGGAAGTACAGCTAGCCCATAGGAATCCCTATTACTTGTCTATAAAACTTGGTGCCAAATGATGTCCAACAAAAACTTCAGCGCATCACTCGCATTTTGACAAGACCGTGCATGATATTTTTTTAGAATTTTTCAAAGTAAAGAATGTGTTTCTGTCGTTACATGCAAGGTAAGGAGAGCCTTCTCTATTGAAAGTAATTTCAATAAGATCAATACGTTTAAATTTAATCAAATTATGAGGTAAAATAGTGTAAAGAGAGGAAAATCATAAGTATACCAATTTGCGACACAAGAAATCTCTAGCTTTAATTTTAGGAAGATTTCACTTGAATTTTTAATAGACCAAATTGATTCTTACAGGAGCTTCATAAACCGTTTCACAGTACTTAATAACATGTTGTAAACAGCTGTAAGACATACTGTTAACAATTGAGAAAGTTCTGTTGTCGTACAAGAACTAGAATTAGCAATAAATCTTGCTTTATATGGTTTTATGGAGTTTAGATAACCAATACAACGTAGGAACTCTGTCTTGATTTTCTTTAGCTTTTACACCAAAATGTAGGGCTGTATGACAACCATTCCCATTGACAACCACCCTCTCACTCAAAGAAGGCAGCACTTTATTAGGGTCTGGATGGGGTATAATGATTAGTGAATAATGGCCCTTTTATAATGTATAGTGAATAATTAGCCCAAAAAATAATGAATAGTGAATAATGAGGGCCTAAAAATTAATGAATAATCCTATTTTTTAATGAATTGAAGAAAAAATTAATGACTAGTGAATAATCAGATTTCAATGCCACCTTTCTTACTTTTATTGAATGATTGGTCTTATTTTAATGAATAACCCAAAATTTTAATGAGATGAATAATGGGCTAAATTTTAAATGAATAGTGAATACCAGATCCCCACCCCATCCAGACCCTCGTTCATAGGCACTAGTGTTAATACGCTCACATTTAAGAGTATTAATATAATACAATCGTCAAACAACTACAACATTGTTAGCCCCTTTATCTGCTGGAACCAAAACATAGTTCATATGAAAATCCTGGATAACTTGTTTAAAATGACGAAAAGAAGATTTAGGTTTAGGGGGTGAAAGATGTGTATTACGAGAGTAAAATGAAATACGAGTATCAATAATTTAAAAAATCTTGATCTTTCATTCCTTCAACACATCAGGTTTAACATTTTTTCGTTTACACCAACGATTACTGAAGTCATTTAAAGAAGCAGCGATCTCTCTACGACATTTAGGGAAATCAATATTAGAGGGAAATATATATTTAGGGCCTTTAGAAATAATATTGCGAACTCTAGCGTCAGGAATGACATTTAGATTACCTGTTATCACATGTTCTGCAGGGGAATATATATAATTAGAATTATGACAATCTCAGGAGTCGGGAGTATTGGAATCTATATTTATATCAATTACAATTTTATTGATACAATTTTATTGAAGTAAAATATAGTAGACCTAATTGGTTTGTTATAAAACCACAATATATTTTAAGCATTCGTCTCAAAAACTGTTTCACAATGTTTTATAACATGGTTTTCAATCGCAGTAAAGCTAGAAGTCAAATTAAAGACAACTCAGAAGTAGTACATGAGCTAGAATTAGCAATAAAGCGTGGCTTATAGGTCTTTTATGAAGTTTAGATAACCAGTATAACGTAGGAAGCTTGCTATGATCCACATCAACAAATACACAAAACTAAGCAACTATATGGCATCAATGTCTACCAACGACACACCTCTCATCAAGCAAATTATGTTCATATGTCTCAGCAGTGCTACGCTCTGCTTTAGAGTGTTAATGAAGTAACTTTTACAAACGACCACAACGTTGTTAGCTGCCAAGACTGACTTAACAGTGTGATCAAACAAATGCAACATCGTATCTACATTCTGATGCATGTCACCAAACCATTTGCTTATTTTAAATTTTGCCTTTAACCCTCTTTTATATAAATCATTTTGAAAAAGTAACAGATTATGAGAATAAGATACCCATATATATTGCATTGTAAGCTATGTTTGAACTTCTTTCATTTCAACATCATTAAATAAAAAAATTGTTTTATATTTTCTCCCACTTTTGCTTAAAATAATGATATTAGTCCTCTTTAAGTTGACTGTTAATCTATGTGAAGCACAAAAAATGAATAATTTGGTAAGACAGCTTTGTAATCCTGTCTCAGATGTAGAAAGTAAGACAAGGTTAGTATAGAATCAAGTGTAAAATTTCAGCCAGAAATTCCAGAGAAGAATAAAGATGTGTTATTAGCAACTGCCTGTAAGAGTTTTAGTAGAAAAAGGACCCAAAACTTTGGGGCATGTGGTCTTCAACAAGGGCTTGTTAACTATAGTGGTGTGGACGAAAAATCCCATTAGAGCAAATTGTAGACCTCTTACATGTAAAAAATACAGCTTCTACAGACATTTTGTAGCACGCTGTCCATATAGCTAGAACATCTCCAGAGTAAATAGTAAGGAGGTAAATAGTAAAAGCAATATTGTTTCAGAGGATGAGTCTGAAGTGCTATTTACCAGTCACAATCAAGAAGAAGTGTCTTTTAAGTGGCCATGTGTTTATGTGGTACTTGACAGTGTATGTAGCAGCATAGTTTGGGGTATGAAATGGTTGAGCTACTACATTGAATCTTTAGATGAAAGTAACAAGGATAAAGTTAAGCTAAGTTTTGGTCAAAAGAATTTCATGTTTGGTGGAGGAAGGCAGCTCAAATCTCAAGGTGTTTATGTATTCCAGCAGTGGTTGCAGGGAAAGAAATGACAATACAAACAGATCTTGTTGCAACTAATATTTCATTATGATTATCAGGAAAGGCTATGAAAAAAAATAGATTTGACCAATGATACTGCAACTATTTTCGAAAAATTTATAATGCTGAATATCATTGTCTTGCGCAGGCGCGATACTAAAGAATCGTCAGTATTTGATAAAATGCTTCCGGTCGATGACAATGTGCTGAATATGACTTCTCATACTGGTCAATGTAAATGCACCGGTGCTTGCTACAACGAGCTGGTAGTTGCATTTTCAGCACAGGTGGTGGCGTAAAAGGTAAAAAAATCCATACCTGTTGCCTTAATGATTTATTTATAAACTTGCATTTATTTTATTTGTGATGACACCTGGCGCACAGACCACCGATAACATTGCAGTTTATAGCTCTGCCAAGCAATTGGTGATTTAATTCATGGTTTGGACTGCAAATCCAACAAAGTTCTGGAGTTTTGTCGTGACAGGTGCTTTTTTCTAGTGTAACTGCCTAAATTGAGGGGAATATGCATGTCTAAGCACAGCTGTTATCATATTTACATGTAATAACATCCAAAAAATCGTTGTAGCAACAACCGGTGAGTTTACATAGTGTGCTTCTTCAGGACAACATCAGTGTGTACTATACACAAAAACAGCAAGTACATTGTCTAAGCCGGGAAGTATTTTTCAAATACTAACCTGTCTGATTTGAGTGGTACATGTGACATATTTGTTTACAGATAGCGTCATCAAATCATGTGATTCACCCGATTGGTTGATTCAAACTTGTTATCAATCTGCGTCATCATGCGTCACTGAAACCACGTTTTTGACCCGAAATGTTTATTGTTGAAAATCTTATCATTGTTTCGCTAAATACTGTAATCCCAATAATTGTTATTGTTTAGCTACCATTTAGGCTACTTGATGTCTCCATAAACGGATTATTTATAGCCATTCAGTGCGTGTTACTTTTTTAACGTAGCGTTTTGTATAATGCACACAGCATATTGACACAAACCCGACTTTTCAGTCCTGATATGCCTTAGCAGACAGGTCGATTCTTTTGTATAGCGCCTGCACAGACAATGACAGCAGGTTTTACTCATGAGGACGATTTTCCTGTGAAGATCGACCCAAACATTAGAGACCCGTGTGATGAGAAGATTGTGATGAGGAATTGATTAAGAGTATAAAATTTTATCATATGACGTTGCGTCTGGGAGTGAAATAACGCCATGCAATAAAATCGATAAACCACAAGTGGGAAAACGTTTTGATGCCCTTGACAACTTTGCATACATAATGACAAAATTAAAATGTTTTACGGCAGAAATGAGATTTCAAAGTAATCTTATTCTCATATGATAAATGGAATCTAACATTCATTCGTGCTCTTGTATAATTGAATTTATTAAACTAGTTTCGATATCAAGTTTACCAGGCTTGGCTTTGAGAAAGCATGTTGAATCGCTCGGCAAGCCTCGCGATGTCAACAAGCGTTTTCAAAGCCTTGCCAGGTAAACTTGATATCAAAAGACACTCACCTAGTATTCTCTATGTATGCTGGAGCACATGCATAAAAACAACATGAAGTGCAATAAGGACAATAGGGGAGCTGTACAGGATAAAGTCAGTACTAGTGATTCAAAACATTTTTAGACCAAGCCAAAATAATGTTTCATGACCAAATAAACAAGACGAAGTGTCTTAATACAGAATTTAATAATTACACGAGGGAGTGGAGAAAAGAAACCCTAAGTTTTAATGAATGTTCAAATAAACTGGACAATTTTGTTTAAATTATTTAAGGACATATTGTTACGACATAAAGCCGGTCAGGAAGGAAGAGGGGAAATCTTATTGGAAAATTCCTTTATGCCATTCGATGCTACCAGGGAAAAATAATGCACACAACTAGCAAAAACTTTTCAGTACTTTATGTACTAAGAAAACATCAACAACACATTAATATACAATGACACCACCTACGCTGTTATTTCTGGCTAATTGACCATCCTATACTAGGGCAAGTTGCCACTCCAAGATCATTTCAATTAGAATCAATCTTGGAGTGTCCTGCTCTAGATGTACGTCAACTAGTCAGAAATAAAAGACGTAAAGAATATGATTCACATATAACTTAAGTTCTCAGTGAAAACAAAATTGGGCCCTTTAATATTTCAGTTCTCGTATTGATGAGAAATCACGAGATTATACGCACCTGCGAACACTATAACTGTCGATATTTCACGCGTCTCGCGAACACTATGTCTTCTTAGCCGCACGTTGTCTACTTCAGACAATCGGCACTGAGGTGATCTATCCTGTACTTTGGTCGTTACCGGTTTCGCATATAATTTCTTGCGCATAATGTTGATCGTCTTTCTAGACGTCAAGATTAGTATAAGTGGTTCTTCCTATACAACGGTTCCTGATCGTATCCCCACGTTGGGACATCAGATTCACTTATAACAATTCAAGCCGGTTGGCTCCCGACTCGGCCTATTCTACGTGGTTGGACGTAACAATTGGGGCCTGATCCACGCTGTTCGTGGCCTGAGGGGGACAGCTAATAAGTGCCCTCAGGTATCAATCATTCGGCTTTCCAACACTCAGCCTCCAACGTAGGAGGGGACACAAGAGACGATTCTGCAAAAAACAATCTACTTTTAGAATCTCAGAATCACTCTGTTGCGTCAATAATGGAGTTGTTCGTTTGAAGTTCACAAAAATAGAAATAATTTCAGTGGTCTTACTTTTTTAAATTACAGCCTAACCATATAAGCCCGCGATTAGCCCTCACCCGTGGGTGTATGGCTAACGGCTCCCATGCGGTTAGGATGGATTTATTCTTCTTAATATCCACACTCAGAATTATATAATAGAGAAGTATTTTTAGTGACTGGCCTATGTCAGCGCTAAACAATACCTCTTATGCCAAACAAACAAACCCATACGTAACAAAATTTCCAATACGCTGTCCTAACGTCACCCTGGTTTGAGACGTTATCGCAGCCGAAACATCAAGATCCCTTGGCCCTTTTTCCCTTCTTGGTCACGTTATGTAGATAGTTTCGAGGTTTACAAATACTGATACCAATTCTCTTAAAATTCCAGGAAAACGTTGAACAGTGTGGTGCCAACGTAACGTTTGGACGTTTACGTTGGACATCACCCTGCCCACGCGCTAATTTCGTACATGTATAGTATAACCTATCAGTTGTAAACAACTAATTATGACCTCTCGGCAAACATATTTACATCAATATTGAGAGATTACATTCTGCTGTTTTATGTGTGTAAAAACGTACAATATTTTTTACATTTACTATGGTGTAACAAATATTTTTACATTTACTTTGGTGTAACAAATATTTTTACATTTACTTTGGTGTAACATTACACCTACCTAATCTCTAAACATACATGTCAGCTATCACCCTATTTATGTAAGTGTGTTGTAGTGTATGCACCTAACCCTTATTCTTATATGCGTCAGATATAACTCGAGGTGACACATACAGGTCGCTACAGAAAGTCGACTATCACTGGCAGTTAAATCGTCTTTCCAACAACGCCATATAAAATCACAACAACTTAAAATCTAGCTGCTAAAATTGTTTTTCACCTATCGGTCCCTGGTAAATCTTTCAGCATACCATTATAGTTTTATGAGCAGGCCCGACATGGCCTGTGACTACTTTTGTCCGAAATAACCCGACGAGTCCATCCGGACAGCTTTTACTATAGCCGCAATAATGGTCCCAGCAGATTTTTAGGCACTACGCATATGCGTAGCTTCATACGCAAGTGCGTAACAATCGCTATTTTCACCGAAAAAACGGGACGTTATTGATAACACCCGATATAACTCGTACACAGAATGCTGGCCGATTCAACAGACGACAAAATAGAAAACGAGTGACTTATTATTTCAATACAATGTGACATGCTAGAGACATCGCGTTTCAATGCAATAACACGAATCGCCATAGCCCTGTCATGTACAATTTCAACACAGTAAAAATATATATAACTTCACGTACCTTTTATAATAATGAATAGCGTCTCTATATCGAACCTTTCAACGGTATCTTTAAAATGTCCCCTAACAAGAATGGGAAATTCCATCCTTTATATAGTGAAAATTGCACAAGATCTCCAAGATATTCAAGAAAAGTAACGGAATCGTGCAAGCGTTGATAAATATAGACACAATGAATTCCATCTCAGACAAACGACCTTTTATTGGGACTATTAGTAGAAAAGGTACCGTATCATGGTTCGAATAGGTGACCAAGTGCATACCTAAACCTTTGCGTATTTGTGCGTATACGCAACCATCACTGATTCTGTTGTTCCATCTATTCTGCATCGTAACACATATGCTACTAAATACTTCCCATATTGAAATATTTTCAATACTTTGCATACAGTTTGTTAATGCATAGGCTATCCATTTATGAAATAAAAAGGATAGGTCAACGTGCTTATTTTTTCAGAATCTCATATTGAAGCTTACAGCATTTGACCAATTTTCTAGAAATATAAAATAATAACACTAGTCCTAACTATCGAGTTAAAACGGTTGTAGTCTTCAGCCAGCTTCTTTCTTTTAACTTAAATTATTGCCCATGACCTCAAACTTTTAAGAAAATGTGCATGTTTACTTGTTATCCCATGCTGTAACAAGATACTGCATGATATATTTTGGCAATTCGTCTAAAAATGGAATTTGTTTTTAGAATAAATCATATATTAAAAAATCTGATATTGAAAATCTTGAAAATTTATTTTTAATTCATGGACTATTATAATACCTTTCAGAAAAAAGAATAAAAATCTGGGGTCACCAAACTAATTCTCTTTCTAGAGAGCACAATTTAACCCCACCCCAATAGGTTTCATGCGTAATTCAATATAAAAAGTTGGGGGATGACCATTTCGGTCGTTTTGATGATGCCATTTTACTAGTTTATGAAGACTTAGTAATTTAGCATTAAAATGTTAAAAAAGAAAGAAAAAAACACACTGAAAATATGTGCGCAACCGGAAATCGATCCTAGTCCTCTGGCTTTGTAGCCAGACACGCTAACCACTAGGCCACGAGGTCAGGTCGTGCGCCGCTCTAAATAACCTTACAAATAGTATAGACTCGGCCACTATCGTATTCGTAATCAGGGTTATTGTGTACGTCGTTTGATTTCGACTGAGCTACATTTATCTGTCTTTAGTGCTTAAACGATCAGTTCTGAAAAGATGTCAATAGATATTTCGAACAAACTTTAATTAGTTATTTTGTGAAGAAAATGTCGGAACACCGATATGACATAAGAATATTGGAAGCTGTGTTGATCCGAATCCGTTAAGGGTCGAAAGACAGGACCAAGACAACTATCCCCGTTTGCAGACGCGTGAAAGGTGCGCATTGGAAATAGCCGCATATGTCTTTAATAAAGAAGTTGATTTTCCTGGGACGAAAGGAGGGGGTGGTGTAAACTGAGATATTAGACGTCAGGTCTTTCCTGATTATACTCACTTACTTTTTAAAAATACAGTGAGATGAAATATGCAAGAGAATATAAGGATATATCAAGGGTGTGAGGGTGGGGTAAAAAGAATCTGTCCGGAGGATCACCAATTAACATCACTAGGCTTGCCTAGCGAGGGACAGATTTTTCTATCCCAGCTCACGCAAATAATGGATTCTTTTTCTTGCACACCATTATATATGGCATTTTTATTTTTAAGAAGGGCTCCCAGATGTTTCTGAATATGCTGAGATACGACATGATATGATGCGTTACTTAACAAACCAATGTCTCACTTGACGACCATGTGCGTGAGTTTCAACCAATACAACCAATGTAACTTTGCTGTGTTCGTGGCCTCCAGTCACCTGATCATGAAGAGAATATTGGGTGTTCAAAGGCTGATTTGCTTGTGCTAAACTCCGATTCCTGAAAGGTATCGAAGTCTGCTTGCAGTCTAGCAGAAGAAGGTCAACTTGTTTACCTGTTACTAGTTGCCTGCCGAGGTCTTCAACAAGCTGACTTAGTTGAGTTCCACATGAATCCTTTTCTCTGAAACCATGCTGGAGATCATATACTATAGTATATTATGCTGATTAAGATGTTGAGTGAGCTTAGATGCACTTATATGCTCCGTGACCTTGCATAGTATGCACGTGAAGGAGTTAGGCCTATAATTGGCTGGATCACTTTTACTTCCCTTTTTGAAAACCGGACTAACATTGGCTTTTGTCCAATCTGAATGAATCTTGCCTGTAGAGATTGACTTTTCGAATAGTAGTTGGATGACTGGAGCTGTAATGTATTTAGAGACAATACGGTTTGTACTATAACTACTTTATTCTACAAGTGTATACGAACAAGTGACAATGTGGGTTAAGCCTGCAAGATTATATTGCTGCTGCTGCGAGAGTGCATGAGTCATCTATAGTATATATCCTGACATCTCCCCTCTTAAGATCTTTGAATTATTAATTAAATTGATCTTTAATTTAAAATTATATTAACTAAAGAAATCTGCATTAAAATCATGAATGAATCACTGAACTTTATTTCACGAATGGGAGACGCAGTTCTTTCAGTACACCGTCATTAATCATTTGACAACAAGCTGTTGACTGTTTCTTCTGGCCACAGAGTCTGGGTGATAATCTGAAAGTAATTAGGTGGCGATAAATTTATGTGCGGCTCTCAGTTAAATAAACATTATCAGCAGTGTGTAATTTCCATGATGTGAAACATTAATCCGTTGGAATTTTGTTTTCTTCTACACTGTATTCCAAAAATTAGAAATGAGAATAAGCACTACACTGTGATAACAGAAAACATCTCATCACTAGGTCTGAAGTACTTTTATAATATGCGCTTATTAAAAAAACAATAATAAAAATAGATAATGATTAGTAATAAACAAATAAAACCTACTATTTGACCAGACTGCATAATAAGATGTTTACTATTTTGAACACTATTTTGAACACAATTTTGAACACTATTTTGAACACTATATTATAACACACTCATTTAAACTTTTGTACTGATCTTAATCCATATCCAATGACATAACGAAATCTTCAAATCGTTTAGGCATCTTAACAACGCGACCACTAGCTGTAGTTTTCTGTCCCAAAGGTATAGGTTGTGCTGGTTCCTGTACATGTACTATGTTGTCATTATGATTTTCATCCTCTAGGTCGAATTGTTGTTGTTTCGTTCTGTTTTCCTCCGTTTTGAGTATGTGTTCCCAGTTTCTTCTTAATATTGAGCCCGAATCAGTTTTTATGTTAAACGATCTTGGTTCTGGGCATTTGCTTTCAACAAATCTTGGTTCCCAGCGTTTCTTATCAGATCTTATTCTGACCTGATCTCCTGGTTTTAGCAGTTTTAACGGTTTAGTTTTTCTATCATAATAACGTTTCTGTTCTTGCTGTTTTTGACTTAATACCGAAGGAACATTTGTTTCAACTTTCTCCGGATTCAACAATGAGGGCTTGATCGGTAAAACTGTCCTAGTTCTATGCCCATACAGAAGTTGAACTGGCGATTCTAGACCATCCAAAGGTGTATTTCTCAGTTCTAAGAGAGCAAGATATGGGTCATTTCCACTCTTTTTTGCTTTCATTAACAGTTTTTTCACAGTTTGGACTGTTCTTTCAGCCATACCATTTGATCTCGCATACCTTGGACTGGACGTTATATGTTCAAACTGATATGTTTTCGCGAACTCTGCGAACTTTTGGCTAGCATAACTAGGACCATTGTCTGAAATTAGTTTCTCTCCTATTCCATGTCGCGCAAAGTGCTGCTTCAACGCATATATTGTATCCTCAGTACCTGTTCCATTAACTTTAGATACTTCAAAGAACTTGGAATAGAAATCCACTAATACCAAATAGTGCTGTCCATCTAATTCGAACAAATCAGTTCCTAAAATCTGCCATGGCCTCTCAGGAATTTCATGTCCTTTCATAGGTTGCTTTGCCTGTTTATTTCTGAATTCATTACAGATTTCACATGAAGCAACTTTGTCCCTTATTTGACCATTTATTCCTGGCCAAAATACGATTTCCCGAGCTCTCCTAAGGCATTTCTGAACTCCCAGATGGCTTACATTATGGATTTTATCAAGCATTTCTTTATGTATACTTTTTGGTACAATCAGTCTTTCTCCTTTCAATAAAAATCCATCCATTTCACTCAATTCATCACGAAAATTCCAGTACTCTCTCAAACAAGGATCAACATTGTGCTTAATTTGTGGCCAACCCTGTAGAACTGTTTCTCTAAGTTTAATCAACACCATATCATTTTCAGTTTCATGCCTTATCTTTGACATAATTTCCTGGCTGACTGGTATATTCCCAATGCTGAATACTGTATACTCTCTACAGTTTTCATTTCCTTCTGTTGTTTTCAATGGCTTTCTGCTTAAAGTGTCACTGATGAACATTTCTTTGCCTGGTTTGAAAATCACATTTAAGTCATATTTCTGGACTTTCAACTTCATTTTAGCTATCCTGGGTGGCACAAGATATAATGGCTTCTTAAACAGTATCTCCAATGCACGGTGATCACTTTCTACAGTTACTTTCTGACCAAAAATATAGGAATGAAACTTGGTTGCTCCATACACAATCCCCAATATTTCTTTCTCAATTTGTGCATTGTTCTGTTCTGTTTTAGTCAATGACCTAGATCCATAAGCTATAGGCTGTCCATTCTGCATTATGCATCCACCTAAACCATCCTTGGAAGCATCGACTTGTAGGGTTATTTGCCCTTGATTCTGATCATAATATTTCAAAACTGGTGCTTTGGTGATAACCTCCTATAATTGCTGAAAACATTTTTTATGTTCCTCAGTCCAATGCCAAGCAACATCCTTTTCTAGCAATTGTCTCAAAGGCTTATTTAAACTTGACAAGTTTGGAATATATTTTCCAAGGTAATTGATCATTCCATTAAATCTCATAAGCTCAGTTTTGTCCTGTGGCTCTTCCATTTGCAAAATAGCCTCAACATGGCTTTCACTTGCTTTTAAGCCTTGCTTTGTGAAGGTATGACCTACATAGGTTACTTCAGGTAGCCCTATTTTAAGTTTTGACCTGTTCAATTTAAGATTCAAGTCTCTAGCTTTCTGTAACACGGCCCGTAATCTCTTATTATGTTCTTCAATGTCACTACCCCACACTAATATGTCGTCTACGATGACTGCACACCCTTCCACGTTCTCGTATAGCTGACATACATTTCTTTGCCACACTTCTGGCGAACTGGAAAGTCCAAATGGCATTCTCAGAAATTTATACCTGCCAAATGGTGTATTAAACACAGTCAAATTTGTACAGTCTTCTCTTAGTCTTATTTGCCAAAATCTAGAGCTGGCATCGCATACACTAAAAACAGAAGCTCCATCAACCATCGCTGCTACCTCCTCGACAGTTTTCATTGGATAATGCTCCCTTTTTATGTACTTATTCAAATCCCGAGGATCAAGACATATCCTTACATCCTTTTTATTTGCTTTTTCGGCAACTACAATGCTATTTACCCAGTCTGACGGTTCACTCACTGGCTCAATCACTCCATCCCTTACCATTCTTTCTAGCTCCTTTTTGACCTTTGACCTTTGAGCAAATGGTATTTTCCTAGGTGGGTGAATAACTGGTTTTGCATCGTCTTGGAGTTGAATATTATAATCTCCAGGTAGGCATCCGAGTCCTTCAAATACATCCTTGTATTCATTTAACAACTGATTAGGATCTTCAGTGTTCACTGTATACATCCTTTTAATCAACTGTAAGTCTAGACATGTCTGTAAACCCAAAACAGGCTGTGATTTGTGATCTACAACTTGAAATTCTACCGGTGTGAATTTCTCTCTTGTTCCAACTTGTAGTGTAGCCTTACCAATTGTGTTCAGTTTATGTCCTGAATATGAAATAAGTCTGCATCTTGATTTTCTCAATGGACTACTGCTCAGTTTATTGTATATTTTGAAAGATAGAAAATTTACCTGTGATCCAGTATCCAATTTCATTTCAAGATTTTTACCACTTATTTAAACTACTATTTTCCAATCTTTTTCCTGTGTCAAGTCATTTTCAATCGATTCCACAAAATACTGTTCATATTCCCAGTCTGAGTCATCATTCTGGTTAGTTCCATCTAACGCATGTACTTTCTGTCTTTTACACATTTTTGCAAAATGATTCAGCTTTGAACAGTTTCTACATTTCTTTCCAAAAGCAGGACATTTCTTTTTTTCATGAGTATATCCACATCTTTGGCACTTGTATGATTGTGACAGATCCTTGCGTGGCTGCTGTCTATGAGGTTGTTGTGCTGCTCCATTCTTTGCAGGATTCTGTCTAGGCTTAAAATTTCCTCTCTTCCTTGGCTTTTCTTCAGTCAGACCTTTTAATTGTGTCTGACTAGTCTCAGCCGCCCGACATGCATCTATTGCCTTTACTAACGTAAGGTCTGGGTCCCTCAACAGCCTGGCTCTTACCTCGTCACTTCTAATACCGCATACTATCCTGTCGCTAATTAATGAGTCTTTCAAAGTACTAAATTCACACAAACTTGCTTTGTTTTTCAAGTCTGTCACATATGCATCTATGTTCTCCCCATCTTGCTGATTTCTTGCATTGAAAATGTGTCTCTCATATGTTAAGTTCTTTCTAGGATTGCAGTACGCTTTAAATTTCTCCATAATTTTGTCTAATTTCATGTTGTCGCCATCTGTTGCCCAAGTGAAAGTATTGTAAATTTCTAAATTTTCAGGTCCAATCGCATGAAGAAATGTACTTGATTTTATACTGTTTTCTTTTTCTGCAATTCCAGTTGCTGTCATGTAAATTTCGAATTGTTGCTTAAAACGCCTCCAATTTTCTGATAAATTTCCAGTTAAACATAATGCAGTTGGTGGTTGTAATCGTTCCATTTTTTATTTTTTTATTTTCCTCTTTCAGAATTAAAATAAATCCAAATTGTTTCTTCTGACACCATGTAATGTATTTAGAGACAATACGGTTTGTACTATAACTACTTTATTCTACAAGTGTATACGAACAAGTGACAATGTGGGTTAAGCCTGCAAGATTATATTGCTGCTGCTGCGAGAGTGCATGAGTCATCTTTAGTATATATCCTGACAGGTGCCATTCCCTGTCTTAGGTCTTTTATAATTATAGGTTTAACTTAATGCTTTTTTTATTTTACAAGGATTCCAAACAGCCCTGGGGCTACTAGTTGGTCTCCTTAATTATAGGTTTAATTCCAAGTGGGCCTGGGGCTTTTTCTGGTCTGAGGTTTGAAAGTAGTTTGAGAATACCTTTCAGGTCAATGTTGATTTCAGGCATTTTAGGATAGCTGCATTGTAATTTTTTAGGTATACAGGCAGAAAAATAGTCTTGGAGTTCATCAATGCATAAATGGCTAAGCTTGGGTGGTGATAGTTGTGAAAATACATATTGAAATTGCTTATGTAACAAAGTGGCTTTATCTTTATTTTGAGAAAATATATCACCGTGAGAATCCTGTTTAGCATTTTTTTCAGGGGGAACAATTTTTTCGGAGCAAATCTCTCTTTGTCTGAGTCAATGTCAATGTTATCTTCTTCATCACTGAGGCCCTGTGCTGATTGAAGGTAATAATTATAAGTAGTCCTTATTTTAGACTGAACAAAGTGTTTCACCTCCTTAAAGTGACGTCCATTACTGGGGTGTACTTCTTCTGTTTCTGAACGAGACTATCTCGCTTACGAATCAACCGCTTAATAGGTTGGGTAATCCATGGAAGATTTCTTTTCGAACCAATTTTCATTATAGGGACAAACTGGGAAATATCTTTATATCAATTATAGTTTTGAGGAGAGCCAAATTTCTTCTACACCTTTATTATCATGGTTTTTCAGAATTTTATCACAGCTTGATTTGATATTAGACTTAGAGCCTTCCCAGTTTGTTTATCAGATCTTGGATTTTGCTCACTTTTCATATCATGGGCGGATTCAGAGGGGGGACAGGGGGTCCGGACCCCCCCCTCCTGAAAAATCACAAAATATAGGGTTTCTTAGCAAAACTGGCCCGGATCACCTGAAAAATCACAAAGCTACCAAGCCAGCATTCAATGCTGGACCATCATCATTTCGCTGGCGGCCGTTGATGGCCCATTTATAGTGATGTTTGGATCCTCTATGCCCTCATTAACTAACAAAAAAATAAACGTTATCAAATTTGGACCCCCTCTGACTTAACTTTCTGGATCCGCGCATGCATATGGTTTGATATTAGCATTTACAAGAACCATGTCATGATTTGCAATGGTAGGGTGTATTTCTATGTTACTTGCAAGAGTATGGCTTGATGTGAGGAAATAATCCAGGATATGTTCGCCTCTTGGGGGTTCACTTACAATCTGTACTAGGCTGTAGCCATCAAGTTAGGAAACAAAGTCTTCATAGTGTGTAGGGAGGCTAAACCCCGACTTCAAAGTGGGCACATGATCCTGGTCCCAGGAGAATTAGGGATAATAAAAGTCTCACAGGAGCCATGCGTTACCTTGAAGTGAATGGGCGAGATCCCAAAGAACGTCTGAGTTCACATGCACTTTGGCTGTCCTCGTCTATTAGTTTACAATAGGCAGCTACGTACAAGGGCTTGGTTTTGGACATTTCAATTTAACCCAGATAATCTTGCGCTCTGTTTTAAATTGAGATAATCTTGCGCTCTGTTTTAAATTGCTTGACGCCGCCGCCACTTGTACCCACTTGTACCCGACTCCGTATCCTGTCTAAACAGGGTAAAGCCAAAAAACTGGTTATAACTCAAGTGTCAGAGGGGCTCTAACTTTGAAAATGTTTTTTTTTTTTTTTTTTTTTTTTTTTCTTGACAAAAAGTGGGCCATCATCGGCCTGACAGCGAAACGCCATGGCGTTTCGCAGGCGGGCCGATGATGGCCCAACATTGAATGCTAGCTTGGTAGCTTTGTGATTTTGAGGCGATCCAGACCAGTATTGCTAAGAAATCCTATATTTTTGTAATTTTTCAGGGGGTTCGACCCCTCTGGGTCCACGCATGCTCAGTGCCTACCACTATGTCCGGTTTGTGGTTGCCAAGAAGAGCATAGAATTCTGCTTTCCTGTTAACTATTGACTAGCAGTTTATATTCAGTGCTTTTAGGTTATAAATTGCATCTAGAAAATTTTCTATTAGGCCTCAGCAGCGAAGGTGATCTCGTTTGGAGGACTCGGAAGATTCCTCTGAATTCCTTTAAAAATAACTGGTAGGAGACGTCAGGTCCGTAAACTTGCCGAATCTGGCCAAATTACCGAATCGGACCCTAAAATGGCATATGAGCTCCTTGATGTAAAACATTAGAATATTAATGGATATACACTATAATAGAATATTTTATTCGACAGACCAACTACATAGCAGGTGTTCACCGAACAACATTTTAACAACAACAACACAATTAATTCATGACAACAACACAATGAATTCATAAAAAGTTCAATATAAGTCTTATGTGTATCTTGTTTCTAATTTATGTCAAGTCGGTTAATAGCTATACATAGCTAATGTTATTCTATTTATGATTGTCTGCAATTGACGATACTTTTATGGATAATAAACAGCCACTATGATGATGGGTCACAACAAAGTACTGAATAAAAGTATACATAAGAACAAAACAGATCACAGCAATTCAACACACAGGACATTATATCAAAACATACATAAAATGATATAAAACATTGAACAACTGTATTAAAATGATTCCACCACTGTTTTTATGATGTGGGGATCGTCAGAAACCGCCATAAAGACACATTCTAATGAATCTGACCCCCACAGAATAATAAGAAGAACGAACCCAAAGCTAGAGCAATGAGCCATTCTCAACACCATCTATGATTCATATTGTATATATTCAGAACGAGTGCTCTAAGCCCAAGAAAGGAACCTAAAAACCCTTAGAAGATGTCCATAAGCTTCCAGCTTAAGCAGGAAGCCCAGCCCAAGCAGGAAGCGTAAATACCAAATGTGCACTGAATTCAAGATATCCTTTAAAATTGTCTTCATCTAATAAGCTAACACATATGAACTGTCAGATTAACCTACCACACATAGTAAGACACCACACGAATCAATGTATGCCCAAGCAAGGAAAGCCTTGTTCTATTTATACTCTCCACACGGGTGGTAAACCTAGGAACTACCACGAAATTGTGTTAACGTAATTTTGTTCCCAAGCCACATCCGGGACACGTCGTGGTAGTTTCCAGGCCGAAAATTGGATAAAGAAAGGTTGGTGTCACTTTCATTTTTGTTTTATTTTACAACTTAGAACAAACAATGGTGGAATCCGACAATGTGGTTCCGTGTAAGTATGTCTCAGCGTCCCCTCTAGCCCAAAATTTTGTTTGAAAAGTTATTTTCTTTCTTTTGGTACGTGTTTCCCCACTGAGCATTGGACCAACTTTCCCCAAAGTTCGAAGGATTTTAGCCCATATCTGTCAAATTGAATGGAATTTGATATCATTTGACGATGGAAATGATAAAAAGACCCTGAATAAACATTTCTACACAGAAAAAAAATCTGAGCATTTACTCGTAAACGATTCATGCCCCGTTCGTCCTGTGTGGTAGTTTCCAGCTCATCGTGGTAGTTAAAATGCTATCGTGGTAGTTTCCAAGACTTTGTAGGAATTTAGTAGTAGTTCGCATCAGCAGATTTCCACTATTCAGGGGCTACTTCATTTTTATAAAGACAGGGTGTGCGGGCCGAACCTTGAATACTCCTCTTATTCATACGAAGACCTTTTCAAATAACCTTTTGTCAGATAACAAATGACGACTGCCTGAATTTTAATTTTAGTTGGCTATTGAAATGATGAGAGGAATGAAAAGAAGGGATATTCACGTTTTTTTGTTTTTGAATAAACATGCTTTTTAATTATCAAATAACATGCCCGTTCATCGTCACACTCGCATGTATATAAAAAGTGTCCCAACCCGAGGATATTTCCCTTTTTTCAGAAGCGCAAGTACTAACAATACTTTGGGCCAGTAGTCTTAGCCTGCCATTTTATTTTAAAGCTGACTGAACATGGAGAACGTAGCGAGTGACGCAATTTTTTATATCATTTTTTTTTGTCTGTTGCTTGGGACACCACGGCTCAACTGATGACCTTCTTTTGCTTTAGATTTCCAGAGGTGTTGTTTGGAAGTCCAGGGCATGGTCTCCACCTGTCAAGCATCACATTGAATCTCGAGTCCTCAGCTTAGCTTCCTCATGGTGTTGAAATGTGGTTTATTTGTTCACCGTGGTAATTAATTGACGAGTTCGAGGGTTATCATGCGAAACAAACAACCACTATAATGTTTTGTAACACTTCAGAAATGTATCCTATAAAGTCTTGGAAACTACCACGATAGCATTTTAACTACCACGATGAGCTGGAAACTACCACACAGGACGAACGGGGCATGAATCGTTTACGAGTAAATGCTCAGATTTTTTTTTCTGTGCAGGAATGTTTATTCAGGGTCTTTTTATCATTTCCATCGTCAAATGATATCAAATTCCATTCAATTTGACAGATATGGGCTAAAATCCTTCGAACTTTGGGGAAAGTTGGTCCGATGCTCAGTGGGGAAACACGTACCAAAAGAAAGAAAATAACTTTTCAAACAAAATTTTGGGCTAGAGGGGACGCTGAGCCATACTTACACGGAACCACATTGTCGGATTTTACCATTGTTTGTTCTAAGTTGTAAAATAAAACAAAAATGAAAGTGACACCAACCTTTCTTTATCCAATTTTCGACCTGGAAACTACCACGACGTGTCCCGGATGTGGGTTGGGAACAAAATTACGTTAACACAATTTCGTGGTAGTTCCTAGGTTTACCACCCGTGCTCCAACTGTAAATAAAACCGTGCTTCCGGGTTTTAAGTGACCCCGTTTTTCTTTTTTCTTAATTAACTTTAATCTTTACTTATACGAACGACGCTTAGCATGTGGATGTAAATGCACACCGCGTAACTAAAACTTATTTTTTGGGGAAGCCCTTATGTTTAACTAAGGCCCAAATCCCCTATCAAACAGAATAACTTAATAGTTGTTTCTTTTTGCCTGTTTGCAAAGTGTTAGAAGGCGTCTCTAAGAGGTAAATGGTTAAATATATATGCGCAGCTTCCTAGTGGGGAAAAGGCGTAAATCTTATCCATGTCGCCATATATACCCCTACTTTGTTGTGTGCGAGCAGTGGATGCTTTAACGATGCTGTGCATTTGCATAGCCTGGTCTGAGTCTCCGCTGCTCCCATATGCGATAAGTACTAACATCTCATGACCTGCCTAAATAGATAGTTATTGTTTAATACACAAACGCGATTCAAATTCATACCTTTTAGCGGTATAGAACATATCTTCCTGACCTGCCCGACACCATATACGTCGTATAGCAAGGCGTTAAGATCAATCATGTTAGGTTACCAAATTAATAAGTCATTATGATTGTTTGTGAAGGACCTCAACTCGATGAGCCATGTGACACAAGTAGAGGATAATAAAACACAATTCAGACAGTTTTTATCACTGCATGATTGAATCACTGAATTTACGTCTTGTCAGTAATGTGCATCATCAACAAACATCGATGAATGTCACGTACGAACAATAATCACACTGGTAAAAATGTATACGTCGATTTGGTGGTACTTACGCGTATTGCCGGTATTTAGTAGACCGGAAGTGGTAGATATTGGTGTTAATACTATATAGAAAAACAAGGACTATAATTTTAGATCAGTTTTAAGTATCCAGTATGTGCATGGCGGTTTATGTAAGCATTTAGGAATAGATTCGAGTACCGATCGGTACTCGAATCTATTCCTTAATGCTTACATAAATCGCCATGTGCATGCCGAATACTTCAAAATGATCTAATTCTATAGTCCTTTAGGCATATTGCATGTTTTTCTATATAGTATTAACACCAATATCTACCACTTGCGGTCTATGAAGTACCGGCAATACGCGTAAATACCACCAAATCGACGTATACATTTACCAGTGTGATAATGCCACAGAGCAATCTGGCCCTTGGAATATAAGAATCCATCATGAGTGTAAGGGTGGGATAGAAAAATCCGTCCCGAGGATCACCGGTTGGCATCACGAGGCTTGCCGAGTGATGACAAACGGTGATCGCGAGGGGCAGATTTTTCTATCCCAATCCATTCCTTTTCTTGTTCACCACTATTAGAAAAACAAGCCGTGTGTTGCCAATCGGTGATCCTCGATCCAACCCTCACACTCATGCTGGATTCTTATATTCATTGCGACTACATTTGCTAAGTCCAATTTTTCAAGTTAACGCAAGCCTCTGCCATACGCTCTGCGATATGCACTTACCCACGTGAGTAACTTCAATCTAAAAAATCTATTTTTAAAATGAAAACCATTTTTTGAAACAATATTCCATTGGGATAAAAGAGTGAAAAAATCAGTGTTTAGAGATAGAGTGGGCGCTAAAATGAAGAAAAAAAAATCCAGAAATTTTTGCCAGAAGGGTCCAACTCTGAAAACGCTATATTTAGTTGATGAGGGGAGGAGAGATGATCCAAATACCACTAAAAGTGGGCCATTATCGGCCCGCCAGCGAAACGCCATTTAAAAGGCGTTTCGCTGGCGGGCCGATGATGACACAGCATTGAATGCTGGCTTGGTGGCTTTGTGATTTTTCATGGGATCTGGACCGAAACTCTATATTTTTGTGGTTTCTTCCCTCTGGATCCGCGCACGAATACTGATATATGGTCAAAGTAAGCGTTATCAACGGAGCGTTGAAGTAAAAAGTAATCCACAGTAAAAAAAATAAATAAATAAAAGGTGTTCAATGCTACAACTTTCTTCAAATACACACCAGATCGAGCTTACCAGTGAGTTCTAATTTTAATTTATGTGCCAGGGAAGAACCCGTGGACACCGATCAACGCAAGGGGTTAGTATACAACCCCCTCCCTTTAGTGTGTAATATCATTTCCAATCTGGCTAAGTACCTATCTGTAGCTAAAATTTACCAGGCCCATATCATGATCTTCTCACGCAGAATTCATGGGCGGATCCAGGGAGGGCAGGGGCCAGGGGTATGGACCTCCACCCCTCCTGGAAAATCACAAAAATATAGGTTTTCTTTAGCAATACTGGTCCGGATTCCCTGGAAAATCACAAAGCTACCAAGCCAACCATGACGGGTCATCATCGGCGTTTCGCTAGTGGGCTGATAATGGCCCCCGCTTTTAATGGTAACTGGATCCTCTCTCCCCCTTATCAACTAAAGAAAAAAAAATAAACATTTTCAGAGTGGAGTTAAAACTTTCTGGATCCGCGCATGGAATTTCGCATAACGGTGCAGGTTACAGTTTCCGTTTTTGAAGTGGTCGGCGTTTTTACGTTAACGTTGCGAGCGATAATGGTTTCGAGTGCGGGCAGATATAGGCGATAGCAGTCTAGCAACAACGTGTTTCTGTATATAGTAACAATAAAACGGCTATTATTTGTATCTCTAATTATTATTGTGATTGAAAGCGACAATTTTATTGCCTAGACGTAAGCCGTCACCACTTGGTTGTTGTTTTCTTCGGAGCAGGTGAGAGTTTTTTACGCGGAAAATAGAACAAAATGGCGTCCGCGACGGGAATGCTCACCTGCGTATTAATTCTCGTCTGCGTTGCCAAGTTAGCAGACACGCAAGGAGTTCGACCGTACGTAAGTATATCTTTTCAAATACTCAAATTGGTTTTAAGTTGATAGACACAGTCATTTTATCACTTACAGTTGATAGACACATTTCATCACTTACACAAACTGGTTCCAAATTGTTAGACACATTTTATCACTTAAAAATGGTTCTAAGTTGATAGACACATTTTATCACTTTTTAAAATTGGTTCTAAGTTGATAGACACATTTTATCACTTACAAAAATTGGTTCTAAGTTGATAGACTCAATTTTACCATATACAAAATTTGTTTTAAGATAATAGACACATTTTAACACTTACAAAAATTAGTTTTAAATTGCTAGCCACATTTTATCACTTACAAAAACTGGCTGTAAGTTAATAGACTCATTTTATCACTTACAAACATTTGTTTTAAGTTAATAGGCACACTTTATCAATTACAAAAATGGTTCTAAGTTGATAGACACATTTTATCATGAAAAAAAATTGATTTAAGTTAATAGACATATTTTTTCACTTACAAAATTTGGTTCTAAATTGATAGACACATTTTATCACTTACAAAAATTGGTTCTAAGTTGGTAGACATATTTTATCACTTACCAAAATCGGTTCCAAGTTGAAGGACATTTTATCACTTACGGAAATTGGTTTTCAGCTGATAGTCACATTTTATCACTTACAAAAGTTGGTTCTAAGATGGCCACATTTAATTACTTACAAAAATGGATTCCATCACTTTAAAACCAATTTCCGCAGGTATGCTGATCAGACTGATCGAATCAGATGTTGTTAGATAAATCTATTTTCCATTTTGATGGTAAAACACAGTCATGGGATTAATTTTTTTTAAAAAAACTTACTGATTCACATTTTAGCCATTCAACTTATATAGTATCAAAATACATGCTTTAGAGTAGTTATGTGAAGCCTATTTAAGTCCCCATTGCCCTTGGTTTGAAAAAAAATTGAAAACCATTCAGTATGTGTTTGAATCTATATGTATGTCTATTCAATGTCACGAAAATTATTGCAAAAATCACAATTTAAAATACTTTTTTTCACCAATGACTTTTAGGGAGATTTCACGCCACTTTGATAGTATGAAATGTGGAATGGAGGTGTGAGATTTGGAATTGTTCACTCAAAATGAATCTATTATTGCCATTTCAGGTCGGCCGAAGAAGCGGCTTCCAATCATGGCCACGTGGTTTGTCGAGAAGCGTTGGCGGTGGACGAATATCACGTCCGTTATCTCGACGACGCCAGCAACCAAGACGGCGAACGACAGTCCTCCAACAAACTGTTGTTGTAAACGATAATACGAATATTCTTCCGCGGAGACGAGGGAGGCGTCCTTCCGGTAGAACCGGAAGCAGGCGCGCATCAAGAAATAACATGGCAGGCTTTACACCTAGACTTAGAGGTCAACCCAGAATGAGACTTGGATCCACCAGTTTCGCCAGAAACCCATTCAGAACTGGGGGTCTTAGTAGGCGTTTACCTAGACCCTCAAGAAGAAGAGGAGGATCCTTTCAGCCTAGAATGAGCGCTGCCATGAACATTCGTGGTAGTATACATCGAGGTAGTGCTGCTCCTGGAGGTCATCCGAGAACATCCCATCCATTTTCACGCGGTCGCTCTGGCCATAGTCATGGCGCCAGTGGTTCGTCTCTTCCAGGACAGAGAAGGCAGCATCCTTCTGGTTCTGGAGTTGGGCATGGATTAGGAAGTATCCCCGGTTCTACAGCTGGGGGTGGGCTAGGAAATATCTTAGGCGCTTCAGTTGGGGGTGGATTAGGAGACATCTTTGGTGCAACAGCTGGTGGCGGGTTAGGAAACATCCTCGGCCCTACAGTTGGTGGAGGGTTAGGAAACATCCTCGGTGGAGAAGGAAGTACTATTGTTGATCTTACCAGTTTACTAGATGGAGTAGGCGGTGGCAGTGGTGGCACGGGGGCCGGAGGTGGGCTTTTAAGTACCCTGGGACTTGGAGGAGGAATCAGTAGTGTTGCTGGTGCTGGGCAGTCTGGTGCTGGTACAAGATCATCAGGAATCAGTCCCGGGGCTGGCGTTGGTTCCGGGCTAGATGTTGCTGGTCTGGGAGCTGGACTAGCTGGACTGGGTGGACTGGGAACCAATATTGGCGGAGATGTTCTTGAGCTTACAAACGCTTTAAATTCACTTCTGGGCCAAAGCGGAAATCCTCAAGGTGGGAGTGCAGGTGCTGGCGCAAGCGCAGGTGGAGGTCTTAATTCTCCAGCTCTACTAAATCAGCTATTAGGAGATGGTCACACGGAAAGCCAGAGAGAAAACTTGTTATCAGGTGACATGGGTGAAGTTCTCGCTTCCAGGATGAGAGCCAAGAACCCGGGGATGGTTGTCGACGCCTAGGCAGGGAATGTCTCAAAATTATCTAATTGGGATTTATAGTGCTTATCAGTAGTGTTTATATTCAAAAAAGCAAACAAAAAATCGACACCTAGAACCACCTTAACGTCGACGCCCTTAAACTGTTGGTCGTTTTAAATTTGGATTTATAATCACTGTGGTATGTACATGCTTGAAGCCAGTCGAGGTACATGTACTGTCGTGCCAGCCAAGAGTGACAGTGACATCATCTTTTGTTTACAAAGTGATCAGGGACTTAGAATCGACAGATCACTTGTGTATTAATCCTATCCTGTGGATAGGATTAATACACAAGTGATCTATCGATTCGCCTTAGCTCAAGTGAAGTGTACACGTTAGTATTTTACTTAGCAATGTAAACAAATTATTACGTCACTGTCACTCTTGGCTGGCACGACAGTACATGTATAGTGCTTTGATTCAAAACAAACACAAGATCGGAATCGCTGTCTACGACTTAGTGGGGAATACTTCAAAGTAATCGTCATAAAATAGGTTAAGTGCTTATAAGTAGTGCTTACATGCTTCAGAGTTGGGCATGGACCTAAACTAAGTATATATAATGAGTTACAATTTGTGATTCATAAGGCTTATACAATTTGTGATTCATAAGGCGTATACACATAAATGTCTAAGATACTTCGAAAAGAAAACAATTAAACAAACGAATCTCAGAATATTTTTCAACGCCACAGTTGGGAATGTTTTTTTTCTATTTTTAACAGTCTAAAATTCGGACTTAAATGCTTAAAACGAGTGTTTTGATGTATAAAGAGAGCAAAGTTAAAAATTAGCTGTTGGCGATTAGAGGAGACTGTCTCAGAAATCACAGTGGTAAATGTAAACGTCGATTTGGTGGTATTTACGCGTATTGCCGGTACTTCATAGACCGGAAGTGGTAGATATTGGTGTTAATACTGTATAGAAAAACATGTCATATGCCTAAAGGACTATAGAATTTGATCATTTTTAAGTATTCGGCATTCACATGGCGATTTATGTAAGCATTTAGGAATAGATTCGAGTACCGACCTGGATGATCGGTACTCGAATCTATTCCTAAATGCTTACATAAATCGCCATGCACATGCTGAATAATTAAAAATGATTGAAGTCTATAGTCCTTTAGGCATATGGCATGTTTTTCTATGTAGTATTAACACTAAAATCTACCACTTCCGGTCTATGAAGTACCGGCAATACGCGTAAATACCACCAAATCGACGTATACACCACCAAATCGACGTATACATTTACCAGTGTGGAAATGATTGATTACAAATTATCTCAAATAGAGGATTTAGTGCTTAAACATAGTGCTTACACGTAGATACTTAGTTCCTATCAATCGGAACTGCCTCGGCCTATACAGTGGAATTGCGTGGAATCAGACCTCGGGTGTACATCGTGGATCTAAATGATAACGTCACGCTGACGTAACCCAACGCCACGCCGACGTCACAGAAACCATGCCAATCAGTGACAATAACAAGTGTGATTGCAGCAAAACAAACGGTTATAAATGAAGTTTATGGGGTTTTTTTTCAACAAAATATCGAAATAGCGCCAGTTAATTGAAAATACCATAAACATACATTTATTCTGCTGGATTTAATAGGGCTGAACCCACATACCACAGAACTAATTTCTGACGCCAGTTCCGGCGAACAAAATGGAGCTTTTTCGTACATAGTACTACGCGTCATGCGCCTTACGTACACCCGAGGCTTGATTCGATTCTCGGACTTTCCGGCCGATTGAGTTCCTATGACACAGGCAACTTTTATGCAGTCTTGTCAGAGCCTTCACTATTCGCGCTTGTGCACACACACACACACACACACACACACACACACACACACACACACACACACACACACACACACACACACACACACACACACACTGCATACCAAAAATGCTGCTACACCTTTCACCTTTCAGCTCAGAGGGCTACTCTTATATTCTTGATTGATTGTTTGGGTCCATATTTTCTAAATTTTAACATTTTGGAGGTTTCAGTAAAAATGAATATTTAAGGGGTATGGGGATTTTTGTGGATATTTGGGGGGATCACATATAATCTGGACTATGTTAGAATGGGGATATTTAAATGGGGAGGGAGGGGGGGCTAACACTATATTCTGGGGTCAAGCCTATTATCGTAACAAGTAAAAAATGAGAGTAACCCATCCTGGGCCTTTTAGTAACGTTTTTCTTTTTTTTTATTTGGACGAATAAAGTGCTGTCTGTAACTGGTGTATTTAGAAGTGATCAATAACAAGCGGTTGGCATTTCCTGGAACACGACCATTTGCCGTCTGCAAGGAAACGGTAAATGGTGGTATTTGCAAAACGAACAATAAGCCTGAATGAGTTGTTGCCACCAGATCTTTAGGTAAGACTGCGATATCAAATATTTTTTTTCTTATTTCTCAACCAAAACATACGTTATGGGTGCTCAAAAGAATCGTCTCGATGCGACGGTTCTTTTCAGCACCCGAAACAAAAGTTATAGCCATATTCACAAGTTTACGTTCAAAAAGTGTGTTTGTGATTGTATTTATATTCACAGTTGAGTGGAACACGAAGATATTATTAGTCTCGGTGCCTTATTTTGGATTGTTATTGTTATATTTTGTTTTGTTTTGTTTGAACAGGGCCCAAAAATAAGTTAAAGTACAGCAAAAAGCTATACTATTTTGTTTTTAATCTCCATGCTCGGATCTAGACGGGGGGAGGGGGTGCAGGGGTCCCCCCTGAAAAATCACAAAAAAATATATGGTTTCTTAGCAATACTGGTCCGGATCACCTGAAAATCTCAAAACTGCTAAGCCAGCATTCAATAGTGGGCCATTGTCGGCTCGCCAGCGTAAACGCAATTTTAATGGCGTTTCGTTGGCGGGCCGATGACGGCCCGCTTTTAGTGGTATTTGGATCTACTTTCCCTTCATCAACCAAAAAAAATTTCAAAGAGTTGGACCCTCTCTGAAAAAAGTTTCTGGATCCGCGCATGATCTCCATGTATGTGAATGAGGCCCGCCCTATATACATTACTGTTTGTGGTACCAAAAGAGACAAAAAATAACAAATCCTCTTCTACTCGTAGGAATTAAATTTGAGTATGGCCCCCGTATTAATTAAAGACCTTTTTAAGGTGGCACAGGAATTATGTGGACGGATAACCTTGTGTTTTATAAAAAAAAGAGTTGTCTTTTATTTTTTGTACAAGTATTGGCGTTCACAAAAAGCATTCTCGCTTATCAGCAAACCTCTATAACCAGGTATATTTTGACCGCCAGGACCAGTTCAACTCACCAATGGGTTCGTGTAATAGCCTGGCCAGATAATTATGGTCAAACAAATAAATATCCACGTGCACTCCATTGAAGATTCTGTAAGTCATGTCAGTAACTAACCCTTTGCAAGCAAGAGTTCACTGGCCGTTCCAAAGCGGTGCTTCTCTTGCGGATCACTTCATGTTAGTCTTTGTTATGCCGTCTTGCCTGTTCCTTGCGGTCACCTGCTGGGATGGGCTGGCCTCTTGTGTGAGGTGTTTTCTTGTGTTTTTGTTGCTTTCTCATGTGGTGTCCCGGGTCCGGTGTGGTGCTTGGTTGTATCAATTCCTGATCTTTGCCTTCTTCTTTACTTTGAATAATAAGCTATTTTTATAATGTATTTGCGGGCTAGTAAAGACCTGGGTGAGCATGCACATGCGCGCAGTCTGATTTATGCATCTGCTTTCCTAACTGTTTTTACATTGTACGTCGTTCTTGTATGGGGTGTGTTTTACTGTATCCGTCTGTGTTTTCTGGTTTTAAATATACTGGAAATAAAAGAAGAAATGTTTGTTTCATTGTCTAGATAAAACTTCTATTAATAAATAATATGGCTAAAAAAAGAAAATCTCCCAGCAAAAAGAATATTAGGACAAGCTCCCCAGTATAGGCATCAATGGCCATGCAGGGTTGAAACATCGTCGGGTCAATATTGATGCGGCGCCAGTGCTTATAAGATCTGCACTGAAACAACGTTGTTTCAATCAGTGACGATATGAGCCGTGACATGTGATTTCCAACAATGTGGCATTTTGACAAGTGTATACTCAGACGAGTCTGTGCAGCCTTCTGTTAAACATATAAACTCCAAATTATGTTCAGTCAGTAGCTTAACACTCATTGAATATTCAAGCAACTGGCAAAGGCTCTGATCAGACTGCGCGTATGCGCAGGCTGGTCTGAGCCTTTGCTGGTCGCACATACCACATTGTTGGAAATCTCATGTGGCGGCTCGTATATTGTCTGTTTTTTCATGTTTCAATTTCTCAAGATATGAAGTTGCTGTTAACGTCACCATTTTAAATAAGGCAGCCGAAGCTTGTTCTTGTAGCCAAACAAAGAAAATTAAGTTTTTTTGTCCAGATTATCGTCTTGTGAGTGAAATTTCTGGTTTATGCCTATCAGTATTTGTGACATCTGATCAGCGAATGCTCTGGTTTACATCCAGAGTTAGTTTTGTTTGCTTGGGTTGATGAGTTACGTCCCAATCAACAGTTCTTAGTCATGTTGGGACGATTTCCTGTCTTCTTGGGTTGAACCATTCTAAGCAGCAGCTAAAGTGCCATGCCCAAGGACACAGCACTGTGACTCTGGTGAGAGCAGGCCACCATATAAGAGTGCGTACTGGAAAGTTTTTTTTTTCTTTTATGTCATCCAAAACATATGGTGTGTATACTCAAAAGGACCCTCTCAATGAGACAGTTCTTTTGCGCACCCCAAACACACGTTTAAATACATGGGTAAGAAAATAATTGCATTTTAGGCGCAAAAACTATCCTTATGTGGACCTATGTGGGTCTCGAACTAGCAACCCTTCAAACCCCAGTTTTTCTACAAACTAAGACAATGTGCCCCTTGCGGCAATTCGTAAATATGACATCGTACGTGCGAGGGCTTGCGTGGTGTCCCGGGTACGGTGTGGTGCTTGGCCAAAGAGCCATCTAATGGGTACCCTGTAAATACTGGCTGAATTCTGGCGTGTGTCTTTGCTCTAGTTTTAGGTATTCAGTGGGACTTTATATTTATTTGTGTCTGGACCTTTAGTTACGCACTTTCTTTGCATATACGAGCTGTGGATGCTCTGGTATGACTGTACACATATGTGCATGATTGTCTGAGCATTATGATAGGAACCAACCCCGCTTATCATACCTGCTTAACCCATTGAGTACTCAACTTGAGAGATAGAAGTCCCTGATTTGAGCCTTACGCAGTTATTGTTTTGTGATTTACCCTTACTGCTCTACGTAAGCAAACTGTGGAATTCGATTCTGATTCCGAATTGCAATGCACCATCTCTAACAAGTTTTAAAAACAGGATTAAATCCATATTATAAACAGTTTGCTGTGATATTCGTGACTACATGTATATCAATAGTCCATTTAATTCTTAACAGAAAAATATTTTGTCCGATGCAAAGATTTAAATGTTTCAGTTTTATACGCCCTTCCACTGTAACTTGCCTGTTTACACAAAATGCACAGCCCAGCTAGGGTTGGACCCAAACTCGTTGTCTTTTTGCATCCATCTGCCGAATCTGGTCGACTAATCAGTGATTCTCTGTCGCCTGAGTTCAGAACCTTGGCACTCCTCCATGTGCATGCTGATCATTTCATTAATGACTGTGCTTTTTATCATTTAGATATATGTCATGTGAATGTATTTTTATGTTTATCTGTTGCATTTGTTACTGAGGCCGCATGACAGAATAGTTTTATATTTACCCTCATTAAATAATGAATATAAATAGATAAATAAATAAATGCCACAAAAATGACATTTGCGACCAGCAAATTTCAGATCAACTTGGGCATTCGGAGGTAATCATGATTTTCTTACAAATCAGCCTAAACACATGGTTTGGGTATTCAAAAGAATCGTCTCGTTGAAATGTTTCTTTTGAGTACCCACAACATATGTTTTTGTAGAGAAATAAGAGCGATAATTGCCAATTACGTACGCTTATCTGGGGGCCTGGTATTACAATTTTGCTTATCTGGACCAGTCTCATCAGAGTTTATATTGCCCACAAGAAGACGCCACGAACCCCCCTCCCCTGGCCACCTACTGGTATATTACATAGGACCAGACAAGGGAATTTATGTGTTTAAGTGTGATAATAATTTTCTCAATCATTAGTTAAAACATGTGTTTTCAGCATCTATTAAAGGACGGACTCTGCCCACTTCTCAAATGGTCTCTTGGGCGAAATTCAATGTTATTACATTTATCATATGACGTCGCGTCTGAGAGTGAAATAACACCATGCAATAAAATCGATAAACCACTAGTGGTTTATAGATTTACGGGAAACGTTATGACGTCCATACCAACGTTGCGTAAAAATGACAAAATCATAACGTTTTTACGCCAGAAATGAGATTTCAAAGTATTTGTCATATGATAAATAGAATCTAACATTCGTGCTCTTGTATTATTGAATTTATTAAACTCGTTGCGAAAAAAGAGATAAAATGCTCGGCAAGCCTCGCATTTTATCTCTTTTCCCAAACTCGTTTAATAAATTCAATAAAACATAAGCACTCATGTAAGATCCTCTATATATTCGGCTCATGTACATATATTCTAACATGTAGTACAGCGCCAAGATAACTTCCGACATGGTGTCAGAAGTGATGGAATAAATTGCCTGGCCAAATCATTCTGGTTATGACAGATTTCATTATAACCGCACACCCAATAAATTAGTTAAGGGTAAATGTGAAAAAAACTCATACTACAGTAGCACTTCTATAGGTGCAATCCAGTTTATTGTATACAGATAAAAAAAACTTTTTAATTCTTAACATATTTTTGAATCACAAACGGTGCTAGAAAAATAAATTATTCATCTTTAATATTGTACAAAATGGTCTTTATGTATGTAATTATCTAGTGGTGCTTAGTTTATTTAAACAAATAGCGAAATTTAGCGGGGTACATATATTCAAAACTTTTTTTCTCATAAAATTAATCAAAAAGTGCTGTATCACAAGTGGATCAGATGAAAAGAAGGAACATATTTTCATCTGATGATTTTTTTTTATTTATCTAACTCAATAATAAAATGTTTTTTTTTTTCGGTGTCTGATCAGGACCTTTGCCGTTTGCTTACAGAATGTTTTATTAACCATTTGTATACTGGAAACCCTAAACGGCTACTTTGGCAAGCAGGGAAGACCTAGATGAAATGCTGCTTAAAGTGGCATTTCGTCAGGGTCTTCACTGTTTACTTAGTCAAAAACGATCTTCAGAGAAAGAAGTTCAATTTTAGCTGGAAATTATAACCTGTGACCCCTAAATAAATACAATAAACCATCCCAAGTTTATTGTATCATATCAGGTAGAAGAACTCATCAGAATACAAAGGTTAAAATTTGAATAAAAATGAAACGTGTCACCCAACAACCCTTTAAACGGAAATGGACTGGTCCCATTGATAAGAGTGGGAAATTCCATTCGGCTTAAAAGGGTTAAGAACAAGGATTTTTATCATGAGTATTATCTAAAGTACAAATTGCCTGTGTACTATAGACATTAATCTCACAAGACAAGCTATGCAATAAAAAGCTGGGCGCCCTCAATGAAAACGGAATAAATATTACCAAATAGCTATAGTACACAGGCCAGTCATTTTTGCCCAAAATTAGACCCAGCCTTGAACTCAACAGAGAAGAAAATAGTGATATGCACATCAGACAATTATGTCGGTTTTCATTATAAACTTGGTTCCTAGAGCTGTACAGATTGAGGTCAACAGATTCATGCGCGGATCCAGAAAGCTTTGCCAGAGGGGGTCCAACTCTGAAAACGCTTTTTTAGTTGATGAGGGAAGGAGAGATGATCAAAATATCACTACAAGTGGACCATTATCGGCCCGACAGCGAATGAACGTTTCGCTGGCGGGCCGATGTTGACCCAACATTGAATGCTGGCTTGATAGCTTTGTGATTTTTCATGGGATCTGGACCATTATTGCTAAGAAACTATATATTCTTGTGATTTTTCAGGGGGCCCGGACCCCCTGTATCCCATCCTTTGGATCCGTGCGTGAGATTTGCCTGTAAAAGTGCTAAATAAATACAAGCAAAATATCACCAATTAAGTGATTTCGTATTCACCCAGTTACAGGTCAACTGTATTGGTCCGAGGCAACCTCAGGCAAATACACTTGACCTCGAACCTGTAATTAGACCAATATGAAATTTCATATTGTAAAAAAAATACCTACAAGTGACCAGACGTTTACATTCACATGATTGTGCAGATAAGCAGTACACTACCATGAAAAATATTTTTTAAAAAAACAATAGCAGAAGTGACGGTAACCAATATTTTTTCCTGCTGAATTCCTTAAAAAACACCCCTTTGTTAGTTCCACAATATAAACACAAGACGCTCAGTGCCAAAAAAAACCTGATGTTTATTGACAACACTAGAATAACACAAACTGATAGGTAACGTCATCACTAAGCAACATAACGTTAATAACGTCATAGTACAATGTAAGATAACTCTAGCATTATTAGACATCATTGCAATATAATTAAGTCCCTTTGATGCATAAGATGACATTATAACTTGATAATTAGACTTTAACATTAATTGTATTTTTCTTTCTTTTGCTTTGTTGATGTTAGAAAAGAATTACCATTAATTAATATGAATGAAAATAAAAGAAAAATTGCATAGCGATTCTCATGGAAATCGATGGATGTCTGGTTAAATGATAGATGATATTTTGTAACCAGTTTTCATGTATCTTCATAGATGTCATTTACCACATATCTATTGGTTTAAAGTTTTGAAAAACAGTTTCCAGTGTTTATTTGTAATGTCATATTATTTAGCTGTTGGCTACCTTCTGAACGCCAACCCCACATTCTTGTTTGGTAACATTCATTAATCCTCAGGATAACGTCATGTAATTGTTGTATGAGAGATTCTTTTCTTCATGTTCCCGTCTTGTAGCCTTTATTCATCTGCAACTTTTGCTTCACTATTTTTGCTTTTTTCCAGAAATCTTTGTTTTGTCTCCTGAGTGCCATTCGACTGCTGAAGTTTTCCTTTCTCTGCTGTTTCATTCTCTCTGACTTGTCTCTCATAAATGTTTCTGAACATCTCTCCTTTAATATTCATTTCTTCCTTGCTTTCTTTCCTATCCCATTGCTTTTTAATCTGTTTGCCCACTTCACCGCTAAAAAACAATTCGTTAAGGTTTTTTGGCTCAGTTTCACCATCCTGACAATTTTTCATCAATTCCAGACTATCCTTTCCCTCTTCCTGGAACTTTAGAATTTTTTTAATTTTATTATCTTGCCTGGTAATCCTGTATTGAGTCCCTTATCTTTCTTTCTTCTGCTCCAGATTCTCTACATAGCCCTTTAACTTTTCTTTCTGTCTTTTACGTTAATTTTTTTCAGCCAATATTTCAATTATTTCATCTTTTATGATTCTTATATCTTTATTTAATCTTCTCAAAAATAGTAAGTGAGTATGATCAGGAAAAATCACAAACTGCAGACAACCCTGTGGCACCGCGAAGAAAAGCCGCTCAACCATCACGAGACACCAGGAGGACAAATTAAGCAAAGCAATCAGCTCTCTCTTCCCCCATAAAGATTATTGCAATACTAGAATGGACATAAAGTAACGTACAACAAAACAAAGAACAATTACAGACTCCCACAATGGGAGTAACAATAAACAAAAAGTCAACAACAACAGAACCACCGCCTTAGAACGGACAGCAGCCTAAGCCACTGGGGGGCTTAAATGCATTTCACTGGTACCAAATCTTCGCCCTAGATTCTGCTGTTGTTGAAGTACAAGAAATGTTCAGCTCGCATGGAGGCCATCTAACTAATGCAATGTATCGTCATGGAAAAACACTCTAATCAAATTACTACACCATGATGAAACAAAGAAAAGGGCTCATGACTCGCAGATAGTCAGAGCTAAAGAAAACCTCAAGTTGAGCCACGGTGGGTCCAGCTACAGATAAGCATCAAGCACCAACCCACAGATTAAAGCTTTACGTCAGAGCCGTCATAGAGTCTGAGGCCTGACCCACCGTCGTGCAATTAATTCCGCCACTAATTCTTCTACATCAACTGAATCTAATCCATTACAGAAGTGAATTACATTGGACTGTGTTTCATGTCTTAGTCTTGTTTTACCCATTATTTTCTCATTGTTGCTCTGATCATTTGATTTCATACTACCTTTAATGGCTTTCCGTTTCATCATATTTTCCCAACTGTCTGCACATTCTGCCACAAAGTGACTATAGGACCCAAATGGTTTACACAGCAAAATTTGTTCATTTAACCCCAAATGGTTTAGCTTCTTTTTCATCACGCCATTGCTACCATGTTCAACACTACCCTTTTTGTAACTGCAACTGACCAACTTCTTCCACCCTGGTTCAAGTCTAACATTGGGCCCTGTCCTAGCTTTTTCCTCAGTTAAATCTCCCATAAATTTTATTAAAGAATGTTTTGTTTGCAGATACATGTTCTCTTTTTCAGCAAAGTTCACACCCATCAAAACCAGCATTCTTTCTTGCTTACTTAAGTTTGCATTTCTGAGCAGTTTAAATGCCAAAATCTCAGATGGAAGCTTAATGTGTATTTTTTCAAGTTGTCTGGATTTTAGATCAAAATCAGCAACATACTTTTTAATATTCTGTCCATGTTTTCTCTAAAATTTCTCAAAATCTTCAAATTTATTCCAACTATTCATCAGCTCATCTTCCAACATATATCTGTCCAAAAATTCAAAAAGTACACTCATACCATTTCCACTGTTCAGTACATCCAGGTCCAGTTCACCAAATACTGTTTCCTTTATTTTCCTCTTATCATCTTCTGAAAGACTCAATGCAACTGCTACCGCTTGTTTCTCCTTACTCAGTTCCGTTACAACTGTCCAGGCCAGTGCCTGCAGCTTCCACAACTCGTAATCTGTTGACCCTGTCAACGTAGGAATACTAATCTCTCTAGCCATCATCTGTTGTCATCTGCTCATCTGTAAATAAAATCATTTTCCTTTTATTCCACCTTTTTTCACCGTTCCATAACATTCAACACTTTATTCCCTCTTCAAATGATAATTTTGTTTGCTCTGCTACCATAATATATTAAAACACAAGACACTCAGTGCCAAAAACTGATGTTTATTGACAACACTAGAATACACACAAACTGACAAGTTACGTCATCAATAAGCAATATAACGTTAATGACGTCATAGTACAATGGAAGATAACTCAAGAGTTATTAGACATCATCGCAATATGATTAAGTCCCTTTGATGCATAAGATAACATTATAACTTAAAAATTAGACTTTAACAACCTTTTCTGTGGTCAAACTTACCCACCTGAAAATAAATCTGTTTGCATTGTCTCCCCCTGCCACAGAGCAAACAGAGTCGAAATCTATTTTCGATTTTATGTCATGTGTCACAATTACCACTTGTAAAAACTCTTTTTAAATCAAGAAATATTAAAAATCAGAATAATTGACACAACAATCATAATTTTATGCTAGCTTTTATATTCACGCAACTAGCAAGTTAGCAAAGAGGTAGTTCATGAGCTCGTATTAGGAGATATTGCTGTCATGCCAATATAAACAATCTGCACTATCTAGAGTGACAGGAATTATATTACTGATTGGCAGTTTGGGATGTTTAAAAGAGGTAAAGACATGATACATGGAAAATGTAAATTTCCAAATAGTTTGCTTCCTTATTTACAGTAACATATGTCTTTTCAATAAATGAGTTTTTCAGCATAAGCTTTTTTAAACAAATCATCAACCACTTTCAATAAAGTGAAATGAGCATGTAGAAATAAACAACTTTTCATGTAGCTTGTGATGCACCTAGATGACAATAGTAGACTGTCTATTTTATGCTTCTGTCAGCTTATCTTGAGAAATATCATGGGAGTATATTGCTAAAATGCAAGTGTGGTGGTTGTATACTGTCCAAAACGGCCCCCAATATGAAACCGGGCAGTACCCCCTTAAGAAACACATAACAAGGGAAGCAAATAGCCGATAAAATAGCATATATGCACACGCATTTTATTGACGCAATATACAGTGGAGGAGAGATGCCCAATCTAGATCCATTGACCTATATAAATTGAGAGAAATACACAGGTAAATGTTACTATTAAAAGTAACTTGCTACTCGATCGGGCTCCATTTTATCATTTTATAGTGGTCTCAGAAAATGAAAAAAACGTGTCACAGTTTTTAACAGATTTTCACCAAATTTCAACAGTCCATTACGGCAGCACTGAGGGGACATGTGAAAAAAATATTTATCTCGTTCCCACGACATAAGATCTCGTTCCCACAACATAATTATCTCGTTCCCACGAGATAAGATCTCGTTCCCACGACATAAGATCTCGTTCCCACGACATGATTATCTCGTTCCCACGAGATAATATCTCGTTCCCACGACATAATATCTCGTTCCCACGACATAATATCTCGTTCCCACGACATAATAATCTCGTTCCAACGACATCTTTATCCAGTGAAAATGAGCCATTACTGACCTTCGCCATTTTTGTTAGGCCTACAATGTGTTAGATAACAATGCTAGATATATAAAAGGTAAGTTCGTTTTGCCATGTTAAACAAGCTGTTGATTTATTTAAGAACTGTTCTAACATATGCTGGATCAAACGATCCACATTGTGAGCATGGACATACAAACGCTGATCTGAATTTAAAAGGGTAACGCAACTCAATATCAATTTGAGTCCCATCAAACTGACCCATCTTCTGGTCGATCTATTCAACTGATTTCTCTTTCTGATTTCATGACATGAATTTATCCTGAAAATGTCATCTGCTTATTATGTCTGCTGCATATATTTAAACGACTCTAAAACCACTTTAAACATGGAAGCAAACAATATGAACAACATGAAACTAAGGAGCAGTCTGATATGGGTCCATATTTTTAGCAATAAATGCAACTAAAGCACATCAGCAGATGCAAAACAGACGACACGTAAATTCTGGGAAATAGGGTTAAAACTAGACTGTACACATTGCCTTCTGCAACAGACAGTGCATGCCAAAACCAACAAAAATGACCTGTCCAACCAGCGATTACTTTTTTCTGAGTGCATGAAAAACACCAATTCCTTACAATTGTTACTACCTGTACCTATTCAGTGTACACTCAGATTTATCTGGGTTCATACAAAAGTTGTTCTGAATATTCGCTGGGTGCATGTTTCATTGTATTCGTTCTGTCATGTACGACATCATATACTTGTACAAGCAAAACTTAACGAAATTTCTGTCAAAATTGTAGATTTTAGCAAGCCATGCAACTATTGGAGTGCCTGTGTCATTTTTGTTGTCTAGTACTTTTTTTGAAAAAAATTGGTTTTAAATGATGGCTATATACAGGGAGTCCCAAAAGGTATGAAACGTTTCTAAACTTGAATAAAAGTCCAACCTTTAAAGCTGCATAATCTGTAACTTTTGATCTTCTAATTTTGGAAATGAAGTTTATATTTTTCAAGATTACAGTAAAATACTCAAATTCAGGTAAACATTTTACCATTGGCATAAATATTAACAAAAATTCACTATCAAAACAACAGCATATATGTTAAAAATCAACTGTCTAGAATTATTGGAGGGACGTAAATAATTCCTAACAAGAGAAAAATCACCTGTTTTTATAAGATAATTCACATTTCCATGCAGTTTTCAGCTGTACTGAAATATTTATTGTGAAAACATAACTTAATTCTATTTTCACAAATGATTAAAAAAGAAAAGAAATTTTTTCCAAAGCTGTTCATAGTTACAGACCTAGTCTCTTTAAGCTTGGCATACCTAAATACCTTAAATATAAAATAATGTATGTCAAAAATCTATGTTTCCGGTAACGTCAAATATGATGTCACCAAAAAAGTCAATTTAAATGATGTTTTGAACTGAAATAGGCATAAACGTGATATTTTAGGCAAAATGCGTTACTTGTAATAAAATTATTCACTATTTAAAGTAAGTAAGGGTGCAAAGATCAGGAATCGATACAATCATGTAACACACCTGATCTAGGATACCAATGGGAAAGTGACAAACTCACAGTTATACACCATAAATGAGATCCAAGAGGTCAGCAGGTGACCACAAGGCACAAATAAACAGACGCACAGAAAGGCATAACAAACACAAGACAGAAAAACATAAACGATCAACAAAAGAAGTACCGCCTTGGAACGGTCAGTACAATATTTTACTGGAGGGCTTAAACCAGTTTTGATGTAGACTAGGACACATTTTGGAAAGTGACAAAACACAACACAGACAACAGCCATGAGGTCAGCCCTTTCCGAGCAGGTAACCACAAGGCTACTCGGAACAGACGCGACAGCACAACACACATCAACATGAAGCATAACTAACAAAAACGATCCACAAAAGAAACACCGCCTTGGAACAGTCAATGAAATATTCACTGGAGGTCTTAAGCTGGTTCACAGCATAAACCCTAGTTTTTATGTTAAGGCATAGAACAAAACAATAGTGTCATACAAACACATCGATCGGTTTTGTTTTATTACATGCACACTGAACTGTCATATGACACCAGGTATCAGTGGCCTTAATAGAGAAATGTGGGTGGGGTAACAATAAAGTGCACACCTAATGATATTGTCAATACATTTAGTTAAAGTAACTATATCATTTAAATGAATTGGGCCATATACAAGAGCAGTCTCTTCAGTATTTTAACATTACATTAAAATTACAGCGTGCTGGTTACAGACTTGATTTTGTAAAACTAAAAGGTCTTTTAAAATACTCATTCTGAACAAGGTGGTTAATAATTTGAGTCTTGATGATAAAACTTGAGGAACACTAAGAAAGACAAAGGCTATAACATAAAAGTGTAGACAAAATATACATTTACAAGAGCAAGCATCAAGAAATGAATATCAATAAAATGCTGCAACAAGAATTAATAGATATATAGCGAAAGAAGTAAAAACTGTGTAAATCAGAAAATTAGAACCCATTTTTTAAAATCTCAACCATGCATTGTCATAAAACAAAATCAAGTCGGAATATGGCATAATATAATTTCTATGTATAGTATGTTAATCAATAAGCAACTTATCTCTGTGGATTCAAATCTTAAAAGACTTTCAAAACGTTTCATGTGCTTTGGGACACCCGCTACAGTCAGTGTACACTCCAATGAAAAAAAACTGTTCAAAATTGCACAGATTTCACATTTGTACAAATTGTTTGAAACCATACAAACTTAAAATGATTTTGTACTATTCCAAAGAGTGAAACAACAAAGTAGAGATATCATCAAATGGATACTATTATGTTTTAACATGTTGTGGCAGCCTACTTTTGAAACTGTTAAAGTTTATCTGGGCTTCCACTGTGCTTTGGTATAGAACTGTAAAGCGACATCCATAACGGATACCAAAGATTATGCAATTTTGAACGTTGTATTTCTATTGAAGAAAAAAAAAAAAAAAACGCAATGGGGGGGGGGGGAAAGGCTGGCCACATTCTTAATCTTTTTAACATTTTTCCAGTTTTACCGAGGAGGACAGTATCAACTCTTAACTTGTTTTAAACCATTTTTGTTTACAACTTTATTTACTATTCTGTCTGTGAGAAGGGATTTATTCACGTACACGATGCATTGTTTAATGTTCCTACCATGGGATTGTGGGGGCTCTGTGTTTGGTCCTTGTTTTTGTTATGCATTACTTAAGTGTCATTTCTAGTTTGCATCATCTTGAGGAAGAGAGAGCTGGTTGCTTTACTTTAATTGTCTTCCCGATGTCTTGTGACTGTTGGTATTCTGTGGTTCCTCTTCCCTATGCCGTGGGTTGGTATGCAGTGAGTAATTCTGCTATTTCCTGATCATACTAATTTACTTATTGTGACAGTATATCTTACGACAGCATTTTGCAATGTCTCGTTTCAATGCCTGACAAGTGGTTTTATGCAGCTGGCAGCTACAGGCTGTAGGCGCAACATACTACATTGCCACTGTCTTTTTGAAGGAAAATGTTACTTGTGCATTAGAATGGGGATAACCATATTCAAAATCATTTAAAGAGGTATGTCTTCGGATATGCGCTCAGAGGACGTATTGCTGGCTCCGCTAACGTGTCATCAAAAAACTAAATTTTCCTTCCATATGTCTAACGATAACCACCCCAAATGAGAATTTTGAATACAGTTATCCCCTCAATGTTTTTGTTTTAATTATTATTTAACTTGATATTTTTACAGTGATTCCTCAGATTGAATAGCTTGGCTTAGTTTTTGTCCTCACTTTATTTTTGACATTTTTAGAAATGTGTCTTTACCTGGCTTTGTTGTTCCTGCTGAATTTAGGTTTTTGTTAACATGTTTTTAAGCAGCACATGAGAAAGTAAAACTTATTTATCACACCTGATGTGTTAAGTCACAGCATGCATAGCTGTCAAAAGTGGCTAGCTGCTCAGCTTTTGGTCTGTGTCTCTCTCATCTTCTTCCATACGTTGTATGTATATATAAACAGGATAGGTTGGCTCGTAAATAAGTACCAAAATGTTATGGGATGGCTCATTAGCAATCTTTTCCGAGAATAGGGTTTTAACATTTGTAGTTATATTGAGAAATAAGACTGGTGGTTCCTTCTAAATTGACCCAACTTGCGTAGGTTCTTTTTAGTTTTTGTTCTCCAAACATTTGTAGTTATATTGAGTAAAATGACAGGTGCCCACTCCAATTGACCCAAATGTTGTAGGTTCTCTTTATTTTGTGTTCTCTAAACTGACACTGTGCACGATACGTGTGCGTTAAGATCAAAAGAGATGGAAGCTACACTCCAATCCTTTTTGGTATAACTTACATTTACTAAACAACTTCAAACCAACATTCCTCCAGTGATAAATGGTAAATATTTTTACCCGTTATTGTTGGAGTAATTATCAGGATCAATACAATAGCACAAAATATAGTTTTTGAATCAATTGAAAGGTCACAGACACAAGCAATGGTGATAATAACTTAAAACATATTAACCTGCTAACCTAATACATGTATCATTACATATATCAAAGCCATGGAAAACATAATATCCTGATAACATTTCCAAAGTGTAAGAAAAACAAAATAGCGCTTGACTTTAAATGGTGTCCTGAGTTATTTCAACGCATACTAGGCTACACATTGTGCAAAGTTTGCATGGTCAGGTTCGTGGAGGTCTTATTAGAGACACTACATCGCCAAGCTGGAATAAACCTAAATAACAGGAACAAGTGACAAACATTTTTTTTGAAAAGTAGGCGTGTATCTGTAAAAAATAGAAAAGTAAATATGGGCCTACTTTTTATATTCTAAGGGTTTGTTAGCTCCTGTGGTGTGGCCTCAATGTCGAATTTCTGATAATTTAATTTGGTCAATCGTCCTGAAATTTTAGTTTCAGGCTTTCGCTCTTTCCTCTGTCTGTCTGTCAAAATGAAAACAACAACAACCCGGTATTAATATGTTCTTTAATAGTCTGGCCAGGCTTCCATATCTAAGATGTTCCATATTTTTGATGTGGCCTTTTAATCAATCCCTCATGGCACTGACCTCTAAACGTGAACTATATCACAACCATCACATCCCTTAGCACTGACGTATTCTGCTTACTGCCTAGCCCAACGTGTTTTACGACCATAATATGAAAGAATGTCATTATTACAAGAAGAAGTTAAATTCTACCAACGCGAAATGACACAACGAATAATCTATAAAAAATGGACACTTTAGAAATAGAGAGAATCTACAAAAGAGCTACGTGCATTAAGGTGCTAATTTGGCCCCCTCTGGAGCAAACAAAAAAGACAGTTGCTTTTCACCAATTTCTTCTGATTGGTTTATTAGAAGAATAAAAATAGGAAGGAGGGCAAAGATCAGGAATCGATACAATCAAGCACCACACCTTACCCAGGTTATCAATGGCAAAGTGACAACTTCACGATTAGACATCACAAACGAGAGCCAATAGATCAGCCCTTTCCCAGCAGGTGACCACAAGGCATCAATAAACAGACGCACACAAAAGCATAACAGAAACAAGACAGAAATAACATAAATGATCCACAAAAGAAGCACTGTCTTGGAATGGTCAGTAAAAATATTTAACTAGAGGGCTTAAACAAGTTTCATGACGTGCCAACCTCACCCTTAGTTCAGATGTGGATCAAGACACATAGATATTTGGTTTGCTTGAAAGACCCCTAACTTATCGATGCATCATCTCCTAGAACATATAAATCAAGGTATAAAAAGGAGATAAAGCAAAAAAAAGGGCTCAACAGTAAATAAAACTGAGAACCAGAGCAAAATAAATCCAACAGGTACACCCTGGTGGGGCTGACAACAGCCAAATAACCCAAGTGTAAAATTCTGGCATTTATTTCACTGTTACCGTTGCTATGGTAACAAAATGGGTGACGAAATAGGCTTAAAATAGAGAAATTGCCATTTTGGCTCAAATTTAAGGCTTTGGGAGAGGGATGTTTAAAGAATTGGAAATCAGCAGATAAATACAAAAAAACTTTTAATATTTTGTGTTTCGTGATCATACTCATCATCAGTTTAAATATCTTTTTAGTGTTTGCTTGTCAGTGCTCTATGTTGATTTCTCTGTCAAATGTCTCAAATTTGCTCAAAAATGGTCACTTTCCTATCTTTAGCCTATTTTGGTGGCCATTTCCGTGCAACGTGCGTCCGTTCGTCGGTAATCTTTTTCTATAAATAACATCTTATCCTTAACCACTATTCCAAATTTAAAATTACTTCACATGAAGGTTTGCCCTCTACCAAAATTAGCTTAATAGTTCTGCTCCAACGAACACAAGGGTCGCCAGAGCTCCAGATAGAAATATTTCAAATGACATCTCCTCCTGAACCACTGGCCCAAAAACCAAAATTATTTCACAGAATTGTTCCTCTTGCATGATGCCCTCTACCAAAATTGCGCAAATGGTTCCATTCCGCTGTAAAAGGGGCCACATCTCTTCCTGAACCACTGGTCCAAATTCAAAATAATTTCACAGCTCATGATGCCTTATACCAAAATTGCACAAATGGTTCAACTCGGCTGAACAAAAGGGCCGCCAGAGCTCCAAATAAGAAATACCTTTAAACGACATCTCCTTCTGGACCACGAGTCAAAATTCAAAATAATTTCACAGAATTGTTCCTCATGATGCCTTCTACCAAAATTGCACAACTGGTTTTGCCCCTCCCAAACAATGAAGCTGTCGGAGCTTTAGTTAAATAATCTCTTCTAATGACATTTTCTCTTGAACCACTGGTCCAAATTCAAAATAATTTCACAGAATTGTTTCTGATTATGCCCTTAATCAAAATTGCACAAATTGTTCCACTCCGCTGATCAAAAGGGTCGCCAGAGCTCCAGATAAGAAATATATATTTTTTTCGAATTCTGCCCCTGGGGCCAAAAATCCCCCCATATATTTTTTTCAGAATATGGTCATGTTGCATATCAAGTTAAAGCAGCTTACATTAACATATTAGCAAATGTTTTACTCTTACACTTACACTCAATAGGTTGATTTGTTATCTTTTCTGAAAGAAGTAATGATGCATAATCAAATCAATTAGAATGAAGCATATGACACCATGCATGCAAATGTTCTGCCTTTTTACACACCATTGGCTCCTGTATGGGGATAAAATGTAAAAAAAAAATTCTGAAGAAGGTTATGGTGAATATCACATTACAGCATTAAATTGTTTTACAATATGCACACCCCTGGCCTTTTGGGTTGGGTAAAATGCCAGACATTGAAACTGTGTAGATAAGTGTAATTTGATTGAACTTGATAGGCTTTGGTTATGATCTGAGTGATATCCAATATGGACTTAAGTGTTGGAGAATAGGATTTATATTTTGTGGTAAACATCATCTTCTCCTGACAAGGATTCAGGTAAGCGGTCTTGGGCCCATGGGTCCTCTTGTTATTATAGTCGAATGAGTACCAGACTGTTACACTTGGGCTAATAGGAAGAAATTGGTGAAAAACAATTTTCATTTTTAGCCTCATAAGGGGGCTAAAAAAGCCCCTTAATGTATGTAGCTCTTTGTACATGACATACTCGTTTTAATAGTATCTGTTTGTAATTATTATTAGTAGACTCTCAATTTAAGTCCCCTTGCATCAGTTTAAATTGATTTCTGCTGTCTGCCAGAACCCAATACGAGTATTCATGACATTATATTTTACGAGGGACGTTCCAAATGTTCCAATCTTTACCTTGAAGCTTTGTTCAGAGACATTTTTTAGAGGCATGCTATGTACCATTCAAAAGAACTGTCCTTTTACCTTTATAATGATGCTTATATTTTCTCTCTGTACTGTTTCGTCTTATAATTACAGCATATTATATATCGCCCACTCGTTTTCATGTTATAGAATTATAATAATATTTGAATCTGAATATTTCAAGCCCGGCATCTTTAAAACCACAAAATTGTAGTTTTACTTTTTGTTACTTATAATGTCAATTCAAATGTAAGAATGGCGACAGGTCGTGTCAAATCAATATTTATAGCACAATGCGCAATTCTTATGACGTCATTGAAATTGACAATCACGTCATTTTTTAAACGTTGAAGAATTTTTATTTCTAAACATTTTATATATTTGTCTATCAAGTTGGACTGAAACATGCCAAACCTAATATAGGCAAAATATTTAACACCAATATTATTTTGATTACGATCTTATTGTAAAAAGTTTCATTTTTAACCAAAAAAATTATTGATTTTAAATAAGAATTTTTAAAATTGTTATTGGGGTCAGATGGATGCTTTGTGCTCAATTAAATCCCATATTGTATCATTTTACGATTTAGTGCACCTTTGGACAATTGATTGGTTTTTATTTCTAGATATACACATGCAAATTTTTGTACCTCCAAATATTGACCTAGTTTGTTGTCTCGTTTTAATTTCTTATGTCTCCTTACCTTGCATGTTATGACAGAAATGCATTTTTACTTCAGAAAAACCTAAAAAATACCATGCATGGTCGTGTCAAAATGTATGTGATGCGCTGACCTATTTGTTGGACAACATTTTTATTCGATTTGGCACCAAGCTCTATAGACAAGTAGTTGGGATTCCTTTGGGCACTAATTGTGCTCCCCTGGTTGCAGATTTATTCCTGTTTTGTTATGAGAGGGACTTTATGATATCTCTTCCTGATGATAAGCAGGCTGATGTTATTGATGCGTTTAACACTACTTCCAGATATTTGGACGATATTTTAAATATTAATAATGTTTATTTTGACAATATGGTTAGTCAAATATACCCTTCAGAGCTCCAACTGAATAAAGCCAATGCCTATGATACCGAAGCCGCATTTTTAGACTTGTATTTGTCAATTTCTAATGATATTGTTTCTACCAAAATTTATGATAAACGTGACGACTTTGATTTTCAAATTGTCAATTTCCCATTTTTGGATGGTGATGTTCCTCGTTCTACATCCTATGGAGTCTATATCTCTCAGCTCATTTGTTTTGCTAGAGCATCTAGCTATGTTGCTGACTTCAACACTCGCAATAAATTGTTAACTCAGAAACTTCTTAAACAAGGCTATCTGTATCATAAACTTTGCAAACTTTTCAAAATTTTATAGACAATACTAAGATTTGATTTCTAAATTCCAAGTTGGACTTAAATCTCTCTTGCACCAGGGACTTTCGGAACCTGATTTCTATGGTGACTTGGTGTATAAATTGAAAAAGATTGTTGGCTCTAATAATTTTTCAGCGCAGTTCATTAAAATAATTTCCCATTATAAAAAGATTGGCTATAACATTAATGTATTGCAACAGACTGCATGCTTGGTAGTTAACCCAATCACGGTTGGCAACTTTGCTTTCCTCTTTATATAATTAATTGCACGCCGGTGGGTCGGACTTCAGACTCTATGATGGTTCCGACTTAAAGACTTATCTATTGATTAGATGGCGGGGGCCTGATGCTTTGGCTGTTTGTCGGGCCCACCAAGATTTACCTGTTGGTTTCTTTTGCTCCAGTATTCAGTTTTATTTACTGTTGAGTCCTTATCTTTGCTTTATCTCCTTGTTATATCTTGATTTATATGTTTTAGGAGATGATGCATTGATAAGTTAGGGGTCTTTCATGCAAACCAAATATCTATGTGTCTTGATCCACATCTGAATTAAGGGTGAGGTTGGCACCGTTAAACCGGTTTAAGCCCTCCAGTAAAATATTTTACTGACTGTTCCAAGGCGGTACTTCTTTTGTGGATCTTTCATGTTTTTGTTCTGTCTTGTGTTTGCTATGTCTTTGTGCGCGTCTGTTTATATGTGCTTTGGGGTCACCTGCTGGGAAAGGGCTGACCTCTTGGCTCTTGTTTGTGGTGTCTACTATGAGTTTGTCACTTTCCCATTGGTATCCTGGGTCAGGTGTGGTGCTTGATTGTATCGATTCCTGATCTTTGCACCCTTACTTACTTTTACTATCAGTCTCCGGCAATACTGACTAATTATAATTGCTTCAGACAAAGTTAGTTCATCTGAGTTTGCCTCAATTTTTTTTACCTTTAATAGAGCTGTTGTTATGGCAGTTTGGGCCGGTCAAAACTTCAAGTGGTCAACATTTAATTATAGCTGACAGTTGCAGAGCCATACATTAAAGGGCCTAGGAAACCCAGATCATATAGAAAGTTCGCCATATGTACAGGACATGTTGGCTTATGAAAGAATATTTAGCAGCCATGAACATGAATTGCTGAGACTGCTATTGTCTGAAGTATGAGGTCTCTAATATGCACAGTCTGCTTGATAGATCAGTGCATTGAAGGTATGACTGTTTTGGGGTAGATTTCCGGTCGCTCCTTCAAGTAAAATAATACTTGTCAAGCGGTGATAGACAAAGAATAAATTGTTATTTGGTACAATTTTCAGCCATGCTGCATTGCTGGTAACAGAGATATCACGCCAGGGTCATAACTTTTGCATTATCCCTCGTATATCAATTTTCCCTATTTAAGTCTAATTGCCTTTTCTTCTTCTTTCAGATGAATCAGATGGATTGCAGACTTTATGAGGATTTGTGAAAGGATTAGATCCCATACCCTCTCTTGGTTTGACCAAAGTCCAAGGCTTAAATTTCATCATCCGAACCCAGTGGATGAATACAATGATTATGCCAATATATTAACTGTTCCTGTCTTTAAGAGTGATTATGACTTGTTTTAGGAAATACATTCTTCAGCTGTTAGTTTCTATTGTGTTTTTACAAATGCATAAATTGATGTCACCAAAGAATGTCATGCAGCTTACTTACAAATACTATTGTTGTTTAGGGTGATTTTTAAAATCATCATGGTATTGAACTATTTGAAACTATTATTTCAAAGTAATACAATTATTTTGTTTAAATTGAAAGAAAACCTGACTAACTAAGTGATTTTGCAAATATGTTGAATTTGGCAGAAAACAATACAAATTATTTATATTAGAATCATGCTATGGAAAAATAACAACATTTTAGTGCCATTCTATACCATTGTGTCAAACGCGCTAACTATTTATGCTCAGAAATAGTTCCTTCATCTTTAGAATACGCAATAAGAGAAGCAATATCTTCTCTTTCATTGATATTTAAAGCCTGCAAACAAGTATATATAATTAAAGTCATAGTTTACTGGTTTATATCTGAAATTGCATTTTTACAGTTAATTTAGACTTCCATTGCAATTTTAATCTGATGAGCAAACCAATGGTCGTGCAATTTTAATCTGACGAGTACAGGTAAAGGGTATATAGGTAAATTACTCTTAAGTTGTATATCATAAGGGTCGTGCAAGATTATAGTGCAGACCAAGGGTCCTGTAAGACTCATATAGTGACAATAGTGCAGACCCAAGGGTCGTGCAATATAGTGCAGACCCAAGGGTCATGCTATTTTAATCTGACGGGTTAACCAAGGTTCATGCAACATAGTGCAGACTTAAGTGTCGTGCAATTTCAATCTGAGGAGTTCCGGTAAAGGGTATATAGATTAACTGCTCTAGTGTGTATTTCATATTTGGTGGTCTAGGAGGCTTTCTTGTTTATCCAACAGCCTGGCGCACAGTGGTTCAAATCCTGGCATGACCATTTTTTTTTCTTTATATATTTTCTTTTTTTGTCATTTTCCTGTCAATTTAAAAAAAATGTATAAGCAATCAAATATACCATGCAGTTCAGGAATTATGAGCATTTTCACTAACTGACCACAACCGGCCAATGTGATGCTCAGCAAACCTTGTCAATCAAAAATGGCTGTTACACATGCCAATGGTTAGATAATGTTGGACAGTCAGACTCACATAGGTTGTGCAAAAATAGTAAGTGAGTATGATCAGGAAATACCACAATCACAAACCGCAGACAACCCTGTGGCACCGCCAGGAAGAGCCGCTCAACCATCACGAGACACCAGGAAGACAAATTAAGCAAAGCAATCAGCTCTCTCTTCCCCATCAAGATGATTGCAATACTAGAATGGACATAAAGTACCGCTTGAAACTCTTAATTATATATTTCATTTTCATGATGAAGACAAGGATTTGGGCACTGGTCAGTACTTACGACCTCTAGTGGTAGTTACGGGGACCCGCGTTGTAGTACTGCCCAAAGGTGGCAATTACTAGGGCTCTGAGGAGTAGTAGTGACATCTGGTGGCAGGTATTGAAATTGTGGGTACAAATCTAGTAGTGCAAGTGTCTTTCATAAGAGGTCAGTATTCTACCCTGAGTCACAGTTCCTGTCACAAGAGGATAGTACTTATATCATCCTAAGTTACAGTTCACTGCAGTTGTCACTTAAGATCTACTCAGAGCCTCAGTATCTGTCACTAGATGTTTTCACAGCTGAATCTCAGGACCTGTCACAAGTGGCGAGTATTAACATCCTGAGTACCAGTATCTGTCATTAGCGATTGACGTGTCTGCTAAAAAAGTAAGTGAGTTTGACCAGGAAATGTCTCAATCACATACTACAGGCCAAGGTCAGTACCAACAGTATGAATACTGACGTTTGTGACCAGATGTCAGCATAGAGTTCTAGTTTTTGTCTCTAAAAAAGAAAATTTATGACTGGAGTACCAGTACCTGTCATAAGCGGTACATACATGTACATTTGCCAAGAGTTCCAGTTCTGTCATCTGAGTCAAAGTACCTTTCACTTGAGGTCACTATATTTCCAGTACATGTCACTAGATATCAGTACTCTCAATCAGTCTCAGTACCTGTCACAAGTGGTCAGCACTAGCCTGGCCTCTAGAAATATCTACAAAAGGGAAAATCTATAAAATCTAAGACGTACACCACCTGGCTAGTCTACTCTGTTGTCTCAATTTTAACATAAATTTAAGACAAGGTGTGTAAAACGTAGACACGCTATCAAAAAGGGCCAAACAGTTTCTAACTTTACAGAAAAAAATCAAACTATTATTAATCAGACTAGAAGCTAATCTATGTCAGCACTCATACCCTGAGTACCAGCACATGACACTAGCGGTCAGTACTACTGCCCAGAGTTCCTTTCGTTGTCACTAGGTGGTTCATACTACTACTATAAGTCTGAGACACTGTAATGGCCGGTACTAATACCCTGGTTACCATTAGAGGTCGCAACTACTGTCTAGAGCTCCGGTACTTAGTTGTCAGTACACTATCTCGTAACTCAGTGCCTGTCACTAGATGTCAGAACACTTTTCAGAGCCCTAGTACCTGTCACAAGTGGTCAGCACTACTGTCCAGACTTCCAGTAGCTACCATTAGAGTCTGAGTCGCAGTACCTGTCACTGGATGTAAAAACACTGCCCTGGATCTCAGTACCTTTCACTAGCAGGCCTTCAGATTTATGGTGGGCCCAGGTCATTGTCCCATGATTTCAATATATGACCCATCACTTTCCAAGGCAGTGGGCCCAGTAGACCCATCCTTTTTAGTTGTGAAAAAATTTCACTTTAATAAAAATATTCATCTTACAGCGAGTCTACAAACTCCACAAAATAGAAAGAACATGTAGGTTGTCAATACAGTAAAACCTGTCTTAAGCAGCCACTCAAAAATGACAAAAACATAGATCTTAATATCAAATGGTAGCTTAATGAAGGTCGAAAGGATTGCAGAATGCTCCCCTTGGAGCATGCTGCAATTTCTTTTGACCTTCATTGAGCAATAATTGGTCTTCTTTTTTGAGTGGCCGCTTAAGACAGGTTTTACTGTATAATCAAGAGTCAATAAACATATATGCATACAAGTGTCTGTGCCAGTGTGTAGGTAATGTATACTACCCAAATGTCAACTGTGTTTAGTTTGATATGCTTTGGCCCATCATTTCAGAAAATGACCCACCATTTTTTGCTCCATAGGTCACTTCGGCCCACCAATCTTTAAAAAATATGAAGCCCTGCACTAGACCAGGAAATGCCACAATCACACACTACAGACCAACCCACTGCACCGTAAGGAAGAGGCAAAGAACATTAACCCTTCATGGGATCTCATTTCATGATCACCTCCTTAAAATTTACCTTTGATCTGCCTGCCATTGTCCCTAGTTAGTGGAACCACTTTTAGAGTGCAAAAAATCAGATATTTAATGTACACTACGCTGAGTCTCAGTACATGTCACTAGATGTCATTACACTATCCTAGATATCAGTACATGCCACATGTGGTCAGTACTTGTAGCCTGTGTACCTATACCAGCAACTAGCAGTCAATATTGCTGTCCAGAGTTCCAGTTACTGTCATTAGAGGTCAATACACTACCCTGAACCCCAGCACCTGTCACAACTGGTCAGTACTAACAAACTAAGTACCAGTACTTTCCTCAGAGTTCAAAACTACCTCCCAGAGTTCTGGTACATGTAACTGCCACTAGAGGTAAGTAAACTACCTAGAGTACTATAACTTATCACAAGATGACAGTGCTAATAACTCTCGTAGCACTGCTGTCTTAAGACTCAGAACTACTGCTCAGAGTTCTGTAACTGTCACTAGAGGCCTGCACTGCTACCCTGAATCAAAGTACCTGTCACTAGAGGTTAAAACTACTACTACTACGCTGATTCCCAATGCTTCTAACTAGAAGTCAGAACTAGAGTACCAAAACCTGAAACAAGAGGTCAGTATAATACCCGGAATCCTACTTACTGTCATTAATTGTCACTTTTTCTAGAGTCACAGTAACTGTTATGAGATGTCAGTATTATTGTACTGAGTTCCCTCGTCCCTGTCACTAGAGGTAAGTTCTACTGCCTTGAGTTCAATAAATGTCACCAGAGGTCAGTACTGCTACCCAGAGTCCCAGTATATGTCACTTTAGGCCAGTGCTTATACACTGAATTACAGTTACTGTCACAATATGTCAGTACTATTACTATTAGTCGTAGTATCTATGCAAGTAGAGGCCAGTTCTATTAAGCTGAGTTCCAGTACTTGCCACTAGAGGTCAGTACACTACCCTGAGGTCCAGTACCTGTCACTAGAGGTCGATGAAATGCTATGAATCTCAGTACATGTTTTTATACTAGAGATAATTTCTACTATCCTGAGTTCCAGTACCTGTCACTGGGGATCTATACTACTACTCCAAGTTAGAAAGAGGGTAAAGATCAGGAATCGATTCAATCAATTATCACACCTGACCCAGGATACCAATGGGAAAGTGACAACTTCACCATTAGATAACACAAACCAGAGCCAAGTGGTCAGCCCTTTCCCATCAGGTGACCACAAGACATCAATAAACAGACGCCCTTGAAAGCATAACAAAAACAAGACAAAAATAACATAAATGATCCACAAATAGCCACCGCCTTGGAACGGTCAGTAAATATATTTTACAAGAGGGCTTTAAGCGGCTTCACGGTGCGCCAACCTCACCTTTAGTTCAGACATAGATGTTTGGTTTGCATTAAAGATCCCTAACTTATCATTGCATCATCTCCTAGAACATATCAATCAATATATAAAAAGGAGATAAAGCAAAGATAAATACTCGACAGTAAATAAAACTGAATACCAGAGCAAAGGATATCCTACAAGTAAACGTTGATGGGCCTGACAACAGCCAAAGCATCAGGCCCCTACCATCTCATCAAAAGATGATTGTCACTTATATCAGTACTACCGTCCATAGTCCCAAGCCTCAGTCACAAGAGGTCGGTATTTCTACTGTAAATCACAGAATGTTGTTTCCTTTAGCTTGTATACATGCTTCTTTTTCAGAATGTATTGAAAAATCGTGTATTAAGCATGACCATCCTAAACATTCGTCATAGTGATCTGAACTTTTAATACCATTAATGGGCCCCCCATGGCTTTTTGGGATCTGGGGAGAATGGCTATTTATTTTCAGGGAGCTGGGGAGTACTGGTAATTTTTTAGGGGAGGTAGGGAGCAAGTTCATATTTTTGGGGATTTAGGGAGCCTTGCCAAAAAGAAAAAAAAGAAGGAAAAGCCTCCATTTTGTTTGATTTTTTTTAAAAATTTCTTCTGCTTCTGGGGGGCTAGCCTCCCTGACCCCCTTGAAAATTCTAAATGTATTTATTTTCATGCTAACATGCTCATCTAAATTGACCTGAGAGAGAAATATGGCAATTCAGTTTTTCTTGCTGATTTATTCCTTAAAATTGTTGATTTTTAGGTTGGTAGGAACATACTTTGGGATGCCCCCAGATTGCACCAGATCACACCATTTTGTCAAAAGATTTCCGGGGGAGCATGCCCTCGGACTCCCCCTAGCAAAAGTGTTACTACACAATGTTACGGGGTCACCTTCACACCTGTAATGTTATTCTCTTTTAGGTAATAAGCCCTTTTTGAAGGAATTTTTGAAGAATGCTTATCAGATATATACTTACTTGATTTAACTGAAGTTAAACAAGCATATATACTTAAGGAATCTTCTAACGCATACAGTAAACAATTTATTACAAAATCCTAATTATGTTTAACAATTTCATTTTTCTGTTGTTAAACAAAAATTCAATATAACAGATCATTTGTGAAAATTTCAAAACAATACATTGGGTATTATGCGAAATACAGCTTATTTAATTTGAGAGGGTCGAAATCGAAAGTCACAAAAATGGAACTTTGGCTCAAGTCTGTGTTTCAGTGGGGTTATTTTCATTCCATTTGTTACACTGAACAATACAAACAAAAGGTCATTCAGAATAAGAAATGCATGAAATTCACAATGGGTCGGGCATCAGACTCGATGACGACTATGGCGTATTACTTCCATCGGTGGGTCAGTGCCTGATGTTCAGTGTCTTTAGCCGGGCCCACAGTGGCTCTATTGTGGTTTTTCTTTAGCTCTTGACTGTCAGTGAATTGAGAAGATTTTTCCTTGTTTCCTGGCAATATGTTATATATTTGATTATTTCTCCATGGTGATATATTGGGTAAGTAAGAAAGCCTCCACGTGAGCTTCAATACATACTGTATAACTCTGTAACATACCCTTTATTAAAGTATTTAGTTATCCAATAAATCACAGTCTCGGAATGCATAAAGCCATTAAAAGTATAAGCTTACCTGATTGGCGCATTATGTCGTGGGAACGAGATATTATGTCGTGGGAACGAGATAATCATGTCGTGGGAACGAGATATTATGTCGTGGGAACGAGATAATTATGTCGTGGGCACGAGATCTTATGTCGTGGGCACGAGATCTTATGTCGTGGGCACGAGATCTTATGTCGTGGGCACGAGATCTTATGTCATGGGAACGAGATAATTATGTCGTGGGAACGAGATAAATAATTTGTTTCACATGTCCCCTCAGTGCTGCCGTAGTCCATAGATGAATAAATTTCCAAACTTTTGACCGTTCAGAATTTTTTTAACTGTCTAGAAAAAAGTTATTATGGTTTAAAATCAGGCTTTTTCTGGTAGTTTGTGATTCCCAATCGGGATCTTGAGAAAGCTGTGAACCCCGATTGGGAATTAGTGATTCCCGTTTGGGAACATAAGAAAAAAATTTTGACTCCAGAATGGGATACATTAGAAGAGGACCCAGAGAATTGCAATTTGGAAAAGGTGGCAGGAAAGTAGTAGAACTTAAGACTGTATCCTGAGTTAGAGCAATGTATCAGAATAGTGAAAACTGATATTGCACAAATTTTATGTCTTGGAAAAGATGTTAAATTATTGGGTGACCATAGGTTCCCCATGCTAGACTATTGCCTGCATTACTTCTTAGGAATTGAAAAAAACGTTAATTTTCGCCAGATAAGTCATATTTCTTACTACATGTATCTGCAAATTGCCTTAAGCACTTAATCCAGTGTGGCAAATGAACAGTAGACGTTGGAATAGTTTACTCTTATATTACTGTTATATACGTTACTCTTATCTGAAATATGTTGCTGTTTATAATACATGTATAAGGCACACAAAATGCCTTTCAAGATGTCTTAGCAAATCGAGTAAACGGCCTTTTTATTACTTTTCAATTTTCATAATCAAATTACTATCTAAAAGGCTAAAATGGTTGTTTTTATGTATCTCTGTTCACCCAAATGTTATTTTCCATAAAACATGACGGCATTTATGTCCCACCCTCGAACTGACTTCGCACCATCTGAATATATTTTGCTTGTTACAATTTAAAAGTGTTAGCATTCAGTCATGATGCGTTACAGTAACGTTTTCATGCGTTTACAATGGACAAAATGCATATATATGGTATTTACATATTAGACGTCATTTTGGTGACGTCATAATTTTGTTTTAGATTAAATTTAGCATAATTCCACTGAATTGGCAAACAAAATTCAGGAAAGTGCCGATTGCCATAGATTACAAAGGACATAACGTTTAGATGGCACTGACATAATATACGCTATTTTGATGACGTCATAATTTCGTCCAGACGTGAAACTCAGATGGGTGACCAGGTGATTTTCATTAGGTATCCCCTAAAGTTTGATTTGGTATAGGTCGCTACAAATCGGCATCAAGTAATTCCATCGACATTGGGATCACCATCTTTCGATGTGGGTATGTATCTTCATTAGTAAATGCGTAACTATTTGGCTAGTAAACATTCGGACTGAAAGGCGCTAGTATGAGCCGGTCCCCTCGAGCACACATAACATTGGAAATTTATTTCCCCAGTCTCACAGACAGAACATATGCTGTGGGTACTCAAAAGACCCCGCCTCAACGAGCCGGCTCCCACAAGCACACAAACACATGCCCGGAACGATGGGCAAGAAAATAATCACAATCCCATGCCCACAAAATTTTCACTGTCCAGTTCCATGAATATCAGGACATATGATACAAAATTAAATCTGTTAGTTTACACTCGGGAGTTGTATCCTTTTTGAGTGCAGAGCAAAGCACATATTCCTGCTAACTGACTCCAACTCTACAAATATTATCGTCAATCTGACAAGCCTTTAACACCCCAAGGCAGTAAGTAAGGGTACAAAGATCAGGAATCGATACAATCAAGTGCCACACCTGACCCAGGATACCAATGGGAAAGTGACAAACTCACAGTTTGACATCACAAACGAGAGCCAAGAAGTCAGCCGTTTCCAAGGCACATATAAACAGACGCACACAAAGGCATAGCAAATGCAAGACAGAAAAACCATAAAAGATCCACAAAGGAAGTACCGCCTTGGAAGGGTCAGTAAAATATTTAACTGGAGGGCTTAAACCGGTTTCACAGCGCCAACCTCACCCTTAATTCAGATGTGGATCAAGACACATAGATATTTGGTCTGCATGAAAGACCCCTAACTTATCAATGCAGCATCTCCTAGAACATATAATTCAAGATATAACAAGGAGATAAAGCAAAGATAAGGACTCATCAGCAAATAAAACTGAATACCAGAGCAAAAGAAATCCAACAGGTAAACACCGGTGGGCCTGACAAACAGCCAAAGCATCAGGTCCCAACCATCTCATCAATAGATATGTCTTTAAGTCGGAACCGTCATAGAGTCTGAAGTCCGACCCACGGGTATGCAATTAAAGAGGAAAACAAAGTTGCCAACTGAGATTGGGTTGACTACCAAGCATGCAGTCTGTTGCAATACATTAATGTTATAGCCAATATTTTTATAATGAGAAATTATTTTAATGAACTGCGCTGAAAAATTATTGGAGCCAACAATCTTCTACAATTTATACACCAAGTCACCATAGACTTCAGGTTTTGAAAGACCATGGCGCAAAGAAGGTTTAAGTCCAACCTGGAATTTAGATATCATATCATAGTATCGTCTATAAAATTTGGAAAAGGTTTTGCAAAGTTTATGATACCGATAGCCTTGTTTAAGAAGTTTCTGAGTTAACAATTTATTGTGAGTGTTAAAGTCAGTAACATATCTAGATTCTCTAGCAAAACGAATGAGTTGAGAGATATAGACTCCATAGGAGAGGGTCTGGATGGGGACTAATGATTAGTGAATAGTGGCCCTTTTTATAATGAATAGTGAATAATGAGCCAAAGAATAATGAATAGTGAATAATGGGGGCCTAAAAATTAATGATAAATCCTATTTTTTAATGAATTGAAGAAAAATTAATGAATAGTGAATTATCAGATTTCTTTGCTAACTTACTTACGTTTAATGAATAACTGGTCTAATTTTAATGAATAACCCAAAATTTTAATGAGATGAATAATGGGCTAAATTTTATATGAATAGTGAATACCATACCCCCATCCAGACCCTCATATGATGTAGAGCAAAGAACATCACCATCTAAAAATGGGAAATTGACAATTTCAAAACCAAAGTCGTCACGTTTGTCATAGATTTTGGTAGAAACAATATCATTAGAAATTAACAAATGCAAGTCTAAAACTGCGGCTTCGGTATCAGAGGTAGTAGCTTTATTAAGTTCGAGCTCTGAATGGTAAATGTGATTTACCATATTGTCAAAATAAACATTATTAATGTTAAGAATATCGTCCAAATATCTGGATGTAGTGTTAAACGCATCAATAACATCAGCCTGCTTATCATCAGAAAGAGACATCATATAGTCCCTCTCATAACAAAATTAGTGCCCATAGGAATCCCAACTACTTGTCTATACAGCTTGGTGCCAAATCGAATAAAATGTTGTCCAACAAAAAGGTCAGCGCATCACATACATTTTGACATGACCATGCATGATAATTTTTAGGTTTTTCTGAAGTAAGAAATGCATTTCTGACCTTAAATGCAAGGTAAGGAGACCCTTTTCTCTGCAAGTTTCTTTCAATAAGATCAATAAGTTTATCTTTAATTAAATTATGAGGTAAAGTAGTGTAAAGAGTAGAAAACCCATAAGTAGACAACCTGGTCGCATTGAAATCTCTAGCTTTAAGTTTATCTAAATTTTCACCTGAATTTTTAATAGACCAAAATAGGTTTTTGCCGGATCTCTGATATACCTTTTCACAGAACTTGATAACATGTTTTTTTAAAAGCTGTAAAACACGAAGTTAACAATTTAGAAAGTCCTGTTGTCGTACAAGAACAAGAATTAGCTATAAATCTTGCTTTATATGGCTTTTTATGGAGTTTAAGTAACCAGTACAACGTAGGAACTTTGTCTTGATTTTCTTTAGCTTTGACACCGAAATGTAGGGCGGCTGTACGACAGCCATGCCCATCGACAATCACCCTCTCACTCAAAGAAGGCTGCAGTTGATAGGCATTAGTGTCAACAAGCTCACGCTTAAGAGTATTAATATATTACAATCGTCAAACAACTACAACATTGTTAGCAGCTTTATCTACTGGAACCAAAACATAGTTCATATGAAAATACTGGATATCTCGTTTAAGATGATGAAAAGAAGATTTAGGTTTAGGGGATAAAAGATGTGTATTACGAGAGTACCATGAAATACAAGTATCAATAATTTTAAAAATGTTAATTTTCCATTCCTTCAAGGCATCAGGTTCAACATTTTCCCGTTTGCACCAACGATTACTTAAGTCGTTTAAAGAAGCAGCGATCTCTCTACGACATTTAGGGAAATCAATATTAGAGGGAAATCTGTATTTAGGACCTTTAGAAAAAAAAATGCGACATCTAGTGTCAGTCCATCAACAGCTGCATAAGCAGTTCTAAATTCGACATGATCACAATGCTGACACCAGCATCTATGCAAGACAAGACTGACTGTATTTCCATTAAATAATTCTGCCCAACAAGATACAGCCATGAGCACTCCAGCACTAAGTGTACCCTATCCTCCGTAGCTGCTTTACAGAGAGAGAAAATCAGACTGACAGCATGTTGGTTGAATTTGGCTCTGTTATTCTGTAAAATATACGCACATGTCAAGATTTTGACCTTATTATGAGCATGATGGACGCCACGGGTATTGTGGTCAGTAGATTTCCAACACCAAGCGCAGTCATGTAGATTAAGATCAGCAAGGGAAGATTTGCTACTCCCTTCTTCAATCCAAGACTGGTGGATATAAGTGTCAAGTTTATGTTTGATCTCTTCTTTTAGTGTTGGTTTTGAATTTGTGTGTTTAGACTTCGAGCTAAAAAAGGTCCTGCTCCCCCCCCCTAGGGAATTTTGCAGACATAACCTATCTTGAAGGAAATTTCAAGACGCATCTTTTAAGAGATGTTTGCACTCTGTGCTCCGGGGCGTTAGTCTCTGACAGCCTGTTACATATGTTACTGTTACAAACTAAGGAAAAAATCAAAATGAAAGTTTGAGCTACAGAAAGAAGACATTGAACCATCTAATTATTCAAATTTCTTATGTAGTTTGCAAGCTGGATGCCTATACTACATACTAGCAGCATTTTAAACAAAATTACAACCTTCAATGGTGTTATATGCGTTACATAGATTAAATTTCCCTTTGAAAGTTGAAATCGTGACTAACATCATTCATTTTACAGACGATTTGTGCATTTTTACAAGTGTTTTAATCTTAGTTTACTAAAATACTCGTTTGACTAATAGAAAAAACAAAGTTTGCTTTTCTATCTCAAATACATTGTTTTATATGAGCTATTAAACAACCCTACCCCCAATTTTAAGTATCCAATTTTGGTATCTATAATTGAAGAAAAATATATGAAAATATCTGACGCTCGTGGATATCTTACATTTTTGGCACTGTCTTGCTAATGCAATAAAGAATCATACATTTGCAAGTTTGACATCAGGATCAGAGCACCTATTAAAATATGAAACGTATGTTACATGGCATAATGAATGAGCTAGGAAATTTTCTTGGATGTAAGAGATGATATTTCAGAAAAATACCGTTTTTCACATGCTTTCCTATCAATCTCTAGCCTCTGGTGCCTTAGTCTTAGTAATTACAGTCATTGCTGATAACAAGCCCATGGAATTGTGTTACCTATGTTATAAATAACCTTTTTAATCACATATTTACTAATGCCTATAATATTAAAATATATAGACATATAGATAGAAAATAATAGTTCTCATTTAAATGAAACAATTTGAAAAGTATTCCTATTAAATAAAATTATTCAAAAACAATCTTTATTTAAGTCACCCTCACAATGTCTATCATTGTGTCTGCTTCTATTGCAAAATAATCACCCATTTCATCACAGCCAGTAGAATCATGGCATTGTATTAGGACTGCAAACTGAGTACAATCCTGTTCCTCTCCACCCCTTTGGGAATTGTGCAGACAATTCCTACCTTAAAGAACAATTCAAGCTGCATCAAATAAGAGATGTTTACACTCTATTATCTAGGGGGTTAGCCTGTAATGGTATGATACGTATGTTACCATATCAATTTAAAAATAAATGAATTGAAAGTCTGAGAAACAGAAAGAAGACATACAACTATCTATTTATTTGAATTATTCATGTAGTTTGCATGCTGAATACCTTTGATACATAAGAAAAGATTTTTTAACAAATATACAGCTTCCTATGGTGTTATATGTGTTACATTAATTAAGATTACTTTTTAAAATTGGTAATTGTGACAAATATCACTTATAGGCATTTCGTGTGATCCTCCTCAGACCTCTTTAGCCATCAAAAGACTTAATTTTCTTTGTATCCGTGGCCAGTGCCAGCGCCAAACAACTTGACTCAGCCAAACTTGAATCCTTAGCATTCTTCAAAAGCATTAACAGCATGTCAGTGTCATGGGATCAAACACCTGATTAAATATGGGTTTAATGCCATTTCACATATATGCACACAATGGAGTATGGCTCTGGTATATATCTCTTCCTGTGAAGTGGCAAGAGCAATCTAACTGCAGCTGCCTCTGCATCCGTGCTAGTCAAATGATAACTTTGCTCTGATTTTGCAAAATCTATGTCTCTACCGTGTACCTCTAAGAATACTTTAAGATTTCTGACATTGGTCAAACAGAAATTTGATAGGCTGCTTTTTTGCATCATTTGCCATGGAACCTATCCAGTCTTTTGGTGCTTAAGTAGTCAGGTCTTAGATCAATAGTATTTTGCTGCATTTCTTTAGTTACAATGTTGACTCTTGATGGTTTTGGCAGACCATCTGAAACAATTTCTGTTTCACCTTGAAAGTTATCTGGTATAAGAGAAAGAATATGAAGTTGGACATTGCCATCAAGTATGTTTGCAGTTGGTTGTTTTTTGATGTCAGTACATTGAAGCATGTAAAACCTATGATTTCTCAGTTTTTGCAGCCGTATCATTGGCTGTTGCATTCAAAAGAAGGAAAGTGGACTATAGGTAGAATGGGATAACCAGTAGTTCATATGGAAGATTTATACAGAGTAAACAAGTTGATAAGGTGCCTCATTTCATGATCCATTGAAAACACTGAAATTGAAAACACTTGCCTCTGACTGTGTAATCAAAAAGGATGTCACGACAATGCCCTTGCTCATTTATTATGACATGTTATATATGTTACATCCTTTAATAAGCGCTATTATCTTAGAAACTTAGTGAATCATTGAATTGAAAGGGTCTAATTTGCGCTCTGTTCATCCTGCATTTCATTGCTTTACCTGCTGTGTTACATCTAGTTTGTTTATCTGAAGGGAAAGAGTAACCTCTGTTTCAGCACTTCAGAAGTACTAAGACTCCAATAAATTTTTGAATGCTTGGGGAAAGATAATAAGTGCAGAGACATTATTAGATGAAAATATGTGGGTTGCATGTATGGAAAGGCTACATTTATAAAAGTTAACCAGCTAAGATTTGATTCTTTATCATAGAAATATCAAGGTACATCAGTCCAGGTACTCATTGCTCTTAATGGCATAGTTTTCATCCTTGTAAAGCTTTAGTCTTTCTCCTACTTGCAGAGTATCACTTGAAACACATACTCAAAGAGCCAACTAGTAGGAATTCATATCAGTTTCCGAATGTTCCAAGCCATAAATGGCAAAATTTGAAGGTTGATAATGGCTCATCAATTTTGAAAGGACTGATGGTAAAATTGAATAACAGTAAATGATTGAAATATTGTGTGATGATTCTACTAGTTGCAAGGAGGCGTCTGATAATAATGATTACCACAGAAGCAGACAACGACAAACGTTAAATCGATGAGAAATAGTTTGGACCATTTCATTTATTGTATTTTCTTGTAAAAATGTAAAACTATCTTTTCTATTTGTGGCTCTATATTTAGCATTATATGCACAGTATTAGGAAATGTGTCCAAAAGGTCATTGATAACATCTGTAACACCAGTCCATGGGCTTGATAATCAGAAATGAATATAATTTCTAGTGTTTTGGCACCAAAGACTTATAAGTACACATTAAGTGTCCTGATCTTTAACTTAATGACATATTGTAGATATATGAGCAAGACAGACTAAGAAAATGAAAAATATCCACACACTGTAATCGCTTTCATGTGTTTTACTTAAACGGTAATAACAAAATTCACTTCTCTGTAAAACTGGGAGTAGGGCTGTGTATTAGCTCCTATAAGACAATATATTTAAGATAGAAAAGCAAACTTGGTATTTCCTATTCATCAATTGAGTAATGTTTGTAAAATCTAATAAAACAGTTTGAAACCAAGTCATAGTAGTTGTTTAACTACATGACGATAGCCACAATTATAGCTTTTAAATTATAATTAGGTTCATGTAACGCACATAAAACCACAGTTAGCCGTATTAATGTTAAACAGCTTCCATATGTAGTAAAGACATCCAGTATAAAGACTATAAGAATGTCAATTTATTAGATAATTTTGATGTCTTCTTTTGGTAGCTCAAACATTCAAATTTCTTATTCTCAAATTGATATAGTAACATATGTAACAAGCTGTTACAGGCTAACGCCCCGACTTACAGAGTGCAAACATTTCTTATTAAATGCACATTGAATGGTTACATAAGATGTAATTTGTCTGCAGAATTCGAAAGGGGATTAGGATGGAGCAGGCCCTTACTCAGCTTGATGTCAAAATACTGTTTGATGATTTTACTTATCACGCTAACATATGTAACGCTCTCTGATCTTTAAAACTTGATGACAACTAGCAGATCTATAAGTCTTTATCATGGGAGCCAGCTTAAAATCCCTAAACAATGTAAGATATTCAACAGCTGCGAGTTTTTTCACAATTTTAGCTCAAACTTTCAAACTATATTTCCTTCATTTGATATAGTAACGCATGTAACACGCTGTTTCTGACTAACGCCCCAACATAGAGAGTGCAAACATCCCTTATTTGATGCAGCTTGAGTTGTTCTATAAGAATGAATATGTCTGCAAAATTCCCTCGAGGAGATTAAAACATTTTTAGGCATATCTTACGTAAAGACAATAAGCTTGCCCATTTATTACATCAGGTAACATATGTTACAGGCTCTGATATTAAAAATTTTGCAACAAACTTGCAGATTTATGAGTCTTTTCATATAAGCAAATAAATCCCAAACAATGAAACACATTCATCAACTGCAAATATTTTTTAACTATTTTTACTTTAGTTTTAATACCAAACATTTCACCTTAAAACTGGGTAGGGGTAGGGTTGTTTAATTGCTTATTTCAGAAAAAATATTTAAGCTAGGGAAACAAACTTTAATTTTTCTGATAGCCAATTGCATAAGCTAGTCAGACATGGTTAAAAACATTTTGCAAAACACACAGAGAGATTGTGAATGTAAATGATGTTAGCCACACTTGCAAATTTTAATGGGTTATCTGATTTATGTAACGCATATGACACCTTAGGAAGCCGCAATTTTGTTCAAATGGCTGTTATACGTAGTTAAGATATCCAGTATGCAGACTATATGAATGATTTTTAAAAATAAATATTTTAATAACTTAAATTTGTAGCCCAAACTTTTAATTTACTTTTTCTTAGTTTGATTAAGTAACGTATGTTACAGGCTCTTACAGACTAACGCCCCGGAGCACTGAGTGCAAACATCTTTTAAAAGACTCGGCTTTTAATTCTCTACAAGATAGGATATGTCTGCAAAATTCCCTAGGGGGGGGAGCAAACCCATTCTCAGCCATCCGTCTAGTTGTTTGACGTTGTAAATATTCGGGAGGTTGTATTTATGAATCAGTTGTTTACAGTGAATGAACCAGCTGTTACTGTCACTATCTTTAACTGCCATTTGTCTTTGCGAGCTCAGACTCAATGGTGTTCACTAAAATAGGATGGATACGAGTAAAGAGAAGTTTCAGAAGTCAATCTCCTGCTCAATAGGGCACACACGCAATAGACAATATCTATAAACGTTTGCAGTGTTATTTGTGAGGCACTGCAGCCTGCACAGAACACTCCTCTGTAAGGTATCAAGCTGCATAGTATCACTATGTCTTAAACTGGATATCTCTAGACCATACAGCAACCTAGGTAGAGTAAAAGTTTTCCACATGTGGAACAAAACCAATGGGTTTTTACCCGAGTTAACATAGGCGCCATCTCCCAGCTAAGAGCCAAGATTGTGCTATTCCGGATACAAGCATGAAACTTTCAACACTTGTTAAGGTTGGTGAGCTGATGATTTTTAGATATAGAACCACTTCCACAAATTTCCACTGCGCATGCGCAAGGCAAAATTCACTTCCGTTATAGAAAATTTGGTCTCACTTAGCTACACAGACCAATATTTGCGTTTAACATGGTAAACAATTGACCCACTATATCTCTAGATGTCCTAAATGACATAAACAAATATATTTTAAAATAGTTTCCATAATTACGCATGCGCAAACTAAGTAATACTGACGGTTATCTCGTTTAATGATGTCGAAATGGTAGAAACCATTGAATAAATGAAATACTTATATCTACTGACTGGGAAATAAATGTGTTTCTGTGCAATCATTTATCCAATAATTTTTGCTGCGCATGCATTCGTGCTAGAGAGCCACTGTACTAGAACAGTACAGTCATCACGGGTCGGTTGCAGTCGATGAGGACCCACACTATATTACTTTGGTTTACTGTGGTCCATTCTATGAGCTAGTTCTTTAAAGCTATTAATTTTCATGAATATGCTTTCGTAGTCCATTCTGGGACAATTGGAGCCTTTAAATTCTAAAACTAGCTAAGTACCAGCCAATTTCTGGATAGCCAGTGGAATTTTTTATGTTTACGAATTGTGTTCATAGATTAATGAGACACTATTTTAGTCATAAGTTATGATTTAATGGCATGACATAATGAAGAATACTAATAAGTGAATGAATAGAATGTTTTGCATATTTCTGTTTATTTTTTGGTGAAGTTGCAAACCATTTGGTAGCTGTACGCAAAATTTGAGTAGTCAAGGGCATTGTACTAGTAGTTGAGGGTCTAAATATAATCAATTTGTATGCAATCTATGACCTGGTCACTGGAACAGAACAGCCGATATATGTAGTACTATGCATACAGTAAGAAAGGGGGCAAATATCAGGAATCGATACAATCAAGTACCACACCTGACCCAAGATACCAAATGGGAAAGTAACAACCACACAATTTAACACCACAAATGATAGCCAAGAGGTCAGCCCTTTTCCAGCAGGTGACCACAAGGCACCAATGAGCAGACGCGAAAGCATGACAAACACAATACAGAAATAACACTAATGATCCACCAAAGAAGTACCGCCTTGGAACGGTCAGTAAAAGTATTTATTAACTAGAGGGCTTAAACCAGTTTCACTTGAATAACTGTCAAATTGCCCTGTCCTCAGATTTCAAATACCAATATTTTGCATTTATATCTAAGCTAACTAAAGTAAGCATATATTCCAGAACATAAACAAAAAATGCCTTTCATCCTTATTTTCAGGAAAAAATATCACCTTTTTGGAATAACTCAGGTGCTGTATCGACTAACGCTTAACTGACATAAATCTTTGAGCAGCAGATACACAGCTGGATATATAAGTGACAATAATAAGCACAGAATATGTTCAAAAGTAAATATTGACAAAAATAGTACCCTTTTTAACAGCCGGTACACTTAAACTGTATATTTTGTGCCCTCGTTGACAGCAGTCTATCCGCGATGACCATGCTGTTCGAGTACAGTGGTTCTCTAGCCCAGCATTTGACATGAGTGAATTTCTCTTGTTATGCTGGGGACATGCATATGTTCTTGAATGACTACTTACCGTCTTGTAACTTCGCCTGTAACTCATGTTATGGAGTTTACTGAAGAGTGTTTGTCTGGCTTTTGGACTTATGTCCATGCATTGTTGAGCATTAATTTTTGGTTACCTGGCACCTGGGCCAAGATGACAAGATCGTGTTGATCTGATATGCAAACGTTTACTTTTTGAAAGTGACATTTAACCAAGAGAGCTGGCAATATGTGCCATAATTTGTATATAAGCTGATATGACACAGTCTTTTCAAAGAATTTTCAGTTATTTAACGTTACCAATTTTAACAAGAAATGTCACAAACACGTGACGAATGCCCCCAAAGGAATTGGTCTAGCATAAGACACATTTGAGGAAAGATAGCTATAATATAGCACGAAAAACCTAGAAATGAGGCCAGAAGTCAATGTCAAGGCCAAAGTAACTCAAAATGGTATGCACCACTCCGCCATCCCAAGAGGAATCACCATCCCAAATTTGGGATTCCTAAATCAAATAATATAGGAGATATGCTCTGGACACAATAATTCTTGAAAACTAGGTCAGAGGTCAAGGTCACAGTGACCAAAAAATGGTTTGTGACACTCAGGCATCCCAATATTCATTTACATACCAAATTTGGAATTCCTATTTCAAAGAATATGAGAGATATGCACCAGTTTCTAGAAACTAGGTCAGAGGTCAAGTTCAAGGTCACAGTGACTAAATTATGGTAAGTGACACTTCGTCATCCCAAGATGCATCCACACACCAAATTTGAGATTCCTACCTCAAATAATATAAGAGATACGCTCTGGACATGATTATTCTAAAAACTAGGTCAGAGGTCAAGGTCACAGTGACCCGAAAATGGTACATGACACTCCCCTATTCCAAGATGCATCTATACACCAAAATTGGAATTCCTAACTCAAGGAATATATGAGATATGCACGTGACACAATAATTCTTAAACTAGGTCAGAGGTCAAGGTCACAGTGACCCAAAAATGGTATGTGACACCCTGTCATCCCAAGATGTATTTACACACCAAAATTGGAATTGCTATCTCAAAGAATATAGGAGATATGCACCAGACTCAATGTAGTTTCTAGAAACTAGGTCAAAGGTCAAGTTTAAGGTCACAGTGACCCAATTATGGTACCCGACACTTCGTCATCCCAAGATGCATCCACACACTAAATTTGAGACTCCTACCTCAAATAATATAAAAGATATGCTATGGACAAGATTATTCTAAAAACTAGGTCAGAGGTCAAGGTCAAGGTCACAGTGACCCGAAAATGGTACATGACACTCCGCTATCCAAAGATGCATCCACACACCAAATTTGGAATTCCTAACTCAAAGAATATAAGAGATATGCTCCGGACACAACAATTCTTAAAACTAGGTCAGAGGTCAAGGTCACAGTGACTTAAAAATGGCATGTGACACCCCGTCATCCCAAGATGCATTTACACACCAAATTTGGAATTCCTATCTCAAAGAATATAGGAGATATGCACCAGACTCAATGCAGTTTTCAAGAAACTAGGTCAGAGGTCAAGTTCAAGGTCGCAGTGACCCAATTATGGTACGCGACACTTTGTCATCCCAAGATGCATCCACACACCAAATTTGAGATTCCTACCTCAAATAATATAAGAGATATGCTCCGGACACGATTTTTCTAAAAACTAGGTCAGAGGTCAAGGTCAAGGTCACAGTGACCCAAAAATGGTATGCGACACTCCGCCATCCCAAGATGTATCCACACAAGAAATTTGGAATTCCTACCTCAAAGAATATAGGAGATATGGACCGGACACGAAAGCGGGACGGACGGACTGACGGACGGACGGACGGACGGACTGACGGACTGACGGACGGACGGACAGTGCGATTACTATATGCCTCCCAAAGTTCCTTTAGGGGCATAAAAACAATCATCAATTCACAGAAATGTAGTGTTCAAAGTTGCCTCAACAGACACAAAGGGTCGTACACTGGAGAGCTGCATTTCTACTTCTCCAACCTTGAAGACGGCCGTATCTCACAAGGTCAAGAGAAGATTTTGATGCTTGTGGTATGGTGGTCTACAGTGGCCTGTATATTTCAGTGTCTAGTCGTACCCATCCCAGTTAGCTGGACTTGGTAATCATTTCCCCTGTTCTAGTACTGACCCTAACACATGAGCCTTGATATGCTGCCTTTAAAATGTGCTGGTACAAAGCTATTTTTTGTAAGGGCTGTCATTTTATTGAACAAACCTTTTTGGTAAACAAATGTTATCTAGCCATGTCTATGTTCATGTAGGTGCTTGCTTGTTCTACTACACAGTACTGTGATTAATCGTTCAATGAGGCAGAGGTAATCTCACGCTTAGGGATGTCTGTTACTACACAAGGTGGTTCTGGACGACTGTATGTTGGTTCTGGACGACAATATGTTACAGGTTCCTGACGAAAAAAAGAGTTCTGAAGTGAATGTGCAATGTGTTTGGAAGCCTTGACGCATAAAAAATCGCAAGAATCTTATTTTGTTGTTGTATATTTGTGCAGAATATTTATCAAAACTTTATTTATCCTGTAGCAAGGCGAATTTATCCAGTTTACGCTTTTCTGATACAATTATTGTTCTTGAAACTGTATTTTACTGCTACATATGCCCGCATATGCTTATTTTGCGCATTCACTTTCGTTTTCTTTGTAATTTTTATGGCTTGATATGATGAGGCATTGCATTGTCCATCACATACGCGAAATAAGTTTTCACTTATAAATCAGGTTACTTTAGACAAACACGTTTTTAAAACCAAACTGCAGCTACCTCGGTCATTTTCCAATGTTACAGATGTGTAACGACCTCAAATAGTTTGTTACAGGTTAATGTCGACAGCGTTACAGGTAGAGACGACAGTCTGATGGAGTCTCTGGATTTCTGTTATACGAAATATCTTCTATTTGGGTGAAGGTGAAATGCCCTTTAATATTTTCGCTGATGGGGGACCTGCTGAAGAAGTCTTTGGACGTACTGAGAATTTGAACAGTGATTTGATCATTTGCGAAATCTAACTAAACTGGTTCAAATGACCTCCGACAGTGGTAATTAATTCACAGTGCCTATATGTTTGGAAAAAATCAAAGTTGGTCAAATGTATTCATCCACATAATATAAAGTGTCGCTGTTAGTTTCTATTTCAATGGATAGACAGCTCTATTCTAGAGCTAAAATGGTCATTTTTTGTATTTAATATATAGGAAAATAGAAACATATTTTAGCACCATTCCCTCCACAACCCAATAAATAGGTTTTTGTGTGTATTCTTTTGAATCTCTTTTCTTTAAATATAATGTTATAATTAGTACAAGTAAGTTTTCTTTGCATAACTCATTAATCCTGAACTATATCAGCTTTTAGCATATGTGTCTTAGATTATGAAAATTGTCCTTTTAACTTTACTAAATTATGTTGATAGATTAGTTTGTACATATGCTTACAGAAAAGCTACATGGACCCTGGATAGCTGTACTTTATGCATGGATGAATTGCTATGGTACATTGCTGCATAAAATTACACCATATATATATATATATATATTGTAGTCAAGGTAGAATATACTTTATTTGCACAGAGTAACAACAACAACAACAACAACAACAACAACAACAACAACAACAATATTAAATATTAACGATCTTGACTTTAAAAGACTTCCAAATGTGACTTTAATTGGGTATTGATGTTGTAATATCCTTACGAATGAAAATAAAAGATTACTAAATGTTTTGGTGTAGTCTAATTATGCACCCCTACCCCTTTGATATCATCTCCTGTATTGTCAAAGGGATCTGTTTATCTAATAATAACCTATTCTTGTTCATAATACATCAAACTCCTTATTTAAAAGGATACCAGTGCTACTTATATATAGGGAAGTTTTGGTCAGGATTGACAAAATGCTATTGAACAATTAGTGTGAAAGGAATTGACCTTGTCATACGAAAATCTGATTTTGTTGCATGCGAATGTCCTGTGCTGACAGCCTTTTTCCAAATATTTTCGCCACTGACAAAATACAGGCCTAATCTTGGTCCAAACAATCATCTACAGCTACTGAAATACCTGATAAATCTATGTCACTACAGTCGGATCTACAGATATTCCAGTTTCTTCAGAAAGAGGGGTAAGTTGCTCAAAAGCCATGATATTTTTTTGAGTGATTGATCATCCGTTAGTAATATGTCACAGAATAATTTCTTATCCACACCTTTTGTGGATGTGCTTACATATGCCATTTTATAGATAGGACTACTGATTGAACCAGAATCGGTTAAAATTTGCAGAATCAAGAGCTATATTATCAAGAGTACACTTAGTGTTGGGGCCCTGTATTTTAAAGACACTGGCCTTGTATTTGACTAGCGTTGAAAAGGTTTCAGAGAAGTATTTACATCTGCTCAAGGCAGAAAATTGTCGTCTCTAACATGTTACAGAAAATATGACATCGTCTATTACCTGTTACACAGTCGTCACTGACCAGTAACGTTTGAAAAAATGAAATCTGAGGTTTTCATATTTTCTTTAAATAAGAACATGTTAAAATTGAATGTAAAATGGTGTGTATTATATTGTTAGACAATTTATGCTAATTCTATGGCGGAAATGCAAGTAATTGTCCACAAATTACGTATTTCTGAAATTTCTATTCTGGACCATAGTTTTACAATTTAACTACAAATATCTACGACGCTTGTCTTTCTAATGCCAATCTAACGAACACTTAAGTGATAGTAATGATCCAAACTAGCAAATAACACTATATTATCATTTTTGCGACGTATTTGTATGTTAACACTTTCCACTGTCGTCTGAAACCCGAAATCTATCGTCTAAAACCTGTAACTTGTCGTCAAGCACAAGAACACAGTCGTCATGAACCAGTAACGGATTGTCGTCCAGAACCACCTTGTGTAGTAACAGACATCCCTAAGCGTGAATCTGTAGGTGGCTTTTCAGGGAGAGAGTTCATTTTTACAAAAGTCCCAGTTACAGCTGTAAAGCTTACCCACTGTTTTCCACGACCAAGGAGAAAGGACGTTTTATTGCACCCTGTGAGTGAATGAAAAAAAGCAAGACAATTTGATTTCACACCAGCGATAGCCGGCGATTTTTGTCAACCTCACAGTTCATCCACTTACAATTGTTGCACCACAGGAATGACCAGAACTACTACATCAGTATCAACGGCGTAACTGCTTATTTTCTTGTAAGGCTTTTTAGCATCTTCCGTAACACTAGCAAATATTCTTGTTTCTGCCTCCTCGTGCAAACAAGGAGCAAATGAAGGCATACACTAAGATCCAGCTTCTTCTCCCGTAAAGTGCAGAAGTGGATTTTAAAACATCGTTTGTATACTGCTCACTGAACAGTGCTAGCCCCTACGCTTTTTTAAAGTATCTGAACAACGGAGGCTCCATCCAAAATGACAACACTGACTGCAAGTGCGAAATCTTTTACAGGAGGACCAAATGCTTCGAAGCCAGTCAATAGCTTCAAAACCAAAACTTTTAGGCATATCAGGCAACCCCCGCCAAACAAAATGTATCATTATCATACCCACATAAATTAGACTGGCGTAGACTAACAAGTGTTTGGTATGGCTCGCTTATGGGAAGTGAGACACTTGAAATATACATATACAGTTCACTGACAGTTTGGAGACAGTCCATCGACAGACAGTGATATGAGGTTTATGAGCTCAAGCACGACAGAATATATATGTCTGTCTACCTGTTTGTCTGTCTGTCTGTGAGTATGTCTGTTTGTCTATCAAAAAGGTACATTGCCCTTTGCCAGTGACCTATATAAGCTACGTCACTGCCTTGGCTTAAACATAACTTTTTCAGAGACGTCCCCAAGTCCAAACAATCCTTATTGGTCAACACAAAGAAAATATGTGGTAGTGGTTTTGGACCACCCTGGGAGCTCAGGTGGTGAGCGCGTCTGTCCAGTGTTCCAGGGGCTTTGAACGTGAGCAAAAAACTGATTGCGTGTCTTTCTGTCTGCCACAAGCCTACTCTTTTCTTAAAACTTGACTTTTAAGTCTAATAACAATTTTATATATGTTTAACTTAGACAGAGCTTTTTTGTGAAAGCTTATACTTGTAAATAAACAACATCCAGTTAAAAGAAACCCGCTGCACATGCGCATCTAAACAGGTCTGTAGGTCCCTATATCATGTATATTGAAGACATGCTTTGGTCCTTTGATAGGGGCAGCGAGTACTGTGCAGTTTACAGTAAAGGAGAAACAGAATACCATCTTTGCACAAAATTCAAATTTTATGAGCATGCGCAGCAATTAAAGAATGAAGAGGACTAAACTACAAACATTTAACATTATTTCTGCCACATTTTATTATTTTGCAGGCAACATGACCCCTTTTTTAAAGTCAAACTGTATGAAAGCTCTATGATAACAGCCTAAAATCAGAAAATGCTTTGCGCATGCGCAGTAGGCATTTCCCAATGTGGTTCTATATCCTATGCTGCTTTGTCGGTCATGGCCTTTAACTGTGCCAAATTTCATGCTTGTATCCGAAATAGCACAATCAGGCCAAAATTTGGCTCTTAGCCGCTTAGCTACATTAGTGAATACATAGCCCTTCTGCCCAAGTGTACCTTCTTTTTAACATCACCCTTAGATCCCATGTTTCTGTCAATGTCAATGTGAGATTTTCTGTAACATTTGAAATTTCCTCGCCATCCAGTGCAACAGAACAGCAGGTATTGTCTTTCTTGGATCTACTGCCAGTATGAAGGGGAATGTAAGACTATTTTACTGTCTGAATGCTGTTTCCGGCTATGATGTCAGTGTGCCGCAGTCCCTTCACACTAGGCATATACAACTGTCTGAATGCAGTATCTGTGGCTGTTTTTATAGTATTCAACAATACACAGAATCATCTGCAGTATAATGGCCAGGCTGGCCAGGCTGGCCAAGCCAGCTAGGTCATCCCAACAGGATGGGGCACTACAGTTAATTTGTCCAATTCTAGTACCAGCACACATGCTGACAATCATATGTAATAAGTCATTATCAAAAAGCTTGTAATGCTCCTCCTTGATGGACACCTTGTTGGACCTTATATGGTTTTGATATGTAACTTCCATTTGACAGAGGTGTCAGAATCTTGTAAAGATGAGCAATTGTCAGCCATAGAGTGCTGTCTACTCCATTATTGTAAATTTTCCTCATCAAGGAATCCTGCAACACCATACCAAAGGCTTTTGTGGCATCTAACGTAACTAGACGAAGATCTCTTAAAGATCAGCAGCCTCATTCTGTGCCTCTGAAACAAGAAGGGCAGCATTAATTGAAGAGGGTTTTTTTTTAAATCCTCTCTGAAGAGGAGACTGATTTGGACTGAATGTGGAGTCAGTTCTTTTTAAGATCACTTTCTCCAGTAGTTTCCCCAGAATGGACAAGACCGTAATTCCACGATAGTTAGTAGGGAGGGAAGAATCTTTACCCTTTTTTAATACTGGTGTGAGGACCCCTTCATTCAGCTGTTTAGGTACATAGCCGGTACGCAGTATATAGTTTAATATATCTGCCAAGTAATAAAACAACAGAATCAGGAGAAAACTTAAGATGTTCAGCGGCAAGTCCTCGACAGTCCTGTGCTTTGTTGTTTTTGAACGTCTCATGGTATCGCATTTACCATCACAAAATTGATTGATTTCTACTCTCAAGGCATTTTTACTTTTTTGTTTGCCACGGTTTTCGATTGAAATGAACCAGAATGTCAATTTATAGCTAAACTTACTCTGCCCCATGGAAAGATTATGCGAGTTATCTTCCCTTTGTTCTGGTTTACAAAATTTATTTTGGTTTCAATACTGAGAGCACAAAGAGTGCTTGATAAAAAATACCAATGCACAACATTTTAAACTACTGTCGGTTATATATTTTTAAAATATGTGCATTGTGACATACGATTTTTAGTTGAAAAAATTAGCGCACTGCTTTTCTTTCTAGACGATTTAGGTATTGCCGTTCCAGTATTTAGTTATTAGAAACATCCAACTCGATCATCAATTGTATAATGTTTGTACCAGATCGCGGCCTTCCAAATTGTACAAAATTATCTTATTTCATGAACTAATGTTAATGTTCTGCACACTTTTCAAAAGGTAAAATGTTAGAGTTTCCACTGAAATTTTGCGTTTTCCAGTATACAAACAGTACATGTATTCACAATAATATTTTTCGTGTCTTCATTAATAAATCCTCATGAAATTTGTGCTATAGCATAGAGGAAAGATAGCTCTTTAAAATAATACCAAACATGATAGGGTTTGTAAATCGGTTATTGAGATAAAAGACCATGCTAAGAACTTTCCAAATGCCCCTCGTACAGCAACGTTTGCAGTGTTATTTGGGAGGCACTGCAGCCTGCGCAGAACACTCCTCTGTAAGGTCTCAAGCTGCATAGCATCACTATGTTTTAATTTGGATAGCTCTAGGCCATACAGCATCCTAGGTAGGGCAAAAGTTTTCCACTTGTGGCACGAGACCAATGGGTTCATACCCGAGTTACTTTAGGCGCCTGCTCCCATTAGTGTATACATAGTCCTTCTGCCCAAGTGTACCTTCTTTTTAACATCACCCTTAGATCCCATGTTTCTGTCAATGTCAAGGTGAGTGGTATCTGTAACATTTGGAATTCCCTCGCCATCCAGTGTAACAGAACAGCAGGTGCTGTCTTTCTTGGATCTACTGCCAATATGAAGGGGAATGTTAGAATATTTTACTGTCTGAATGCTGTTTTCGGTTATGATGTCGGTGTGCCGCGGTCCCTTCACACTAGGCATATACAAATGTCTGAATGCAGTATCTGTGGCTGTATTTATAGTAATCAACAATACACAGAATCATCTGCAGTATAATGGCCAGGCTGGTCAGGCTGGCCAAGCCAGCTAGGTCATCCCAACAGGATGGGGCACTACAGTTAATATGTCCAATTCTAGTACCAGCACACATGCTGACAATCATATGTAATAAGTCATTATCAAAGAGCTTGTAATGCTCCTCCTTGATGGACACCTTGTTGGACCTTATATGGTTTTGATATGTAACTTCCATTTGACAGAGGTGTCAGAATCTTGTAAAGATGAGCAATTGTCAGCCATAGAGTGCTGTCTACTCCATTATTGTAAATTTTCCTCATCAAGGAATCCTGCCACACCATGTCAAAGGCTTTTGTGGCATCTAACGTAACTAGACGAAGATCTCTTTAAGATCAGCAGCCTCATTCTGTGCCTCTGAAACAAGAAGGGCAGCATTTATTGAAGATGATTTTTTTTTAAATCCTCTCTGAAGAGGAGACTGATTTGGACTGAATGTGGAGTCAGTTCTTTTTAAGATCACTTTCTCCAGTAGTTTCCCCAGAATGGACAAGACCGTAATTCCACGATAGTTAGTAGGGAGGGAAGAATCTTTACCCTTTTTAATACTGGTGTGAGGACCCCTTCATTCAGCTGTTTAGGTACATAGCCGGTACGCAGTATATAGTTTAATATATCTGCCAAGTAATAAAACAACAGAATCAGGAGAAAACTTAAGATGTTCAGCGGCAAGTCCTCGACAGTCCTGTGCTTTGTTGTTTTTGAAGGATTTTATTATCTTCATGATCCCCGCTGGTGTGACACCCTGACTTGAAGGAGCTTGCATAGAACAGACATCCTAATTTAGCAGACGATGGTCGAATGAGACCAACTCTTCAAATTGGCTATCATATTTAATATCTGAAGAGGGAGTCGCGAGTTTTTCAAAGTGACCCGCAAATCCATGTGCCACATCCTCAGGATCTGAAGAAGATTACCATTAATGGATAGTACCTGCGTTTGATTGGTTTTGGTTGTTCTTTGTCTTTTATGACATTATAAAAACATTAGAGTCAGACTCCTGTGTCTCCATAATAAGGTCAAGATTGGCCTTTTAATTAGTCCTATCTCAGCTGTATACGTCACATTGTTGGGAAGTTTTTTTCGACTGGCCAGATATTTTTCTAATCGGGAGAGCTCGGAGGTAATGGGAACATGTCGGGAAAACTCGGTGTGAAATTAGCTATCGTTGGAGCAGAGGTTCACTTCATTGGAGATGCAAGGATAAGAGGATATACGTGGTGTAACTCACCACGAGGTGGTCATGAGAATAGCTTTAAGTCAGGCGGGGTTATATCTGAAAGGGAATGTACTCAGCCTGCATGAGCTCGAATGCATATGTGACTCACCCAATTTCTGAGATATATGTGGATTGCAGCAGTCAACAAGACACTTTATTCTGATCCTATGCCGAACGTCTGAATGGCGCATATTACCCATATCGGACTTACTCTCATTTTGCTCCGCCTGGGACCCACAGTACTTATGCGGATGATGGTCCCAGATCTCATTCTTCTTAAAAGGCAGGAGAGTCTGTTTCCTATGTTTCTCCCCTATATGCTCAATATCATAGCTCCACTATGTATACAGGCCACTACCCATATCCACACATGGGGTACTCTTTGAGCCAGATAGCGACACACTCATGTGCTTACAACACAAAACCATATCATTGTCGTTATGGCTATAGCATTAACAGGGCTGATGATGCAGCTCAACCTGAAGGCAAACAGATACCCGTTTATTTCTCCCACTGAGCAGACCAAATGTGAAGCTGAAGCAGCAGAGCTGAGACAAAATGACGAAAATGGAGGACTTGTAGGGCTGATCATACCAGACTGCTCCCAAACACCCTCATTTTAGACAAACCTCAACCATCAAAAGGAAGCAAAGTGTCTGCCCAGTCTGGATATGATTTGCAAAGAGAAATCTCTGCTCCAATCCAGTCCACAATCACTAGCCCAATCATTGGGCAGGAGCCCAATGAGGAAACAAAAAAGAAAAATGCAAATGCCAATGCTGACCCCTGGGGCGACCCAGACTTGCCATGCAGCAGTACGCACACAAGAAATGCGATAACAATAACCTCTCTTAACGTTAAGAATGCCAGTACAAAAGTAAATTTTCTAAAACACCTCTCAGAAAGTACTGACATTCTGCTGCTACAAGAGCATTGGTTATACAATTATCAAACTGCTTTATATTCTGATATTTTTGGTGGGGGCTCCCAGGTTAAATGTATTGACGATGAGAACCCTATTCTTCTCTCTCAACATCCACGTGGTCAAACTGGTACTGCAATATTGTGGAGTTCTTCATCGAACCCGTGCATTGAAAGGATATGAGATGGAGGGCACAGAATCAATGCAATTGTGATTAAGGCATCACCCAAACCACTCTGTATTGTAAATGTCCATATGCCCTCTAGGGGATCTGCAGAGGCGGATACGGAGTTTTCGGAGACATTTCCCAATCTTAATACAATTTCAAACCCATTTGGTCCATTCTAACTGTTTGGCAGTACTTTCCTTTTGGTCTTTCTCATAATAAAGGGCACTTACTATGTAGTATCAATTTTGAACATCCAAAAAGGCGCTTAAAATATCTTTTAAAAGTCATTTTGTTAAGTTATATAATTTGTACAACCCATTTGTGCACATACACCTAAGTCAATCAAGTGATTCATTGTCGATGCACTGGATAGCTTCAATTCTCAAAGTATATTCACAATGCTTGGTACACATGACATTATAGATGGCCACCACAGTGTTCTTCGCTGCTCTCCTTATTAGCCCTTAATTTGAAATAGAGTTTTGATTAGCAACTTTGATTTACTTAAAATATATACAACTTTTTCAGAAGTTAAAACTTGATACAAAAAATCTCCAAGAGCAATAAATATTGTTACTCACTATAACTAGATATATCGTTCGTGTATTGGCAGAAAAAAATCATACATCAAACAAAGCATATGTTTACAACAAACACGCAAACACGTATAGGGTATGTAAATAATTATGACAAAAATCGCTATCTATAAAAAATTTGGAAAGCAGCTGTATTTAAATAAGCATTGCAGATACCCAATGTCGACAAGTGAAAACGTGCAAATTTATGCAGTTTTCGGTGATATTAGGAATTTCTATCGCTAGATTGACTTGATAGCTCGATGCCACATTACCAATGATGATATTAACGACATTTTGAGTCATTCTTCAAATTGTGAAATGTTTACATAAAAACCGACTCAATCAGAAACACCAGTGCTGTGACATACTAAATACTGACGTCATCAGCCTGTAAACAACCACGGGTGCTGTTTAAAAAACATAAATTTGGTTTTTGAGGTAACAACCAACATACAAAGCTTCTCTAAGTGGCCCCTAACAACTAATACTCACTTCGTATGCAATATATACAAGCCTGTTTGCTTACAAAACAGAATTTCTTTTGTTGTTTTGATGCTGGCCTCGAGCACATGGCTGCTCGGTCTCGTGGTAATGGAACAAATTTCGATTGGCTGAGAAAGTCATGTGATATAAGTACATGTGACTTGAGTCCCGATGGAAATCATGGACGTGAGAGAAAGCATCTCATAACCTAAACGAAAGTCACTTTTCATGATAGATAAAAATGAGGAAATATGCAAGGCAGCTCGGAAAATTTCATTGACAGACACGCACATACCTCCAAATAACTGATATTAAAGAAAATTACGCTGACATCAGGCTTAAAAAGAGTTAGAGACAATCCGTAATAAGGGCCTTCTGAGCACAAAAAACTACATAAGTATATCGTACGTGATCGAAAGCACCCAAGCCGAACAGCATTATACAAGCCAATACCCGATTGGCTGATTAATTTTCTATCATGGACGTTGATTGGACAGTGAACTGAAGTAGGTCAATCCACTTTCTGACATGTTTTTGCACAAAGATCATTTACTCTATCATACGAAAGTAAAACATCACTGCGTAAAGTCCACTTTCTTTGGGATCCTCTTGATTCTTCTACAAGTACACTGTATTTCTAGAAGGATCAGGAACAAAATCTGAAATAAAAACGCAAAATACATTCTCTCAGAAATATTAAAACAAACTTATACAAAATTACGTCAACTATCACGAGCCAAATCTTTTCTATTCAGGACTCTACATGTTTTCGCCCGATAAATAACCTCATGCAGCAAGGGTTAGGCACGAAAACCTAAAAACAAAAACATTATACAAACATAAGGCAAGTGATGAGTTGCAAATAGCAGCTCGATCAGCTGTGCGCAGTGCGAGTTAACCCTTTGGCCCGCACTGTGCGTGGCTGACTGAGATGCACAAAACGCAAGTTGATCAGCCGGTCGGGGTGCGGGCCAGTCCCCTGGGTAGCACTGCGCACGGCTGACCAAACTGCAAAAAACGTCCGGCACGGTAGCATAGTAGGCCATTGACGTCGGCCTACTAGCTACCACCACACTCGAGGGCCCGCCAAGTCTGAAACCATTCGCCCACAGGGCGGATAACACTGGCGCAGTATGGTAGACCCATAACGTAGGTCTACTACGAACTGCACACCAGCTGACCGATCAGCCAAGTATTGAACGAGCCGGACCACAGGCACGCACAATGCACGGCTGAACGGACTGCACAAAAGTCTGACAATGGCTAGCCCACTAGCCCACACTATGCACGGATGTCTAATCTGTGATCTCTAACGAGATTGAAGAAAGAAGAACAGATGAAGAACGCAAGAAGACTCACAGATGAAGACGTCCGGCGCAGTGCGCCAAACCCTAGAGCCCTCTAGGGACTGTCCGGGTCCGAAAAGGTCTTGGCGTAACACGCCCGTACGTGTCACGCCAATGAGTCTACCGCGTAGACTCAACTGTCCCTAAAATGCATGTTAGGGACAAACAACCCCTACGTCGAGCAGGCTAGGGAACCTATTTGTCCACAGGGTGGATAGTACTGGCGCAACCCAGGAAGCACAGGGCCCGAAAGAGGCGACATGGTAACGGTAGACCCTTGACGTCGGTCTACTAGCCAATGCCGCACTTCAGGACTCATCAGGTCCAAGGCTATTTACCCACAGGGTGGATAGTACTGGTGAAATCCAGGAAACAAAAGGCTCGAAAGGGGCCGTTTTTATATATTAGACCTCTAACGTAGGTCTACTAGCAAATAGGCCATTGACGGCGGCCTACTAGCTACCACCACACTCGAGGACTCGGCAGGTCAAAGACTATTCGTCCACAGGGTGAATAGTACTGGTGCAGTACAGTAGACCCCTAACGTAGGTTTACTATAAACGGCACACTAACAGGCCGATCATCCGAATATTGAGCGGGCCAGACCACTGGTACGCACAATGCACGGCTGAGAGGTCTGCATAAATGGTCTGGCACGGGCTAGCCCACTAGCCCACACTATGCACGGATGTCCGATCTGTGATCTCTAACGAGATTGAAGAAAGAAGAACAGAAGAAGAACGCAAGAAGACTACAGATGAAGAGCCCCATACTGGAAAATACTGGGTCTACACCTCAAGTGTTGCCCGGCTTTCTGGTAGGGGAACAGATGAAGACCCCAGGCACAGATGAAGAACTCAAGAAGATTCACAGATGAAGACGTCCGGGCGCAGCCCGCCAAACCCTAAGCCCTCTAGGGACTGTCCGTGTCCGATAAGGTCTGGGCGTAACACGTCCGTACGTGTCACGCCAAAAAGTCTACCGTGTAGGCTTAATTGCCCCTAAATGCATGTTAGGGACAACCATCCCCTACGTCGAGCAGGCTAGGGAACCGATTTGTCCACAGGGTGGATAGTACTGGCGCAACCCAGGAAGCATGGGGTCCGAAGGTGCAGCAGGTTAACAGTAGACCCCTGACGTCGGTCTACTAATCATTGCCGCACTCAAGGACTCAACAGGTCCGAGGCTATTTGTCCACAGGGTGGATTGTACTGGTGAAATCCAGGAAGCAATAGGTCCGAAAGGTGCCGTTTATTTATGGTAGACCCATAACGTAGGTCTACAAGCAAGACCCCTACCGCACTTGGTGACTATCAGGTCTGTGGCTTGTGGTGGATGTCTGGTCAGGTCTGAGGATCCCTTGTTGTAATCCCGCACTCACGCATGATACATATACACGCCTCCATTGTGCTCCATAAAAGCAAGCTCCCCAGTCCCCATGAGCTCCACAAAGGAGTACACCCCCACACACATACTCTTACACACTAGCCTACAATGGGCGATTCCCTCGGAGATGTCGTTGACAATTAGGTGTCTGGGTGCAAATGGCGATGCTGAATGATTCCTTCCTCCTCAACCTTCCTACAGTCAACAAGATGGATCAACTTGCTGCTCCAAAACAACGGTGGCTCAGTGTTATCAAAAAAAAGCGTATCACCAGTCGGAATTGGCATGGGGATATCGCAATAAGTTTTAGACGTCTGCTCCAAAACAAACAACTTTTTAAAACGCTTCCTATATTTTAGGCCGAAATTAGCTGCACAATAGGGATAAAGTGCGGGTACAGTGCTTGACCCACTTTTAGACCACATAGGAAACATACAAAACTGGACGTGCAGAGAGTGTTCAATTCTTAATTCAGTTATGAAGGCCCTGCACATCCATAAACGAACTTGAAATAATCGAATCCGATGGAAATCTGGAAAAGTACGGAAGGCCTATGAAATCAGCTATTTCATCTCAAGAGACAGTGCACGATCCTGAAGATCCTGCATAGATACAATATGCTTTTCAGCATTATTATCCATGTTGATGGGAGCCAAACCCCGTACTTACACATGGATTGAATGTGAGTGGCGTTGCCCACAGTGGTGTTGATAAGGAGTCGGATTAATTGAGTCATTCTGTTCTGGTACCAATAGCAGTTTCAGCCTGGGCAACCTATTAGAGAACAAATCTAAAGATGTAAGATTGGATAGCGTCACAATCTAATTATGCAATATTCAAGATATAAGATACAAGAATCTTTATTTAACGTCGGATACATTTAAACAGATAACATTAGCTATTAAAGCTATTATCGGACAAACATATTTTAGAGCTAATATTAAACAAATATAAATAAGCTCTTAAAGAAAAACATGTTTGATAAAACAATAGCACAAAGATTCTTGCCGTTAAAATACTAAAAAAAGGAGTCTTATATGATTTGTGCATATATCTTATCACTGAGCATTATCACAAAAAACTTTATCACAGGCAAATATTTACAAAATGTATCGCACTGTCATCACAGGTGATTCAATATTTACATTAGGTTAAGATGGTCACTATGTTTAGCCCTTAAAAATAATCCAAATAAATACAAAAATAAACAAATAAAAGAGACAAACAGCGTGGACCCAGATCGACTAATCCCTTCTGGAACAGGCCACTCTTTGTCCCCACTCTTTGCCAATGAGGTCCTGAAACATTTTTCAAAGGACGACCTGACTTTTAAGTGAAAGTCCAAACAAATGCCGTCTGCACAAGACGACCTTTGTTGGGACTTGCACTTACAGGTCAGATTAGAATTTACTATGAGCTCCTTTGGTGGGGCTATCCAAACACCAGGTCGTCATAGCCGAACTTCCATTGGGGCATCATCATGTCAATTGCTATCTATCAGAATATGCACATAAAAAGTACAAGGCAGATGCCTAAACAAGAAATGTTACATAAAAGATTACTGTAAAACAAGCCTTCTACCAATTTGGCGAAAATCGAAAAAAACAGCAAGAGAAAAAGCAGTCGCATCAACTCTTGCACGAAAAATAAAAAATAGGCAAAAAATATTTTAGACAGAAAATCGACAGATAATCTTACAATCCTAAAAAAATATCCACTAATTTCACTTTGACCTCGACATAAAATAAACAAAAGTGTAACAGGTATAGAACATGAAATAAAATAAACTGGAAAAAGGGGGTTGAAGCATGCTATAAACATAATTTGTAATTAAAATGAACATAAACATTTTAAAAGCAAATGTAAAGCCAACGGGATTATAAAAGCAGGTTAACTGTGACGTAGAGCACAGTTGCATTTTGGGCCAGTCCAAGAGCGGATAAGCCTCTCGAAGTCCTTGAAAGCTGAAACTTTTCTCAGTTCAATTGGGAGGCTGTTCCACACTCTGGCAGCTTCGAAGCGAAAAGATTTCTGTCCATATGCCACAGTTCTTACCGTAGGTATTTGTCGTGTATTCTCATACCTGAAAGAGTAGGGAGACTGCTTTAGATTGACTAAGCATCTGATATATTTGGGAGCAGAGTAATTTATACTTTTGTATTTTTCTAGAGCAATAATTGTTCTGAGTCTTCCTAGGTGCGGTGTTGGTAAATTGGCTCTGGTTAAAAGCTCTTCATTAGGGACCGCTCATTATTTAGGTGCCAGTGGGGGAGGGGGGTGGGCGGCTGAGATTTTGATCCACTATCTAAATTTTGGATGACCCCACCCCCATCTAACAAAATTTAAATACAGTGACCCACCCCCCCCCCCCTGGAATCCGAAAGAAATATAACCTGACCCCCCCCCCCTCCCATTTTAAATCTTATTGTCAGAATGCAACATTTTGTTTTCATGTGAATGTCATAAGAATGGTAAAATGGTAATTTAATTTATTAAATGGCCTACCTGAGTATCTAAGTTTCAATTCTAAATCTTTACACGTTTTGACCACCATTGAAACAGGAATCTATTATATATAAGACTATTTTTATTATATTGATTCTGTATGTTCCAGTCAACAATATGAATAAAACCGCAGGTAAACCGCTTTCACGTGCCCTTTCACAAAAAGTAGGGAAAACGTAGGGATAAAAAATTTGGAAAAAAATCACGAGAGAAAAAGTAGTGAATTTGGATGTAAAACATTAGGCATAGAGGCTTTTTCAAATACAGAATTCATAAAATAAGGCTATTAAGTGCCCCTCAAAAGTACAGATAAAAACAAATGGAAAAGGCAATGAAAAGGTAGGGATTATTTGTGTAAAAAGTAGCGATAGTAGGGCTTTTCAAAGTACAAAATAATTACAATAAGTTTTTCAAAAATATTCAATAAGAAATTTTATACTCAATATTTGAGCAGGATAATAGCTATGACAAAAACCCTAGCAAAACAGAGAGACTTTTGGGTTAAAAGTACAAGTTTAACTTTATTTCTAGCAGTCTATTCCCTGAAAAAAAATCTTATTGCTAATTTCAAATTTATTTCATGAATCGAGCGAGCGAGGAAATAATTCTGTATTTTTATCGCGTAAATGACATTTAGAATGAAAAACTAGGGATAGTACGACATTTTCAAGAAAAAGTAGAGAAAAATAGGCCCATCTGAAAGCCTGATTAATCAATCAATTTTCTATCAACATTAGTAACTATAAAGCCACTGCAACAGAAATATATCTTTAGCACTTGCAAAAATAAAAATTGAGATTTTTTAGTAGCCTGCCTAACTAAATATAAGAGGTTGATTTTTAAAAACCGAGCCAGCGAAGCGAGCGAGGAAAATTTTTAATGATTTTATTGTATCAATTTTTACTATCATGACCCCCCCCCCCCCCCTGCTGGGAAGCCACAGTTAATAGTGACCCCCTACTAGCCACATGGATTTTCATATGACCCCCCTACTTTTTAGCCAGCCCCCCCCCCCCCCCACCCTGACACTTAAATAATGAGCGGCCCCTAAGAAGACCCATAACAATTAAAAACAATTTTCAAACCTTTATATTGTAATTTCTCTAGCTTTTCGGTATTAACCTTGCTGCAAAAGTTCCAGATAATAGGGCAGCAGTTAAAATTGGATCTGATAAAAGATTTAAAAACTAACAGCCTTGTTTCTTAAGACAGAAATTCGCTGATCCTTAGGAGCACATTTAATTGTCTGGCTACTTTCTAACAAATCCTTGAAACTTTTTCATTGAAATTTAGCTGGTAGTCCAGTTCGACTCCCAAAGAGCTTCACTGTCTCCTCACACGGTATAGTGTTATCAGCGACACTGAAACTCTTGAGTTTAGAAAAGTTCTTTTTACTACCCACTATTGCTTGGAACTTTCCAGGATTTGTCTGCGTTTGGTTATCATCAAACCAATTCAGTGTGATTTCTGTTTCACTTTATACTACAGGCTTTGTTGTTGTTGTTGTTGTTGTTGTTGTTGTTGTTGTTGTTGTTGTTGTTGTTGTTGTTGTTGTTGTTGTTGTTGTTGTTGTTGTTGTTGTTGTCATAAATTCTCCCAGTATTGGGACACCTCGAATCGAGTGGAACAAAGTTAACTGTTAGAACTAAACTAAAAGTGTTAATGCAAAACTAAACACTGTACAATATACAATCAACAGAACTGTACAATATATCCAAAGTCTATTCACAAAACTATGACCAGCACACTTTACAACACAGGCACCGAGGTCCTAACACCAAACCGTATTCACAACTTATTTTCAGGTCTATATGGTAGATTAGTTAAGCTTTAGAGTCCACCTTCTTGGCCTAAACTGAACAGGCAAACCTATGAAAGTCCCAATCTTTCTTCTGGCACTGGACGCTACAGTAGGGGGTTAAATCATAGCAGTTTAAGACAGTTGCATACTATTACCGTATTGTCATCGGCGTAGTTGTACATTGAGCATTTCTTGAGGAAGTAAAAGATGTAATTAATAAAGATGTTAAAATAAGACGGCACCTGATGGACCCTGAGGGACAGATTTAATGAACTCCATCCAGCTACTAACGTGATCCCCTAATTTCACTCGCTGGTGACGATTGGATAGGTAGCTTGCTTAACGGTTACAAGAGTGTTTAGAGACTCCATATGCCTGCAATTTTGCAAGTAAGAGGTCATGGGGTATGCAATCAAAGGCTTACTCAGGTCCATATGCAAATTCCTTATCCAATGATGGACCAGCCTTTTTATATCAACCAATAGAGTTTTAGATAAAGAGGGCTTAACCTAGCTTTTCTTTCTTTCTTTCTTGGATGTATATTCCGCCTGTGCAGGCGCACCACCTTTCGGCGTAGAATTAGTGTTAATAAAAAGTATCTAAACTACTGTAGAAAATAGTAACTTGTGAAAATTTAAACAAATATGTACAGGTCCTTGTGGTAGAGAATCAAGCTTTCACAGTGTCCGACTTCTTGGCCACAACCGCACAGCAAATGGGTGAAAGTCCCAATCTTTCCTCTGGCACTGAACGCTACAGTAGCGGGTTATATGACAGCGCGAACAACGTTTAAGGTCCTCTCCTTTTTTGGCTGGATGCTTACAGTTTGAACAATCACTATATACACTGCTCACATCGTCGTCACTATCGTCACTATCAATGGTGTCCAGAAATTCACGAAGAATTGCCTGTTCGTTTAACACTCACAGGTCAGGATCAGCAGCAGGACTTGGTGTTGGATTTTCCGAAGACACCAAGTCACTGTTACTACCACAAGAAAGACTGGTATTTTCCAGTTCCTTTACACTCACAGAATTATCCGAATCCTGCTGGTCCTATTCTGGCGAAGCCAAATCTGGTATTCCAGCTAACTTCTTTTCCAGGAACCGCGCGTGTCTCTTCCTAGAACGAGCCAACGCAGAGGGAGATCTGTTCTCTTCCAACGACTTCTCTTTACTGGTTTCACAGTAGTACGTCCGGTTACCTTGGTGTCGTCCTTGGCTTTGTTGGGAGTTTTGGCGGGAAGTTTGCAACTGACCGTTAATGAGAATTTATCCAGACTCCGCGTCAGTTTCCACGAGAATAGGTTGTCCTCATCGTTCTCCAGCCTGTTTAGATCTTCCACGATCGATTTCGGTATAACACTGGGCAATCCTTCCATTATTAATATCCAAAAATCACAGTGGCGCGAAATCTACGTCCACTCGATCCGCCATCTTTTTTCCTAGATTCTGAGCTTAGATTCGACTTTGTTGGGAAAAAATTTTCCTTTTTAAAGGAGGGCTTGCCTAGTTGAAAAACAGCATGTGCACCTTGTTGGGAACACCTCCAAATTTGGTTATTGTTTACACTGCACTTAAACCACGTCATAGACGAAATTAACAAGAGTAATTGAGTCGGTGGGTAAGATACTCTTTTGGAAAAAGACAAACACAAACAGTTATCTAAAGCGGCACCTAGCAACGTACACTGAAGGACTTTAAAAACGCCCAAAAAATGAAATTAATAAAATCTTACTTATTTTCAATGTATCATTTTTTTTGGTTTTGGCAACAATGAACATCAACACGTCAGCAAAACATGTTTTTAATTTCATGCCAAAATATAAATAATGTTAGGACAACAGTCTATCGAATAGCAATACACTTAGATTCAAAAGTTGCAAATTGAAATTTGTCTAGGAATCAGACGTGATTTAAAGTAATTGTTTCAAAATATTTTTTATTAAAAACCTGGATACAAATTACCCTCGAAGCCCTAATATTTGTCTGGAACTGACGATAGCCAGCCAGAACGGATATCTTCCATGCAAATATCGTTGATACACTTGACGTAAGTTGCTGTCTTAACGTCAGGTCATCATTTTTGGTTAACCAGACCTGCTTCAATATTTAACTGTCCCTGTAGCCTGAAAACGATCTCTGAGGGGCTGTATAGTTGATCGCCTTTCCTAAAGGCCTAGAATTTTTCAAATAGTCATTCCATGTTTCCCATATAAACATATTCCTAATTTGTTGCTAGTCTATAGGCTGATGCTAAGTTCTGATAATCTACTGCAGACAATTACATTTATAGAGTAATGAACATAACCATTTGGAAAAGAAAGAAATATTATTACAATATTGTACGTGTATAAATGACCACTTTTATTATCAGACTGGTAGCAATTCTATATAGATTACTGATGGCAATTATAATGGCTCACTTCGAATCGAAGTTTAGTTCCTACTATAGTAACTAAAGTTCAATTCGAACATCGCTAGTCGCTAGTATAGTGACGTCATGAACCTACTAAAGATCAACGGTGGGTCAGAGCACCGTTGCTCTAGTAGCTTATCTGGTGGTTCCCTCCTCTAGACCTATCTAGCAAGATGGGTTCAAGATCTATGAATAGCGTCAGAATGTTTTTCATTTTACAAAATAAATCCTGGATGTGTTCTATTTGCGGTCCCTCTTATTCGTAATTGTTAATTAGAGTAGTCTGTGCAGTTTATGCACACCCTTTTTGTCTATGATGAAGAATTGAGGTGGGACATACAGGGCTATTCACTTTGTTTACTTGACAACTAATTAAAAGGGAGCAACTGTAGCCATTTAGGTGTAAACTTACGCACATATCTATTGCGTAAGATCTTTTAAGTAGGAACTTTAGTTCGATTCGAAGTGGGCCAATATCATTCAAATTGTGCCAGATGGTTCATGTTTGGACAATCGTGGCATGATTAATAAAGTTATAAAAGTAAATCTGCAGTGTTTTATACATGCTTATGTACAAGCTACATGACAAATTGACCCAGAAGTGTATGCGACACGCCATGATCCCAAAATATCCTCACACCAATTTTAGTATTCCTACCTCAAATTATATACAGATAAGCCCTGAGCTCGACCTTGCTAGAACAGAAAACAGAGGTCAAGGTCACAGTGACCTGGAAACATTTGATGACTCTCCAGGGTCCAAGATGTATCTACATACCAAATATGGAATGCTACCATAAATAAAATAGGCGATCTGCTGTGGGTGCATTTTTTCAAGAACTGACTCCTGAGATCAAGGTCACAGTGGATGAAAACAGTAAGCGACATTCCATGACCACAACATATATCCACAAATTGAATTTGGGGGGTAATATGGCATATAATATGAGACATGCTCCTACAGGGCTCGCACAGACCTGGAAAAAATTGGCCTTGGTCCTGGAAAAAGTGCCTTTTGTCCTGGAATTTTGTAAAATCATCCTTGAAAATATGAATTAGTCTTTGAAATATATAAAAATATAACTAGTCCTTTCAGATTTATGGGATGCGCTAAAAACTGTGTGAAAATCGCAAAGAAAAATGAATGAAAATCGCTAGATACACGTCACAGAGTGAGGTGCAACTCGTATTCTATTCTTTTCAATTTGTGTGGTAGTCCTGGTTTTTATCACCAGTGTCAGAATCAAAGAAATCGAGTGCGCCTATTCATTTTGCGGCTTCTGACTGAAAAAAGTGCACTTTAAAACGTTGTGTTATACAAAATTGGGAAGAAATTGAGTCCTTGAAAAATGGTAATATCCTGGAATAGTCCTGTAAAGTCCTGGACTTCTGTTTTCCCATTTCACATTTCTGTACGAACCCTGTCTTAACTTGCTGTCGGTGAGTTGTCTTGTCGTTGAACTGTTTTGTTCCCATAACCACGACCGTTGTGCTAACAGTTTGTTTATATAAATAGACAAACCAGGTAGAGGGTATCACTATTCCGACAGAAATGCTTGCGGCGAGAGCGCCGCAAGCAAAAAATGATTCTGTCGGTGAACTGTCTTCAGTTTTCTTCAAGCTGTGCATGTCGGTGAATTGTCTTGTCGATTCCCAATCAAATGGGGTCGGACATGACTTTTTGCCCCACGTCATGGTAACAAGTCGTTTCGCCCCAAGACCAGTTCGCCCCTAGTCGTTTCGCCCCTGGTCGTTTCGCCCCAAATTTGATGCCTAGACGTTTCGCCCCTACACCCTAGTCGTTTCGCCCCACTTATTTTTTTACCCTAGTCGTTTCGCCCCACTATTTTTCTAATCACTTTAAAATGTTATACACTTCATCAAGATATTTTACGCATTATTATGATATGATAATAATTTAATTTTAACGATGAACACGCTTCAGTAATATTTTAATTTTAGCGATGAACACGCTTCAGTAATGATAGCAATTCAGCCTTGTGGAACCCAGATCTATTTTTGTATATCAAAAGCCATCTGATCAGGTTCTACACTGCTATAAATAATTATCTTATAATTGGTATGGTGCAGGGTCGAGGGTGCAGGTATCCATGAAAAAAGTTACGGAAGAGTGTAGTGCATAAATGTAATAAGCATGGCTAGGATAAACCGTCATAATAAAATACAATGCTTACAAAAATAATACTAATAAAATATAGATTAAAAAATAATTTTATAGTTCCTTCATCCCTGCGCCAATACGCAGGGTGGCAGTGCTCTGCTTATTGCATTAAGAAAAGGGACTGATCAACCAGTTAAAGTAATTGGACGTTAATTCACTTAATTGTCTCTAATTAAAGTAGGTGTTCGGCCGGAAAATCTTTAATCTGTGAGTCATTAATGGGATTAAGACTAGGGTGTCGAAAACACACGCCAATCATTCAGCTTCAATTAAAATTTGATTGATCAATTTAACTTCGATATGTCGGTGACGTGCTTTGACTTCGTCGGTGAACGTACGTTTTTTTGTTTGCTTTTTTATCTGGGAATTTTAATTGCAGTTGAATAAATGCAACAAGTGGAACATCCTTAGCAAACTTATAAGAATATATGGCACTTATCGCATGGCTTTGACCAACCTGTGCATATGCGTAAACTGGACGGAGCCTTCGCTCACAGAGCTCCTGTTTGTATTTTAACCAACACAAAACAATTGTACATGTATAACCCACTAAGCTCCAGGCAGGTTTCATATGGTGAAATATACACATTATGCAGCTTTTTACGAGTATGTCACTTCTTTTTTAGACATGGAACAAATGGACGTCATTACCTAGCATTTTGGGATCAAACATTACAGATCAGTCGCCGACGTTTGTGCAATGTACCCTGATGCGCAAACAGTGGAGACTCATTTATATTTGAAATTGACATCATTTTGTGTAAATATTCTTATCATAGTTCTCTTTAGGGTTCTAATTGGTGAAATCCACATTTCGGACTTCAATTTCCACTCAAGTTATAATCTCGAAAAGTGTTTGGTACGGAAAATATACCACGCATTGGCTGAAAACATAAGGAACCACACCAGCATCCAATCTTGTGCCAATATCGGCCAACGGTGAAACGCCATTCGAATGGCGTTTCGCCGGGGGGCCGATAGAGGCACGATTTTACGTGCTTACTGGGAAGTGGGCGGGCAATGGGCTAAGTAATGAGTTCATTAAACAGAACAGAACAGAAAGACTCTACTGAGCCCATGTTGATCGCACATAAAACGTATGGATTAAAACGGAAATTAAGGCCAAAAATTAGACCTAGATTTATAAAGCCAAGCTGAATATATCAGAAAACATCTTTGTCATGAGAAGTAATATTAATGATATTACTTTAGGTATAATCGCATACGCGATAAGTATTAAACTCTCATGAACTGGCACAATAGCTTTATGCGGGAAAAAACGTGCACATAATCTTTATCCAGCCAAAAGTGTCGAAGATTTTAACTGTTAAACTACATTGCTACTGGCGTACTATAGCATTGCAAATATATTTGCACTAACCATTCACATAGATTTTTAACAAAATATGTTGATATTTCCTCTCGGGGCGAATCGACCAGGGGCGAAACGACTAGGGGGGCGAAACGACCAGGGGCGAAACGACCTGGGGCGAAACGCCGCTGGGGCGAAACGTCTAGGGGGCGAACTGGATCTGGGGCGAAACGACCCGGATTCCACGTCATTGGTACTTTAAACTTCCGAATACCTGAGCATTTTGTTTCATTATATATGTTTATATATATACTTTTACTTCTATACAACTAGGATAAAAAGTAATAATAACAGAAGAATATTAAAAAAGGAAAAAAATATTCAAATCGGATTTGACGCACCTGTCACTCCTTTCGATTGAAAAATGCCAAAATGGCGGCGAAAAGTAGTGGAATCGCCAGACTTTTGACCAAACATAAGGCAGCGTTTGTAAAGGAACTGGATTTAAACAGGGTAGCTAATAAACTAGCCAGGAAAGGAGTTATAAGCAAAAAGGAAGAACAGGTTTTATACGAATGCGGTGATTCTAAAACGCAGGCCGAACTTTTTGTTGACATTCTTTCGGACAAAAATCCGAACTTTTTTCACGAGTTTTGTGGAACTTTAGAGGAATGTGCGCCTCATCTTTTAACAAGATTTCTCTTAGATGCTAGTCCAGGTAAGCTCAGAGAGTATTTAGATGGCATGCATTGTTACCCTCCAGTCAGTTTTAGCCCCGGGTTTTTACCCCACCCACCTGTTGACAGGAGTGCTGACACCTGAGAACCTGAGTCACAGAGTGTGTCATGGATGCTTATGTAGCATGTAGTCCTGGTAACAGTATTTAGGCCCTATGACAACGGTTTCAATCTCCAATATTTTTTTATCAAATATTGATAAAATTAAATAAATATACACCATTTGATAGTCCAATGATTAAACTAACGGACCCTGTTCTTTAAATTAACAAAAAGTCTCTGGTGAAACTCTGCAGATGCACATGCTCAATCATTAGAGCCAAGGTAATATGCTTATAGTACCAAACACTCGTGTACTAGCATATATATAAAATAAAACAAATGCTTGAATATGTGGTTGCCTCATGATGTGTTTGAGTGTGCTTGCAGCATGCAGTGACCCATATAAGAGTGACTGGAAACTCCAAGGAAATACCAATACTCAACTTAAATTGCTCTGTCGTGCTTCTTACACAGGTAAATGAGGGGGAATCGATATCATTTATCTTCACGATTCGCCTTTATGGCGGTTTTGCAATACACAGCGTAATATTCTCTATTGTTTACCAAAACTTTTAACACCCTTACAAACACCGAAATAGTATAATTGCGATGAATTATGAATCATAAGGCATCTTAGTTTATGAAAGCTGTTAAATAGAGACACAGACATATCCGTGTTTAAAGCTTTATTCGCCGCAGTGAAACAAGTATTTTCGAAGCCATTTTTGACGAATTCCGCAAAATTCAAGGAATCAACCGATGTTTACACGGTCATAACTCCATAGGATTAGTTGTAACATTGCAGAAACATATCATTTATAAATATTTCATATATCTTTTTTCGATTGCTATAAACAAAATGTAGCAATGAGCGATATTTATTACGAAGTACGCTCTTCAATGCACCTATAAATGCAGCGGTTTCTCAAGCTGCGTCGCCATTTTGTGTGTATACGATGAAAGGCGCGCCAGGTGTAAGTCACGTGATATCAGCCCCGACATACCTATGTGGCTGAAAAATGGAGTGTCTAGTCACTCTTATATAGGTCACTGCAGCATGCTAGTGTGTAAAAGACTTTAAAGTACCTAAGTCCTGGGATGAGTATATTTGGATCATCAAATTTGGGCCAGTGCACAAGATTTCGGTACATTTGTACTTAGTGCATATGCGTATCACAGGGTCTAGGTATATATACATACACTTCTACTGCCTTGTGGTAGAAGCCGACTTTTAACAGCAACGTGGTAGTGTGTTTGCCTGTAGATCCAGCGACCTGGGTTCAATTCCCGGCTGGGACAGGTAAAATATTTTCGCTCTAGGACAATGGCGCCCACCGTAAATAACCCACCCTATGACCGTTCTGTGCATAAATATCTCCCATGGTCTCATTTCATGTGATTCCTGTACCAAGAAATTCAGGGACGAATTTCAAATTGGAGGGGTGTATGTCACACGGTCTAGGTGTATAGAAATACACTTCTACTGTCTTGCTGTAAAAGCAGCCGGCTTTTACAGCGATGTGGTATAGTGTTTGCCTGTAGATCCAGCAACCTGGGTTCGAATCCCGGCTGGGACACTCACAGGTAAAATATTTTCGCTCTATGACATGCGTTAAAGTCTGCTTTGTTAAAGTTAATTAGTTGGTGAGAGGATTTGGGCTTGGTTGTAGGTGTGCAAGTTTGTATCATTGTATTTGGGGAGCCTGGTTTGAAGTGGTTTTGTGACGGTTTCGGTTGTTACTACGGACCATGACCATAGGCACTGCCTAGATAGGGACAAGAATATTAAATGCGAACCAGTATGGGAAACGAGAGGTGGCTGTTCTGACGAGCAACTGTAAGTCAGAAAAGTGGCACAAAAGAACAAAAATGCATACTAGCATTAATACTAGATTGGACAGGTGTAAGATTTGAGTACTTTTGAAGACAGTCTATAAAATTATGGACAGTCCTTAAATATATAGGCTGAGGTCTATATAATTATATTGGGAGCACAGTGGCTCAGTGGTAGAGTGCTTGACTTGAGACCGAAGGGCCGCGGGTTCGAGCCTCACCGGCGTCACTGCGTTGTTTCCTTGAGCAAGAACATTAATCCTAGCTTTAATAGTACTGGTTCAACCCAGGAAGACCCATCCCCATATAAGTTTATTTTTATAACTGAAAGATTGATGATGGGACATAAAGAATCAAATCAAACAAACAAACTATAAAATTATAGCCTTAACTCTTCAGAAAGACTGTTGTGTCATGTGTACAAAAATCACACCTGAGAAATGTTTTCTGTTACTTTTATTTATGTAGTTTCATAATAAATGTTTGAAAAATACATCGTCAAAGTTGAAACCATAGAGGAATGCCTTATTTTTTTGCAAAAAGCAAGAAATAGTTACAATAAGCATCCATCTCACGCAATTCTGGTATTTTGAGGTTATTTTGCAACAGATTTTCATGTAAGTTTTTAATATATAGAGACTGTTCTTCTAGCTGATTATAATAATATATATCCAGACTAGCTCAAATGAGTGATTTGCATTCACAATGATTTTGAACTTTCAGAAACTATTAAAGATGAGAAGAAACCAACTCAAGCTCTGCAGCTGGGGTTTGAACTTGCACTCAAAGAACGGGATGCTGTCCTCAGAGAGAATGCCAAAGCTATGGAAGAAAGAGATCAGGCCATTCTACGTGCAGAACAGTTTAAAACAGAAAGAGATAAAGCATTGGCAAGCCTGGATAATATAGCCAGTAAACGAAACACGTAGGTAGCAGTACTATTTACGGTAAATGTTCTAAAACTTCAAACACTAGTTTCCAGTCAAAATGTCAAGACCAGCAGTGCAGACCCATATCATGGTCAGGTTTCGCTCTGGCCATCACCATTGTCACAAAATGCGATGAGCTAATAAATTTGATGCAAAAATATAAATTTGGCAACAACTATTGGCGTAAAAAAATCGCTGGAGAAAATTTTTTGTCGCCTTGGAACGTCACCTCCGGCTAAAAGTCATTGCCTTGTGCTGTTTAATGTTGGTCAATGTATATCTTAATTGTCAAATAACATCTCAAATATCGACCACACAACTCGGTAGCTCAAGGGAGCGCAGTGACTCAGTGGTAGAGTGCTTAACTGGAGACAGAGGAGTCGTGGGTTTGAGCCTCACTGACATCACTGTATTGTGCAATTGAGCAAGAACATTAATCCTAGCTTAGTACTGGTTCAACCTAGGAAGACCCGTCCCTTTATAACTGAAAGATTATTGATGGGACGTAAAGAATCAAATCAAACAAAATTCTGTAGCTGATTAAGTCTAACCTGGACGCACCCTGCTACCCTAGGGTGATCGGCACGCACTTATAACAGCTGCTACCGGTAGCGGTCAGTATGACAGATAATCATAATAAACCAATAGACATGGTGTAATACTGTGCAATAAGTGTATGAAATAAACAGTAATCTGTCAAGTAGGGCACTCGTATAGCACGCATATCACCAGGACATCTTTGCATATGTTACTGCTGTATGTGTACAGCATGAGCTATTAATTGTGCTAACCCTGGCACCAACAAACCTTAAAGTTTTGCATTAAAATTTTTAGCTCACCTGAGCCGAAGGCTCCGAGGTGAGCTATTAGTATACCAGTGACTCCGTCCCAGGCCTCCAGATAAGAGTGTGTATTGGAAAATTATTTTCTTCATTTCTCATCCAAAACATATGTTGTGGGTACTCAAAAGAACCGTCTCAATGAGACGGTTCTTTTAAGCACCCAAAACACATGTTGTAATAAATGGGTAAGAAAATAATTCAAATTTTACGCAAATAAAATTTCCTTATCTGGACCTATGTCCGTCCGTCCGTCCGTCCGTCAACATTTTCAAACATCTTCTCCTCTGAAACCACTGGGCCAATTGAACTCAAATTTCATATGGAGACTCCTTAGGATGGGGGAACGAAAGTTTGTTCAAATGTTCCTGGTCACATGACCAAGATGGCCGCCATGCCCATATATGGTAAAAACCCTTTAAAAATCTTCTTCTCCAGAACCAGAAGGCCGATGACCTTGGGACTTGGTATGTAGCATCAGGGATGTGGGGCCTGCCAAGTTTGTTCAAACAATGATCCTAGGTTGACCTTGACCTACTTAACGTCAAGGTCAAATTTGCTTCCTAATAGATTTAAATGGGAATTTTTTTGAAAAGTTGATTTTTTGAATACTGTTACAGCCAAAGTGATTATTCTTACTTGATATGTTGAAACTAATGAGACAATGGCTATAAATAAGTTTCAAAGGTCAAGGTTGACCTTTGCCCTTTCAGCCAAGGTCGCTCATATTGTGGTCCCATCAATATATTAAAACATTGTTTCCTCACAAACCATAGGCCCAATTGAGCTCAAATTTCATATGAAGACTCCTTATGGTAAGTCAGCCAAAATTTTACAAAATAGTTTGGTCACATGACAAAGATGGCTGCCACGCCCATATATGGTAAAAACCTTTTAAAAATCTTCTTCTCCAGAACCAGAAGGCCAGTGACCTTGAGACTTGGTATGTAGTATTCGGGATGTGGGGCCTACCAAGTATGTTCAAATGATGATCCTAGGATGACCTTGACCTACTTAACGTCAAGGTCAAGTTTGCTTCCTAATGCATTTAAATGGAATATTGAATTGAAAAGTTGACTTTTTGAATACTGTGTAAGCCAAAGTCATTATTCTCACTTGATATGTTCAATCTAGTGGCTATAAATAAGTTTCAAAGGTCAAGGTTGATCTTTGACCTTTCAGCATTGGAGTCCCATCAACATATTAAAACATAGTTTTCTCAGACAATTCTTGGCCAATTGAAACCAAATTTTATATGACAACTCCTTATGTTTGGTTAGCCAAAACTTATACAAATTGTTATGGTCACATGACTAACATGGCCACCATGCCCATATATGGTAAAAACTCTTTAAATCTCTTCTTCTCTGGAACCAAAAGGCCATTGGCTTTTGGACTTGGTATGTAGGATTGGGGATGTGGGCCCTACCAGGTTAGCACAAATGATGAATCTAGGTTGACCTTGACTTACTTGATGGCAAGGTCAAATTTGATTCCTTATGCATTTATATGGAGAAAATCTTAAAACGTTCATTTTCTATAACTGAGCCGAATTCATTAAAGTTAAACCTATTGAGACAATGGTTAATTAAGTACCAAATGTCAATCTGACCTGTGACCTTTTATCCAAGGCCACTCATTTGGACTGCCACATACCTATCTAAACATCTTTTTCTCAGAAATCACTGGGCTGTTTGATGGATAATTCATTAGATTGTTTAGGTCACTTGACCAAAATGTATATGGTAAAAACAAAATTTGTTCCATTATATGCTGTAGTTAACCTTGACCTATTTAAACATTATTAAGAAGATCAGGTGAGCGCCTCAGGACCTTCAGGTCCTCTAGTTAAGACCTCGTTTACTGCAGACCCTACTTTTGAACTGGTTCGTGCATGGTATGGTGAAATATGGGCCTCGTCGCGAGAAAACCTGTCTTCGGGGTTTCCAACAAGGCGAGTTTCAAACCAGTCTCCGCAGCTACAGGGACTAGCTAGAAAATTGAAATTTCACCTGTAGTAAGTTAACATATGATACTTTCTTAAAAGTGAACGACAAAGGCGCTGATCAGACTGTGCGGATGCGCAGGCTGGTCTGCGCCTGTGTTGTTCACAAACGACCGAAGACAGGCTTTCTCACGTCGAGGCCCATATGATTAAATGGTACAAATTTTGTGCAGTACCATCCCCACCCCATAGCTCATCTCATTGTCAAGGTCACAGACTTAGAAATCTCATGTAAAGGATTTATGTTTTAAGATTTTAGGACCTCATTATTTGCAAACCATATAACCTAAGTGGGAGCTCAGTGGTAGAGTGATTGACTTGAGACAGAGGGGTTGCGGGTTCGAGTTTCACCGGCATCCTTGAGCAAGACACATTAATCCTTGCGTAGTACTGGTTCAGCCCGGAAAGACCCGTATTGATATAAACTGAAAAATTGTTGACTGGGACGTAAAGAATCAAATCAAACAATATAACCAAAGTTTGATATGATGATACATATTCATCCACATTTTTGGGGAGTACCATTTACATCCCAAAAGTTTTGTTTATCTTTACCTTTATTTATGAGACACGCATTTAAACTGATGGATTAAATACATGTATACATGTAATACTGGTACATTTGTTATCTCAATTTTACCCTAAAATCTTTGCATATTTTCCAGACCTCAGTTAGAGAAGAGATCAACATCGCCATCAAGAAAGACAAGAGAGAAATTAAAAGCTGTCGACAGTGACTTAGAGACGGAGATTGAAGAGGTAAGGCTAGAAATTAGATAACCCATTGTTAACCAATGAATTCGCAGTTAAACAAAAAAGTTAGGCGTAAAATTGTAAATATTTTCTTACCCATAATTTTTTAAATATGTTTTAGGTGCTCAAAAGAACCGTCTCATTGAGACAGTTCTTTTGAGTACCCACAACATTTGTTTTGGTTGAGAAATAAGATGATAATCTCACTGTTACACATGCTTAATTAAAGCAGGGGACAAAAGTATTTCAATATTGCACTTGTCCTGCAGGACGAGTGACTTACAATTTTCACTCGTCCTGCAAACACGAGGGAGCGCAGTGGCTCATTTGCAGAGTGCTTGACTTGAGACCGAGGGGACTCAAAACCGAGGGGTAGCAGGTTCGAGCCTAATCGGCGTCACTGGGTTGTGGTCCTTGAGCAAGACACATTTATCATAGCTTAGTACTGGTTCAACCAAGGAAGACCCATCCCTGTTTAACTGAAAGATTGTTGATGGGGTGTAAAGAATCAAATCAAACAAACAAACTGCAAACACATGCACTTGTCCTTTAAAAGCATATGCAATAAAGAACATAAGGGAGTAATATGTTATATGACTCCCTCAAGTAATCCTTCCCAAAGCACACGTCCTACGAGCGGACTTCTCTGTCTGGTTTCACGTTAACTTTCCAAGAGACCCGAAGTATTCATTATAGGAATGAAATTTTATTTTATGGTTTTTATCGATGTGTAAACTCCTGCGAATCACTCTCAAATTGAATAAAGCCCGAAGAGCTTTATGTTAAATTTGTGAGTGATTCGCCGGAGTTTACACATCAATAAAAGAAAAAAATTAAATTTCATTCCTTATAATTCCAACTTCGGAACAAAACAGCACATTTGTAAAGGGTTGTTTACAACATTTCAAATTTAAAAGCCCACTGAAGGAAAATAGTTCGTAACCGCTTGTCTATGAAAGATGGGGCAGCCATCTTGAAAATTATGTTAGTTCAAAACTTTGTTATGCTAAATAATGATTGAAATTGCACTCTATTTGGAGCGAGTATATGAGTATGAGCTCAAAAGCAACTCCATTTAGTTTGGAATTGTTTTCTTTAGCTTGCTGAGATCATTGAAGAACTTTAAGATTAAGTCCTTTCCACGGAATGACAGGTTTTAAAAAGCACAAGTTTACCTTTACAAGTCCCTGCCTAAAATCCCCACATTAGTAGGCCCTATGGTTTGTTTTGACGCTGTCAAACTGTATTTAAACATTTCGTGGCTCATGTAGCCATTGTTTTGATGCCGATTCTCTTAAATGACGTGACTGTTTGTGTTAAGTGACGTCACATAACCAAGTCATCGGGTTCATTTCTTAGAGTTCCTCCTCTGGCTTTGAAAATGCACCCTCATACGGTGTAAGGGGTTTCAAATGAGCTTTCAACATGTTTAACTATATTTAAACTGGTGAATGTTTTATCCCCGACACAACAATAGGGTACGCTACTTGTCTCTTGTGTTCGTTTATTCGCACTGTGAAATCAAAGCAGATATCAAATATTCATACACACAGGTTTTTATTAAAGTGAAAAAAAAAAATTTAATTTTATCAACGGACCAATCAAAATCGCAAAAAAGACGATAAAAACATTGAGTTGGAATTATGATTCCATGAACATTCCAAAAATTGAATTTATTGCTTATATTTACATTTTATTATACATAACTCAAGAATAAAAATATTTTTAATTTAGGAATTAAAACAGTTTTGTATTTAAATATCGTATTAAAGGTTTAGTTGGAGTGTAAAATGGAAAAGCGGACATGGACAGCCAATGGAGCAAACAAGAGACTTGTTTTGCACGTGCCACTCAGGTCAAAAATGGAAACCTGTACATTCAAGTCTTCAAGATGATGCTATTAGTGTGAGAAGGGTTCATGTAGTATTTATATGCGAATTCTATATCTATGAGATAAAAGTTCCTTCCCTACACGTAGTTTGACAAGACAAATGTGAATTCGGTCCATTACCTCCTTATTAACAAAACCAAGACGTGTACAATTTTTGTTACATTTTCCAAAAGGGTCGCAAAAGAATCCGAAGATTAAAGGTAAGGGGAATATCTTGCATGTTAGACAGTATACTCACTTCTATTTCTTGTTGAATGTAAAATGCTGTATTTTTACCAGCTGATGTATCATGAAACAAGCACAGGTCCACAAAATAGTACATTGTATAAACACAAAAAAAGTCTCTTCAAACATTTTCATATTATGTATTAATTTAAAAGGACAGATCAAACAGTTCTAGGCCTCTCCCCACCAAGAAAAAATGTTTTGCTTTTTTGGCAAACAAATATACAACTGATAAAAAGGTTTTATAACTATCCACCAAATTGGCATTGGCACAGGTTTGATGCAAAAAACCTTTTTGGTAGATGAATTAAAAGTTATAAGATCTGTGTTATAGTTGTATGTCAAAATAATTAAGCAATATTGATATTTTTTGAGTTAGGTTGAGAACTTTTTGATTTGCCGTCATATGGTGTAGAGGGTTCGAAAAAAGTTGGAATAAAAATGTATACTTCTGATGGTAACACTCGGGACACCCTTTTGCATGTTAAAATTGGTGGAATGAATCTTATCTTTGGTTTAATCACATGGTGTAAGTAGGGAGCCATATTGTATAAACATATACTGTAAATAAGGAAAATTTCACAAGTTATTTATTTACGTGAATAGCATTAAAAGACATATTTTTCTCCTTAAAAATTCACTACTAGGCCATGATTTACATGCATCAGTACAAAACAGAGTGATTTCAGCATTTCACACGGGGTTTTATTTTCACGAAACTTCCCAACGACGAAGTTTTGCAAAAATAAAACCCAGGCGAATATTTCTGAATTTATAGTACTCTAAAGGTAAATATTCAACCTTTTTATGGGCCACATCACATGAAATCCAATCCACCTTTTAAATTGTGAGTCGGGAGATGGCAAACAAATTATTTTCAAGTGGAGCGCTATGCCTCAGTTAGTAGAGCGTTATATTGGGGATCGAAGTGTTACTAGTCACGATTCACTGCAGGCGGAGTGTCTCTGTGTTGGGTCCTTGAGAATGACATTTTATTTGCTGCTTAGTACTGGTTCATCCCAGGAAGACAGGAAATTGTCCCAGCATGACTGAAAAATTGTTGACTGGGAAGTAAAGCATCGAAATAAAATTGTAGATTAGATACATGTAGGTACAAGGTTCTCAACTTTCTTGGTATGAACATGGCCATAAGGCTTTTCTTACATATTAGAATAAGGGATGGGTGGGGTAGGGATAAATTGTTATGGATATCACTTGAATGAGGTGCCACAGGTTCTATCGTCTGTCTGATGAGACTTTAGGCTGTGGCCCCATCTCCATATGAGCCGCGACATGAGATTTCCAACAGAGTGGTATGTACCACTAGAAAAGCCTCAGACCAGCCTGCGCATACGTGCAGTCTGATCAGAGCCTTTGCTTGTCGCGTAAATATTCTATGACTGTTCAGCTACTGACCAAACATCATTTGGAGTTTCTAAGCTTAAAAGGAGGCTGCACAGGCTCGTATGAGTCTACACTTGTAAAAATGCCATGTTGTTGGAAATCAGATGTCGCGGTTCATATGCCCTTAGCTGTTGTAAGGATGTTAAACACAAACACACAACACACCACTTCAAGAATGAGTATTTCACGATCAGTAAGTAAAGCATCACTTGCATTGCATGTTGGTTCAGGAATATTTGGAAAAAAATCTGCTTTGTCCAATGTTGAGGGAGTTACCTAAATGTTGAGTGATGACGTTAAGCCATCTTTTCTGATAACTCCCTTTGGGATCAGTCGATGTCTGTCTTGTCATGTCCATCTTGTCTGACACCGGTGATCCAAAATCAAATAATTTGGCAGATATTGTCACTGTATGGCTCTCCACTAAATGATCATCATCCATTGAAAAAAAGGCTGTCAGAGTCCCTAATGGATTGAAAATGAAAATTTGAGAGTGTAAAACTTAAATGAGTGATCCAGGGCCAGCATGACTCTTTTTTCTGGTAGTATTGAATTGAAATAACTTAATTTATGAATTTTCAAAGGGACGAGCACGAATGAGAAGATTAAAGGTAAGGGAAGTAACTGGTGAAGTCATGCATGTATGGTCCGAGTGATGTCCCTTGTATTGACCTGAAGTTGGTGAATTTTAATATTGTTTTCAACCCAATAATGACTATATATCATAAATGAACTCTTCCAGTGTGGATTTAAGAACTTGGAAGAGTCCATTTTGTACTGGTGATGCCATTGTATTGACTTCCCACAGCCCAAGATAAATACCCATATTCAACGTAAGAAAGGCACTGTTAAAGCCAAATAAAAAAATACCTGTGTTTAGAGTAACCCGTCCCAACTTAAATTACTGGTGGAACCTAGAATTTTACCGATTTTCTGGATAAAAATATGATTTTATGCATTTTGAAAGGCAAAATGCCTTTCAAAATGCATAAAATTATATTTTTATTCCAGAAAAAAAAATGTGTGCTAACCTTACCTAAAATTTTTAGACCCGTTAGCCGAAACACACTTATCATTTATTTGGCCTTACATAATTTTTTTATCTTTATTCTGTCTCTTTTAAAAAAAACCCAGTTGATCAGGATCCACACTTTTTTCATTCACACGAGGAATCCATATAAAGGGTGTTAAGAAAGTTTGTTCCGCAATAAAATTATGTTCTTATTATTTTAGTAATTATGTGTCTAATGACATTAATGTTACTGGAATTCTTTAAAGTCGACACACTTGACAAGAAATAAACAACTAGATGTTTAATTAAATATTTGTCACAGAATAAATTATCTTCCAAATCAAGTACCCCTCGGAAATTTTTGGGCTCGAGGAGCAAAATGGGGGTATATGACAAAGAGCCCTTGTCATGTTCTGGCCACAGTGATAAGAATATTTTTAATTGGTTAAGAAACCGTAAATGGAGTTGTTATTCATCTTATATAAGCATTTAGTACGTTTACTAAACTGCAAGGCTATAAACAATCATCCAATATAATAATTGTCACATTTTTTGGAAAATATCCGTTTTTCCTAGACCGACTGAAAGACGGTACCCAAATTCAACGTAATTTTGTGAAGCCATTCGATGTCTGACACGATGCCAAACAATATAGAGCATCACAAGGAATAACAGGCCCAATGAAAATGAAATTTTTCAGCATCAATTCCTTCTTAAATGATTCAAAATTTTATGATGAAAAGCGGAACGAACTTTCTTAACACCCTTTAGTATGGACCTCAAAGTGAGAAAACCTGTTTTCGTTGGTTTGAGAACAACAAAGGCACAGACCTGCCTGTGCATCCGCGCAGACTGATCAGCGCCTTTTGTTTGCTTTCTGGAAAGTATGCTATCTTAACTTGCTACGAGCGAAATTTCAATTTTCTAGCCAGTCTCTGTAGCAGGAGAGACTGGTTTGAGTCTCCCTTTGAGTCTCCCTTTGTAACCCCGATGACAGGTTTTGTCGCTACAAGGTCAATACTATTATGGTAGATTTGTTCTAAAATACTGAGCACTAGATGCCTACCAAAAGGCCTAGACAAACAGTGCGAACCCAGATTAGACCTCTTCCAACATTTGAAAAAAGTGTAGGTTCAGGCCAGTTGACTTCTGAATGAATCAGTTGATCACGATCCATTTTTTTTCATGACAAAATTATATTATTACAGTAGATATTCTAAAACTCCGAACACATGGCCTATCGAAAAGTCGTAGACAAACAGTGAGACCCAGATCTGACTGCTTCTGAAGAAGCAGTCAGATCAGGGTCTGCGTTGTTTGCTAATATGATCGTAGAGTTCAAATTTAACATTATCGATTGCCAATATGTGTATTTTCGTGATTGAAAAATCTTTTTTTGGCAACCAGAAACTTAGTTTTGTTAAAAAAAAAAATGGTGTGAATACCTTCAGCATCAGACAGTTTGGATCAGATCTAGAGCCAAACTGTTTGTAGAGGTTATTATCAGCTGACAAAAGTCATATGCCCCACAGTCCCAACTTGGGGACAGTACCTACCAATTAAAGTGCAATTACCCAATGGCGTTGATTTTATTTGAAATTAACCTGCTTAATTAATTGACTTTCGGTAAAAACTTTTTACGCTGTTTTCCTTGTTTTCCTGGTGATGTCTAAAATGTTTTGAGATATGGTTTGTTGTTTTCTTTTAATAATTTGTGAGATTTTGAATTTTATGGAGTTTTAAAAAATACCATATTTGTTCTAACAATGCTGTAATTGTCATCAGTCTAGATAAGTGTCATTTCTATGCGTAAAAATTGTGTTTACTTGCTTAACCATTAGTTAAAACCTATGTTTTGGGGGCTCAATAGAACCATCTCATTTGAGTACCCACAACATATGTTTTGGTTGAGAAATAAGAAAATTCAGTTTCAACATATATTTTGGGTGCTCTGCTCAAAAGAACCATCTTAGTGAGACGGTTCTTTTGAGTACCCACAACATAGGTTTGGTTGAAAAATAAGAAAATTATTTTTTGTTAAGCACTCTTTAACTTAAAAGCTCTGGATTCATGGTTAATATAACTCATTCACATGCTCGGTAATTTTTCATACTAAGTTGTCGTCTTCTGACCCTTTTTTCAAAATTAACTTTTCAAAAAAAAATTTTCAGGAAAACTATCAGTGTAAACAGTTTGGATCCAGATTCTGTCAGTCTTGATCTAGGTCCAAACTGTTTGCAAAGGTTATCAGCTGACAACAAAGTCGCCACTAGCAGGGTTTTCCCGGACGCAGGATATTGCGTCTTTTACTCTCAAAAACGAGCTTGGGACCCCCAAAAAATTATCATGTGCGTCCTTTGGGACTCGCAAAATTTTGTGAAGAAGTGAAGAAAGAATAAATGATTACGTTTTTAAGAGTAATTCCTGCATAAAACTCGGGGAACTCACTTTCCATTTTGCAATTTGTTTACCGTGAAATTTTTGGAATATTCTTCTTTCTACAGCAGGCAACCTCTCACAAATCCATTAGAAAAGGCAAATTCCCCGATATTTTCTTACAGAGATGTGTTAATTATCCTTCTCACACACTTACATAATAGCTTCAAGGTATCTTTGAAATGTAACGGCTCACTAAAGTCCGTTCTGTCAGAAAAAAAGATCGACACTTTTACGTTGTCCAAACGTTTTAGGTGAGTGAGCTCCCTTTATTTCAATATAAATTAGGATTATTATTGAATGGTTCACTTTGATGCCAACATGATTGAGTAAGGCAGCATTGTTCTTGCGAATTACATATCAAAAGGGGGTTATTGATTACAGATGAATGGTGTTACTTCAATGGAAAGTTTGTGATTTATTTTAAAAATAGGTAGTTAAGCTAAACCTATTTTATTTGAAATCGACTTTTATATATACTCAACTACAAAAGAAACCCATCAGTCACGTTTTAGGGCAATTCTGGTAAAATAATTAAAAAATCAAAATTTATTTTATACCATATTTTTTAACAATCAATTATGCATCAAATTATTGAATAATTTAACAGTTTTACTTAAACCCGTTATGATGTACGCCAGTGTATAGACAAGGGGTCATTTCTAAAAATGACAAGTTTCAGACAATTGGTTTTCACTCCAGTTATAGCCTTAATCAGTTCACTTCGCCCAATATCCAGCATGTTCCTCTCTGACGATGCAATCAAGTGTGTGCAGTAGCTAAAACAAACCGCGTAAGTTTAGTAAGCCCAGATCTCAATACGATGGAGTAGTTGTTGGATGAGCTTTGGCGACGCATCCGGGATCGTTCAGTGCAACCTCGGAATCTTCGACAACTTCAGATTGCTCTCCATTAAGTATGGGCGTGGATTCCCAAGAACATTATGCGGCGTCACATATTTTTGGTCGACCTCAATATGAGGCAGTTATTGCTGCAGGATAGGGTCATGTCTGTTTTTGGACGAATTTAACTCAAGTAAACTGATTTAGACGAGAATGAGATATTCATTCTCAAGTGAAAAACTTGTCATTTTTTGAAAATGACCCCTTGTCTAAAGACTGGCGAATAGCATGAACAGATTTAAGTAAAACTGCTTTATTATTCAATGAAATGATGCAGAACTGATTGCTACGGAATATGGTATAAATATATTTTCATTTATTAATTCTGATTTCCATAATTGCCCCGAGAAGTGACTGATTGGTTTCTTTTGTAGTTGAGTATATATTGTATGCTGCTCCTGTTTAAAGAAACACTTTGATCCAACACTGCTTTCCAGTGTTAATTTAATATGCAAGAACTCTAGTTCCCGCACTTATGCTTTCAAAAGCAACCAATCGCTACAGGGGTAGTAGCCATTCTAAAATGAATGACAGCTCTTTTTAAAGACATAGAAAATTTAGCAATAATACTGGTACCACTCATTATGATTCTCTCCAGGGGTCATACTGGACAGATCAAAGGCTAATCTTTATAAGGTGATTATGACTTCCTTACAGGGGGCAATAAAGTGGTCCCATGCAGGGATTAGGTATTTTCTGATAAAATATTGATCTTTATCTTAGTGAAAGAAATTGTGTTGTATACAGGTAAGTCCCCCCTTGAGGCCCCTTTAAGTTTGTGAGATACTGAAACTGTCACTTATCAGTAAATTTACTAATGATTCCATATATCACAAAATATATGCCTTTAACACCACTCACTATGCATTTTCACATGGGACTCTTGAAATTTGACAAGGACTCTCAAAAACTACAGATGGGAGTCCCAAGGACTCCTTAAATACAAAAGTGAGGGAAAACCCTGCACTAGCAAGGAAAGAGTTATAAGACAACAGATGAAGTCCAACATTTTGTGGTCATTTTTACATGGCAATATTTTCACCATGTAAAGCGAGAGATATTAGTTGGCATTTATTAGAAAAAATATGGTGTTGATAATATAGATGGATAGAACACATCGGGTAGGCGGCAATCGAAAACGCCAATACTATCGAGGAACGTAGATCAAAAATCAACAGAAACGGTGTTTTCGATTGCCATTTGTTGGCACGCTGACTGCAAATGGCAATCGAAAACACTGTTTCTATCGATTTTTGATCCGCATTTGTCGATTGTTGATAGCGTTTTCGACTGCCAACTCCCCGGTGTGTAGAAGGTTTTTGCTTTTTCTCTTGGTTTGTACGCCTTTTACATTTAATCAACTAATTATGTATGGCCATGATTTGGATTTCGATTGCATGTTTGTCTTTTTGAAAACCTAAAACCATTAAATGATTTAGATTACAACCAAAAGCTAAAAATACTATTAAATGTGATAAATAGTAACATTAATACACTTTTCCAAGAAATATTAAATCCTAGACATTTGATTTTGTTGTACATGTATGTTATATATGTATTTGTATGTTTTCTATGAGTATGACACCTACAGTTTAAACCTCTGAAGCAATTTTGAGTGAACATATCTTGTAATTTTCATTGTCTTGTTACATTAATTCTTTGGATTCATGATGTCCTTAGATTCAGTGAATACAGGCATGTTGATTGAGCCTTTACTGAAGGCTTGGCTATAAGTTTTGGCAGACCTAAGAATTGCATTGTCCACATTACTTTTTCAAGATTCTCTTCTATATAATTAACCCTTTACTCCATGATAACGCCTTTTGATGCCTTTGAAATACCATATGTTTTTGAGAATATTATGGAAAATGGAGCATTTGCTCCCTTTTTTTTTTGAATTTTTTCATTGTTGTCTAAAAATAGAAATTGATGTCATGATCTAAAAATAGTCTATGTAGTAAAGGGTTATACTTAAAGTAGATCCAAACCAGTTTATCGAGATCCACACTAATTTTCATCTGCACAATTGATGCTACATCAATGGATTATGAGCCGCAGTGGTGTAGTGGATAAACCGCTCGCCTTGTGAATCAGAAGTCCCAGGTTCCATCCATGGCTTCACCAGTCTGTCGAATGAGACTTTAAGCTGTGGCCCGTCTCCATATGACCTTAGCTGTTGGTGAGACGTAAAACAAACACAACACCATGACCAATGGATTAACTGGAAGTCAGAAGACAAAAGTACTTTATTCATTGGTTGTGCATTAAATGGGTTAATAGACCTGGATCTGTAGACTCCATATAATCTTATCATAACAATAATTATATTAAGATAAAACCATTTAAGTACAATTAAAACATTAAAAGTAATGGGCAGTTTGATAGTGATGGTATGCACTATAAATTAGGCTGACATTTAAGCTGATCCTACTACAAAAGTCATGTATAATTTAAACTGGAAAAGATATTGACAGTAAGTTTCCTGTTAAATCTGGATCTTCATGCAGTCACTGTCATTGGATTTCATGAACATCCTGTCAGTATCAATTTACGAACAAACTGATCAGGGTCCAACTGTTAACAAAGTCACCAGGGGACAAAAAATCCACGTCTGCTTGTAATTACTAGTGAAATCTAGAAAGGACGAGTAATTCTTCTCAAAGCACTTGTCCTTTGAGTGCTTTGGGAAGAAATACTCGAGGAAGTCATATTGCATATTACTCCCTTATGTTCTTTATTGCATACTCTTTTAAAGGACAAGTGCATGTGTTTGCAGGACGGGTGAAAATTGTAAGTCACTCGTCCTGCAGGACAAGTGCAATATTGAAATATATTTGTCCCATGAAAGTTTGTCAGCAGTTGTTACTGGCCAGGGGCCTGGGCAAAGTTGCCAATTTTTTCATATTATTAAAATGCATTAAAATGTTGCTAGCATTAAATTGAAATGTCAGGTAGCTGGCAATGCTGGTGAGTGTTTAGTTCATGGCATGCTTGGTAATTTTGCATGCTTTTTTGCTATCTGCTGATTTTTTTCAAAATAAACTTTTTCAAAAAATTCTTTCAGGATTACATGTACCATCAGGATGTCAAACACTTTGAACCCAGATCAGGCGCGATATTTGTCGGGTCTGATCTGGGTCCAAACTGTTTACGAAGATTATCAAGAGATGACACTAGCGGGCAAAGCATTTAATTTAAATGTCAAAAATTTGAAGATTGTTTGAAGTGTCATGCAGTCAGCTGATTAAGAGATGTCAGTGTAATTGATATTGAAATAGAAAACCTTATGTTTCAACCTCTGACCATTGCCTCCTTGTAATGAAGTCAATGTCATGTTCCAAAGAAACATGTTACATGTTCCAAAGAAACATTTTACTCATTTTGAGGGAGAGTAGTAGTCCGTGAGTACTAATAAAATATATAGCCTATATAGCCTATGCTTATCAGCGAATTGGTTTCTCCCAAGGACTGGATATGAGAAGTGTAAAATGTAGAGGACAGTCAGCCTCAGGGGTTTAAGACCAGAAGATACCTACCTATGTTTTCGACCAACCCTTCCAAGTACAGTATATTTCAATTTTGCTGCTTTTTCAAAAATAACAATTAAGGCATGATATTTCATGAGAATCGTCTGTTGGCAGACGATTCTCATGAAATATCATTCCTTAATTCTTTTGAAAATTTGGAAAGATGTTGCAAAATTTGTCGTCTGCTGCAGTCGTGATTGGCATTTTAAGGGTTAATGAACTGATCAACTGGATGATGGCATCATCATCTGGAACACAGTGTTTTCAAAAGGAACTCAGTGGTAGAGTGTTCAGGTCTTCGGATAGAATGGTCGCTAGTTTGAGACTCACTGAAGGCACTGTGTTGTGTCCTTGAGCAGGACGCTATCCTCTGCTCAGCACTTAGTCCTACTGGTTCAACCCAGGAAGAAAGGAAAAAAAACGGACATTATTGAAAAATTATTGACAGGGACATTAAGCACTTATTGGGTTGTATACGGTAGGTTTTCACTTTGCCCTTACAATGGCCACTTATTTATTTTTCTAGTTTGTAAACATGTCGTTTGTTATAGATAGGGAGAAAAATAGGAAGAAGAAAAGATAATCAGAGCCTAATCATGAGAAAACCTTGTCTTAAATTTCTTTCTTTCCATAATGCCATACGCCCTCTCGGACATTCTAGGCAAGCAGTCCAAGTATGTGGATCCAAACTGTTTGACTCTGATAGTGTTCCTGAAAGAATTTTTTGAAAAAGTTGATTTTGAAATAGTCAGCAGACAATAAGAAAAAGCATGAAAAATTACCCAGCATGCAAAGAATTAACATCCCCATTCTGTCTGATGGTTCTTAGTCTATTAGGATCATATTCTAAAAACACAAGTTGAGCAGTCGAGGTGAGGGTGACTTGAGGAGGCTGTCTGCTGAGAGTAAAGCATGCAAAAAGATAGTAAAATAGTTTCATGCACAAGGGTTTCTATGATTTGGCTGCAGGATGACTAGACTGCAGGGTTTCAGCTGGACTGAAATTTACTTCGGACATTTTGTCCAAGCAGCTCCAATTTTGTTCGGACATTTGGAAATTTTTTAGGACATTTTTTCAACACTAATTTTTACCACCATAAACAGAAAATGCCATCTGCCCTTCTCAAATTAAAACCAGGGGTAGTTTTGCTACCATTTCGGATGGTAAGTGCGGTCTGATTGATTGCCTGGCTTTTTATTTCATGAGGTGAGTGGAGCTTGTCGATCGTTGTTGGTGGAAGTGGGTGGGGTACTGTTTTTTGCTGCTTTTTCGGCCGCTGCATGACTCGTTAGCCACGGAAAATGACTGTTCAGGTAATGATGGAGCGGGCAAACTGTTTTGGTGCATAAAAAACTTCAGTTCCTGTTGTTTCTTGGTGGCAATTAAGTTTTTTAGCCATTTTATCGGTAAATGCCAATGCAAATATGCTGTCCGCTTCGAGATAAAATCAAGGGAAGAAAACTAAGGATGCAATAGACCAATCAGGTGCGGCGTAACAAAACACTATGACTGGTTTGCTTTAATGAATAAGTATTTGCGGGGTAAAATAAGGCGAATCATTCAGAAGCTTACATAAATTTGACCAATCAGCGATCGTTTTTTAAAGCAAAAATATTATTGCATCACTGTGCATAACCGTACAGCGTGCGTTTCCGAAAATCGTCTCGGACAAACTGTCCAAACTGGACAGCAAACTCTCGGACATCTGGAACTATTTTCGGACTATGTCCGATGGCCGACGCCAAACTGAATCCCTGGACTGGCTCCAGTCCTTAAAACAATTTTTCATCAATGTGTCATATCATATTCTTGTAGCCAGTCTAACTCTTGATGGCTCTGTTTTAAAAAAATTGTTTTAAGGACTGGAGCCTGTCTACAGGATGACCTAATTGTTGACCCAAATTACCCAACTGTTGGACCTGAACTATATTTAACTGAAAGCGTTAAAGACCAGACTCCGAGGTTATAAAACTAGAGTTCAATTTCAAACTCAAAGTAAAGTCCTATGATTGGCTGCTTGCGGACATGTGTCCTCAAGCAGCCAATCATTGCGCTTAATTTATTTTGAGTTTGAGACTGTACTCAAGTTTAATAACCTCGGGGCCAGGCTGCACAATGCAAAAAGCTTAGGACTCCGATTGTGTGCACAAGGTTTTCTAAGATTTGACGGGATGACTTACATGTTGACCAGAAATGACACAATTTTGAATTTGACCTATATTTTAGTATGATAAGAAACCAAGTTTTATCAAAATTTCCTAAAAAATATAGTTCAAGAGTTAAAATTACCAGGAGCGTGACAATTAGGTTGTTCATATGTCATTCTTTTGTTTAAATCAAGTGACTAGCCCTGGGGTGGTTTTGCTGCATCCTGTTATGACAGAATAGTGATGACATGTAAGCAGGGCTCGAAAAATTTTTCTGGACCTACTCGTCCTGTGGGGCAAGTGTTCTAAATTTTTCACTCGTCCTTACCCCAGTTGAACTCGTCCTTAAGTCTGGTATTTTAAAAGAGACAAAACACATAATTCAGTAACTTATTTACAATTAGTTTTAGGTGACATGTGACATCAATTGACTAGTAATATATATCAAAACAAATAAAACTGTGGTTTACACTATTCCCTTTCAGCCATCAGACTATTCAGTCATCTGCATCAGACTGAGGTGCAGCAGCCTTTGGACCCCTCGGACCAGTACATATGTGCCCCTTAATGTGTCTAGTCCCTTTACCACTGTTTAACCAGTTTATAATGCTTTCTGTGGGATTGTATTCCATAAGATCAGGACCATCAACGACTAGACAAAGCTTCCTGTTTCATGCTTGTTCTTGCAGCGATTTTAATATTGTTAACTGAGCTAAAACCTCTCTCACATTCAGCAATTGTTGGTGAGATTGTCAGCATACTGAGAATAAGAATCATAATATGCTTCATGTGCTGCACCTCCGCAGAATTCGTTTTCATATACAGAGATAAAATCCGGAACGTCGGCTTTATACTTTCAAAACCCTTAGGCCGAGTTGATTTTCCAATGTGTCCCGGTATTTAGTTCAAAGATCAACCAGATTTTACCGGGTTGCATTTACTGCTGAGTGCTGACTAGTGTAAACATCAGGTCACATTTTAGTGACATTTTAAACCTACCGAACGATCTTTCTTCAGTGTGTTTGCGTTTCTTTTGCAGGCTGTAAACATGCTAGTTAGTTCTTTTTTTTTCCTCAAAAATATTAACAAAGCCAAAAAAAAATCTACTCGTCCTGTCGGGCTAGCAAATGGCAATTTCCACTCGCCCTTACCGAACTTCCACTCGTAAATACGAGCGGACGTGTACAATTTTCGAGCCCTGGTAAGGATTTGATAGCATTTACCCCAGCCTTGTCCAAACCTTGAGTCTTATCTGACATCTTTTTATTATGAAAGCTCTTACTTGTTTCCAAGTCTCTGATTACCGCCCTTGAATGATGCTATATAATAATTGCTTGGCTCAATAGACATCGCATGGATCCCTCACCACGCAACTGAGCCTGTGTGGCGTGGTGGTTAACTAGTCAAACTGAAGATTATAAATGAACATTCTGTTGGGCCTGATCGGGGTCCAAACTATTTGCCAAGGTTAATATAATTATATGATCTGCAGACGACACTAGCAGGCAATGAGTTAAGAGGGAAAGAAAGTGACATACTTAAACGGGCCAGATTAAAGGATGAATCACAATGCACTGGCAGATTAAAGGATGAATCACAATGCACCAAGACACACACACACAGCCCACACAACTGACCACTGTAATTTCATGAACTCAGGTGTATTTATTGGTCCATCATTGAGTAATGATACCCTTCATTTCCGCTCACATATATAAATCTTAGGTCCAGATAAGCAAATATTTCGATCCTAAATTTGTGTTTATTTTCTTATCCATCAGTCCAAATGTATGTTTTGGGTGCTTAAAAGAATCTTCTCATTGAGACGGTTCTTTTGAGCACCCACAACATATATTTTGGTTGCCATGGGAAATGAGAAAACTGATTCATTATCGCCGTCTCTTTTCTGGAGGCTTGTGGCATTTTAATTCTCATTAAATGAGATAATGATACGATGGGGGGATAGATTTCTTATGTGACTGGACTGTGTTGTAGTCATCTTGCCCTGGAAACATATTTTGGTGCATTTTTTTCTTACTGGATGTTTATATTGTGAAAATATGGTGCATCTTTTGATATATTTCTTAACCCTTTGTATACTAATGGATTCTTCCTTCTTGTTCGATACGTCCATTGTACATATATAGGTGTGTCAGGTTATAATTGTCAAAAATTATTGTATTCTGAGTGTTGGCTGAAGACCTTTTTTAGTTTTTCAAACAGTGTGGACCCTGATGAAAAGATCTGGGTCTTCACTGTTTGCAAAACTACTCGTTTAGGGTTTACCTGAATAGAAAGAGCTAATGAAATCATATGATGAATACTAAGGTATGGCTATATTCTAGTATACGCTGTATTTAATGTAATATCGTGAATAACAGGAAAAAGGTTATAAGCTTATGTTTAAGCATATGGTTGGGTGGCCTAGTGTTTCACAAAGGCTATTTCTTGTTTGAAATGTGATTTTTTTTTCAAGAAAAATCACATTTCAAGCAAAAAATAGGGTTTTTCAAGAAAAAAAAAGAAATCAAATGTAATTAGTGTTTTCGTATATTCTTAACTTTCCTTCTTAGCGGTGACTTGCTGTCTGCTGATAACCTTTGCAAACATTTAGGACCCAGATCAGAATCGAAAGATCATTGCTCCTGATCTGGATCCAAACCGTTTCACACGCACTGAAAGAATTTTTTGAAAAAGTATATTGAGCTAATAAAAATTCAGCAGACGACAACAGAAGCATGAAAAATTTCCCAGGCTTCATGCAAAGAGTTAAGCAGTAGTTGAGTATATTAAATTTTATTTACAAACATTTTGCTGCAATATCAACATTTACTCAATGTCGTCTGCAGATATTTACAAGCATCGCTATAACAGTTATAATATACAAAACATTCTGCTTCTTTTGGCTACAAGAGATATGCCAGCCTGGTTCACTGACATTTTATATTGGCCAAGTTGGACTTAAAGCTGATACTACAGTAAGGCCAGAATTTTTTTAATAGTTGATTTACGGGAATTGTTTTTCAGATATAGGGTTGGGGGGGGGGGACGAAAAAAAAAATAAAAAAGCTCTGAAAATGACCAGTTAACTGGTCATTTTCAGAGGTTTTTTTTTTTTTTTTTTTTTAATATTTTCATTTTTTTTTAATATCTCCAGAAACAGTAAAACTGGTAATAGGTAGAACAACAGTCTGTATTAAGTTTGTATTAAATCTTTAAATATTTTATCATTTAATTTCCTAAAAATCTGGACAGGAACAGTGTCACTCTCAAAAATACACAGACAGAACCTCAAAAATATATTATTTTTTTCAACGAAACAAATAATATTTAGAGTCGGTGGATTAAATAAAAGAAAAACATTTTAGAAATTGAATTTTTTTTTCTACTTTCTGGAAAATTACAGTAGGAGGGTTTGTAAATCAATTAATAAAAAAATTTTGGCCTAAGCTGATACTACAGTGATAGTGATATCAAATCTGGTTTGGGTAGAACTAACATTGGACTAGTAAAAATGCCGGCCTACAAAATAAGGAAAAGGTCAAGGTCACCAAGGGGTAAGAGGCATTCTGCAGGAAGAAATAGAAGTAGGGAGAGGTTCAAAAGAATCAAGGTAAATTTTATATTTGTTATTGTCGGTCAGTCTTTTATGATTTTTAAAATTTTTGCAACCTTCCAAAACCAGTCTGGAATGTAAACCAGAGGCGAGTTCAGCGATGCGAGCGCTCTTGGTCCCACGTTGTACTGATGCCAGGCTTTACACATTACGAATAAAGATAGGTACCAGAACAACGAGCGCCCGCGAACGCATGCATTGTTGAACTCGACTCTGGTAGCAGTTCTTCATTTTGATGGAGAGTGCCTATAAGATATATGGGCCTCGACGCGAGAAAACCTGTATTCGGGGTTTGCGAACAACAAAGGTGCAGACCAGCCTGCGCATTCGCACAGTCTGATCAGTGTCTTTGTTATTCAATTATTGGAAAGTATCATATCTAAACTGGCTACAAGGAAATTTTCAATTTTCTAGCTATATATAGACTCTGTAGCTGAGCAGGCTGGTTTGATTCTTACTTTGTCAGAAACCCTGAAGACAGGTTTTCTCACGTCAAGGCCCATCTAGGACTGAAACCCATGAACAACAGATATATGACTGACAGCCAACTAAGCTCACTTGTACTGTATGTGAAATGCACTTCAACACATAAAACGGTGCATGTGTGGATCGAGAAAAATTCCCCCAGGGGGTCCTCACGTTGTTTTATATATATTCAACATATTTTACAGTGGGCCATTATACAGTAACATACTTCCCTTGAAAATTTGACCTCAAGGTCCAATTGCTTCTCAACGTGGTCTGTACACCAGTATACCAGTATTTCTAAGGAAACCTGTAGCCACTTGTGATTTTCCAGAGGGGGATGTCGGGACCCCCTCTCCCCTCCCTCTGGATCCATGCATTAATTTGTCATTGGTGATAATGTAGCTGTAATTAACAGCGAGCCACACCAGTTGACCCTGGCTGGTATGTTAAAAACAAGCATCTTCTCGTTTGTTTCATTCGCAGAAGATGGACAGATAGTACAACTTGGTGAGGGTGAATGTTTTTCTTGATAGAGAGTTACGATAGTAAATCAAAATATGTACTTATATTTAAAATTGTTCCCGGTGTTATACAAATGAAAATTATATGTTATAATTAAGTTTGGCAGCAAATTTCACCCCATAAACATTTTAGAAAATCGGGCTGAAACGGTGTGACGGGAATGTTTATTTTGAACTTTGAACCACTAAGATTTCCACTAATAAATGCTCAAATAATATAAATTTTGTATGAGAGATACTGTACGTGTAAATAATATTTGTAGTCGAATCAGAACATTTTTTTTCACATTAATTATCGGTTTTGGCGGGGAAAATGCATCAGAAAATTGTAAAATAACTGTATCGGCGAAATCCACTGACCGATATTGCGTAATTGAGTTCAGAGATTTTCTAAACTTTGCGCAAAGAAATTGTGACCAATTTATCAGTAAATTTTGATGATTCATTGAAAATGATTTCTATAATTTGTTTTTTCATCATTATAGGTAACTTTGCTATTTTGGCGTGAAAACGAAATCACATATATAAGCGCATGCAGCATGGGGGAATGCCAGATCTTATTCCTGGAATATTCCCAGCTATCCCCGACCGGGTCGGGTAGCGCAGTCGGTAGCGTGTCTTACTGCAGATAGGCAGATCCAGGGATCGCGAGTTAGATCCCAGTCCAGTCCCATACTTTTGTGGAGATTGATCATTCTCCTCCCTTTTGCTGAGTCAAGAAGGGTTGTTGTCAGTTACAAGCGAAAGTATGTCCTTGAAGTACTGGTTAATAACCCCTTAGTCAAACTTGCCCAGGAAAAAGGTGTGGTTAGGTGAACTGTCCCTCCAGAAATGACCATAGCTGTTGACTGGGATGTAAAGAATCAAACCAACCAACCAACAACTGGCCTTCCCCCGGGGTTGGGGGGCCGTGGTTACAAATGACCAGGGTCCGGAATTACAATGCCTCCTTAAAGTTAAGGGAGACTTAAGTTAAGTATTGATATTTCAACATGCTATATTAGATGCTAAATAAATTGCCTGGATTGAAGCAGTACTTGTGGTCAAAGATATCATTGTGATCTACAGAAAAAATGAAACTATTTTGATTTTAATCAGTTTGAAACGTTCTTTTTCGCATCCTGAAAAATCAATACTTAACTTAAATCTTTCTTAACTTTAAGGAGGCATTGTAATTCCGGGCCCAGTGCATTTAAGGGAATACAGGCTAAGGGCCTCACAGTTTTCATTTTAAAATATAGGTTCCAGATTAACTTTGGAATCTTTCACTCATACCTACAGAGCCTTGTTAATATTTGATTTCACCTATTTCCTATTCAATTAAACTTTGAATCTTTTGTTGTTTAAAACTGTTTTTTGTGGGCATATAATTAATTGCCTCACTCATTGACATACACACTGGATAGGCAGCAATCGATAGAAACAGTGTTTTCGATTGCCATTTGTCGCCATGGCAATTAAAAACTTTGTTTCTAACTATCTTTGGTCTACATTCTTCAAAAGTATTAATGTTTTTGATTGCCGCCTTTCCGGTTTGATATAGCAGCAATATGACTCATGTCAGGAGAAAAACCTGTCTTCTGGGTTTATGACAAGTTATGACTCATAGCTGCCTTCTCGCCTACAGAGACAAGCTAGAGTCTTGAAATATCATATGATCAATGTTTCAGGTAAAAATGTTTTACTATGTGGCTAGTGGATCAGTCTGCAGGTTTTTGCAGACTGATTCTTTGTTGATACATATGGTATAAATTGGTTTTCGTATGTTTCGTCTTATAATTATGTCAAATTTTATTTTTCTTTGTCATGTATAATAAGTGTACTTAACTTTCCTCCAGAAAGGTTGTTTTCATCGAATAAATGGGACATTTGTTAGCACCTATACTACTGTAAATTCTGAAATTTTTGCAGGAATTTTATTTTCGCGAATAGCATTAAAATACAAATTTGCGACGTTTAAAATTCGAGACTAGGACACGATTTACGTATTTCAGTAAACGACAGAATCATTTCGCTATTTCCGAGGATTTTATTTTCAGGAAACTTCGCCTAAGCAAAGTTTCGCGAAAATTAAACCCTCCCGAAAATTTCCGAATCTACAGTATATAGACCTTGATGAGACTCTGCTAATAGTGGCGTTCAAGATTCTACTTGGCATTACAAAAATGTTTAATGTAAAAAATAAATTGAAAAATAACTTGCATCCCCTAAAGTAAAGTTAATGGACAGTCTCAGAAAATGGCATTGTTCATCACATGTGTTGGTCCTGGGTATGACATTTAATTGCATCCCTCCCACCTCAGGGTATCCTTGGTGGCTGTCTCCGCTAAATGGTAGCCATCTACAGACCGATGGTTTGGCATTCTAGCTATTGCATATGGGCTTGGTGGATGTCTCTTTTTCTTTTATGACAATGGCAAGGCATACTGCCCAGGAACTCAACCAAAATGAGATGGTTCTTTTGGTTGCCCAAACATATGTTAAATTTAAACCGATGGTGAAGAATAATAATTATATACAAATTACAATTTTACAAAAATTTTGTTCTCAAAGAAATGAGGCTACTATATGCGATGTTGGGCTTCTTCGGGCAATGCTGGCAGCTGATTACAGATTTCTATCAGCTGTGTCCCAAGCTTGGCCCCTGTCAAATCTGGAGGTGGGAGAAGGGGTTTGGGCAGAGAACTAGAACTCTTTTCATTTACTAATTGCTTGTTTGTGTCGTCTGCTTATAACCATTTTGCAAAATCAGGCCCTTCAAAATGATCTGGTCTGGATCCTAATCATTTGATCCTCAGATGGTACATGTATACTGAAAAGAGTTTTTTGAAAAAAGTTAATTTTGACAATAAATAAGTAAGAGTGCAAAACAAAAATTTAATTTTCTTATTTCTCAAGCAAAACATATGTTGTGGGTGATCCAAAACATATTTTGTGTGTATTCAAAAGAACTTTCTCAATGAGACGGGTCTTTTGATCACCCAAAACATATGTTAAAATTTATGGTTATGAAGATATTTACAATTTTACGCTGAAATTTTTGTTTATCTAAACCTGTGAATAAGCTAAATGTAAAACTAGCAAGCATGCAAAGGATGAAGGAAATAAAGTAACAATTGTCTGGAGTACTGATATGTTGTCCCGATTGTCCCGATTATTAAGGTAATTTTTAGTATGGTGTGTGGTTTATCGAAGTCCCCTATGGCTACGAAAAAGTGGGATGTGCTCGATCTATGTATACCTGTTTGTTTACTTTGATAAATCAGAAATTTTAGTGGATGTTTTCGTTTGATCAATTCGTCATTCTTAAACATGCCGATCTCTCTGTTTTTGCATAATCAATTCGAGGGCCTGTAGTTTGGCTTAACTTTACTTGAGCTCCAAGAGCTAGCATTCAAGTGAAAATTTGAAGTATTGAAAGGGATTGATAAATATTTTGAAACTGACTTTTACCAATTTAAGTTTGGCTTTTGAGTATACATGTACGTATATTGAACATCGGTAAATGGATAGTATTTGCCTTCATTGATCAGCTGATATTTAGCTAAAGTATGTGCGGATATATTAAAAGTTAGTGTGTGTGGTTTATTGTGAAAATAATTCAATTTTCTAAAGGAGTTAAAAGAAAACGTGTTTTTTTGACAGTACCGTAAACCAGCACATTGACAGTGATGATCCTCTCTCTTTTGTAGTATGCTGATAACCTTTGCAAACAGTTTGGACCCAGATCAGGACTGACAAGATCCACAAGTTGTTGGTCCTGATCTGGATCCAAATGAAACGGTTTGACACTCTGAAAATGTTCCTGAAAGATTTTTTTAAAAAGTGAGCAGACGACAACAAAAGCATGAAATATTACCCAGCATGCAAAGAGTTTAATGACTCAGAATGCATCATACTAAAACAGTGTTAAATATCACCCCTTGGAGACAATCATCTTTTTGGATGTAAAGCTCTCAAAAATGACATGATGTTTTGAAAATAGTTTGATGTGGGGTGCCTTAGACAAGTTTGGAACCTAAGATCTGAAAAAAAGTGATAAATTCAATGGGCCTCAACACGGGAAAACCTGTCTTCGGGGGTTTGAGAACAACATAGGTGCAGACCAGCCTGCGCATATGCGCAGTATGATCAGCGCCTTTGTTATTCACTTATTGGAAAGAACCATTTCTAGACTTGCCACAAGCAAATTTTCAAATTTCTAGCTAGTCTCTGTAGCTGAGCAGGCTGGTTTGAGTCTTGCTTTGACAGAAACCCCGAAGACAGGTTTTGTCGCAACGAGGTACCAATGATAGTTTCTAGAAATGATCTAGTTTTACAGATTTATTCCCCTTGTGAAAATGACTCCGTATTAAAATTGTCTTTTGAGATAATAAGCAAAGCAATTTGGCTGCAGTGATTGTCCTGACAGCGTTAGGTTTTCTTTCTTGTGAAAATCATAATAATTGTTGTGATAATGTTCAAAGAATTTGATTGCAGGGGACAGGGGTTGTCTTTCTTGTGAAAATTGACTGCGTGGGTTGTCTGTGTGAAGCAATCTTCCTTTTTTAGATAATGATCAAAGCAATCTGATTACAAGGGTTAATTGTCTTGTGAAAATTGACTACAGGGGTTGTCTTTCAGTGAAAATGCTAAAAGCAATCTGACTGCACAAGTTGTCCTTCTTGAGATAATGATTTCTTGAGATAATGATCAAAGCAATTTGATTGCAGGGGTTGTCTTTCTTGTGAAAATGATAGAAGAAATTGGAACTTATTTGTCTGCATTGGTTGTTTTTCTTGTTGAAAATTTGACTACGTTAGTTGTCTTTCTTGTAAATAGATCAAAGGGATTGTCTTTCTTGTGAAAAGATCAAAGCAATTTGTCTGTATAGGTTATCATTCTTGTCAAGCGGATCTTATTTGACTGCATGGGTTGTTTTGACTACATGAGTTGTCTTTCTTGTGAAAATGAGCAAAGCAATTTGTCTGCATGCATGGATTATCATTCTTGTCAAGCGGATCTAATTTCACTGCATGGGCTTTTTTGACTACATGAGTGGTCTTACTTTTGAAAAATGAGCAAAGCAGTTTGGCTGCATGGGAACAGATCAAAGCAATTTGTCTACATCATGGGTTATCATTCTTGTCAAACTTATCTCTGCATCATGGGTTATCATTCTTGTCAAACTTATCTCTGCATGCATGGGTAATCATTGTTGTCAAACTTATCTCTGCATCAGGGGTTATCATTCTTGTCAAGCTTATCTCTGCATCATGGGTTATCTTTCTTGTCAAACTTATTTCTGCATCATGGGTTATCATTCTTGTCGAGCGGATTTTATTTGACTGCATGTTGTTTTTTTTTTACTACATGAGTTGTCTTTCTTGTGAAATTAATGGCTGCATGGGTTGTCTTTCTTGTGAAAAGATCAAAGCAGTTTGACTACATGGGTTGTCTTTCTTGTGAACAGGTCAAAGCAGTTTGACTGCATCATGTGTTACAATTCTTGTCAAATTAATTTTATTTGACTGCATGGGTTGTTTTGACTACATGAGTTGTCCTGTGAAGATGAGCAAAGCAGTATGACTGCATGGGTTGTCTTTCTTGTCAAATGATCAAAACAATTTTGAGGACTCAACTGGTTCCCTGACTTAATGGACATCTTATCTGAAATATTGCCTCTATTTACCATCATAAGCCGTGCCCTGAGAAATCCATGAAAGTTAAACTCTTTGCGTGATCGGTAATTTGTTGTCTGCTGTTTTTTTTTTTCAAAATTAACTTTTCAAAAAATTCTTTCTGGATGCAGGTCAGTTTCAGGCCTTTGCAACTTGTGACAAGTCACCGCTACCGGGAAGCAAGGAAAGAGTCAAACCAATTAAATTACCTGCTTGGCTACAGACACTAGCTAGAATCACAATTTTAACAATGGAGATTTTGGCAGTTAATTATGCTTTCTTAGACAAGGCACAACAAATGCATCTGCGCAGTCTGAATGGCACATTTGTTATACATGCAAAAGTATTTTTTCTCGAGATGTGGCGCATATTTGATGTACCTGGCATAAGTCTATAAATTCTCTTTGATATAATAACTTCAAGTGTACTTTGTGATAAGGTGTATCTGGATTAAGTGTATATACCATTGACTCAAGATGAAATATGTCCCTTATTAATATTAATGAGGACTTCATAAATATGGTGATGTTGTGAGAACAAAATGTGTATTATTAAAAAATATGTAATATGAAGCTTTTTACTTGCTAGCGGCAACTTTGTTGTCTGCCGATATCTTTGCAACAGTTTGGACCCAGATCAGTACTGACAGAATCTCGATCGAAACCGTTTGACACTCTGTAAGTGTTCATGAAAGAATTTTTTGAAAAAAACTTAATTTTGAAAAGTCAGCAGGCGACAACAAAAGCATGAAAAATTACTCAGCATGCAAAGAGTTAAATGATCCATAATATTTAAAGTCACACAATTATTTGACTGTTTTGCATGCTGAAATATATTTGTAGCATCTTTCATTGAAATTCCAATGTTGAACATCAAATATCTCTTGATGCAGTAGTAGATGCACGATAGTACTTTGTTGTACAGACGCACAAGCAATAATTAAACAGTAGATAGGTCTCCGGAGATTGAATCCGGAGACTGAATAGGCTTCAACACCACTTACAAGTATAGTTGAGCTATTGAACGGTTTGTGCATCTGTACTTGAAAGAATTCCAATAGAGTTAACTCACATATATGGGCCTTGACGCGACAAAACCTGTCTTTGGAGTTTCCTACAAAGAGACTCAAACCAGTCTCCTCAGCTACAGAGACTAGCTAGAAAATTGGAATTTCGCTTGTGGCAAGTTAAGATATGATACTTTCCAAATAGCGAATAACAAAGGCGCTGATCAGGCTGGGTGGATCCCTAGGCTGGTCTGCACCTTTTGTTGTTCGCAAACCCCGAAGACAGGTTTTGAGGCCCATATATAATCTTGCAATTTAACTTATAATTATCTACTGAGATGTTATTGGAAACTGTAAATTTCAGAAACTGTAATCAATTTCTTTGTTAGTATAATTAAATAGCACTGAAGTTGTGATTCAGAAGTGGCTGTATTGTTATCAGAAACAACACCTATATTATGAGAAACTGTTATCAGTTGTTATGAGTAAAGTGTTCTCTGGATCAGGGTTCCCACAAGTTCTGGAGATCATGGAAAACCTGGAAAATCACGAAAAAAATGTCCATGCATGCAAATATCATGGAATTTCAAAAAACCTGAATAATCATGGAAAAATCTTGGAATTCTGTGAAATAATTTAACGAAACCACTGAGTGACCAGTTGCCAGAAAACTAGCTGTCAGACACACAAGTTTTGTGTGTCTGACAGCTAGTTTTCTGGCTACTGGTGGTTTCAAGTTTAAATTTTCAAAATGCATGCTTAATCTACAAGCAGCCTTATTTTAATATATTATTGTTGCTGCATTTCGCATTTATGCTCAGCGTGGTGAAACTGCCGCTTAAAGGGGCGGTTTGAGGCTGTGAATTAAAGAGTCATGGAAAATCATGGAATTGCGTTTTTGAATTTCTGTGGGAACCCTTCTGGATAGATGAGAAACTGTTATTAGTAACTTTTGTTATCAGAATTCTCTAAGCAGTTTTGTGGTTATCAGAAACAACTTTGGTGTTATAAACCTTTATCAGTTGTTATGAGAAAAGAAGTTTTTTCTTAATGTGCAGTTATCAGAAACAACACAATTGTTATGAGATGTTATCAGCTGTTATGAGAACAAAGTGTTTCTCTGAATAGATAAGGAACTGTTATTAGTAACTTTTGCTATCAGAACACTGAGCAGTTTTGTGGTTATCAGAAGTAACTTTGGTGTTATAAACCATTATCAGTTGTTATGAGAAAAGAAGTTTTTCTTTATGTGCAGTTATCAGAAACAACACAATTGTTATGAGATGTTATCAGATGTTATGAGAATGGAATTAGTTTTGTGATTATCAGGATTATCACTAGTGTTCTTTGACTGGCAGTTCCAGAATGTCTTTATACAGGAAAATCAGGCAGTCTTTCAAAAGAGCTAGATTAAAGGTAAGATCAAACATTTAAAGGGGACAGCAACATTGAAGGCAGTTGAATCTGAAATGCAAGCCCATATGGGCCGCGACTCGAGAAAACCTGACTTCGGGGTTTCCGACTAAGCGGGTTGTTCCCCTGTTCCCAAAGTCTAATTTTTCTTATGTTCGATGTTCAACAATATTGTCTTTTTTTCTCCCTTTTCCCTCAAAATTTATTTTTTGTTCCCCTGCATCGCTGAAATAAATGCCCTTTTCCACTGGTACCCCAACCCCCTGGGATGGCCTCATATTACAGTGTCTATCATACTTTTTGGTACTGTGACGATTAAGTTTTTTACCCTTGACTCAACTTACATAACAAACAATCGCTGTGACGTCAGAGAGAACTTTAACACACTGTAAACTCGGATATTTTCATATATAAGTTGGCTTGACCCATTTTTGGTTCAAAATTTTGAATTCCAATATATTTGGAAATTTCCAATTTTTTTTTTTTTTTTTTTTTTTGGGGGGGGGGGGGGGGGGGGGAGCTCGAAGATTTTTTGGATATTTTGGATATATTTGGGGTCATTGTAATATTGGACTATTTTGAGGGGGTCATTTCTATGCATTTTCTTCAGTTCTGAACATCTATGGCGAGTCTGCACATTTGAGTCTCGCTTGAGCCTTCGTCACTGAACCAAAACCTCACATGCTGGCTCAAATGCCTGTTTTATACTATTTATGCGAGCAAAGGAGGGAGGCTATGGCGAATCTGCACATTTGCTTTGTCTTGTCTTGGCCTTCGTCAAAAATGGCGATTGAATGCCATTTTGTGCGAGCAGCGAAGGCTCTGGCAAGTCTGCACATTTGCACAGGCTTACCTTAGCCTTCGCCACTGTGCAAAATCTCATGTGCTGCCTTAAATGGCGATTTGTGTGCTATTCACGCCAGCAGCGAGTACTCTGGCGAGTCTGTACATTTGCGCAGGCGTAGTCATTGAACAATGCGACTAGTATCAAGATCTATTGTGATTGCAGCGTAGGCTCTGGGGAGTCTGCACCTTTGCACAGGCTCGCCTGAGCCTTCGTAACAGTACCAAAATATCATGTGCTGGCTCAGATGGCAATTTGTGCACCGTTTATGTGAACAGCGAATGCTGTGGTGAGTCTGCACCAGCAACCACGGCACATCTGTGCAACCATCAGTGCGTTGTATCAATGCGTCAAAAAATGCTCCCAGTGCATTGTAATAAAATTCCTCAATAAAACATTTGCTAGTTTATCAAGAAAAAAATTACAAAGTGGTAATCGTTTTTTGGATGTAATTTCGTGAAAATTTGATAACAGCTGCGCTTAGACATGCAGATTTACCTAAATTTAGGCAGTTACACTAGCAAAAAGCACCTGTCATGGCAAAACTCCAGAACTGTGTTGGATTTGCCGTCCAAACCATGAATTAAATTACCAATTGATTGGCAGCGCCATAAACTGTAATCTTACCGACGGTCTGTGCGCCTGGTGTCATCACAAATAAAATAAATGCAAGCTTATAAATAAATCATAAAGTCAACAGGTATAGATTTTGTTTACCTTTTCCGCCATTTTACGCCACCACCAGTGCTGAAATAAGCCACCACCAGTTCGTTGTAGCAACCACTGGTGCTTTTACATTGACCAGTGTGAATATGAACACTACCCATTAAAAAAAGGAAAGGAGTCCATGTTACAAGTTAGAGGCAGATTTTGAGTATATTTGACCTTGACCTTCGAATCCAAGGTCATATTGGTGATCTGAATAGTTCATTGTAATCTATACGTCTATATGCAATCATTTTGAACACCCTCATTCAAAAATTGGTGGAGGAGTTTATGTTACGAGCAAAACTGGCAGACAGATAGACAGACGGACATATGGATGGCAACGATTACAATATACGCCACTTTTTTTTCAAAAGTGCCAGTATGATAAGATCAATATTTAAAAAATCATGGATTACTAGTTTGGTGAGTCATGAAAGGCTAGGTTATGTTTGTTGTACAATTTCATGGTGTTTGGTCAGTGAAATGAAAATATTGTGATTCAGGTTTATTCACTTTGTTAGACCAGTCTCTATATACCAGTTATTGGTGAAAAAGTTGAATGATTAATGTGTACATGGGAGCGCAGTGGCTCAGTGGTCGAGTGCTTGACTTGAGACTGAGGGGCCGCGGGTTTGAGCCTCACCGGTGTCACTGCGTTGTGGTCCTTGAGCAAGATACATTTATCCTAACTTAGTACTGTTTCAACCCAGGAAGACCTGTCCCTGTTTTCCTGAAAGATTGTTGATGGGACGTAAAGAATCAAACAAACAAACAATTAATGCATTCTGTGGCTTCTCAAGTCACTTTCTGCTTGCCATCATTGATTGAGTAAAACATATACTCAACGTCAGTGAAAAGTTACCAGTAAATCGCATACACTTTACATAGGACAATATTTAGTTCATTCTGAAAGAAGAACTGCCGATACTTTAACACTCAAATTTATGGCATAGAGTCCCATGCATCACCACTATGGAAAACGGTATCCATCACACCTCTATGCATTATTATCATTCATTGACGGACCCCTGTAGTTTCCATTGCATTGTATAGGAAATGCAAAGTTTTGGTGCTACCTTAAAGTTTGATCCTCATTTTTCGCGTTGAATTGGATAACCTAAACCATTTTGGTGGCGTTTTCAATGAAAATGCCTCGGGCATGTTCCGGCATGTTGTCTTCTGAAAATGACAATTTCAAATTCTTAAAAACTGCGAAAAACGTATAATGCACGTACATCACGTGCACCATAGTTCCAGAGCTTGTGTAAGTGTTTTATCTCCTCAAACTATCATGTCGTTGCCCAGAAACATGAACGTACAGTAGCCAAAGAGCTGTATTATATATTTTCCGAAATATCGAAATTTTGATACTGGTAACTTTTCATTGACGCTGAGTACATTAATAGCAGGATATCTGCTGATAACCTTTGCAAACAGATTGGACCAAGATCAGGCCCACAAAACATCAGACCTGATCTGGATCCAATCTGTTTGACACTCAGATGGTATTTCAGAAAGAATTTTTCGAAAAAGTTGATTTTGAAAAAATCTGCAGACTACAAAAAAAGCATGAAAAATTTCCCAGGGTGCAGAGTTAAAACATATGGTATGTCAAAAGTTCTGTTTTCCTTTGAGCTGGCTGATGTCTTACCTGCTTAAAATTTTCAGCAGACGACTTTCTTAAATTGTGTTTCTTCAAGAATCATCTGCTAGTGGATGATTCAAGTAGAAGATCAATCCACATTAATTTTGCTTTTATTGAAAAAAGAACAAAATTTTCTCTTAAAATAAAAGGGAGCTATCCGTGGTCTGCTGCAGCCGTGAAAGATCCTTAAAGGGTTAATTCCTAAGATAAACTCAAATCACTTCACTATGATGTCGTCTATGTGACTATATACAAAACTTTTTCATAAATTATGGTTTCAAATAGTTCACAGGTATGTGACATATTTTAACCCTTATCCTGTGAATAATTTTTTTTCTAAACTGCCGTCTGCTTTTTACATCTGCTTTCGGTAAGGAAACAAACAATATGAACCTTGATCAGACTGCTCCTGTAGGAGCAGTCTGATCTGGGTCCATGTTGCTTTGGATATAGGCCGCCAAAGTTCATAAGCAGAAGAGGTAGCAGGCGGCGATTATCATGAATAGCGGGAGAATGGTTAAAATACTAACAACAATGCCCCGGCTTCCTATCCTAATGTTTCGCTTACACACTTTTGTACTCGTTGATAGTTTTCGTAATAGCTGACCGTGTTCCGCATTCGTAGTAAAAAAATCTGGTATCTTTTTACTGTCTTAACCCTTTGCACTCAGAGCTACCACAACATGTTTTTGTCACTCTGAGTGAGATATGGTTAACTTGTGTGACACACTAGGGATCCAAGCAAATGTAACCTGGGAAAAAGTTATTGACATGTTTATAAAAGTGGAATATTGTGTTTACAAATTTTAGTTTACAAATTCTGGATTGAGGATGTGCAATAAATATATGCATTTGTGAACTAAAATGTGTGTGAAATCTATAATGCTGTTAATCGTGGATTTTTTTTTCTGATATTTTAGTGTTTTTAACTCTTTGCATGCTGAGATTACAGGTTTAGATAAACAAAAAATGTCAGCGTAAAATTGTAAAAATTTTCTTACCCATCAATTTTAACATATGTTTTGGGTGCTCAACAGAACTGTCTCATTGAGACGGTTCTTTTGAGTACCCACAACATATGTTTTGGTTGAGAAATAAGAAAATTAAATTTTCGTTACGTACTCTTAACTAAAGTCCTGGGAGATGTTTTGCTTGCCTTTTGATTGTCTGTTGATTTTATTTCAAAATTAATGCTGACAGGAATAACATCAGAGTGTCAAATACATTGGGTCCAGATCAGGCCCGAAGAAACGTCAGGCCTGTTCTAGGTCCATACTATTTGCAAAGATTATGAGCAGACACTACAGGCAAAGAGTTAACTGCCTAAAAATGCAAAGAAGTGTCATTTCAATTTTTCAGATCTTTAGCTTTGAGGGATTAGAAAGATTTAAGGATACATAATTATCTTTAACATTTACATTCTTGTTCAACAAGTTATGCATGTTCTCAGCTTGCTTCAACACCAGTTGAGAATGTTGCTGGCAAAGAGAAAAATGTAACTTTCAGTAAAAAGCCTGAACCTCACCACACTACTGTCCTGCCAGCCAAGAGTGACAGTGATGTCATTTTTTGTTTACAAAGTTATCAGGGGCTTATGATCTATAGATAACTTGTGTATTGATCATATCCTCAGGATAGGATTAATGCACAAGAGATCTATCGATTCGTGTTAGCTCAAGTGGAGGGTACAGGTTAATGTTTTACAAAAGAATTGTAAACAAAATATTACGTCACTGTCACACTTGGTTGGCACTACAGTACCTGGCCGCCATTCCACATTGTAAGCGTAAGTCATGAATTCAATGGTACTGTACCATTGAATTCATGACTTACGCTTACAATGTGGAATGGCGGCCAGGTACTGTAGTGCCAACCAAGTGTGACAGTGACGTAATATTTTGTTTACAATTCTTTTGTAAAACATTAACCTGTACCCTCCACTTGAGCTAACACGAATCGATAGATCATTGAATTCATGACTTACACTTACAAAAGTAGTGCCCCCCTCCCACCTAAGTGGAATGGCAGGGACAATAACATATAATTTACGGCCATGCTAAAAGCTCTGCACTAAGGAGCACACTGTGGTAGAGTGCTTGACGCAAGACTGAGGGGTTGCGGGTTTGAGCCTCAGTGGTGCCACTGCATTGTGTCCTTGAGCAAGACACATTAATCCTTGCTTAGTACTGGTTCAACCCAGGAAGACCCGTCCCAATATAACTGAAAAATTGTTAACTGGGACACACAAAGAATCAAATAAAAAAAAAAAAAGGCTTGCACAATGGGGACCATCAAATAGTCATTGAATGGTAAACTCTTGGGGGCCCTGCTCATTAAGCGTACAATCACAAGGGGACGGGGGACAGTGGATATGCAAGCCCTTGAAGACTTAAGTGGCAAGGTGGACCACAATTTTTTGTCACACCAGGGTTCACATAGGCTTGAAAAGTACTTGAATAGACAGGACTGTCTTGAAAAGTCCTTGAAAATAAAATTTGCCTTGAAAAGTACTTGAAAAACATTCAAAGGCCTTGAAAAGTCCTTGAATTTTACCATTTGCAAATAGATTCAACAATGTTTTTGGAGACCTAAATCAGTATACATATGCTGCACCAAATAAAGGCACCATAATTTTACACTGATTTTCTAAAACTAATATCTTTAGTAATGGACTCTAGCATTTCAGAAGTAGAATTTTAACGTGCAAACCAGTATTTTTCATAAGTTTTCAGTCCTTGAAACAGTAGGAAAGTTTTTAGGTCCTTGAAAAGTCCTTGAATTTTACACGAACTTGCCTGTATGAACCCTGGGCACTTATTATGACTGATATGGTAGGCTTAAAGTGACTCAACTCTGTTTTGAAGGTCTTACAGGCTTGTTTTGAAAATCTATAACTTGACAGATAATTCAAAGCTGCATGCATGCAGCTTGATTTTGTAAACAATTAATCGAATGTGAGCCAAGTTCTGAGAAAACCAAGCTTAGATTCAGCTGTTAAGATCCTCTCACTCTGAGCAGCTGATTGTTTTTCCTTCCAGACAGTATGAGCTATACCAAATTTTCAGGATATAACCTAGTCTCAGTAGCTGAGCAGACTGCCTTAAGTATGACTTTGTGGCAATGTGGCTCAAATCAACCATTGGCAGTAGTCCTCATTTTACAATTCTACTATCACATTAGGGCACCTCAGTAGGCTTAGCACACAGAGCTAATGGCTCAAAAACAGCCTTTTATTTTGGAATTCTTCTAAATACAATCTGCAGTTAGATAACTTCGATAGTGAAAATAAAACTTAAAATTTGTCAAGATTTTAATCCATCATATGCAGCTGTGAAGGTTTAATTTTTACATCCATCTGTCAGCATTAACAAACATTTATGAAACCACAAGCAAAGATTAAGTTTAAGGCTAAGTGCTAAGGGGATTTCATAGCAATTCAAATCACTTTGAAATAAAAAAAAATTAATCTGAACAACACATTAGGCGAACTTTCTGTCAATTTTATTCCAGATGATATAACTAGCTTAGTCTAGTTATGATTTTCACCATTGGATGGTGATTTGGGGCTAGGTGATTGGTTTAGCTCACAGTACCAATAGTCTGCCAACTATCATGGGATGAGCGACGACCTTCAGATAGAACTGGTCATCCTCAATTGGTAGATAGTCTGCTGACAGTTACCCACAGATCTGCCAATCCTTGGCTGACTTCTTGTATGTTGGCCACCATGGAAATGCAGTGGGCCAACTGTCTGCCTGTCATTGGCAGCCATGTTGCATGTTGGCCAACATGTATTATGTTGCATGTTGGTCGACATGTAAATGTAGTTGGCCGACATGTAAATGTAGTTGGCTGACATGTAAATGTAGTTGGCCAACATGTGAATGTAGTTGGCCAACATGTAAATGTAGTTGGCCGACATGTAAATGTAGTTGGCTGACACGTAAATGTAGTTGGCCGACATGTAAATGTAGTTGGCCAACATGTAAATATAGTTGGCCAACATGTAAATGTAGTTGGCCGACATGTAAATGTGTTGGCATACATGTAAATGTAGTTAATCGACATGTAAATGTAGTTGGTCGACATGTAAATGTAGTTGGCCGACATGTAAATGTAGTTGGCCAACATGTAAATGTAGTTGGCTGACATGTAAATAAAGTTGGCCGACATGGAAATATGTTGGCCGACATGTAAATGTGTTGGCCCCCATGTAAATGTAGTTGGCCGACATGTAAATGTAGTTGGCCGACATGTAAATGTAGTTGGCTGACATGTAAATGTGTTGGCCGACATGTAAATAGCGTTGGTCGACATGTAAGTGTGTTGGCCGACATGTAAATGTAGTTGGTCAACATGTAAATGTAGTTGGCCAACATGTAAATGTAGTTGGCCGACATGTAAATATAGTTGGCCAACATGTAAATGTTGTTGGCTGATATGTAAATGTAGTTGTCCGACATGTAAATGTAGTTAGCTGACATGTAAAAGTAGTTGGCCAACATGTAAATGTAGTTGGCCGACATGTAAATGTCATTGGCTGACATGTAAATGTAGTTGGCCGACATGTAAATGTGTTGGCCGACATGTAAATGTAGTTTGTGGACATGTAAATGTAGTTGGCCAACATGTAAATGTAGTTGGCCGACATGTAAATGTAGTTGGCCAACATTTAAATGTGTTGGCCGACATGTAAATGTAGTTGGCCGACATGTAAATGTAGTTGGCCGACATGTAAATAGCGTTGGTCGACATGTAAGTGTGTTGGCCGACATGTAAATGTAGTTGGTCAACATGTAAATGTAGTTGGCCAACATGTAAATGTAGTTGGCCGACATGTAAATATAGTTGGCCAACATGTAAATGTAGTTGGCCGACATGTAAATGTAGTTGGCCAACATTTAAATGTGTTGGCTGACATGTAAATGTAGTTGGCCGACATGTAAATGTAGTTGGCCGACATGTAAATGTAGTTGGCTGACATGTAAATGTGTTGGCCGACATGTAAATGTAGTTGGCCGACATGTAAATGTAGTTGGCCGACATGTATATGTAGTTGGCTGACATGTAAATGTAGTTGACTGAAATGTAAAAGTAGTTGGGCTACATGTAAAAGTAGTTGGCTGACATGTAAATGTAGTTGGTGGACATGTAAATGTAGTTGGCCGACATGTAAACGTAGTTGGCCAACATGTAAATGTAGTTGGCTGACATGTAAATGTAGTTGACTGACATGTAAAAGTAGTTGACTGACATGTAAAAGTAGTTGGGCTACATGTAAAAGTAGTTGGCTGACATGTAAATGTAGTTGGTGGACATGTAAATGTAGTTGGCCGACATGTAGATGTAGTTGGCCAACATGTAAATGTAGTTGGCTGACATGTAAATGTAGTTGACTGACATGTAAAAGTAGTTGGCTGACATGTAAATGTAGTTGGCTGACATGTAAATGTAGTTGGTCGACATGTAAATGTAGTTGGCAGACATTTAAATGTGTTGGCCGACATGTAAATGTAGTTGGTCGACATGTAAATGTAGTCGGCAGACATGTAAATGTAGTTGGCTGACATGTAAATGTTGTGGCCGACATGTATATGTGTTGGCAGACATGTAAATGTAGTTGGCCGACATGTAATTGTAGTTTGCCGACATGTTAATGTAGTTGGCTGACATGTAAATGTAGTTGGCTGACATGTAAATGTAGTTGGCTGACATGTAAATGTAGCTGGCCAACGTCATTGGTCTAATTGTTTGTTGGCAGACAGGGGAATGCAGTCAGCCAATTTATGGTTGGTTTATCATCAGGTGACGTTTGGCAAAATTAAGCATGTCTTTAGAGTTATTAAGAGTTTTGTTGTAAATTATGAAAACAAACAATATGAGATGGGCCTCGTCGCGAAAAAATCTGTCTTCTGGGGTTTCCGACAAAGCGACACTCTAACCAGTCTGCTCAGGTATAGAGACTAGCTAGAAAATTGTAATTTTGCTGGTAGAAAGTCTAGATATGATACTTTCTAACAAGCGAATAAAATGGCGCTGATCAGACTGCGCGGATGCGCAGGCTGGTCTGCGCCTTTGTTGTTCGCAAAACCCTGAAGACAGGTTTCCTTGTGACGTGGCCCAGATAATAACTGATTTTTTAAATGAGGAAATAGAGAACCATGATAGCAGAGAAAATAGAATAAACAGGAATGGAAAATTTGAAAGGGAAGTTTAGACTTTGTGAAAGTTGTTGCATGGAATATAATAGAGATTTGTAGTGACTTGCGGAATAAATAAACAGTTAACAAAATGGCTGTTACCTCAATGATGACGTCGGATTACACTTATATTGCCTTAGAGGATCTACAGACATTTCAGAAAAATGAGGTAAGCCATCCTGATATATTTTGTCAAAAAATCATATACTACATTTTTTTTTCGCGATACTGTAATATTATGAGCTAATATAAACAGGGTTCGCACAGGCGTGAAAAGTACTTGAATTTAGAGGGCTTTCTTGAAAAGTCCTTGAAAATTAAATCTGCCTTGAAAAGTACTGGAAAATCACTTAAGAGCCTTGAAAAGTCCTTGAATTCTACTATTTTCTGTAGGACTTAGCACTGTGGATAGAGACCTAAATCAGTATGAAATTGTTGTGCCTATATTTGGTGCAGCATATGCTGCACCAAATATAGGCACAACAATTTTATACTAATTTTCCAGTACTAATGTCTCCATTATCTCAGTCTAGCATTTCTGAAGTAGATTTTTAACACTTAGATCAGTATTTTTTTTAACATTAAGTCCTTGAAAACTGTTGGAGAGGCTTTTAGAAGTCCATGTAAAGTCCTTGAATTTTACTCCTACTTGCCTGTACGAACCCTGATAAAGCACACTGCATGTGCACATGCATGTAATTTTTCAGAATTTCCTTTGAAAACAATGTAGATCCTGCTCCCAATCAAGAGCTGATCAGATCATCCAGATCATCAGATTGACTGGAAGTTGGTTAAAATAAAGATAGCATGAACAAAGAATAAAGTACTTGTTGACAGTCACGAGGGTCATGATGGGGGGGTCTGGTATTCACTTTTCGTTAGAAATTTAGCCCATTATTCATCTCATTAAAATTTTGGGTTATTCATTAAAATAAGACCGATTATTCATTAAAAGTAAGAAAGGTGGCAAAGAAATCTGATTATTCACTATTCATTATTTTTTTCTTCAATTCATTAAAAAAATAGGACTATTCATTAATTTTAGGCCCTCAGTATTCACTATTCATTATTTTTTTGCTCATTATTCACTATCCATTAAAAAAGGGCCATTATTCACTGACCATTATACCCCATCCAGACCCTCAGTCACTCGCTGCTTATATGGGTCAAACACAGTACTCCTTTTACACACTATGCAAAGTGATAAAAAGACCAGCATCATGATAAAAATCCAGCATCCATTCAGCGAAATTCAAGCCACGTAAACAAGTCAAAAGAGAGTTAATTTTATCTACTTTTTGCTTTACCGTAGAATGTATTTAAAGAGACATCAATGGAAAACTGTTCAGCATTATTGAAAGAACCACTGTGTATATTTGATTCCCTTGAAACAGTTCTGCCTGGATCATGGCAGTTGATCAAGCTAAAATCACATTCTTTTGATCCTCGCTGTCAAAATGTCTCTCAAAAACATATTTCCCATTAAGATATTACCTTTTCTTTGTGGCAGAATAGCTGCTAAGTATACCTAGTGTCTTACCGCATAAATCGTTAAATGCATTGTCTTTGATTAGATACGCAATGAACCCTTGAATGACAATGGGGTAGGGTTTTGAAGATAAAATGTCCAGCCGCATCCATTTTATGATGATCAATAGCACAGTGAACGAATTTCGTCAATGAAGAGGTTATCATTTCTTTCAATAATGCTGAACATTTTTCCATCGATGTCTCTTTCAATAGGTTCTACAGTAAAGCAAAAAGTAGATAGAATTAACTCACTTTTGACTTATGTTTACGTCACATGCATTTTTGCGGAATGGCCGCTGGATTTTTATCATGCAGCTGGGATTTTATGGCCTTGTATTATATATGTGTACCTTAATAATAAAAATCAGTCTTTAAGATAGGATATTCATTTCCTATCAAATATATATGTCTGCTAAAAATCTAGATTTGATTTTATTAGAGAGTCTAGGAGATGGTTTTGAAAGGGAAAAAAAAAATAGAAATGAGCCGGGACATGTGATTTCCAACAATGTGGTATGTGTGACCAGCAAAGCCTCAGATCAGCCTGCGCATATGCGCAGTCTGATCAGAGCCTTTGCTAGTTGCATGGATGTTCTATGAGTGTTAAGCTATGGACTGAACACCTTTTGGAGTTTCTAAGCTTAAAAATAGGCTGCACAGGCTCGTCTGAGTCTACACTTGTCAAAATGCCACATTGTTGGAAATCTCATGTCTCGGCTCAAATGATAACTCTTGATGGTGGTGCATAACTTGAGGGACACTGAATCATTCCAGAAAATGAGTCATTAGATTTTACGCAAAAAATGAATTTTGGATTTATATATTGAAACATAATGTGGTGTCATATTGTTCACTAAGTTCATTGAAAGTTCTTTTGCAGGTTTAACGCCTCTTATCTTCCATTGAAAAGAAAAGATCTTTTAACAGTTCTAATTGTGCGATTATTTTTACAAATACATCTGGACAGATAATTCCTGACAGGTTTAAACCATGTTAACCTGCAAACATAATCTATGATTTGTAACAGAACGTCTCAGATTTTCATTTTCATTGTGTTGGCGATAAGAAATAGAATTTTGGTAGCGTTAGATAGTTTATCGCTTGTTACAGTTGAACAGGCCTTTTCAAAAGCACTGGATATGAATAGACAGATGAATATAAGGCATATCTCGAGAAAACCTGTCTTAGGGTTTATGACCAGTCCCCAAGGTTGTAGAACTCTTTTCATGCTCAACTCAACTGAACATAAAATTTCAACTGCTCATAAAAACTAACAATGCTGATGTTATATTTATCATGCTGATAAATGTTAAATGGCTTAGTTGGTAGAGTATTAGACTGCAGGGATCAAAGGGTTGCTAGTTCGAGACTGACCATGGGTGTAGAAGCGCAGTCTGTTACATGTCTGACTGCAGATTTGTGTCTCAGACTGCAGATCCAGGGGTCGCGAGTACGATCCCGGCCTGGTCCCATACTTTCATGGAGATTGAACATGATATAATTTATGCGGTCATTCTCCTTCCTTCCGCTGATTTAAGATGGGTTGTTACAAGTGAAAGTATGTGCATGAACTGGTTAACCACTTAGTCAAGCTTGCCGGAAAAAGTTTGGATAGGGGAATTGATGGTCCAGATATGACCATAGCTGTTGACTGGGATGTTAAGCAACAAACCAAACCAAAAGTTTGAGACTCACCGCTTACAGCAGCTAGGGCTCAGTGGTATTAAGAGTTCTTGAGATTGACTTTGGGTTACTGGTTCAAGACTCGCTGACACATTATCCTCTGCTTTGTACTGGCTCAACCCAGGAAGTCCCAACATGACTGAAAAATTGTTGACTGGGATGTAAATCTTACATAATTTGTTCTAGAGCTTAGCCTGTCTGCAAATTGGATTTTGTTTTAGCCACCGCAGCAAGAAGAGTTTAAACTTTTTACCTGTTACGCTTCCACCAAGTTTATTGAAAATGGATCAGGACCAAATAATGTTCGACAGGATTAACTTTTGTGCGTCTCACTTTTAGTTGTTTTTTTAAGTGTCGGTGATTTTTGTTATGGTTCGGGGAGTGCAGAGTTGCCAAACTATTTCATGTCATGTCGTTTACCGTTGGTGATTAATTCATGAGAGTACAGTAATGTGTAGGCATTGTGTGAATCAGACACCGTAATTATCGTACTACAATAATACTAGTGGTTGTAAGCGTAAAAAATGTGTTAAATGTTTTCATAGTGTATGTGACCATGATAGATTGATAACTCATCGGTTGCCAATGATAAGAGGCTTATCAAGAGCAAGAATTTCCTTAGGGTCTTTAAGAAAACATAATGTTGTGGGTGAAAATAGCAATATTTCTCTTGAAGAAAACATTTATTTTCGTTTTAATTGAAAGTCAATTAATGTTTATATTTTTCAAACATAGATTGTAATTATAATACAAGTTTAAGCTTTTCAAAAAAATCATGCCATTTTTTAGCACTTAGCTTAAAAGTGGGTTTTCATCTACTGACTGAAAGTACAGAAGCCATTTGAAAGCTGTTTCAAATGAAAGTGATGATCTCTTTATTAAATGACACACCAAGCTCATCGCCATTTCCGCAAGCGGAAATGGCAATGAGCTGGGTGGGTCATTTTTGTGTAGTGACACCATGAGACAATGCATACAGATAATTTTCTCAGAAAGGGCTATCTCATTCTACACCACTTTGCCAATGCTACCATTCAGGTTGCAATAAACTTAGTCTCCTTCAAGAGGATGTCAATGAAAATTTCGCTGCAACAGAAAGAGATAAAATGAGACTATCAGATATGTGATATTATTTCGTGATGGAGCTGGATGCCTCACAAGGATTTGATTATATACATCAGGTAATTTCAGGGCTTTTTGTGGACCATTTAGTTTCAGTAATAGTAAAAGAACATTCTATTATTTGCACTTGCAAATGCAACGCCATGTCTGATTGGATAATGTCATAAATTTGCAACAGTATATCCTGCAATATACTGTCGCAAACCCGACATCATTACGTAACTTTGCTCAAATTTCATTGGTTGAAAAGTGGATATATGCAGCTGGCAAGCGGTTTTATGCAGCTGGCAGTCTCTGGACGTAGGCACAACAAAGTACATTTTAACTGTCTTTTTGAAGGGAAAATGTTAATAGTGCATTAGAATGGGAATAACTATACTATGCACAATAAGTTTAGCAATTTCTTATGTTTCACATCTTTTTTGTGCTCATCTTTGTGCAGTGCCGATCAATTTCGATTGCAATGACGAGAACAGGATCTTAGGCCAATGAAACCATGAAATTTCAGACACCATCCTTTAAATAGGCATTTTGGGAGAGCAAGAATTGCAGAAGGGGTCAGTAAGCAAAAATCACATCCGTTGTAAGTAATGCTAAAATGATAAGCATGGGATTTTTCGTTTGGTGGTCTTTCATCTTCCTCGTGCATCATACGCCTATAAAAACTATTGGTTATGTGACAGATGTGATAGAGACTTTATGCTGAAAAAAAATCAGCTGCCATCAATGACGTCAAAACGTAGTCATCATTTATTAAACTTCTAATGTTAATTGGCGTGCCAATACAACAGAGACTCAGTTTACAAAGATATCATAGGCTTACAATGTAACTCATCTTACGGTTGATAAAAACCGTAAGTCACTTAAAAATGGTGCGACGCATTTGCGAGATAATGGTGACGTTAGATTTTATCTTTCGGCTCGTGCATTGTAGTAGTGAAGATGTTTCATTTAACATTATTTGTCTGAATGTGTTAGAAGGCATCAAGCAGTTTTACTTGTAAATGCGGTTCAAGAAAACCCGACTAGAAACACCGTTTAAAGGTGATAACGTAAAAACATTAGTAAAGACGTCAAATGTGAAAACTTGGTCCTTTATGTCTCTGAGAAAGTTCAGAAAATTGCAGCATTTGCTATGCTTTTTTGGTTTTCAGTGACCAAACAATCGTTTGAAAATGGTTTCGGCTTACCCCAATGATCAGGTATACCCACGTTACCCGCTAGTCTTAAAATTAAACGTCACTTTAGCACGGCCGCTGCGTTTGGTAATTCTGTATTTTTTTAAATGGAAAATCTTGGCAGATGATCGGCGCTTGTATCTTCATGACAGCAAATGAAACTCGAGATCTGATGTGGATGGACTCACCCATACAAAACAATTGCTAAATTTATTGTGCATAGTATATATTCAAAATTTTCATTTGGGGAGGTATATCGTCGGATATACATTCGGAAATCACGTTTTACAGCTCCGCTTACGTGTCACCTTAATGAAACTAAATTTCCAACCATATATCCGACAATATACCTCCCCAAATGAAAATTTTGAATACGGTTATCCCCTAATTATTGCCCATCTTTTGAATAATAGAGCATTGACAAGCAAAGTGAACTGAAAACATGAAAGTAGGTGGAGTGCAGTGGGGATTTTACTTGGTAGAATCAAATTAGACTGGGGATTGAAAGGTTGAGAGTTTTATTAGTTGATTTACAAACCTTTTCCAGAAAGTAGAAAAAAAAAATCTAAATTTTTTTAATTTTTTTTATTTTATCCGCCGACTCAAAATATTATTTTTTTGTTGAAAAAAAATGGTTTATTTTTGATGTTCAGAGAGTGACGCTGTTAAAAGTGATTGTCCTATGCAGGATTTAAAGATTTAATACAGACTGTTGGTTTACTTTACTAGTTTAACTGTTTGTTCTGGAGATATTAAAAAAAAAAAAGCTCTGAAAATGACCATCCCCCCGACCCTAAATCTGAAAAAAAATTCCTGTGAATCAACTAATAAAACAAATCTGGCCTACAGGTTGAGTTGGCAAAATCACTTTGTTGTGTTTAGTTGAGCAAGACACTTTATCTGCTGCTTATGTACTGCCATCTTGTCCTTCCAAGGGTTGCGATTATCTAATCTAACCCTTGGCCTCACAGCTTTGATTTTCTCCGATTGAATACGTCATAAGTCTAAAATAGTAACAATTAATATGATCAATCACAAAGCGGTGCAAAAAATCGATAAACACCAGGCCTCCAGACAAGACGGCGTAATTACTTTACATCCAATTTTCTTATTTAACAACTAAAATGTACGTTTAATGTGCTCAAAAGAACTGCCACATTAAGATGATTATTTTGAGCACCCATAACACAATTTTAAAATTAATTATAGAAGAAAAATAAATAATTTTACGGCCAGAATATTTGCTTATCTGGACTTATGGAGACTTAGCAGGCTTTGCACATTAGATACCGATAAACTGCTACCTTTAATCTGATTGGCAGGAAGGGATTATTGAAAAAATCCTTCCTGGCGTTTTCATTGGTCGATAAGTCTGAGCTAATAATAAATTTTGAGGGTCGTGAGGCGAAGGGTTTGTCGAAATGTAGATACGACGAAACCTTCGCTAGTGAAGATGATGTACTGCATAGAAGACAGGAAATCATCCCTACATGACTAAAAAATTGTTGACAGGGATGAAGCATAAAAAAAGCCTTTTTTGGCTCTTTTCATGCCTTTCTGGACATTCTGTATAAAGGTGGTCCAAAAATCGGGCATAATGCACATGGCTCTTTTGCATCTTTCTTCTGTCAAATAACCCTTATCACTCCAATAGTTTGTCAGCAAAATGTGATCTATTGTGAACCTTAGTACAATGATGTCCGTCGTCAGTCAACAATTTGCTTTAAAGAACATCTGGGCAAGTTTAAAAAAAATGTGACCAAAGTGTGACATTGGGGTTCAAAAATAAACATTATGTCAGAGCTTTCTTTTTTGTACCATAAGTTTCCTTATATCCTGAATTTTGACAAATTTTAAGTTTTTTGTAAATAGTATTTATGGTTTGCTTTTATCAACCTCTTGATTAAGATTATTAAGAGATTTTTTACCCAAATTTATCTTTTCTATTCAAGGTCTTTAAAGCATCAAGTAAATGATTAAGTCCTGAAATTTGACCTAATATGATGAAATGGATATTATAAACCATGTTTGGCATCAAAACTGCCGTGTTTTAAACATGTTTGTGAAATTAATGATACTTTTTATAAAATTTGGCAAGGATTTTCCAGCACCTAGAGCTTAAAGTTTTTAAATCTTTCATATTAAAGCCCACATTAAAAGAACACTCATTGATTTGCAGACCTTAGGACCAATAGAAGAAGAAGACATTAGCCTTTTTGGGTCTGGATGTCTAGCATTCTAATGCTGGACATTATAAAAACACTGTGTTATGAAAGAAAATGTTACACTCCTGACATTCATTGCTATTTATTTATTTCACAGATAAAATATCATTTCTTCTGTTACCAAGCAACTGCTTAAAATGATCCCATATGATTTGGGGGTTTTCATATGACAACCAAGTGACATACAGGTGGTGGTTACAACAACTAAAGTCATTTTTAATGGTTGGGTTAGAAAATATTTACCAGACAAAGAATTCACCCATTATTCTTCAGCTATTATGAGAAAATAAGGTGACAACAGCATGATTTAAATGCTGTAAAATGTTGTTTATGAACTGCTTTAAAAGACCAAAATGAACAATAAACTTCAGAAAAAGCAGTCTAAAGTAACACAAGTATAAAACTATCTGAATTGTTACACCCCTGACTGTTACAAGTATGTCGATATAGACAGTCTATATTTCATATGTACTATATATTTCTGAAATATCAGGCTCATTTTGGTAACAAACAGTTTGATGGTATACTATTTTTTACAGCATTATATAGTGCTTTTGATGAAAGTTGATAACTTAACTGCTGTTTATCTTGAAATACTCAAGATCACCAGCACTAAAAAGCTTGTCTTGATAGAATATTCATCAAAATGTAGAGCCTCCCTACTACTTAGAACATTGTGTACACTTTTAGTTTAAAATATTAAAAAAAAATACTGCTAAAAGATTTTAACAAACAAAAACAGACTTCGAACTATCAAATGAACAAAATTGAAAGTTGTTACACTCCTGACATGAAAAGACAGAAGTATTTATCTTGATCCATGAACTTTTCTCATCACTTTACATGACAGTCAGTCTCATATGATGATATTTTCTATTTTGTCATCTCAATTAGATTAGTTTTTACCTTTTCCCTATATATTTCTTAACTCTTTCTGAAGCGGATTCTTGGTTCCTTGGTCTTGAGCTGAGAAAATCCCCTACCCCCTTAAGTTTTCGCATTGATTTCCTAATACAAGAAAGTTTTATAACTGGCTTTCCTATCTCTAATTGATGCTGAGGTCATTCATTGAAAGGCCTCTTAGATTAGAAGGGTTAGTAAAGATGTATCTCTATTACATATAAAAATGTCAGGAGTGTAACAATTTGTATACATTATCATTATCAACATGTAAATACATTATTAAGAAGTTTTATCATTATTTGATGGTTTCATTTGTAAGGCAAATGAATAATCTCATGGTGAAAAAAAAAAACACTGACCACTATCTTTCTATTTATGCATATTTGTTATACCTATAAAATGGCTATTACATTAAAAAATGGCTTTTTTACAAAAAATAACTGGCATTTTTGTTATAGAAGGAAAGAAACAAGTTTCCACTGCTAGGACAATGTCTGCATTATCATAATATTTGGTTGCTTTGAGCTAAAATCATGTATTTCATCACCTACACTGAAAAACATGCAAGAAAATTATAGGTGTTACACTCCTGACATCATAAATCAAGCTCTTTGAGGAAATTCAACCCTCTGATGCAGCAAGTAAATTTTGCTGATTATCTGGAGTGGGGATGTGTTCTTGGAAAACAGAAAAATATAGGTATTAGGCAGCATATAGAAAGATGGTGAGAAGGTAAACACAATGTGTTACACTCCTGACATCAGTGGGTTGTTAGATTTGAAGAAGCACATACCCATGTGAAGTGAAGTTAGGATCAAAATCAGAGCTTCAGTTGACGTTGCACATGTCTGTTTGTGGTGTGACCAAGTTACATATATGTAGCATGTATAGTAAACTTGTAGCAGTTTATTTAGGAAGAAGCCTTGTTTTTTTACCTCATGTAAATTTTGAAGGGCACGTCTCCAAAATAACATGTTATATCAATAGGTAGATTATATTAAGAGCCCTGCTTTATGTATTTTATCTACAACATGTCAATTTATGATATACAAAAGCTTAAACTGGTGTAATATCATTACTTTTACTCATATATTCCTTAGAACATTCACATGGCGAAAAAATGTCACACTAAAAGCGTTACACTCCTGACATTTTGAGGTGGTTTTAATGTCACATCTTTTTTATTTGTAATTTGATTCATTTCAAATTTGGCAACAAATAAATGGGTATCAAAACACAACTTTGAGGGATAAATTTAAATAAAAATATTCCATATTAAGAGCATGGGGATAAAAAAATTGAATGGTCACATTTTTTTTAAACTTGCCCATCTCCTAAACCACTTGGTGGATTGTCATCAAACTTCCCAGCAATGATCCTTGGGTGGTCTCCTTTCAAAGTTATTCAAACAATTCCATTACATGCAGAATTCTGGTTGCCATAACCAGAAGGAAAAACTTTAAAAATCTTCTTGTCAAAAACTACTGGTCAGATTTCAAAATAACTTGGTACAGATGGTGGTCGTTAGGTGACCCTCTACCAAAGATATTAAAATTGTTTTGATTGGTTAAAAACATGGCTGCCAGGGGGCGCGACCAATTTTTCCCATTTTAATATAGGGATATAGCTTTAAAAATCTGATGTAAGGGAGACAACACTTGCAGTTGTGGTTATTTTTCTTGATTAGTGGAAAAAAAAGTAATTAGGGTTTTCTCCCTTGATCCTATCATCTAATTCCCCATCATTGAATAAGTTTGATCAAATTATGCCCATGAGGACAAAAGTGGCCTCGTTTTCGGGGTCATTATGTTTTACATAGGCTTATAAAGGGAAAACAAAATATCTATTTGTCTAAATTCACACTTAGGCCTAGGGCCTCAGACCCTTGGTATTATGTATGTAGCGTCATCTAGTGAACCTCTACCAAGTTTGTTCAAATTATGCCCCTGGGGGCCAAAAGAAATGGCCCTGCCCCGGATTTCACTTATATAAAGAAAAGTTGAGGTTCTTCAATCTGTTTTTTTTCAACAACATTAATGGAAACTTTTCCATGTAAATGAAGTCTTAATGAAACTGCTGATATACCAAAGTTCATAGCTAGACTTTAGGGGGAGCTATATGCTTTCCTGTGCCTTTATAAACAGTCATTCTCATAACCCAGTAGCACAGTATATAAGTGGACAGTCAGCAAATCAGATGCGGCAGTTGACTGTACACCCTAAAATCATTAGTGTAACATAAACAAGTTGTTATGCGACATGACCACAAGCAGCTAAGTCCATATGAAATTTGTTCTAAGGTGAGCGACCCAGGGCCCAAGGGCTCTCTTCTTACTTCTGCTGCAAAAATATTTCAAGTGCACTTCAGACTAGATTATTTCATGTAAGCAAACATGAACCCTGGTCAGACTGCTCCAAAGAGAGCAGCCTTATCTGGGTCCATATTGTTTGCAATTTAGGCAACCTAAGAACATAAGTGGATGGGAGAGCAGGATGTCTTAAAAGCTGAGGTTAATATATATTATTTATGCCAAAAATGGTATACTTGACTGCTGGATTGGATTTGGATGATCCCAATAGCTGACATGAGCATGAAGTACTAGTGCTCGGCGAGTTATTGTGATCACTCAATTATTATAACATTAGAAGCATGCAATGCGAAATAATCAAACATGCATTATGATGAGTCAACAGAAACATGAAATAAGCTTGTAGAGGTTGTAGGGATGTGTAAGTAGCCTGTTAGGTTGACAGACAGTGTGTCATAATTCTCCCCACAGGCCAGGTAATTTTGACAGGGGACATAACTGTCTAGTAATTATGTCATATATCTTTATTAAGACTGTCCTGTAAATATTTGACTGATCTCGCTGACCTTTCTTACCGTATTAATTCTACTAAACTTCTCAGCTGGTATGCTTTTCTATGAATGGAACAATACGGTAAATGTTTTAAAATTTCAAACACTTTACTCTTTCTGTTATCAACTAAAATGTTGGTTATCAGGACTATAATAAGACCAGAGTTTTTTTTAACTAGTTGCTTTACAAACCCTCCTACTGTTATTTTCCGGAAATTAGAAAAAGAAAAAATAATAATTTCTTAAATTATTTTTTTATTTTATCCGCAGATGCAAGATATTATTTGTTTCGTTGAGAAAAATAATATATTTTTGAGGTTCTGTCTGTGTATTTTTGAGAGCGACACTCAAATAAAAACAAGCTCTGTAAATCACTGGTTTTCAGAGTTTTTTTTCCATCTCCCCTTCCCCCCCTGACCCTAAATCTGGAGAAAAAAATTCCCATAAATCAACTAATAAAAAAATCTAGCCTAAACAGTGAAGTTTTGACACCGATCAGTAATCAGACTGGTTTCGAACTTATTTAAAACAGAAAGAATTTTTTTTCTCCATATTTTAGGACATTTAATTTTACGGTAATTACCAGACAAAGTACTAATTTACAGCTACACATCTTGCTAGACTATTAGGGGAAACCAGTATTACAGTACCATAGAATCTTTTATACCGATTTACTAAGATAAGCTGTCATATACAGCCACGGCTCCCCGAGGCTAATATTTGACAAACAGAAATAGCCTAATATTGTCCGTGAAGTGTGTATTATGTGTTGTGTATTAGGGGGTTAAGTCAGGACTGGATTAATGTATTGGTCATCAATATTGTAAGCTTGACAAAATAAAAAAAGTAAAGTTTTCTTTATGGATTAATGGTGTGTGTTTTTTTTGATGCAGGGGACAACTTGACTATTGCAAACTTTTGTCATCTGCATGCAGTGATATTAACTCTCTAACTATAGTGTCTTCTGACAACTTTTTGCAAAATGCCAGGCCTGATCCTGGCGGAAGTAAAAAGAGTTAAAACGTCTGTTAATTTTTACACACTTCTGCTAGAGGTAAAAGTGTTAAACAAATAAGGTCTTCTACTTAGAGATTTAATGTGGTTTTAATATGAAAGCTTTTCTTCAGATAGTGCCAAATATGTTTTGAACTGAAAATCATTGAGTTAAATAGCATTTTATCAGGATATTGTCAAAAATACTCTCGATTATAGTAAAATAATCAACAGCGGTAGTAAAGATAGAGTGGTGGTATTCATGAGTTTTGTAGTTCCGTGAGTTTAGATTCATTTATTTGGATATTCGAAAAAAGTGCATATCACAACTATTGGAGACATGATAATGTCTTGAATTTCAGGGAGATTAAGGCTTGATATTTCATATGAATTTACTGCATATCAAGCCTTCCCTCATGGAAATTTCATGTCTGAACCTGTATGAATCTCCTTCTGAAATTTCGCTTAAACATTTCTGATTTGGTCTGAATCATTCCATTATCCCCTTTTCTGAATCTTTGCTGCTTTTCGGACCTTTAAGCCATTATTCAGACCGTGTCAAGATTGATTCAGATCAGCAATTTATGAAAATCCATTGTGATTCAGATATTATCTGCAATGATTCAGAAGCATTCAGATGTAGTTCAGAAAAATTCAGAAAAGGTTCTGAAACATTTAGCCATGAATCAGAAATACTCAGAAGCATTCAGACATGATTACGAAGTATTCAGACTTATCTAGTAATGATTCAGAAACAGTGCAGCTTGATTCAGAAATATTTGGCTATGATTCTGATATATTTAGTCATGATTCGGCAATATTCAGGCACAATTCAGTCAGAATTCAGAAATTTTCAGCTTAAATTCAGAAAGATTCAGCTTAAATTCAGAATATTTCAGCACCACCCGACCCCCTCCCTCATGGGCTCCCTCTACTGGCCCCACCTAAGACGTAATATGCCCAATGTGTTATCACTTCTACCATTTAAACTGTATATAATCATTAAGTTTGTAGTTTGATCCTTGTCTACATAGCCTTTCAAAAGAGACTGAGAGGACTATATAAGTAATTTGGAGTGGGTGGGGTAACTGAATTAGCTATGCGGATGAGTTGCAAGAATAACATAAACAAAATGTAAACATACAAACAGTAACTTTTTACTTAATGCCTTCTGAACATGCTTCATTCACCTTTCCTCACTGATATTTCTTGAAATTAAGTAAAAACTTACTAAATATTGATTTCTGCTGTGTGTCACCTTTGCTTTCTGCTGCAGACTACATTTAAAAAGGAAGTATCCACTGAGCATGCACCATTTTATCACATGACTTCCTTCTGAATAATTCAGACACATTCAGACCAATTCAGGTCTTTATCTTTCGGAAAAGTTCAGCAATGATTCAGAAAGATTCAGACAGACATGTTTCAGTTTGATACCTGTCTGTCTGTCTGTCTGTCTATTTGTCTGCCTGTCTGTCTGTCTGTCTGTCTGTCTGTCTGTCTGTCTGTCTGTCTGTCTGTCTGTCTGTCTGTCTGTCTGTCTGTCTGTCTATCTATCTATCTATCTAGCTATCTATCTAGCTATCTATTTATCTATCTTTCCATATCTATCTATCCATCCATCCATTCATCCTTCAATCTATATCCATTCATCGATCCATCCATCAATCTATCCATCCATCCATCCCCCTCTCTCTTTCTCTTCCATCCATCCATCCATCCATCTCTCTATCTCTCTATCTATCTATCTATCTATCTATCTATCTATCTATCTATCTATCTATCTATCTATCTATCTATCTATCTATCTATCTATCTATCTATCTATCTATCTATCTATCTATCTATCTATCTATCTATCTATCTATCTATCTATCTATCTATCTATCTATCTATCTATCTATCTATCCACCCATCTTTCCATATTGATCTATCCATCCATCCATCCATTCGTCCATCAATCTCCATATTCATCCATCCATCAACCTATCCATCCATCCCCCCTCTCTTTCTTGCTTCTCTCTCTCTCTCTGTTCCATCCGTCCATCCATCCATCTATCCCTTCCTCCCTCAATCTCTCTCTCTCATTCTCTCTCTCTACCAACTAAAATAAATATTCTCATTCTGTACATTTACTTTAAAAATCAGACCCTAAAATAACCCCCAAAAGAAGTAGCCCATCTTGCCCATTTACTGTTAGATATCAATTTCTCAACCAATCATGCAATTTCATATTGATATAAGTAAATAAATATATAACATGCAACATTTTAATTTAATACTCTTAGAAAAAACACCCAATAAGTTTATATTGATAGTTTATTACTCAGGTAGGGAGCGCAGTGGCTCAGTGGTAGAGTGCTTGACTCAAGACCGAAGGGCCCCGGGTTAGAGCCTCGACGGCGTCACTGCGTTGTGGTCCTTGAGCAAGACACATTTATCCTAGCTTACTACTGGTTCAACCTAGGAAGACCTGTCCCTTTATAACTGAAATATTGTTGATGGGACGTAAAGAATCAAATCAATCAATCAATCAATTTATTACTCAGGAAAAAATCTTTTGCTGAATGATTCAGATAATAGACCCATACTAAATTTAGTAGAAACTTAAATCTGTATACTTAATCAGATACCGTTCCAACTTTAAATATTGGTAGAAAATAATTCTGACTCATTCAGATATAATTCAGATAGATTAAGATGTTAAATATTGGTAGAAACTAAGTCTAAATCATTAAGATGTGATTCAGATGGATTGTGACTTTAAGGATTAGTAAACAATAAGTCTGAAACATTCAGATGTGTAATTCAGAAAGATTCAGACTTTGAAAAATGGTTACACTCATTCTGAATGATTCAGATGGAATTCAGATAGATTCAGAGTTGGAAAAATTGGTAGAATAAAGTTCTGAATGATTCAGATGTTATTCAGATAGATTCAGACTTTATTTTGTAATGTAGAGTGATTCAGACTTATTCAGTTGTCTGAATTCTTCTGATTCAACAATGGATCAATACTGAATTGGATTCATAAGATTTCAGAAATGATTTAGAATGATTCCAACTGATTCAGAAAGAATTAGAAATCATTTATTTGGATTCATATTGATTCAGACTGCATTCTATGGATTCAGATGAATCCAGCTTTGCTTCAGAAAGGTTCAAACTCATTCAGGACTGATTCAGAAATTAAGGATCATGAGGGTTATTATGGTTTTTAATACAGCATTTTTTTTTTTATAGAAAATCTCTCTGCTGCAAAATTTTTGTGACAATTCAAGGGTTAATATGGATTTTCTGTTGAAGTGTGTTGGTCAAATATTTGTTTATTTGCGCTAAGTGCTTTCTAAGTGATCATTGGTGGGCATTATTAGTTTTCATGATTTATTCTTAGAGACCAGGATTTTTAAACCATTTTAGCTCACCTAGCTGAGTGCTCATTTAAAGTGAGCTATTGTGATGGCTTTGTGTGTGGCATGCTAAAACGTTTCCTTTAAGCAACATCTCCTAACCTGACTGGCCCAAATTTAAAATATTTTAACACAAAATGTTCCATTTCTTAGAGACCCTCTATTCAAACACTTCCGCTCGACCGATGGCCACAAGAGCTAAAAATAGAAAAAAATCTCAAAATAACTGTTGGTCCAAATTCAAAATAATGTCACACTAATGTTCCTCATAAGGCCCTCTACCAAAATCACCCTTATAGTTTCGCTTTGGGGAACGAAACGGACACTAGAGCTAAAAAAGAACTCTTTCCATTGGTCCAGATTTGAAATATTTACACATGTTTCTCATCAATCAAATCTAGGATATAACACTCCTTAACTCCACTCCACTCGATCCACTCAGTGAATATAAAATGCGAACAAGTGTCACTGAAGGAAACAGGGTTGTGACTGTCAATTTGGATGGCCAATTAACCTTGTATACAAGCTATCAGGCCAGTGATACCCTCCAAACCTCCACTCTACTCCTTCACTCCACTCCTTCACTCCACTCATTCACTCGATCCACTCAGTGAAATATAAAATGCTAAAAAGTGTCACAGAAGGAAACAGGGTTGTGACTGTCAATTTGGATGGCCAATTAACCCTGTATACAAGCTATCAGGCAAGTGATACCCTCCAAACTTCCACTCCACTCCTTCACTCCACTAATTCACTCTATCCACTCAATGAAATATAAAATGCTAAAAAGTGTCACTGAAGGAAACAGGGTTGTGACTGTCAATTTGGATGGCCAATTAACCCTGTATACAAGCTATCAGGCAAGTGATACCCTCCAAACTTCCACTCCACTCCTTCACTCCACTAATTCACTCGATCCACTCAGTGAAATATAAAATGCTAAAAAGTGTCACAGAAGGAAACAGGGCTGTGACTGTCAATTTGGATGGCCAAATAACCCTGTATACAAGCTATCAGGCAAGTGATACCCTCCAAACTTCCACTCCACTCCTTCACTCCACTAATTCACTCTATCCACTCAATGAAATATAAAATGCTTAAAAGTGTCACTGAAGGAAACAGGGCTGTGACTGTCAATTTGGATGGCCAATTAACCCTGTATACAAGCTACAGTCAAACCTCGATTATTCGAAGTGCCAGGGACCGCAGGAATCCTTTCGAATAATCGGTAGTTCGAATGATCGAAAACGGGAGTTTTCGGATATTTTCGGAAAAGCTCGGACCTTTCATAGAACGTCATTGTTTTGCCAGAGTTCGCAACTTCAACTCGTGTTTTCCGTGAAGTAATTATATAATCAGAACATCTGTCAAAGCATTAAAGAAAATGAGCTTCTTGGAGGTTGTGGTCTCATCGTCTCTTATGCTTTGCAGGTCTAAGAAAGCTGAAAAGAAAGAAAATCCAATCTTTATTGACATCTACTACATGTATATACATGTAACAACATCGATAACAACAATGAAAATAAAGGTTAAATGTAAATTGACGAACCATTTACCGACGAAATACTGTCTCCTTTTTAATCGCCCTAATGCCATAAGGTCTCCATTCCAGCTAGCACACAGCGTCCGGCCATCAACGGCCCGCCAGTGATAGGCCATTGAGATGGCATATCGCTGGCAGGCCGTTGGTGGCCCGACGTTGTGTGATTTTTGGGCTGCGAAATTCTCTTTTATTTCAGTGAAAACATACGTCTGGGTGTTTAAAAGAACCGTCTCGTTAAGCATCCAAACCTAGGTTTTGATTGTTTTCCCCTCAATCATAAAATTGTGTTTTAGGCATTTAAAAGAAATGTTTCGATGAGACGGTTCTTTGGAGCACCCAAAACATATGTCCGTGATATTCGTCTATTATCGAAATTGTTAGTTTTGTTGTACAAAGTCGGTGCGCTTGGTGTGTTCGCTTAATGTACACTGGTCAAGAATAAATCAAAGGATGCGAGACGATCAAATTAAAATCAATTTTAGCTCATTTATGCCCCTAATTAGACATTTAAAAAACATCAAACAAAACCATCATTGCAGACGACCTTAATAAAAGACACCATTTACTCACTTAACGGTTCATCACGTAATAGTATGAACGTTAATCCGGTGTCAATTACCTGTTGCAACTTTGTTTGCTAAATCACTCAGGTGTGTAAATCGAACTCGGCCAAACAAAAAATCATGATCACCATGCGTGGCTTTTGGACTTCGAATCTTGAAGGGTAATTTAATAGCAACTTCTTCAATCGGGACCGACGAATCATTTCGAAAAATTGAATTTTTCGGATAACCGAAATTCGAATAATTGGTTGTTTTATTGCAATAGATAATAGAGAAAAAAGTCGGGACTGTCCATCGTCTTCGAATAACCCAGTAGTTTCGGATAATCGGCGTTCGGATAACCGAGATTTGACTGTATCAGGCCAGTGTTACCCTCCAAACTTCCACTCCACTCCTTCACTCCACTAATTCACTCGATCCACTCAGTGAAATATAAAATGCTAAAAAGTGTCACAGAAGGAAACAGGGCTGTGACTGTCAATTTGGATGGCCAAATAACCCTGTATACAAGCTATCAGGCCAGTGATACCCTCCAAACTTCCACTCTACTCCTTCACTCCACTCCTTCACTCCACTCAGAGAAATATAAAATGCTTAAAAGTGTCACTGAAGGAAACAGGGTTGTGACTGTCAATTTGGATGGCCAATTAACCTTGTATACAAGCTATCAGGCCAGTGATACCCTCCAAACTTCCACTCTACTCCTTCACTCCACTCCTTCATTCCACTAATTCACTCGATCCACTCAGTGAAATATAAAATGCTAAAAAGTGTCACTGAAGGAAACAGGGCTGTGACTGTCAATTTGGATGGCCAATTAACCTTGTATACAAGCTATCAGGCCGGTGATACCCTCCAAACTTCCACTCTACTCCTTCACTCCACTCATTCACTCGATCCACTCAGAGAAATATAAAATGCTAAAAAGTGTCTTTGAAGGAAACAGGGTTGTGACTGTCAATTTGGATGGCCAATTAACCTTGTATACAAGCTATCAGGCCAGTGATACCCTCCAAACTTCCACTCTACTCCTTCACTCCACTCCTTCACTCCACTAATTCACTCGATCCACTCAGTGAAATATAAAATGCTAAAAAGTGTCACAGAAGGAAACAGGGTTGTGACTGTCAATTTGGATGGCCAATTAACCTTGTATACAAGCTATCAGGCCAGTGATACCCTCAAAACTTCCACTACACTCCTTCACTCCACTAATTCACTCGATCCACTCAGTGAAATATAAAATGCTAAAAAGTGTCACTGAAGGAAACAGGGTTGTGACTGTCAATTTGGATGGCCAATTAACCTTGTATACAAGTTATCAAGCCAGTGATACCCTCAAAACTTCCACTACACTCCTTCACTCCACTAATTCACTCGATCCACTCAGTGAAATATAAAATGCTAAAAAATGTCACAGAAGGAAACAGGGCTGTGACTGTCAATTTGGATGGCCAAATAACCCTGTATACAAGCTATCAGGCAAGTGATACCCTCCAAACTTCCACTCCACTCCTTCACTCCACTAATTCACTCTATCCACTCAATGAAATATAAAATGCTTAAAAGTGTCACTGAAGGAAACAGGGCTGTGACTGTCAATTTGGATGGCCAATTAACCCTGTATACAAGCTACAGTCAAACCTCGATTATTCGAAGTGCCAGGGACCGCAGGAATCCTTTCGAATAATCGGTAGTTCGAATGATCGAAAACGGGAGTTTTCGGATATTTTCGGAAAAGCTCGGACCTTTCATAGAACGTCATTGTTTTGCCAGAGTTCGCAACTTCAACTCGTGTTTTCCGTGAAGTAATTATATAATCAGAACATCTGTCAAAGCATTAAAGAAAATGAGCTTCTTGGAGGTTGTGGTCTCATCGTCTCTTATGCTTTGCAGGTCTAAGAAAGCTGAAAAGAAAGAAAATCCAATCTTTATTGACATCTACTACATGTATATACATGTAACAACATCGATAACAACAATGAAAATAAAGGTTAAATGTAAATTGACGAACCATTTACCGACGAAATACTGTCTCCTTTTTAATCGCCCTAATGCCATAAGGTCTCCATTCCAGCTAGCACACAGCGTCCGGCCATCAACGGCCCGCCAGTGATAGGCCATTGAGATGGCATATCGCTGGCAGGCCGTTGGTGGCCCGACGTTGTGTGCTTTTTGGGCTGCGAAATTCTCTTTTATTTCAGTGAAAACATACGTCTGGGTGTTTAAAAGAACCGTCTCGTTAAGCATCCAAACCTAGGTTTTGATTGTTTTCCCCTCAATCATAAAATTGTGTTTTAGGCATTTAAAAGAAATGTTTCGATGAGACGGTTCTTTGGAGCACCCAAAACATATGTCCGTGATATTCGTCTATTATCGAAATTGTTAGTTTTGTTGTACAAAGTCGGTGCGCTTGGTGTGTTCGCTTAATGTACACTGGTCAAGAATAAATCAAAGGATGCGAGACGATCAAATTAAAATCAATTTTAGCTCATTTATGCCCCTAATTAGACATTTAAAAAACATCAAACAAAACCATCATTGCAGACGACCTTAATAAAAGACACCATTTACTCACTTAACGGTTCATCACGTAATAGTATGAACGTTAATCCGGTGTCAATTACCTGTTGCAACTTTGTTTGCTAAATCACTCAGGTGTGTAAATCGAACTCGGCCAAACAAAAAAATCATGATCACCATGCGTGGCTTTTGGACTTCGAATCTTGAAGGGTAATTTAATAGCAACTTCTTCAATCGGGACCGACGAATCATTTCGAAAAATTGAATTTTTCGGATAACCGAAATTCGAATAATTGGTTGTTTTATTGCAATAGATAATAGAGAAAAAAGTCGGGACTGTCCATCGTCTTCGAATAACCCAGTAGTTTCGGATAATCGGCGTTCGGATAACCGAGATTTGACTGTATCAGGCCAGTGTTACCCTCCAAACTTCCACTCCACTCCTTCACTCCACTAATTCACTCGATCCACTCAGTGAAATATAAAATGCTAAAAAGTGTCACAGAAGGAAACAGGGCTGTGACTGTCAATTTGGATGGCCAAATAACCCTGTATACAAGCTATCAGGCCAGTGATACCCTCCAAACTTCCACTCTACTCCTTCACTCCACTCCTTCACTCCACTCAGAGAAATATAAAATGCTTAAAAGTGTCACTGAAGGAAACAGGGTTGTGACTGTCAATTTGGATGGCCAATTAACCTTGTATACAAGCTATCAGGCCAGTGATACCCTCCAAACTTCCACTCTACTCCTTCACTCCACTCCTTCATTCCACTAATTCACTCGATCCACTCAGTGAAATATAAAATGCTAAAAAGTGTCACTGAAGGAAACAGGGCTTTGACTGTCAATTTGGATGGCCAATTAACCTTGTATACAAGCTATCAGGCCGGTGATACCCTCCAAACTTCCACTCTACTCCTTCACTCCACTCATTCACTCGATCCACTCAGAGAAATATAAAATGCTAAAAAGTGTCTTTGAAGGAAACAGGGTTGTGACTGTCAATTTGGATGGCCAATTAACCTTGTATACAAGCTATCAGGCCAGTGATACCCTCCAAACTTCCACTCTACTCCTTCACTCCACTCCTTCACTCCACTAATTCACTCGATCCACTCAGTGAAATATAAAATGCTAAAAAGTGTCACAGAAGGAAACAGGGTTGTGACTGTCAATTTGGATGGCCAATTAACCTTGTATACAAGCTATCAGGCCAGTGATACCCTCAAAACTTCCACTACACTCCTTCACTCCACTAATTCACTCGATCCACTCAGTGAAATATAAAATGCTAAAAAGTGTCACTGAAGGAAACAGGGTTGTGACTGTCAATTTGGATGGCCAATTAACCTTGTATACAAGCTATCAAGCCAGTGATACCCTCAAAACTTCCACTACACTCCTTCACTCCACTAATTCACTCGATCCACTCAGTGAAATATAAAATGCTAAAAAGTGTCACTGAAGGAAACAGGGTTGTGACTGTCAATTTGGATGGCCAATTAACCTTGTATACAAGCTATCAGGCCAGTGGTACCCTCCAAACTTCCACTCTACTCCTTCACTCCACTCATTCATTCCACTAATTCACTCGATCCACTCAGTGAAATATAAAATGCTAAAAAGTGTCACTGAAGGAAACAGGGCTGTGACTGTCAATTTGGATGGCCAATTAACCTTGTATACAAGCTATCAGGCCGGTGATACCCTCCAAACTTCCACTCCACTCCTTCACTCCACTCCTTCACTCCACTCAGTGTAATATAAAATGCTAAAAAGTGTCACAGAAGGAAACCGGGCTGTGACTGTCAATTTGGACGGCCAATTAACCTTGTATACAAGCTATCAGGCCAGTGATACCCTTGGTCAACTTGGGTTTCATGTTACAGTGTGGAACTGCTGGTGGATAAGATAACCTTAACTCTTTGCCTCCTTGGTAATTTTTCATGCTTTTTTTGTCTTCTGCTGAAATTTTTCAAAATCTGCTTTTTCGAAAAATATCATTTCGGGAATACCATCAGAGTGTCAAAATGTTTGGATCCAGATCAGGCCTGAGGTTTTGTCTGGCCTGATCTGGGTCCAAACTGTTTGCAAAAAATATCAGCTGAAGACACTAGGAGATAAAGAGTTAATGGGTGTGGAGATTCATGGGGCTCAGAAGAAATCATTTTGGAGAAAATCAACCCTTAAATTGTCACTAAATTTAGCAATAGGTGGCATTGCAACCCTTAAAAGAACTAAAAGTTCTAAAATTTCAGCACATGGAAAATGTGTTAAAACTGAGGAAAAAGGAAATATTCACAATTTTACGCTCAAAATTTTTGTTTATCTGGACCCCTACATGGTCCATTCAGTGTTTTACATGATGCCATTGGTGACTGGCACTTAGTAGAGAAACTGATGTCTTTCCAAGGTCTAGTGATTTGTTCTGATCGGATAGGTAACAAAATTGCAAGATGAAATTATTCAGTATTTTCACGGGTTTTTGACAGTTTGAAATTATGCTCAGAATCGGAATACTGTTGTGCCCTGATGGATTCATTTTGTTGCATTGTTTGGGATATTTGTTAACCGATTATTTATAAGTACTATTTTATTCCTATATAAATAGAATGAATAACTTTTCAGAAAAGTTTGAATATAGGTCGAAATAAACCAAAATTTTGAGCGTAAAATTGTAAATATTTCCTTATCCATCTACTTTTACATATGCTGTGGGTGCTCAAAAGAATCATCGCATTGAGACGGTTCTTTTGAGTACCCACAACATAAGTAAGAAAATTATTTTCTAATTGCACATTTTTATCTCAGTTTCTTGGAAAGTTGGATAATAAATGATTTTCACATTTCTGACCAATAAACATAGGCTGTGGTTGCGCAAAAACTGTTGACTCCAGGGGCATTAGACTTCAAAACAAAACTTTAAAAGTTTTTTTTTAAGTACAGTTTATCTGTTATATAAGCTGGTCAGAAAAGGCTGCCAGCATGTCTCAATAGCAGGATTACTCTGGATTTCTTAAGTCCAAAACCTTTCTTTAATAGCCTTAATTTTGCTTATGACTCATTATATTTACAAATATAAGGTAAACTCATAGAACCAGATAAACCAAAAAATTAGCATAAAATTTTGAATATCTTCTTGTCAATTAATTTTAACATGTGTTTTGAGTGTCATTTGAGATAGTTCTTTTGAGTACCCACAACATATGTTTGGTTGAGAAATAAGAAAGTTAATGATTAATTGCGCATATTAATATAAAGACCTGATTCCGTATTTGGGTCCGAAACACGCCTACCAAACACTCTGATGCTTAACGGCTGGTTAAATAGGAAAAAAACAGCTGCCTCAGAAAGCGAATAAAAAATCGAGGAACATCATGCAATGTAACCTATGGATTCCTACGTTTGTGGGATAAGGCCAGAACTTTTTTTATTAGTTCATTTAGGGGATTTTTTTCAGATATAGGGTTGGGGGATGAAAAAAAAAAAGCTCTGAAAATGACCAGTTGACTGGTATTTTCAGAGCTTTTTTTTTTTTTTTAATCCAGAACAAACAGTAAAACTAGTAAAGTAAACCAACAGTCTATATTAAGGCCAGATTTTTTTTATTAGTTGATTTACGAACCCTCCTACTGTAATTTTCCGGAAAGTAGGAAAAAAATAAAATTTAATTTCTAAAAAAAAATTTTTATTTTATCGGCCGACTCTAAATATTAAAGCTGCATAGTCTGTAACTTTTGATCTTTTAATTTTAGAACTAATGTTTCTATTTTTCAAGAACACAGTAAAAAAACTAAAATCCAGGTATACATTTTACCAATTTCGTAAATCTTAACAAATTATCAGTATCGAAACAACAGCATTTATATTAAAATTAACTGTCTATAATTATTGGAGGGACGCAAATAATTATCGACACGAGTAAAACACACCTGTTTTATAGGATAATTCACTTTTCCGTGCAGTTTTCCGCTCTAGTGAACAGATTTATTGTGAAAACATAACTTAATTCAGCTTTTACAAATGATTTAAAAAGAAAATAAAATTTTTCGAAAAATGTTCATAGTTACAGAGTATGCAGCTTTAATTGTTTGGTTGAAAAAAATAATATTTTTTTTTAGGTTCTGTCCGTGCATTTTTGAGAGTGACACTGTTAAAAGTGATTGTCCTGTCCAGATTTTTAGGAAAATGATGACATATATCAATATTTAATTCAGACTGTTGGTTAAAAAAGCTGGAAAAAAAAGCTGAAAAAAAAAAAAAGATCTGAAAATGACCAGTTAACTGGTCATTTTCAGAGCTTTTTATTTATTTTTTTTCCGTCCCCCCGACCCTAAATCTGAAAAAAATTTCCCGTAAATCAACTTATAAAAAAATTCTGGCCTAAATCTTTTATAATTTTCCTGCATAGAACAATCACTTTTAACAGTGTCACTCTCATAAATACACAAACAGAACCTCAAAAATATATTATTTTTTTCAACGAAATAAATAATATTTAGTGTTGGCGGATAAAATGAAAAAAAAAATTTAGAATTTTTATTTTCTATTTTCTGGAAAATTACAGAAGGAGGGTTTGTTAATCAACTAATAAAAAAATTCTGGCCAAAATACAAGCTCATGAAGTTTTCTCATTATGTCATATTTACTTTTCACATAATATTCTGGTATGTACACTTTTATTACGCAAAAAGTAAATCTGATAAAAGGAGAGAACTTTCCGAGCTAGTATTTATACTACAAATGTAGGAATCCATATGCTATTGCATGACATTCCCTGATTTTTGATTCTCTTCCTAGGGCAGTTGTTTTTCAAATTCACCAGCGGTTGAGCATCATAGCATTTGGTAGGCATGCGCATTTAAGGTAACCAAGTTTTTGTTGGCACAGGTAAGAGACGAATTGTCTTAAAAAAAGGTTTAAAAAAAGATTATCTGGAATTAGTGTAAGATTAGAAAAGTTCAATAATCTTTTTTAGAAGGTTCATTAACCCTTTGTTGACCACTGGACTTTTCCATAGAGTTAAAATTTTGGTACAATTAAGTCAAGATGGTCCATTGTATATATTGAGGGGACACAGGTTTATATTGAAAAAAAAAAATATAATGTTAATTTCTAAATATAGGAGAGGTGTGTTCGAATAAACTATTAATTCTCCTTTCAACACATACAAGTTTTAGTGAAGTAATAATAAAAAAGATTATGAAAAAAATAAATTCTGGTACACAAGTACGTTAAGATTGCCTTAAAAAATTGAAGTGAGCTTTCAAAATTCAGTCTGCTAATTTTACTATATAGGGTCAATGGTAACGAATCACTAATGAGAAATTAATTGGGTTGACCACTCATTACATATTCATTGCTTTCAAACTTGATACATATTAAAGCTGTCAGGATTTGTTGATGGGGAGAACTGGAAATTAAATTTCTTATCTCATAGTAAAAAGGCATAAAAGTAATGGGTGCATCTTAGAATGTAACAATAAGGCTCAGAAGATAAAAGTTATTCATCAACGAAAACAGATGTTGTGGGTACTCAAAAGAACCCTCTCCATGAGACGGTTCTTTTGAGCACACAGAACAAATGTTTAAACTGATGGATAAGAAAATAATTACAGTTTTATAAATTTGGTTTATCTTGACCTACGGACATATGTCGAGGATTCTCCGAACTTTCGTGAATCAGTGAAAAACCAATGTTGTGAATCAGTGAAAAACCAATGTCGTTTCAATCAGTGAAAGACCAATATCGATTGAACATTTAAGCATAAAATCAAAGGACAAAATGTAGTCACTTCATTATCTGCAGTCTTGAATCAACATTGAATTGCGGGCCTATATTGATGGTCCAGGAAAACAAACCGTTGCCTTGTTTAATGTAAGAAATGGACCAGGTGTTCTACTAGAATTAGCTTTAAAAAAGAATCTTGAAAAAATGTGTGCTTTTTGGTACTTTTTGTTGAAAAAGACTTAGTTTTGTGTGAAGATTGAAAATATGAACACCACTCTATCTTTATTAGCCCAGTGGAGTTGAAGATGCATATCACTTTCTTTTAAAAGCTTCATTTAAAATTAACAGAATATGAACTTTTGCTCAGTACTGGATGCTGGTCGTTATAAATTGTGAATAGAAGATGCAAAGCACTTTCTCTTAATATGTGTTTCATGAATTGATGTCAAAAGATGTGGATAGAATTTTTTCTATAAGACATAAAATAATTTTCGACTATGGCAAGACATGGACATTATAAAGATCTTCAGCATAGGTTTCTGCAACAGAGAAAACATTCTAGAAGCTTAAATGATTTATATGGGAAAAATATTTGGACAGGAGGGGAACCAGAGAAAGATGAAAATTATTGGAATTTTAGGGTAAGTTTATGTAATGTGCATGTTTTTTTCCATTACTGGTTTCCAGAAGTACACAAATGACTTATATATGTTTGGTAAATGATCTAAAATTTCAGACACTTCTCTTTTTCTTTTCTTAAATAAAATGTTGGTAATCATGCAGAGCTAGAACTCACAAGATGCTCGTCAGAATAGCAAACAGGGAAGACCCTGTGGTCAGTCTGCTTCTTGATCTGGGTCTGCCCTGTTTTTCTAGACCTTTTTGACAGGCAGCAATATATAGTGTTTGAAATATTAGAACATCTACCATACTGCGAAGAGCAGCTGTGGTGTAGTGGATAAACCACTCACCTTTTAAACTAGGGATTGCAGGTTCAACCTCTGGCTTAATTTACCAGTCTGTCGGATAAGACTCTAAGCTATAACTGGCCCGGTCTCCATTGATGTGACCTGAGTAGCTGTTGGTGGGACATTAAACACAAACAAACAATAAACTACTATACTGCGATATTAAGATAAAGACTGCAGTTTGGTAGCAATTTAGAAACGTTTTCTTAAAAGTGTTTATCTGGTAAATCCCTCTAAAAACAATTAAAACAATTAAAAGAGAGAGATAAAATTGGATTGCAATTCAGATGACATAAACTGTCGAGCTTCTTAATTCCCTTGAAAATCATGCCTTATATACTGCAAACCTCAAAGACAGATTTATCATTGTATAGAACAGGGCAATGACCATTGCATGGTCCTCCCAGTGGAGGGCTTTTAGCAGGGCTGTAAATTATGAAAAGTTATTGTCACTGCCTATAATCCCCATTAGTGGAGTGGGGGTAGTGGTTACAAATGACTAGTGAATTATGTCTTACAAAAATTACTCGCAAACCTCAAACCTCCAATACAGATTTTCAAGTGGCCCTATACTCATATTAAATATTCAGCCTATCAATACATCATTAGGATGCAAGGACAGAAAATTGTCATTCTTGACATTTTTGAAACTCCCCGGTGAGGTGTCACCTTGCATACCAGTTGAATTAAACATGAACTGCTTTCAAATGGAAACAAAAGTTGAAATGACCTATAAGGCTATAACAATTGTGATTTTCCCCTGTGAGAGGCTGGCCATAAACTGACCATTTTCTTCCTATACACCAGGGCCATCATGAAATAGACAACAATAGAAATAAATTCCTTTCTCTTATACACTCTAATATCTAATGTAAGTCCATGAGATATACAGTAAAACCTCAAAAATTCGAACTCCGATTTTTCGAAACACTCGCTAATTCGAAATAAATTTCGGACACAATGGATTCAGTGTTGTGTACTTATCCCCTGCTTTAGTTGAAGACAGAAAATTGTTGCCAGCATGACTGAAACTCTTTTGACTCAAAACAAACACAAATGCTTACATTTTGATTTCAACCATAAAGCCATAATTGTACAAAATTGGACTAGACATAATCAATTAGCATTGTATCTTAATATTGTTATCCAAACATGAAGTATTAATTTTATCTTTATAGTTTACATGTTGACGCCTAGGAAGATCGCATTTCACTAAGCGGTAACTAATATATAGGCTAGTTTTTTAATCAAGGAACAAGTTTTTGTGCAAAAGACCAATAAAAAGTCTGGTACTTGGCGTCACATCATAATGCTTCACTTAATTGGGCCACAACACGAGAAAACCTGACTTTGTTGCATATATGAAGAACAAAAGCGCAGACCAGTCTGCACATCCACACAGTCTGATTAGCGCCATTGTTATCCACTTTCTGGAAAGTTTACCGTAAAACCTGTCGTAAGTGGCATCTCAAACAGAAGTCCTGAAGACTAAAAATTGGTTTTCAAGACCGATTATCGCTAAATGCAGGTCAAAAGTATTGCAGAATGCTCCAAGAGAGCATTCTGCAATACTTCGACCTTCATTAAGCTACCATTTGTCTTTGAGACCTTTGTTTTGTCAATTTTTGAGTGGCCTCTTAAGACAGTTTTTACTATATTTACTAAACTGACAACAGGTAAGATTTCATTATTCTAGCTAGTCTAAGATCTGCACTTGTGTTCTAAGCTCAGAACAGGCTACTTTGAGTCTCATTGGGTAGCAAATCCCAAAGACAGATTTTTTCGTGAAGAGGCGCATATATTACAATTTGAAAGTTGAGTGCTTTCAGAATAGGACTCCTGCAGCATCTATGGTCAGGTCTGCAGTGTTTAAAAAAATAACATGCGCAGATGACAGGAGGTCCAGACCACCCCTACCCCCCTGTTAGTAGCAATTGGACCCCCTCTGTACAAAAACTTGATGACTTATCAGTTGGACCTTGACCCCCCCCCCCCCCCCCCCCACATCAACGCATGGATAACATAGACCCCTAGACCGGAGGTCATAGGGTATCAAAATGTCTATTAACTGATATAGCCCTGAGATGTCCACACATTTTATTTGGAGTGACTGGTTTGAGCCTCACCAGAGGCACTTTGATGTGTCCATGACTGCTTTTAAGTAAACCATTTAACCACTAAACCATTTCACACCTGTAAAATGGTTTGGATCCAGATCAGGACAGACGTTCTGTCAGTCCTGATCTGGATCCAAATTGTTTGCAAAGGTTATCAACAGATGACAAAAGTTGCCGCCAGCAAGGAAAAGAGTTAATGGATTAATGTTATAATTAAATAAAAAATTAAAATAAAAAGAAAAAGAATGTTGCTGAACCAGTATTTCTTGTTGGCTGCAGAACAGCAAATATTGATAATTTTTTTTTTTTATTTGAATAAGACTTTATTTTCAAAAGGTTACTTAGTGTAATACTTTATCCGATACAACTATAAATCTAGATACGGGCACTTATCAAACAGGTATGCACAGCCACCTAGTGGGACTAGCTTAATTTGAGGTCTAAACCTCTCCATCTACTTCCATATTTTATATACATAGCCAGGGAGGGGGGGGGGGGGGGGGCACTGAATTGTTTCACTGAGGGGGTTCTCTCAGTACCTGCAATGTATGCTTTGAGAAATGATAAAATATTTTTAATAAGCGCTATCTTATCGCATAACATGGTTCTTATATTATAGGGAGCGCACTCTGTGGCTCAGTGGTAGAGACCTAGAGGCCGCGGGTTCAAGCCTCACCGGCGTCACTACGTTGTGGTCTTTGAGCAAGACACATTTATCCTAGCTTAATAGTACTGGTTCAACCCAGGAAGACCCGTCCCTGTTTAACTGAAAGATTGTTGATGGGACGTAAAGAATCAATCATACAAAACGTGGTTCTTATCACCTTCCTGAGAGCGCAGTGGCTCAGTGTTAGAGTGTTTGACTTGAGACTGAGGGGTTGCAGGTTGGAGCCTCACCAGCGTATCTTAGTCTAAACTGCTCATTTTGGAAACAATTTGCCGAAGTCTTGTTTGGGAATAAATGCAGGGCTTTATCTGGGCTGAAAAGTAATATTGAACTTATTCTTCTGTGAAATACTTGTAATTATTACTCTTATTTTATTAAAAAAGAAAATTAACATCATTCTAACAAAGGACAAGTTTTCATATGGGCCTCGACGCCAGAAAACCTTTCTTTCAGGTTTCTGACAAAGTGAGATTCAAACCAGCCTGCTCAGCTACAAAATTGAAATTTTGCTCATAGCAAGTCTAGATATGATACTTCCAATAAGCGAATAACAAGGGCGCTGATCAGACTGTGCGGATGCGCAGGCTGGTCTGCGCCTTTGTTGTTCGCAAACCACAGAAGACAGGACTGATATTCTCACGTGGATATCCCATATTATTTTTGGTAATGTTCGTTTTACAACTATTTACCTGTATGTTAACTCTTTACCTGCAATTTTCATCATCAGATCAGGCTCGACAAAGTGCAGGGCCTGATCTTGATCCAAACTTTTTGACACTGTTGGTATTCCTGCAAGAATATTTTGAAAACGTTAATTTTGAAACATTAAGTTCGAAGTGAATAAGAACTCGACAAAATCATGAAAAATTACCCAGCATGCAAATGCTTGACAAGCATATTCTATTTCAGTAAAGGGATAATTGGGACACTTTTAATGCTTTTATGAAAGATATTATGAACAGGGTCACAGTAAAAAAGGTGCATTAAATTCTTGGTATTCTTATAGTCGCTTGAAAGAGGCGTGTGAATTTGATTTGAAGTCATATTTTCGTTACCTGTGTATATTGGAAAGGGAAGCAAATCTGGCATGTTTTACTATTCATTTGCTTTGAAAACTAGTTTTGATTTTCTCCCTTTAGTGTCTGTATGATAGAAACAAAAATTATACAGGTATATATCCCACAGTATGTAAACTGAAATAAACATCCTGTACTCTTACTCCGCTAGCTCACGCCTTATAAACATGAATAACAGCACTCGTGCGTAACCAGTAGTCGGAAAATGCGTGTATTTAGGTACATGTACACGTTTCTATTTATATTGTTAGCGATACAGACAATACAATCAGAGCCGTTCTGTGTCGAAAACAAGCTTAAATGCCAGATTGCACAGTTTTAGTGGAATTGGCAATCACATGTATACATGATTACATGGTTGTAACTGTAACAGTTACTTAGATCTATGGAAAAATGAATTTTAATAGGTGGGCCCTCGAAGTTACAGCTGTACCAACAACACTCACATCACGATTTCCGACAACTGGTTACGCGCGAGTGCTGTAATTCATAATGTATAAGGCGTGATCGAGCTAGGAGGAATGGGTACAGGATGTTTATTTCAGTTTACTTACTGTGTATCCTATACTGCCTTTACCTGTTGTACCATCATATATTTACCTTTATTGACCCATTTCTATGGAAAGGGAGCGCAGTGGCTCAGTGGTAGAGTGCTTGACTCGAGACCGAGGGGTCACGGGTTTGAGCCTCACCGGCGTCACTGCGTTGTGGTCCTTAAGCAAGACACATTTATCCTAGCTTAGTACTGGTTCAACCCAGGAAGCCCCATCCCTGTTTAACTGAAAGATTGTTGATGGGACGTAAAGAATCAAATCAAAGCAAAATTTACCTGTAGTACCGATGATTGAGCCGCGGCATGAAATTACCAACAATTTGACATTTTGACAAGTGTAGAATCGGACCAGCCTCTGCAGTCTCTTTTTAAGATGGTGTTCAGTCAGTATAGCTTACAATCATAGAATACTCAAGCAACTAGCAAAGGCTCTGATCAGACTGCGCGTATGCGCAGGCTGATCTGAGGGTTTGCTGGTCGCACATACCAAATTGTTGGAAATGTCACGTACTGGCTCATATATATTTACCTTTATTTACCCATTTCCATGAAAAATGGTATAGTCCTATTAAATAATCATGCACTTTTGAACGGACAGTGATATTCAGTTGACATTCAAGGTGGGGTGGGTTTACCCCTTGTAGTGTCTCCTAGATGAGGACTTCAGTGAAGTCACCCAGATAAAATTTAGCATAATATGGCATTTCATCAGGATCTACACTGTTAGCTATTAAAGACAAAATTCATCTTCAGAGATTGAAATACAATTTGAGCCAGTGCATGAGATTTCCAACAATGTGGTATGTGCGAACAGCCAAGTCTCATATCAGCCTGAGCATACACACAGTCTGATCAGAGCCTTTGCTAGTGGCTTGAGTATTCTATGATTGTTAACTACTGACTGAATACCATTTGGAGTTTTTAAGCTTCAAAGTAGGTTGCACAGACTCGCCTGAGTCTACACTTGTCAAAATGCCACATTGTTGTAAATACATGCCACAGCTCATTTTATATGGAAATTCAGACCTGTGATCCCTAGATATATACAATGGACCATTCCAAGTTATTGAAAAAAAGGAAGAATCCATTAGGGTTAATATTGAGTCTACAGTTCAACTCACAAGTACCCTTTATATACTGGTAACCCCTAAATGTGTACTTTACCAAACAGTTAAGTCGCATAGAGCAGCATTTCATCAGGGTCTACACTTTTTGCTATGATAATTTTGCTAGAAGAGGTATAGATTTTGCTAGCAGACAAAATAATTCGGAAACGAGACTGAGGAGTGAATTAATAAGTACATAACAAGGACAAGGAAGCTGCATTAAACATCATGCTATTTTTATTTTAAATAAAACATCTGTTCTTTGTAATTTGGGCTGGAAATGAACTACTACTACCTATTTCTATAAATTAGCAGTCCTTTATGCACAAGTGTTGACAAATAAACACCCACAAATTATTTGGAATCTCACAGATAAATAATATCATCATTTCTTTGCACAATCAAGCTGTTAAATTGTTTTGTTAAAACCAATTAAGTGGCTACCTACTGACTTTAAAACACCTAGTCTGTCTGGTGGTGCAAACTTCACCTTTTCTATTTAAACTTTTAACAGTTTCTTAGAGGGATAATTTTAACAAGATTAAACAAACATTAAGTGAAAAATTCCCTCTCTTAACACCTAATGCTACAGTAAAACTGTTATCAAATTGGCCCACAGGTCTTTAATTAAACTAACATGAGGCTTTATCAAATCAAAATCAGTAAGAAAATCCCACCTTTTAGAATAACACTTTAATTGGAAATACTCAATTTTGATTGGATTAGATTTTCTATTTTTAGAAATATTTCGGAAAACACATTCACCTGGTCATGTGACTCTTGGACAGGTATGTAGTTCATCTGTCAAATTGAATGAAATTGAAATCTACATCAACTTTGGTCCAATTTCTTTAAACATTCGGAATTATAGTTAACTTTGAACCAAGATTACTTGTTAAATCGTAAATTGACTTGGAGTATAATGGACATATAGTGAAATTTATACGAAAATGATATTTTTAGTGAAATTTAAGATTATGTTGGACTTTTTAAATGATTTACAGGCATTGATATGAAAAATTGAAAATGAACAATCAAAGCAGATATTAACTTAATATAATATTGGAATTTAAAAAAAAAGAAGAAAAAAGCTGATAGCTCTCTTAATGAAGTTTTGAGAAATGTTTTACTGAAGTGTCATCACCGAATGAAAAGGAATCAATTTTATAAGAAGATATCTATGCAGTGTTCATTAGCTTTGAAAGCATGAATCATTTTAAACTAGTCATCGAAATAATCCACATTAATGGTTAGTTAATTCATGGTTCAGGGAAGAAACTCCAAAGAAAGTGTTAATGGTTTGTGGAGGAAACTTCGGAGATTGTGTTTATCAGCATCATGAGGATAAAACTGAATAACTTATGGGCTTCCAATCTGCAGGTATTTTTGTTACACCCTTTATAATGCACTAATGTATTCTTCCTTTTGGTCTGATACAGTAAACTTGGAATGGTACATTGTATATATTGAGGGGTCACAGGTTATATTTTCCAAATACATGTCAAATTGTATTCTTTCTCTGAAAATCGTTTTTGTCTAACCCTAGGCATTACCTAATTTATGCAGCATTTCATCTGTGTTTTCACTGTCTGCACTGCTTGCCAAAGAACTTTTTGAAATCATCAAGTACTCATTGTTGAAATCATCAAGTACTCATTTAGAAATCACGATTTTTTTTGTTTGATTTGATTCTTTACGTCCCATCAACAACCTTTCAGTTATATAGGGACGGGTCTTCCTGGGTTGAACCAGTACTAAGCTAGGATAAATGTGTCTTGCTCAAGGACCACAACGCAGTGACGCCGTTGAGACTCGAACCTGTGGCCCTTCGGTCTCGAGTTAAGCGCTCTACCACTGAGCCACTGTGCTCCCAGAAATCACGAGTAAACAAAGGGTTAGGCCCTTTTTAGAGTTTCAGGTCTTGATGTGTGGAGAACATGTGGCTCAGTGGTTGGAGTGTTTGACTCAAGATTGAGGGGATGTTGGTTTGAGCCTTACAGGAGCTTAATACTGGTTCAATCCAGGAAGACCCATCCCGACATGACGGAAAATTGTTGACTAGGACATAAAGAATCAAAACATGCAATTTGTGACAAGCAAACAAATATGGTTTGTAGGTTCTCACAGTTCTGCATGGGTCCAAACTGTTTGCAAATGTTAGGGTAAAGTCGGGTATATTCGGACAGACAGCTAAATTCGGACAGCGACCTTGTTTGTTTCATATTTCAAATAATGGAATAAAAAATAAATTAACTAAGCAAACAGTGAAAATCCTGATGAAGGAGCCGTCTCATCTCGATTTACATTGTTTGCAAATGTGTGTCCGAATTTACCTGGTGTCCGAATTTACCCGACTTTACCCTATCAGTAGATGACAATAGCAGGTAATGATTCCAAATATTTTGAAATTATTTAGAGTAGCTGTTACAGTGACTGTACGACCTTGCATTAGAAAGCCTCCTTGGATAAATTTTCATAATTAAATTTTACCTTTTTAACTCTACAAACGCAGCAATTTAATCCATGTCCCATCCACCGCGCAGATTTCATTTTTTCTATGTCACGTTCCTTAACATCTATAATGTTTACAAATTAACATTAGAAATTGCATGAGAAGAAGAAATTATGGAAACTAAATATTTCAGTCAAGGAAACATAAGTACATTCCTTAACTTTGCTTGCTGGAGAATTTTCGCAAGCTTTTTCAAAATCAATTCTTTTGAAAAATTCTTTCAGGAATACCGTCAATTTGTTTGGATCCAGAACAGGCACGACATTTTGTCAGGCCTGATTTAGATTATCAGCAACAAATACAGTGACTTATATTTAGGTCACTATAGGAAGCGCAGTGGCTCAGTGGTAGAGTGCTTGACTCGAGACCGAGAGGCCGCCAGTTTGAGCCTCACCAACGTCACTGCGTTGTGGTCCTTGAGCAAGACATATTTATCCTAGCTTAGTACTGGTTCAACCCAGGAAGCCTCGTCCCTGTTTAACTGAAAGATTGTTGATGGGACGTAAAGAATCAAATCAAACAAAACAAAAACAACACTATAGTAGGCAAAGAAATTAAAAGCGGTAAAGCATTTTCATGTACTGTTAAAAGAAAATACCTTCAGAATTACCATAAGAGTTTTGAATGGTGGATCCACATTGCGCAGGACATTTGTTGGTCAGGCCAGATTTTTTGTTTGTCCAAACTGTTTGCAAAGTTATCAGCTGACGACAAAAGTCGCCACTAGCAGGGAAAGAGTTAACAATTGAGCTTTATTACCTTGTTGCAAGCTTCCCGAAGACTGGCTTTCTAAAGTCTTAGTATTTTGTCCTGAAAATGTTGTCTGCTTATTACATCTGCTGCATAATTTTTTGTTTGTTTGATTTGATTCTTTACGTCCCATCAACAATCTTTCAGCTAAACAGGGAGGGGTCTTCCTGGGTCTACCACTGAGCCACTGCGCTCCCTTAGCCTATCTGCTGCATAATTTCTAATGCAATTCAAACTACTTTTGATCATGGAAGCAAACACTATGGACCTGATCAGACTGCTTATAAGGGAGCAGTCTGATCTGGGTCCATATTGTTTGCAATGTAGCCTCCAAAGTGTATAAGCAGATGAGAGAGCAGACGACAATCGTCTTGAATGGCAGGAAAATGGTCGGGGAAGTATCAGTCAAATTTAGAAATACCGCAGACAATGGGATTGGATCAGTTTCCACGTTATGAATTAAAATTGGAGCAAAAAACTATGTAGTCACGTTTTATGTAAGCGTTACCCAATGCAGATTATGGACACGCAATATCGTAAACGTGAATTGTTGCTATAATTATCCATCTGAGTTCAGCTGTTTAGAGCATCATTAACTTAACTCTTTCCTTGCTGTTCAACAAACAGTTTTGATCCAGATCAGGAATAATGTCATGATTGGACCCAAACGGTTTGACACTCTGATAAGGCCAGAATTTTTTTATTAGTTGATTTATGGGATTTTTTTTTCAGATCTAGGGTCGGGGGGACGAAAAAATTAAATAAAAAAGCTCTGAAAATGACCAGAGCTTTTTTTTTTCAGCCTTTTTTTCTTCTTTTTTTTCTTTAATATCTCCAGAAAAACAGTAAAACTTTTAAGGTAATCTTTAAATATTTCATCATTTTCCTAAAAATCTGGACATGACAATCACTTTTTAACAGTGTCACTCTCAAAAATGCACAGACAGAACCTCAAAAAAATATTTTTTTTTCAACCAAACAATTAATATTTAGAGTCGGCGGATAAAATTAAAAAATTTTTTAGAAATTAAATTTTATTGTTTTAGCGTTACTTTCCGGAAAATTACAGTAGGAGGGTTCGTAAATCAACTAATAAAAAAATTCTGGCCTAATGTTCCTGAAAGAATTATTTAAAAAAGTTAATTTTGAAAAAAAGTCAGCAGACAACAAATGTATGAAAAATTACCCAGCTTGAAAAGAGTTAAACTGAAAAAATATGATGATTTTTGTTTTGCTTGATATGGACATACTATATCTATTGTGGTTCTTATTGGGGGGGGGGGGGGGGGGGGGGGTCACTGTGATGAAATGAATAAATCACTTGCCTTGTACCCAGGGGTTCTGAGTTTGAGCCCCGGCTCTTCAGTCTGTCAGATGAGACTCTTAACCTTAAAATTAGTCTCATCTCCATATTGACCTAGCTTAGCTTAAGATTTAAAAAAAAAAAAAAATAAAAAAAAAAACGAGATCAATAGATGATAGAAATGTTATAACAAGTCTTATTATAGTCTAAGCACAAGCTAAGAGTATTCACTTCTAAGCTTTGAGTTTGTTAACCAAATGATGCTTGGTTTGCCTGAGCCAAAAAGCAATTTCCAAATGAAAATATTTTTTTTCTCAAATTTCTGTTTTGTCTTCCATTTTGTAGTTTTGCTGGTATATAAATGTGTTAAAATTTAGAATCCTTTCAGCTAGGAAGCAGTTACAGTTCTTCAGTGTTAAGGCAAAATTTCTTTCTGGAGATCTGGACCATTTTTAGCACATAAAGCGCCACCTATGATTTCCTGCAGATGGCATTTTCAAATTTTGTAGTTTGTCTCAAAAGGCAAATAAGGTTTGATGTTTCTGGTTCGTTTCTTTACATCCTGGGTCAACAATTTTGCAGTCATGCCGTGAAACTGGTCTTCCTCCGGATTGAACCTGGATACTATTATAAGTGGATAAAGTGTCATGCTCAAGAACACAACACAGTGACTCCTGGTGGTGCGGCTCCAACCAGCAACACTTTGATCCCCAGTCTAACACTCTACCAGCTGAGCCACAGTGTGCTCAACAATATATACTAAATGAGCCGCAGCATGAGATTTCCAACAATGTGACATTTTGACAAGTGTAGACTCGGACGAGCCTCTGCAGCCTCCTTTTAAGCTTAGAAACTCCAAATGGTGTTCAGTCAGTAGCTAAACAATCATAGAATACTCAAGCGACTAGCAAAGGCTCTGATCAGACTGCGCATATGCGCAGGCGGATCTGAGTCTTTGCTGGGCGCACATACCACATTGTTGGAAATCTCATGCACCGGCTCAAATGTTAATTAACAGGAGACTCGAGTTAAATATATTATAAAGTTATGTGCATTTATTAGGGTGAACTTTGTTCATAATAAAATGGATTTTCTCCTTAAATTTATTATGGAAAGACAATATACCAAAATGGTTAAAGATCAGCGTGAATGAAGAGAATGAAATTTTTTATTGGTATGGTAAGTCTCCAGGATTTAGGTTTGAATTAGAAATATTTCTTTTAGCATTTAAGGGCTATTTTTTGCCTACCTTAATTGGTGGGGCTGAAATTATATTGGGGAGAGGTTTCTTCTATACTCTCATTGAGACAGTTCTGAGAACCCATAACATTTGTTTTGGGTTGAGAAATAAAACATTGAATATCAATTTTGCACTCTTATCTGGAGGCCTTCATAATTATTGACCTCTTATTTGGAGGTTTTCAAACTAATTGCAGTTAATTCAACTTAATTCTTAAGCATTTGCATTAACTGCACTTAAAATTAAGCATTAATTCTCTAAGATTATTTCTAAGATGTTTTCTAAGATTATCATAAGCAACATCAAAGAAAATTTGAGTCTCAGTTTGGTAATGTCTGATTGGTCAACAGATTAAATAGTTAGTAGTTGATTGGGCAATTTTATTACTGATTGTTTGATTAGTTTAAATTTGTATTTTTACATCTATCAAACAGACTTAATGTTATATTATTAAATACTATTAAATTCATGTGGGAAAGTTTTCTTTATCTTCTGATTCTCCATGTTCAAACATGTCTTTTTCTAGGGTTAGCCTTTAATGGGCCAATCACAAAAAAAGTCGTCTGCTTTTCTCGTCTGCTGAAATGTTTAAGAAGCCTCTATGGCAAACAGTGTGGACCCAGATCAGACTGCTCCTATAGGAGCAGTCTGTTCTGGGTCCACCCTGTTTGCTTCTATACTTAACTCGTCAGTATTGTTTGGCAATTATTTGCAGCAGACGACTTCAGCAGACGACATTTTCAATTGCATTTTTTTCTTGGCGCTTTAAGGGTTAAAGGAACAAGGTGGGAATGTTAAGTGGAGGGGAAAGGGGGCATTAAGCTATGGCAATGAAACTGACTGCATGTTTATGCAAGAGAGCGCACTGGCTCATAGTAGAGTTCTTGAAGAACAAGGGTTTGCGGGTTCAAGTCTCACCGGCTTGAGCAAAACTCATTGATCCTTGCTTAGAACTGGTTCAGCCTAGGAAGACCTGTCCCAACATAACTGAAAAATTGTTGATTGGGACATAAAGAATCAAATGCAATAAGCAAACATGTTTTATGCAAATTGTTGACTGAGACGTAAAGAATCAAATGCAACAAGCAAACATGTCTTATGCACCAGCAGCCAAATAACAGTCATGGAGAGTAGATCTAATATAAAATGTCATCTTGAGGCCCCAGGTCAGTGTCTCATTAAATACCATGGGCAATGATTTGGCAAATTAATTAGTTTAATTTTTCTATTAATTGATAATAAAATGTGATGTAATCACTTGTTTCGCTGGTTTTATTGCATCTTGCTTGTAGCAATACTACCAATTTTCAGTTATTGAAATGAAAAAGAATTTAGTTTCTTGAAATTCCCATGAACATTTCTATCGTAGTTATAATTTGTTTAAGCCAGCACAAGATTTTGGTACGCCTCACATTGTATGCAAACACTCAGGGGAGTCTACATGAGGGTGTCAATGGGGTTTACTGATTAGCGAATTATGGCCCTAAGATTTAACGATTAGCGAATTTTGGTCCTAAAATTTAATGGTTAGCGATTATTTTAGGCTAAATTTTAGCGAATGAGATGTGGTAGTGATTAGCGAACTCAGGCCTAAAAATATAATGATTCACACTTTTTGGGAGAAAAAATTACAGAATAGTGGAATGGCGTATTTTATCGGTTAGCGAATTTGATGGAAAAAAGCTATTCGACCTTGTAAATGCTTCTAGACCGGTTTTAATTTTTACTGTATACTGATTTTTGCGGCTAATTTTTACTGAATACTGATTTGAAGGGCTAATTTTTACTGATTACTGATTTTAAGGTCTAACTTTTACTGGTTACTGATTTTTGGGTCAAAATTTAACTGATTAGCAACTTTTGTGCCTTAATTTTACTGGTTAGCGATTTTGGGGCCTAAGTTTTACAGATTAGCGATTTTGGGGCCTAAATTTTACTGGTTAGCGATTTCAGAGGCTGTCGTCATTGAGACCCCCCTACATGAGTAATTGCTGCTCGCACACACAAAGTATTGAAGTAGATGAAAGCTCAGACAAAAATTAAAACCTAGCCTTTTAAGCTACTGGATATGGCATCATGGGCATTTAAAAGAGGGTTTAATGATGGCTTGTGATCACCTGCTGGGAAAGGGCTGACCTCTTGGCTCTCGTTTGTGATGTTGTCACTTTCCCATTTGTATTCTGGGTCAGGTGTGGTGCTTGATTGTATCCATTCCTGATCTTTGCCCTCTTTCTAACTTTCAGTATGTATAGCACAAATTAAGGATAATAATGGACCTAACGAAATCCAATGGCAACAAGTCGTCTGCTTTTCTCGTCTGCTGAAATGTTTAAGAAGCCTCCAGACTTGGGGTCAATTACTTTGAAAAAGTAATTAATTACTTACAATTACATTGGAAATTGTTCAATTAAATTACAATTACAATTACATGGCTTTTGAGCAAAGTAATTAATTACATACAATTACTTTGCCAAATGTAATTAATTACATTTCAATTACATTTCACTGCCACTCAGATATCTTCATCAAATTTTAATTTCAGAGATATATGAAATGAGTTAAACACCTTAAAAACTCTGAGTAATCTTGGCAATCTAAATTCAGTATATGTCTATTAGATTGATTTTATTTTTAGGGCTTCTTCTATTAATGTCAAGTAATGCAACTTACAAGAAATGAAATGTACAAAATCAGTTGTTGTTTTTTCTGGTAGCTGACATGAGCACACAATGAGAAAATACAGAAATATATAAAAAAAAATTGGGGGGGGGGGGGGAAGAGGGGTCGTTTGTAAATTGCCGATGTTGTCAAAAAAATAGCTGTTAACCGCAGAACAAAGTTCAGGCATACACATTCGTCTGACAAAAGTCTTACAATTGTGGAAGCTAAACCATGGAAATGATTTTGTAAAACTAGCTTAAATGTCAGAGAATAACAGTTACTATTCTCAAAAAGTGTTGATAAGAAAAATGTGTGGCCCTATGAGACATTAAAGTTGGCAAAAAAAGTACAAAAAGGAATATCAGATAGTGATAAACTAAAATATTACTTGTCACAGTTGTGTGTGAAATGCTGGCATTGCTAGTCCGGCCCCAACTGGAACATCTATTTTATTTTCATTTTTTGTTATTATATCAACAATGATAGGCCCCAGGTTCACTGAAGGAGTGAAATCCAATTTAATTTTCTGAATCACATTTTATTATTATTATTATTATTATTATTATTATTATTATTATTATTATTATTATTATTATTATTATTATTATTGAAGATGGCAAATAAGCAGTTTAAGGATATAAAATAATGTAGGTGGATAGATTGGGTCATGCACCTTAGCATATGAGTGTGTTGATCCTAGGTGTGAAAATTTAACAAATAGCCTTCAAGGAGTCAATTCACTAGTCTATTGTCTCAATAATAACAATTGTTGAGATTTTCACACCTTCTTTGTTTTTGTATTGTTTTGGTAACTTGACTATTAAAAGGTTGATTGTCATAAAGCCATATCTTTTATAAGCAGATAAACAAAGAATATATAACTTGCTAAAAATGTGCTTTCAAAATAGTGGAGGTTACATACAGTCTGTGTCAGACTCTGTGGTAAAAATAAAATAGTTAAATGCTATTTTATGTCTATACTAGCATGACTAGTTCCAATATGTTGCACTCAACTTTTCATTTATTGAATAAAGCAAATGATATATGCATTTACAAAGACCAAGAAGCATTTAGCAGAATTTTGAATATATAATATGATTATCTTCTAAAGGTAGCTGAATTTCATATGGTATCTGATCTGAAAAGTAATTAAAAAGTAATTGAAAGTAATTGTTAATTACTCCCATTTTTGACCAAGTAATTAATTACATTCAATTACTGTAATTAAAGAACTATCTTAATTACAATTATATGCAATTACTTTAGAAAATGTAATTAAATTACAATTAATTACAATTACAATTTTAATTACCCCAACTCTGGAAGCCTCTATGGCAAACAGTGTGAACCCAGATCAGACGCAGTCTGTTCTGGGTCCACACTGTTTGGTTCTATATTTAATTTATCAGTCATGTTAGGCAATTGTTTGCAGCAGACGACTTCAGCAGACAACATTTTCAGATGCATTTTTTTCTTGGCGCTTTAAGGGTTAAGGTTTAACAGGAAAAAGGGAATAAAGTGGCAGTAGGGGAGGTAATTAAAACAAATTACCTCCCCTTATCTTTGAGATGATCAGATGTGATCATCAAGCACATAATGCAATTGGCAATATATAATTAGATTATTTACATGTACCATGCTCAATCTACTAATGAAAACAAGAAAGGATATTTCGTATTTGAGTTTCTGAAATGGTGAATTGAATACTCATTAATTTGTTTGACGATCGTTTAATTTTGATACAAAAAAAAATATGTTACCTAAAACCTTTGGAAGAGATTTTTTGCCAACAAAATGATAAATTTTTCTGGAAAAAAACTAAGATCAGTTTGGATGGAAATTGAAGCTATAGCAGGGTTCGCACAGGCTTGAAAAGTACTTGAATTTAGAGGGCTTTCTTGAAAAGTCCTTGAAAATTATATCTGCCTTGAAAAGTACTGGAAAATCTCTCAAAAGCATTGAAAAGTCCTTGAATTCTACTATTTTCTGTAGGACTTAGCACTGTTGATAGAGACCTCAATCAGTATAAATTTGTTGTGCCTATATTTGGTGCAGCATATGCTGCACCAAATAAAGGCACAGCAATTTCGTACTTTTTCCAGTACTCATGTCTACATGATCTCAGTCTAGCATTTCTGAAGTAGAATTTTAACACTTAGATCAATATTTTTCATTAACTTTTAGTCCTAGAAAACTGTTGGAGAGGCTTTTAGAAGTCCTTGAAAAGTCCTTGAATTTTACTCATACTTGCCTGTTTGAAGCTATAGTATGATCAGAGTTTTTGCTGTGAACTTGAAGGGTGAACAAAGATTCAAACTTCTTGAGATCTTCGTGCTAGAGGTTAAAACAGATAAGATTTGGTAATTATCTGAGGCCTCAGAGAGAAGGCAAAGATCAGGAATGGATACAATAAAGTGCCACATAAGTCACAATCAGAGAATGAAAGATTAGATTGCTTAATTGTTTGAATAAAAAGAATTCACCATATTTTTTCTTCTATTTGCAGAGCTCTGACAATGTGGTTTGGGAAACACACAAAGTTGGTCTGACAAGGGTGAGTATACTATCTTGTTATTATATGGGCCTCGTCCCGACAAAACCTGTCTTCGGGGTTTTCGACAATGCGAGTCTCAAAGTTGTCTCCTCAGCTACAGAGACTAGCTAGAAAAATTAAATTCTGTTCGTAGCAAGTCTAGATATGATACTTTCTAATAAGGGAAAAACAAAGGTGCTGATCAAACTGCACGAATGCGCAGGCTGGTCTGCGCCTTTGTTGTTCGCACACCACGGAAGACAGGTTTTCTCGCTGCGAGACCCATATGTCCGGAGCGCAGTGAATCAGTTGGTAGAGCGTTAGATTAGGGATCGAAGGGTCGCTAGTTTGAGACTCACCGCCGGTGGAGTCACTGCATGGGTTGTATCCTTGAGCAAGACACTTTATCCGCTGCTGAGTACTGGTTCAACCCAGGAAGACCTCTCCCGACATGACTGAAAAATTGTTGACTTGGATGTAAAGAATCAAAACAACCAAAAAAGTTACAGGTCCCGAAGTCTGCTATATTGGGCTGAGCCGAAGTATGGCCTGTAAACTAGCTGGCAGATTGGAACTAAGTAAGCAAGTATGACCAGGAAATGTCACAATCATAGACTGCAGACCAACCCACGGCACCATGAGGAAAACACAGCTTTTCCTAAGAAACTATAGATTTATGGCACCTGAAGAACCTCAATACAAAACAAGGACTAACACAAAACGCCCTAACCAATGGGGGCAACAACAAACAATGAATAAACCGCCTTAACGCACACAGCAGCCTAGGCTACCAAGGGGGGCTTAAGTATATACTGACGGGCAAAAGAAATGCTACAATAGAATTTTGTCAGGTTAGACATGTGGTTCACAAACACAAGCTTACCATAACCTTGAGTAAAGCATCGGGGTTATTTGGATTTATCGATTTTTGTTTATGAGGCATGTTGGCTAATATACATGAATATCTTAACTGCTGACACTTATTTTATTTTCTTCTGAGTAATTAATCGAAAATTTTGCATGTAGTGTTTCTTTTGCCTGTCAGTACATTTTACTGTCCTAATCGTGGCTTTAGATTCTGCTGTTTGATGATTGTTAAAACGCAAAAATTGTTTAGCTAGTGCGTACCAACAAATATTTTTCTTATATCTCAACCTATTTTGTTGTGGGTACCTAAAAGAACTGTCTCAATGAGGCGGTTCTTTTGAGCACCCAAAACATATGTTAAAATTGATGGGTTATGGAAATATTTACATTTTTATGCTCAAAATTTTTGTTTATCTAAACCTATCGCTTGCAATATATCATTGCCTAGAAATTGTGAATAGACAATGTAAACACTCCAGTTGAGCCATGGTGGGCTAAGCCACAACTTAGACAATCTTCAGGCATAGCTATAAACCGTGATTGGGTTTATAACCAGGCATGCAGTCGCGTAATATCCCAGTTATATCCCACATCGTTTTATAAAATTTGATTATCCTTTTGATTTGATCATTTAAAATAGGCTTTCCAATGATTCTTTTGAATTTATTAACTAAATCACCATGAAATACTTACTCTGATATGCCTGACTGTTTTTCTCTTATGGCAGGTACCAGGGTTTGGTTTTGGTATAGCAGTTAGCGGTGGCCGAGACAACCCACATTTTGCCAACGGTGATCCGTCCATAGCTATATCAGATGTTCTCAAGGCAGGTCCGGCAGAGGGTAGATTACAGTAAGTACCCCACTGATAGCGACTTTTGTTGTCTACTGATAACAGCTTAGAACAGGCCCCGAGGTTATAAAACTTTGTTGAGCATGGAAAATTTATCCTGCACATTAAGAGTGTATAACAGAAACTTAATTCTCATATTTCTAAACCAAAACATATGTTGTGGGTACTCAAAAGAACCTCTTAATGAGACGGTTCTTTTCAGCACCCAAATTGTACAGGTAAAAAAATATTTACAATTTTAGGCTCAAAAATTTTAGCAGAGGGTAGATTACAGTATTGAGTAAGTACCCCACTGATAGCGACTTTTAAGAAGAACAGGCCTTTGGTTAAGAGTGCGTAACAAAATATTATTTTTCTTATACCTCAGCCAAAACATATGTTCTGGGTACTCAAAAGAACAGTCTCAATGAGACGGTTCTTTTGAGCACCCTAAACATGTGTTAAAACTGATGGGTAAAGAAAATATTTACAATTTTTATATTCAATTTTCAGCTCACCTGAGCCGAAGGCTCATGGGTGAGCTAAAAGAATACAAGTGACTCCGACGTCCGTCCATCGTCCGTCCGTCCGTCGTCCGTCCGTCTGTCAACATTTTCAAACATCTTCTCCTCTGAAACCACTGGGCCAATTAAACTCAAATTTCATATGGAGACTCCTTAGGACGCGGGAACAAAAGTTTGTTCAAATGGTCCTGGTCACATGACCAAGATGGCCGCCACGCCCATATATGGTAAAAATCTTTTAAAATCTCCTTCTCCAGAACCAGAAGGCAGATGACTTTGGGACTTGGTATGTAGCATTAGGGGTGTGGGGCCTACCAAGTTTGTTCAAATAATGATCCTAGGTTGACCTTGACCTACTTAATGTCAAGGTCAAATTTTGCTTCCTAATGCATTTAAATGGAATATTTTTGAAAAGTTGATTTTTTTGAAAACTGTGGAAGCCTTAGTCATTATTCTCACTTTATATGTTTAAACTAATGAGACAATGGCTATAAATAAGTTCCAAAGGTCAAGGTTGACCATTGACCTTTCCGCTTAGGTTGCTCATATTGAAGTCCCATCAACATATTAAAACATAGATTTCTCACAAACCAATGGCCCAATTGAACTCAAATTTCATGTGAAGATTTCTTATGATAAATTAACCTAAATGTATACAAAATATTTAGGTCTCATGACCAAGATGGCCACCATGCCCATATATGGTAAAAAACCCTTTAAAATCTTCTTCTCCAGAACCAGAAGGCCAGTGACCTTGAGACTTGGTATGTAGCATGGGGGATGTGGGGCCTACCAAGTTTGTTCAAATGAAGATCCCAAGATGACCTTGACCTACTTAATGTCAAGGTCAAATTTGCTTCCTAATGCATATAAATGGGAAATTTTTTGAAAAGTTGATTTTTTGAATAGTGTGGAAGCCAAGGTCATTATACTCACTTGATATGTTCAATCTAGTGTCTATTAATAAGTTTCAAAGGTCAAGGTTGACCTTTGACCTTTCAGCCAAGGTCGCTCATATTGGAGTCCCATCAACATATTAAAACATAGTTTTCTCAGAAACTTCTTGGCCAATTGAAATCAAATTTCATATGACAACTCCTTATGATTGGTTAGCCAAAATTTATACAAATTATTATGGTCACATGACTAAGATGGCCACCACGCCCATATATGGTAAAAACTCTTTAAATATCTTCTTATCTGGAACCAAAAGGCCATTGGCTTTGGGACTTAATATGTAGCATTGGGGATTTGGGCCCTACCAGGTTTGCACAAATGATGAGTCTAGGTTGACCTTGACCTACTTTATGGCAAGGTAAAATTTGATTCCTAATGCATTTATATGGGGAAAATCTTAAAATGTTCATTTTTCTATAACTGTTTAAGCCGAAATCGTCATACTTTTGAGAAATGTTAAACCTAATGAGATATTGGTTTTATATTGAGTACCAAATGTCAAGCTGACCTTTGACCTTTTATCCAAAGCCACTCATTTGGACCGCCACACACCTATCTAAACATCTTATTCTCAGGAATCACTGAGCTGTTTGATGGATTAGTTATTAGATTGTTTAGGTCACTTGACCAAAATGGCTGAAACCCCTATATATGGTTAAACAAAATGTGTTTCATTATAAGCTGTAGTTGACCTTGACCTATTTTAACATTATTAAGAAGATCAGGTGAGCGCCTTAGGACCTTCAGGTCCTCTAGTTTTTTTTTATCTAATCTTGTAGTTAGGATCAAGAGCTGGGTCACAGCAAATGGTACACATTCAGTCTATGCGTCTGCACAGTCTGAGTAGAGTCTTTACTAGGTGCTCAGCAAAGACTTATCAGACTGAGTGGATGGCAGTCAGTCTGATCTGAGTCTTCGCTGGGTGGACATGCCAATTTAGTTGTACTTTTGTCGTCTGCTGATAACCTTTGCAAACAGTTTGGACCCAGTTCAGGACTGACAGAATGTCTGACCTGTATCCAAACCATTTGTTCCTGAAAGAATTTTTTAATTTTTTTTTTTGCAAAAAAGTCAGCAGACGACAGCAAAATTATGCTAAATTACCTAGCATTTAAAGAGTTAATGCCACTACACATTCCTTCTTCTTTTATTGGTTCTGAGAGTATTATGATTTTGTCTGATCCCTTCTTGACACATTGGAATGTTCTAAATATGGCTGTAGAATCATTTCTAGAGCTACCTAATAAACAATAGGTTTGTATTCTTTGCCTGCTAGTGTCATCTGCTGATAACCCTTGCAAACAGTTCAGCCTGATCTGGATCCAAACTCTACGACACTCTGATGCTATTCCTGAAAGAATTTTTTCCAAAACATTAATTTAAAAGAAAAAAAAAACAGCAGAGGTTAATTTTAATTTTTTTACCTAGCATGCAATATATTTAATCTTTTCTGGCATACCAATGGAAATACCAGTCTGCACCCTTAATATGCCACCAAAAATTGCAGCAGACGACATTTTCATACATTGCTCTTGCATTAACAAAACAGTTAAGGCTTGTATCTCATGTTAATTGTCTGCTGGCAGATGATTAACATGAATTTTCAAGCCTTATTTTCCCTGAAAATCAAATTCAGGGATATAAAATAAAATATTTGCCGTTAAGCGCCAAGAAAAAAATATGTCTGCTGAAGTTGTCTGCTGCAAATAATTGCCTAGTATTACTGACAAATTAAGTATAGAAGCAAACAGCGTGGACCCAGAACAGACTGCTAGGAGCAGTTTGATCTGGGTCCACACTGTTTTGCCATAGAGGCTTCTTAAAAATTTCAGCAGAAGATAAAGCAGACAATTTTTTTTGCAATTGGCGCATTAAGGGTTAAGATCCACTTGGATGTCCTATCTCCTGAAACAGGTTCTGCAACTTGTCATAATTACCTGCCGAGCTCCTGTTGAGTATGCACAATTTGATCCAAATCGTTTTTTTATTTCTCAAACCCCGTAAAACTTAAATTATCAATACTCATCAAAACCGTCTCAACAAGGCAGTTGTAGGTGCTCAATCTGCATGTGAGGATTTTATGATAAGATATGGCGGCAATTATGTTCACATTTTCGGATTTTGTCTGGTTCCCTGCCAGCTTCATTAATGACAAAACCTGAGAGTCTGTTTTCTAACTTGCATAATTTTAGATTCATATTTCCACTTGGTACAAAAGTGATAGGGCTAGTTTTGCTTATGGAGGACTCAACCTTTAATGCAGCAAAGATATTATCTTAGATTTTTGTGACAAGTTTCATTGGAATCGTGGAACCTTGCTTGGTTTCCTAAAGAAACCACAAAATTTAATACCGTCATGTTGTGTGCTGCAAAATTTTGAAATTTGATGTCTAAGTCTTTGCTTGCTTGCTTCTAACTCTTTTGTCCTCTGCTGATACCCTTTGCAAACAGTTTGGACCCAGGTCAGGACCGAAAGAATGTCTGTTCTGATCTGGATCCAAACTGTTTGACACTCTGATAGGGGTCATGAAAGAACTTTTTTGAAAAATAAGTTTGATTTTGAAAAAGTGATTTTGAAAAAGTCAGCAGACGACAACAAAAACATGAAAAAGTACCCAGCATACAAAGAGTTAAACAGGCCGGACATTTCAGATTTATCTGGCAATATGCATTCCAATGGGATGCAGTTTTTTCTGTCCCCGATTTAAATTTGGAATTTTTCGACAAGAGCAGAAACTGTTGACATTTGTTAGAGTCAAGCTGATAATATTAAAAAGAAGAAAAAAAAAGAAAAAGATTTGAATCTTGAGAAATTTCTCAAATTGTGCTGGATTAAAAGTGGATTTTTTAAAAAGAAATTCAAACTGTATCATTGTGTTAGAATTTACAATTTTGAGTTGATGTTGACAATTAAAAGATAGAATTTGATCACAGTATGAACTGTTGACATTGATTGTTTAGAAAAAAAAAACCAATAAAAAAAGCATCATTATACAGTAAAACCTGTCTTATGCGGCCACTTAAAGATAGACAAAACATGTGTTTATCGGAAAATCGTAGCTTTATGAAAGGTCGTTGGAGCATTCTGTAATACTTTTGACCTGCATTAAGGGATAATTGGTATTGAAAGCCAATTTTGGTGTTCTGTTTGAGTGGCTGCTCAAGACAGGTTTACTGAAATAGAAACTATTTTTATGAAATTTGAAATTGAATATTTAAAAAAAAAGAAGAGAAAGATGGAGGTTGCTAGAAGAGAAAATGTTTCAGCAACTTCAGAAAAGTGAGTAGAGAATTATGGAAGGTACAATTTGGCATGTCCACCCATCGAAGACTCAGGTCAGCCTGGAATCTGCATAGTCTGATCAGAACCTAAGATAGGCACTCTGTGAGTAGCCAAGGATCCAACATTTCTTCAGGCAGAAAACTAAGGCTTTGATCAGACTGCGCAGATGTTTCTTTTGATCACCTATTACACATGTAAAAATGGATTGATAAGAAAATATGCACAGTTTTACACTCAGAAATTTTGTATACAGTAAAACCTGTCTGAAGGGCCACTCAAAAATAGACAAAACAAAGGTAACTGAATGAAGGTCGAAAGTATTGTTGAATGCTCTTTTGGAGCATTCTGCAATACTTGTGGCCAGTATTAACCCTTAAAGCGCCAATCTACTGAAATGTTTAAGAAGCTTCTATGGCAAACAGTGTGGACCCAGATCAGACTGCTCCTATAGGAGCAGTCTGTTCTGGGTCCATGCTGTTTGCTTCTATACTTAATTCGTCAGTAATGTTAGGCAATTATTTGCAGCAGACGACTTCAGCAGATGACATTTTCAAATGCATTTTTTTTACTTGGCGCTTTAAGGGTTAAGCAATAATTGGTCTTGAAAAAATTTGGTCTTCTTTTTGAGTGGTAGCTTAAGACAGGTTTTACAGTATCTCTATTCTTCTTATCTTTTCAGGATAAATGACAGAGTATTAAGCGTGAATGGTATTTCTCTGGAGAATGTGGACCACGCTACAGCGATCTCAGTATTAAAAGACAGCGGCAGTACTGTTAATCTAGTATGTAACGTTCTTAACAATCTGGAAGGGGTGGGTGGTGCCAAAAAACTCCATTCATTAAAAATTGCCCAATAACCCTTTGTATATGGGAAACCCCTAAACGAGTACTTTAACAAACAGTGAAGAACTAAATGAAATGCTGCATCATGCAGCATTTCATCAGGGTCTACACTGTTTGATAATGTGAATAAGATATTCAGAATAACAAAAAAAAAAAAAAAAAAAACAGGGTGTTTTGAAAATTATAACCTGACACCCCTACATATGTACAATGGACTATCCCAAGTTTATTGTATCAAACCAGAAGGAAGAATCCACTAGTATTCAAAGGGATAATAACTAATCGATAAAGCACAGTGTATCAGTGGAAGAGTGCTAGACATGAGATTGAGGGGGAACGGACAATAGCCCACTGGGACAAAAGCCCACTAGGACAAAAGCCCACTGGACAATATCCCACTGGACAAAAGCCCACTGCTAAATTTGGCAGGGTGGACAAAAGCCCACTTTTTGGAAAAAAATATATTTTTAAGTCTTTTATAAAACTGTTAACCCTGATCAGACTGCTTCTTCAGGGTAAGTCATTCTGCAGTATGTTTTCACTGACATTATTATTTCTCCTGTATGTTGTGACAAACAAGTTAATTTGGTTGTTAAAAGGCATTGATAATTGAAGAAAACCAATTAACAGTTAGGGTCAAACAATCTATTATAATTGGGAAACATATGTCTAATTAATCCAAAAGGCCTTTGATCTGGTAGTAACAATTAGCATGCATTTTTATGAGAGGTGCCAAACAAAAAGAGATGTTTGAAATTTCAGATTTGGGAAAAGGGAGATCGTTCATCTTAGATCCGTCTGTCCGTTTGTGGGTGGGTGGGGGGAGGGGGGTGTAATCTGATATTTACATACATACATGGTACATAGGCTCTGGCTATTTTTGGGGGTTAAAATTGTGAATTTCAATATATTGGGGGGTTTTCAGAAGATTTGGGGGGGGGGGGGGGTCATCACAAATCGAACTATATTTAGAGATCATTTCTATGCATTTAAGGGTCTTTTCTGAAGGTCAAGGTACAGAATGGAGGATATTTTTGGGTTGCTTAAACTTCAAATATTTATTTGGGGTGCTTGAAATGCATGTTTGTTTGTTTTGTTTGTTTTTTTTTTGGGGGGGGGGGGGGGGGGGGGGTGAACAGTAGATGCTGGGCCTGAGCCTACGTATGAAGAAAAAAATGAGAGTACCCCCCACCTGGGGTTTGTCCATCAGTTCAAACTGCATATAAGTGGGGTTTTGTCCTAGTGGGCTTTTGTCCCAGTGGGGTTTTGTCCTAGTGGGCTATTGTCCAGTGGGCTTTTGTCCTAGTGGGCTTTTGTCCTAGTGGGCTTTTGTCCTACACTCGAGATTGAGTGGTCTCACCAGAGGCACCGCAAGACACTTTACCCTAGCTGCTTAGTACTGGTTCAACCAAGGAAATGTCTCAAAAATGAAGGAAAAATTATTGACTTGGACATTAAGCATCTATTTTAACAGCAAAAAATGTAATTTGTATACAAGAATAAGCATGATTTTGAGGTTCTTGGCTTAATTATCAAATTTCAAGTTGCAAAAAGGCTTATTAATGTTATTTATCATATGACGTCTCGTCTGGAAGTGATATAACACCATGTATAATAATCCATTAAACCACTAGTGGTTTACAGATTTAGTAACCCTTTCAAATAATTAAATTCCATGCAGTATTCTGGGTCTCCACTGTTTGCCAAACTACCCTTTTAGGGGTTTCCCGTATACAAAGGGTTAATTCCCCATTATCAGATGGGTTCAATCAAATTATGCCCCTGGGCCAAAAGTGACCTGTCCTATGGGTCACATGTTTTACATAGGTTGTATAGAGAAAACATAAAAAAAAAATCCTCTTGTCTGAAACCATTAGGCCTAGAGCATCATCTAGTGAACCTCTACCAAGTTTGTTCAAATTATGACTCTGGGGGCCAAAAAATGGCCCTGACGCAAAGGTCACATGTTTATTTTGACATTATAAAGAAAAGATGAGGTTCATTTTGTCAACATAAATCATGTAAAACTGCTGATCTATCAAAATTCAAACCTGGACTTTGAGAGGAGCTATGCTTGAGGGCCTTGTTCAACTTGTTGCGAAAAAGATAAAATACTCTGCAAGCCTCACATTTTATCTCTTTTCATCAACTTTTTTTAATAAATTCTATAATCCATGAGCACTCATGTAAAATCCTCTGATTAATTTTGCAGGTAATAAGAAGGAGAATAGTGCTACCTGCTTCTCTTGAAAATGAAACACCGCCATTGAAAGTTACCCTTTCTAAAAGGAATAGAAAAGATGGTAGGTACAAGTGATCTTTTTGTGTACCTCTGTACATTGATTTGTGAATTAGTGATTTTTGTTTTTGCAAAAAATTGAATTCATCCAAATTTAAGTTCTTTATTGACGGGTAAAATTTGAAGAGGCTTGAAAGAAAAAAAGGATGGTCTCAACAAATTCCACAAACAACAACTAAATAGTTATTCAATGGTTGAATGTAAAATAAAACTGTGGTATACATTCTCAGAATTTACCATACATATGCAGAGTTTACATTTACGGGCACAAAAGCGTGGACATTGCATGGCATGGTCTTTTTATCCCCCGACGAAGTCGGAGGGATATAGTTTTGGCGTCGTCCGTCCATTCCGTCCATCCGTTCGCTTTTTTTGTCTGTCCGGAACCATATCTCAGTACCTATTGGTCAGATTTAATTCATTCTTGGTACAAATGATTAGTACCATGGACTCTTGATATCCTATAAGTAAGGTCAAAATCGACCTCTTAACACTTAAGTTATTGCCCTTGTTTAAGTATAGGCAATTATAAGGCAAAACCTATATTAGCTTTTTTGTGTGATGATCTTCACATTTCATCAAAGCTATTATATTTAACAACTTCTCGCTATAGACCATGATTGCCAAGTGCCTGTAGATAAGAATGGCAGTGTCAAAGTTTTACCCAACCCCCTTTGACCCCACCTAAGGGGTCAAAGGTCAAATATTTAAATTTCGCAATTACTAAGGCAATTATTAATATTTTTTGCTGAAATTTTGCATGCAGGCTGAGCAGCAATAGATATGAAACATATCAAACGGGATTTCAGTTTGAAGGCCTGATTCCGAGCCCCTTTGGTTGACTTAGGGGGTGGGGCCGAGGCCAAAATTAAACTTTTTCAGAATATGGTCATGTTGCATATCAAATTAAAGCTGACGACACTGGCAGCAACATGGTAGCAAATATTTTGCCCACAGACACACCCTCGACCCAGGGGGTGGGGTCAAAAGGTCAAACTATATATTTTTCTGAAAGTAGTCACGTTGCATATCAAATTAAAGCTGACGACGCTGGCAGCAACATGGTAGCAAATATTTTGCCCACAGACACACCCTTGACCAGAAGGGGTGGGGTCAAAAGGTCAAACTATATCTTTTACTGAAAGTAGTCATGTTGCATATCAAATTAAAGGGAATTGAGCACAGAGCACCATGAAAGCAAGTGTGCTGTCATTACACACACCAACGACCCCTGGGGTGGGGTCAAAGGGTCATTTTTGTTCTTTTCTAAAAGTGGTCATGTTGCATATCAAAGTAAATTGGAAGAAGTGTAGACCTACATGCAAGGTAACACTTTGAATTTACACACTATCTTGACATCTGAGGTTGGGTTTAAAGGTCAGATATTGAAATTGTGCAGATGTAAGTATATTTTTTATTGAACTAAGCACTAAAACATACTTGACGGGCGTTTGTTATGATCTGAATGATACTGTAGGTGAACTAAGGGTTAGATAAATAGGATTTATGTTTTGTGATTTACTTGTTTTTCTCAAATAACCCTTCGTCGGGGATATAAATTGGTCAAATTTCTTGTTATCTCTGCACATGCTCCAAAAACTGACAGTTTTGAGTCCTATAAGCCTAGCATCCTTGTTATGGAACATAGGCAAACAGTGCAGACCCAGCTCAGAGGCCACAGAACTCAGCGTCTGATCAGGTTCTCCACTGTTTTGCATACAGAATGTTGGTCGTAGGTTCAAGCCTCACTGGTGTCACTGTGTTGTGTCCTTGAGCAAGACACATTTATCCTTGCTTAGTACTGGTTCAGCCCAGGAAGACCTATCTTAACATAACTGAAAGATTGTTAACTGGGATGTAAAGAATCAAATCAAACAAACAAAATCTGACTTAGTTTATTTGCGCGTTGCTACAAAAGTTCCCAGTGTATCTGTGCACAATGTTAACTGTAGCGTCTTGGATGATGTAACCTTTTGGAGAAGTTGACGCTAATTCTCAGCCACAACTTTCATCTGGAACATGTTTAGCTAAAATTAACAATAAAAACAGTTATCCCTGAAAATCAAAGTGAAAAAGACAAAGTTAATGTTGAACTCTTTGATTGATGTGAAAGAGACTTGCTTTCACATGATAAAATGCTATAAGTGATGGTAATTTCTGCTTGCTTTTTTTGAGAAAATTACTAGCGTTTACCAAGTTAGCATTTCCTAAATTTGATCCCTGTTCCTGTAGAGAATCATAACCCTTACCTCATAGAGACACCTTTTAACACTTTTTCAAATAGAGCAGACCCTGATCAGGCAGCTCTTGTAAGAGCTGCCTGATCAGGGTCTACTCTGTTTATGGAATATGATTAGATATGCTAATCCTACACTAGTGGACCTGATGAGTAATTTCTTTGTTCGATGTACAAAAGTGAAAGTTAATTTATATAATTATTCATAGTGGGTGGAGCCTAACATGAATATTTATGAAGGAAAGGGTTAAATTACAACAGCAGATGATTTTAGCTGTGAATGGTGGCAGTAAAATATTGCATTTTTCTTTGCTATTGAAGTGTTTATACTGCTCTGTTATAATTTCAGAATATGGTGTGATATTAGGATGTAGATTTTTTGTGAAAGAGATTCTTGGTAATAGTCTAGCAGCTCAGGAAGGAGGACTCAAGGAAGGAGACACAGTGCTAAAAGTAAGTAGTTATTTATTGAAATAATCTGGAAAAACTGATCAGACATGTTTTTCATGCCTTAATGTACGCCAGAACCTTAGGGGAGGGCAAAGCCGGAGGTTTCCAACAACTCCAGAGCAACCTGGCTAAAGTTAATGTATTGAAAAATATTGTTTGATAGATATTATTGCGTAAATTCAACGAAATATTCATCAAAATTTACTTGAGTATGGCACAATATTTTATCCCTGTTCAACATGTGGTTGGATTTTTTTCATCAATATTTGTCTAACAGCTGAAGATTGAGTCGCCGTCTCTTGTTAAAGCCAGGAAACAAAAATGGGTTGATTTATCTTTCTTTTTTCATTTCCAGATTAATAATTCTCCGATTGAGTCTTTGTCGCTCGTTGAAGCGCGGAAACTGCTGGAGAAATCTAAAGACAAGCTACAGTTGATTATAACAAAGAAGAAGTTTGAGGAATCACCGCATAAACGACAAAACAGTCTTCCAAAAGATGATGGTAAATAAAGGTTTACAAATAGTTCTTCCCATCCCAACATAACTGAAAAATTGATGACTGGGACATTAAGAATCAAATCAATCAAATAGGTCTACTTTTCTGTGGTCATTTTCCTATAATTCCCGTATGAAATTTCATTGTAGACAGGACTTTAGTTAAGAGTGCGTACCAAAAAATGATTTTCTTATTTCTCAACCAAAACATACTTTGTGGATACTCAAAAGAACCGTCTCATATGTTAAAACTAATGGGTAAGAAAATACAATTTTAATCTAAGAAAAAAATTGTCTACTAAATATAGTAGAATTCCATGGTAAAAAAAAGATTTGGATTTGTAATATCTATACCTGTGTTTTAACGAGGTGTGCTATAAAGGGACTGCTCTGTATCATGATTCACCAACAAAAGAGTCATATTGATTTTGCTTTCTTGTGTGAAAGCTATCTCCTGAACTAGTTGGCGAATTGGAACCAAATTTGCATGGATCCAAACAATTTGACACTCTGATAGTATTCCAAATATAATTTTTTGAAAACATTAATTTTGCAAAAAAAATCAGCAGACGACAAAAAGATTTTCCTTCTGTTTTCAGAATACTCACTGGGATATGGTACCCTGCAAAGCACCTTACCAAAGCAGCATGATAACTAATGTCGTCTGCTGATAACCTTTGCAAACAGTTTGAACCAAGATCAGGCCCGACAAAATGTCGGGCCTGATCTGCATCCAAGCAGTTTGTCACTCTGATGGTATTCCAAAAAGAATTTTTCGAAAAAGTTAATTTTGAAAAAAAAATCGGCAGACGTCAAAAAGATTTTCCTTCTGTTTTCAGAATACTCATTGGGATATGGTACCCTGCAAAGCACCTTACCAAAGCAGCATGATAACTAATGTCGTCTGCTGATAACCATTGCAAACAGTTTGAACCAAGATCAGGCCCGACAAAATGTCGGGCCTGATCTGCATCCAAGCAGTTTTTCACTCTGATGGTATTCCAAAAAGAATTTTTCAAAAAAGTTAATTTTGAAAAAAAAATCGGCAGACGTCGAAAAGATTTTCCTTCTGTTTTCAGAATACTCATTGGGATATGGTACCCTGCAAAGCACCTTACCAAAGCAGCATGATAACATTAACCTATATCGTTCACATTCCCCACAAGAGCAACTCTACAAGGGCCAAATCGACCCCAAGGACATTCCACCTGGGGCATACCCAGCTAACGGTCGACATTCCAGATACGATGGTAGATATATCTACGACCACGAGGCAGCACCACCCAGACCACCATTACCGACGGGGATGGAGGAAGGTATTTATAACATGCATTAAATTATTTTAGCCCCGCTTTGAAAAAGGTGGGGGGGGGGCTATATAGGATTTTGGTTGTCTGTCATTCGGTCCGTTTGTCCTTCCGTTTGTTCGTTCCTCCGTCATAATTTTTCGGTTCTGCTCAATCTTATATATGCAATGATATTGACAAGATCTAGCTTGGGATTATAACACATCATTTTCACACATTTGTACCAGAGTAATACCCTTGTTTTACACCAGAATTACATTTCAGCTCAATATCTTGAGAACAAATTAACAGAATTCACCAAATTTTATGTATGCATACATATTGACAAGATCTAGGCGGGAATTGTTACCTGTTATTGTTTGCTTATTTGTAACAGAGTCATTGCCCTTGTTTGATGTCAGAATGTTGTTACTGCTCAATATCTTTAGATTGTCCTGCCAAATATCTTTAGAACTTGGCCTTTTTACTGCATGAAAAGTGCTGCAGCGGGGCTATAGTCAGATTCTCTGACAATTCTAGTTTGCGACAGGCCATGAGCTTTTTTACCTGTTTCCTCTATTAGATGCCCATTCCCTAATAAATGCCGGCCCCTCAAAATACTTTAATGTTGGCCTTAACTTTTGAAGTACATTACTTGGCATTTGGCTTCATATTTGTGTTCCTAATGTGATGAGCATTTCAGATATACCATTTAACGTATATACTTTTGAAATAAGAAAAAACAGGCCTCGTGATGAAAGAGCACAATTGAAAACTATTTTTCTTATTTATAAACCAAACCATATGTTGTGGGTACTCAAAAGAACCATCTCAATGAGACCGTTCTTTTGAGCACCCAAAACAAATATTTAATTAGATGGATAAGAAAATAAATGATTATTTTATGCGGAAATTTTTTCCTTTTTGTGGACCTATGATATAATAATGCTATATTGTGAATTACATATATTCTAGTGGCATTGGTGATTAACCAACACATCTTGTTTTCAGAGAGATCCCCAAGCCCGACCAAAGTTCATCAACATTCCAACGAAACTTACGGCACTCCAATAACTCGAGATGGTTACTATAGTGACCGAGAAGAGGCACGACGACAGACACGGAATGGTCCCGATGGATACACTAGTGCCAATGATGACCCTGACCTTGGACTTGTTCGGAGACATCATGAAGAGTAAGATTGATTTACCACTATCAACCACTAAATGTTGCTGGCTCCAGTAACGCAATCAGTAGCTAGTTTAATTGCTGATCCAGGAATTTTGAGTTTGATCCAGGCCCAGCCCCATAATTTTTCGGAGATTGATCATGAAATATTTTCTACCGTCGTTCTCCTTCCACTGATTCAAGGAGGGCTGTTGTCAGTTACAAGCGAAAGTATTGCACTGAGTACTGGTTAACTGTTTAGTCAAAGCTTGCCCAGGAAACAGTCGAAGTTTGCCCAAGAAAAAAAATGTGGCTTGGTCAACTGACCATCTCTACATTACCATAGCTGTTGACTAGGATGGTATATCAGGAATCAAACAATTAGCATTTTCCTTCAAGTTTAATGCAATAAAATTGGTTTCATCAGAAGCCAGCTGATCTAGATCTACACTTTTTCCAAATGAGGGTAAAGAATTTTGAAAATGTCACATGCACAGTCAGTGGCCATATAAGGTTAAATACTGTAAAACATGTTTTATTTTCAGAAGATATGTTGGCAAAAGAAAAGACATTCGACCAGAACCTCGAGCTGTTACATTCCGGAAGGAACCTGATGTGGGGCTTGGACTGAGACTTGCAGGGGGTAATGCTACAGGGATATACATAGCGTCAGTCCAACCAGGAAGTGCTGCCGAGGCTCAGGGTCTTACAGAAGGGGACCATATTTTAAAGGTAAGGAATATATTTTGGTAATTAAATGCGAACACACACAAAAACATATTTGTATTCAGTTTCATAGTATTACCTGGGGTGTATATTGAAGTTTCAGGATTCTTACCGTACAGATGGCAATCCTGAACACAGTCTTTTTTAAACAAAAATGCGTTTATGATTGCCACAAATGACATTTTCGATCACAAAAATACACATTTTTACAATCAGTAGCGTTACATATGCATTCTGGTGTTGTGGGTGATCCAAACAAACTTTTTATATAAATCAATGCATTGTTGATCACCACCTACCCGGTGTGGAAATAAAAGCAAGGGTTTAAAGATTGAGACCAACTGATTGTTATCACCCTTGTGCAGTCAAATGTGAATGAAACAATATAGATTCAGATGAGACAGCTCAGATGTTTTTTTCAAATCCAGCCATATTCAATTGGAAATGATCTGTAAAATATGTAGAATGCTACTTCTAAACCGGTTATTACATGGTTTGCTCAGGCTTGAAAAGTACTTGAATTTAGAGGGCTTTCTTGAAAAGTCCTTGAAAATTAAATATGCCTTGAAAAGTACTGGAGAATCACGCAAAGGCCTTGAAAAGTCCTTGAATTTTTCTATTTTCTGTAGGAATTAACACTGTTGATAGAGATCTAAATTAGAATAGAACTGTTGTGTCTTTATTTGGTGCAGCAAATACTGCACCAAATAAAGGCACAACAATTTTATACTAATTTTCTAGTACTAATTTCTCCATTATTTCAGTCTAGCATTTCTGAAGTAGAATTTTAAACTTAGATCAGGATTTTCATTAACTTTTAGTCCTTGAAAACTGTAGGATAGTCTTTAGAAGTCCTGGAAAAGTCCTTGAATTTCACTCAAACTTGTATGAACCCTGTATTATTATTGTTATAAATACTTATTATTATTATTATTATTATTATTATTATTGCAGGCTAATGATAGAGATATTGTGAGTCTCACAAGAGAGGAAGCGGTGACCTATTTAACTAGTCTTGATGGAATGGTAACCTTAGTTGTGCAATATAAAAAAGAAGGTAAAATATTTCACACTTTTCCTTCAACAATATAGATAATATTTGCCCTTCTCCCATTGTAAAAATCATATTTATCCTGATTTTGAAACACATTAGCAGGATTTTTTGCAAAATAAAGCATAAAGCCAGGCCTTTAGGTAAGAGTGTGTTACGGAAAAATATTTTTTTCTTATCTCTTAACCAAAACATATGTTGTTGGTACTCAAAAGAATCATCTCAATGAGATGATTCTTTTGAGCATGCAAAACATATGCTACAAGTTATGGGTTAGAAAATATTTGCAATTTTACGCTGAATTTTACAGGAAATGTTTGTTTATCTAAACGTGTGATAAAGCTTTAAGGGAAGATTCTGTATTGATTTTAGCCGAAGTCCCACTGACATTTCTTACACTTAAAGTAAAACTTTTTATGCCCTTGGTATCAAAAATCAGGGGCATATTGGTTTTGGTTTGTGTGTATGTATGTGCATGCGTGCATGGGTATGTGTGTGCAATTTTTATTGAACTGTCAGACCTAGAGCTTAAATGTTTCTCAAGTTAGTATTTTGTGTTAAAGAGCTTTTCAGATGTACCCAACATACGACCTAGACCTTAGTCCTATTCACTGTCTCGATGATGGGTGATGTTCATAATTTTACACCCAAAATTTTTGTTAATATGAACCTAAAAGAGTGTTTCTGTTCTTACTTTTTCAGATTTTGACCGAATAATGACGAGTCACGAAGCCGGTGATAGCTTCTATATTCGTACACATTTCAATCATGAGCAGCGAGAACCTGGCGAGTTGTCTTTTGTCCATGGAGATATCTTCCATATCAAAGACACCCTATTCCGAGGGGTGGTGGGGTCCTGGCTTGCCATCAGGATGGGTAGAAATAACCAGGAGACCCAGAAAGGGATCATTCCAAACAGAAATAGGTAAGACCTTATGCCCTTGTTTGAGTGTAATATACTCAGCAAAAAAAGTAATTGACCACGACATTAAATGATGTGTGAAAACTTTTTTTCCAGATTGATTTTCAAAAACTGCTGTGTATAATGATTTGTTCACCCGCAGCAGGTAATAGTGTCCGATGAAGAACACACAAAAAATCTGATTTTGTTTACAATGTTATAATGCAAACAAATTCAAATGAGTGATATTTATTAATTTATGGACATTTAACTATATGTTCAGGCCAACTTTAACTCTTCCCACCCCACCCCATCTGCTGATTTTGTTCAAAAACACTTTTTCAAAACATTCTTTTAGGAATACCATCTGAGTGTCAAACAGTTTGGACCCAGATCAGGCTCGACATTCTGTCGGGCCTGATCTGGATCCAATCTATTTGCAAAGGTTATGAGAAGACGACACTCAGTAGGTAATGAGTTAATGTTTGTTTGTCTATCTTCAGAGCCGAGCAATTAGCAATCTCAAGTCAACCAACGGGCGAGGACGACAAAGAGAACTCCCCATCGAAAGGTCGAGGTTCACTGTTTAAACGAAAGGTAGCCAGAAGATCAAAATCGTTAAGCAAGGATCATTGGGAGGATGTCATATTCTGTAAGTTGGTTTGAAGTGATGTTTTCTTGCTTTAACCCATATAAGCCTAGCATCCTTTTTATGGGACATAGGCAAACAGTGCAGACCCAGATCAGACACCAAGCACGGCATTATGCGGTGTCTGATCAGGATCTTCACTATTTGCTTACATAATGTACTATTAAAATTTGGAAAAATATTAAAAATAACACCCAACACCCCTAAAATTGGAAATAGGTTTGGTATCCTGGTCAGGTGTGGGACTTGATTGTATGGATTCCTGATCTTTGCACACATACTTACTTTGCCTTATAGAAAAGGGTAGGCAAGTTCATTTGGCTTAAATGGGTTAATGTGTGTGTGTGTCTTTCTTTGTATGTGTTCAAATGTACTTCCTCTGCCATGGGTTCTGTGATCTGTGAATGTGCATTTCCTTGCAGTAAAACCTGTCTTAAGCGGCCACTCAAAAATAGGCAAAACAAAGGTCTTAAAGACAAATGGTAGCTTAATGAATGTCAAAAGTATTGCAGAATGCTCTATTGGAGCATTCTGCAAAACTTTTGATATGCATTAAGCCATAATCGGTCTTAAAAACCAATTTTGGTCTTCTTCTTGAGTGGCCGCTTTTGACAGGTTTTACTGTAACACTTTATTAGATTAAGTTAAGTTTTTAAGTTTGTTGCAGTTTGTCATTGTGAAGCTCATTTTCAATTTAAAACCATTCCATACTCTTTCCACTTTACTATCAAAACTCCCTGCTCTGACACTTGTGGAGCAGTCTTGTCAGAGCCCATACTGTTTTCATGCAAGTTAAAACTGATCTGCTGTTTAAGCGAAAAATTGCTTCAGACGACGTCAGATATTTTCAGCTGGCAATTATTGAATTGAATTTGGACAATATTTACTTCTAAAAAACGTCCATGCTGACATATGCAGCAGGACTAGAGAGTTGTCTAATGTTTTTCCTAGTCCATCTACTTTAAACCGGGCCGCATAGCTCAGTCGGTAACTTGTCTGGCTACAGATGAGAATCTGACTGCAGATCCAGTGGTCGCGAGTTTGATCCCTGCCCTGTCCCATACTTTCGTGGAAATTGATCATGAAATAATTTCTACGGCCATTCTCCTCCATTCCGCTGAATCATTCATGAAGGGTTGTCAGTTACAAGCGAAAGTATGTTCACAAATTACTAGTTTACCGCTTGTTCAAGCTTGCCCAGTAAAAAGTGTGGTTAGGTGAACTAACCGTCCTGCAATGACCATAGCTGTTGACTTGGGACATAAAGCAACAAAACAAACAAACAAACAAATCATCTACTTTAATACTTTTTGTATACAATCAGTAAAGCTCTGGTCTTCATTGCTCCACAATGGCATAAGATTGTGTGTTTATGTTGAACATTCCACCAACAGCTGAAGTCATATGGAGATAAGGCAACAGCTTAGAATCTCATCTGACAGATTTGGGAAACAAGAGATCGAACCTGCGACCCCTAATTTACGTGGCTGTTACAGCCGCTCCTATAATGTAATATATACTGATTTATGTGCTGATTTACATATTCAAATTTTGTCCTTGCTTTAAGAAATATCAAGCCAACTTTTCTCCAAAATTCAAAAAAAACTTTCAAACTTGTGGTTTACTATTATATGACTTTTTGGTTACTGTAAAGGCGGCACCTCATGAATAATTAATGCGTAATTAGGACTGGTCTACCTTAGACATAGGTAAAAGCTGAAATTGAGGCGTGTTTTTTCAAAAGTAACTGTATCATCTTGCGCCATTACCTCAGTATAGACGCAAAACACAGTATTTAGTCCTTAAAACGCCAGCAAATAACTGCATCTGTAAATGTCTATTTAACATAAGCAAATAGGCAAACATTGTGGACCCAGATCAGACTGCTCCTACAGGAGCAGTCTGATCTGGGTCTACACTGTTTGTCTGTGAGGCTTCAAACATTTTAGTGGACGATAAAAACATACATTTTGTGAGTATGCGCTTTAAGGTTTAATAAATGTGAGTTCAGTGTGTATACGGTTAGGATTTTCATGAAATCAACGCACGTTTGCGCGGCCCAAACAACTTAATAATTCTTCACCAAATTATAAATAGAACTGACTTCCTTTGTTTAGCAGATTAAAAGCCGAACCACGCCCAGATATGAATATTAAAGTTGCCACCTTTACAGAGAGCAAAACGTTCTATTATACTGTCTTAAATTACTTTTTTAGAGAAAATAAGGCTTGGTATTTCATGTGAACCATCTGCCAACAAAGCAGATCATTTACATGAAATATCACGTTTATTTGCTTTCTTAAAGAACCGTCTCAAGATTGTGTTTATTTTTGTTTTGTCAATTTTTGTAGCAAACCCAACTGGTAAGTTTTAAGTCTTTTTGGCCACAGAAAGTTTTGTAGTATCAAATAGATTGAAGGAATATTGAATGTATCATATTCCAAAGATATTTTTATTCATTTTTAATTGTAGATAGATTCAATATATGAATGACTGCTTGGCATGTTGAGGCTTATGTTAAAAAGATTTGTTAAACCACCATTTTTCCAACTGAAAAAACTGAAAATTGAAATATTTGCCAGCCTACAACCAATTTCTGGCTGATGGATTTTCCATACATATTGATACAATAAGTATGGAAATGCCCATTTTGTATTTTAAGGGGTTGCCTGTCTTTAATTGCCATTAATGCATAAAATTGCTTCAATTTACACATAACAAGAATTAATTTTTTTCACATGGCAGTAATTTGCCATATTTACAAAGAATATCAATTTCAACTTAATAAGCGCTTCATGTACTTATTATGCCCACGCCATGACAATGGGTGGGGCATTAAGTGTTACCCCTGTCCGTCCATACGTATGTTTTCCAGAAAGCGAATAATAAAGGCGCTGATCAGACTGCATGGAGGCACAGGCTGATCTGCGCATTTGTTGTTCGCATTCAACAGTTTAGTTTTCTCATGTCGAGGCCAAGATGTAATATGGTAGTTCAGATTAGTTTATTATCTGGAGTTGTCCTCTTACATTATCTAGCACATTATTTTAAATGCCATTTCAGCATTTTTATTTAGCTTTGCTTTACTTTTAGCTTTTTAATCAAGTACTTTATATACCCTAATTTGCCCATTTCTGCCAAATAGAACATTCCATTCTTTTTGACCTTGCAGACTATTGGAATCTGAATTATTTTGCTTGAGTGTGGGTTTTATGATAGCAACCAGTGCATACCCTGATGAGAGGCTGCAAATTGTCGCATCTCATCAGGGTCTGCACTGTTTGCTTACATCCTATTTATATTGTGCTAGGCACAAATGGGTTAATTATTGCATACACTGTACACTCTTGAAACTTGATTTTAACTCTTTGCATGTTGGGAAAGTTTTCAGGATCTTGTTGTCTTCTGCTGCCTTTTTTTTCAAAAAATTCTTTCAGGAACACTATCAGAGTGTCAAATGGTTTAGATCCAGATCAGAACCGATGTTTTGTCGGTCCTGATTTGGGTCCAAACTGTTTGCAAAGGTTATCAGCAGACAACAAAAGTCCCCGCTAGCAAAGAGAGCATATTCCGTAACATTCTTTCTTATTATACAGAGCAGATTCTAGTGTCCAAAATGTCCCATGGGCGGATCCAGAGGGAGGGACAAGGGGTCCGGACCCCCCTCCCCCCCCTGAAAAATCACAAAAATATAGGGTTTCATAGCAATACTGGTCCATATCCCCTGAAAATTGACAAAGCTACCAAGCCAGCATTAAATGTCAGGCCATCATCGGCATGCCAGCGAAACGCCATTTAAATGGCATTTCGCTGGCAGTCAGATGATGGCCCACTTAAAGTGGTATTTCGATCCTCTCTACCCTCATCAAATTAAAAAAAGAACAAAAAGCAAAAAAAAAAAACAAAAAAAAATTCAAATTTGGACCCCTTTTGACAAAACTTTCTGGATACGGGCATGTGTGTCTCTCCTAATGGATCAAATTCTATTGAATTTTGACCATGGCTCAAATAGGGTTGTAAATATAAATAGTGTGCACTTAGAGTGGTAGTTACACCCAATTATTAGTTTAAACTTTAACTTTTGAGACAATAGTTTCAGTGACATGACATCTGGATCTGAGCAGAATTAACCAGAACTTTTCGAAGGTCTTATCTCTCTATGTTATGGAGGCCTCTCCCTCCTACACCGGGTCATGTAGCGCAGTCAAAAATGTATCTAACAACAGATGCGGGTCAGATTGCAGATCCAGGGTCTCGAGTTCGATCCCGGCCCGGTACCATGCTTTTGTGGAGATTGATCATGAAATAATTTCTACGGCCATTCTCCTCCTGTCCGCTGATTCATTCAAGAAAGGTTGTTGTCAGTTACAAGCGAAAGTATGTGCATAAATTACTGGTTAACCGCTTGCTCAAACTTGCCGAGGAAAAAGTGTGGTTAGGTGAACTGGCTGTCTCCCCATGACCATAGCTGTTGCCTAGGACGTAAAGCAACAATACCAAACAAAAAAATTTCCCTCTTACCCTCCCTATGCAGCTTAGGACCAAAATATCATGTGACTAATATCAAGATTAGCAGACAAATGAAAAATAAGACAAAAGTTACCCACCAGCATAGAGTTAAAATGACATTGTAAATTTTCTTGATTGCATGTGTGTAAGTTTGCTTGTTCATACTGACATATTTCATCTAGTCCGCAGATAACACAAGATTTTTAGGCATAACCAAAGAAAGTCAACCTCAAAATGCTGAATTTGGAGATTATAATAACTTCTTTGATTAATTTTTAGTTTCTTAAGACAAAATTTATCATTTAAACTAGAAGTATTTTATTTTTGTAGGCATCCTGCAAGTTTTAAAATTTGAATTTCTAAAGTTCAGGATTTAGAAAATTTTAAACATTCACCCATGATAGTGTATGAGTTTGTTCTATCTTTTCAGCTCATCTCCAGACCAAATTTCCTGCTTATGAAAGAGTTACTCTGAGAGATCGTAAGTATACATTTATCTTGGTCATGTATTTCAATGACTTGGTGATAACGTAAATTAATACCACAAGAGTGATTATTAAATTTTCATTTTATGGAATAATTCTGTCATTCTGCCTAGTAAATGTCTTTTCTTGAATAGATTTAAAATCAGTTTTACCATTAATACTCTCACGATTAACTCTTTGCCCCCTTTTTCATGCTTTTTTGTCATCTGTTTTCTTTTTTCAAAATAAACTTTTTCGAAAAGTTATTTCAGGAATACCACCAGAGTGTCAAACAGATGGATCCAGATCTGGCCCAATGTTTTGTCGGACCTGATCTGGATCCAATCTTTTGCAAGGTTATAAGCAGACGACACTAATAGGCAATGAGTTAATCGATATGTATTAGTGTCTATAACATTATATACGTATATATGTATCCCATTCTATTTTCAGCTGGTTTTGTGCGGCCGGTGGTCATTTTTGGACCATTAGCAGATGTATCCAGGGACCGTCTACTGAGGGAGTACCCTGACAAATTCCAGTCTCCACGTAAGTATTATCTGTTTGTTTGTTAATTAAACTTTCACTGTCATTTCAACACCTGATGATCTAATAAAGGCACACATGGAACATTTTCCATTTGTTTTAGATGTTACAAGTCTACTGAATTTGATCTTATAAGCGCACAGATTCCCTAATACATACTGAGTTATGCCCCTTTTTTATACTATGGAATTTTTTGAACTTTATACCTGATCGACTAAGGAAGCTAAACTTTGGTATACTATGTATATTTGATGTGTAGAATATTTTAATAAAGGCTGCAGACTTTTACATAAATTGATTACAAAGTTGTTGTCCCTTATTTATTGATATAATATGGCCACCGTCTTGAGAAAACCTTTCTTGGGGGTTTCCTACAAAGGGAGTTTCAAACCTCTCTCCTCAGGTACAGAGACTAGATAGTGAATTGAAATTTCGCTTGTAGCAAGTTAACATATGGGACTTTCCAAAAAGCGAATAACAAAGGCGCTGATCAGACTGCACAGATGTGCAGGCTGATCTGCACCTGTGTTGCTTGCAAACTCCCGAAGACAGGTTTTGTTGCCACAAGGCCTATATTGCCCTATGGACCAGCATATGATTATGGGCAGTCTTTCACAAACACTGTTTCTAGTTACCATAGATCTTCAGACACATTGAAAGTTATTTAGTTTTGTGTAAAATTTAAAGACTGTGAGCCGATGTCCAGCGAAAGGTACAAGCTGGCTTGTGCACCCATCGAAGACTCAGTTCTGCACACTCTTTTGATGGGGGCTCTATGGGCAGCCAAGGATCCAATGAAACTTTCTTCAGGCGGAAAACTAAGACTCTGATTAGATTGTGCGGATGCGGAGACTGGTTTGAATCAACGCTGTACACATATGCCAACTTGTACATTATGCTGGATACCGTTATGTATGCCCTACAGTGACAGAATGCAGATTAATCTTACTGTTTCTTGTTCTGTTTCTTCACAGAGAGTGAAAGTCACATTGACGATGAGAAGAAGGGACGATCTGGTATCATTAGACTTGGTGCAATAAAAGACATTATAGCTAAGGTAGGGGGCATTACCAGTTAGTGGTATACTTTAGTTATACCCCCCGCAAACTTTGTTTGTGGTGGGTATACTGTTTTCATGTTGTCCGTCTGTCTGTGCGTCCATCCGACCGTAACGTTTTGTTTCCTATATATCTTGAAGAGTCATTGCTGGATTATCTTCAAATCTTGCAAACATGTTTATATATGCAGACAAATACTTAAGACAAAAAAGTATGGGCTAGGGGCCAATTCTATTGGAGTTATTTCCTTTTGTAGTTCTAAATGGCTTTTAATATAGGGTTTTATGCTTATGCTATTATAGGCTATACACTGGCCGATCAACTCCTACCACAGCTTTTGATGGAGCAATTTGATACTTTGCCTATACAATGTAGACACATTGAACATATGCATGAAGGATTCTGTTTGAAAAAAAAAAAAATTGACAAAATGACAGCTATGAGAACTTAGACAATTTTTCCCTTATATGGCTTTTGTATATGCATGGATAGTGCCTTTATGGGCCTATCAAATCCTACCACAGCTTTTGATGGAGCAATTGGATACTTTGCCGATACAATGTAGACACATTGAACATATGCATGAAGGAGTTTATAGTTTTTGTTTGCACAGATTCTACTGAAATCTTCTTTTCAAAACTAAGGTCTGCTGGTTTGAACTATAACTTGCCAAGTTTTTTCACTGACTCTTACAGTGCGGGGGGTATCTAATACGGTAAATGTTCTAAAATTTCGAACACTAAAAATTAATTATTTTTTCCGCTGTTCGTAATTTTAGAAATTACGTTTCAGAAAAAGTGCTTGTGTTCGTAATTTTAGAATGTGGTCTTTAGCATGAGCAAAAACGGTATATATGCATGTAAAAGCACGGCGATATGATTCTGCGCAATCTACTCATTTTTCTTTTCAACCGCGGACTGAGTCAGTAAAATGTCCAGCACGTGCGGTAATTGCCAAGTCGAGAGCCAGGCACGTGCATGTTATGTCACTCAATTTACTTACAAGGCGTAAAAGTCCACTTATTTAACCTCGGACTACCGATGAATCGCTACACTTTCGTTCTTCCTTCAGAAAGCCAAAACGCTTTCGCTTTCCATCTGCGCAAATGCCGTTTATAATGTAATACAGTCACTCAAGGACATCTCGTCGATCAGAATCTTTTGCAAAGATATACAAGAAACTTTGAAATACGTAGACGAGTTCTCAGTTTAAAAAAAATGACGAAATTCAAAAAGAACACACATCTCTCTCTCTCTCTCTATTTGTCGATCTGTCGATGCACTTTGATTTTCCCGAAATGATGTGCATTACCAGTCTCTCTCTCTCTTTCTCTCTTTATTCACATTTGCAAAAACGGTTTGGATCCAGATAAGACCCGAATGGAATTCAGGAAAGAATGTTTCGTCAATTTAAAAATTTGTGCATGCGATAGAAAGTATGCAAAGTGTCGTACAAAAGCCGATGCGCACGATAAAATGGATTTTCAGTATATCGCAATAAGTGTAACGTACGCGGCCCTAATGTCGTCATAGCCCTAAGGTCGTCAGTTTTCTTTTGGCCTCGCTCTTTTCCGTCCAAATCATCGAAACTTCTTAGAGGGGGCATCATTTGAAAGGAAATTATCTACCCTATGGATTGATATATAAAGTACAGCCGCCCTATAAAAGGTGTCCGAGTGGTAGGCATTGAAATGGGGGTACCCAATTGCATGCAAAATTTGGAGTCTGTCGAGAGTTGAAGGCGATATTGATATCGATCCGGCGAAACAAAATAACTATACTATACATCTGTCCCACATAAACATATGCGTTTTTACAGGTACAGAAGATATCGAATTAGCAATAATTACATCCTTTTGGCCGATATGACAACCTCTAACAGAAATAATAGGTTGAAAAGTGAGATGACGACTTTAGGTCCGGCCTGCCGACTTTTGGGCTTCAAGAAAATGAGTGATTTTTCAGCCTGTTTACTCACTTCGTCTCTTCTAAAACAATGATTTTAACTCGTTTTATGCAACAGTCATTTGTATCTCCGACCCCTTAGGGGCCATGGATACCGGGGACATAGTGGGGCTTAAGTGCCGGGGCTTAACCTCTGATGCATCAGGGCAGTGCCGTAGATGTACCAGAGATTTCATTTTCCACTATAATAGCCTCTACGGTCTGGTCAGCTCTTGTTTTCGTTGTCTAAATACAATGTAGTATAATTAATGCTCATAATTGTCAATTCCTAAATTTCAAGTCTCTGTAGCTGAGCAGGCCAGTTTGAATCAGTATGGGCTCGGACCCAATAAACTGGGTCCGAGGTATAGGTTGCAAACCCCTAAGACATGGCTACTTATAAAGTGGCCCATGTAGAGCAGCCACATTCAGTATGCCTACGGGACTATTAACACCTGAATTAAGACATTCAATTTTCTACATGTACCCAACAAACACTGTTACTCAGATATGTAGTTTAAGCATACGCCGAACTATATATAAATGTGCGCTCGTGTATGTTTATAGGATCATCGCCCCAAAGTATAAATCCAAACCACCACCACCATTTAGAACTTCATTACATATCAAGGACTGCAAATTTCGATACTGAGGGCAACAAAATACCCTTACGACCAGCAGCATGCCCACTAAGACCTTTAATATGCTTTGTAAGCCCACCAATCTTCAAAACGTTCCTTTGACCACCAATAAGGCACTTAGAACTTCAATACGTCCCTTCGACCACCTACACCGTCACTCAATTAAACAACACGCCTACGACCGCGAGCATTGCCACTCATACCTTCAGTTCGTCCATAGGACCACCAACACAACCACTGAGACCTTCAGTACACTCCTGGGACCATCAGCACTGACTCATAGACCACCAGTGTATCCCCAAGACGACCTCCACCACCACTTAAACATATAGTACACGCCTACGACTACCAACGCTATCACTCATGCCTAGAACGCCCATACACCATAGCACCAGCGCTCAGACCACCAGGACGTCTCTGGGACCAAACACACACCCAGTTCGATAAATAAGCGCCACCACACAGACATATACTGCGCTTATAAGACCACAAAAACACCACACATCGTTGACGACATTAGGGCCTAGTCACTGACGACTTTAGGTCTTGGTGGTCCTAAAGTCGTCAGACAGACCCCTCTTGACAAAATCGGTCTTTTAAAGATATTTTCGGGTGGTTTCAAACCATTTTCTTTAGTTTATCGACTAGCTGGATGATTAAACTACCATCTGCTAAAATGTATTTTTAGCCAGTGAGTGTCTCTTATCCGGGGCAAACGCTTAAATGCGTCAAAGTGACGACTTTAGGGCCGCGTACGTTATACATTGTCCGGTCCAATGCGCGGATCCAGAGGGGGGACAGGGGGTCTGGACCCTTTAGCAATACTAGATCGAATCCCCTGAAATTCTCAGAACAACCAAGCCAGCATTCAACGTTTGGCCATCATCGGCACGCCAGCGAAACGCCATTAAAGGCGTTTCGCTGGCGGGCCGATGATGGCCCGCCTTTAGTGATATTTGGATACTCTCTCCCTTAAAAAAGAAAAAAAAAACGTTGTCAGAGTTCGGATCCAGATCAGATCCGAATGGAATTCAGGAAAGAATGTTTCGTCAATTTAAACATTTGGGCATGCGATAGAAAGCATGCAAAGCATCAATACTGTCGAATATCCGAAGCCGATGCGCACGAGAAGCATCTCCAGCACCGATACATGATATTTTTCGAGATTACAAGAGATTCGTATGCAAGCGCTAGTCTCTCTCTCTCTCTCTCTCTCTCTCTCTCTGCCACCTGCTTTCAAAGTTTGAAAATAGTTTGGATCCAGAAGGTCTCCGAGGTCTTGCCAAACCAAATCAGGGGCAAGAATCTCGGACGCAATAAATATACTGGGTCCGAGCAAGAATTAATGTCCGACTTTGCGTCCGATGCCTCGAAAGAATATAATTGAGCCGTGACACGAGATTTCCAACAATCAGCAAAGCCTCAGATCAGCCTGCGCATGTTCCCAGTCTGATCAGAGCCTTTGCTAGTCGCTTGAATATTCTATGAGTGTTCAGCTACTGACTGAACATCGTTTGAAGTTTGTAAGCTTAAAAGGAGGCTGCACCGGCTCGTCTGAGTCTACACTCGTCAGAATGCCACACTGTGTCGCGGCTCAATTTAAGATATATTGGCTTCGAGCCGATGCGTACGATACGCTGGGTACTTTCATATCTCAAAGAAAAGGAAAAATTCAGACAAGTTAGTACCACAAATCTAGTTTTTCATGCAAGCAGTGCGCCGTTTCATGCTCGAGTTCATTGAAATTTTTTTTTTCATGCAAACTCATGAAAAGGAGACACAGCTAGGCAATTATGTTTGGTGTGCTAAGTCCGTTTTCGTGCGCCAATTCCCACCGCGTGCTACCCGAGTCTTAAAACAACAACAACACGTGGTCTGATAGTCTGCTTCTTTGATCTCAAACCATGTCCGTGAACCATTACCCTGTCCCTTTGTCTGCTGCTGATACTATTAGCAGTACCGGACCCAGCCCCCCTCCCCCCCCCCCCCCCAAAGAGGCTGTGACAAACTAATTTAACAGACACATGAGACAGTTGGGCCCAGATCTGGCCCGACAAAATGTTTAATGTTTTGTTTTAGAAACAAAGGTGCTGATAAGACTGTGCGGTGCGCAGACTGATCTTCGCATGTAACAAAGTCGGGGTACATTCATCTACAGACGTGTGGTAAACAAAGCGAATTCCGAGATGTCCCCATCATCTCAAGGGCTTTACTGATTTTAAATTCACAGCCACGGCATGCATTTCTTCTATGTGTTTGTGGGCAGTTAAGGCGCTGGCGATTTTCCATGGATGCGCAGGCTCGTCTGAGCCTTCGCTGCTCGCATAGCTGGCTTATTTCATGAAATTAAATATGTAAATATTAAATTCATCAAGATGCAGAATCATGCTACAATCAATTTATTTCTTGGTACATGTATGTGCGTCTGTGCGTAGATTATACCGGTAATGCACTCGTAGGACCTTCCATGTGCAGTTTCATGAGGACAAACAGACACCGCTATCAGCTCAACAGTTTGTTAAAATATTCCATTTTGAGGAATTTGATTATTAACCGCTGACAAGTATTTTAAAGACAAAGTACGTAGATGTCTAGAATTCTTATTTGGCTCGAGTCTTCAACCACTTTAAACTTTGTTAGTGAGCGAGATCCTGACAAGATTGTGCAAACACACATGCTCTCCTGAGCCTTCGCTGATCACATCTGTCATAAGTACCAGCAGGGTCTTTACAAGCTCATATGGGGCTCCGCGCAAGTTGATTTCATGCTCGGGTCCAAGCTGTGTTCAAGAAAAGAGCACACGCATAGAATTCGAATGATAGAAGTGCCCTCCGTGTCGCACGTGGCTTGGACATATTGCTGAACTGGGAAATCCTTTAAAATGCTTAAAAGGGAGGGGAGGGGAGGGTAGGGCGTGTCCGTCGGATAGCCTGAGAATCACACATACTTAAGCCTTAAGTTAACGGTAATGTACCGTGAATAAAAATGAGATGAGTTCTTGCAGGCATATCGGTATATATTAAATACATGTATACTGTATGGCGGCTTCATTTTCCGCATTGGATGTCTCGGTGAGAAAAAACATGCGACTTGCACGATTTTCTCTGCATTTTGCACGAAACCGAATGACCCCTTGTGTTCCAAACGTCCACCGCAATCACTATACATCAACTTATTTCATTCTCCTAAGTGATCCTCTCATTTTCTGCAACTCTCTCTCTTTAGAAAAAACGAGTACGTGTCACAACACAATATGCGTGTGTCAACGTGCATATTTCACGAACAAATAGCTGAATCGCGACCTCTGGTCATAAATAATGATCTCAGCCATTTGGGTGAATACATATACTCAGTAGGGTTAGTCAAAGCAGTTTCAGAATCGTTGCAGGAACTTGTCCGTGCATCAAGTTCGTCAATGCTGGTGACCTTCAATAATGTATAACGTCGCGCGCTGGCAAGCGAAATAGAACGTCACGTGCCAGATTACCCATCTAAGTAGAATCCAAATGTCGCTCCCGCTCACGTGCTGTACGGTAGAAGTATACCGAACACAGATGGGACAATCAGATAAACGGACATCGGTTTTCCGCCGAAAATAACGTGTGTTCGTAATTTTAGAAATTCATTTTTCTGAAAAAGGTCAGTGTTCGATTTTTTAGGATGTTTTAAAAATTATTTTCGGCGCTAATTTTAGGTGTTCGTAATTTTAGAGTGTTCGAAATTTTAGAACATTTACCGTAAGCATTGCTTATTGACTTTTTTCATTTAAACATATTTTATTTGATAAACACTTTATATGTGTAGAAACAAGAGCATACATGCTAATCTATTACAGAGTTTATAACTGGGATTCAGAAAGAAGTCGGTGGTCTAGAATATTAAATGAAATATTGAACAACCTTGATAATTCAAACTCCAATACTTTGAAGTACCAACTATGTAAAATTAATTTTGAGATGTACTGGTATCAGATTATAGGGGATATTTATGAACCATTTTAATTATTTCCTCTCAAAACATGTTCGGGGGGCTTAAAAGGAAATTCTTAGCGAGACACATTTCTTTTAAGCACCCAGAACATATGCTTTGATAAGAAATACTGACAAACTGTGCTCCTAAGGACTACGAATTAACAAGATTTACAGAATATGACCAGTATCCTCGGAAGTGCATCCATTTTCAAATTGTGATATTTACCCAGAAATTTGGTTGGAGAAAGTGAATCCTTTCAAAAAATTTAAATATTTTTATGTGTTTATCAAAGATAACTGATCAACAATAAATAACTCACTAATTCTTGCTTTTTCTTTTAAAATTGATGTTCTTTTTGTTCCATCTCTAGCCTATAGTTTATGTATATCATATCAAAAACAAAATTAAAATGTTTGTCGTCAACTTTGCATTTTTTACACTTTACTTGAAATAAAAGCCAATTCATGATGACAATTTAAAATTCCTCTATGTATTTGTGTAACTATGATATATGGTCAATGTTCTAACAGTTTCCAACACTTTTCTCTTTCTGTTCTCAAAAGAATTCTGGTTTTCAGGGCTACAACTCACAAAATGCTTGTTAGAAAAGCAAACAGGGAAGAGGGAGCACAGTGGCTCATTGGTAGCGTGCTTTTTACTCGAGAACAAGGGGTTCAGGTTCGAGCCTCACTGGCGTCGCTGTGTTGTGTCCTTGAGCAAGACACATTAATCCTTTTTTAGTACTGGTTCAACCCTTGGAAGACCCATCCAGACATGACTGAAAAATTGTCGACTGGGACGTAAAGAATCGAATAAAAAAAAAAAAAAAAAAAAAAAAAAAAAAGGAAGACCCTGTTCAGACTGCTCTGGGTCTGCCCTGTTTGTATAGGCTTTTGTGGCTGGCAGCTTCTGTTCGAAATTTTAGAAAATTATCTCAAAATTTCTTTTTTCTTTACAGAGAAAACATTGCTTATTAGATGTGACTCCACACAATGTTGACCGATTGAACTACGCACAGTTTTACCCTATAGTCGTCTTTCTGAAGGCCGACTCTAAAAACACAGTGAAGGAATTACGGACCCGCTGGGTGAAGAGTTCAAGTAAGCCGCCGAAGAAATACTACGAACAAAGTCTGAAACTGGACAAACTGTATCAACATCTCTTTACTGGTGAGTTTGTACAACATTTAAAAATATACTGAGGGAAAAAGTTTAGCAATTAGTCATAATGGGGTTTCCCATAGGCGATCTTTGAAGCATTAGATCTTTTTAATTAGCAGGTTCGCAAACATGTCAGTTGTTTGAAAATGCCCTAATGGCTACCCGCAAGTGGTCAAAAGAAACAAAACCGGCCTTCATAATGAGGATTTGATCTGCTGAGTATTTTAATCTCAAACGTTATTCAATTGAAAGGGAGGTAATTTGGAAAACTACGATTTTCAACTAAAAACTGAACAAAAAGGGTGAACATAACATTCAGTTTTGGATCTAAACAGCTGACAGAAAAATGAAACTTTTAGTCGAAAACTATTTGCACTATTGCCAGATAAGCTGTTTTAGCAAGGGGGAATAAAATCAGACTGCATTATGTGAAATGTCAATCTGGTAATTTCATCGTACTCGTGTACGTTTGTCAACATATATTTTTGACACTTTGAGATTAAAAGTCCTATTTCTTCTAAACTGTGAATCCCCAAAGTATATTGCTAAACTTTTTTCCCTCAGTATATGACAATAAATGTATAGTAAACCTGTCATAAGCGGCCACTCAAAAACAAGACCAAAAATTGGTTTTTATTAAGACCGATTATCGCTTAATGCAGGTCAAAAATATTGCAGAATGCTCCAAGGGGAGCATTCTGCAATACTTTTGACCTTCATTAAGCTACCATTTGTCATTAAGACCTTTGTTTTGTTTATTTTATATGGCCGTTTAAAACAGGTTTACTGTATTATAAGAATCTATAATTGGTGTGAGAGTGGGATAGCAAAATCCGTCCAATTTTATGGTTATTTTCCTATGATTCCTTTGTAAAATTCCATGATAAAAGATTTGGGAGCCACAAGATGTCAGTATTTTATCAGAATTAGTGTTATAATGAGGTGTGTTATATAGAGACTGCACAGTATCATGAAAATTTGACAAAAGAATTTTTTTATCAGTTACCATTTATATTTACTACAGCGTTGCACATTGCCTGATAAACGTTGTCTATCTCACGGCATGTGCCTTTATCAGGTCATGATGACATTGCACTTTTTGAATCGCGTCACCAATGATGCTGAATCAACACAAAAAAATGATCATTATGTTATATGTCATAGTTTGAAGAGTGAATCAACTTGGTAAGCTGATAAATATAATACCAGGTTCACGTCTTTTGATACCAAGTTTTAAGGGAGCGCAGTGGCTCAGTGGTAGAGTGCTTGACTCGAGACCAAAGGGCCGCGGGTTCGAGCCTCACCGGCGTCACTGTGTTGTGGTCCTTGAGCAAGACACATTTATCCTAGCACATTTATCCTAGCTTAGTACTGGTTCAACCCAGGAAGAACCGTCCCTATATAACTGAAAGATTGTTGATGGGACGTAAAGAATCAAATCAAACAAACAAATATCAAGTTTACCAGGCTCGGCTGAGAACCCATGTTGAATCGCTTGGCAAGCCTCGGGATGTCAACAAGTGTTCTCGAAGCCTTGCCTGGTAAACTTGATATCAAAAGACACTCACCTAGTATTCTCTACATATACATAGTTACAGCATAGTGTTCTTTGTACATTTATATCTGTTCTAGGGCAAGTAAAACATTCTTTGGACAAGTGCATTTAAGTCATTTACTTGTCCCTGGGCAAGTATCAGATTTTGCTATTTTCACACCCCTGGTACATATTGTAAATTTGTGTTAAACAGGACAAAAATTGGCAAACCCAGTTCCTCAAAATGATGTACTGAGTAAAACCCTTATCTGAAATTGTGCTTTACATGTTTTCTTTTCCTTCGTAGCCATGGTGACCCACAATAGTTCTGATGCTTGGTACAAGAAGTTACATGAAATGATAGATTTACAACAACAGCAGCAGATCTGGATGTCAGAGAGAAAGGTATGTATCAGTTACCATGGAAACCACTAAAAACTGTGTAACAGTGTGTGAAGAAAGGGCTTGGAAACTTCTTTACTGGTCCCTGGAAGATCATTTCTGTGACGTCATGTTATTGTAGTGGCCACTGCTACCACAGGCCCCATCACCCCTTATTTCTTTATCCCCTAGTGTCATCTGCTGTTAAAGTTTCCAAACAGTTTTGACCCAGTCAGGCCCAACAAAACGTAGAGCCTGATCTGGATCCAATCTGTGTTACTCAGATGGTAATCCTGAAATAATTTTTCTAAAAAGTTGATTTTGAAAAAATCAGCAGACGTCACAAAGCATGAAAAATTTCCCAGCGGGCAAAGAGTTAACTCTGCATGCAGAGAAATTTTCATGTTTTGTCATCTGCTGACTTTTTGTGTCACTTGTGAAGCTTGGAAGGAGGCGATACTGACCTTGACACCAGTTGACCTCTAGATGATCTTATATTATAATTTGATATTTGATGCCAGCTGATGAGGATATCTGTGATGTTTATACAATTCCAATGCCTGCACAGATTGCTTATGGCATTAAAGAGATGTTGACCTTGACATTAGTTGACCTCTAGATGACCTTGTAGTTAATAATGTGTTATTCAATTTCAGCCTGATGAAGATATCAGTGACGACTATCTCTTTCCAATGTCTGCTCGTATGGCCTATGGTGGAGAAAGAACAAGTGACCTTGACATTAGCCGACCCTTAGATGACCTTAGTTTATCACCCACACATAAGAAACGTTTACTAGTCCGATCATCATCCGATCCAAGTGTGAACACTACAGACAAGATTCCTGGAATACCACCATACCCAGATCCTCCAAGATATCAGAGGTCACCAAAGGTCAGTAAACTTCAATTTTTAGTGTCATTGAAAAATTAATAGTAGTTATAAACTGTTTTACAGCATTGGAACTTTTCTTTTTGGTGTTTACATTCAAATTTCATTAATTCCAAGTCCTTGGGACCAGGGCTTTGACTTCAGTAGTTTGAATTAAAGAGTGGTTAATTTAGGTGATAACTGTATTCAAAATTTTCTTTTTTTGGGGCGGTATATCATTTGATAAATGGTGGGGAGCTTAGAGCTGAACCCCTCCAAGTGAACATTTTGAATATGAGCCGCAACATGTGATTTCCAACAATTTGGCATTTTGACAAGTGTAGACTCAGACGAGCCTGTGAAGCCTCCTTTTAAGCTTAGAAACTCCAAATGATGTTCAACCAGTAGCTTAACAATCATAGAATATTCAAGCGACTAGCAAAGACTCTGATCAAACTGCGCGTATGCGCAGGCTGATCTGGGGCTTTGCTGGTTGCACATACCACATTGTTGGAAATCACATGTCGTGGTTATCCCTTTTCTGATGCATGCACTTCTGGGCTTGTTTACTGTAAAAAAATCTTTGTTTGGTCTCAAATCAGAGCCTTGCAAGCCGCTTAAAGCCCCATGTCATCCAATGAAATGTGACATAATTAATGATGTGGAACTATAAACTATTTCCAACAGTATATCACAGGATATACTGTCTCAAATTTCTAACATTATCTAATGAGATTTTGTGTTACATTAGTAATAACATTTAATTGGAATAAAACGTAATTCCCCAAAAGCATTATTTTCAATTTTTTCTAACAAAACATGTTTTGGGTGCTGTAACGAAACAGTGTCTCACTTTGCCTTGAAAAGTTTCGGGGAGAACACTCCCAGGCCTTCAAAAGTACTTGAATTTAATTGTAGGACTCTTAAGTCAGAATCAGTTTATTTTGCCATTTATTTGATGTAGCATTTGCAACCATTTTATGCTAATAACACATTTGCCTAGAACTTGAGAAGTTGAATTGTAAAGTGTACAGTAAATGTATATCAGTATTTCCCTTATTTTCCTTAACTCTGCTACCAGTGTCGTCTGCTGATAACCTTTGCAAACAGTTTGGACCCAGATCAGGCCTGACAACATGTCCAGCCTGTTCTGGATCCAAATGTTTGACAATCTGATGGTATTTCTGAAAGAATGTTTTGAAAAAGTTAATTTTGAAAAAAATCAGCAGACGACATAAAAGAAAGCAAAATTTCTCTGTAGGCAAATAGGTAAAGCAAGTAAGGGTGCAAAGATCAGGAATCGATACAACCAAGTACCACACCCGACCCAGGACACTAACGGGAAAGTGACAAACTCACAGTCAGACACCACAAACGAGAGCCAAGAGGTCAGCCCTTTCCCAGCAGGTGACTACAAGGCACATATAAACAGACACGCACAAAGGCACAGCAAACACAAGACAGAAAAAACTTAAAAGATCCACAAAAGAAGTACCGCCTTGGAACAGTCAGTAAAACAAACTATAGGAGTAAAATCTTAGGTTTTGACTACTTTATTTTGTATATTTACAGCTTTCATATGATGGTCCAGGAAATTACCAAGATATGGGACCACAAGATGGTGAGTACTGCTTTGCATGCTGGGATTTTTTCTGGATTTTTTGTTGTCTGCTGATTTTTTTTCAAAATAAACTTTTTTGAAAAATTCTTTCAGGAATACCATTGCAATCTTTTCATTGACGCCATTGGCGACCTTGCCCAAAAATTGTCCAGGTTTTTTCTCTCCAAAATGTTCAAAGCTCTATAGCTATAAAATGCATGGATCAAATAGAATGAAAACAATAAAGAATGTTGCCTTATTCATGTTATTTTCAGATGGTACAAAAAGCACAATAATATGTTGGTCAGAAGAAGCAAAGTTTTTTTTTCTAATAAACATGAAATGCATTGAAGTTTATGTAATTTCTGATGTTATGGAATTACTTTTTGTATAATGTGTAAGTAAATAAGTGTTAAATTTAAACCTTTCAGATATTTATTCTCAGCGATCAGAGGACCGCTACTACCCTTCCTACTACTTTGATCAGCTTCAAGCTGACCGGCGACATAACCGTGCCAATATCGACCCCTATGCAACACTCACGCCTAGCGAGAGATTACGAGGTCGACTGCCGTCTGAAGAACAGTGGTATGATAGCTTTGGTGACCGAGGTCAGCAGAAGTTCGACAGCGAACCGTCATATTCTCGAGTAGATACGAGACATCGTCAACAATCACCGAATCACCCTTCATCACCGACAGCGATGACATCACCATATGCATCACCTCCACAGCCTCATTCTCAGCCTCATGAACAAAGAGTAAGTCACATGTTACACCGTAGTTGACCTCATAACACCACATGGTCTTATAGGCCTGCACTCAGTACTTTATAGGCTGTTTTCACTATACAAGCCAAGGGTGCAGTTTCATTATAAAGATGGAGATATGGTGTTTATGAAAACAGTGCAGATCCTGATCAGCTGGCTTCATCAGAAGCCAGATGATCTGGATCTACACTGTTTATCAAGACGGGTCTAGAACTTCCAATAAGCTATGTACACAGTGGTCTTATTAGTTCAAATACAGCTACTTATTAATTCTGGTATTTTCAGTATAAATTTGATAGTGTATCCTTCAGGTAAATATGGCATGATATATTGGCAAAATAATTATCCTAGGATATAAATTACATACATTTAAATGTAGGAGTTAGCAGTTCTCTAATTTTCAGTATAAAAATTGACAGATTAGCTGTCTGGGAAATTTATGACAGACAGACCTTAGAGAGATATTTTGATGCCACTCTGTCATAAAAAATAGAAATTTTTGCCAATTTTTTTAAAGGGCTTTGATGCATGTTTCTATATTCAGTTAGCTTTAGCCTTTAAATTTTAAAGCTCGATTTATCAAGATGAAATTCTACTTTTCATTTACAGCCATACAACGACAACTCATCCTACTCTAGCGACTCATTCACAAAATATACGTCAAATCCTGCCAACCGTCACGATGACTCGAAGCTACGAGAGAAGATGGGAGAGGTGAACCCACGTCTCGGTGGCTTGCGGTCGAACGACCCGTACCGGTTTACTCGAAGCACAGCGAACAAAGTCAGCACCAGCAACATAGATAAATCAAAACTCTCTGATCTCTCAGCGAAATATAGGTAAGTCATTTTTCCATGTTTTACTGTAAAGTCAGGGCTCTCGACCATGCGATTTTGGGGTTGAAATTCAGCCCCATTCCCAATGCCAAAAAGTATGTTTTTTGCCAATTCCAGACAAAAAATCCCAATTTGACAATTTGTTACATAATTACAATTTCACAGGATAATGGAATACAATCACACTTGCTTCTTTCTCTCCCTTTTCTCATAGTACACTAATTAACATTCATTATAGCATTATATTTGTTTGGAGAAACATATATAAGATTGGTCCCAGAAAACTGCAGAAACTGTCTAATACTAACAATTACATTATATATCAAGAAAAAAGGTAAGTTTAATTATTTGAATCATTCTAGCAATGGAAATGTCATACATAAGGACAATGTCAAATTTCCCAATTTTAGTCAAAATGCCGCTAATTTTCCCAATTCAGTGGGCTCGGCCCCATTCCCAAAAAGGTGTGTGAGAGCCCTGACAGTCATAAGCATGTGCAGGTTGGTCTGGGATATCATTATCTGTACATTTGTGTATGCCTGGAGGCTTTAAATTAATCATCGTTAATCATAAATGGTGGATGTTTAAATGTAATAACTTCAGGTATGTAACAACCTGTCAACAAGTCAGTAGGGTACAGGCTGAGGTCTTGGACTCCAGGTCTCAAGGTTATAAAAAAAGAAAAAAAATCATTCTCATCTCAGCTGAGCATAAGATTTCTATCACTCATAAAAACTAAAATTCTGAAAATAAGAGATTTCCTGCTTTCAAACTTTCAGATGTTGTATTTATCAGGCTAATAAATGTTGAGATCTCAACAATTGATGGCATTTTGACATTTATGAGTGTGATAAATTTCATGCTCAGTTAAGTTGAGCATGAATTTGTTTTATAATCTTGTGGCCGCATATGTTAATATAATTAGGAACATTTCAACATCCATATGCTGGAGTTGTAACATTTAAACATTTAAACGTCTTCCATCATAAATTAGTAGTTCTAAGACTCCATCAATATCATGTTTTCAAGAACATGATAAAAGAAAGTAATTAATAGTGTTTTGGAGACAATTCCTGTAAGGGAGTTTATTTCTGAATCTTCTGCTATGCATTTTTGAACCCATCAATATAGAAAAGACTATTTTTTTCGTTTCTGAGACTGGCAGCCTCAGACCAAATTTTTTGTATGTAATCAAATGACAATTTATAGCAGCCCCAAATTAATTTCTTGCTTCTTTTGGATTTTCTAAATAAATTCTTTGAACTTTTTGAAACTGCAACTATTTGTTAGCACTTCTTAAAGTGTTATGACCAAATCTAAACAAAATTACTCCTGTATTCACCAAGTGCATGATAGAACTTGTGAACAAGCTTTCATGGTTGATCATTCATATCTACTCATAACCATATTGCATTATTTGAAAGTTTAATGCCCCTACCATTTTCAGTTGGGGTTGGGGCATATGGGTGGGGGCATATAGCATCCTCATTGTACGTACATCCCATCCTGTATGTCCCATCCCATACAAGACTTTCTCTCATACAATGGCCCTGGGCAGGGGCATCAGTGTCACATCAACACGTTTCTAGTTCTGATCTTAAATGTCTTATCACTTGTCAGAATAGAGAGTTTGTTTGAGGATATATTCAGGCCTCCAGATAAGAGTGCGTATTGGAAATTTTCTTCGTTTCTCACCCAAAACATATGTTGTGGGTACTCAAAAGAACCGCAAGAATGAGACGGTTCTTTTGAGCACCCAAAACACATGTTTAAATTGATGGGTAAGGAAATTATTTACGCTCATAAAATTTCCTTATCTGGGCCTTAGATGTATTATACAATTTTTATCACAGTTTTCATTTTTTGTCTACCATACCTCGGCACTGCTTGCGCTTGCAGCCTTGCCTAAGAATCTGACCCACAGTATGAGAAAATGTTCATTCTGTTAAAGTAGGGATCATACAATAAAAACAGTTTTTTTAAGCCTTAGCTACTATTTGTCCAGGCATGTCTGGTGTTTTTTTGTTGGCCTGCCTTAGAATGGACCTTTTCTTGTATTACCGCTTACCTTTGTATTTCCATATGTTGTATACTGTATGCATGCTTATTGTATCTGCATTTGAAACAGAGTTCATTCTTACTCCAGAAGCAGAATTTAAATTAATCTGAGCAAGTATAAGCTTTTAAAATGGAAAGAGTAATTATAGTTGATGCATCACATCTCAGCCATGCTTTAAGTTTTACTGGGCAGGCATAAACTAAAGCGGTTAGCAAGTACAGAAAACCTGTCTTTAGCGGCCACTCAAAAACAGACATAACAAAGGTCTTAAAGACAAATGGTAGCTAAATGAAGGTCAAAAGTATTGTGCAGAATGCTCTCATTGGAGCATTCTGCAATGCTTGACCTGCATTAAGCGGTAATTGATCTTGAAAACCAATTTTGGTCTTATTGAGTGGCCGCTTAAGACAGGTTTTACTGTATTCAATTCACTCAACTGTGCTAACCTATTAGTACAACGAAATTGTCAAAATTCTAGAAACGGTGTAGGTCCAATCAGCAGCTGCTGGCTTCTGGCGGAGACTGATCTGGGTCCAAACTGTTTGCAAAAGTCACCAGCAAAAGACGCTAGCAGACAGAGTTTTAACTTTCGATTTTTTAAGAAATATTGTACTGGGGTACCTGACCCAGCCTTAAAAATAGTATTAGCATTTTGAGCTCTCAACAAGTAATAGAGCAATGTAAGCTTTTGAAATATAAACAAGTATTAGCTTTTAAAATCTTCTGGAGCTGCAGAAAGAACTCTGTAAATGTATGCCAGTACCTTGCTTTACATATTATTACCCCACCCACCTCCTTCCCCTTTACAGAAAGGATGAACCCTCCTCATCACGAGTCAAAGCGGGACCAAAATCTCCTTCAGCCACCCCACAGTCCCCGGGGGTGGAATCAGGGGTCACAGATCATCATCCGCCAAAACGGAAAGAACCGCCACCAGTTCCGGTGAAAACTTACAAAGATCGTGGCATTGAACCTGATGATCAGAAAATACAGAACTATGAAACTAAGTCTCGGTAAGTTGCTTAGAGGTCAGCACACATACAATACTAGAGATAAGCAGGCAGCCAGTTATTCAATTTTAAGCATTAAATTATGATTATTTTCTTGTCCATCAGTATATTGGGAGCGCAATGGCTCAGTGGTAGAGGGTTTGAATCGGGATCGAGGAGCCGCAGGTTCGAGCCTCACCTGCATTGTGTCCATGAGCAAGAAACATTAATCCTAGCTTAGTACTGGTTCAACCCAGAAAGACCCCTCCTTTTATAACGGAAAATTGTTGATGGGACGTAAAGAATCAAATCAAACAAAACAAACTCTTATCCATCAGTATAAACATGTGTTTTGGGTGCTCAAAAGAACCATCTCATTGAGATGGTTCTTTCTAGTACCCACAACATATGTTTTTGTTGAGAAATGAAAAAATAAAAAGATTATTTATGCGCTCTATCTGAATGTCTGACTAACTATTTTCAATGCATTTTCAGCCATATTGAACATAAAATTCAATTGTTAACTTATAGTTCCAGAAAAGCAAAGCATTTGAGCTTAACTCTTTGCCTGCTGGATAATTTTTCATGATTTTTTTGTTATCTTGCTGATTTTTTTCAAAATTAACTTTTTCAAAAAATTCTTTCAGGAACACTTTCAGAGTGTCAAACAGTTTGGATCCAGATCAGGACCGACATTTCTGTCAGTCCTGATCTGGGTTCAAACTGTTTGCAAAGGTTATCAGTAGATGACCAAAATCACCACTAACAAGGCAAAGAGTTCAAGTTACTTTTTTTCTTGCATTTGAAAGTAGATGCAGCTTTGAGATTGGCATGTTTTGTTATTTTTGCATTTTCGCATGATTTGTTTTTGATTAAATGTGTATGCATTTTTTTTATCAAGAATGATTCTTTAAGTTCCAATCTCCTTTAAATGAGCGTTTTTCATTTAACACAATTCAATTTTATTTCTATCACCAAATTTAAATTATCAGCCATAGTGAAATGTAAATGATATCAGATGGGTAGTTGAATATTTGCCTTGGATGAAAAATGCTTGTTTTACAGAAAAAATGTCTTTAATTGAGCATATGCATGTTATTTCAAATTGATTGTAAGCAACAAAAGTTTAGGTACTTGAATATTGAGAGAAAAACCTGGAGTTTCCAGCTTAGTTTCAGGGTTTGCACAGGCTTGAAAAGTACTTGAATTTAGAGGGCTTTCTTGAAAGGTCCTTGACAATTAAATCTGCCTTGAAAAGTATTGGAAAAACGCTCAAAAGCCTTGAAAAGTCCTTGAATTCTACTATTTTCTGTAGGACTTAGCACTGTTGATAGAGACCTAAATCATTATAAAATTGTTGTGTCTTCATTTGGTGCAGTATTCGCACAACAATTTTATACTAATTTTCCAGTAGTAATGTCTCCAGTATCTCAGTCTAGCATTTCTGAAGTAGAATTTTAACACTTAGATCAGTATTTTTTTTATTAACTTTAAGTCCTTGAAAACTGTTGGAGAGGCTCATAGAAATCCTTGAAAAGTCCTTGAATTTTACTCATACTTGCCTGTATGAACCCTGAGTCTTAATTTTAACCCTTTTGCCAGAGGTAAAAGGTGTAGAAACTAGACAAAGGTATCCACTGATTGCAAACATCAACATTGATCAAAAGTTGACATAAATACCAAACACCCCTTAAAATGAAAATGACTTGACAAATTGTTATGGACGAGATAGTCCATTTATCAAAATGGGACCCTTTGCAGTAATATACCAATCAATCCTTAACCCATATAAGCCTAGCATCCTTTTTGTGGATCATAGGCAAACAGTGCAGACCCAGATCAGACACCGCTGAATGCGGCATCTGATCAGGGTCTGCACTATTTGGGTACAGAATGTTCTACTAAAATTTTGAAGAAGAAAAAGAAAAGTACCACCCAACACCCCTAAAATTGGAAATGGGCTCATCCTACTGATAAGGGTGGGCAAGTCCATACCGCTGAAATGAGTTAAAATGAAAATGTACTTTTCAAGTTGTTAACAATGTCCATGAATATTTTGCTTTCAAATGTGACCCCTTGCAATAGATAATAGACTATCAATATTAAAAAGCGAAACAGGTTTGAAGATATCATTAGGCATGAATTTATCTTAAACACATGGATAGAATAGAGCTTATCTATAAATGCAACAGGCTATGAAGCCTATGAAGACAACCCATAAGATTAGTACTGTCATGGAAGCTTCCTCAAGAAAAGGTTTCATTGAAAAAATGCGTACCATATACAAAATTACTTTAAGTTCTTATATTTTGCGAGACAGTCCCCATAAGGAGCATATTCTTTTCTTTAAGAGTAGCCCCTATAAGGATAGAAAAAACTTTAAAAGGCATTAAGTTGAAAAAAATGCCAAAATTAAGCTTCTCCAATATGCCAGTTCTTTTAAAATTGCCAAATTTTGATGCCGCGAATATTAAGTATGTTACAGTACCCAGCAAGCAAAGAATTAAGGATAAATATAGTAACAAGTAATAACAGAGTATAACAGATAAAGCAGGGTAACAGAGCATGCTATTTATGTTTTTCTCTTCATTTTTGTCATATTTGCTTTAGAAATCAGGTTCTTGAATCATAATCCAACATCTGTTGTCAGAAAGCCTAATTAGCTGGTACATTCAGAAAATATACTTTAAAAAAGGAAATTTAAGGCCAATTCATCTGAAATATCTAGCCTTTTTTTTCTCCAAAAGAAGTCAGAGAATTGTCATCAACAGCAATATCATTGATCCTTTATGCAGGAGTGCGGTGACTCAGTGGTAGTGTGCTTGACTCGAGATCGAGGGCCACCAGAGGCACTGCATTATATCCTCTGCTTAGTACTGGTTTCACCCAGGAAGACCTGTCCCGACATGACTGAAAAATTGTTGACTGTGGGATGTAAAGAATCAAATCCAACCATGATCCTTTATGCCTTATATTTCATTGTTATTTTCAGCGTCTATTAGTTAGTAGCTTAACCAGCTTTAGCTATCCACTGTTATGTAGCTGTACTAACACCCTAGTTTTGCTTTGTAGGACATATACCCAGGCTGACTCTAACATGTACACAGCATTACCAAGGGGAGATAATCAAAATGTAAGAATGCAGCAGGAGCATTATTCACCACAAATGGCAGTCAGTCCAAGTGATCATTATAAAGCTGAGGACCCATACGAATGGGTTGCTCCCCGTAAATCTGCGGGGTCGGTCAATCCGAGGTATGCAGGGAGAGTGACAGTTGGGCATGTCAGTGAAGGGGACAGAGTAAGGGTCACTAATCAGTACAGCCCCTCGGGGAGATCCTTCATGAATCAGATGTACATGGACCATTCCGAGTTGCAGAGAATGAAACAGCAGTCCCAAGGAGAGGGTTACCGTAGCAACAGAGATCTTGGTTACCATGGCAGCAAGGAAGGATTTCTAAGGGAGCAGGCATATACGGGGGCCAGTGAACGACCCAGGTGAGGCTGATTGCATGGTGTGGTGTCCATGTAAACAGGTGGTTGGGTCTTCTGATGTAACCTCTCTAGCACCCTATGTAATCGGGGAAATTACTCTTGGGACGAGTTTGAGGAAGCTCTGTATCCTACAAATCAATAGATATTTATACATTTATACCCCCCGCAAACTTTGTTTGTGGTGGGTATACTGTTTTCACGTTGTCCGTGCGTGCGTGTGTGTGTGCGTGCGTCCGTCCGTCCGTAACGTTTTGTTTCCTTAATATCTTGAAGAGTCATTGCTGGATTTTCATCAAACCTTGCAAACATGTTCATATATGCAAGACAAATACTTTAGACAAAAAAGTAAGGGCTAGGGGCCAATTCTATTAGAGTTATTTCCCTTTGTAGTTCTAAATGGCTTTTAATATAGGGTTTTATGCTTATGCTATTATAGGCCATATATGGGCCGTTCAACTCCTACAGCTTTTGATGGAACAATTTGATACTTTTCCTATGCAATGTAGACACATTGAACATGTGCATGAAGGAGTTTGGTTTAGTAAAAATAATTTTTGATAAAATGACAGCTGCAACAACTTAGACAATTTATCCCTGATAAGGCTTTTGTATATGCATAGATGGTGCCTTCATGGGCTGATCAACTCCTACCACAGCTTTTGATGGAGCAATTTGATACTTTGTCTATACAATGTAGACACATTGAACATATGCATGAAGGAGTTTGGTTCAGAAAAATAATTTTTTACAAAATGACAGTTGTGTGAACATAGGCAATTTTTCCCTAATAAGGCTTTTGTATATTCATAGATGGTGCCTTCAAGGGCTGATCAACTCCTACTACAGCTTTTAATGGAACAATTTGATACTTTGCCTATACAATATAGACACATTGAACATATGTATGAAGGAGTCTAGTTGAAAAAAATCAATTTTTGACAAAGTGACAGCAGTGTGAACTTAGACAATTATTCCATTATATGGCTTTTGTATATGCATGGATAGTGCCTTTATGGGCCAATCAACTCCTACCACAGCTTTTGATGGAGCAATTTGATACTTGGCAGATACAATGTAGAGACATTGAACATATGCATGAAGGAGTTTATAATTTTGTTCATGAAGGAGTCTGGTTGAAAAAAATTAATTTTTGACAAAGTGACAGCTGTGTGAACTTAGACAATTATTCCCTTATATGGCTTTTGTATATGCATGGATAGTGCCTTTATGGGCCAATCAACTCCTACCACAGCTTTTGATGGAGCAATTTGATACTTGGCAGATATAATGTAGAGACATTGAACATATGCATGAAGGAATTTATAATTTTGTTTGCACAGATTCTACTGAAATCTTCTTTTCAAAACTAAGGTCAGCTGGTTCGAACTATAACTTGCCAAGTTTTTTCACTGACTCTTACTGTGCGGGGGGTATCTAATAAGCATTGCTTATTGACTTTTTTCATTTTAGCAAAATGATTTCTCTATTTCTCTAGATTTCTCTATTTATTTATAAGGGGGAATCGGGTAACATCTGAAACAAAAAGTCACTGATAAAGGAAAAAAACAAAGCAAAAAAATTGAAAAGAATGCTTAAGAATGAGAGAAGTTTTCAATCCCAAAATAGCAATGTTTTCCTTAACCCTTACCATGCTGAACACTGATATACCCTGTTTTGAAAACCGAGTAGATCCAGATCAGCTAGCTTCTGAGAAGCTAGCTGATCAGAATCTACACTGTTTTCCAACCTGCTTGTAAATACCTGCTATTAAAATAACTGGAATCCTATCCTATGACTTAGTTAAATAAAAATTTGGGAGGAGTGTAGTTTGTAGAAATATTGCTTTTGTCAAGGGGCATCTACCTTTTACAGAAGTAAAAAAAAACCAAAAAAAATGAGGGATCCACGGTATGTTCTATATCATTATTATTGTCAATCATACATAGCCTTATGGACAAGACACAGTGTTTTATGTAAGGGTTGGAAATTATGAGAGCAAATTTTTACAATCCATTATAGTATATAGTATAAAATAGTTGGGTTTATATATAATATAGATAACTATTGTGTAATATAATAGAATTATAATTATATCTGTTTCCTTATATACATGTTATTTGTTTCTGAATGTTCGTTATTTTTGTAATAAAATATTTGAAAGATTTTTATTTTTCTTATTTCAAAATTGTGAGTTATCATGGTCCACCTGAATGTTTTCAAACCAATTGGGATAGTCCATTGTATATTTTGAGGGGTCACAGATTTTAAATTAAAAAAAAAAAATGTATTTCTTTCTCTGGAGATTTTGTCTCTTCAAACAGAGCAGACACTGATGAAATGTCTACGCTTTCATTTCAGAGAAAGAAATGCAATTTTATTTGGAAATTGTAAACTAAGACCCCTCAATATATATAATGGACCATCCCAAGTTTATTCTATCATATCATAAGTCTGTAAAGGGGTTAAATGAGTTGAGAAAAATAGATAAAAGGTGAGGCTTGACAAGTATTTTATTACTTTTTCACAACAAAATAAATTCAATAAGACAGAAGCATGAATGTTAGATTCTATTTATCAAATGACACAAACATGTACTTTGAAATTGTGTTTTTGGCATGCAAAGCTCAAGATTTTGGTGGCATTGTTGTGACCCTCATGACATTACATAATGTTACTAAATATGTAAACTGCTTGTTTTATCAATTTTAATTCGTGACGTTATATCACTCCCAGATGGGATGTCACATGATAAAGGTAATTTCATTATCATGTCGGGGTTGGAGAAGTATTTCATTCAATATTTGAGCTAAATGCTGCACATTCATTTTAAAGTTAAATTTCATTATTTTTAAAACCCATTGTTTTACGAATGGTTCACACGCAATGTTGTTATTTGGAGCACGCCATTGCATTTATCAGTTTAAAATCATTGGTGTAACATATCACTCGAATAGAATAGTGTTAAAGAAATGGGTGAAAGTTTTCAGGGTTAATCCTGAATTCAGGATTTTGAGGCTGACTTTCCTCAAAATACTGAATTAGGCAGATTATAACAGCTTTTTATAATAAGTTTATCTGACAACAATTGACCATTTAAACTTGAAATTGTTATTTTTTTGTAGGCATACAGATAGTTTTAAGATTTGAATTTCAAAAGTTCAGGATTTTGAAAATTTTAAACTTTCGACCATGAAAAGAAATATTTTATTGAACAAAAATTGTTTTGTTAAATTCTAGGTACAAGGAACATAGACACTCACAAATTATTGCTTCCAGGTATAAGTAAATGCATGCAAATTACGAAGTGTGTTGTGGTTTGGTTTGGTTTACTTTTTTGTTTGGCAAAGGGCTGAGAAATGGGAATCCAGTACTTTTGCAGAGAGCAATTGCTAAGTTGGTAGAGTCACTAGAGTGTTATACTTGGAAACGAAGAGTTGCTAGTTCGAGACTCTTTGCTATGAAGTCAGTTTGGTGTGTCCTTGAGCAAGACACTTAATATGCTGCTAGTACTGGTTCAACCCAGGAAGACAGGAAAACATCCCAACATGATTGAAAACTTGTTGACTGGGATGTAAAGCATCAAAACAAAATATCTTCGAGTAGCTACATATTTTTTAATGTCCCAGCTTTGATAAAGTTGAGAGGATCTATTGCTTTCGGCTTGTCAATCCTAAGATCCATCTGTTCATCATGAGTACCTTGTAAGCATCCTTGAAAAACTCGGCATGAAATGGGCCGTGACGTGAGAAAATCTGACTTTGTGATTATCGACCAAGTGAGATTCAAACTAGCCTGCTCAGCTACAGAAACTAACTATAAAATTGAAATTTTGCTCATAGCAAGTCTAGATATGATACTTTCCAATAAGCCAATAACAAAGGTGCTGATCAGACTGGGAGCATGGGTAGGCTAGTCTGGGCCTTTGTTGTTTGCAGACCCCAAAGATGGGTTTTCACATGTAGTGGCCCAGATTTAGAGGCCCAAATTTTAAATGCTCAAAATCTAAGGTACTGAAAAATAAACACCTTTCTAGCTTTCAAACTCTCAGATGTTGTATTTATCATGCTAATAAATGTTGAAATGCCAACAATTGTTGGCATTTGTTATTTATGAGCATGATAAAATTCCATTCTCAGTTGATTTGAGCGTGAAAAATGTTTTATAACGCAACCTGGTGATCTGATATGAGATGATGAGTGAATTACCAGATTAACTAATGAAGGCATTTTGAAAAATATACCACCAGAGTTATGGCCCTTGTTTAAGAAATATTACAACCCTAATGGACAAGGGTCAAGCATATGGTTGGGGGATAGTGTTAAACAAACACAATTTCTAGTTGGGAGCGCAGTGGCTCAGTGGTAGACTGCTTGACTCGAGACTGAGAGGCTGCGTGTTCAAGCCTGACAGGCGTCACTGCGATGTGGTCCTTGAGCAAGTCACGTTTATCCGAGCTTAGTGCTGGTTCAACCCAGGAAGACAGTTCCTGTTTAACTGAAAGATTGTTGATGGGACCTAAAGAAACAAATCAAACAAAACTGGTTCCTTCTATCAGAAAGTATGAAACATAATATATCTAAGGGGCAAAAGGAGATTAGGTACCTTTTTTCTGTTTGATAAAAAATGTGGTTGCTATGACAACAGAAATAGGTAAAATGCAATACAATGTTTGAATGCTAAAATAAATGCTTTAAAAATGAATTTTAGAAATAGCCACATGGAGGTTGGTGAGATGATAGAATCGATGCACATAATGTTTTTCTTACTAAACTGTGTTTCCATTGCTTTTATTTTTTCAATACGACTTGAGAGTAATCCTTAATTTCCTTACTGTGTATACAAAATCTTAGCAAACCAGGGGTTTTTCTACTGTCATTATACTATTTTTCAATGATTATACAAAGATATATCAAATGTTTATTGGATAATTTAGTTCACAAAAAACACTCATTTGGAACAGATTTCAAAGGAATTTACTTTGAGGACCTGTTTTTCAGAGTAAAATCATGCTCTTTGGCATATTTGATCATATTCTCAATCAGATTTGAAGTATGTTGATATATTACTGACGGACTTTAATTACGCAACACTAACTTCCCTTTATATCTTTCTAAAACAGCTGTATGTAAAATTTCTTTGCTTCGATGATATCATACTGAGTTTGCTTCTTCAGTAAACACTTTAGTTTTAAATGTACAACTAAACTGGACGACGTTATTTGCTCCTTATGAATTTAGCCATTTAAATATTTCTTAAGTAAAGGAGATTTTAAGCTTTTGAATGAAAGGGTACGCCCAGATATACGTCCTATACGCAAATAAGCTGTATTGCAGACTTGCCAATAATTATGAGAGTGATTCCTCGATGACTTATAAAGTCCATGATACAAATTTAATGCTTCTAGTGTCTCTTGATTTAAGGAATTAGGGAATCTTTCATTCATAACATTTGGCCACATGAAACAGTTGACCGCTTTCTCAAAAAGTTTACATTTTAATGCGTTAAGTTCATCTTAGTTGGACAAGTTGCCCATGGTTTACTTACAAATGAATGCTCTTAAACATACAATCAAAAATATTATTATGCCTTCTTTTTCGAGACATAAATTAAAGCTGTTATCCAAAGTGTTGCGTTTTTAAAGTCTGTCAGTATAGAAGATTCAGGAAATTATTTATTGCAATGGAATGTATATAGATTAATTGTGAGTTTTGGCTAGCAGAGATCTTCAGAAACACTCTGCTGACAAACAAGAGTCGAGAATTGTTTCTGGAATTTTTTTAACATATATTCTAATGCACTTGTTTTTGTAACGCAATGTCTGATTGGATCCCATCAAAAATTTGTGATAGAATATCCTGCTATATACTGTTGGTAATAGTTTGATGTCATCAACATGTCACATTTTGTTAAATGTAGTGCAGCTTTATACGACTTGCAATGCTCACTGCAGACACCCATTAGCATGGAGATAACCATATTCAAAATTTAAATTTTTCATTTGGGGAGGTATATCATCCATTCTAATGCACTTACGAATGCAACGCGACGTCTGATTGGATAGCGTCATAAATTTGCGACAGTATATCCTGCGATATACTGTCGGAAACCCGACGTCATTATGTAACGTTGCTTTTCATTGGTTGACAAGTGAATATATGCAGCTGGCAAGCCGTTTTATGCAGCTGGCAGCCGCTGGATGTATAGGCTTAACAAAGTAGATTTTCACTGTCTTTTTGAAGGGAAAATGTTAATAGTGCATTAGAATGGGGATAACCGTCGCCGTAAAACTAAATTTCTGACCGTATATCCGACGGTATACCTCCCCAGATGAAAGTTTTGAATACAGTTAACCCCAAAGTGACAAGCAGGTCAATGTAACACATTCTCTAGTGAGTCAGACAAAACTCTATCAATTCACAAAAGTCATGTATGCATGAAGATTGTGTGGTTAGGTGCTGGTGGGAGGACTATGCTATTTCATATTTGTTGTTGTTTGTGTTGCCTAGTTCTTGTCATAACTTAATTTATTCTCTGTATTAAGTCGGTCACACGGTTTATTCTATTTTAAAGCAAGTTTTTTTTAGCTCACCTGAGCAATAAGTGCTACAAGGTGTGCTTTTGTGATCGGTCTTTGTCCTTAGTCTGTTGTGCATAAACCTTTTCTTTAAACGACATCTACTGAACCAAGGGCCTAAATTAAAAATAATCTCACAAATTTTCCTCCTAAGGCCCTCTACCAATATTGCCTAAATGGTTCTGCTCTGCCAAAGAAAATGGCCACCAGGTCTAAAAATAGAAATGGCATAAAACGCCATCTTTGCTCCTAAACTGCTGGCCCAAATTCAAACAGTGAGTATGACCAGGAAATGCTACAATCACATACTGCAGACCATCCCATGTCACTGTGAGGAAGAGACACAGAGTACTATCAGCACAACCAGCTCTCTCTTCCTCAGCAAAATGATTGAAAAACTAGAAAGGACTCTAGGTACTGCATAACAAAACAAGAAACACAAAACTGCCACAAACAATGAGAGTCACAATAAACAATGATTCAAGGACAACAGAATTGCACATGTTTTATAGTTTGTACATTTAATGCAGGAATGTACATTAAATACTTTTCATGGACCACTTTATAAAGGAATACAAACCATCATCTGACAGTCTAGAATATTCACACTGTCTGTATATAGGGTAAAACTTGTGCCTAAAATTTCGAAACTGTGGTGCTGCTACATGCGGGCAGGACTCAATTTTACTGTTAACTTTGTATGCATTATCCATCAAATTGTTTGAAATTGTTCAGCTTCACTATACGAGGTGGTATAAAAAAGTTTGTGAACAAATTCTGTATTTCATAAATGACAATTGCAACATACCTTAAAGATTTATAATAAAGTAAATTTTGTAAAAAGCCAGCAGACGACAAAAAAGTGAGTATGATTAGGAAATACAACAATCACACTCTGCAGACAAACCCAGAGCACCGTGAGGATGAGCTACAGAACAATAATGGTCACAAGACACCAGGAAGACAAACAAAGTAAAGCAACCAGCTATCTCTTCCCCAACAAGATGGTTGCAAAACTAGAAATGACACAAAGCACTGCACATGGAACATGGAAAAAACACAGAACACTCACAATGGGAGCAACAGTGGATCAACAACAAAAAAAATGAAAAATTACCCAACATGAAAAAGTTGATAACTTCTTTAAGAATTGAGTAAATGGCACTCAATCCATATTTGCTTTGACACCATTTTTATTGAAAATTTGAAAAATTCTAATTTATGTCCAGTGTTACATTGTGCATCAGCATTGAGTTCATTAAGTCTTGACCAGTTTGACTCTTCACATAAGCTCCTTGCACATCCAGGGAGCAGCTCTTAACCCAAATGGCATAACATGAAATTGGAACATGCTTTCATACAGTGGGTCTGAATTAAAGTTCACACAAAGTGCACTTTGTGTGCACCTGTTCTGAACCTCAGTTCATGTAGTACAGTTATTGATATCAGCTTCTTGGGTGTTATGCCTGAGTCAAAGTTTCCTTCTAATATATGAGTTTGAATTTCATTACTTATTACTTACTTATTAAATAAGATGTACAAATGGTCAATAAGATACTTGTGGGAAAGGTATGCGAAAAGATGTACATGTGTTATGTGAAAAAGTGTGCAGTTGTATGTGCAAACCATTGGTATTGCACATGCATGTGTATGATGTAATTAAATTTTTCCATGATATAATTGAAAAATAAACTTATAGAAAAATAAATATAAAATATGCGATACCATTTTTTCACATTGTTATAAAACTAAGTGTGATGAGAGAAGTAATTGATATACCATGTTCTTTATAACAAAACCAATGTTTATTTTTAAATATTAAAGTACATAAGAATTAAAAGGACATGAGTGATTGTCTGAAAAGCAGCTTAATCCTGCTCAATGCAAAACTTGAAACCCATATATCTGAATTGATTTTAGATATTTCATCTCTCTGGTAACATTTAGACATTGACATACACTATTGGAGTAAACAGTTGGCGTTCACATAATTACTGATGGACTTGTTATTAAACTATTCTAGTTTGTAGTAAATGATATTTATAAGCCTACATATGGAAATAAGCCCAACAATTTGACTTTGCGCCCAGTTAAGACACAGATCAGACAGTTGGATCAGAGTCTTGGCTGTGCACTTGATGCACTCTCTCAGAGACAGCTCAGTCATGAGTCATTGCTGGCCGCAAAGTCAAATTGTTGTTTGTGTCATTAACAGGCTCATATTTAAACATTGTGCTATAGATAATACAATAGACAGATTAAACATGCTTCCAATGCATGATATGGACCTTGACGCGAGAAAATCTGTCTTCGGGGGCTGCCAACAACAAAGACGCAGACCAGCCTGCGCAGTCTGATCAGCGCCTTTGTTGTTCACTAATTGGAAAGTATTATATCTAGACTTGCTACAAGTAAAATTTCAGTTTTCTAGCTAGTCTCTGTTGCTGAGCAGGCTGGAATGAATCAAATTTATGAAACCCAGAAGACAGGTTTCCTCGGCTTGCAGACAATATAATAGGCTGTTTATTATTAAGCATTCTGGATGTCCATAGTGAGTTAAAGAAGCAAGAATAATTTTTTATGGAAAATGTGTGTCATTAGCAAGAAAGATCCTACTGAATGTATTTACTGTAAAAATTGCAGAACGGATGATGAGCTGGAGCATTTAAAGCAATCCCGAGTATTTTCCAAGTCAACTGATCATGTCGATAAAAAATCAGAAAATTCCTATAAAAATACAAGGGAAAAATTTGCTGTTTACAAGAAACTCATCACCCCTGGAGATTATGGGCGGGTCTCAAAGTCACATGATGAATTACGGTAATTTGATTGGTTGGTCTACTTTGCATTGCTGTTGGTGGAGGCATTTTCTGTTTTGTAGTTGTAGATTTAACTAGAAATACTCATAGCTGCTTTATCTTATTCTTTTGCCGCTAGTTGGTTTTATAGTCCACCTTAGATTAATGTTTTACAACTTGTCACGGAATAGCAAATAGAAGGGGGTAAAGTAATTAAGAGTTGGTGCCAGTATGAAGAAGGACTGTCCTGCTGAGTTAAGCTGGAAAATAATGGTATAAACCTAAAACTGTTGGCCACCTTTGCTGCCAATATTGTGATTTGCCTACTATAAAAATACAATGTACAAAATTGCCTAATCGCTGGCATAAGGTGTATGGGTAGATTTACCCTTCTCTACAATTGTGCAATGGACACCTAGCTGGGTGCTCATTGATAGAGTGCTTGGCTCGAGACTGAGGGGCAGCGGACTCGAGCCTCACTGGCGTCACTGCATTGTGTCCTTGAGCAAGACACATTAATCCTAGCTTAGTACTGGTCCATCCCAGGAAGACCTGTCCCTACATAACTGAAAGATTGTTGATGGGACATAAAGAATCAAATCAAACAAACAAACAATGGACACCTAGCTGAAACATAATGTAGGCCCGTAATGAATACTGCTATATTAGATATGTACAAGTTAAGCTTTTGATGAAATTAGGGGTCCATGGCCCCAAATTGTAAGGTTTGAAAATGCATGTGCTTGCTATTGAAGAGAATTTCTGAAATAGAATTTGCATGAATAAAACAAAGAAAAAAGAATTGCATGCCATTGGATATTTTAACAGTGTTTTTGTTGTGGATATTTTTCTTGCGTGATTTAGCAGAACTTTGTTAATTTTTTGCCTGCTACCATCATCTGCTAGTACCCTTGGGAAAAAGTTGCAAACCCAGATCAGTCCTAACAGAAAGTCGGTCCTGATCTGGATCCAAACTGTTTGACACCCTGATGGTATTCTTGAAAGATTTTGAAAAGAAAATAGCAGACAACACAGGACTTTAGTTAAGAGGGCATACTGAAAATCTAATTTTCTTATTTCTCAACCGAAACATATGTTGTGGGTACTCAAAAGAACCGTCTCAATGAGACAGTTCTTTTGAGCACCCAAAACATATGTTAAAACTGATGGGTAAGGAAAAATTTACAATTTTACGCTCAAAAATTTTGTTTATCTAAACCTCTGCAACAAAAAAGCAGCATTTAAAGAGTTAAAAGTGCTTTTGTTGTGGATGTTAAGGCATGATTTTGCAGTTGTTAAGGCATGCAGAATTTATGTAATTATAAGGGCCTTGTCACAAGAAAACCTGGTTTTGTTGCCTGCGAACAACAAAGGTGCTGACCAGACTGTGAATCCGCTCAGTTATAATCAGCACCTTTGTCATTTGCTCCCTTGATAGTTTAATATCTAACCTCGCTACATGCAAAATTTTGTTATTGTAGTAGCTGATCAGGCTGGTTTAAGCCTTGCCTGTTTACAAACCCAGAAGACAGGTTTTCTCGGTTTGATGCCCATATTTTTACAGGACCCTGAGATAATAGTGTACATTATATGGGAACTGTACTGTAGTTATACCCCCCGCAAACTTTGTTTGTAGGGGGTATACTGTTTTCACGTTGTCCGTGCGTGCGTGCGTGCGTCCGTGCGTGCGTCCGTCCGTCCGTCCGTAACGCTTTGTTTCCTTAATAACTCGAAGAGTCATTATTGGATTTTCATCAAACCTTGCAAACATGTTCATATATGCAAGACAAATACTTTAGACAAAAAAGTAAGGGCTAGGGGCCAATTCTATTAGAGTTATTTCCCTTTGTAGTTCTAAATGGCTTTTAATATAGTGCTTTTTCCTTAATAACTCGAAGAGTCATTGCTGGATTTTCATCAAACCTTGCAAACATGTTCATATATGCAAGACAAATACTTGAGACAAAAAAGTAAGGGCTAGGGGCCAATTCTATTAGAGTTATTTCCCTTTGTAGTTCTAAATGGCTTTTAATGTAGTGCTTTGTGCTTATGCTATTATAGGCCATATACGGGCCAATCAACTCCTACCACAGCTTTCGATGGAACAATTTGATACTTTTCCTATACAATGTAGACACATTGAACATATGCATGAAGGAGTTTAGTTCAGAAAAGATAATTTTTGACAAAATGACAGCTGTGAGAACTTAGACAATTTTTCCCTAATAAGGTGTTTGTATATGCATAGACAGTGCCTTTATCGGCCGATCAACTCCTACCACAGCTTTTTATGGAGCAATTTGATACTTTGCCGATACAATGTAGACACATTTAACATATGCATGAAGAAGTTTGGTTTAGAAAAAATATTTTTTGACAAAATGACAGCTGTGAGAACTTAGACAATTCTCCCTAATAAGGCTTTTGTATATGCATAGATGGTGCCTTCATGGGCCGATCAACTCCTACCACAGCTTTTGATGGAACAATTTGAGACTTTGCCTATACAATTTAAACACATTGAACATATGCATGAAGGAGTTTTGTTCAGAAAAAATAATTTTTGACGAAATTACAGCTGGGAGAACTTAGACAATTTTTCCCTTATAGACAATTATTCCCTTATATGGCTTTTGTATATGCATGGATAGTGCCTTTATGGGCCGATCAACTCCTACTACAGCTTTTGATGGAGCAATTTGATACTTTGCGGATACAATGTAGACACATTGAACATATGCATGAAGGAGTTTATAATTTTTGTTTGCACAGATTCTACTGAAATCTTCTTATCAAAACTAAGGTCTTCTTGTTCGAACTATAACTTGCCAAGTTTTTTCACTGACTCTTACTGTGCGGGGGGTATCTAATAAGCATTGCTTATTGACTTTTTTCATTGTCTTTGTTTTATTCATACTGACATTACTTCCCTTGTTTAAACCTCTGTTGATTAACTTTGTTCACAATCTTGGTATTCCTATTCACCTTTCTGAAAACCACACCTAATTTAGCTCTTTGTTTACTAATGTCATCTGCAGATAACTTTTGCAAACAGTTTGGACCTAGATCAAGCCTGACAGAATGTAGGGCCTGATCTGGATCCAAACTGTTTGACACTGTGATGTGATGGTAAATCCAACAGGTAAACCCCGGTGGGCCCGACAAACAATTGGGACTCAGTGGCTCAGTGGTAGTGTTCTTGACTTGAGATCGAGGTGTTGCAGGTTCAAGCCTCATCAGCGTCATTGCGTTGTGTCCTTGAACAAGACACATTTCTCCGTTCAAACGAGGAAGACCTGTTCCGACATAACTGAAAAGTTGTTGACTGGGACGTAAAGATCAAATACCCAGCATGCAAAGAGTTATATCCTATAACTTTTAGGTAATCTGGCTTAGTTGTGGGAAGTGGAACACTTGGGATTTGTTTTTGGGGGTGACTTTTGAGTGATATTCTGGGCGTGGTTTTTTCTCAAGGTCTATTGGTAATGGTTCTAACACAGTTTGGTTCTACTAGAACATTTTAATTTCAGGGTAAGATCCACATTGTAAAAATGTTAGTCTATGTCATAATTAACCATTATTCTTCTGCTACAAATAATCCAATGTACATTCGTCACTAACCCTTTGTAGTTTGATGGATTTTCCCATACACTTTGATACAATAAGTATGGGAGTGTCCGTTGTGTACTAAAAGGGGTCACAGATAGAATTTTCTATATTGTGATATATTTCTGTCCGTGAAGGTTTTTTAATCTTAGCAAACTGTGTAGACCCTGATGAAATGCAGCATTATGCTGCATTTCATCTGGGTCTTCATTGTTTGCCAAAGTACCCATTTAGGGGTTTCCAGAATACAAAGGGTCTGTGAGATCTTGCAGATCTGTGATTCTTTATCATATGAGCAAGATAGTCCCAAAATGTAAGATATCCACCAGCACCAAATATTATCACTTTTTTTTACTTAAATTTCACATACCAAAATCTTCTCCTTATTACTAGGGGTAGTGTTGATAAATAGCTCATTCAAGACAATATATTAAAGATAGAAAAGCAAACTTTGTTTTTTCGATAAGTCAAATGATTACGTTAGTAAAAAAAGATCTAAATTATTTGGAAAAATACACAATATGATATGTCTCAATTACCACTTTCAAAGAGTAATTTAAGTTATGTAACCCCCATAACACCAGAAGATATGAGTAATTTGAATAATTTGATAGATTCATGTCAATCTTTCTGTAGCTCATAATTTCATTTTACTTTTTTCTTAATTTGATATAGTAACATAATTATGTAACAACTTGTTACAGGCTACAGCGCCACTTGTAGAGTTCAAACATCTCTTATGGGACGCAACTTGGATTGTTCTTTAAGATAGGATATGTCTGCATAATACCTTAGGGGAGGGGTGGGGCGGGGGTTGGGGGAGCAGGACTTTTTTCTGCTTACAGTCTATAAAGTTGCGATATAACGGCCAATGAACAGATCTGTTTTATTTCATTCCAGAGATGAAAGAGATTCTTCCGTAGGAAGACCTGTCAAACCTGGGTCAAGTGCTGGATCATCTTCGTCGGACCAACGAAGCTCAGGACCCGGAAGTGCTTTCGAGGCGTACAAACAGCCACTTTCAACTTTCGGCAAATCCGAGCAGAATGGACCACAATCTATAGGCATTGAAGAAGACCTCAGAAATCTACCCAGGTAGGTGTACTTTATAGAAAAGATTATGGGGTTTAATTTGGAAAGTTTCAAGGAAGTAAGTAATTTTCTTCTGAACGGGAGATGCTTGTTTTGTGGGAAACTGTGTGTTTTAATAGATAAATGGAGGATGGTCATTCACTCTTTAACACAGTAAACCCTGTCTTAAGTGACCACTCAAAAAGAAGACAAGACCAATTCTCCCTTAATGCAGGTCAAAAGTATTGCAGAATGCTCCAAGGGAAGCATTCTGCAATACTTTTGACCTTCATTAAGCTACCATTTGCTTTGTTTTGTCTATTTTTGAGTGGCCGCTTAAGACAGGTTTTACTGAACTACATACAGTGAAATGTAGGAATGCTTGAAAGATAATTTTAAGCCTATTAAGGTGCCAAGTCCATACTACTAACTTGTTGCGGAAAAGACAAGCTGTTGGCAACTTGTTTGTTCAAACAATTGAAAATGGAGTATTTAAATCACCATAATTATTTAAAATGAATTTCTAATTTGATGTTCTTAAAGCAAAAGAAGTTCTGACTTAATGGCATTTAAGTGTTGTTGATTCCCCTCACCAATTGCCCAAAGCAAAGGGCATAATTATTATGAACCAATATTTAAAAAAAGCTAAAAAAAGGAAGGAAGTTGAGAAAATATTAACTATTGCATATGCCAAAGAAAAAAATGTGTGTGTTTCAGGCTATATGAAATTTTAAAATAGGGACAGTAGGTAGAGAAATATTTTTATTTTGTTAAAAGTGTTTTACGTGAGGAAGATGGGGAAACAATATGGTCCCCAGGAAATCCCCTAGAAATGCTTAAAAAATTAGAAGGGGGGGGGGGGGGAGGGGAATTAGGCACAGTTGAGTAATCTGAAATGCACATATATTTTTAGGCCATATTAATAGTCACTATTTAAATATGCTCGCACAGCTATCCAGTGTGGCCACAAGTCTATTATTTTGGTCTTTGTGTGATGTGAGCAGCAAAAGCTCTAGGGAGACTGTGCAAATGGTCAGGTTTATCTCTATAAGTACTAAAATCTCTTATGCTTGCCCATTCTCAGTGCAAATGATCAGGTTTATCTGTATGATAAGTACCTCATCTGCTTGCCCATTCTCAATGGATGTGTTACAATAAGCATAATATGTTTCCAATAAGCACCTTCGCAAAAATTAAATGGTTTCTTGGAGAAATAGGGAAAAAATATTGTTTTGTAATGTCAGTCTTTTAAAGTTATGTCACAATAGATTACAAGAGTTTAACTTTGCAGTGAAAGGACAGCCATTTCTCTTTCCACTGTTGAGGAAAGGTCAGAAAAATCAGATGCAGACAGCACTACATTTCCAGCTGTTGTTGTTGATATGACTCAAAAAGAGGCTGAGCCTGAACTGACCAATCCTGGGTCATTATCTAATCATGTGACCAAGTCACATGATGATGAGAGCCAATCAGATACGTGCAGTGTCTCTACACCTGATACTGTTATCCTAACTGGGTAAGAGGCATGTGAATAAGACATCCTCCTGCATGATATAGCAGAAGCTCAGATCACATGACTGTCATGTGACTGAAAGTTGAAGAACTAAACATTGCTTGAAAATAATCCAATAAAAAGCTGTGAATGTGATGCCTTAATTGCTTTTTAGCTTGGGCCACAATGTGAGAAAAATCTGTATTCAGGGTGTCTAACCAAGTAATGCTCAAGCTGGCATGCTGAGCTACAGAAACTAGCTAGAGTAATGAAATTTCCAATTCCATGTAGCAAGTTAAGATATAATACTTTCCAATAAGCAAATAACAAATGTGCTGATCACACTATGCAGGTGTGCAGACTGTGTCTGTGCCTTTGTTGTTTAATTTAGTATACAACAAAGTCAGGTTTTCTCATGATGAGGTCCACTTAACAAAATCATGCTTGGCCATCACTAACAGCCTTTGCTTGGATACACTTTACTTGGCTGCTAAAAAAACATTACCATATATTTGTGTTTTCCCTTTTACTTTATATCCCAGGATAAGCACCCAGTGAGCCTAGAAGATTAGCTTTATCATTATGTCAGCATTTAGATTTTCTGTATTTAACCAAAGTATAAGGACACCTAACTTCTCTTAACATTTTATGCAAGTCTGATAGACCAACTGATTAAATGTGACATAATAATTGATGTCAAACTATTTCTGACAGGATATTGTTGCAAATTTCTGAGGTTATCCAATCTGACTTTGAGTTGCAATAGCAAGTGCATTACAATTTGTTCTATATTTTATGCAACTGATGAGAAATGCAATGCTGGAAATGCAAACAGCATTAACCTGAAGGAGCCAGCTGGTCTAGGTTTATACTGTTTGATCCGGCTTCTCTGTCCAAATATTTATGGTTAATACAGCAACAGTATACAAGACCCTGCATGTGCAACTAACAGTGAAACAGATAATTATCATTAGCATCAAAACTGTCATCAATGCCACCATCATCGCCACAATCATCATTACCACCATTATAATTACCACTATCTTCCTCGTCCTTACCTACAAAATCATTATTATCATTATTAGCTTTATCATTGTTGTCATTATAAGCATTATTATTTGTATTATCATCATTATTGTCATCCTCATCATATTACTACCACCACCATTATTATCAGCATCAAAGTTGTCATATTCATTATAATCATTATCAGTCGTCATCATCATGAGAGCCACCACAGCATTATCATCATCATCACCATCATCATCATTATAAGCATCATCATCATCATTGTAAACAGCAGCATCATCATCACCACCATCATCATCATTATAAGCATTATCATCATTGTAAACATCTTCGTCATCACCATCATCATCATCATCACCACCATCATCATTATAAGCATTATCATCGTCATTGTACACAACACCACCATCATCATCATCATTATAAGCATTATCATCATCATCATTATTCCCATCATCATCATTATCACTACCACCACCATCATTATCAGCATCATAGTTGCCATCATAATCATTATTATCATTATGATCATTATAAGTTGTCATCATCATGAGAACCATCACCATTACCAGCATCATTATCATCTCAAAACCATCATCATTATCATCGTCTTATATAGATGACTTAAATGTATAAAAAATATAACTGGAAAATAAATGTAAAAATATCTATCTTAGCCCTTAGAGAGCCAACAGTCATGAAAATTTCCTGGAATCTTCACATGTATTGTCGTATTTTTTTGACCCTGAAGTTCAAAGGCAGTGACCTATGCAAATTTCATCTCTGACTTGTGATCGATAGTTTTCGCCAAATATACGGGAATAAATTAGGTTTTCTGAAACTCAATCTATTTTTACGGTAGTAATATGAATATATCGTCCGCTGTGGTGTAGTGGTCTAAGTCCAGGACTTCTGTTCTAGAGAAGGCAAGTTCGAATCTCTCATGAGTTTTATTTTTTTTCCAGTAAAAGATTTTCTATGTACTGACATGACGGAAACCTCTTTCAAACGTGAAAATCTTATTTTTTGTGCAATTATGCATATGTATACATGTATACGAGATCGAATGTGTACAGTCGCAAGTAAATCGAGACTGATTCGCCTAAGAGCCAAGATTGGTGTGCGACATTCTTGGTTTACTAGCAACTGCAGTGATATCATGCGTATATATACATTTACTTTACATAATTTGCACGCGCGCAAAAAACATACAAAAACATCATTTTCACGCTTTCTTATTTTTAGCGCATACAAACTTTTCTGACAGGAAAAAAAATAAAATGAAACGCGCCCTGTGAGATTCGAACTTACCTGCTATATGCTACGAGTCTTGCGCCTTAACCACTACACTACAGCGGACGATCTTCTCCAACTGTTATTTACATCAGACATTTCATTTCAAATAACGTAATTAGTTCGTATGTTTGGCGAAAACTGCCGATAACAGATCGGAGATAAAATTAGCATATGCCACGCCCTTTGAACTTCAGGGTCAAAAAATACGACAAAATCTTGGGTTTAGATAAACAACATTTTTGTGCATATAATTGTAAACAATTTCTTACCCATCAGTTTTCACATATGTTTTGGGTGCTCAAAAGAACTGTCTCATTGAGAAGGTTCTTTTCAGTACCCACAACATATGTTTTGGTTAAGAAATAAGAAAATTTATTTTTTGGTACACACTCATAAGGCCTGCTTTACTCTGCATTTTGGGATATATTTTTCAAATATTTTTGCCTTCTGCTGATTTTTTTATATTTTTTTTAAATCAGGAAAACCATAAAAGTGTCAAACAGTAAGGATCCAAATCAGACATGAGGGAGCTGTCTGATCTGGGTCCATATTGTTAGTTACATGTATATACGCTGCCTAAGTACATAAGCGGAAGAAAGAGCAGACGACATTTGAGCCGTGACATGGGATTTCCAACTATGTGGCATTTTGGCATGAGTAGACTCAGACCAGCCTGTGCAGCCTACTTTTAAGCTTAGAAACTCCAAATGCTGTTCAGTCAGTAGCTAAAAAGTCATAGAACATTCAAGCGACTAGCAAAGGCTCTGACCAGACTGCGCGTATGCGCAATCTGGTCTGAGCCTTTGCTGATCGCACATACTAAATTTTTGGAACTCTCGTGTAGTGGCTCATTTCTTGTGACTGTCAGGAAAATGGGTTGAAACCAGGTTGACTAGCTATCCAGTTCTTCACAATATTAATCTAGATTCAACATTTTTATAATGCCTTACATGGAGAAAGAGCACAATTACTGTCCCGCAATGACCATAGCTGTTGACTTGGGACGTAAAGCAACAAAACAAACAAAAGCTACTGTGCACAAACATAAAACTTTGTTACTATTAGACCCCATATTAGCCCCTTAATAAGCGGGACTGATGACAAATTTTGTGATATTTTGTAATTTAAGACTCAAGTTTTCATGGGGCTTGTCTTGTTTAGCTGCTGAAATTTCATTATTGATAATGTCATTAAAACATGTTTTTCAAACAAAACACTGCAATTTAGCCAACAAAAATGATTTCAAGGGAATAATCACTTGTTCCAAGGGAGATATTTGTAGCAGTGACTCTGAACAGAAACTGGATCAGGTGGTACTTGTTGATTTGCTTGGACTGTGATAAGATTGAACAGTGTAAGGGAGTTGTCAACTGACGTAATTATTGTTATGCAAAATGCCTATCAGCACTGCATTGGTCATAGCAACAAAGGAAATCATAAAATGACTTATACACCTCTGGTATGTAAATTTAAATAACATGTAGCGCTGATAGAACAAAAAAGCACAGTCAATTTACCCTTTGTCATGCTGAAAATTTTACTACACTCCTTCCCAACTTTTATTCTGCAACATTCCAGTTATAAGTACATATTTTCAATCGGAAACAGTGTGGATCCTGATCAGATGGCTTCGTCAGAAGGCAGCTGATCTTGATCTAAAGTGTTTTGGAAGATAAATGGGTTTAAGCATGACAAGGACTATGACTGGAGATAGCTAAATGGTACTGTCCTGCCAGCCAAGAGTGACAGTGACAGTGACGTCATGTTTTGTTTACAAAGCTATCAGGGACTTATGATCAATAGATCACTTGTTTATTAATCCTAGACTTGTGTATTAATCCTATCCACAGGACAGGATTAATACACAAGTGATCTATCGATTCGTGTTAGCGCAAGTGGCTGTACAAGTTCATATTTGACTTAACAATTGTAAACAAAAGATTATGTCATTGTAACTCTTGGTTGACACGACAGTACAACATTTTGTGACAAATCAATGCCACGGTTCTTTTGAGCACCCAAAACATGTTAAAACTGATGGGTAAGGAAATATTTACAATTTTACACTCAAAAATTTTGTTTATCTAAACCTATGCTATAGTGACTCTTAAATGCATACTTTGGCAAATATTGAAGACCCAGATGAAATGCAATATTTCATCAGGTTCTACACTATTTGCTAAGGCAAAAAGGATCTTCAGAGAAAGAAATTCATTTTTTATTCGGATATATAAGATGTGACCCCGCAATATAAACAATGGACGATCAAAAGTTCATTGTATCAGGCCTGTAAGAAGAATCCATTAGTGCAAAAGGGTTAATAATTACTGTTGATATTCATTATTTGCAGGTTTGATCCAACAAGAGAAATTGATGAGAATCACACTGTTGTAGCTACCGCCCGGGGAGTCTTCTCGAGTGTGGGTGGGGTACTAGAGTCCCCCGAGACAGGGGTCAGTATTGTGATACCTCAAGGAGCAATAGATGATGGCCTAGAACAAGAGATCTATTTCAAAGTGTGTAGAGATAATACAATTTTACCTCCCCTAGACAGAGATAAAGGTAATCATTATGTATAGCTCATAATTTTTCGGGATCATTTCTGAATTCAGCATTTTGAGTATGGCCAGGAAATACCACCAATCACATACCACAAACCAACCCATGACACTGCAAGGAAAAGACCCAGAACAATAACAGCCATGCGACCGCAAGAACACTAACAGTAAGTCTTAGAGCACTATCAGTTTTTAGCTCACCTGAGCCGAAGGCTCATTGGTGAGCTAATAGTATACCAGTGACTCCGGCGTCCGTCCGTCGTCTGTCGTCCGTCGTCCGTCAACATTTTCAAACATCTTCTTCTCTGAAACTACTGGGCCAATTGAACTCATATTTCATATGGAGACTCCTTAGGATGGGGGAACAAAAGTTTGTTCAAATGGTCTTGGTCACATGACCAAGATGGCCGCCATGCCCATATAGGGTAAAAACCCTTAAAAAATCTTCTTCTCCAGCAGAACCAGAAGGCCGATGACCTTGGGGCTTGGTATGTAGCATTGGGGTTGTGGGGCCTACCAAGTTTGTTCAAATGATGATCCTCGGTTGGCCTTGACCTACTTAACGTCAAGGTCAAATTTGTTTTTTAATGCATTTAAATGGGAAAATTTCTGAAAAGTTGATTTTTTTGATCTCACATGATATGTTTAACCTAATGAGACAATGGCTATAAATAAGTTTCAAAAGTCAAGGTTGACCTTTGACCTTTCAGCTTAGGTCGCTCATATTAGAGTCCCATCAATATATTAAAACATAGTTTTCTCACAAACCATTGGCCAAATTGAACTCAAATTTCAGGTGAAGACTCCTTATGATAAGTTAACTAAAATTTATGCAAAATATTTTGGTCACATGACCAAGATGACTGCCATGCCCATATATGGTTAAAACCATTTAATAATCTTCTTCTCCAGAACCAGAAGGCCCATGACCTTGGGACTTGGTATGTAGCATTGGGGATGTGGGGCCTACCAATTTTGTTCAAATGATGAACCTATGTTGACCTTGACCTACTTAACGTCAAGGTCAAATTTGCTTCCTAATGCATTTAAATGGGATTTTTTTTGATAATTTAATTTTTTGAAAATTGTTGAGGCCAAAGTCATTATTCTCACTTGATATGTTAAACCAAATGAGACAATGGCTATAAATAATTTTCAAAGGACAAGGTTGTCCTTTAACTTTTCAGCCAAGGTCGCTCATATTGGAGTCCCATCAACACATCAAAACATAGTTTTCTCAGAAACCACTAGGTCATTTGAACTCAAATTTCATATGAAGACTCCTTACGATAAGTTAGCCAAAATTTATACCAATTGTACTGGTAGCATGACCAAGTTGGCCATAACGCCCATATATGGTTAAAACCCTTCAAATGTCTTCTTCTCTTGTACCAAAAGGCCAATGGCCTTGGGACTTGGTATGTAGCATTAGGGATGTGGGCCCTACCAGATTTGCACAAATGACTAATCTACATTGACCTTGACCTACTTTATGGCAAGGTCAAATTTGATTCCTTATGCATTTATTTGGGAAAAATCTTGTATTAAGTAACAAATGTCAAGCTGACCTGTGACCTTTTATCCAAGGCCACTCATTTAGACTGCCACACACGTATCTAAACATCTGTTTCTCAGTAATCACTGGGCTGTTTGATGGATTATTAATTAGATTGTTTAAGTCACTTGACCAAAATGTCTGAAACCCCCATATATGGTAAAACAAAATTTGTTCCATTATAAGCTGTAGTTGACCTTGACCTATTTTACAAGCGAAAGTATGTGCACAAATTACTGGTTAACCGCTTGCTCAAGCCTGCCCAGGAAAAAGTGTGGTTAAGTGAACTGACCGTTCCGCAATGACCATAGCTGTTGACATGGGACATAAAGCAACAAAAACAAACAAACAAACATTATTAAGGAGATCAGGTGAGCGCCTCAGGACCTTCAGGTCCTCTAGTTTGTCTTCGGCAAGATGATTGCAGAACAAAATCAGGGTTCGCACAGGCTTGAAAAAGTACAAGTATTTAGAGGGCTTTCTTGAAAAGTCCTTGAAAATTAAATCTGCCTTGAAAAGTACTGGAAAATCACTCAAAAGCCTTGAAAATCGTTGAATTCTACTTTTTTCTGTAGGACTTAGCACTGTTGGTAGAGATCTAAATCAGTATAAAAATGCTGTGTCTTTATTTGGTGCAGCATAAAAGCACAACAATTTTACACTAATTTTCCAGTACTAATGTCTACATTATCTCAGTCTAGCATTTCTGAAGAAGAACTTTAACACTTAGATCAGTATTATTCATTAAATGTGAGACATTGAAAACTGTTGGAGAAGCTTTTAGAAGTCCTTGAAAAGTCCTTGAATTTTACTTATACTTGCCTGTATAAACCCTTAGAAAGATATCAAGAACTACACCACAAAACAATGACCCAGCACCAAATTCCATACACGTTGGGAACTTAAGAAACAGATCTCAGTACAATGTAATCATCGCCAGCTGAGGCCACAGGAGGGCCCAATATATAGTTTACTGGCCAAATCTTGGCCCTAGATTCTGCAATTGTTAAGCTTGTGTTGAGGCTTCCTTATTTTAAGTTCAGAATTTTGTAAATTTTGAAGTAAAAAAGAGGGCAAAGATCAGGCATTGATACAATCAAGCACCAAACCTGACCCAGGATACCAATGGGAAAGTGACAACTTCACAATTAGACATCACAAACGAGAGCCAAGAGGTCAGCCCTTTCCCAGCAGGTGACAAGGCATCAATAAACAGACATGCACAAAAGTATGACAAATACAAGACAGAAAAAACAAATGATCCACATTGGAACTTTCATACATTGTATCACATGGGCTATCCCATTTATTTTACAGGTGAAACATTGTTAAGTCCTCTAGTGATGTGTGGTCCGCATGGACTCAAGTTTAACCATCCTGTTGAGTTGAGACTGCCCCACTGTGCCTCGGTAAACCCAGACAGCTGGTCGTTTGCCCTAAAGTCAAGTGATAGTCCTACTGGTAAGTTATAATGTAGTTTTTATAATGTCTTTTCTCTTTATTGTAGGGAGACATTGTTTTTCCTACGAGCGTCTGTCAGTCACAAACTCGAAAACTACCTTCATAAGACTTCTCACAAATATAAATCAACATTAGGCAATGTGTGCAGAATGCATGAACCGTAACTCTGGATTGCCCATTTTTTGAGTTAGTATGCAGAGGGCATAGGCTCAGTTGGTAGAGCGTTAGACTAGGGATCGAAGGGTTGTTAGTTCGAGTCTCACCACCGACAGAGTCACTGTGTTGTGTCATTAAGAAAGATAATTTATCTACTGCTTAGTATACTGGTTAAAATCAGGAAGACCCGTCCCATCATGACTGAAAAACTGTTGACTGGGATGTAATTAATCAAAACAAACAAAACTCACATTACGAAGTATGGTAGCAAATTGATTAACTTATAAGTATGGCCTTGTTGTTTACTATTTTGTGTTCTTTTTCTTGTAGGACACCCCACCCAGTGGCAGAACATGAACCTACAAGGTCAGGAGGGTGACGCTCAGAGCCGTGTCGGCAAAAATAGTGTCTCAGTCTTGGTTGATCATTTTTGATCTTTTAATATGAACAAAATTGTGATATTAGGAAAGATTTTCTGATTTCAAAACTTAAAATCAGCTAGTCCAATCGATAAAGGGACTGACCAATTACACCATTAGTCGACCAGCAAAGACGCAAGCCAGATACTACCTGTGAAGTTTGAGAGAGTGGTACTATGGAAACAGCTTTTCATTTCGAGAAACTTATACTGCTTATTATACCCCCCGCAAACTTTGTTTGTAGGGGGTATACTGTTTTCACGTTGTCCGTCCGTGCGTCCGTCCGTCCGTCCGTAACGCTTTGTTTCCTTAATAACTCGAAGAGGCATTGCTGGATTTTCATCAAACCTTGTAAACATGTTCATATATGCAAGACAAATACTTTAGACAAAAAAGTAAGGGCTAGGGGCCAATTCTATTAGAGTTATTTCCCTTTGTAGTTCTAAATGGCTTTTAATATAGTGCTTTATGCTTATGCTATTATAGGCCATACACGGGCCGATCAACTCCTACCACAGCTTTTGATGGAACAATTTGATACTTTTCCTATACAATGTAGACACATTGAACATATACATGAAGGAGTTTGGTTCAGAGAAAATAATTTTTGACAAAATGTTTGAACTATAACTTGCCAAGTTTTTTCACTGACTCTTACTGTGCGGGGGGTATCTAATAAGCATTGCTTATTGACTTTTTTCATTATAACAGGTTTTTGAGAAAGTAGTACGGTATTGCCGGTAGACGATTTCCCCAGAAAATGCTAATAAATCTACTAGTAATACTAGTAACAAGATTTCCCATAAATGCAAATGTCAGTAAACTGATTAGCCCCTAAAAATGATATTACTGGATATGATTTTCCAGAAAAGAATGTTTCTGGTAACTATTTCCCTAGAAAAAATGATTTTCCAGATAGAGATATGCCCAGTAACTGATTTCCCTCAGAAAATGCTATGAATCATGAATAAGTTTTGAGAAAGTGTGACATTACCAATAAATGTTCTCCCCAGAAAATGCTATGAATCATGAATAAGTTTTGAGAAAGTGTGACATTACCAATAAATGTTTCCTCAGAAAATGCTATGAATCATAAATAAGTTTTGAGAAAGTGTGACATTACCAATAAATGTTTCCCCCAGAAAATGCTATGAATCATGAATAGGTTTTGAGAAAGTGTGACATTACCAATAAACGATTTCCCAAGAAAATGCAATGAACCATGAATAAGTTTTGAGAAAATGACCTTACCAATTGAGCCGCAACGTGATTTCCAGCAATGTGGCATTTTGACAAGTGTAGACTCAGATGAGCCTGTGCAGCCTCATTTTAAGCGTAGAAACTCCAATTGATGTTCAGTCAGTAGCTTTACACATATAGAATATTCAAGCGACTAGCAATGGCTCTGATCAGACTGCTCATATGTGCAGGCTGATCTGTCCCTTTGCTGGTCGCACATACCACATTATTGGAAATCTCATGTCACGGCTCAATTTATAGTAAAAATTGTTTTTTAAGAAAGTGTTATAAGTCGTTCTGTGTTTTTGAAGAGGAATATATTGTAAAATGTGGAGATAACATGATAGTATAAAATATTGCAATAACAATAAATGGACCAAAATGTTTATTTGATTGTATGTGGTGAAAAAACCCACACAAAAAAACGGACATTTGGGAAGACGTTAGTGGCATTTTAATTAAACAAGAAATGCAATATAGTTTTTATTAAACAAGAGTTGTTATAATAAACCATGAATTTGTTTATATTTGTTATAAAATAAAAAAAATGTTTTAATATAATGTAAAGATACAATTTTTATACTTTTCTGTGTATTTATACTTGGCTTCAATGGATTAGAGTGCTCCCCCTTTGTACCTTTCTAATGGTTTATCAGTATTGTTTTATAAAGTATGATTTTTACTGCCATGTTTTGATGTTAAATTTATCCTGCCACAAGTTTTTTGTCCTGCAAATATTGTCTTCTTATTACAGCTGCTGCATATATGCAAGTGCACTTCAGACTAGATTTTATGATGGAAGCAAACTATATAAACCCAGATCTTGGAGCAGTCTGATCTGGGTCTATATTGTTTTCAATATAAGCTACCTAAGAAAATAAGCAGACGAGAGGAGCAGACAACAAATGTCATGACTGGCGGGAAAAGGGATAGTCTTTTTTTTATACTGGATACTGATAAACTGGTGCCTTTGCAAATTGTAGTTACATTTATCACATGACATTGCGGTATGGGAGTGATATAAGGCTGTGTATTAAAATCAAATAAACCACTCGTGCATGGAACCAGAGGGGGGGGGGGGTGCAGGGTACGGACACCCCTGGAAAATCACAAATTCTATAAGTTTCTATAGGAATAAGCAATTGGACCCCCATCCCCCACCCCCACACCTGCAATCTTGAAAAAATTATAGTTTTATGGATCCTTTCTGTAAAATAAGTTGAGAACAAAAATCAACAACAAAGAAAACTTCAGAGCTTTTTTCTGTTGGTTGGGCCTGGACCCCCACCCTCTCACTGAGACCAAAATATTTCATTTTCATAAAATATTCGAAAATGGGGGGAGGGGAGAGGGGTTCAAGTGAACACCCTCTGGATCCACCACTGCAACTAGGCAAAAGAAAATATTGAAGTATATACTCGCTCACATATAAAAGAATTTGGGACAAAGCATTTTGGCTTTTCTGTAATACGCTTCGGCCGATTCAAATGAATTAAGTAAAAACAACAATTTTTTGGCTGTGATTTTATGATTTTATCTTTACATGAAATATGTCTCATTGTATAAACTTAAAAATCTCAATTTTAATTTGATTTGTTATTGTATATGAAGTTTAAAAGCTAATCCTAACAAAAATGTGATGAATATAAACCCAAAGTACTTTTAATGCTTTTAACAATTATCTCCTTAGATTTACCAGGCCTTGTAAGGCGAGTCAGACTGCAGATCTAGGGATCGTGAGTTTGATCCCATACTTTTGTGGAGATTGATCATGAAATCATTTCTGTGGTCATTCTCCTCTCCGCCGATTCAAGAAGGATTGTTGTTAGTTACAAGTGAAAGAAGGAGTGCAGTGGTAGAGTGCATGTCTTGGGGTCAAGGGGTTGTGGGCTCCAGCCTCACCAATATTATTGTGTTGTCTCCTTGAACAAGACACTTTAAAAGTAGTAAGTGAGTATGATCAGAAAATACCACAATCACAAACAGCAGACAACCCCATGGCACCGCGAGGAAGAGCCACTCAACCATCACGAGACACCAGGAAAACAAATTAAGCAAAGCAATCAGCTCTCTCTTCCCCATCAAGATGATTGCAATACTAGAATGGACATAAAGTAATATACAACAAAACATAGAACAATTACAGACTCCCACAATAGGAGTAACAATAAACAAAAAGTCAACAACAACAGAACCACTGCCTTAGAACGGACAGCAGCCTAAGCCACCGGGGGGCTTAAATGCATTTTACTGGTACCAAATCTTCGCCCTAGATTCTGCTGTTGTTAACCCTGACTTTGTACTGGTTCATCCCAGGAAAACCCATCCCAGCATAACTTAAAAATTTTTGACGTAAAAAATAAAGTTAAGCAAAAACGAGTGAAAGTATGTGTACTAAGAACTGGTTAACCACTTTGTCAAGCCTGCCAAGGAAAAAGTGTGGCTAGTTGAGCTGACTGTCTCAATATGACCGTAGCTGTTGAATGGGACGTAAAACATCAAACCAACCAAACAAGCAAAGACTCCTTAGATTTCCAAATGTAATATGAGATAGTTAACATGTGATAAATGAATGGTAGTTTTCAAGATTATTAGATAAGAGCCACATGATAATACAATGCAACTAACCCTTTCTTTCATGAATATTCATGCTGGGCTCCTTCCACTATGAATAATTATATAAATAAACTTTCATGTTGGTACATAGAACAAAGAAATTACTTGTCAGGTCCACTAGCGTATGATGATATATCATATTTCCATAAGCAAGCAGAGTAGACTCTGATCAGGCAGCTCTTACAAAATGACATCAAAATGATGTCATACGTTGTCAAGTTACATTAAATAATGTCATTGTTACATCCTGTTAAATGATATAATGCCATTTTAACATTTAATGATGTCATGTCCAAAGTTGCATTAATTAATGTCATTATTACGTCCAGTGTTAAATTAAATGTCATTTTTGTTAAAATTATGTCCAGTTTTTCATTAATTGATGACATAATGTCCACCATTACATTGAATGATATTATGTTCAATGTTACATTAAATGATGTCATTATTACATCCATTGTTACATTTAATGTCATTATTATGTCCTGTGTTTCATTAAATGATGTCATTAATTTTAAGTGTTACATGAAAATGATGTCATTATTATGTCCATAGTTACATTTAATGCCATTATTATGTCCAGTGTTACTTTAAATGATGTCACTATCATGTCCTATGTAACATTAAATGATGTCATTTGTATGTCCAGTGTTGCTTTTAATGATGTCATTATTATGTCCAGTGTTACATTTAATGTCATTATTATGTCCTTTGTTACATTAAATGATGTCATTAATATGTTAAGTGGTACATTAAATGATGTCATTAATATGTCAAGTGATACATTAATGATGTAATTTTTATGTCCAGTGTTACATCTATCCTGTGTTCCATTAAATGATGTCATTAATATATTGAGTGTTACTTTATACAATTGATGCATTCTTTTGAGGTTAACATCAGGATTTGTCAACCCGAGAACAGTGATGTTCACTGAGGCGAAGCCGAGGTGAACATCACTTTCGAGGGTTGACTAATCCTGATGTTAACCGAAAAAGAAAGCACCAATTGTTCTGTTATATGACACCGTCTCTCTTTTCCTAGTTTTATTTTAAGTATTTTCATATCTATAAATTTACTCAAGTCAGATGTTCCTTGTGCACTTTCACTAGGAAGATACTTCCCAAATTTCTGCAATTCTTATGAGATAAGCAAAATAATTGCATTTTAACCCATATATGCCTAGCGTCCTTTATGTGGGACATAGGCAAATAGCGCAGACTCAGATCAGACACCACAGAATGCGGCGTCTGATCAAGGTCTCCACTGTTTGCTTGCATAATTTTCTATTAAAACTTGAATTAAAATGAAAAATACCACCTAACATCCCTTAAAACAGAAATGGACTGATAAATTGATAACGATGGGCAATTCCATTCGGTATAAATGGGTTAAATGCTGTTCTAATAAAATAAACGAACATTTTACCTTTGAAATATGCATAAGAAACCAGTCAGTGTTTCAATGTCTATTTTTAGCTCTCTGTCGGCTCTGACAAAAGCCATGTCACCTGGGCTAGATTTAGTTCAATCTATTTTTAGCTCTCTGTCAAGACTGACAACACTTGTTAAGCTGTCTTTAGCTCATCACTGTTTGACATCATGATCTGTCACAGCCAGTGCAAGCTAGTTTCAGCCAATCAGAGGATGTCTTTTATAGGAGTCATATAACAATAAATGATGTCATTATTATGTCCAGTGTTACATTTAATATCATTATTATGTCCTTTGTTACATTAAATGATGTCATTAATATGTTAAGTGGTACATTAAATGATGTCATTATTATGTCCAGTGTTACATTTAATGTCATTATTATGTCCTGTGTTTCATTTCTGTCAAATTTCTTTATGATGTATGCTATATCTAGTTGCCTATTATGTGATTTCATCAGAATATCTAGTGTTACATTAAATTATGTTTTCGATATATCAGGTTAACATTAAATGATGTCTAGTTTTACAAATGATGTCATAGTGCCAATCATCATTAAATGATGTTATTGTTATGAATAGTTATGTCGACCCATAGATGGGAAGGGGGACATATTATTGTTGGGTTTTTTTTTTTGAGGATCCCATCATTTTTTTTGTATGCTAGATATCTCATGAACTTATGTTGGCCTATTGGGACAAAATTGTGTGAATATGGGCCTTGTCACGAGAAAACCTGTATTCAGGGTTTCCGAAAAGCTCATACATAACTTAGCCAGCTCAGCTACAGAGACTAGCTAGAAAATTGAAATTTTTACTTGTAGCAAGTTTTAATATGATACTTTAAAATAAGCGAATAACCAAGGGACTGATCAGACTGCGTGGAAGCGCAGGATGGTCTTATCCTTTGTTGTTCACAAACCCTGAAGAGAGGTTTTCTCGCATCATGGCCCATATATGTTGGTGCCTTGATAAGGTTTAGGTGACCTATTGTTTTTGGTGCAGAATATGTAAGTGTTGGAGTCAATGTGACGCCATCTTTTGTACAAGATATTTAATGAATTAGTCGACCTTTTAGAACCAAATATGCATGAATATAATATTGGGGCATGATGAAGAATTGATCATGTTCTGGTGACCTATTGTTTTGTACAAGATATTTAATGAACTAGTGGGCCATTCGAAATCAAATTTGCATGATTATGATATTGGGGCATGATGAAGAATTGATAACTTTAAGGTTTTGGTGACCTATTGTTCCGTACAAGATATTTAATGAACTAGTGGGCCATTCGAAACCAAATTTGCATGGATATAATATTCGGGCATGATGAAGAATTGATAAGGTTCTGGTGACCTTTCCCCTATTTTTAAGGTCAGCACTCCAATAAATGCCCATGATGATGTATCCATGGGGGCTAAAGGGGTAAACCCTTTTGGTCTTTACCTACATCCATACTGTATGAGAACAGCGAAGGCTCTGCAGTCTGCACTGCACATTTGTGCAGGCTCTTCTGAGCTTTCTTTGCTTAGTACCAAAATCTCATATATGCTAGCCCATATATAATTTAATTGAGCCTCATCAACTAAATCTTTGAAAAGTTGGTTGAGAAATTTACTGATGTAACCGTAGAAATATGAAAAAGATATTTTTTATAAATGAGGATTCTGAGATAACACACTGGTAAATGTATACGTCGATTTGCTGGTATTTATGTGTATTGCCGGTACTTCATAGACCGGAAGTGGTATATATTGGTGTTAATACTATATAGAAAAACATGCCATATGCCTAAAGGACTATAGAATTAGATCATTTTTAAGTATTCGGCATGCACATGGCGATTTATGTAAGCATTTAGGAATAGATTCGAGTACCGATCTGGAGAATCGGTACTCGAATCTATTCCTAAATGCTTACATAAATCGCCATGTACATACTGAATACTTAAAAATGATTGAAGTCTATAGTCCTTTAGGCATATGGCATGTTCTTCTATATAGTATTAACACCAATATCTACCACTTCCGGTCTATGATGTACCGGCAATACGCGTAAATACAACCAAATCGACGTATACATTTACCAGTGCGGATAAGCTACGTCTGGAGGAAACCTGTTCATGCTATACAGGCTTGTTGGAGTCTACCTTGTAGCAAATCCAATACAATTTTTCTTTTGATGTGGTTCCAATATGAACCACTCAATGAGGACCTGTTTTTGACTTGAACAAATAAAAAATGGGACTGGTTTTCTCATGGCGAGGCCTAAATATTGTTGTGAGTTATTATGAGTTGTGTTTTTTACAATTTTATATAATAATCTTGTTTAAATAATGTATCCTATTTGTGGATATATTATGCGTGTTTTAAATGTATATAAAAATTATATAAAACAGGCTCCAAGATAATAGTGCGGAATTAAAAATTAATTTTCTTATTTCTCAAACAAAACATACGTTGTGGGTACTCAAAAGAACCATCTCAATGAGATGGTTCTTTTGAGCACCCAAAACATATGTTAATTTTGATGGATCAGAAAATATTTACAATTTTACGCTAAAAAAATGATTATCTTGACCTATATAAAAATCTTCATAAATCAAAATGTCATGGATCATTATATATATGATATACATTTCATTAACACAGAAAAAAACATATAGAATGAAAGTCACTCTTCTTTTGTTGTTCTTTTTCTCCCATCAAAATATACTTAAAGCCAAAAGTAACTTTACACTGTTATTGTATATACCTTTTCTAGGTATTGGTGAGTGGTATTTTAAATGTGTTTAATCCATATTAAACTTCAATCAATTATTCATATGACAGTTGAATTTCATGTTTTTACTGTCATAAAGGCAGCCACAATGCCGTAATGAAAGAAGCAAGGGGGCAAACTAAACTTTTCCAAAGTGCATCACTATTAGATGTGTTACTGTAGCTTTGCGATTGGACAATTTTTAATTTAAAAAAAAAACAGTCTAAAAGACAGGCTTTTGAATTGTTGTTTAAAGTTCAAATCAGCCCGGATCACCCTTCGAGTAACACAAATTAGAGTTGTGTTTTTACAGACATACCCCCTTTTGTGAACTTAACAGTGCTTTCAATTGAATTTCCCATAAGAAATTGTTTGCCGCTTTTCTTCCAAATCAATGGGAATTTTAATCAGATTATCTTGTCACATACTCAAGGTAGAAGTCCCAACAAATCACTGATAAAAAAATCCAAATGTCATCTGAGATAAAGTTTTTAGCAGGGGCCAAAGTTTACTATAGTTTTAATTCAAAGGGAGATAATTTCAAAGTGAACCAACTTTAAGATGCTGTCAAAAGCAAACTATACGTCAGAGACAAAATGTCTTGCAGTATTTTTAATGAGCAATGGATGGCCCTTAAAATAGCGTGTTCAAATCCTAGGTTTACTTTGGACTTCTTTAGGAAATGCTGATTGTGTGTTTTTATTGAAAGCACAGATAACTCGAAAGAAGATTAATTACCTAAGTTGTTTTTCGTGAATTAGATTTAGGGCGAGTACCAGCAACTCATTGCTATATTTAATTTGGTTAAATCAAAAACAGTAAAGATATACTCAGTTGTTCAAAGTGTAAAGTTTCTTTTGGCTTTAAGTATAGATAAACTTGGTTTGATTGTTTGTTTAGTGCTTAATGTTGCCTTCACCATTTTTATCCCCTGACCAACAAGATAGAGTGTTTAGTGATAAGCGAATAATCTTGAAAATGATAGGCATAGCGTCTTGAAAAATATTTTTAACTATTTAGTGAATAGTCTTCGAGACTATATAAGGCACAAGCAGATGATGTTATGGCATCTTTGGATTCTAACTCACATAGCCCACATCACAGGAATCCCCTGAAGAGTCTGTAGATTGGATGAAAACTAGGTCAGGTTCATTTGCGTAACCATGAGTAACACATGGAAGCAGACTGAGGGAAGTGGCAGGGTCTCGGCTCCTAGTCACTAACGTCTTTATTTAGTGAATATATTTTACTGCCTGAACAAGCTGATTTTACAAACATTCAGACTATTTAATCCGCGGCGGCGAAGCGGAATGGGGTTATACGAATGCCCTTCCTTATCCATGTCAGCCACGTTAGTGAAAGGGTGTGGGGCATTTGAATTTTAATCGTGCAGATCTTGACATGCCAATCCAGGCTGCACAATGTCTTCATTACATCTCAAAAGAGAAGTTTATTGCCGGGAAGAGTCCATGAGGGTAATTGTTTTTAAATATCAGAACTATTTTGCATTCAACAATTTATTTACATAATGACGTCAGCCATTTTGAAAGTGGTGAACACTTCTGTCCTTTGACTGTAGTTGGATAAAAATTTAGAAGTAAAGACAGATTACAAAAATGTTTTATTCTATTTTATATGTCATTAGATACTTTGGATATGTACCACAGAACTTTATTAATGTACATAGCAAGTCTTAAACAATTATACGCACACACACACTTTCTTATTTTAGAGGGATAATATCATCCATTTTTCATAATTTTGCAACAAAAACATTTGTCATTGGTTTTTGTTTGTTTGATTTGATTCTTTACATCCCAGTCAACAATCTTTCAGTTATGTCGGGACAGGTCTTCCTGGGTTGAACCAGTACTATGCAAGGATTAATGTGTCTTGCTCAAGGACGCAACACAGTGATGCTGGTGAGGCTCGAACCTTCGGTCTCGAGTCAAGCACTCTACCGCTGAGCTCCCTTATTTGTCATTGGTACTCCTTGGAAGCATCTCATTGAGATGATTCGAATGAATAACACAACAAATATTTTTGTTTAGATAAGAATAATATTGCCAAATTATGGTTGAAATTTATTTATTCTATTCAGTATTGTTAACAACTTGCACACAAACAAAAGACCTTCATTTTAAAGAACACGTAACAACTTGACCGTCATTTTAAAGATGTGCAACCTGCATGAAATGTACAAAATATGAAACCTGTGCAATTTGCAAAATATGAAACCTGTGCAATTTGCATGAAATGTGCAAAAAATGAAACCTGTGCAAATTGCATGAAATGTGCAAAAATATGAAACCTGTGCAATTTGCACAGGTTTCACATTTTGTTCATTTCATGCAATTGTAATAGTAAAACAGAACTTTCACAAGCATTGGCAGCAAATCTATTTGTAGATGTTTGCTGTCATTCTTGTTAATACATGTTGTTTTTTTTCCTCTGATATTTGAATTTTTTAGACACATGTATCTTGCAACAAATATCTAATATAGGAATGTAACAAATATTATGGAATGTAAAAATATGGCCTCCCCCCCCCCCCCCCTGACACACAAACACATGTACGAACTCATTCAATAAGACATACTCAAGTTTTAGCCCCAACAGGGTCTTACATAGAAAATTTTCTGAACGTAAGTTGACAGTAAATGCTTCTTATATACTGAATGTAGTCTGACAAACATGCATCTCGTTGTGAGAAAACCTGTCTTCGGGATTTCCGACCAGGCCATACCCAAACCAGCCTGCTCAGCTACAGAGACTAGCTGGAAAATTGAAATTTCCTTGTAACAAGTTTAGATTTAATATTTTCCAATATGCAAATAACAAAGGCGCTGACAAGACTGTGCAGATGCGCAGGCTGGTCTGTGCCTTTGTTGTTCGCATGCAACAAAGTAGGGTCTTCTAGCATTGACTGAAATTTTCCCAACATAGTATTCAAACACCACTATAATCTGATCAGCATGCAGATTTATATATACACACATACACAAACCTTTGGCTCTGTACAACTTAATATCATCTTTGATAACTATTTACAATCTATTTCTCTAGTATATACAAATAACATTAGCATGTTTACAAACAGGAGTCCAGGTAATATGTATGCTCTAAAGCTACCAAGTCTGTCTCAATTATAATGCTTATCAATAGAACATTTCAGACACAAAATATTTGACAACAAAGATATGATGCAATGGACACACTTTTAAGAAGAGTTTGTCCTTTTATATTTTAACAGTAAACCGCAATGCCATATTAAAAGGGAGTTCATATTGTCAGTAACTGTTGTCAGTAACTGTATGAATGGTTCATTCTGTTCTTCTGGTGACCACCTTATACCTCATAAATGTACTTTATGAATGGCCTCCAACTTAGCTATTTCTGTCGGCATTTTAACTAAAAAATGAATAAATTTCTTTTCTTTTCGTTGCTTAATTTTCTGACATATTTTGGTAGTGACAAATATATTAGAAAATGACCATATTTATGATATGCGCCTCGACACGAGAAAACCTGTCTTCAGGGTTCGCAATCAAACAAAGGCGCAGACCAACATGCGCATCTGCACAGTCTGATCAGTGCCTTTTTTATTCGCTTATTGGTAAGTAGCATATCTAGACTTGCTACAAGTGAAATTTCAATTTTCTTGCTAGTCTCTGTAGCTCAACAGGTTGGTTCGTCAGAAACCCTAAAGACATGTTTTCTTGTGTCAGGGCCCAAATTAAATCTTTTAATTATTTCCTGTATAATAGTTTCAAAGATGCATAGTAATGAGGCTATTCTATTTTTCTTATAAACAGGTAAAGCATGATTTTTCACTGTTAAGCGCATATGCAAAATCTGTGGTAGGTTTAATATAACTGTAAACTGAGACTACCTGCTCGCCCAAAATCAAGGTAAACTTGCCAATGTTTGTTTACATTGATTCTCATCTATCTTTGAAAGTACAATAAAAAAGGGTCATTACCAACACAATGGTTTAAAAAAAAACAACTTTCATTGCTTGTTGTGACAATTCATGGTAGCTTTTTGCATACTTATAACCCTTACAAACAGTTTGGACCCAGATCAAAACTTCCAGGCTACTATTATCTAGACATGTAAAACTGGACTATATCACAACAACAAAAAATTCAAGAAAACCTTTGAATATTTTTGTTTTAACATTCCAATATTTTCTAATCTGGAGTTGGTCCATTTCAATTATGATAATGTGTTTATCAAAATATTAAGTCTTTGCATGTTAGCAGCTTCTTTTGTCATCTGTTGATAATCCTTTCAAATAGGCAGGGCCCAGATATGGACAGACAAAATGGCCCTGATGCGAATCAAAACCATGTGATACTCTGATAGTGTTCCTGAATTTTAATTTGAAAAAATCAATTTTTAAAAAAGTTAACAGACACAAACCAGGCATGAAAAATTACCCAACATGCAAAGAGTCAATCTCCAATGACCTCATATCAAATCTTTTTCCTGTGGTTCTGACCCTGGAAGGTTCCAATAGTGCAAACCTTGATGTAATGCAGCATTCGATCGCACTTCATTTGGGTCTTCCTGTATTGTTTACCAAGGTATGTAAATGGTTTAACAGTGAGCATGATTTTTCCCCCATTATGAGCCAGGGTTTATTATCCATAAAGTTTAAACTGCCGATTGCCATTTAAATGCACGCGAAGGATAGGCCTTAGTAAATTTAGGTTAACTTCACATCATTTAGAGAACTGTTTATGTTCTGTTGAAAGGTAAATCTTGTTGAGACACAATCCAAATATACATATAGTCTCCCTTGGAATGACAATAATACAATAAATGCTGCCTAATGATATTGATACTACACTCAGATATTCTGCATGTAATAGATTAATGCTGGCAGCAAAATGACTGAGCTCTATGATTAATAGAATATACAGTGCAGTCTCTTTATAACAGACTTTGTTACAATACAGCCAATTTTTATACCATCCTATAATTTCTTTGTAAAATTGTTCCTTTATAACGTGATTTACTTATAATATGGTTCATTACAGTAAAACCTGTGTAAACCGACCACTCAAAACAAAGATCTCAATAACAAATGGTAGCTTATTGAAGGTCGAACTATTGCAGAATGCTCTTGACCTGCATTAAGCAATAATTTGTCTTAAAAACCAATTTTTGGTCTTCTCTATGAGTGGCTGCTTAAGACAGGTTTTACTGTACTATGGACCCCAAGTCACCCCTACAATAGCATTATGAAGGGACTGCACTGTAAAACAAAAGCCATAGCACGAGCAAAACTTACATAGGGGATAATTTAGGGGATAACTGTATTCAAAATTTTCAATTGGGGGAGGTATATTGTTGGATATACGGTCGGAAATTTAATGTTACGATGATGCGCGAGCTGAGCCGTAAAACTTGATTTCCCACCGAATAATATACCTCCCAAAATAAAAAAATTGAACATTGTTATCCCCATTCTTATGCACTTCTGCAGTCTTGTTTCAAATTGGAGTGTTGCAAGCCGCATAAAGCTGCACATTATCCAACGAAATGTGGCATAATTAATGACATCAAATTATTTCCAAAAGTATATCGCAGGATATACTGTTGCAACTTTTTGATGTTATCCAATCTAACATTGCGTTACAAAAGTAAGTGCATTAGAATCAGGAATACTCAAAGGAAGTTATAATCTCAAGATGGGTATCGAGACTATGTATGTGAACTTTAATTTGTTCTTGGCCCCATATATTAACTATTCAAATGCAACAATAATCATTTTTATACAGGTATTAAAAACTATTCCATTTCAGAAAATCAGCAGTCAAGGAGATAACAATGTAAACCCAATAGCACAAAGTTATGCTTAACTCTGTACAACAAATGCCTAACTTTGGTACATTCATACCTAACTTTTGTACAGTGAATGCCTAACTGTTGTACAATGAATGCCTAACTGTTGTACAATGAATGCCTAACTGTTGTACAATGAATGCTGAACTTTTGTACAATAATGCGTGAAAATGAATTGAATTATGCATAGCTTGGTATATGAACTCTATAATCAAAATAACTGATTATATTATTGCAACATAACTATTTATTAAACTGAAACTTAACATGCCATATTTCACTTTCCACAGAGTTCCAGAGTTCTTCCAAAATGAAATGTGAAAAGGCAAACAGCCTTGATGCCTTTTCACATTTCAAGCTCACATGCTTAATAAATACCAAAGATCCAAATAAGCAAAATTTGTTAGCATAAAATTGTCAATATTTTCCTTCCCATCAGCTTAACCCTTGTATAACCCAAAATCCCTAAACGGGTACTTTAGCAAACAGTGAAGACCCAGATGAAATGCAGCATGATGCTGCATTTCATCTGGGTCTACACTGTTTGTAAAGGGAAAAAAAACTTCAGACAAACAAATACAATATTTTTTTGAAAATTATAACCTGTCACCCCTAGATATGTACAATGGACTATCCTTAGTTTATTGTATCAACCCAGAAGGAAGAATCCATAAGTATACAAAGGGTAATACATATGTTTTGAGATGGTACATTGGGTACCCACAACATATGTTTTGGTTGGGAAATAATTGCCAATTCTTCACTCTTATTTGGTCTAAATACTCATCTTCACCCACCCCCACCCCATCTCCCCCATCTCCAAAAATATAAAGAACAACTTCTAGGAGCATTCATAAATACTAATCTGTCACCCCCTCCCCCAAAATGTATAAAGATATCGTCTGACAGACTTGAAGCCTTTGATTGCCGAACATCGTAAACATCTTCTCCAAGTACAAAGGTCACATCTTGGTCTCATAAGCACTTTGTATTGGTAGAGAATTGTTTAAGTATCGTCATCTTGGTCTCATAAGCACTTTGTATTGGTAGAGAATTGTTTAAGTATCGTCATCTTGGTCTCATAAGCACTTTGTATTGGTAGAGAATTGTTTAAGTATCATCAATGTTTTGCAGTAAACCTGGCAAATATTGTAAACATTTCCTCCACTATAATTCGTTGATATGAAAGTTTTTTCTGCCAAAGTCATCGTCACATCTTGGTTTCAAAAGCACTTTTGTTGTGGTCGAAAATTGTCTGAGTATTGTCATAGAATGATAACACCGTTCTGTTGGCGGATCCATTTGATGGCGGCCAATCACTGACGTTGATTAATGTCTAAAAATAGAATATAAAAATCATAAGGTACGGTCAAATCTCGTTACATTAATATTCCTTGGGATCAGAGTTTTTAATTTGAATCATCAGTAGTTTGAATTAAGGGAGCTAGTTGTTAGATAATATATAACCTCCAAAAATACTCGTTTTAGTCTTCCTATCCAAACATATATGCATGTTCTAGGTGCTTGAAAGAAACGTCTCACTGAGACGTTTCTTTTGAGCACTTAGAACATTTGGTTGGATTGGAAATGATTGAAATTGTTAACAAATTTGCCCTTTTCTCTGACTCGAATGTATCCCAAATTTAATTCAAATTAGCGTGTACTTCCAACTATGGGAGTTTGAATTATCAAGTTTTTACTGGTAGTTGTTCATATCAAATGAAGAAAAATTTTTTTTTTACAAATCTTATGTCATAATAATGTTATGACAACACATTTTATAAGATTTTGGCCATTAACCCAATTATATACTCCTCAAAAAAATTAAAGGACCAAGATTTTAAAATGCGAGTATAATAAGCTCAAACATTTAGATTCTGTAAAACTTGGCCCAAAGCTTTCTATTCTTTATACCCATAAGTCAAGAATCATTATTACTGATTTCCATGCCTAATTCTGCTATAACTCTGTCTCAAATGAACATACCCTCAAAAACACACTTTCAAAAGGCAGTGGGTGGGGTAACGAAATTCTTATGCAGTCAATCGAGTATAATAAAAAGTGACATTAAATTAAACTTTGTTTTAAACAGTTCAGCTTACATGCAAAAAATTCTTCAAACAGTTTCAATATACTGGGAAGCAAGCATTTTCATCTCTGACAATGGAGTTTTGACATTGTTTTGTTTTCTGAAAACAATGTGTGTACTTGGCCATTAAGAATCAGATATTCAATCGTCATTCTTTGCCTTTGAGTGTTAGAAAGATGTCCCAGATTATAACAGACAAACGCCAAAACCAGTTGTCTTAACTCATAGACTGGTCATTACGCCACAGCCCAAAGGGGCAATTTTCTCTCACAGGAAGAGGTGGATGGTATCGACGGGATTAAAACACCATACAACCATGTGAAAACAGAGATTTCAGCATCTAAAAGCATTTTTCATTCATTTCATGCAGTTTTGTGGTCCATGGATCACACACAAAAATGACATTCCAATGCATTTAGGTCAAGTTTCAAAATGACAAAAAAATCCTTGTTAGTAACATTTTCTACGATTTTCTTTTTGCTGTTTCACTTGGGAATTGGGCGCCAAAGATGTCCAAAAAATTTAGGCTAGATCGTAAAATTGGTTTCCAAAATACGTTCTACACAAAATGCATCAATGTTACAATTGAAAGCATTGGTCCTTCAATTATTTTGAGGAGTATATATTGGCAATTCCTAAATAAGTGCAGTAGACCTTCAATGGCTCGAACTCTGACGGCTCATTCACTCTGGCTGGCTAGACCTATTACCATAGTCCCTACATTTTATGCATAAACCACCCTGGATCACTGGAACTACCCTTGGCTGGAAACAGTTTTTATGGTCACAAGACTGTTTGAGCCACTGAAGTTCTACTGTACTTTGGCAAACAATTAAAATTATATATTTATCATACGAAATGATCGTGAGTGTAAAATTCTATTTATCTTATATAGAAGATCATATGAAATAGCCATGACATACACAATTCTGTTTATCATATAAAATGACCATTAGTGTAAGATTCTTTTAATAATACAAAATTAATGTCACCTTTAAGATCTATTTATCATATGCAATGATGTTGACATTTAAGTTTCTATTTATCATATGCAATGGTGTTGATATTTTAAGAATCTATTTATCATATGCAATGACTGTGACATTTAAGATTCTATTTTTCATATGCAAAAACTGAGTTTTAAGATATTTTTTTCATCATTTGCAATGACTGTGACATTTAAGATTCTATTAATCATATGAAATGACATTGATATTTAAGAGCCTATTTATCATATGCAATGACTGTGACATTTAAGATTCTATTAATCATATACAATTGTTTGTTTGTTTGGTTTGATTCTCTACGTCCCATCAACAATCTTTCAGTTAAACAGGGACGGGTCTTCCTGGGTTGAACCAGTACTAAGCTAGGATAAATGTGTCTTGCTCAAGGACCACAACGCAGTGAGGCCGGTGAGGCTCGAACCCGCGGCCTCTCGGTCTTGAGTCAAGCACTAATCATATACAATGACTGTGACATTTAAGATTCTATTTATCATCTGATATGATGATGACATTGAAGACTCTATTTCTCATATGTAATGGCTGTTGACATTTAAGATTCTATTTTATCATATGAAATGACCACAAGAGTAAGATTCTACTTCTTATCACATGAAATGACTTCAAAGGTTCAAAGAACCAGTCTTTACTCATTGCAAAAGTATGAATCAATTTTATTAACACTTTTGCAAACAGAGCAAACCAAGATCAGGCAGCACCTGTAAGAGTTGTCTGATCAGGGTCTACTCTGTTTGCTTATGGAAACATGATTAGATATGATCCTACACAGGTGGACCTGACATAAAATTTCTGTGTTCTATGTACAAACGTGAAAGTTTATTTATATAATTTTTCATAGTGGGTGAGAAAGAAGAGCGTGAAGAGAGATTGAGACATGAGAGAGAGGAGAGAGAGGATAGAATTAGGCTGGAAACATTAGAACGAGAAGATAGGCTGCGGAGAGAAAAAATAGAACATGAAAAATTAAGGTTGGAAATGGAAGAACGAGAAAAGGAAAAACAAAGAGAAATGGAAGAACGCATTGAAATTGAAAAAGAAAAATTACACTTTGAGTTAAAAATGAAAGAACTTGAGTTGGAAGGAAAATCTGAATCAAAACCTTTGCCTTTAGACTCTGGCAAATCTTTTGATGTGACAAAACACATCCGACTCGTTCCTCCATTTCAAGAGAAAGAAGTTGACAAATATTTTTTACATTTTGAGAAGGTGGCAGAAAACCTGAAATGGCCAAGAGAGCACTGGACCTTACTTTTGCAGAGCGTTGTAATAGGCAAAGCTCGAGAAATTTACACTCAGCTTTCACTAGAACAAAGCTCAGATTATGACAAAGTAAAAGAACTTATTCTTAAGGCTTATGAGTTGGTCCCTGAAGCTTACAGGCAGAAATTTAGAGATTGTAGGAAAGAACCTAACCAGACTCATGTGGAATTTGCAAGAACAAAAGAGCAATTATTTGATAGGTGGTGCTCTTCAAAGAAAGTAGGTTCTGATCATGAAAAACTAAGACAGCTCATGCTTGTTGAAGAATTCAAATGGTGTATAAATTCTGATGTCAGGGCTTTCTTAAATGAAAAAGAAGTTGAAAATTTGGATGTAGCAGCTAGACTAGCTGATGATTATTCTTTAACTCATAAGGCTTCTTTTGTTAACAAGCCATTTCCTAGGAAACCATTCAACCCTCAATTAAAATTTACACCTCAATCAAGACCATTTTCCCCTCAGTCAAAACCATATTCCCCTCAGACAGGTCCAAAATCCAACCCCAGTAATCCATCTGATAATTCCAGTCATTCATTTACTCCAAAACCAAAATTTTCTGGTGGAAACAAAGGTCAAAGTCCATTATCCCAGCCAATTTGCAATTATTGTAAACAATCAGGTCATATCATATCTGAATGTATAGCTTTGAAAAGAAAGAGAGAAAAAGAAAGACAGGAGAGTCCTAAACCCACAGGTCTCACCTCTTTAAGGCTAAAACCTCAGTCTTCTGTTCAGGATGTGAATCCTATTTTGGCCAAAACATCTGAGACTAATGCCGTTATGGAGATTTATGAACCATTCTTATCAGATGGTTCCGTGTCACTAAATAGTGACTTTGCCCAGTCTACCCCTATTAAAATCTTACGAGATACTGGTGCTTCTCAATCCCTTATCTTGGCAGATACCCTGCCTTTTTCTGAGAAGACTTCTTCTGGGACAAGTGTCCTTATCCAGGGTGTAGAGTGTGGATTTATTAATGTACCGCTCCATAACATTTATTTGTCCTCAGACTTAGTTACTGGTCTCGTGGCTGTAGGTATTAGACCTTCATTACCGTTTAAAGGTGTTCACTTGCTGTTAGGCAACGATTTGGCTGGAGATAAGGTTGTGGTAGACCCACTTTTGACCAGCACACCTTGTGTTGATCAACTGCCTGATCCTATTGAGCAGGAAATTCCTGACCTTTACCCTTCTTGTGCTGTAACTAGGGCAATGGCAAAGAAAGCCAATCAGAATTATGGGATGCAGGATATTAATTTAGCTGATACTTTGATAGGTCAGTCCTTTAATGATGAGATTTCAAATTCTCTTTCTCCCAGCCAGTCTGACATTCAGACTGACTTTGACATTTCAAGGTCAAACATTGACCTTTCACCTTCAATTTCAAATGACCAGCAGTCAAAGTCACAGCTTTGTAATGAACAACACAGTGATCCTGAGATATCACCTTTATTTGATAGAGCTTTAGATGAAAATGAAATGTCACAAGTCCCTGTTTGCTATTATGTAAAAAATGGCATTTTGATGAGAAAATGGCGTCCTCCTGATGTCTCAGCAGATGATGAGTGGACTGTTAACCACCAGATTGTGGTCCCTAGGTCTTATCGTCCTAAAATTTTGAATTTAGCTCATGAAACTCCTATGTCAGGCCATTTAGGTATAAATAAGACCTATCACAAGATTCTTAATCATTTCTTTTGGCCAGGATTAAAATCTGATGTTTCTCAGCACTGCAAATCCTGTCACACTTGTCAAATGGTAGGAAAACCCAATCAGACCATTCCAAAAGCTTCTTTACAGCCCATTCCTGCCTTTGATGAACCTTTTAGCAGAATTATTATTGACTGTGTAGGTCCCCTACCCAAAACAAAGTCAGGTTGTCAATATCTTTTGACTATTATGTGTGCTTCAACACGCTTCCCTGAAGCCATTCCACTTAGAAATATTAAGACTAAGACAATTGTTAAGGCACTTGTGAAGTTTTTCACCTTTGTGGGACTTCCAAGGTCTGTACAATCTGATCAAGGTTCAAATTTTATGTCTGGAATTTTTCAACAAGTCATGCATGAACTTGGTATTAAACAGTACAAGTCATCGGCTTATCATCCTGAAAGTCAGGGTGCCTTAGAAAGATTTCATCAAACTTTGAAAAACATGATCAGATCTTACTGCTTTGACACTGAAAAGGATTGGGATGAGGGCATACATTTTCTTTTATTTGCTGTTAGGGACTCTGTTCAGGAGTCTCTTGAGTTCAGCCCATTTGAACTGGTATTTGGGCATACTGTGCGCGGACCCTTGAAACTTCTGAAAGAAAAATTTCTCTCAGATGATGACAGTTCTTTGAACTTACTTCAGTATGTGTCTGATTTCAAAAACAGACTATCAAAAGCCTGTGAAGCTGCTCGGTCCAATCTCAAATCAGCTCAAAGCAAAATGAAATTGCGTTATGATGAAAATGCTCAGGATAGAAATTTTGAACCTGGAGACAAGGTACTTGCTCTTTTGCCCATTCCTGGTAAGCCATTGCAAGCTAGATATTATGGTCCGTATACTGTTGACAAAAAGTTAAGTGATGTTAATTACATTGTCAACACTCCTGGGAGGCGTAAGCAAAAACAGTTATGTCATATCAACATGCTTAAAAAATACATTGATAGGGATAGTTCTGTTATTTCATCAGTAAATCTAGTTAATTCTGTCCCTCCTGAACAAAATCAAATGGACTCTGAAGATATGAACTTTGTGAAATCTGATCCTGCATCGTCAAAACTCAAGAACTCTGATATCTTAAAGGATCTTGACCAGAAATTGTCTCATCTTAGTTCAGACAAGAGACTTGAACTGAAGAAGTTGATTCTTGAATATGAACACTTATTTCCAGATATTCCATCCAAAACTGACAAAATTTATCATGATGTTGAACTTATTGATGGTTCAAAACCTGTGAAACAACATCCATACAGAATGAACCCTGTAAAACAACAAATTCTCAGGGAAGAAGTTCAATATTTGCTGGATAATGACTTTATAGAACCTAGTCAAAGTGAATGGAGTTCTCCTTGTATTCTTGTACCAAAACCTGATGGGACATTTCGCATGTGTACGGACTACCGTAAAGTAAATTCTGTGACCAAAACAGACACTTTTCCCATCCCACGAATCGATGACTGCATCGATAACATTGGACAAGCCAAATATGTCACAAAATTCGACCTGCTTAAAGGATTTTGGCAAATACCTCTGACAGACAGAGCAAAGGAGATCTCAGCATTTGTTACTCCAGACGGATTGTATCAGTATAAAGTCATGCCATTTGGAATGAAGAACTCTCCAGCAACATTTCAACGCTTGGTTAACAGCTTGATATTTAATCTGGTTGGCTGTAAAGCCTATATTGACGACGCTATCATCTTCAGCGAAGAATGGGAACGACACTTACAAACTATCAGAGCTTTCTTCAACAGACTTAGTGAAGCTAAACTAACAGTTAACTTAGCAAAGAGTGAATTTTGCCATGCAAATTTGACATTTTTAGGCCATATTGTGGGACAAGGTCTGGTAAAACCTGTAGAAGCTAAAGTTGAGGCTATCTCAGATTTTCCCGTACCTTCTGGCAAAAGACAACTGATGCGCTTTCTCGGTATGGCTGGATATTACAGGAAATTCTGTAATAACTTCTCTGTCATAGCAGAGCCTTTGACAAACTTACTTGGCAAAAGGGTCAAGTTTATTTGGACTGATAATTGTCAGAAGTCTTTTGATAAGCTTAAAGCCATACTTAAAAGTGCTCCAGTTCTCTTAGCACCAAGCTTTGACAAAGAATTTAAGTTGGCCATAGATGCCAGTGATGTTGGTGCAGGCAGTGTATTGTTACAGGAAGATGACAATGGTGTTGATCATCCTGTTTGTTACTATTCTAAAAAGTTTAACAAACATCAGAGAAATTACTCTACTGTAGAGAAAGAATGCTTATCTCTCATCCTTGCGCTTCAGCACTTCGAAGTTTACCTAGCCTCTTCAGTTGCACCTATTGTCATATTCACTGATCACAATCCACTGACTTTCATTCATAAAATGAAAAACAAGAACCAGCGTTTACTCAGATGGAGTCTCATGTTGCAAGAGCACAATCTAGATATCAGGCATATTAAAGGAAAAGATAATATCATCCCAGATGCACTCTCTAGGGCTTAGATACCTCAGTATTATGGATATTCAGCTTTTTACTATTGCTCTTTATTGATCTGATGTGATTTTACATTATTGTTTGTTATATAATTGTTCATTATTGCAAAAGAAAGCTTTACTTCATAAAACTTTCTTTTCTTTGAGGAGGGGAAGTGTAACATGTATGGTGTTTATCTATTTCAAATTTGTTTACTTAGTTTCTGATTGACCCAGATATTGGAGAAATTGATGGTAAATAAGTTGTTGTAAACAAGGTATTTATTTGGTTATAAGATTTTTCTAGAAGGATGACCAATCATCTAGATGGTTCTTGAACCTTGGAGAAAAGACCAGAACTTACTAGAATTTTCTTTTCCATGCAAATAGAAACTTTGAGTGGGTTCTAGAATTCAGTAGAAGTTTGTGGAATTTTCCAGAATAAATAAATATAGCATATGATATAATAGTCTTTCTTGACCGTTCTGGAACTTTCTTAAAGGGTATATATAAGAGTAAATTTTTCATAAGGGCATCTTTGAAATAATTTCACCATTTAAAAGTCTAAACCTTTTGTACTGGAATTCTATAGTGGAATACTGTGTTTAATTATTCATTCTGGATTACTTTGGATTATACAGTTTTGGATTCAGACTTTGTGTTCATTTGGATTTATCTTCAAAATCTGGGGATCAGAAACCGCTGAAAGACTTGTGTTGATAAATATTCTGAGGGACAGTTTGGACATAAAAGGTATTGTAATTTAGACTTTCTTTGATTGTATAACTATTTTCCATTGCTTATTGTAAATGATAATTTTTGTTTTTAATAAATTTTGTTAAATTTTAAAAGTGCTTTTTGCTGACTTTCCAAATAGCAAATTTTGGTTTCCTGAATTTGTTTCTAGTTACGCCTGGCACGTAACAGAAATTGGTGGCAGCGGTGGGATCTAGAATTCAGTACGAATTCTTTCAGCTATGCTTTACTTTGTTACGGCTATCATGTCGTAAGAATTCTCGTTCCTCCATTTCAAGAAATCTTACGACATGATAGCCGTAACAAAGTAAAGCATAGCTGAAAAAATTTCCCGTGCCTTCGCTGGGAATCGAACCCAGGTCGCCCCGGTAAAAGACCAATGCTCTAACCACTGAGCCAAAGAGTCGACTCCCTGACGCAGTTGTCAGAGATTGATTATATACTAGAAGCTATGCGAAATCTACCTTATGTAGATATATAGGTGAGAGTGCCAGGCCCATAACACTCCCCCTCTTCAAAGGAGTCATCATTTTTGATGACAGAAAGCCTTTTAAGGCGAAACTAATGCCCAATCCCGGACGAGCCCCCATCTTACGACATGATAGCCGTAACAAAGTAAAGCATAGCTGAAAAAATTTCCCGTGCCTTCGCTGGGAATCGAACCCAGGTCGCCCCGGTAAAAGACCAATGCTCTAACCACTGAGCCAAAGAGTCGACTCCCTGACGCAGTTGTCAGAGATTGATTATATACTAGAAGCTATGCGAAATCTACCTTATGTAGATATATAGGTGAGAGTGCCAGGCCCATAACATACTTCAAAGTGTAATGTACAAGCTTACTTCATACAAACTTTCATTATTCTAGTTAGTCTCTGTAGCTGAGCAGGCTGGTTTGAGCCTGACCATGTCTCTAGCCTCAAAGAAAGATTTTCTCACAACAAGGGTATTATAAAACAGGGATAGTGATAGTATAAACAGCCAAGCACATCCATCCTATATGACAGCATATTATCCAAGCCTATATGGGCCTTGACACAGGGAAACCTGTCTTTGGAGTTTGTACATGATCAGGTCTTGTTCAGTCAAGCCTGTTTGATCAGCTACAGAGACTAACTAGTATACTGATATGTTCTGGACAAGGATTTCAGGCCAAGGTAGATAATTCAACAAGAAAGTCACGGATAGTGACAGTATAAACAGCCAAGCACATCCATCCTATATGGCAGCATATTATCCAAGTCTAAATGGGCCTTGACACAGGGAAACCTGTCTTTGGAGTTTGTACATGACCAGGTCTTGTTCAGTCCAGCCTGTTTGATCAGCTACAGAGACTAACTAGTATACTGATATGTTCTGGACGAGGATTTCAGACCAAGAAAGATAATTCAATAACAAAGTCAGCGAGTGTGATCTTTCTTGTTTGACACAAGTCATAAATCCAAATAGCGCACAAGATTTGGAACACACAGACAGACACCTACAAGGACAGGGTAAACACCAGATGTCCTTCCCCCTTTTTCTTAGTGGAGAACATAAAAATGTCAATTGCCTTAGATCCATTGGTAAGCATTGGGTCTCTCTTTAAGACAGAACTCTACCTAGTTATTTATGCTACTAGTTAAATAAAAGAAAAAGAGGAAAAGATTATTATATATGTTAAAAAAGCAATATGCTAAATGTTAACTCTTTGCTTGTCTGCTCGCCGCAAATTTTGTCATCTGCTGATGATGGTTGCGAACAGTTTGGACCCAGATCAGGCCCAACAATATGTCGGACCTGATCTAGATCCAAGCTGTTTGGATGTTATTCCCGAAAGAATATTTGAGAAAAGTAATGATGTAAATGATCTGCAGGTGACAAAAACTATCATGAAAAATTATGCAACATGCAAAGAGTTAAATGTTTAGATAGAAGCATATGTGTTAAAGAGTAAGTATAGGGCTCAAAATAAAAAAGGGGTTTAGGTTTTTAGAACTGTTATATGTGCTATAAGGAAGTAGAATATGCATGATGAACTGGTACAGTCTATTTTTACTCAAGGTAATGCAGCAATTTGGTAATCATTTTTTTCCATGGAAACCCACAGATCCAAATAAACAAAAATATTAAGTGTAAAATTGTGATTATTTTCTTATCCATTAGTTTGAACATAAGGTGCTCAAAAGAATCATCTCAATGAGATGATTCTTTTGAGTACTCAAAACATTTGTTTTGTTTGAGAAATAAGAAAAATAATTATCAATTAGACATTCTTTTAAACCAGAAAATGGTCTTACTTATACTATGCTTCAATGAAAGCATATGTTGAGTGTCTCAGTGAGATGGTTCCAACGAGTACCCTCACAATATGTTTTCTTTGAGAAGGAAACAAATAAAAGACTGCAACATCCTTTTGACATTTTTTAAAGAGAAAATAGTAATATTTATCTCAGCCAGTCCCTAAGTTTATTAAAGAAATCATGCTCAACTCAAATGGACACGGAATTTTAACTCTAACGTCATAAATATCAAAATGCTAACAAAAGATCTTGCTTAGATCAGTAGACAATGTCAATTTTCCTGGTCATAAATTTTAAGATGCAAACTAATCCGAATACATATTTGGCAGGTGTTTTTATTTGGTGCTATTGGCAATATAAAGAAAAATCGTGAAATTATGTGAACACGAGAAACAATTTGGAATTCAGACACACAATAAGCAATAAATATACACACATCCTTAGTATTTTGGTATCTGTATGAAAACAGTAGAGCATGTTTCTATGTTGAGAAAACCATGACTTAAAAGGGGCTACTATTAAAGAAAAGAATATGTTCACCATAGGGAGCATATTCTTTTCTCTAAGAGTAGCCCATAATGATAATAGCTAATAACTTCAAAGGGCATTAAATTGAGAAACTGTCAAATTTAAACTAAGCCATTATGTCAATCTTTTAAAATTTCCAAATTTTGATGACGCAAAATAAGTGTTTTACAGAATTGTTAGCATTTGAAAATTTATGACACGGGAAAAATTTCAAGCTCATGTGTTTTGAGTATGGATTTTTTTTTAACCTCAGGGCCCGGATAAATGAACATACTGCCATCAAGCATAGTTAGCGTTAGAATTAATAGGTTGTGTTATTAAGAATACACTCCTTGAAAATACTTACAAAATTTATTCTATAAACCTAGATTTTATCTTCTATCAAAGTATTGTGGTTTTATTCTGAGAAGAAATAAAATAAAACTTATCAAACACTGGAAAAAAATGAAAACTACTTCTGTATTCCATCAATATAAAATCTGCCCTGATTACCAAATTCAGTCCGGATGATTTCCTGTCTTCCTGGGTTGAACCAGTACTAAACAGCGGGTGAAGTGACAATACAGTGACTCTGCTAGCGGTGAGTCTCTAACTAGCAACCCTTTGGTCCCTAGTTTAACTCCACCAACTGAGCCACTGTGCTCCAATATGTATGGGATAATCCATCAGAATGAAAAGGGTTATTAACTCCTTGCCTCCTAGTGTCGTCTGCTGATAACATATGTAAACAGTTTGACCCAAATCAGGTCCGACATTTTGTTGGGCCTGATCTGGATCCAAACTGTATGACACTGATGTTATTCCTGAAAGAATTTTTTGAAAAAGTTGGCTTTGAAAAAAATCAGCAGATTTTGAAAAAGTTACCCAGAATGCAAAGTTCTAGTAATTAGTAAATTAAGGAAAACACTAGTGATGTGCGCTTATTAGGGTTTGCAGGCTAAATTGGAAAATGTGGTATGAAAAAAATAGACATACTTCTGGCATGCTACTGGTCAGGTGTTAGAAAAATCTGAAGAAAATATATTGCATATATATGAGATATCAAACAGAAAAAAAACACATTTTGTAATATATCCCAATCAAAATTAATAATATAATGTGATTAGACATTACAGTAAAACCTTAAGAGGCCACTCAAAACTAGACAAAACAAAGATCGTATTGACAAATGGTAGCTAAATAAAGGTCAAAAGTATTGCAGAATGCTCCAAGGGGAGCATTCTGCAATACATTTGACTTGCACTAAGCAATAATCGGTCTTGAATACCAATTTTTGGTCTTTTTTTGAGTGGTTGCTTAAGACAGGGTAATAAAAGTATACTTAAAACCAAAAGTAACTTTACAGTGCTTTCAATGGTAATTCTCATTACAAATTGTTTGCCATTTTTTCCTCCGAACCAATGGGAATTTTATCCCAATCAAAATTAATAATAAAATGTGATTAGACATACAATAAAACCTGTGTAAAACAGCCACTCTCAAAAAGACCAAATAAAAGCACCGCAAGCACTGCGTAATACCCCGCCACTGCTGGGGGCACCAAAAGTTATTTTGTGAGATATATAATGCCTAAATAGCAACAGAACTGAGATAGACAGTGATATGACGTCCTTAGTCACAATATGTAACCTTTGATGGTCAACATATCTGTGAAGTTTCATTCAGATACTCCATATAGTAAATGAACTACAGGTCAAAAACCATTTTTCAGATCAATCAAGGGCGGATAACTCATGAAGTGGAAAGGTAAGGGTGACGGTCCTTACTAAAAATATGTAACCTTTGATGTTCAACATATCTGTGAAGTTTCATTCAGATATTCCATATAGTAAATGAACTACAGGTCAAAAACCATTTTTCAGATCAATCAAGGGCAGATAACTCATGAACTGGAAAGGTAAGAGTGATGGTTCTTTGTCACAGTATGTAACCTTTGATGTGAAACATATCTGTAAAGTTTCATTTAAATATTCCACATAGTAAAGGAACTACGGGTAAAAAACATTTTTTAATTCAATCAAGGGCGGATAACTCACAAACGGGAAAGGTAAGAGTGACGGTTCTTAGTCACAATATGTTACCTTTGATGTGAAACATATCTGTGAAGTTATATTCAGATATTCCACATAGTAAAGGAACAATAGGTCAAAAACCTTTTTTCAGACCTATCAAGGGCAGATAATTCACAAACTGGGAAGGTCAGAGTGACGGTCCTTAGTCACAATACGTAACCTTTGATGTGCAACATATCTGTGAAGTTTCATTCAGATATCATGAATAGTAAAGGAATAACAGGCCAGAAACCATTTTTCCAATACGAAAAAGGGCAGTAACTCCGTTAAAAATGGACGGATTTTGCCCATTAACAATCCCATACCACTCATCGCTGATAACAATATGTATGCAAAATTTGAAAAAATTTCGTGAATAAATACTCAAGTTATCGATCGGAAATGGTGAGCACGGACGGACGGACAGACGGACAGACACCAAAGGGTATAACATAATACCTCGCCACACTTTAGTGGCGGGGTATAAAAATGGTTTACAAAACCAATTAGTGCCTAATGCAGGTCAAAAGTATTGCAGAATGCTCCAAAAGGAGCATTCTACAATACTTTCGACCTTCATTAAGCTACCAGTTGTCATTTAGACCTTTGTTTTGTTTGTTTTCGACTGGCCGTTTTACACAGGTTTTAATGTATACTTAAAACCAAAAGTAACTTTACAGTGCTTTCAACTTTAAGATACAAGTGTTTTTAATGGTAAATCTCCTTACAAATTGTTTGCCATTTTTCCCTCCGAAACCAATGGGAATTTGACTTGCACTAAGCAATAATCGGTCTTGAATACCAATTTTTGGTCTTTTTTTGAGTGGTTGCTTAAGACAGGGTAATAAAAGTATACTTAAAACCAAAAGTAACTTTACAGTGCTTTCAATGGTAATTCTCCTTACAAATTGTTTGCCATTTTTTCTTCCGAACCAATGGGAATTTTATCTGATGATCTTGTCACATAATCTCGGCAGAGGTCCAACAAAATCACTGATAAAAACTCAAATGATATCAGAGATAAAGCTTTTAGAAAGGACTAAAGTTTACTATTGTTTTAATACAAAAGGAGACAATTTCAATCTGAAACCACTAAGATACTGCCAAAAACTAACCAAAAGTCAAAATATCTGGCAAAGGGAAATGGCCTTTGATTAAAACAGTTCAAATCTTCAGTTTACCTTAAATTTTGTGATACAATTCTGATTTCATGTTTTAAATGAAAGCACAGGTAACTCTAAAGAATAACTTGCACAAGTCGTTTTTCATGAATAATGTTAGAGCAAGCGAAGAATGCAGTGACTCAGTGGTAGAGTGCTTGACTCGAGATCGAGGGGTTGCAGGTGTGAGCCTCACTGGAGGCACTATGTTGTGTCCTTAAGAAAGACACTTTATCCTCTGCTTAGTACTGGTTCAACCCAGGAAGACCTGTCCACACATGAATGAAAAATGTTGACTGGGACGTAAAGAATCAACACAAATTGTCAGGGCAAGTACTGGAAACTCATTGCAATATTTAAATTGCTTAAGATCAAAATGAGTTTAGATATATCTGGTACTGAAAAGTGTAAAATTACTTTTGCTTTAAGGTATAAAAAAACAATTTGCCATATACAATGTAAATACAAGTAATTTCAAAGTACTTGCAAGTTTTGTTAGCTAAGATTTCATAAAAAGCTTTCAACAAATCCAATGTGCTTCGATAAGGGTTTATTTTAATATTTTTGCATAAATACTTATGCACATAGCTGTTTAATGCCATTGTCAAATGAATGAAAATCTGTGTTTGCGTTATCATTTTTTATCCTCTTTCAAAATGGACCATGATTTGCCATGATTTTGATTTGCTCACGCTGTTCATTCTGACGTAATATCGGCGTAAGTGTTTTTCAACAATTGTCGTCAATTTGAAAACAAACACTTTAAGGTGGTAGCCAGATGTCTTAACAAATGGAAAAACACAAAAGTTTTCAGAAATAATAATTTTATTACACTCCCATTCGCAGCGTTTCTTTGCTAACGACAGTCTTAAATTTTCAAACATCAATAACAGACGGGTGACCTCTGCACATGTCGCGATACTTTTGTCTTTTCTGCAACTGATTGAGGAGTATCTGTTGGCAATAAAAATATTTTGATTAATCCTGATCCTCAGGATATAAACAGCAAATTATGTCAAAAATCAATGACGTCATGTAGACGTAATGAAGTTGCTAGAGACCTAAAACTTGTTTTGATTTTGTCTTTCCTTTTGCTTTCAAGAACAAACATTGGTTCGAAAACTTCGTTCATAATGGAAGGTATTGGTACTCTGTGACTTTTTGAATTTGAGTTGTCTCAGAATTATCGCGACGTCACGGCAATCATAAGCCACAGCATTTCGATTTTCTCATTAATTGCAAGCTAAATGAGGGAACTTGTCAATTTTATTTTTCGCGAAATGAAAATATTCAGTTTTCAACATAAATTAGCATTTAAGCAGGAGGTGCATTTTTAAAGTCCTTCAGTAAATGTTGTGGGTACTCAAAAGAACCGTCTCAATGAAACGGTTCTTTTGAGCAAAGCACATGTTTAAACTGATGGACAAGAAAATAACAGCAATTTTATGCTGACATTTTTTGCTTAACCTATGATAACTTGTTTGTGCGCTTATAAGGTCAAATACAAATGGGCTGATGATGGATACTTACGGGATCTGATGAGTCACTAGTTGCTGCAGACGGCGCTTGACCATTGCCTTCTTTAAAGTCAGTGTCTGATAAATTATAAAATGTTGCAGGATTTTTTAACTCCCCGCCCTCCGCCAACTCATCGTATCCAGCCTCTTTACTGTCATAAGTTTTGTTATCGTACACAAACTGATGAGAATGATTTTGACTATCTGTCGTCCATTGTCGCCGGTAGCCGATGTCATCCGGATCTTCAAGGGCGTATTTATGAGTCACATGACGCCGCCGACACTGAAAAACAAAATATATGGTTGGATAAATAAACCCCAAAAGACAAATTCACTATTCATAATTATTCATATTTAAGCTATAGTGTGAAAAATAACTCAAGGGTTGTGTGAAAAATACCTGTTGGAGCATAACGGATAGTCATTATTATTATTTCTTGAAATTTGATTTGCTGGTCATTATGCTTATTTCGTGAAATTTGATTAGCTGGTCATTATGCTTATTTCTTGAAATTTGATTAGCTGGTCATTATGCTTATTTCGTGAAATTTGATTAGCTGGTCATTATGCTTATTTCCTGAAATTTGATTGGCTGGTCATTATGCTCATTTCTTGAAATTTGATTTGCTGAATACTATGTTTATTACTTGAAATTTGATTGGCTGGTCATTATGCTTATTTCTTGAAATTTGACTGGCTGAATACTATGCTATTACTTGAAATTTGATTAGCTTGATATTATGCTTATTTCTTAAAAGTTGATTGGCTCAACATTATGCTTATTTCTTGAAATTTGATTGGCTGGTCACTATGCATATTTTTTTTTAATTTGACTGATCAGCATGATTTTAGAAATTCTTCGATATATGGAGAAAAAAATTGAACAAATAGCCCCTAATATGTGTTAATCCAGATGTGTTACCCCATTTAACATGTTTTGGGTTTTTATTGGCACTTTTTCTAATCAAAATAGTTTTGATAATTTCTCTAGCCCTTCACTGTAAATTGCAGTCCCTTTATAATGCTATGTTTGGGGTCCATATGAATGGACCATGTTATAAGAGAATCATGTTATAAAGGGACAATTTTACAAAAGAATTATAGGAAAATGACCATTTTATGGTCATTTTTTGTATAATTCCTTTGTAAAATTCTGCGATTATAAAATTTGGGAGCCACACTATGACTGTTTTAGCAAATCAATGATTTAACGAGTTGTGTTATAAAGGGACTTTGCTTTACTTACCAAAATACAGATCATAACAATAATAAAGAGAAGGACTGCCGCCCCACATGCTATCACAGCTATTGCCCAGTTCTCCAAAACTGGGGGCTCCTTTGTTGTCGTGGAAACAGGTTCTGTGGATGTTGGCTCCGTTGGTGGCTCTGTTGGTTGGGTTGTTATTGGTTCAACTAAAATGTACAAGTAATACTGTAAATGTTTTAAAATTTCAAGCACTTTTCTTTTCTGTTTTCAAATAAAATGTTGGCTATCAGGGCTGGAATTCACAGAATGCTTGTCAGAATAGCAAACAGGGACAGTGCCAGATCCAAAGGGGGTTCATGGTCATGTTGAGACAGTCAGTTAACCTAACCATACTTTTTCCAGGGCAAGCTTGACTAAGCGGTTGACCAGTAATTTGTGTACATACTTTTGTTTGTAACTGAAAACAGCCCTTCTTGAATCTGCGAAAGGAGGAGATTAACTTCAGAAAATATTTCATGATCAATCTCGACCTATGGGGCCTGGACAGGATCAAACTATTAATCCTTGGATCTGCAATCGGATTCACTACCAATGGTAAAGTGACAGTCGTTATTTCATTAGCATGAAACTACTTTGCATTTGCAACAACCAGCTGCTTGAATTGCTCTGATTCTTAATTAAAATTGTACCCATTTTAGTACACTCTATTTTGAAGCTGATATCTAAACAGTGATTTATTATGCAACAGCTCACTGCTTGAAGTGATCTTGGTTTTACCAAATTGCAACTACCTTGGTACAACCTACTTTACAATTGATATAGAAACAGTGATTTATTCTTATTCACTGTTACAGGTGATTCTATTCTATAGTGATTTATTACGTAACAACTCACTGTATATGGAGTGCTACTTTGTAATCAAATCATACCCACCTTGGTGTACCACTGAAGCTTTATCTACAGCAAATTGGAAAGCACCATTATCCACACCATTAGTTACAGCCTGTGTGATAGCTGTCCCCTCAATTGGTGCTGCAGGGTTCTCCTCCATCACAAGAACATAACTGACTTTTATGCTCCCTTCACTGAAACATAGACACAATAACAAACTTACAATACATTAGATACAGCTAGTGTGATAGCTGTCCCCTCAATTGGTGCTGCAGGGTTCTCCTCTATCACAAGAACATAGCTGACTTTTATGCTCCCTTCACTGAAACATAGACACAATAACAAAACTTACAATACATTTTCATTGGGTGTTCATATTCATTGGGTGTTCATTTTAATTGGGTGTTCATATTCACTGGGTGTTCATTTTCATTGGGTGTTGTTTTTTCCTGAATTTCGTAATGTTGTGTTACACATTGGATGTTATTTTTACATTGTACATTGTTTTTCATTTGATGTTTTTTTTCAATTCAGATGTTTTTCCATTGGATGTTGTTTTGTATTGTTTGATTTGATTCTTTTTGTCCCATCAACAATCTTTCAGTTAAACAGGGACGGGTCTTCCTGGGTTGAACCAGTACTAAGCTAGGATAAATGTGTCTTGCTCAAGGACCACAACGCAGTGACGCCAGTGAGCCTCGAACCTGCGGCCCTTCAGTCTCGAGTCAAGCACTCTACCATTGAGCCACTGCCCTCCCTATTGTTTTGTATTGGATATTGCTCTTCATTGGATGCTGGCTTTCAGTGAATATTGTTTTTTATTGACTTTCTAAGCCAGATATTATGGAAGAAATAGCTACTGATACACCTGGCCATGAAGAGTGTTGATCAGGGATCCAGTTAACCCTTTGTATTCAAATGGATTCTTCCTTCTGGTTTGATACAATACACTTGTGATAGTCCATTGTACATATCTCGGGGTATCAGGTTATAATTTTAAAAAAAATATTGATTTTTTTGTCCGAAAAATATTTTAACCTTAACAGTGTAGACCCTAAAGAAATTCAGCATTATGCGGCATTTCATCTGGATCTTCCCTGTTTGCAAAGTACCCATTTAGGGGTTTACCCGTATACAAAGGGTTAAACGGACATGTTTGGTCTATTTTTAGAAGAGCCAATTTTGCATTTTAGATGCCTTAGTAAATTTTGATTTCTGCCGTGTGTTCGAGGAAACTACGCTTTTCTTGAAAGGTAAGATTTTACATACACTCTTCCCAAAAGCATAACTTTTTGTCAGTAACTGACAACTGCCCTACATGTTTATTCTACTCTGTGCAGTCTGTATGACTGATTCAGCATGTAAGAAACAAAAAAAATCCTACTTACGTCAGAATTATGCGTTCTACTCTAAGAAGTCTGTTCCTCAGATTTGCATCTGCATTAAATGAGGTAGTGAGCTGGAAAGGAAGAAAAATTACTATCATAATAATGTAGAGATATGTACATGAGTGGACATTTCATATGAGGCGCGGCATGAGATTTCCAACAATTTGACATTTTGACAAGTGTAGACTCAGATGAGCCTGTGCAGCCTCCTCTGAGCTTAGAAATTCCAAATGATGTTCAGTCAGTAGCTTAACAGTCATAAAATATTCAAGTGACAAGCAAAGGCTCTGATCAGACTGCGCTTATGCGCAGGCTGATCTAAGGCTTTCCTGGTCGCACATACGACAATTTTGGAAATCTCTTGCACTGGCTCAAATATCATATGAAATGACCACGAACGTTTTTAACCAGGATTTTATACTATTAAAGAAGATATTTTTAATAACAAATGTATACTAGTATTGTTTTCAGAGGAAACGGATGTCTTCCAAACACAGCCTGGTCTGTGGCTTTGTTGTTCGCTAACACCGTTGACAGGTTTTCTCGGGTCGAGGCCCAAATATAGTATGCCTAATTTTGGATTTTTGGGCACACAACTTCCTAATAGGAAGTATGGAAACTCGACCTCACAATCCTGAATTCATAACCCTTGGCAAAGATAGCTTTTCTAATGACATGGCTGAAAATTACTTACCCCATTTGATAATTGTGTCACAAACAACTGGTACTCCTGGGAACCGGTATCTTCCAGTTTAGGATTCCAGGTATCGGGAACCACAAGAGACCCGTAATACTCCACTGTGACTGGGGTTACTGTCAAAATAACAATTTTCATCATCAATATGCCATAAATGTAATGGTATCATTGCATATACAAAAGCCATACAAGGGGAAAATTGTCTAAGTTCTCATAGCTGTCATTTTGTCAAACATTATTTTTTTTACAACCAGACTCCTTCATGCATATGTTCAATGTGCCTATATTGTATAGGCAAAGTATCAAATTGCTCCATCAAAAGCTGCGGTAGGAGTTGATCAGCCCATCAAGGCACCATCTATGCATTCACAAAAGCCTTATTAGCGAAAAATTCTCTAAGTTCTCACAGCTGTCATTTTGTCAAAAATTATTTTTCTGAACCAAACTCCTTCATGCATATGTTCAATGTGTCTACATTGTCTAGGCAAAGTATCAAATTATTCCGTCAAAAGCTGTGGTAGGAGTTGATCGGCCTGTGTATGGACTATAATAGCATAAGCATAAACCCCTATATAAAAAGCCATTTAACACTACAAAGGGAAATAACTCTGATAGAATTGGCCCCTAGCCCTTACTTTTTTGTTTATAGTATTTCTCTTGCATAAATGAACATGTTTGCAAGGTTTGAAGAAAATCCAGCAATGACTCTTCAAGATATTAAGAAAACAAAACGATATGGACACACGCACGGATGGCCCGACAACGTGAAAACAGTATACCTATTACAAACAAAGTTTGTGGGGGGTATAAAAATAAGAAATCAAGAGAAAGAAAACTAATTGTTGTAAGAATGTGAGAGGTTAACGATGCTAAAAATGAGAAATAAAGATAAAGGAAACTAAAGGTTGTAGTAAGAAAATGGGTGGGGAAATGATGCCAAAACCAAAATGATTAAAACTACCAAAAGTCAAAACTTTAAAAATACTAGTAACACAAGACTTTTTTTAAATATAAGTTTTAAAAAATGATCAATGCCCTGCTTTTTTGGTTTGTTTGCTTTGATGATTTACATCCCAGCCAACTATTTTTCAGTCATGCTGGAACAATTTTCTGTCTTCCTAGGTTGAACCAGTACTAAACAGTGGATAAAGTGTCATGCTCAAGGGCACAACACAGTGACACCACCAATTCTCCCCAGCCTTGGTATTTATAAAGCTCAATAGTTTAAGACATTATATACATTTAAAATAAATCTTGTTTGATGCAAGAATCAAATTTCTAAAACTAAATTACATTAGCATAAGCTAGCTTAACTCTTTGCCTGCTAGAGGTGACTTATTTGTCTGCTGATTACCTTTGCAAACAGTTTGGACCCAGATCTGGACCGATGAAATGTCGGTCCTGATCTGGATCCAAACCATTTGGCACTCTGATAGTGTTCCTGAAAGAATTCTTTGAAAGAGATGATTTTGTAAAAGTGAGCAGACGACAATAAAAGGATGAAAAATTACCCAGCATGCTAAGAGTTCATGACAAATCTGAAATAAAAATTAGATTAAAGGACTTGTTAAGGAAAATTTGAGACATTTATTAACTTTTATCCCCACCATTTATGATATGGTGCACATTGTATTATCGGGCTATTTCATCCCCCATCCAACCCCACCCCCTCTCTATGGTGTCAAAAATGTAAGTAAGCAATCTTCAATATATGGGTTAAATTGAAAAATATATATTAAAACAACTATACTTTTACTTGGCAATAGAATAATATCCTTAACAAGTCCTTCAAACATCTTGAACACTGAAACAACTCAATTACCTGGTGTCGTAGAGGTGTCATTCGTCACAGGAGTTGTTATTGTGGCATTTGTGGGTGCTACTGTGGCATTTGTGGGTGCTACTGTGGCATTTGTGGGTGCTACTGTGGCATTTGTGGGTGCTACTGTGGCATTTGTGGGTGCTACTGTGGCATTTGTGGGTGCTACTGTGGCATTGGTTGGGGCTATAGTGGCATTAGTTGGGGCTATAGTGGCATTAGTTGGGGCTATAGTGGCATTAGTTGGAGCCATGGTTGTAGTGGCATTAGTTGGCACTATAGTGGTATTAGTTGGGGCCATGGTTGTAGTGGCATTAGTTGGCGCTAAAGTGGCATTAGTTGGCGCTATAGTGGCATTAGTTGGGGCTATGGTTGTAGTGGCATTAGTTGGGGCTATAGTGGCATTAGTTGGAGCTATAGTGGCATTTGTTGGTGCTATAGTGGCATTAGTTGGGGCCATCGTTGTAGTGGCATTAGTTGGGGCTATAGTAGCATTTGTTGGGGTCAAAGTGGCATTAGTTGGGGCCATGGTAGCATTTGTTGGGGCCACAGTGGCATTTGTGGGTGCTACTGTAGCATTAGTTGGAGCCATAGTGGAAGTAGCATTAGTTGGGGCCATGGTAGCATTGGTTGGGGCCATAGTGGCTGTGGCATTAGTTGGGGCAATAGTAGCATTAGTTGGACCCATAGTGGCATTGGTTGGGGCCACAGTGGTAGTGACATTAGTTGGGGCCAAAGTGGCATTAGTTGGAGCCATGGTAGCATTGGTTGGGGCCATGGTGGCATTAGTTGGGGCCATGGTGGCATTAGTTGGGACCATAGTAACATTGGTTGGAGCCACTGTGGTGGCATTAGTTGGAGCTAACGTGGCATTAGTTGGGGCCATAGTGGCATTAGTTGGAGCCAAAGTGGCATTTGTTGGAGCCATGGTAGTAGCATTGGTTGGGGCCATGGTGGCATTAGTTGGGGTCATGGTGGCATTAGTTGGGACCATAGTAACATTGGTTGGAGCCACTGTTGTGGCATTAGTTGGAGCCAAAGTGGCATTCGTTGGGGCCATAGTGGCATTAGTTGGGGTCATAGTAGCATTTGTTGGAGCCATGGTAGTAGCATTGGTTGGAGCCATGGTGGCATTTGTTGGAGCCATAGTGGCATTTGTTGGGACAATGGTGGCATTGGTTGGGGCCATAGTGACATTTGTTGGGGCCATAGTGGCATTAGTTGGGGCCATAGTGGCATTAGTTGGGGCCATAGTGGCATTTGTTGGAGCAATGGTAGTAGCATTGGTTGGAACAATGGTGGCATTTGTTGGAGCCGTGGTAGTAGCATTGGTTGGGGCCATAGTGGCATTTGTTGGAGCGATGGTAGTAGTATTGGTTGGGGCCAAAGTGGCATTCGTTGGGGCCATAGTGACATTTGTTGGAGCCAAAGTGGCATTAGTTGGAGTCATAGTGGCATTTGTTGGAGCCATGGTAGTAGCATTAGTTGGAGCCATAGTGACATTTGTTGGAGCTATGGTAGCATTGGTTGGGACCATAGTGGCATTTGTTGGAACCACGGTGGCATTTGTTGGAGCCATGGTAGTAGCATTGGTTGGGGTCAAAGTAGCATTAGTTGGGGCCATAGTGACATTTGTTGGAGCCATGGTAGTAGCATTGGTTGGGGCCAAAGTGGCATTAGTTGGGGCCATTGTGGCATTTGTTGGAGCCATGGTAGTAGCATTGGTTGGGGCCAAAGTGGCATTAGTTGGGGCCATTGTGGCATTTGTTGGAGCCATGGTTGTAGCATTGGTTGGGGCCAAAGTGGCATTAGTTGGGGCCATTGTTGCATTTGTTGGAGCCATGGTAGTAGCATTAGTTGGGGCCATAGTAGCATTGGTTGGAGCAACTGTGGTTGTGACATTAGTTGGAGCCAAAGTGGCATTAGTTGGAGCCATTGTAGTATTGGTTGGGGCCATGGTAGCATTTGTTGGGGCTATGGTGGCATTGGTTGGGACCATGGTAGTAGCATTAGTTGGAGCCAAAGTGGCATTTGTTGGAGCCAATGTGGCATTAGTTGGAGCCATGGTGGCATTGGTTGGGGCCATAGTAGCATTGGTTGGTGAAATTGTGGCATTTGTTGGTGAAATTGTGGCATTTGTTGGTGAAATTGTGGCATTTGTTGGTGATGTTGTAATGTTTGCCGATGGTGAGACTGTGACTCCTGGACTTGTCGTAACATTTGTAACCCCGACAGTTGTTGTAGCATTCGTCATTGTTGCTGTACTTGATGATGTCACATTGGTTGCCATGGACACTGTTGTGCTGGTAGATCCCGATGAAGGTGCACTAGTGGTGAATGGTGCTACTTCTAATGGTGAGTAAAGACAAAAAAGAAAGCTAATCTAGGTTGTAATTAAATTTCTATTGCATGTTAAGGTATTTTCTCTCAGTTTGATAAGGGAGATAACTTATACAATTTCCTGATTGTGGCCAGTTTCTTCAAGCTTGAATCTTAAGCCATTATGAATAGAGTGAAATACATAAAACACAAATGTGTTGTCCATGAAAGTGCTTTAGTTGTGAATGCTACAGTAAAAACACTTAATTTTTGTGGCATCAAAATTGTGTGATTTTAATAGAATGACATATCAGCTTAGTTTAATTTTGGCAGTTTCTCAATTTAATATCCTTTAAAATTATTATCTATCATCATTAGGTCTACTATTAAAGGAAAGAATATGCTCCCTATGGGGAGAATATTATTCTTTCCTTTAAAAGCAGACCCTTTTAAAATGTGGTTTCCTCTACATTGAAACACACCCTACCGTTCAAAAGTTGATTTTTGACATACTAAGCCTGTATGTCCATTTCTTGCTTATTGTGTAGCTACATTTGAATATTTTGCGGTGTCATATTTTGACGATTTTTTATTTTACCGCAAATATCGCCAAATAAGTACAGGGGTTTCATTAAGAGGAGGGAGGCGGGGATTTTCCCCTTCTACTCAGGCATGTTTCCCCAGCTACTTTTGATAAATTTGTATAGAGTCTATAGACAAATACTGTCAAACCTACTTTGACTTGATAACCGGATGCCAAAAAAGTTAATGAAACCCCTGAAGGATATCAAGTTCTGATTTCCAGCCGGTCCACTGGTGTAATGTCATTCTTACTGGTGATTCATGGTGGATGCAAAACAGTAAGTAAAACTTTGAAAAAGGGTATGCATGCAGTGCACATACAATGGCAAAATATATGTTTTAAGAAAATAGATTCACAATCACACTGATTTGTTGCTTCATAATTGTATCACTGGCTGGAGATCTGTTATTAAAGTGGATAAAATACGAGTGCAAAGCAAGAGTGATTTATCCACTTACAACTGACTGACAGACAGACAGTGATATATTGAGCAACAAATCACTGCCAGCACCAATTTATTTTGATTCTAACACACAGAAAGATTGAAAATATGAATGATTCCTTCAGAGTCTATAAAGATTCTGCCATCTTGAACAGAGCATTAGAATTTCCTGTAAATGTTGTTTGGACTGAAACACCTATTTTTATGTACGTTTTGAAAGCCAATTAGTTGTAAAAACGACGTTGCACCATCTATGGCAATATTACAAAGCTGTACATTATAATGTCCTTAAAATCAAACTCGCAGCTGATTGACGTCACACTAGTCCATGCGATGATTTGTTAACCAATAAATCACTAAATAACCATGGCTATTGAGATGCTCAGTGTTATAATTTCACATAATTGATTGCTTTATAGCCTAGTCAACACTGTTAAGGTACTGTTGGGGAATTAAGTTAAACTACAGTACTAGGCAAAGAATGGCCATAGAAACAAAAAGTGGGTATATTCGGTAGAAAGTGGTATTGATGGGGAATTAATTTAAACTACAATACTTGGCAGAGACTGGCCATAGAAACAAATAGTGGGTTTATTAGGTAAAATGTGGTGTTACAAATAATGGTAGGAACAGGCTACAACTGTAAACAAGACTATTTTTAGAACTTATTCAGTAGTACACGGGGTCGAGAGCTTCTAAAATAGCAAATATGTTATGCAAACATGATTAGACATTATCCCAGGACCAAACTCTACTTTTCTACAAAATGGCTGACTAAGCTGGCAATTGATTAAAATTTTATGAAAACTAACCCTCAAAGCAGCCATCACATCGGCAGCAGACGACAATTTTGAAATATCTTTCCTCATTATTACAGAAAACACCCTTTGTATTCTGATGGATTTTCCCATACATATTGATACAATAAGTATGGGACAGCCCATTGTGTTCTTTAAGGGATCACAGGTAGACTATTCTATATTATGATGTATATATCGGTCCCTGAAGATTGTTTTAATCCTAGCAAACAGTGCAGACCCTGATGAAATGCAGCATTATGCTGCGTTTCATCTGGGTCTTCACTGTTTACCAAATTACCTTTTAGAGGTTTCAAGTATGCAAAGGGTTCAATTTTCATGTCAATCCAGATAATTCACATAAAATATCCAGCTTTATTAATTTTTTAAGACATTTTCGCAAAAAAATGAATAAAACCTTGTCTGTGCTGCAAACTTTAGATGTGGCTTGAAGGGTTATCTACTAGCAAAATGAAAAACAAAACCAAAAGATCAGCATTTGTAAAATTGCAACTATAAAATGTATGTATTACCTAGAGTTGCCTTATAATCCTCCTTTTTATGCCCAGGTCACACATTCAGGGACTGGACGCCGGATAAGCCACGGGTACAATATGGCATCATTCGTGGCAATCGGTATTGGTCTGTAGCTTTCCGTATTGCATCCGAAATCATACATAGTAGTACTTAATCATAGGAATATAGTGCATCGGTATCAGACTACGAAAATTGGTATATCCTGTGTCATCCGTGAGATTTAATCCGCAGTAGAACCGGCGAGGTGATCCGTGAATGTGTGACCTGGGCTCTAAATCACTTTTTTTTGTATACATTTATAACTATTCCACCAACAACTGTAACAATTTGTCATCTGCTGCTGATCTTGGCAAATATTGGATCCAGATCAGGCCCGACATTTTGTCTGGCCTGATCTGAATCCAAACTGTTTGTCACTCAAGTGGTATTCCTGAAAGAATTTTTCGAAAGTTGATTTTTGAAAAAATTCAGAAGACGACAAAAAAGCGTGAAAATTAACCCAGTCTGCAAATAAAACGGTCAAATGTGATTGTTGATTTCGTCCAGATCCAACTATTTTTGGTAATGAAACTAAGAACCTGGGCAAAATTTTATTTTGAGGTGAAATCTACCTCATTTAATTTCTGATTTTATCACAATGGAACTGACATTTAGGTATCGACCATCAAGTGTTCACTAAACCCTTTCCTTCATGAATATTCATGCTAAGCTCCGCTCACTATGAATAATTATATAAATAAACTTTCACCTTTGTCCAAAGAAATTACTCATCAGGTCCAAAAGTGTAGGATCATATCTAATGGTACTACCATAAGCAAACAGCATAGACCCTGATCAGGCAGCTCTTAAAAGAGCTGCCTAATCTGGGTCTGCTCTGTTTGCAAAAGTGTTAAAAGGCATCTCTATGAGGTCAAGGGTTAAGCTAACTTGTTGCAATTGAAGGTAGATGAGTTGTACTTTCATAACACTTTTTCTCCAAAAATGTATGGAATAACCCATAAAAAATCTGACAATTAAAGAATCAAAGGAGAAGAAAACTAAAAATAAACTTGTAAATTTGTGACATACGCTGATTCACTACTGTATTGGGATCCACTGTGTTGTTGCCGAACAGATCATTTCTTGCAGCTTCTTGGAAGATTCTACTCAACTCAGCAGCTGGATCTACGACGACAGAGCTTTGTCGGAATTCAATTCGGTGTTCTACAATCACACTACCCTGCCTGTAAAACAGGAAATGGAAATACATGTAGTACAGTATAATTATATTCTAAAATTGTGAATACTTTGTTTCTTTGTTTCGTTTCTTTACGTCCCAGTCAACAGTATTTCAGTCATGTCTGAAAGGGTCTTCCTGGGTTGAATCAGTACTAAGCAGAGGATAAAGTGTCCTGCTCAAGAACATAACACAGTGTATCCAGTGACTTTAAAACCCGCAACCCCTCAATCTTGAGTCAAGCACTTTACCACTGAGCCACCACGCTCCTCAATCTTGAATGCTAGTTGCCAGCCAAAAGGATCTAGAAAAACAGCGCAGACCCAGATCGTCTGATCAGGGCTCTCCCTGTTTGATATTCTGACAAGTTTGTTTTGGTTTGTTTGATTTGTTTATTTATGTCCCCGTCAAAAGTTTTCCAGTCATGTTGGGACTTGTCATTACAATGTCGGGTCCTTCGGGCGATGTTTGGCCTCATGTTCAAACAGCTTCCTTGTGATGCGGCAGTGTTAATGTATGTAAAAACATGAGTGATCCCTATACTCTTATCTGAAGATACAAGGATGGTATCTTGAGAGCTGTACTTACCTAAAGGATATTTCTAGGATGCCCACAAACATGTCTCTAAGAGGACTATTCTCGATGATTTGCATCAGCTGTAAAAAAATACTCATTTATTAAGTGTTTTTTTTATTTTTTATTTTACTTGATTCTTTAAATCCCTGTCAACATTTTTCCAGTCATGTCAGGATGGGTCTTCCTGTGTTGAATCAGGCTTAAGCAGAGGAAAAGGTGTCTTTCTCAAGGATATAATGCGGTGCCTCTGATGACGCTCAAACCAGCAACCCTTTGAGTCTGAGGTAAGCACTCTACCACTGAGCCACCAAGCTCTTCTCATTTATTTTATGCTTAACAGAGAATTCAATACATATCAAATAATTATGATTAATTGATATTTTCTGTAATGAAAAGATATTTTATTATATACCTATACAAGATGCATCTTTTAAACTGTCTGTTTATTGCCATCTAATACAGAAAGCCGGATCAACGAACTGAGGTTTTCTGATTCCATATCACTATCCTTTAAAACCAAGGCTAACGTGGGTACCTGTTTTTGCGGCAAAGTTACGTAAAGTAAATTATAAGCATGTAACCAGCGATGGAAAACATGATGATGTGACATCATGAAACGTAATGTTATGGCAAACGTTCACACAATTTTTCTGGATTAAAGACCAAAACAATTTATAAAATGTCGGAAAAAGGCATATAATAAACATATTATTATAATAGTAACTTGATCTGGTGTACAGTATCACCTCTCGTGGATTAGCCCATATCATCAGATCACCCTTGACGCTTTGCGTCTCGAGTGGTCCGATGATATGAGCTAATCCACTCAACATGATACAGTACGCCAGATCAAGTTACTATTATAATAATGTGTATGTACCTATTCAATAGTGAGTGATATGACTTATATCTGTTCACTATAGCCAAACAAGGCTTTATGACAATTCTGGGACTGGAACTTATTCAAAAAGGTTTAAAGTGAAGGGTTGTTGTCAGAAATAATGCTATAGATGTTATGACATCAATTTCAAACCCAATGGTGTCACGCTTTGGCCTGGCATAGCACTAGTTAGTAACTGATGTCTGTACTAAGGCAATCATAAACCAGAGTTCTGATCCGCTTTAGCCAAAAACCTAAAGCAGCCTTTCCCCCATCCCAATGATGCAATAACATAGTTCGATTGAGCACCCAAAACAAATTGTTAAACTTTTGGTTTAGAAAATAATCTCAATTTTACACTCCATATATAATTTTTATCTCAACTTAATTATTAACATACATACCCTATTTTTAATGGAGGCACTGAACTCTTGGTATTCAGCCGAGGATTTATTGGCCAAGGCTGGGTCCCAGGTTTTATCCATCTTAAAACTTCCTTTTGTATAGACAGGAGGTACTGGTGTTCCTGTACTTGTTGCCATAGTAGTTGTATTTGGTGCCATGGTTACGGTTGATTCTGTGCTAGTTGTATTGGCTGCCATAGTGGTGGACTTGATTGTAGCATTTGTTGCCATAGTAGTTGATTCCACAGTGGTATTTGGTGCCATGGAAGTGGACTTCATAGTAGCATTTGTTGCCATAGTAGTTGTATTTGGTGCCATGGTCGTGTTTGTTTCCATAGTAGTTGACTTCATTGTAGCATTTGTTGCCATGGAGGTTGATTCCATAGTGGTATTTGCTGCCATAGTAGTTGACTTCATTGTAGCATTTGTTGCCATAGTCGTTGATTCAATAGTTGTATTTGTTGCCATAGTAGTTGATTCCATTGTGGTGTTTGTTGCCATAGTAGTAGACTTCATTGTAGCATTTGTTGCCATAGTAGTTGATTCAATGGTGGCATTTGGGGCCATGGTAGTGGACTTCATTGTAGCATTTGTTGCCATAGTAGTTGATTCAATGGTGGCATTTGGGGCCATGGTAGTGGACTTCATTGTAGCATTTGTTGCCATAGTAGTTGATTCAATGGTGGCATTTGGGGCCATGGTAGTGGACTTCATTGTAGCATTTGTCGCCATAGTAGTTGATTCCCTAGTGGTATTTGTTGCCATAGTAGTGGACTTCATTGTGACATTTGTTGCCATAGTAGTCGATTCAATGGTTGTATTTGGTGCCATGGTAGTTGACTTCATTGTGGCATTTGTTGCCATCGTGGTTGATTCAATGGTTGTATTTGGTGCCATTGTAATTTTTGTTGCCATAGTGGTTGTTTCCATGGTTGTAGATGGTGTCATAGTAGTTGATTCAGTAACATTTGGTCCCTTTGGCTGGGTAGTTGCAGCCATGGTTGTACTAGCTGTTGTTCCTGCTATTGTTATGTTGGTAGCTGTAGATAGAGTAGTTGTTACCATGGGAGTAGCAGTTGTCACTGTGGTAGTGGGAGATGTTGTGCCATCAGGAACCACTGTAAAAGTTAAAAAAGACCCTTAATCTTTAAAGCACCAACCACGACTGCAGCAGATGATGATGACAAGGTATGTGATATGTTCCTTAATTGAGGGTTGAAGAGGGGAAAGAAAGGGGGACACATTTAGCTTGATATTTCATATGAATTGTCAATTCACAGGAAATATCAAGCTTTATTTGTTTTCTTAAATTTAAGTTTTCTGCAATTTTCATCCACAGCTACTTGGTCGGATTACAGGACTAAATTTTGCTTGGAACCTTTATCAGTTTCCAAACTTTGAGCATGCTCTTACTAAACTGCTCATCTGCACTGAGCCTTAGTTGCTCATCCATGCAATAATCGTTAATAAATTCATAAACTGGCTCCATTCATAATGAAGTTAATGTTATAAGTTTGGCTATGTCGTCAGTTAACCTGCCTTTATTGTTTCCACCCAGTAAGACTCAAACCATTCTGCCCAGCTACAGAGACTTGCTGGAATGTTAATATTTCAGATATCATTTTTACAGGGACTGAATAACATTGGTTGCTATAGTTCAGACTGTGCAGATCACCTGTTTAGACAAACAAAAATTTTCAGTGTAAAGATGTAAATATTTTTTTACCCATCAGTTTTAACATGTTTTGGGTGCTCAAAAGAACCATCTCATTGAGACGGTTCTTTTGAGTACCCACAACATATGTTTTGGTTGAGAAATAAGAAAATTAAATTTTCTTTACTCACTCTTAACTAAAGTCCTGGTGCAGATCAACATGCTGGTACACAACAACAGTCACATTTTCTAACATCACAGCCCATTTATCAACCTGGGTGTATCAATTACTATGCTATTAAGCTTTACGTAGATTCAATCTTGGGGCCACTTTTGTATGTATATATTTATGTGGTTCTTACCTTCATTTATTATAGAATTAATATCCACAGTAACACCGACCACCAGTCCACTGGATACAGCTGCTCTCATCACATCCGTCACATCTTGTGCTGTTGTTGGTTTCCTGAATTCCCCAGTGAAGACCACAACCAGACTCCCATTACTGCAATGAAACACTAAGTTAAGAAGCCTATATTCAAATGTACTGCAGAATAACTTTACCATGGAAGCAAATATTTACTATGAACCCTGATCATGTCAGGCCCCCAGATAAGAGTGCATAACAGAAAGTTACTTTTCTTATTTCTCAACCAAAACATATGTTGTGGGTGCTCAAAAGAACCGTCTTGATGAGATGGTTCTTTTGAGAACCAAAACACATGTTTAAACTGATGGGTTAGAAAATAATCGCAATTTTACGCTAAAAATATTTCCTTAACTGGCCCCATGTCATGTGTTGTTGTTTTTGCAAGGTTCGGTTCTTTACATCCCAGTCAACAATTTTCAGTCATGTCTGAAGGAATCATCCTGTATTGAACCAGAAATAAGCAGTGGATAAAGTATCTTGCTCAAGAACACAACACAATGACTCCACTGGTGGTGAGTCTCTTACTAGCAACCCTTCATTTCCAAGTATAATGCTCTACCAACTGAGCCAATGCACTCCACCCCTGACAGGCCTCCAGATAAGAATGCATATTGGAAAATTATTTTCTTTATTTCTCATCCAAAACTTTTGTTGTGGGCACTCAAAAGCGCCATCTTAATGAGACGGTTCTTTTGAGCACCCAAAACACATGTTTAAATTAATGGGTAAGAAAATAATTAAAATTTTACGCAAATAAAATTTCCTTATCTGGACCTATGCCCCTGATCATGGTTTAACCCTTATCCCTCCAATATATTTTGTCCTAAAAAATGCCGTCTACTTATTATGTCTGCTGCAAGCAGTCAACAATTTTTCAGTCATGTAGGGATGATTTCCTGTCTTTGTGTGTTGAAACAGTATTAAACTGTGGATAAAGTGTCTTGCTCAAGGACACAACACAGTGCCTTGGTGAGTCTTGGACTAGCAACCCTTAGATCCTATGTTTAGCACTCTACCACTGAGATCCTCATTGTTTGTTTTAGAAAGAGATAAAAATTAACTCATTGCATGTCGGATAATTTTTCATGCTTTTGTGACTTTTGTCTGATGACTTTTTTCAATTAACTTTTAAAAAAAAATCTTTCAGTAACAATATTAGAGTGTCAAATGGTTTGGATCCAGATCTGAACCGAAATTGTTTTGTTCCTGATCTGGGTCCAAACTGCATGCACAGGCTATCAGAAGATGACAAAAGTTGCCACTAGCAAGGAAAGAGTTACGGTTTGCTCGTCTTTACTTACCTCAATGTTACATCTGTAATACTAATAAATTTGCCTTGAAGACCTCCACTGTTGAAAACGGTTGATAGCTGCAATATAAACAAGGTCTCTAGATAAGAAAGAACAATTAAAAATTAATTTCTTATTTGCTAATGTAGAGGTATGCTCTGGGTACTCAAACTGGATGGTTCTTTTGAGCATCAAAAACAAATGTTTAACTGATTGATAAGAAAAAAACACATTTTTGCGCATAAAATTTTGTCTATCTAGACCTATGATAAACAAAATAGAAATACAATCAAACCTCGATTATTTGAATTGACAGGGACTACAGGAATTCTTTCAAACTATCAGTGGCTCGTATTATTGAAAATCGGTAGTTTTCTGATATGTCCAAATGCTTTCATTCCACATTGTTGTATGACTAAATTTTGCAACTTTAATTCTGCATTTTGGTGAAATCAGTGGAACATCTGTCTCAACATTAAAGAAAATAAGCTGCTTGAATAATGACCTGCTTGCATTTATGCCGGAAAAATCAAATAATGCAGAAAAGAAAAGGAAAACATAACATCTTACAAAGCAGAAAATAACTCTTAAATGTAAATTAGTGATCTGTTTTGACTGATGGAATATTGTCTCACGTTTTTTGTCCCTACGGAGCCACCAGATAACAATGCATATATATATATATTCAAGTGCACTTCAGACTATATTTTATCGTAAAAACAAACAGTATGACCCCTGATCAGACTGCACCTTGGGAGTACTCTGACCTGGATTCATATAATTTTCAAAATAGCATACTATGAAAGGCTTTGTTTTGCTTTACTATAGAACGTATTGGAAGAGACATCAATAGAAAAATGTTCATCATTATCTAAAGAACTACTGTGAATATTTAGTTCCTTTGAAACAGTTCTGCTTGGATTATGGTAGTCGATCAAAGGAGCTAAAATTGCATTCTTTTGATCGCCACTGTCAAAATGTCTCTCATTAACATATTTCGCCATAAGATATAACCTTTTCTTTGTGGCAGAATAGAAGCTAAGTATACCTAGCATCTTACCACACAAGTGTTAAATGCATTGTCTTTGATTAGATACATACAGAATAGAAGCTAAGTATACCTAGCATCTTACCACACAAAGTGTTAAATGCATTGTCTTTGATTAGATACATACAGAATAGAAGCTAAGTATACCTAGCATCTTACCACACAAAGTGTTAAATGCATTGTCTTTGATTAGATACATACAGAATAGAAGCTAAGTATACCTAGCATCTTACCACACAAAGTGTTAAATGCATTGTCTTTGATTAGATACATACAGAATAGAAGCTAAGTATACCTAGCGTCTTACCACACAAAGTGTTAAATGCATTGTCTTTGATTAGATACATACAGAATAGAAGCTAAGTATACCTAGCGTCTTACCACACAAAGTGTTAAATGCATTGTCTTTGATTAGATACATACAGAATAGAAGCTAAGTATACCTAGCGTCTTACCACACAAAGTGTTAAATGCATTGTCTTTGATTAGATACATACAGAATAGAAGCTAAGTATACCTAGCATCTTACCACACAAAGTGTTAAATGCATTGTCTTTGATTAGATACATACAGAATAGAAGCTAAGTATACCTAGCGTCTTACCACACAAAGTGTTAAATGCATTGTCTTTGGTTAGATACATACAGAATAGAAGCTAAGTATACCTAGCGTCTTACCACACAAATCCTTCAATGCATTGTCTTTGATTAGATACGCAATGAACACAATAATGTCATCATTGACAAATTTGAAAATGTTGGAAACTATTTGGTGGCTTTTTTAACTCTTTGCCTACTGGGTAATTTTGCATATGTTTTTGTTGACTGCTCATTTTTTCAAAATCAACTTTTTTGAAAATTCTTTTGGGAACACTGTAATTTTGTCAGGCCTGATCTGGGTCTAAACTGTTTGCAAAGGTTATCAGCAGACAGCACTAGTACATGTAGGTAAAGATTTAAGGAGAAGTATACTTACAATAGAAATAACAAGTTGTGAAGACTGCATGTACTGTAGGGAGGTTTTGTCTGCAAGTACCGGATCGTAGAACTGATCTGTGATTCTGAAAGTTCCCCTTATAGTGACAGTTCCTGTTGAGGTAGTGGTTGTATTTGTTGCAGGTGCTGCTGTGGTAGTCTCCCCTGGTTGCGTTGAAGTTGCTTAAATATATGAATTACTTTATCATTAGAGTGCAAATACATGGATCAAGCTAAACAAAAATCTTGAGCATAAAATTGTGAATATTTTCTTACCCCTTATTTTTAACATTTGTTTTGAGTACTCAAATGAACCGTCTCAATGAGACAGTTCTTTTGGGTACCCACAACATATGTTTTGTTTGAGAATTAAGAAATATAAATTTCAATTACACACTCTAATCTGGAGGCCTGAAATATTTGGTTGAGAATAGCTATGTTAAGGATTAGCATGAAACTCCCAATTGGCAATTTGACAGTACTTGTTTCCCATGTGATTGTCTCCCCTGATTCGATTTTAATAGCTGAAATATTTGAATTATTTTATCATTGTGAAAATATTGTTTGAGTATAGCTTGGATGTAAATCAAACTGACAACTACCCTACAAGAATAGTGGATAGGAGAAAATAAGTTTACAATAAAATAATTTTGGTCGCACACACTAAGATAACGAGAGTCGACTCTCAATATAAACTTGAGATCAACTTTGCATACAGATGTTTCCATAACCGTACAGAGCAGTTTCTGTAACACTAGAGAGATGTTTCCATAACCCTAAAGAGAGGTTTTCATAACCCTACAGAGAGGGTTCCATAACACTAGGGAGATGTTTCCACAACCCTAAGACAGGATTTCATTGCCCATGAGAGAGGGTTCTGTAACACTAGAGAGATGCTTCTGTAACCCTATAGAGAGGTTTCCATAACCCTAAAGAGAGGCTTCCGTGACCCTAGAGAGAGGTTTCCATAACCCTAAAGAGAGGTTACCATAACCCTAGAGAGAGGTTTCTGTAACACTTACCGTTGTTGATTATAGAATTAATATCAACATTGACAATGGGAACCAGTCCATCAGAGACAGCCCCTTTCATTACATCTGTCACCTCTTGTGCTGTTGTTGGCTGCCTGAATTGAGCCGTAAAGTCCACAACAAGACTTCCATTACTGCAAGGAAAAAGAACTTTCAGAAAAACTGCTCAGTAGGCAATCTGTATTACATGTATAAAGCAATTACTCACTTTATCAACTGTATACCGGAAACCTCATAATTGGTTTTTGTTTTGTTTGTTTGTTTTGTTGCTTTACGCCCCAAGTCAACAGCTATGGTCATGGTGGGACAGTCACTTCACCTGACCACACTTTTTCCTGGGCAGGCTTGAACAAGCCATTTACCAGTAATTCATGCACATACTTTCGCTTGTAACTGACAACAACCCTTCTTGAATGAATCAGCGGAGGGAGGAGAATGACCGTAGAAATCATTTCATGATCAATCTCCACAAAAGTATGGGACCAGACCAGGATCGAACTTGCGACCCCTGCATCTGCAGTCAGATACGCATCTGTAGTCAGACACATTACTGACTGCGCAACGCAGCCTGGCCCCATAATTGGTACTTTGGCAAACATTGGGGACCCTGATGAAATGCCACAGTCTGTGGTATTTCATCTCGTCACCTTAACGCAAAACTGTACTAACTCACATTTTGTAAATTTTACAGGAGGAACATTTTTTTGAATTTCTACTTTAAAAAATCAAATAGTTTTTTGCATTTTTCTCAATCACAAGATAAATATGTCTCTGTTTATCTAAAATCATTGAACAAAAATTACTTTTGCTGTAAAACAAGATATTTGCAAAAATATGAGTTATGACTGTTTTCCATTTGAAATTTCAAAACATCTGAGATGCTATTTAATGCAAAACTGTACTAAGTCAAGTTACTACAGTTTTGCATTGAAGTTTGAAGCACTTAGTGTAATGAAATTAATGCAAAAGTGTAGTGACTGGAAATATAGCAACAATTTTATTTACTTCAGCTATATTTTTGGGATTTTTATCCTGATGTTTTTGGGCCCGCCCTCTGGGGAGGGGTCAAAAGGTCAAATATAATTTTATTTCAGTTATAAAGTCAATTTCAAAGATTTTTATACCAATCTTTTTGTATGTTCTCACAAATAAAAGATATTAAACATATCAAACAAGATTTTTTGTTCTGTACCCTGTGTCTTGCCCCAGAGTTGGGACAAGGGGACGTTGGGGCCTTAGGGGGCGCCCAGGGGGTCCAAATTTTTTTTCCAAACATAGTCATGTGGCATATCAAATTGAAGGAGATGATGAGTAGAACATAGTGCAAGTAAAGTTTTTACCCTATGGTCAAACTGGTGACCTTGGGGTAAGGTCAAAAGGTCAAATATCATTAAATTTCAATTACAAAGTCAATTTCAAAGACTTTTATACCAATCTTTGTGTGTGTGCTCACAAATGAAATATATAAAATATCAAACCAAATTTTCATTCTGTTGCCTGGGTCATGCCCCAGGGGTGGGATTTTGGGGTGCTGGGGTCAAAACCTTTAACGTGGGGATTTGAAATGGCACTCCATTGACTGGGCATACTAGTTATATGTTGTTTTCAGCCAAAATTGGCCATCTACCATATTTCTATCAGTATTTCATGAAATAATGAGTATCTTTATTTTTAACAAATTCTGCAAATGCTCAGTTATCACAAACAATACACATAGCATTAATGAATGAAAAGAAATAATTAGGAGTATTGGGGGTGGGGTGGGGGTACATCATCAGATTTAGTTTAATAATGACGCTCTGTAAGCTAAGTCGTAAGACGTGACATAACAATATATCTTCACAAACAAAAATTTTGAATTATTACATAATGGATATCCTCATTCATTTTGCAAGTGCATTAGAATAATGATTGAATCCTGATGGGGAATATTTTTCATGTATTTTTTTAAGGCATTAAGTGTTAGGTCCAGGCCTCAATTTTTTTTCCTACTCGTCCTGTGGGGCAAGTGGTTTTAAATGTTCACTCATCCTTACTCCAGTAGCCTTCGTCCTTTATCTGGTGTTTTAAAGGAGAGATTTGGTACACTAACATATTGAGCCATGCCACATTTACTGATTTGCTTTTTTCTCACAATCAGTTACTGACACACTGACAAAAAACTCCTCACCCTGTCGGGCAAGCAAATGGAAATTCTCACTGAACCTTATCAAACTTCCATTCGTAATGCGAGAGGACAAGTGTTAAGTTCCAGCCCTGAGTTAGGCCAGGAACAAACCCAAGGTTGGTTTAGTCAACAGCTGAGGGTTAACAATAAGCTGTTAGGTATTACACTCCTTAAAATAGCTGTGACAGCCGGACAACTAAGTCAAGCTAGGTATAGAAAAAAGCTGTATTAGCAGGGTAGTGGAAATTGCAAAAGTTGATACTTGCTCAGGGACAAGTAAATTGCCATAAGGTACCAGTGCTTGTTTTGCTTGTCCCAAAGAACAGATTATGTGCTAGAAACTTAGCTATATATAAGCCATCACTGTACTTAAACAACAAGCAGGAATAAACTCTTAAAAACAGCATGAAAACTTGAGATAAGCTAAATATTTAAAACAGTGTAGATCTAGTTCCGATTGCTTCTTTAGATGCCAGTTGATCAGGACCAACACTCTTTACCACACAACATGTGAGTTATAACAATTATCGCTTATGAAATACAGAGTTGCATTAACTTTCTTTAAACTTGTCCCAGGACAAGAAAATACAAATTTCTAACTTGTCCTGATTGAAATGGGATCAGGTTGGAAAAGTGGAGCATGGTATTTCCACAGCCCTGATCTAAGGTGGTTTAGGCAACTATATAGCCAGAGCAGGCATATTGGTAGGTCAGCTACAGCATAGTTTAAGGGTTTTTTGCTAGGCTGTTAATCCAGTTAGAGTAGGTAGCAAGACAAAATAGATGGAGAATAGCTTGGTTTAGTGAGCGAATGTTCAACAAGTGATTATCGTTTTTCACAGTTATTGTTCTCTTATTGGTGGTTCTATTATTCATCGATCTATTTAATGTCATGTCTATGTTTTGACTCCTCTATTAAATGTTTCTTCTCTCTTTTGTCTTTCTATGTTTTGTCCTACATCGGGTAGTAAGGTATGTCATGTGGCATTAAGAAGAGGCATATCTGTACAGGTATGTTTATCATTTAAGTGGCCTTCCCAAAGGTTGGCAATCATGTTTGTCACTCAAATAGCTAGGATAGATAGGTGTCTATACTGTATGATCTATTAGCTGGAATTTTCATGCAGCTGAAACATTATATACTCTGTTATGTTGGCTAGGTGACCAACTGGGCAAAGTAAGCATTCTTGTTGATCAATCATTCAGTTGGATAGGTTACTAAGGCGGCTTCAAATGATGGTTAATCTTTCAGCAAATGTTGGTAGGCTGGTATTTTGGGTGTAATGCCACTGCGGCATAATAAGCTGCTATATTTTTTTGGTTAACTTCGTATCTAGCCGACTGGGTTAAGTAGGCAATCAAGTTGATTACTGACACAATGTCTATCAGCTTGCAGTTTGGGTATGTAGTCTGATATTGAGTGTCATGCAGCTGAGACAAAATATAGAATGTACACCATGAAACTGGTTAATTTTAACCAGTAAACCAGCTGAGGTAGGTAGGCAATCATTTTGACCATTCATACAGCAAGGATATGTTGGTTGCTTAATTGGTTAAGCCATTAACTAGTCTAGGTAGGCAAACAACCATGTTGGCCGCTCATAAAGAAATGATAGGCAGGTGGCTATATAAATCTATTAGCTGGGAAGGTAGGCTAGTATGTTGGGTGTCGTTCTGCAGTCATAATAATATGCAGCATTGCAGGTACTTTGGTCAGTTCATCAGCTTGGGTAGATAGGCAATCAAGTCCGTCACTCTTGCAGCTTGGATAGGCAGGTGGCTATGTTGATTAATCAGCTTGCAGGGGAAGGTATGTTAGGATGCTGGGTGTCATGCAGCTGAGTCATAATATACACAGCATTAAATTGTTGGTACACTTCTTTTGGTCAGTTCACCAGCTGGGGTATTCCTCACTCATACAGCTAGGATAGGTAATTGGCCATGTTAGTTAATCTGTTAGCTGGACAAGGTAGGCTTGTATGTTTGGTGTCATGCAGCTGAGGCATTATGTTCTGCTAATGTTTTGGTCTTTTCACCAGCTTCGGTAGGTAAGGCAATCATGTCGGTCACTCATACAGCAAGGATAGGTAATTAGCTTTGTTGGTTATCTATTAGCTGGGCAAGGTAGGCTTGTATGTTTGGTGTCATGCAGCTAATATTTTGGTCTTTTCACCAGCTTGGGTAGGTAAGGCAATCATGTTGGTCACTCATACAGCAAGGATAGGTAATTGTCTTTGTTGGTTATCTATTAGCTGGGAAGGTAGGCTTGTATGTTGAGCGTTCATGCAGCTGAGTCATAATATTCCGCTCATATTGGTTTAGTTCACCAGCTTGGGTAGTTAAGGCAAACATGTCGGTCACTCATACAGCTAGGATAGGTAGGTGGCTATGTTTTTTATATGCAGCTGAGTCATAATAATATTATGCAGCATTGCAGATATTATTCAGTTCACCAGCTGGGAAAGGTAGGCAAAGATGTTGGTAAATCCCACACCTAAGATATAGGTACTGTAGGTGCATGTCTATGCTAGTTGATCTATTAAATGGGGTAGGTGGGCAAGTGTGTTGGGTTTCATGCAGCTGAGACATAATATAAATACAGTATTGTTGATATTTTGATCAGTTCACCAGCTGGGGTAGGTAGGAAATCAAGTTCGTTACTCATACAGGCTACAGCTAGGATAAGTACATGGCTTTGTACTATAGTTAGGCAGGTATTTAGTTAACCTATTTGCTGTAATAGCATTTTAGCAGGTTGGAATCAGCCATGGTCCACAGTTAATCATACTGTACAAGATGCAGGCATGACTTGGTCGGTCAGGTAGAATGGTTTGCCCAGGAACACGGTTGATGGGCTAATGTCAGCCTTTCAAATTAGATAAATGTCAAAGCACTGTAAAACAATACTGTAATCAAAAATCCAATCACGTTTTAATCAAAATCAGCATAACACTGAGAATTGTTGGCATTAAAATTACATACCAGTTTTGCACTAAGCTTTCTGTGTTATAAGCCAATTTTCCTCAATGCAATACTGTCCTAACTTGAGTTAGTACAGTTTTGCGTTAAGCAAAATGCTGTATTTGAGATAGGACTTTAGGACAAATGGCTTTTTCCATAAAAAATATCAAGATGAGAGTTTTCACTTTTTGCATAGTTTAAGAACTATGGTTGCATATTTCAAATCTGCCAAAACATGAATTTTGAAAAAAATTTGATATAGTACAGTTTTGCGTTAAGGTGACGATCTGGGTCACCACTGCTTGCTGAGATACAAACTATCTATACATCCTAATTGTGACCCCTCAATATGTACAATGAACCATTCCAGGTTCATTTATATATCAAACCAGATGGAAGAATACAATATTGCTATTGTAACGTGACGTCTGATTAGATAATGCTTGAAATTTGTGACAATTTATCCATGATATACTGTCGGAAATAGTTTGACGTCATCAATTACGAGTCACATAATGGTCACATAATGTTGGATGACATTCTGGTTTATTCGGCTTGCAACACACAAAACTGAGACAAAACAATTCTGTGTCCCGACCGTATAATGGCGTATACCGAACGATATACCCCCTAAATGAAAATTCTTTTAACAGTTATCCCCTAAGTAAACAAAGGTTTCAAAGACAATAGATTATATTTCGTGATAAACACTTTTTGCTGATTTCGAGTAATCTGATTATCCCCATTTACTTGTTTTCTTGGGACAAGGCCCAAACTATACTTAGGCAAAAAAAATGTTTCCAATTTATCTCTTCTCATACTGAAAGAGTTCTTAGGTCAAGGCGGTTTATTTTTACCTCAATCTTTTTATCTCTTAATTTTCAAGAGTGGGTATCAATTTTTTTTTCTTGAGAATATCCACCAAAATTCCACGAAATCTTCTTTTAGCTAATAAAAACTCATTCTTTACCCCCTTTGTATTCTGATGGATTCTTGCAACTGATATGATACAATGAACTTGGCATGTTTGGTTTGTGTTGATGCTTAATGTGCCAGTCAACAGTTATGGTCATGTCAGGACAGTCAGTCAATTCATCTAACCACACTTTTTTCCTGGGCAAGCTTGACTAAGTGGTTAACCAATACTTTGTGCACACTGACATACTTTCGCTTGTAACTGACAACAACCCTTCTTGAATCAGGGGAAGGAGAAGAATGGCTGTAAAAATTATTTCACAATCAATCTCCACAAAACTATGGGACCGGGCCGCGATCAAACTTGCGACCCCTGGATCTGCAGTCAGACTTGTTACCGACTGTGCTATGTCCCCAGTAGCTTGGGATAGTTCATTCATTGTATATATTGAGGGGTCACAGGTTATAATTTCTAACCTAAATTGAATTTCTCTCTCTGAAGATTGCTTTAGTCTTAGCAAACAGTGTAGACCCTGATAAATGCCGCAGTATGTAGCATTTCATCTGGGTCTTCACTGTTTGCAACAGTACCCATTTAGGGGTTTCCAGTATACAAAGGGTTAATGAATGGACAATACGACAAAAAACTATCAAAAGTTTATGTATATGGTCAAATACTTGACTCCAAACATACCAAAACATTCATTTCTTGTCCTTTTTACAAATCATTGTTTATTGGTTTTGATTCTTTATCTCCTAGTCATGTCAGGATGAGTCTTCCTGGGTTGAACCAGTACTAAGCAGCGGATATTGCAAATCCTTGGACTTGCTGTTGGTTAGACTGTATCCCATCATCAAACTTATTAATTTCTAAAACTTAAAAATATTTTCACAGATTTCTTTAACTAATGATGACTGAGTATAAGAGCAGAAAGAGTACTCGGATGGGAAAACAATCTTTCTCTTGATTAGTTTTATAAACACCTTTATAACTTATGAAAATAATACTCCCTCGTATGTCTAGCTGTTGGTCTGTGATTTACAATTTTTCCCAGGGAACACATGAGTTGGTAGGAAAAATCTTTTTTTTTTAAGATCAGAGGATGAAAAAGACTTTTTTGAAACAATTCTGAAAGGTCGATCAGAAAAACGTAAACAAGACAATATTTTTTAGGCCTTACCTAAATGTCACATCTGTTACGTCCAGAAATCTTCCTTGGAGAGCTCCACTGTTAAAAACTGTTGATAGCTGCAAAATAAACCAAATATGTTTTACCATACAAAATATTTGTGGGTAAAATTGTACTGGTAATTATTTTCTAATCCATCAGTTTAACCATGTGTTTTGGGTGCTCAAAAGAACCGTCTCATTGAGATGGTCCTTTTTAGTACCTACAATATATCTTTTCGTTAAGAAATAAGAAAAATAATTTTCAAATACACACAGAGTCTCTGGAGGCCTGTCAGTTTTTAACCAATTTGAAGCGAGACGTAAACGAAATTACTAAATTTCAATATTGGTTCCAGAATTTTCTATGTGCAATCTATATCATAAACATTGTAGAAAGACTTGAAATTAGACAATGAATGGAGCTTGACCCATAGTGACGGATGCTGTAAGTCCTCAAGAAAGCAAGATGACTATTTTACCAAAATAACCGGTATTAATCCTAATAGCCAAATTATGAATCTGTAATGCAGGGACAAAATTTTAAAATGTCATCTGCTGCATGTTTTGTCGGGACCTAACTTCTTTCCTTGCAAGCAACAACTTTTGTCATCTGCTGATAACCTTTGCAAAAAAGTTTGAAAATAGGTCCTGATCGGGATCTTAAATAGTATTCCTGAGAGAATTTTTTGAAAACGTTATTTTTAAAAAAAAAAAAATCAACAGACGCCCACAAAAGCATGAAAAATTACCCAACATGCATAGAGTTAAGACATACTATACTTACAACAGAAATAACAAGGGCAGATGACTGCATGTAATCAACGGTAGTTTTGTCCGCAAGCTCCGGGAAAAACTCCTGATTTGTGATCCTGAATGTTCCCTCTATAGTGACTATTCCCGTTGCAGCAGTGGTGGTGGGTGTAGTTGTTGGAGGTGTTGTCATGACAACAGTAGATGCTTCTGTAGTTGTGGATACTGGCTCTGAAGTTGTGGTCACGTTTGTGACTCCTGCTTCAGTAGTTGTGGGTACTGGCTCAGAAGTTGTGGTCACGTTTGTGACTCCTGCTTCAGTAGTTGTGGCAACAGAGGTCGGAGCTTGTGTGGTTGGTAAGGTTGGAGCCACAGTTGTGGATTTGGTCGTGAGAACTGTTGCAGTAGTTGTCTCCCCTGGTTGAGTTGTAGTTGCTGAAATAAACACATTAATTCAATAGATTGCAAACACTCGAGTAAGAATAAAATGGATATCAAAAACTAAACAGAAATTTCCAAACAGTATTTCAGACCTTGGACAATGGTACACAGGTTTAAATAAACAAATTTTATTAGCATAAAAATAAAAGTATTTTCTTAGCCATCAGTTTAAACATATGTTTTGGGTGCTCATTGAGATGGTTCTTTTGAGTACCTATAACATATGTTTTTGTTGAGAGATACGAAAATTGAATTTTTGGTAAGCACTCTCAGCTAAAAGACTAATGGTAGAAATAAATGAATAATTTTATCAAAACATATCTTTACAGGCCAATGGCCATGAAAATTTACAGAAGACAACATTTTCAAATTTTGTATCTGCTATAACAAACTAATTAAGGACAGAATCTGTTAGACTCTCTTGAAAGAATTTTCGTAAAAAAAAAATTGAAAAACAAAACTGTAAACCACATAAAATCATGAAAAATTACTCATCAAGCAAAGAGTTAAAAAAACAAACAAGCCTTCATAAAGCAGATGAACCACTCATTTCAGGCATCATATTCCCCTCTTAAAAGGAAAACCAAAATTGTTGGTGTCACATTACTGTCAACACAGATATAGGTAAATAAAAAATTTTCAGCATACGTACAATTGTAAATTTTTTCTTACCCATAATTTTTAGCACATGTTTTGGATGCTCAAAAGAACCGTCTCATTGAGACGGTTCTTTTGAGTACCCACAACATATGTTTTGGTTGAGAAATAAGATTTTTTTTGTTACCGACTCTTAACTAAAGACCTGTGTCAATAATCACTACCTACCACAAGCAGAAATACAGATCTTCTGAGATGAATGAGTCATGGATTCATTGTTGTACGATATATCACCCGTTTCGAGGTTCAGGGGACCGACCGCAAACAGGAAATAATGACAACCAATCACATCTCTGTCATAGACGTCACCAGTAACGAGGGCCCTCGTGAAAGAAACTGACGTAACATCGTCTTCGATGCTGATGGAGCTACTTATCACGTCCTGTGACGAATCTAGTTCAGGTTTCTCGTTGTCACTCGCCCATCTATCTTCCACTACAGCGGTTTCGCCATCGACTTGTATGGTGTACATATCAGTGTTCGGCTGGAAGAAACATAAAGCAGGCATCATGAGAAAGATAGATGAACAACCAAAGAGCTATGTGCATTAAGAGGCTATTTTGGCCCCCCTTAAGGCCGAAAAATGAAATTCTCTTTTCACCAAATTCTTCCTATTAATTTATTAGAACAATGGCCCAAGTGTATAAGTCTGATATAAGTTTGACTTTTACCATTGCTATGGTAATAAAAATGGCCACCAAAATAGGCTGAAAATAGGAAATTGACCATTTTGGAGAAAATTTGAGACGTTTGACAGAGCAATTAACATAGAGCACAAGCAAATACCAAAAAGATATTTTAACAGATGATGATAATTATCATGGCACACAACATATTAAAAGGATTTTTTTTGGTATTTAGCTGTGCTGATATCTAATTCTAAAAAAATTGGACTCTAAAAGCCTTAAATTTGGTCAAAATTGGCAATTTCTCTAGTTTATTCCTATTTTGTCGGCCATTTTTGTTACCATGGCAATGGTAAACTTTAAATAAATGCCTAAATTTAACACTTCAGTCATTCTTCTAATAAACCAATCAAAAGAAATTTGTGAAAAGCAATTTTCAGTTTTTGGCTCCAAAGGGGGCCAAATTAGCCCCTTAATGCACATACCCCTTTACCAAGCATGTTCGTGTTGGAATTGGGATGGGGGCTGAGTGACAATATTGCTCGACAAAAGCTCTTGCACCTTTTCATACGGGCCTCATCGTGAGAAAACCTGTCTTCGGGGTTTCCGACAAACTGAGTTTCAAAACAGTCTTCTAAGCTACAGAGACTAGCTAGAAAATTGAAATTTCATCTGTAGGAAGTCTACATATGGTAATTTCCTAAAAGCGAATAACAAAGGCGCTGATCAGACTGCACGTATGCGCAGGCTGGTCTGCGCCTGTGTTGTTTGCAAACCCCCGTAGACAGGTTTTCTCGCGTCGAAGTCCATATACATGATATAAATACATTATACCTGTGCAATGCACAGCTTCTAAAAACAAAATTATGAAGTACAGTGAAACCTGTCTTAAGCGGCCACTAGAAAATAGACAAAACAAAGGTCTTAAAGCCATGTGGTAGCTTAATGCAGGTCAAAAGTATTGCAGAATGCTCCCCTTGGAGCATTCTGCAATACTTTTGACCTGCATTAATCGATAATTGGTCTTGAAAACCCAGTTTTTGGTCCTTTTGAGAGTGGCCGCTTAAGACAGGTTTTACTGTAATATATTAAACTAGTGTGACACACAGATTCTCAAAGCATCCTAATTCTGACTTAATTTAGGACATTTAAATGAAGCCAGTTGATCTAGATCTACACTTTTTCAAAAGAGGTTAAAGAATTTCAAAAAAGTTATGCAGGCATGGCATTTATTAGGTAAAATACGATACAGTAGATTTTCTAAAGTACAAACACTAGTAGACTTCCAAAAAGGCCTAGCCAAACAGCTTAGACCCAGATCAGACTGCTTCTAAATAAGCAGTCTAATCAGGGTGCTTGCTATTCTGACAAGCACATTGTGAATTTCCAACATTTATTTGAGACCAGAAAGAGAAAAGTGTTCAAAATTTTAGAACATTTGAGCCGCGCATTGAGATTTCCAACAATGTGGTATGTGCCACAAGTAAAGCCTCAGATCAGCCTACCCATACGCGCAGTCTGATCAGAGCCTTTACTTGTCGCTTGAATATTCTCTGAGTGTTAAGCTACTGACTGAACATCATTTGGCGTTTCTGAGCTCAAAAGGAGGATACACAGGCTCGTCTGAGTCTACACTGTCAAAATACCACATTGTTGGAAATTACATGTCGTGGCTCATTTGCTGTTACAGTAATAGAAAACTATTTTACCATATACTCGTCCTGTGATAGACCAATTCCCATCCACATACTGCTATTTAATGTTCCCGTTATAGAGATGACGAATGTGATATTTTCTGAGTTCAGCTTCCACGACACAATCAGCTGCGGCACATCTGCCCACGATCCAGAACAGGTGTGTGGTGTTACAGTAGTAGTAGTGACTGTTCCGGTAACGCCTGGAGCTGTAGTTGAAGCAGCTGTTGTCCGCGCCGCTGTGGTCTGCTCGTTCGTAGTTGGCGCCACGGTTGTTGGTGCCGCAGTTGTTGTCTTGTTCTCTGTAGTTGCTGAGGTTGTTGTAACTGACGTTGTTGGTGCCGCAGTTGTTGTCTTGTTCTCTGTAGTTGCTGATGTTGTTGTAAATAACGTTGTTGGTATAGTTGTACCAGATGTAACGGAATCCGTTGTTGAATGTGTGACAGGTATGGTTGTTAATGGTGTTGGAGGTTCAGTCGTAGCATGAGTTGGTGTTACTGTTTCGGTTGTTTCTGCATAAGTTGTTGGTTGTGCTGTTGTTGGTGCTACTGTTGTTGTGGTTGTTGTTGTTGGAACATAAACTGTAACGATAAAGAAGTATTAAAAGCAGGCCTCATAGTCATCAATTTTAAGCTTAAACATGCCTATAAAACCTGCTATAGCAATGAGCCGGTGTCCTGCAAAAGGTACAAGTTGACATGTCCGCCAGTGCACAGTCTGATCAGAGTCTTTGATGGGTGCTCTATGTGTAGCTAAGGGGCCAATATTTCTACAGGCAGAAAAATACAATTATGAAAAATAACAAAGAGCAAACTCCTAAATTATGCAAAAGAGAGTTATGGTTCTTGTACACTGCACTTCTCCTAATCGAGATCTTTCTACCAATGAAGTTTCAAGTTGATACCTCAGATAGTTTTTGTGTTATGTTTCGGACAAACTTAAAGCATGAAATTAACAAAGGCAATTACTCATTAATTATGCAAAAGAGAGTTATGGTTCTTGAACACTGCACTTCTCCTCATCGAGTTCTATCTACTAATGAAGTTTCAAGCTGATACCTCTTATAATTTTTGTGTTATGCTCCGGACAAAATTATGACAGATGGACGGAACTGACGGACAAAGCGGCATCTATATGCTCTCCCTTTGGGGAGTATAACAAAATGTGTTGTGTGCAAAGCTTTTATACCATTGGTATAGAGGATTTCCCTGACAAAATAGCTTCTTCAACCAAAATGGTGGACCCGATTGTAAACGATGAGGAAGGCGCTTATATCCTCTCTTTATTTAACGATTCCTCGTAAGATAGTGACTTTAAAGGGTTTGATTTGGATGAATTAACAATAGTTGCAAATGTTCATGCTGTATTTGTGATCGATCTTTGCTACCAGCCTCTTGATGGTGAATATGGTTGGCTCTGAAATAATTCCCCTTCCACAAGCCCATTGCTTGCTAATAATTTCTGGGTTAAACATTTATGCTTTAATTTTCAATTGAATCGTTTTGATACATAGTATTTTTCACTAAGTTTTTGTCACTTATATACAACAAATCAATAATATCAATGCAATGGCATATTGAAGTCAGTGAAGTGTACTATCATACATAAAACTCTTTTTTAAGATAAGTTTTGAGATATATCATGATAGAAACCCATATATCACGATACAGTTTCCAGAGATGATACCCACCCCTACCTGTAAAATGTAGTACATATGCTAAAGTCATTATTTATCCCTTTCATTCTGATCTATTTTCCCATGTTCATACAATAAGTATGGAATTGTCCATTTTGTAATTAAGGGGTCACAGTCTAAGTTCTGATGCATTTATATTGTGAAAATTTGCTTTTATCCTTGCAAACAGTGCAGACCCTGATGAAATGCTGCACTCTGTGGATTTAATCTGGATGCAGGCCCCCTTACTTCAGCTGTTTAGCATAGATGTAAAGCAAGAAATCAACCCAAAAGCATTTATATTGACCTTACCTCACTCTTTTTTTTATTGCTGCCTTATCTGAAGCCTCAGAAAAATTGACTAAAAGAGTCAACCTGGTGCAAGAGGTAGGTATAGACACAAAGGTCTTAGGATGAGTCCAGCTAAAGATGTCACAGACATTACTTGTCAAGATAAGTATGGTCTATTTCTTATGTTCAAATGATCTTGCAAAATTTAAAGTTTTATTGATCAAAATAAAGATTTTTCTGCCAAATTAAAGGTTTTAAAGGATTGCAACCAAATTAAAGGTTTCTAAAGGTTTTAAAGGTTCCACTAGGGGGTCTGCTGGATGATCACTGTTTATCAAAGTACCCGTTTATGAGTTTCCTGTATACAAAGGGTCAAGCAAGGACTGTATCTCATAGATCAAGATAAAGAAATTTTATTAACGTAAAATTAACAATATTTTCTTACCCATCAATTTAAACATCAATTTAAACATGTGTTTTGGGTGCTCAAAAGAACCGTCTCATTGAGGCTGTTCTTTAGAGTACCCACAACATATGTTTTGGATGATAAATAAAGAAAATAGTTTTCCAATACCCATTCTCATCTGGAGGCCTGTAACTCCCTAAATATCATTTTGGATTTTCCTTCAAAAATTAATCAAGTATTTTTGTGGAAAGTTAGCCTCAAAATCCTGAAATTAGGAATAATCCTGAAAACTTCCACCCATGGCCACATGAAGTCTATCTTGACTTATCATTTACCTTGATTGAATATACTTTCAAGGTTAATCTGTATCTCTGTCCAGGTTCTCGCTATTTCCCGCATGACTTCGGTTAATCTGTTTACCAGATCTGACACAGTCTGTCCTACATCCACGCGTAGTTCAAGAATATAACTCACTTGAACGCTACCGTTCCTGAAAAAAAAGAAGTGACTGTTTAGCTACTGGTTGAGAAATAAGTAAATTTATTTAGGATTAGAAACTCAGATTGTAACTGCATCAGTGTTATAGCAGACTGCATTATAGCCTCTTTCCAGCGTATTAAAATAATCTATCATGAGTGTGAGGGTGGGATAGAAAAATCTGTCCCAATGATCATTGTTTGGCATCACGAGGCTTGCTGAGTGACAGGTTTTTCTATCACATTCTCACACTAATAATGGATTCTTTTTCTTGCCCACCATTAAATTTTTCATTTTTTTAAAAAAAGCAGAAGCTCATTGAAGTTCCTGATTACACATAGAGACATATATACTATGTGGGCTTTCTTTGCTATAAAAGAAAATATCATAATCTTATACACAGAGGATCTAACAGGAGTGCTTATGTATTACTGAATTTATTAAATGAGGCGTAAAAACGTTCAGACCAATGTTGCTATGAACATCATAACATAATGCTACTAAATACATCAACCACTGGTGGTCTATCAATTTTAATACATGGCATTATTTCATTCAAAGACCCGATGTCATGTGATAAATATAGAATAATATTGGTTGAAATATTACTTACGAAAATGTCATGTCTTTAAATGCGACCAATGGGAGAACACTGCTGATATTTGCGGACAGCTGAAAAATAAACTTGAAACAATGTTAAATCCTCACTTAGACAAGGCTGTAGAAAACCTGAACACCAATCAATGAAGATGACTTCTAGCAAAGGTTCTGGTCCCGAGGTTTTAAAACTTTTTCCATGCTCAACTCAGCTAAACACAAAATTTATCCTGCTCATAAATGTTAAAATGCCAACAATTGTTGGCATTTAAACATTTATTAGCATGATAAATACAACATCTGATAGAATTACAGAAAGAAACTTATTCATTTGTTGGTATTTTAGTTTTTATGAGCAGTAGATATTTTGTGCTCAGTTGAGTTGAGCACGAAAAAAGTTTTATAACCTCGGGCCCTGATCAGACTGCGCGTCCAGAACATGTGTGTGGTGTTACAGTAAGAAACCATTTTATATTAATCATCTTCTATAGCATGAAATGTCAAGCCTTATTTTCCTCCTATAAATATAAATTTGCAGCAGATAACAGTCATAATTTTTTTCTCTGCTTTAAGAAACCAAATAAGGGTTGATATTTCATGTCAAAGCCTTCATTTCCTTGAAAATCATGTAAGATATCACAATATTTGCTGTCTGCTGCAGCTATGATTTATAGTGCTTCAAGGGCTAACACACTATGAATTGATAATTCTATCTTGTCATCCCTCAAAACATGTAATGGGATAATCCATTTTAAAAAGTAACTAAATGGATGAAAAGTGTCATTGATCAAGAAAAGGATAAAGCATATTAACTTACTTTAGACTGAAGCTGGTTTGCTAAGTTCTGGTGGTCACTTGAAGTTTTGTCTTCAAGTGTTGGAGTAAAGTCTCTGTTGCTTATAACAAAACCACCCTGAATATCTACAGTATTACTTGTGGCAGACGTTGTTGGTACAAACATTGTGGTTGTTGTTCTTGAAGTTGTTGTGACTGGTGCAGACTGGGTTGTTGTTACTTTACCAGTTGTACTTGCACCTGTTGTAGACTGGTTTGTTGTCATTTTACCAGTTGTGGTTGTGACTGTGACAGATTGGGTTGTTGTTACATTACCAGTTGTAGTTGCAGCTTTGGTAGACTGGTTTGTTGTCATTTTACCAGTTGTGGTTGTCACTGTGGCAGACTGGGTTGTTGTTACATTGCCAGATGTAGTTGCAGCTTTGGTAGACTGGTTTGTTGTCACCTGGCTCACAGTAGTTGTGGCAGAGGATGATGGCGGTACTGTGGTTGGTGGGATAGTAGTTTTTGCTGTAGTTGGGAATGGAGAAGATGTATCTGGCAAGGTAGTATTTGTTCCTGCAGTCCTTGTTGGCGGTGGAACTGTGGTTTTCTTGGTAGTTGGCAGTGGAGAAGATGTGTCTTGTGGGGTCGTTGGTGGTGGAGCTGTGGTTGGATGGACAGTAGTCACAGTGGTAGGACTAGCTGTGCTTGATGAATCTGAAAGGATAATAATAATATGTAGTAGTAAAAATTCTGATAGTTGTTAAGATAAAGTTGTTGCCATGGAAACATATGGCAATAATGAAGAAGTTTAATCAGAATTAATTTCCAGTTTTGTTCTACTATCCACATGAATAGGTTTTAAGGCAATCTTTAAACATGTCAAATTTCTAAATTTTTGGTGTTTTTCATAAAAAGTCCTAAATGTTATTTAGGCAGGTTTTCACAGATATATATAGTGATTCCTGATGATGCCCTACTGTGTGCATATATTTTATGTTTGCAATTTCTACACAGTGATTTGCAAGTTAAACACTGTGACTGTAAATATCACCTGGCCCCCGAGGTTATAAAACCTTTGAGATTGAAATTTATCCTGCTCATAAATGTTAAAATTACAACAATTTTCATTTTCGCTTATGTTCTTAGGCTTGTTTGGTTTGCTTATTTACGTCTCAGTCAACACCTATGGTCATGTCGGGACAGTCAGTTTGTTCCTGTGCAAGCTGGACAAAGCAGTTAACTAGTACTTCGTGCACATACTTTCGCTAGTAACTGACAACAACCCTTCTTGAATAAATCAGCGGAAGGGAGGAGAATGCACGTAGAAATTAGGTCATGATCACACCGGGCCGCGTAGCGCAGTCGGTAACGTGTCTGGCTACAGATGCGTGTCTGACTGCAGATCCAGGGGTCGCGAGTTCGATCCCGGTCCGGTCCCATACTTTCGTGGAGATTGATCATGAAATAATTTCTACGGTCATTCTTCTTCCTTCCGCTGATTTATTCAAGAAGGGTTGTTGTCAGTTACAAGCGAAAGTATGTGCACGAATTACTGGTTAACCGCTTGTTCAAGCTTGCCCAGGAAATAAGTGTGGTTAAGTGAACTGACCGTCCCGCAATGACCATAGCTGTTGACTTGGGACGTAAAGCAACAAAAACAAACAAACAAAGGTCATGATCAATCTCCACTAAAGTATGGGACCGGGCCAGGATGGAACTCACGACCCCTGGATCTGCAGTCAGACATGTTACTGACTGCGCTATGAGGCCCGTAGGCAGCCTATAGATCAGCCCAAGGGAGCAGTCTGATCAGGATTCATAGTGTTTGCTTCTATGATAAAAACTAGTCTTAAGTGCACTTGAATATATGCAACAGATGTAAACTGCAGACAACATTTTCAAGACAAAAAAATTATTGGCAGGATAAGGATTAATATTTATAGTTATTTAATAAAATATAGTTACCACAGGGCAGAATGAGATGTACTTACAACAAGAATAAATACAGAGAGAAATGTACTTACTACAAGCAGATATACAGACTGGTTCTGAGGAGATGTATTTAATGTCATGTCGTGCAATATCACCACCCGTCACTGGTCCCTGTGCAAGCAAAAGGTAGTGACACCCAATCACATTTTTATCAAAATTATCGCCAGTTACAAGGGGGCGAGTGAAGGACAAGTAGTTGTTGCCGTCTATTGATGTTTCTGAAGCTGCCAACACGTCTTGTTGAGGGTCAATTGCTGGTCTACCATAATAAAAGTCAGCATATCGGTCTTCGGCAAGGATGGTGTTTCCGGAACGTCGTAATGTGATGATGTCACTATCTGCCTGAAAGAGGAATAAAGACTCAAATTAAGCCCAAAACTAATGCCCAAACCATAACAAAGTTCATCTGCTTTGTTTCAATGACATCTTCCACAAACAGTGTAGAACAAAATCAGACTGTTCCTGAAACCCTTAATCCTTTGTGTATCAAAGGAATTTCCCTTAAAGTTTAATACAATTTAGTCTGTCAGGATTGTCTATTGTATAAATTGAGGGGTCAAAGGTTATAATTTCCCAAAAAAATATTATACCTTTTTCTGTGAATATTGATTTTGGCTTCACAAACAGTGCAGGGCCTGAAGAAATGCTGCATCATGAAACATTTCACCTGGGTCTACACTGTTTGCAAAAATGGATGTTTAGGGGTTTTGGGTTAATTATGATTGCAAATATACTGACAGACTTTAATTACACAACATTAACTTCCCGTTATATCTTTCAAAAGACAGTTTAATGTAAGCTTCCTTTGCTTCAATGATGTCATCATGAGTTGGTTTCATCAGCAAACACTTCAGTTTAAATTGTACAACTAAACCTGATGACATTACTGCTTCGTATAAATTTAGGTAACTGAAACATTTCTTTAGTAGAGGAGATTTTAAGCCATCAAATGAAAGGGTTCAAACAGATAAATGTCAAATAAGCAACTGGGCTGTACCACAGACCTGCCAGACAATATGAGAGTGATTCCTCAATGACTAACGAGGTCCATAACACAAATTTGATACTTCTGGTGTTTCTTATTTTTAAGAAGTAGGGAATCTTGAACTGACAACATTTTGTCACATAAAGCAATTAACTCCTATCTCAAAAGGTTTACATTTTCAATTTGTTAAATTCATTTTACTTTGCCAATATTTTTTTCATGTGTTACTTACAAATGAATACTCTTAAACATACAACCTAAATTATTGTTTTGCCTTTTTTTTGAGACATAAATTAAAACTGTAATGTAAGTGTTGCGTTTTAAAGTCTATCAGTATATATGCAGCAGATGACTTAAGCAGACCTTTTTTTGCAGGTGCTTTATAAGTTAATTAAAATTCATGTACTAGTAATTACCATAAGGGTATTGATGTGAGAAAACCCAACTTTAATCCATGCAAACAACAAAGGTGCAGACCAGTCTGAACAACCAGGGCTTTTTCCGGCAATTTTGGGAAAAGGCCCCTGGCCAAAATTGGATAAAAATGATCGACTTAACATCAAAATTGGGAGAAATTAACAATCTAGAACATAACAAGGGTAGCAAAATATATTCTCAAAATCAAGTTATTTTAGATAGTATTATGCCTAGCATACCACTTAAGCACAAGTGTATAAGTATCATTCAGATATGGGTCATGGTTTCTCATAAGTAGTACTGGTCGTGGTCTCTAAAAAAGTAAAAACAAAAAAATATTTTTTTTTTACTCTCTTAATTGGGAAAAACAGAAATGTTATTGGGGAAAAAAGAAGGCTATTTTCGATTGGGAATGGGGCCGATATTGGGCCCCTGGAGAAGGGAAGAAAATCCCCAGTCTACACCTTTGTTATTCTCTTCCAATTCCTGCAAAGTATATTATCTAAACTTCATTCATAGAAATCTTTAACATTATAGCCAGTCTCTGTAGCTGAGCAGGCTGGTTAGAGCATGACCTGATAAAAAAGTGAGGTTTTCTTGTGCCGACGCCCTTATATTCAACCTTATAATATCAAAGAACTAAGAGCCCTTTCAGAAAAACCATGAGATTTGAGCTCTCTTGACTGGTACTTTCATAAATTAGTCATATTTTAATATCAAATACATTTTTAAAGCAAGCCTTTAATGAATCTTTCAATTTTTGCAACTGTTCATAACCCCCTTAAAGACATAAATAATTGACAGCTGCTAAGCTCACTTGCCTGTACATCGAATTCATTTGCCAGAAATGACATTGTTGTTGTGATTGACAGTGAGCCACATCTGATTTGCACATGCAAAAACAAGCATCTTGTTTGCTACATTTGCTGTCTACGTTCACATTAGCTGTTCCGCTTTTCCACTTTTCTGTTTGACATTCCAACAAAACCATTAATAAGATATCATATTAGAAACAAAACGGTTTTGTTTCCTAAATTATAAATAATTCTTATTTATTAGATATTAATTCTTAGATATTAATTCAAAACATTCATATTTGTTTAATCATAATTTTTTGCAAACAATCTTCAGAAAAGTAACCACAATCTTTCGTGTGCTGAGGTTCACTAACTTCACTCTTATCAATAAAATTTCTGTGGAGCTCCCCACTTTGTAAGAAATGTCCTCTTTTTGTTCCCTATCATTCCTTTAGTAAAATTGGCAAAAAAAAAGGGTTTTCATGTCCAAAGACAATGAAAATTTTAATTGAAACTGTGTAATTACACCGAAGATACTGTTGTCAAACTTGAAGTAAGCTTCAATTCTCAATTTTGTTTTTGATAGTTTTGAAATAAATGACTTAAGCTTGAAAAATTGACATTATGCCAACGGAAAAAAACAGCCATGGGGCTTAATTTATTTTGACCAGTTTATTTACCATGAACTGGTCATCTGATATGCCAAGGCCAATCCAACTGTTGGCGGAAAAACCAGATGGTAACGATATACGAAAAGTTATATCTGTTTCTCCGTAAGTCCATTCTACCGGTGGAAAAGTTTCCGTGGAGTAGCTGCCGTGACATGTCGTTGGAGCAGGAGATGTTGTCAATCTTTGGGTAGTTGCGGGTGGGGTACCACTGTCTACAACTATTGTTGTTGTCGGAGCTAAGGTTAGTGTGGGAACTGTTGTCACTCTCTGAGTAGTTGCAGAACCGTTAACGACTGTTGTTGATGTTGTCGTTGTTGGTGGAACTGTGGTTGGTGGCTGGGTCTGTGCAGAGGCTGCAATTATAATAAATATTATACATGTAGCTATAAGAACCAACTCTTTGCCTTCTGGGTAATTTTTCATGCTTTTTTTTTGGTGTGCTGATTTTTTTCAAATTCAACTTTTTCGAAAAATTCTTTCAGGCCGCATACCATCAGTGTTAACCAGTTCCGATTCAAATCTGGGTCCTTGGTCCAAGCTGTTTGTAAATTCATCAGCAGTCTGTTCTGGCTCCACGCTGTTCCCTTCTATACTTAATTGGTCAGTAATGTTAGGCAATTATTTGCAGCAGATGACTTCAGTAGACAACATTTTCAGATGCATTTTTTTCTTGGGGCTTTAAGGATTAATATGTAGTAGTAAAACAAGCAAATCTGTTTGAGTAAAATATAGTGAATATTTTCTTATGTATCAGTTTAAACATTTACTTTGGGTGCTCAGAAGAACCATCTCATTGAGAAAGTTCTTAAGAGTGCCAACAACATATCTTTTGGTCGAGATATAAGAATTTTTTTTTTTTGCCTAAACACATTGTAACAATTTTGAGTGCTGAAAAGAAACCCTAACATTAAGTCTTTAGTTTCAAAAATACAGTCTGCATGTGTGGACCTTTTCACAGAGTTATATCCTTTGGATTTTTGTCAAATAGGCTAATGCACCAAACGAGATATCTTTCCTGTGGCACTGGATCCAGTAAAGGATGCTAAATTGATTTGAGAAAGAAATATAAAAGGATATAAATCAAAAAACAGTGCAAAGAATTTTATAAACTAAGCGCTTTTGCTTTCGCCTTCATCAGAGTTTCAAGACAACGTAGATTAAGTGGATAGTTAACAAAATATAACTATATACATGAATTATGTGATGATTTAAGCCCTTGAAGGCCCAGAAAATATGCGTGGATTTTCACAAATATGGCTGCAAATATTTATGAATAAACAAAGTGCACAAAATTGGCATTCTGACAAGAAATGACTTTTTAGAAAAGTTGTGTAGAACAGAAGTCTAAAACATGTCTAGGCTCCTAGAAGATCGTCTACAACAACACAGCACACCAGGTGATTTACCATATAACCAGATAGAGTCAGTCACCCTTGTTGATGCCAAATGGACACAGAGTGTGGATTCGGCGTCTGAACAAGAATAAATACAGAGTAAAATGTACTTACCACAAGCAGATATACAGACTGGTTCTGAGGAGATTAATTTAATGGCATGCACTGCAATATCTCCATCCCTCACCGGTCCCTGTGCAAGCAAAAGGTAGTGACACCCAATCACATTTTTATCAAAATTATCGCCTGTCACAAGGGGGCGTGTGAAGGACAAGTAGTTGTTGCCGTCTACTGAAGTTTCTGAAGCCGCCAATACGTCTTGCTGAGGGTCCATCGCTGGTCGATTGTAATAAAAACCAGCATATCGGTCTTCGGCAAGGATGGTGTTTCCGGAACGTCGTAATGTGATGATGTCACTATCTGCCTGAAAGAGGAATAAAGACTCAAATTAAGCCCAAAACTAATGCCCAAACCATAACAAAGTTCATCTGCTTTGTTTCAATGACATCTTCCACAAACAGTGTAGAACAAAATCAGACTGTTCCTGAAACCCTTAATCCTTTGTGTACCAAAGGAATTTCCCTTAAAGTTTAATACAATTTAGTCTGTCAGGATTGTCTATTGTATAAATTGAGGGGTCAAAGGTTATAATTTCCCAAAAAAATATTATACCTTTTTCTGTGAATATTGATTTTGGCTTCACAAACAGTGCAGGGCCTGAAGAAATGCGCATTTTTTCCTTCTCTAGCTTCTTTCTATTAATTTAATTATCGTTAATGACCTCAGGCTTTCTAGAAAATATACAAATATGTGTTATTTGAAGGCATGGTAAGGTACTGCATGATATACTTCGACAATTCCTCAAAAACAGGGTTTGTTTAAGAGTAGGTTATATATTATTAAAAAAAATCTGACGTTGAAAATCTTAATTTTTTAATTTGTTATTTTATTTGCTATCATTACACCTTTTAGAGAAAAACAGCAGGAGTCACCACACTAATTATCTTTCAGGAGGGCAAAATTTAACTGCACCCTCTTAAATTCCATGCATAATTCTTCTTTATAAAACATTTCATCTGGGTCTTCAGTTTGCCAAAATGGATGTTTAGGGGTTTTTGGTTAATTATGCAACATTAACTTCCCTCTATATCTTTAAAAAGACAGTTGAATGTAAGCTTCCTTTGCTTCACTGATGTCATCATGAGTTGGTATCATCAGCAAACACTTCAGTGTTAATTGTACAACTAAATCTGAGGACTTAACTGCTTCATATAAATTGAGGTCGCTGAAACATTTCTTAAGTAGAGGAGATTTTAAGCCATCAAATGAATGGGTACATACAGATAAACGTCAAATAAGCAAACGGGCTGCATCGCAGACCTGCCTAACAATATGAGAGTGATTCCTTGAAGATTAACCAGGTCCATGACACAAATTTGATACTTCTCGAGTTTCTTTATTTTAAGAAGTAAGGAATCATAACTGATAACATTTTGTCACATAAAGTAATTAACTCCTATCTCAAAAAGTTTACATTTTCAATTCGTTAAATTCATTTTATTTGGCCATTTTTTTTTCATGTGTTACTGACAAATGAATACCCTTTAGCATACAACCAAAACTATTGTTTTGCCTCCTTTTTTGAGACATAATTTAAAGTTGCTATCCATGTGTTGCGTTTTTAAAGTCCGTCAGTATATATGCAGCAGATGACTTAAGCAGACCTTTTGTTACAGGACCGAGGTGCTTTATGAGTTAATTAAAATACATGTACTAGTAATTACCATAAGGGTCTTGATGCGAGAAAACCCAACTTTAACAAGGCTTTTTCCACCAGTTTTGGGAAAAGGCCCCTGGCCGAAATTGGGAAATAATGATCGACTTAACATCAAAATTGGGAGAAATTAACGACCAAGAACATTACAAGGGTAGCAAAATATATCCTCAAAATCAAGTTATTTTAGATTGTATAATGTCAACCATACCAATTATGCACAAGTTTTTGAGTATCATTCTGATATTGGTCATTGTTTCTCATAAGTAGTAGGGGTCTCTAAAAAAGCAAAAAAAAATTATTTTTTTTTACTTTTCTTAATTGGGAATTGGGAAAAAATGTGGATATTTTCGATTGGGAATGGGGCCGATTATGTGCCCCTGGATACGTGCAGAAAATCCCCTGACATCTGCACCTTTGTTATTCTCTTCCAGTTCCAGTTCCTGCAAAGCATATTATCTAAATTGGATTCATAGAAATCTTTAACATTACAGCCAGTCTCTGTAGCTGAACAGGCTGGTTAGAGCATGACCTGATAAAAAAAGTGAGGTTTTCTTGTGCAGACACCAATATTCAACCTTATAATATCAAAGAATTAAGAGCCCTTTCAGAAGAAGCATGGGATTTGACTGAGACTTTCATAAATCAGTCATATTTGGGCCTCGCCGCGAGAAAACCTGTCTTCGGGGTTTCCGAAAAAGAGAGTTTCATACCAGTCTCCTCAGCTACACAGACTGGCTAGAAAATTGAAATTTTACCTGTAGCAAGTTTACATATGATACTTTACACAAAGCGAATAACAAAGGCGCTGATCAGACTGCGGGGATGCACAGGCTGGTCTGCACTTGTGTTGTTTGCAAACCACAGAAGACAGGTTTTCTCGCCATGAGGCCCATTTTAATATAAAATACATTTTCAAAGCAAGCTTTTAGTGAATCTTTAGATTTTTGCAACTGTTCATAACCTCTCAAAAGACATAAATATGATTGACAGCTGCCAAGCTCACTTGACCGTGCAATACACTTCGAATATCAAACTTATTAGCCAGAAGTAACACTGTTGTTGAGATTGACAGCGTGCCACATCTGATTTGCACATGCAAAAACAAGCATCTTGTTTGCTACATTTGCTGTCTACGTTCACATTAGCTGTTCCGCTTTTCCACTTTTCCGTTCGACATTCCAACAAAACCGTTATTATGATATCATATTAATACAAAACTGTTTTGTTTCCTAAATTATAAATAATTTCTATTTATTAGCTATTTATAATAAAATGTAAATAAAATTAATAAATTCAATTTTCCGCATTTCACTTTTACTTTGCAAGAGACCCAATGTGTTCATGATGCAAATCTGGAACAGCCAATAAGAAGTGAAGCAAACAACATATGTTATGGTTGATAAATAAGAAAATTAAATTCCAAATACATGTATGCACTCTGGAGGCCTGTATACACAATATTTTTTTCTTATCTACCCTAAGTAAACTGGTCAAAATAAGTTGAGCCCCACCTGTAATTTTCTCATAAATTTAATTAAAAACATTCATATTTGTTTAATCATAATTTTTGGCAAACAATCTTCAGAGAAGTAGCAACAATCTTTCATGTGCCAAGGTTCACTCGATAAAGTATCTGTGGAGCTCCCCACTTTGTAAGAAATGTCCTCTTTTTGTTCCCTATCATTCCTTAAGTAAAATTGGCAAAAAAATGGGTTAACATGGGAAATTCATGTACAAAGACAATGAAGTTTCCATTGAAACTGTGTAATTACACCGAAAATACTGTTGTCAAACTTGAAGTAAGCTTTAATTCTCAATTTTGTTTTTGATATTTTTGAAATAAATGACTTAAGTTTGAAAAATCCTCATTATGCCAACAAAAAAAAAAACAGCCATGGGGCTTAACTTATTTTGACCAGTTTATTTACCATGAACTTGTCATCTGATATGCCAAAGCCAATCCAACTGTTGGCAGAAAAAACAGAAGGTAACAATATACGAAAAGTTATATCTGTTTCTCCGTAAGTCCAATTTACTGGTGGAAAAGTTTCCGTGGAGTAACTGCCGTGACATGTCGTTGGAGCTGGAGATGTTGTCAATCTTTGGGTAGTTATGGGTGGGGTACCACTATCTACAACTGATGTTGTTGTCGGAGCTGTGGTTAGTGTGGGAACTGTTGTCACTCTTTGAGTAGTTGCAGTACTGTTAACGACTGTTGTTGATGTTGTCGTTGTTGGTGGAACTGTAGTTGGTGGCTGGGTCGGTGCAGAGGCTGCAATAATAAATATAATACATGTAGCTATAAAAACCAACTCTTTGCCTGCTAGGTAATTTTTCATGCTTTTTTGTTGTCTACTGTTTTTTTTCTAAATCAACTTTTTCGAAACATTCTTTCAGGCATATCATCAGAGTGCCAAACAGTTTGGCTTCAAATCAGGCCCGAAATGTTGTTGGGCCTGACATGGGTCCAAACTGTTTGCAAAGGTTATCAGCAACAAAATTAGAAAGCAAAAGGTTAAATGGTTAATAGCAGGCTCAATGAGCCTGTATCGCACACCTTAGCTATTGGCCTCATGGTTTCAGAGAAGATTTTCTGAAGTTTCCTAATTTAAATCTATATTCTATGAACCCAAGGTGCATGCTTGGCAGGATTTATGAACCGCCCACTTAACATTGCTATATACTAAATTTATAGGCAGTGGCCTCATGCTTTCAGAAGAAGATATTCTAAATGTTCCCCATTATGAGTCTATGAGAGCTACTGATCCCTGGAGCCTGGCCAGTCTGGACCTTTAAAGCACCCAAACATATGTTTAGACTAAAGGATAAGAAAACAATCTTAATTTGGGCTTCAGCGCGAGAAAACCTGTCTTCGGGGGTTTGTGAACAACAAAGGTGCAGACCAGCAAATGCGCAGTCTGATCAGTGCCTTTGTTATTTGATAGTATCATATCTAAACTTGCTCCAAGCAAAATTCCAATTTTCTAGCTAGTCTCAGTAGCTGAGGAGACTGATTTGAGTCTGGATTTGTCGGAAACCCCGAAGACAGGTTTTGTTGCATCGAGGCCCATTTTACATCCATTTTTTCCTCTTGATTTTATATCTAACTATGCAACAAATGCAGGGGAAAGAAAAATAAATTTTAATAGTCTGACATAAATTTCATCTTCTCTGACATAAGATTAATCTAGTGTAAATGACATATTTAACTGTCAAATACAAAGACAATTGCTTAATTTAAACAGTAAAAATATGAAACATAATCTTTCCTTCCATTCACCTAGATATAGTATCTTTCACAAGTGGCCTTCATAATACAGCATCATACTGAATTCATTAAACTATTCTTTGGCAATATTAAGAAAAATGCAAAGCGGAAATTTGGGTGATCTCGGACAAAGTTGTCCAAGTTTACCTTCATGTCTGAGATTTGCCCAAATTTCCTCTTAAAATTTCTACTCTTTCAATGCATTTTCTTGTATGAACATTATTTCGAAAGATGCATTAATTTTCGAAAATATTATACTGAGACAATGCAGAAGTTAGTATTAGAAAACTAGTATAAACTTGTTTAGTGCAGCAAAAAAGGGCACAGCACTTTTTTTATACTAGATTAGGTTTCCAACATCCTCGGTAACCCAGGCGTGACCCATTCCGTACCCACTGCATTCACCACTGATGAATGCAGTGGGTACAGAATGGGTCACGCCTGGGTTACCGAGGGTGGGTTTCCAATAACAGTGTAAGGTGTTACATGAAATAGAAAAACTCAAGAACTTTCCAAGGCCTTAGAATGACTTTCCAGTAATTTTTAAGGCAGGTTTAATTTTCAGGTACTTTTCAATTAAACCTTGTATATTCTAGTACTTTTCAAGCATTATGAACCCTGGAATTACTTACGCTCAATCTGTATGTTAGCTAGTCCATACATGCTCAGGGTCGTAAAGTTCTGTGTGCAGTCTCTCAAAGGAGCAACAATTTCATCATAAGACACTGGCCTCTCTGCGGTAATGCTGAGGGATACGGAAACCTGATCATCGCCTGTCTGAGAGAACCCCTCAACCACAACTGTGAACGTAAAATCATTTGGATTGCTCCCACACTCAACCTGAAATTGAAAGAAAAGTAGATTGTAGATTTTTTCAAAATTAACTTTTGGAAAATTACTTCAGGAAACAAATACCATCAGAGTGTCAAACAGTTTGGATCCAGATCAGGACGGGAAAGGCTTAACTCTTTCCTTTGCTGGCAGTGACTTTTGTCATGCTTTTAGTGCAGGCCCCCTAGCAGACTCTCATGAAATTTAAGGTTTTTTATAAAGGCTATTTTAGGCAAAATAAAGGTTGTTTCATTGAAATTCTAACAAAAATAAAGAGCAAATTAAGATCAAATTTTCTAGTATTTTTATCGGATCCTGATCTTGAAATCCATGTTATGATAGATGATGGTATGAAAGAGGTGTAGAAAATCCTTAGCCAACAAATTTATAGCGCATTAATCACAAATCTAAAGGGGAATTACTTTTGTTTACTCCCTAGTTAAAAGCCTCACTTTAACTAAAGGCTTGTATTGAGCAGTATTCAATTGAAAAATAAATCACATACTTTCTTATCTGGAAGGGGGGTCCACCCCCAAAAAATTTTGAAAACCAAGAAAGCAGAATTTTACCTTCAGTAAATGAACAATTTCAGAGGATATTGCTCCCATTTATTGTATGCTCTTTTTCAAATATAAAATTTAGACAGATATGCATATTGTCTGTGTTAGTCTTGGGGTGTAGATAACACGGTTTAGATGTGATGACATTAGAAAATCAGGACATTATTCAAAAGTCAATAAACCCAATAGATGCTATCCATTAATATTTGTTGGCGCAGTTATTGCAGTTGGTAGCATGTCCAACCTAATGTCTGGAGTTTTGCTGGTTCTATTCTCAGGTCGGGCACATTCTTTCATTAGTTGTCAGTTACTAAGTGAAAGATGAGCACTGAGTACTAGTGAAAGGATTTTAGGAAAAGGGTGGTTAGGATCAACTATTCACTCTGACATCACCTCAGCTGTTTAGCATGGATGTAAAGCAAGAAATCAACCCAAAAGCATTTATATTTAGCTTACCTCACTCTTTGTTTTTATTGCTGCCTAATCTGATGCATCAGAAAAATTGACTATAAGAGTCACCCTGTTGTACGCGGTAGGTATAGCATAATAGTCTGAGGATGAAAACAGCTCAAGATGTCACAGACATTACTTGTCAACATACATATGGTCTATTTCTTATGTTCTCACTGATCTTGCAAAATTTAAAGGTTTATTAATCAAAATATAGGTTATTAAAGGTTTTTCAGCCAAATTAAAGGTTTTAAAGGATTGGAACCAAATTAAAGGGGGCCTGTTAGTGTCGTCAAAAATTTCTTTCAAGATGGCTTTCAGTGTGTCAAACGGTATGGATCACGTCAGGCACACCTCACATTTTATCTCTTTTCCTCAAGTCATTTAATAAATTCAATAAAACATGAGCACTCATGTAAGATCCTCTCTGTAGTGATCTTGTCTCTTGTGCTTCTTCACATGCTGCAAAACTCTGCTATCTCTGGTGCATGTACATGTACATGCTTTAACCCTTAATGCGCAAATCGCAACAAAAGTCGTCTGCTTTTCTTGTCTGCTGAAACGTTTAAGAAGCCTCTATGGCAAACAGTGTAGGAGCAGTCTGTTCTGGGTCCACGCTGTTTGCTTCTATGCTTAATTCGGCAGTAATGTTAGGCAATTTTTTGCAGCAGACGACTTCAGCAGACGACATTTTCAGATGCATTTTTTCATACTAATGCACCATTTCCTAAATAAAATGACGTCCACTGTCTGTTCAAGCCTTCCCTCTCTGTTTTATTTACCATGTTGGAACAAAAATTATTGCATAAAAAGCCGCGTCACACGGTATCAACAGCCATGTTTTAACCAGCTAAAACCCATGTATTAATCAGCAAATTCACGTGCTGTTGATGCACGGCTTTTGTACTTTACATATACATATTCTAGGCCATCACAAAAATTGACGTCATCAACAGTAACATGCATAGAAATGAACGTAATATAGTGACGTAAGTCTTTGCTCTGGAACAAGCGTTTTCAAAACCTACAAATCCTTCATGCTTTTGCGCGGCATTATAGTAATACAAAAATGAACTTTTAGACATGTTTTTTCTGAAGTTTTCAAGTGATAAAATGAGTTTATGCAATAATAACAATCAAACATGTTTTCTGATACACTAACATCTGCTAGACGCCTCAGGGTCTTTAAAACCCTCGCCTTTCAGGCTCGGGTTTCAACACCACCCTCGGGGTCCAGCAAATGTTAATGCATAGAAAAACATGATTGAGCCCTATAATGTTCAACAATCTATCGAGAATGTGACGTCTGGTGCTATGAAACTAAGACTTACCCATGATGTAATATTTGTAGCTAATTCTCTGTATACATTTGAAGAGCTGTCTGTTAAATCTGTTAACCATGATGTTTCTAAGGTGAAACTAACATCAAAATTTTCAAAAAGAGCTAAAAAGAAACAAATAACATCATATGTAAATTAAGATTAACAAAAATTGGGGGCGTAAAATTGTGAATATTTTCTAATCCACTAGATAAAACATTTGTTTTGGGTGCTCAAAACAACTGTCTCATTGAGACGGTTCTTTTGAGTACCCACAACATACATTTTGGCTGAGAAATAAAAAGATCAATATCTAAATATGCACTCTGTATACTAGCTAAAAATGTAGTCATAATTGGGGCTAATTGAGGTTCTGGATGGGGTACATATATTGATTAGTAATGAGTGGCCTTATTTTATGGTGAAAGCATATTACATGTATTCTCTTATTTCTAATTGCTAGTTGTTAAAATATGTACCACTTAATCACTACTTGATAAAGACTTTTTCACAAAAATCAGCTATTTTCAAACTTTTTGGCTAACTAATATATAAATCTTAGGCCACAAAAATTGTTTATTGTTAAAAAAAAAAAGAGAATTCATCACTAATCACTATAAAATAAGGCCATGATAATCGCTAATCCATACGATAGAAAATACTTAATCAAAATACCCGATCTTAACCCTTATATATGTTCACACAGTCGGTGAAAAGTTTGCAAAAATTAACCTAATTATTACTTTTATATCACCTAATAAAATCAACCTTTTTTCACAGAAGTTGAGTGTTCTTCCTCCAAAGTGCAAATTTTGACTAAACGGCCACTCAAAATTGACAAAAAGCAAAGATCTTAAAGACAATTGGTAGCTTAATGAAGGTCAAAAGTATTGCAGAATGCTCCCCTTGGAGCATTCTGCATTACTTTTGACATGCATTAAGTGATAATTAGTCTTAGTAACCAATAATTTTCCATCTTTTTGAGAGTGGCCGTTTTACACAGGTTTTACTGTATGCTTCTTTCATTTTGGTAAAAGTAATATGGCATGACATTTCTTGCGAATAATCTGCCTGTAGACAATTCACAGGAAATATCAAACTGTATTTGATGTGCCTTCTACATTGTACCAAAAATGACATAGATCTGCTTAATGTTGCTTTAACCCATTGTGGACCAGAAACCCCTAAATGAGTACTTTGACAAACAGCGTAGACCCAGATGAAATGCCGCATAATGTGACACTTCATCACGGTCTTCACTATTTGGTAAGAAAAAATCGACCTTCAGAGATAGAAATACAATATTTTTTGGAAACTATAACCTGTGACCCCTTAATATATACAATGGACCATCCTGACTAAATTGTATGCAGCTTTATGGAAACTTCCATCGGTCTTAAAAGGGTTAAATGAGCCAGGTCATGGGAAATGGTGTTTACGAAGAGCCTGTGCATGAGCTCATTCTGATCAGCTCCTTTCTTGTTAACAATCGATATAACATTTACATCACTCTTAGCAGTCTCTGTAGCTGAGCAGGCTGGTTGTAATCCTACCTGATTAAGCTCTCCAGAGCCCATGTAAATACAGTAATAGTAAGTTGAGACATGATTAAAATTATGTGGTAGTATAAGTACTTTAAAAACGAATCTATCATAAACTTTCTCCCCATAAGTGGAAGACAAAATAGTTTCTACAGGCCAGTTTAAAAGTCTGGCCTGGTCTGAACTCAAACCGTTTAACATCTCATGGAGACGATTCCTTTAAGTACCCACAACATATGTTTTTGTTAAGAAATAAGAAAAATAATTTTCAATTACACTCTCTTATTTGGAGGCCTGGCCAACCTAATTTATCTGCTCTTTGATATATAAAAAAAAACGCTTCGAAATGAGAGAGAGCAATTCCTTAATGACTTTCTTATTTCTCAATAAAAACATATGTTGTGGGTACTCAAAAGAACCATCTCAATGAGATGGTTCTTTTGAGCACCCACAACATTTGTTTGGATTGATGGATAAAAAATAATCACAATTTTAAGCTCAATTTTTTTCGCTTGCCTGGACCCATCATATACAAGATAAATCAGAGATGTTTCGAGCGAGAAGATTACTATCTATCCCTTCATTCAGTGGATTTAGGTTCCCATAATTGGGATGAATGAAATTGAACTACAATTTCTTGTCTCTGTACGACATTTTTGAGGTTTCTATAAGAGTAAAACTGACAATCCCACATTCAATTTAAGCTTTTCTTAGCTGGAAACCAGTAAGTCAAAGGGGTCTGTACATGGAGTCACGGTAATCACTAAAATTGTTTCGCTTACAGCTATAATCTCTCAGGCTTCAACAGACGACGGCATAATTAAAAAAAATCCTTATTTCTCAACACAAACATATGTTGTGGGTACTCAAAAGAACTGTCTAAGTGAGACAGTTCTTTTGAGCACCCAAAAAATAATAAATTGATGGATAAGAAAATATTAACAATTTTACGCTCAAAATCTTTGCTTGTCAAAAGCTATGTAGATAGTCTTTGTAGCTTAGCAGGTAGGTTGATTCCTACCTGATCTAGGTCCAAACTGTTTGCAAAGGTTATAGTCGCCACTCGCAAATAAATAGTTTAAAAAAAGGCCTACACATTAGAAAACGGTTCTTATCTAATGTATGTGTTACGCCATTCCTTAACCCTTAATGCGCCAACCGCAACAAAAGTCGTCTGCTTTTCTCGTCTACTGAAATGTTTAAGAAGCCTCTGTGGCAAACAGTGTGGACCCAGATCAGACTGCTCCTATAGGAGCAGTCTGTTCTGGGTTCAGGCTGTTTGCTTCTATACTTAATTCGTCATTAATGTTAGGCAATTATTTGTAGCAGACGACTTCAGCAGACAACATTTTCAGATGCATTTTTTTCTTGGCTATCAAGTGAGGCAATATGTCTAGTTTTTGGTTTCAATTTTCATTCGATCTATAATTTCTGTGTAACAAGACTGCTCAAGCAGATATGCAGGCTGGTATGAGTCTTCTCTGGTCACATATGCAATAAGGATAAGTACATGTACCAAATTCTCCTGTGCTGGCTAAAATGTTTAACACTGTAATTTTAAGAGTGAACTTAAGCTGTAGATCTTTTACCGGCCCATGGTTTAAATGCAATAAAAAAGTAATCGCTTTCATAACAAATGATTTACAATGGTGACCACATCATTATTAGCTTGGGAGGGGTTGAAAGAAAATGGTGTGGTTGGACAGAATTTGTGTTTGTTTGTGAGTCATAAGTGCGTAAACTTGTATAATGGTATCAGACAATAAGTGAAAACAAACTTTAATTAATTTTAGTGTTTGTTTGTGTTGATGCTTTACATCTCAGTCAACGATTTTTCAGTCATGTGGGAATGTTTTCATGTCTTTCAGGGTTGAACCAGCGCTAAGCAGAGGTTAACTCCCTTTGCTTACTGGGTAATTTCTTTCATGCTTTTTTCAAAATCAACTTTTTTGAAAATTCAGGAATACCATCAGAGTGTCAATCAGTTTGGCTTCAGAGCTAGCCAGACATTTTGTCGGGCCTGATCTGGGTCCAAACTGTTTACAAAAATGATCAGCAGATGGCACTAGTTGGCAAAAAGTTAAAGTCTCCTCACATGGACAGAACACAGTGCCTCTGCTGAGTCTAGAATTATTGACCCTTTGATCCAAAGTCATACACTCTACCACTACCCTCTTCTAAATCAGGGGCTGATCCAAGATTTCTGGAAAGGGGGTTCATATATATAAAGTTGTGTGGGTTCAGTTTGCTGATTTCAGAGCTGGAAAAATCCACTTGTCCACTCGCCATGGAGAGTGCCTCATGATGCAGGACGAGTAGAAATTTAGACTGTTTCCAATGTAAATTGTTGAATTTACCAATACATATCATGGTGATGTAGGACGAGTAGAAATTTTAAGAATTTTCCACCCCTGGATTTTATCTCATTTTTCTTAAATATCCCATGAAAATGAAATAAATTGGTCTCACTGAGACCAAATTATTTCATTTCCATAGGATAAGTGAGATCCCACACTGTAATTAATTATTGTTATACTTGCTGACAATACCAAGTTGACTAATGAACAAAAAAATGGGTTACATTTTGTATTTTCTCTTTCTCAGGTGTTTCTGTCAAAAGTAAAAATGATAGGTGCATAGATCACTTCAATTAACGGCCTTGTGGCGGTAGACAGATTTAAATGTCATGTATGCCAGCACGGTCCAACCTATCTGATAACAGAGTTAAAATTGTCTTCATAAGGTCTTTAATTGCATGTAGATCTAACTTAATCACTCAAATATAGTGTTTTGAAACAAAAATTCCATGCTATTGCCTGCCAAATAAGAACATTATCGACGTGGATAAGGATTTTTTTCTGAATTTCTTTTATAACACTTGTAGATATACCTGCTTAATTCTCGTTCTTCGGTGGAAGTTTGGAAAAGATTTTTTAATGTTACAATGTCCCAATAAAATGTCCATATAAACCCCGGAGTTTATGTATGGTGCCCTATGAATTGTCCTCTAAGTTTCCAAAGTTCCAACAAATATAGATGTAGAGTCCAGATCAAAAATCTGTCGTCAAGTTGTTAAAATCATAAAGCGTAACTCTAGCTTTCTCTGGAACCGATGGATTGATATCTGTAACTGCAAACAAGTGCGTATCGAAACTTAAGGTAGTGTCGCACTGATTGAAATACAAGATCTATGATTGCGATGCAGATTTAGCGCACGCCTGTGTGGGTGCGTGATAGTTCATTCATAGGTTTAGATAAGCAAAAATTTTGAGCGTAAAATTGTAAATGTTTCATTCCACTTAGTTTTAACATATGTTTTGGTCGCAATGAGACGCTTCTTCTTTTTTAGTATCCACAAAATATGTTTTGGTTGAGAATTAAGAACTTATTATTTGGTACGCACTTAACCAGTATAAAGCCCCTAAACTTCATGATATCGGCGCAATAAAGGATGCCTGCTATGTATGATGCATTCATGATTCTCAACCATAGATAATTTAGGATCCGATCAGATGTTACAAAGAGGTGTTTGTGTGATTGCTGAGGCGCGTTAAGTTTCGAATGACAAACGTATTGTGAACTTGAAATATACAAAAGGAGAACTGATAGCCAAGATTTGGATAGGTATTTTCAATTTATCTTCCAATGTATATATTCCCTTGTCTGTTTGTCATAAGACCTACATGTCATATAACACTTGTATTCATAAGACTATTTTGAACGTAATAAAACATATTTTGTCTTCAAGGATAAAGACCAGTTTTTTCGTTTATGAATCGCATAATGAAAAAATATCTTATAATGCATTCCATAATATGCGAGCAAAAAAGGCTCCTTGCGCGGATTCAGGAGGAGCAGTGGGTCCAGACCCCTCCCCCCCCCCCCGGGAAAATAACAAAACTACAGTGTTTCTAAGCCGCATGAATACCGGTATTACTGGTCCGGGTCCCCTGTAAAAGCACATAGCTAACAAGCCAGCATTCAATGTTGGGCCATCATCGGCACGCAAGAGAAACGTCATTTAAATGGCGTTTCGCTGGCGGACCGATGATGGCCCGCTTATAGTGGTATTTGGATCCTCTCTCCCCTCAACAACTTTAAAAAGAAAAAAAAAGGTCAAAAGTGGACTCCCTCTGACAAAACTTTCATGGTCTCCGATCAGCCTGCGCATCCACGTAGTATGATCGACGCCAATGTTTTTAACCATTTAGATGATACACTGGCTCTTCTTGCTACAATTTTTTTTAATTCTAGCTGGTCTCAGGGGCGGATCCAGTATTTCTGGAAAGGATGTTCGTATGTATAAAGGTATTGGGGGTTCGCTTTGCTGATTTTATCTAATTTTTCTAAAATATCCCATGAAAATGAAATAATTTGGTCTCATTGAGACCAAATTACAGACCAAATTATTTCATTTTCATATGATATTTAAAAACGGGGGCAGGGAGGGACTTGCACCCCTTGCTTGAACCCCCACTGGGTCCGCCACTGGGTCTGTAGTTGTGCATGCTAGTTTCAGCCTTACGTGGTCGCAAAACTGAAGACAGCTTTTCGCAGGATGCGGCATATTTATTGTGATCTATTGTGTCTTCATCGCATTTCTCGATTGATTTGAAATATATAAACTCTAGGAAGGATTTTTTTCAAAAACGAGCAATGCAAAGTTAGTAATTCGACCCACGGTATGAGCATCCAATGCAGACATCTTCCGTAAAACGGCGCTAAATATTAAGGTAGCGTGAACCTCTTTATGCTTTAAACTACGAATTTGTCGTTGGTAATCAAGAAGTCGCGGGTTCGAATGCATCTTCAGCGCGAGGAAGCCACTTTATCCACACATCTGAGTACTGGTTCAACCAAAGAAACGTTCTGAGATGACTGAAATTGTTCTCTTGGACGTAAAGCGTCGACCTTAAAGCTCTTCACACCTGGCACGTTTTCCAGCCGCCTAGATTTGGTCTGAAGCTATATAGATAATTAAAAATTGCACCGTAAGTGTGAATATTGCTGGGCCACGTCGCAATAAATCCTGATGTTGTTTTTGCACGCGAACAGCAACGATGCAGACCAGCCTGCGCACATGCGCAGTCTGACCAGCGCCTTTGTTAATATTCGCCCTCTGGAAAATAAAACAGCTTAATCTGCTTCATACAAAAGTTCGATATACTAGCTTAATTGTCTCTGCAGCTGTGCCTTAGCTGTGCCTTACCCCGAAGAAAGGTTTTCTCGCGACACGCTGATCTTATCTTTCCGGTCATCTTGCCATCCATTATTTCTACCACTTTTAATTGCTTTTGAATGACCTCTGATTCAACGGCAATGCCTACTGATCTAAGGATCAAAACTAAAAATCCACACGCAAGCTCTAGTTTTTGAATTCCATAAAAGTTGCATATACACGAGTTCATCTTCTCGAATTTATTTAGAATGTATCTCTGAACGTGAATGTATCTCTGAACGTTCGACGCTGGTCCCACAACAGTCTTCTACAAACTTCGTCAACAGAATACTGTCCTGTAATTTTCAAACTGTTGGTGGTATATGGGGAGGGGCGGTGGAGATGTCGTATTCGAAACGTAATATTCATAATCTGATAGATGTTCCATCTTTAAATGAAATAGATGTATCTAAAGACGAAACGAAGCAAAATTTTGGACCATGCCTTCAAGAAACCTGTTCATGCAATGTATGAACAGAAAGTAAATGCTTATATTAGCATGGGCAAGCACGCATTGGTAATTGGGTGTGATCAGTGCTTTGTGATCATGATTCGCTGTTTAGACAGAGAATAAGTATGCACTCAGTTAGATCCAAAAGTTGAAGATTTAATAACAGGAAAATGCATAGGTTCGTTTTCTGTCTATCCATCTATTAACCCATTAATGCCAAATGGAATTTCCAACTGTTATCAATTTCCGTTTTAATGGTTTTCATTTTTGTTCAAAGGGGTACGTGCATTAAGAGGCTATTTTAGCCCCCCTATGAGGTCAAAAAATAAAAGTTGCTCTTCACAAGTTTCTTCTTATTAGTAAATGAGAACAATAGCCGAAGTGCAAAAATGTATGGTATTGATTGGACTTTTACGGTTGCTATGGTAACAAAAATGGCCACCAAAATAGGCTGAAAATAGGAAAATGACCATTTTAGAGCAAATTGGGGACATTTAACAGAGGAATTAATATAGAGCACAACCAACTACCAAACAGATATTTTAACAGATGATGAGTATTATCACGGCACACAAAATAGTAAAAGATTTGTTGGTATTTACTTGTGCTGATATCTAATTCTTAAAAAATCGGTCTACAAAAGCCTGAAATTTGGCCCAAAATGGCAATTTCTCTATTTAAAGCCTATTTCGTCCGCCATTTTTTGTTACCATAGCAATGGTAAAAGTAAAATAAAAGCCAAGATATTACACTTCAGTTTTTCTTCTAATAAATCAATCGAAAAAAATTGGTGAAAAGCAATTTTCAGTTTTTGGCTCAAAAGGGGGGCCAAAATACCCCCTTAATGCACATACCCCTTTTAAAAGAAGCTTCTGTAAGCAAACAGTGGAGAACCTGATCAGACGCCGCGTTTTGCGGCGTCTGATCTGGTTTTGCACTGTTAGCCAGTGTCCCACAAAAAGGACGATAGGCTTAAATGGGTTAATGAATTTGATCCATTTACATTGAGGCGTTGTAACTTGAACCATTGGCTTTTCCTCTTGAAAGCAGCGTTGACCATGTTCTGCATGCACAATCATTTCAATACCTTGCGAATACAGTCGAATCTAGTAAATTCGAAGTCCTCGGGACTGGTGTTTTTATTTCGAATTGTCAGTAGTTCGAATTATAGGGAGGTAGACATAAAAGTATATACTCCCTACCCCTAAAACGATTATAATCAGGGGGGGGGGGGTCTCTATCAAACACAAGAAAAGTTTATTTTACTCACCAAAACCATGTTATTAAAGATTAAAGTAGATCACGAATAGGTCCTATGTGACCCTAATTTATTTCGAATTGGCGAGTATTTCGAAAAATCGAAGTTCGAATTTTCGATGCTTTACTGTTTATCACAATAGCTGGTATTATAAGACCTCATTTGAAAATAGAAACGGGTGGGGTATATAAATTTATTCAGTAGGATAATGGTAAAAGAAAGATTTGGTCATTGATAATTCATTCTGCGTGACCGGCCTGTTGTGCTGTTTGTTCAAAATTCTGATATTATGACCGATATTTGTATTGATAATATTTATGTAGGGTTAGTCATTTCAATTAGCATAACGTGAGAGTGAAGAAAATCTGAATAAAATGGGAACATATAAAGCTAATATTGATGTAGATCTGTTTAAAAAAAGGACTAGAATGTCCGGTTCTAACTACCGTAGTGTACTGTCCTCTAGACTGGCTCCAGTCCTTAAACAATTTTTCATCAATGTGTCATATCATATACTTGTTGCCAGTTTAACTCTGATGGCTCTGTTTTAAAACAGAGCCATCAGAGTTAGACTGGCTACAAGTATATGATATGACATAGTGATGAAAAATTGTTTTAAGGACTGGAGTCAGTCTAACCGTCCTCATATAGAAAGGAGCTCGGGGTGCTCTAGCTGCAACATTTAAGACGAAATTGCATTTGTAGGAACATTTGCAGTATCCAGCGCAAAAATGACACGATAAGTATGTCAAGCATGGCCAGAAATGAAGAGAAAAAGGAATAATCTACTAATTTTAGCCTGACTGATGGAATTTCAACGCAAAATATAGCACGTCTACTACCTGTTGAAAGGATTAGCTTAATAGCATGTATAGATATATACTGATCCACACTTCCAACGCAAAATGTTTCAGGAATGAGCTTTAATTAATATATGAGGTCTTGCAGAAATCATTGTACCAGTCAGGGGTTATGACAGACATCCACCATCAGGTTATGATTAAAAGGAATTAATTGACCGATGAAGTTCTACTTTTATTTTCATAAATAAGTGTTTTAACTTTTGATAAAATTGCGTTACAATGGATGAAACAATATATGTAACATTAAAGCTTCTGTTTGATTTTGCGTTAGAAGTGTGGTTCAGTATAGTTACTTCATTTTCTTAAATACCTAACCTTAGAACAACACGGGGATAACATTTGACATCGTAGATACTTTAGATATGATAGGTTTCTGAACGAAACTTTATTATTTCCTCTCCATCTTTTAAATCGGCAAATAATCTGAAGGGAGCAAACTTTTTTCTTTAAGAGAAGTCCCCATGCTTAGAAGACACTCCCTATTTATTTATTTGTTTGTTTGTTTGTTTGTTTGGTGTGTGCAACTATTTCATATTCTGGTTACGCCCTTGGCTTTATGACTCGATTTTCTGGCAGTTTACTACACTCCAAAGTGGCTTAAAGTGGGTACTACCTCAGAGCAAACACTCAAGGATTTTTTGAATGGGAAACCCCACTGACTTCATAAATCAAATATTTAATACAACATGGGTAATACTTAACCTTTTTGCCACTCCACTGGAGAAAATGAATAAGATGAAAGAATGGCCAGGTCGTCTATCACGTCTGAACATGTTAAAATATTTACTTGCACTGCTCCCAAACAAACACCATTTGTGCCGCTTTGTAGGTTTGTTATACTAATTTAAAGCGGCTGGCCCAAGTTTTTTTTGTTTGTTTTTTGTCTAGAATAAAGCTAAAAAAGGTTATTTTGTTGTGTATGTGTTTTTGTCTACAATATACCCAAAATAGTAATTTTGTTTGTTTGTTAGTTTTTTGTCCAGAATATAGCCAAACATGGTATTTTTATCTAGAATATAGCCAAAAAAGGTTATCAACTGGTCGTACTTGAGACAAATGAGTTACAATTGTCGTATTTTGGCTCAGAAAAGGTATTAAAAAGGTAATAAGACTACATGGCAACTAGGATATAGGCCCTACTTTATAAATACATGTGTGGGCATTACCCAGTAAAACAACGTCGTATCAACGTCCATGTGACATCATAACGTCATATGCCTGCTGGGTAAATGACATGTGCACAAAGTAAGATTCAGATCAGACATGGTCTTTGGTAATGGCATGTGCATGTACAGTGGCGGATCCAGAGGGGGTTCAGGGGGTTCGCTTGAACTCCTGGGAATAAGATAAAATCAGCAACGCTACCACCCCCAAAAACCTTTATATATTTGAGCCTGTGAACCCCCTTTCCAGAAATCTCCTGGCTTAGCTGTTCAATGTACTTTCTAGAACACACCCGAGATTAAAGGTAAATAAAATACCTTTCTTGGGATGCACTTTGACCCGTGTCTGTCTGATTGCGGAAAGAGAAAAGAGAAGAGTCGCGATAACCCACCAACAGTGACAAAATGTGGGCCATCCCCAAGATTGTTTCTTAGCTTCCAAAGTACGCGGACAGCTTCATTCGGACGATTTGTCTGAATCACCGGCAACTGTAATCATCAAAAATGTGAAAGTGTATAAACAAAACGATAAGCCATGCTGAGGTAAAAAGTCACATTTGCATGCTGGGATATTTTTCATGATTTTTGTTGTCGAAAAGTTCTTTCAGGAATACCATCAGTGTGTCAAACAGTTTGGATGTCAGATCTGGGTACAAACTGTTTGCAAGGGTTATCAGCAGGCGAACTAGCAGGTAAAAAGTTAAGCTGCCTATGCCTGGCAGCAAACTCCCCACCAATGGTAGAGGAGCTAGTGAATTGCCACCGGTCGATTGGGGAGTAGTAATATGGTGGACTTGATTTAGCGATTTTAGAGGTCGTGGAGTACGCCAGAACAGCCATCTAAAACAAGCAAAACTGGGCACTTTGGAGTCCTCCGGAGTAAATCACGCGATTGCTGTTTGAATTGTGAGAAAAATAACACAATCTGATTGCCAAGAAGAAAAAAGAATGACAAAATGTGCTATCAATCCCTTTAACTAATGACCATATTTTTTTCAATATGAATAATTATCAGAGCCTATCGGGAAAGACTGAACAATATCTCAGTATTTTGTAGGCAGTGCTCCACCATCTTGTTTTGGAACAGGTCACGTGACTGTTCTGTCTACACCACCTTGAAAGACGGAGTAGCCGGAGTACGCCGGCACAGATGTTCCAGCACACTTGATTTCTGTTCTGCCTGTAAAGAGAACAGCTAAATCAAGTCTGCCCTAATGACTCCTCAAATAATACCAAAAGAGTAATGTCGTGAGGGCCAATGGAGAGGGGTCATAGGAGCTAGCTGTTAAACACGTTTACATGATGAAGAATTGGATCGTGCGGCTTTGGAGCGGGATATATTAAACTGGCGCACCTTTCAGAACAGAACAGAACATATCTTTATTGACATAAAACTCAGGTCACTCACAGGTAGCGTGAGAGCATTAGATACAATACGGAAACAAAGCATATACATAATATACATAAAATGCATGGGTACAAAGAGCATACATCTGATAGGTGAAAATAGAAATGTGAGCAAAACCAACCAAGAAAGAGCTCCCTAAAATTTACAATAGACAATATGTATTTACAAATGTTGCTGTTTCATTAAGAAACACAATAAGAAAGAATCAGGGAGTTGGGTAGATTAGTATTCTTTGACTCTGCTATATTAACATGGGATGTTGATTTATGCAGGCCGTCCGTTCTAAGGCGGTGGTTCTGTTGTTGTGGATTGATCTAAGGTGGCGGTTCTATTGTTGTGGATTGATTCTTTACTGATGCCCCCAGTGTTTGTTGGGGTTCGGGGTTTGATCCTTGTTTTGTTATGCAATACTTATAATGTCATTTCTAGTTTTGCAATCATCTCGCTGAGAAAGAGAGAGCCGGTTGCAGCACTATAATTGTGTTCTTGTTGTCGTGTGGCTGTTAGTGTTATGTTCTCTTCCTCGCGGTGCCGTGGATTGGTCTGTGATTGTGGCATTTCCTGGTCACACTCTCTTACTTTTCTATGCGCACTTTAAAATTGAGTCGAGTCATATCTATGTTTTAATTTGCACGTCCATTTTCATATGTAATGGGAGAGTTAATTGTTTTGATTTTGTCACCTACTAAATGCTTGAAGATCTAGATGTACTGCAATTTACGTCTCAGCGAGATAACAGACGGGGGGTTTAGCACGCGTGACCTATTTTTTCTACCCTCCAATGTTTAGAGTCTGTCCGTTGATCTGAGCAAACTGCACAGCTTTTTTCTGTCCGTTGACTTGAGCAAACTGCACAGCATTTTTCTTTGTATAGGATATTAGATTGATGCTCTTTACAAATACATTCAAGTACTGTTTAAAGTATCTGTGACAGTTCTAGTTGCTGCAACAATTGAAGGAAATGTACTAAATATGAAGCCTGCCCCAGTTACGTGTATAATATTAATGTATTGCAACATACTGCATGATCGGTGGCCAATCATGGTTCCGCCATAAAGAAGTACTTATCTATAGATGAGAGGGTTGGGACCCGATACTGTGTCTGTGGGTGAGCCCACCAGGGTTTAACTGTTCGATTTCCTTTGCTCCGGTATTTAGTTGTATGTACTGTTTTTTACAAGAAGATGATACATCGATAAGTTAGGGATCGTACATACGAACCAAACATCAATGTGTCTTGATCCACATTAGAAATAATGGTGAGATTGGTACCGTCAAACATGTTTAAGCCCTCCAGTAATTTTCTTACTGACGGTTCCAAGACGGTGCTTCTTTTGTGGATCCTTTTTGTTATTTGTGTTTCGTGTTTGTCTTTGTCATACTGTCTTGTCTGTTCCTTGAAGCCTTGTGGTCGGCTGACCCCTTGGCTCTCTCGTGTGTGATGTTTTTAAAACATCACAAACGAGAGAGCCAAGGGGTCAGCCGATAGTATTGTGTTTTTGTCACTTTCACACAAGGTGTGGTACTTGATTGTATCGATTCCTGCTCTTTGCCTTCTTCCTTATTTTCATATTTTGTAAATTTCCTGTGACCTTAGTCACACAAAAATGACATGAGAGTGCAGCTCGTAATTATGCAGCTAGTGTCATTTCTAATTGCATTTATGTAGCAACATACTTATTCATAGATAGTCCATAATCATGACCATTGTAAGGCGGTTCCAGGATTTCTGGAAAGGTGGTTTCAGATGTGTAAAGGAGGGCGGTTTGTTTTGCTGATTTCATCTCAGTTTTCTTAAATATCCCATAAAATTTAAATAATTTGGTCCCAATGAGACCAAATAATTTCATGTTCATGGGATATTTAAAAAACGGGGTCGGAGGGGGGGGGGGGTCGACGAACCCTCTGAACCACTGAATCCACTACTGCTCTGCCCGATTCAATGTTAACTTAACTGCCAATGTCGCCTGCTGATAGGATAGACTCAGATCTAAATAGGCACTGCATCGAGTTTGTTCGACACTCTGATTGCATTCCTATTTATTTTTTTTAAATGTTAATTTGGGAGAAAAAAATAAGAAGACGCCGAAAAAGCATGCAGGATTATAACATATTGAACCCACACGACCTTTTCATGAACTTAAATTTTGCCCTGAAAAAAAGATTTTCGGAAAAAACTGTCAGCCGCGTTCGCTATCACTAATATCTATTAAACTAATGTTAACATAATTTCACGTAAAAGTGGCCCTTAACATTGGACTTAAATGTCCCTGTCGGATTAATACAAGTCACAGTCGTGTGAGGCCCTGTGCGAGGTCCTTAACCTTAATCGTTTGATGGACAGATCAATTGTAACCAGGTCTCCACTGACTCGAGGATTATGGACGAGTGCCTTTTCAATGTCTCTACACGAAGGAAAGTCAAAATCGCCCGCAATCCTCAGGTCCGTGGGAAACCCTGGCTCAGCTATCTAGTCACGGATACTTCTGATTTCCTGGCAATTTCATTAAAATATGAATTCATCAAAGCCAACTGATCTCGAAATTCATTCTTCAAGAGAGGCTATAGAATTTCTTCGGTCGAAACCGGTAAGTTAGTCGTCTACGGTTTGTGGCTGTACTACCTCCGACACCAAACTCCGAAATTCTGCCTTGCCTCCGAGATTATTCTACCTGTTTTTTTCCCGTTGTTCTATGACAACTCAATTTTCACACAGCTAAATCATCCGATCATTTTAATGGTCGGCGTTCAACATAATTTTGGGATGACTGTTTTAGCTTGTACTTGTAAAGTCTTAAATTTTCAATTAAAATGTATGCTGTTAAAAGTCTCGTTTGTCATTGCCGCCTAAGCGAACATAAGAAATAATGCACCTTTTATGGTGCGGTTAATGGCTATAGGATGTGGGAGGCCATTAATTTTTTACCGACTTTGCGACAGTTTATGTCGTCTGCTCATAACATTTGCAAACGGTTTGGACCTAGACCAGGCCCGACGTCCTAACTGTTTGACACTCTGATGGTATTCATGAAAGACTTTTTTTTTAAATAAATAGACGATAATTACCCAGCACGATGCTCAGTGAGAGAAAAGTTGAGCAGTCATGAGCGTGAGAAAGCATTCCTTCGAGAACAGACGGACAAGGAAGGCTCACATCAGCCCATCAGCGCATAGCTAACCCTTAAAGCGCCAATCACGACTGCAGCAGACGACACATTTTGCGACATCTTTCATAATTTTTGACAAAAATAAGATATGATATATCATTATAATCGTCTGCCAGCAGACGATTCTCGTGAAATACCATGCCTTATTTGTTATCTTTGAAAAAGCAGCAAAATTTGAAGTTGTTGTCTGCTGCAAACTATAGGTGGCGCTTTAAGGGCTAACAAGGGATTTCGTTGTCATAAGAACATCCCATAAGGCCTACAACATCAACAGACGACAACTTGTGATACCTTTCTTTATTTTCAGGGGAAATAAGACTTGAAACTACACGTGGACAACATGAAAAATCAAGCCTTGTTGGTTTTGAAAAAGCAGCCAAATTTGAAAATGTTTGTTTTGAGTCAACAGTTTTCTAGTTATGTCGGGACAGGTCTTCCTGGGTTGAACCAGTACACAACGCATTGCCTCCGGTGAAGCTTAAACCATCTACAAAGTTTTGGCGGCACGTTCGTAGTGGCCATGAACCAATGATTCATAGAGTACAAGTTCATGACAACATAATCATCATACGTAGTACATAGAACATACCATTAGTTGGGCGTTTCATCAATATGCCTCGGGGACATAGACATTTGACAATTGAAAAGAGGAGGGACGATTGTAGATCAGATAGATTTGATTTCTTCCTGATTATCACAACAGGAATTCGCCATCAATGTCGGTCACACCTTGTTAATGTGAACCAGAAGTGGATATGACGAACCAGGAGTGGACATTGAACCAGGAGTGGACATGACTATATTTTCAGCCCACACCTGTCCAATGTTAAGTCAAAAGAGTACTAACAAAAGCACAATAATAAGGCCAGAATTTTTATTAGTAGGCCTTGAGCTGGCTATAGACCCCCCTCCCCCTGGGGGAATTTGATACACTATGATTTTCTAAAACTACAATATATGACACAAAATGAAATATGTTAGCCCTCTGAGAGTGGCAGCGTTAACGCGTAACATCACGTTATATACGTTACCCGCCCCCCCCCCCCCACCCCCCACCCCGAAATACCAATAAACGTCCCTGATAATGTCTCAACCATGACATGTTCGTACATATTTTATTTGCATGCTGACACAGGTTTATGAACTTCTTATAACACAGTTACATATTTGTAGTATAAATTTTATAAATCTCTTGAGTTATTACCGTTGTATACGTTATTTAGTGTTTCCTGCGTTATTTCCAAGTATCAGTATGGTATTTATTGACTATACGTGTATTACATCTCTCACAGAATATAGTAAATCGATAAGGCTGCTACTTAAATGATTTAAAGTTCTTTATTATGGTAGCTTACACTATTTTTCAGGCCCATGTTACGTATGTTACCCTCAAAATAGCATTAAACATTCAAGTTAATGTCTCTAACAAGCCCTATTTATACTTATTTGCATGCTGGCACAGGTTTATGTACTTCTTTTAACTAGGTTTACCTATTTTAAGTATTCATTTAACAAATGCCTTCAGGTTTAAATGTTATGTGTGTTACCAAATGATACATAATTATTCTGAGTATCTGTATAGCAGTTGTTGACTAAACATGTATAAAGTCTGTCAGATAATTTAAAAAATATTTAAGGCTGAAACAAATTGAAGTTCCTTATTAATTTATGGTGACTTAAACTAATAATATAATGTGATCTATCAACCTTAGCTGTTTGCTCACATAAACAGTATAGATACCATGCATTCAAACCGGAAGTTCTGAAAGACAATCACTGTGAAACAGCTCAGTTCTGGGCAAGGTATATGGATATAATTCAGATTGTGTTGACACTGATTAGGGCTACAATGAAAACAACTTTGAATTGCATATCAGCTCTATCTGATATGCCTTGTTCCCAATGTTCATTGCACACAATCACAACAACTACGCACAATATATACCTGTATAACTGATTACACTCATAAATCTGTCTGATACACATCGCAGATGCAAAGAACTTCAACAAAATGGGTTTAGTGTGTCACAATCATCGGTTCTTTGCTTGAGAAATGCTTTTGACATAACTATCAGGCAAACAATAAAGAGGTATTATAGGCTTCAGCAGCTGGAACTACACTTAATACTACAGATGACTCATCACACCAGATCTCAATATATTGAAACAACTCTTCAATGCTCTGGAATGAAATATTCAATCTGCTCAGGTGCAAAGTACAATGAGTACTAGAGGCAGTCTTTGGCTTTAGGCCAGATTTTTTTTATTAGTTGATTTACGGGAATTTTATTTCAGATCTAGGGTCGGGGGGACGAAAAAAAAAATAAATAAAAAAGCTCTGAAAATGACCAGTTGACTGGTCATTTTCAGAGCTTTTTTTTTTTTTTATTCAGAGCTTTTTTTTCTTTTTTTTTTCTTTAATATCTCCAGAAAAAAAGTAAAACTAGTAAGGTAATCTTTAAATATTTCATCATTTTCCTAAAACTCTGGACAGGACAATCACTTTTAACAGTGTCACTCTCAAAAATGCACAGACAGAACCTCAAAAAATATTATTTTTTTTCAACCAAACAATTAATATTTAGAGTCGGCGGATAAAATAAAAAATTGTTTTTAGAAATTAAATTTTATTTTTTTCCTACTTTCTGGAAAATTACAGTAGGAGGGCTCGTAAATCAACTTATAAAAAAATTCTGGCCTTACAATTCCTTTTAGTTCTAGTTTTGAAGACAATGAACCCGTCCTTTTTGTCTTTCGGTGTTCCTGCTAAGCCTGGCATAGCTAAGGATCTTATTGAGGCTGATGACATTAGCAGAAAGGCAGTTGCAGACTTCATTGAGTCACTTTTAGTTGAAAATCTGTCTTTCACAGCCCCAAATGCTACAAGCTAATAAAGCTTTGAGGCTTGCAAGGTCAAAAAGAAATTGTCCAATTTACAAAATGTAATCAGCCAGATAGAAGGTTAAAGGAGCGTCTTTTGTCAGCATGACCTTCTTTATATTGGCCATAATGTTGACCTTGAGGTGACACTGCCATACCTTCTGGGACCTGTACCATGGTCACTGTCAACTCCTGATAGAATTTCCACCAAAACTGACAAGTCCAAACTTATGCATGGCTTTCAATCAGACATTTAAGCAACATTAGATTGACCATGTAGTGCTGCACATAACTTTGATATTAGTGACGGTCCAGGGTTGTCACGCATTTACCATTTCAAAATTCCCTGACTATTCCCTGACTTTTCCCTGACTTGTGACCAATTTCCAGACTTCTAATCATAGCTGTACGGCGCATTTTTTGTGCAACATAAATAAATAACAATGCATGACCCTATGTTTATGACAGCCTCCCAGCTCCCCTTACAGCCTTCCTCGTCCACCACAAGTTGAATTCCCTCTAAATGTATCTAAGGTTTGTTGTTGCCATTTTTTTTAGAATATCTTTTATGTATTCATAATCTTTAGCTGGCAAATATAGAGAAATTAGGCTTAAAAATGTCATGTGAAAAATTGTTCTAAAAAGGTTGAATGTTACTTTACAACATAATTTTGTTCATAAATAAAATACTGTTTCAAAAAAGATGCTTTTTCGTTGTCTCAAAATGATTAATGGAGAAGAAGTACAGTATTTTGAAATTATATTCACACAATAAAGACTTCATGAGCTGTAGAAGTTACTATACATTTTTAAGCCTTTGATGCAAGCAAAACAAGATGAGGCTCACCCACTGGGTGATAAGGATCAGGAACAACTTCAAAATTTTAACATTAATACTATATCAAATCATTAAAACGGTCCAGACAAAAGGACGATTGGTGCATAAGTTTGCTTGTTTTGGTCGCCTTTTATTAAAATAGTTTAAGCTGGATGGGCCTCAAAGATACATACACTTGGCAAAACATGCAAGCCAACTAAAAATTATGACACATTATAATACAACAAATCATTTGCATATTATTAAGTATTAAAGATTAACATGCCACAACAGCAGGTTAGGTGATCAACTGCAGAAGTAAATTTTATAATGGTTAGGTCTTTTAATCAGCAAGAAAGCAAGCATAACGTTTAGTACATGTAAATAGCAAAATAGTCTGCAGATAAGATGGGTGTTTCCCAAGCCAGCCAGAGAACTTAGGATCTGAAAGCCAGCTGGAGTTAAAGTTAGTGGTTTTGTTCATTTTCTCAGCCTTGTATTCCACTCTTTGTTACTAGCAGTGAATATTTAGTCCTAATAACAATGTTAGTAGCACCGTGGTTAGTTAGGTAATGTGCAGAACTAGTATCTAGGTGTTAGTAGCACAGTGATTAGTAAGTTAGTTGTTGAACACAAGCCAATAACATGTAGCAAGCAAGGACAAGCATACCTGAAAACAGACATGAAGTAATACATACCATTGAAAAGGAAAATGAACATAAACGATGGGGCTCGTGCAAGTACACATGTTTGTCTGTATTTGACTGTTTACTATTTGAAAAAGATGTTGTATATTCCACAGAATCAACATCTGTACTCAACAAGCCCCACCATTTATGTTAAAATTCTCTGGTAAGTAGACAATGATTAACCAGTTACTGGTTGGCAGCACTAACAGCATTATTATATACAAAAAGCAGCATAATTGAAGCAAAGAGACCATTATAAATAATGAAGCAAACAAAAAATATGTATGTGACTCCTTGAAATGGTTTAAGTTTTAAACAGTTTTAACATTAAATGCGTGTACCTGTAACTTACCTATCTGTCACTGACACACTCATTCAGTTTGCTTATAGTGCTTAAAAATGGATACATCCTCTAAACAATTATCTAGGCTGACAATCAATAACTGGTTAAAATGTTTACTTTGCCAGTTTTGGCTCAGAAAGCAACGGACGCCAGGCCTTATCAGACTTCCTAATATTCTCTTAATATAAAAGCTGATTTCCACAAAAAAAGGTTTGAATGTAAAATTTATAGAATCGTTCAACAAAAGTTTGGCTATAGGGTTATTCTAGTAGGGATATTTGGTCAAATGAAGAATCCTATCAAACAAGGTTAATACTCAAAAATGAAATCTGTTTTAAATCTGTTGACAGTAGAAAAATGTTAATCTTTACTGTTCAGAAGACTGCCATAGCCATACCATTTCAAGTAAAATTTGAAATTCCCTGACTTTTTGCATTTTTTCTTAATTTCCCCGACTCATATCAAAATTCCCTGAATTTTCCCTGACCTGGAAAAAATTTCATTTTCCAGACTTTTTCCCTGACCGTGGCAACCCTAGGTAATGCCATACTACAAGGCTTGCGAGGTCAAAAAGAAATTGTCCAATTTACAAAATGTAATCAGCCAGATGAGAGCTTAAAGGAGCGTCTTTGGTCAGCATGGCCTTCTTTATATTGGTAATAATGTTGACCTTGAGATGACACTGCCATACCTTCTGGGACCTGTACCATGGTCACTGTCAACTCCTGATAGAATTTCCACCAAAACTGACAAGTCCAAACATCTGCATGGCTTGCAATCACACATTTAACCAGCATTAGATTGGGCCATGCAGTGCTGCACATAGCTTTGATGGTAATGCCATATTACAGAGCATAATTATAGCTTTTCCTGTCACCCTCAAGGATCTGATGGAACCAGTATTCAACCAGGCACTATTCAACCAGGCACTAAAGGCAGGGCATGTTGGTTTTGTCACTGATACATATATACAATGTATAAGCAGCAGTCTATAAAGTCTTACGAATATTCTCGCAGAGGATAACCTGGATGTTTTGTTCAACATTAGTGTATGCAACTAAAGGTGCTCCTTCTGAATGTCAACAACATTGGCCAGAATATGAGAGAAGAGATCTACAGTCTTACACTGTTTAATAGATTGTGACACTACCAATGTGCCAATGTGTTAGTACCACGGTAAGGTTGGTCCTATCAAACTGATAATGAACCCCTCCCCACTAGTTCATCTACATTCTAAGCTGGGTAGAAAAGCAAACAAAGAATTGCTCTAGGCACTCATCAGTGATATAGAGCCCTAACATGTGCTACATGTATTTATGTTATTGTGAATAAGCTGCAGTACGATATGTTTATGGAAAAAGTACCAAAGCCTTACACATATACTGACTATTTCAAATGGCATGAACATAAGCTTACTTCCACTCTGCTTTTCTGTCCTCAAGATGTACATACAAAGATTGAACTTTTTACTATCAAGTCTTTCCCATGCAAACAAGTGAGACTTTCCAGATATGGACACAATGTGTGGAAATAAATGGGAAGGAAATGGAGTACCTCTTGGTGAAAGAAAACTTGATTCTATCCAAACAAAAAAGCCACAGAATTATTATATTTCAAATTTGTGTGATAATTATGGGGTTAACATGTTCAAAACTCAAACCTTATAAAAGATAGAAACATAATATTTGCAGTTTCCAAAAGGTACATAAACATTCTTTAATACAAAATGAATTAGTAAGCACGTAAACATTTAAAAAAATATCAAACTATATTAGTTTCAAAAATCATTTATATAAGAATAATGAAAAAAATGTAACATAAGTAACACTTTAGGGTGCATATTTGTTTTCAAAGGTCCATATCTGTGATGCAAAAATTGCTTACTTGGATGATATAGCCAATTTGGAAATCCTAACTTATGGTTTGCACTAATCAGAAGTCATGTCATTTATTAAAACTATCAAAGATGTCGACGGGTAACATATGTAATTAGCTGTTACAAGGTAATGGTGCCATTACCAGGGTGCTAGCATATTGCAAAACCCTTGCAAGATGAATCAAATAGAGCATTAAAAAGCTGTATTGGAAAATTCTTTAACCCTTGGATAATATACGAAGAGTTGCTAGCTTGGCAAGAAACATCTCTATAACTTCTACCTGATGGATTTTCTTTGCTCTTTTAAGCTATTACTCGCATGTTGCACTGTATGTTACTAACTTTCCATGAGTATTATGTTAGCTATATTTGATGTCTCTATAAAAGATAAGAGTGTTAATGGTAGTTTATGTTTTGAGTTACTTCCTCAGCAAATGAGCCAGAGTAAAACGAAGTACATGGACCTGTGCCAGCATGCAAATAAGTACAAGCAGGTTGTGTTGGAGACCTTATCTTGAACGTTTAATGGTATTCTGAGAGTAACGTACGTAACCTGGGCTGTAAGTTAGTATAAGACACCATAATTAGGAACTTCAATTCATTTATATAGTAGCCTTATGGATTTGCTATATTCACTGACGGATGTAACAAATATATAGTCAATTACTGCCATACTGATACTCGTAAATAACATATGAAACACTAAGTAACATATACAACGACAAAAACTCAAGACGTTTATAAAATAAATGCTAAAATTATGTAACTATGTTAAAAGAAGTTCTTAAACCTGTGCCAGATTTCAAAAAAAGTGTGAATACGTCATGTTGGAGACATTATCAGGAAAATTTAATGTTATTTTGCGGGTAACGTACGTAACATAATGTTACACGCTAACGCTGCCACTCTCGGAGGGCTAACATATTTTATTTTGCGGCTCATATAATGTAGTATCTGGAAATCATAGTGTACAAAATTCCCCCTGGGGGGTAGGGTGGTCTATAGCCAGCGCAAGGCCTAGAGAATTACATTTTACATTTTTGTGTGATATGGGGCTACCATGTTCAACATCTAATGACTCAAACAGTATATAAGATAGAAACGTAAGGCTTGTAGTTTTGAAAAGGTAAATAAAAATTCTTTAATATAATACCAAATTAATGAACATAACCTGGTTTCAATATAATTTAAGACAAACTATATGAGATTCATTTCTCATTTAAAAGGGGGTTCGATGAATGTAACATACACTACATTGGGGGTGACTATATATGTTTTCAAATGTCAATATCTGTGGCCCAGTAATAGCTTACTTAGAAAATATAACCAATTTGGAAATTTTACCTTATCTTTTGCACTTTTCTTAAGTCTTAAAAAGAATTTTACTTATCAAATATTTTGTAGGGTAACGTATGTAACAGGCTGTTACAGCTTACGCTGCCATTGTTAGAGGGCTTACATGTTGCAAAATCCTTGCAAGACATTGGGCTTTAAGAAAAATATGGTCTACAAAATTCCCCCTGGGGGTAGGTAAACCATATCCAGCCAGTGGCCTATAGTTGATTTACAAACCTCCCTACTGTAATTTTCCAGAAAGTAGAAAAAAATCTAAAATTATTTTTTGTACCCGCTCTAAATATTATTTGTGTCGTTGAAAAAAAAATATTTTTATGGTTTTGAGAGTGACACTGTTAAAAGTGATTGTCCTATGCAGGTAAATTATGAAATGTTTCAAGATTTAATACAGACTGTTGGTTTACTTTACTAGATTTACTGTTTGTTTTGCAGATAAAAAAGGTCTGAAAATGAAAAAAAAAGCTCCGAAAATGACCAGTCAACTGGTCATTTTCAGAGCTTTTTTCTTTTTTTGACCCCGACCCTAAATCTGAAAAAAAATCCCGTAAATCAATATAAAAAAATCTGGCCTAAACAAATGAAATTTTTCGATGCATTGTAACAGGCAACATTCACTGTCAAAAAGTTCAATACTACAATGTACATGTGTTGCCAGTAATCTTTATAATATGGTATTGATGATTGATCATATACCTGTCAAGATAGACAACATTTTTGAGCGTAAAATTGTCAATAATTTCTTACCATAAGTTTTAACATAAGTTTTGGGTGTTAAAATCCGTCTCTTTGAGGCGCTTCTTTTAAGTTGAGAACCCACAATACATGGTTTGGTTAAGAAATAAGAAGATTATTTTTTAATTCCGCACTCTAAACTAGAGAAATGGTTCAACTTATCCCAATGCATTGCAAGTTTAGTCCAAAATACAAACAGTATCGCAATGGTACTTCCTGCATTGCAGTGGTCATGTTTGGACCATCATTAACATCAAATAAAATCTACGCGATTTGTACTCACTGTCCTGCCAGCAAATAGTGTCAGTGACGTCATGTTTTGTTTATAAAGTTTTTAGGGACTCAGAATCGATAGATCACGTGTGTATTAATCCTATCCGCATGATAGGATTAATACACAAGTGATCTATCCACAGGATAGGATTAATACACAAGTGATCTATCGATTCGCGATAACTCAAGTGGAGTGTACAGGTTAATGTTTTACTTTACAATTGTAAACTAGAAAATGTGTTTATGAAACACTATGCCCCCAACAATTAGCTTGTCCGCCATCCTGTTCACCAGGTTATCTATTCACCACCCTCCTTCAGCTGACAAATCTGAGGCTACTAGCTGTAATGGTTTTCAAGATATCTTTATTGGAAGTTTTCGATGTCCAAATTTGCAAAGGGCATTAACTCAAAAACTGCAAAGGCGATAGCTAAAAAAAATAAATATATTTTTATTTTCACCAGGTAATCTACTCATTACCCTCTATCAGCTGTCCAACTTTGGAGCTCCTAGCGGCTTTTGAGATATCAAGTTTTCTATGTCAAATTTTGCAAAAGGCAATAACAAAAAAGACAAATGATTTTTTTCTTCACCAAGTAGTCTACCAATTATCCTCTATAAGCTGACTAAGTTTGAAGCTCCTAGCAGTAATGCTTTTTGAGATATCAAGTTTGTTTTTAAGTCCGAAGTTGCAAAGGGCAATTACTAAAAAAATATTTTTTTTCATATTTTCACCAGGTAATCAACTCATTATCCTCTATAAGCTGACCAAGTTTGAAGCTCCTTATTACGAAATTTCATTATGACCCTTTAAAAGGGGCATAACTCCACAAAGGGAGATAATCCAGATTAAAAAAGTACGGGTCAGTTATTTTTTGATGCTGAGTCCAACTATGAAAGGGATACATGCATTAAGGGGCTATTTTGGCCCCCTCTAGAGCCAAAAACTGAAAGTTGCTTTTCACCAATTTCATCTTATTGGTTAATTAGAAGAATAGTCCAAGTGTTAAATTCTGGCATTTATTTTACTTTTACCGGTTGCTTTGTTAACCAAAATGGCCGACAAAATAGGCTTAAAATAGAGAAATTGCCATTTTAGGCCAAATTTGATGGTTTTGGAGACCTTTTTTTAGACTTAGATATCAGCACAAGCAAATACCAAAAAAAACTTTTAATATATTGTGTGCCATGATAATTCTCATCATCTGTTAAAATATTTTTTTGGTATTTGCTTGTGCATTATATTAATTCGTCTGTTACATGTCTCCAATTTGCTCCAAAATGGTCATTTTCCTATTTTCAGCCTATTTTGGAGGCCATTTTTATTACCATAGCAACCGTATAAGTCGAATCAATACCAGACCTTTACACTTTGGCTATTGTTCTAATAAACTAATAAGAAGAAACTTGTGAAGAGCAACTATAATTTTTGACCTCATAGGGGTGGGGGGGGGGGGCAAAATAGCCTCTTAATGCACGTACCCCTTTCAAAACCATATCTTAAGGATATAATGGACGGACGGACGCATGCACGGACGGAAGGACGGACAAGCCCAAAGAAATATGCCCCTTCAACTTTTTCAAAGTTGGGGGCATAACAAAATATTACGTCACTGTCACTTTCGGTTGGCACGGCAGTAGCATTCAGACCATAATTCTGTGTGCAACAGGCATAAAACAGTACTTACCACCAACACACGCGAGGCCACAATTCGTTGAGCAACATTTTTCTAAGGCCCCACAATTACTGTCATTTGAGCATGTATCACTAGAAGTCCCTGTACAGTTGCCCCCGCTATAACTTGGACATATACCGGGATGAGCTGAAAACAGAACGAGAGAGAATCCATTTAACACCCAGGTAAACCGCATGTGTAGATCTCGGAGGGTGTTGGCTACCGGAGGTAAACAAACAGAATATGGATGGACAGGGTCTGTATTTATCCATTTTTATTTCTTATAGAGAGTTCCTTGGAGACGAAAGCAGCAAACAGGTTGCTTCTTTATTGAATGATAAGGACTCGGAAAGTGTTAAATGCTTTTGATATATGTCCGTAGTACCCAGGGCGACTTTTCAAATGACAATTGCAATATTTTCAATGAAAAAAGGCTATTCTTTTGATCATAGCTGGAATTACACCAACCTTTGACACAAATTGCATGTGCCGCCACAATTCTATATCATTCTCGTGCATGATATATAAGAGCCATGTCCCCAAAATGCTATTTAAATATCAATACTTGAAATTTGTTTAAGGTCATATCATTTTGATGGTTAGCAAAATGTGCAGAGGTTACTTGACGGCCGGCATGCTTGCTATCGGAGTGACAGTGGTTTTGATTTCGGAGATTGATAGATACTGCCACACACTTAGTGCCTGAATCTGATATAGTTTAAGCGTGCCAAGTTACAAAAAAATGCTACAAATGGAAGACTACCAGGGAACGAAATTCAGAAGACAAATTGAGAGGTTTTGCAGCTGTTAAGTGTTGTGAAAAGCGCTCATCTTCAGTCAGGGGCATGCATATTTTGTCTACAGGCTTCGCACAGGCTTGAAAAGTACTTGAATATACAGGAGTGTCTTGAAAAATCCTTGAAAATTAAATTTGCCTTGAAAAGTACTTGAGAAACACTCAAAGACCTTGAAAAGTCCTTGAATTTTATCAATTACAGGAGGATTCAACAGTGTTTTGGAGACCAAAAATAGTATCAAATTGTGGTGCCTTTATTTGGTGCAGCATATGCTGCACCAAATAAAGACACCTCAATTTATTCTAATTTTCTTGAAGTAATATCTTTAGTAATGGACTCTAGCATTTCCGGCGTAGAATTTTAACGTGTAAATCAGTATTTTTCTTAAGTTTTCAGTCCTTGAAGACAGTAGAAAAGTATTTTATGAGTCCTTGAAAAGTCCTTGAATTTTACACAATCTTGTCTGTACGAACCCTGGTCTAGTCGGTCAGGGAAAACGTGTTTTAATTCTGCACTGATACATTTAAGGTGAAATCAGTCTGCTTGAATTAGGAAGGGAATATGATAGCAAGGTTGGTGGGGTGGTGGTGGCGAAGGGATGGTCCCTGAAGGAAGATAAGAACAAGTGCCAGATCTATACCCGTTTTCTTACCTGGCAACGCAGTGTATTAACAAAATGCGCCAACAGGGTTACTAAATACAGGGTTCACATTGCTGCGCCCCGCCCACCCTCTTTATTTATTTATTTTCATATGTGACATAGGGTGTGCCCATTTCTTGTACCGACATCTAGCTTTGCACTGATACGCTTTCTTCGGTTTTGTAAAATTTTAGTGAGAAAATGCACATACTTATACAAAAATACCAAATGTTCCCGAATGGGCTAATGTGATGTTGTTATCATCAATTAATCATGCGCGGATCCAGAATGTTTTGTCAGAGGAAGTCTAACTCAACAGACACATTTCTTTTAGATGAATGGAGTGAGGAATCAAAATACCACTAAAAGCGGACCATCATCAGCCCAACAGCAAAACGCTGGCGGGGCGAGGAATACTGGCTTAGTAGCTTTTAATTTTGCAGGGGATCTGGACCAGTATTGCTAAAGAGCCCCAAAGGTTTCCGACTTTCCAGGGAGGGGGCAAGGACCCTCTGCCACCCCTCTCTGGATCCGCGCATCTTAATCTCAGTTGAAATCGCCGACATAGCTGTAAATTGTTTACTTGGATGTTAAGAGTAAGATAAAAAAAAACAACGTAATAATGAACCCTGTACAGTTTGCATACGTTTTATAGCTGTACTCTTTTCGCCATTGCGACAGTAAAATAAAATACCACACGTATTTAAAAGCAATTTACCTTTTTGGTCTGTTGTCACTTCATTCTTAAAAGTATTAATATACATGTAAGCTTATCTGGATTTTCACTGCGTATTTGTATAGGTGGACAAAGTAATCCATATAACAAATACCCGTAAAATATTGAAGATATTGCAGTTTCGGTGGTACATGTAATCCTTTCTGTTATTTTATCTTTTAACGTTTTTAAACTTTACATAGTAGTACAGGGCCCGGAATTACAAAGCCTCCTTAAAGTTAAGGGAGACTTAAGTTAAGTATTGATATTTCAACATGCTAGATAAATTGCCTGGATAGATGCAGTACTTGTGGTCAAAAGATATCATTGTGATCTAGAGAAAAAAATGAAACTATTTTGATTTTAATCAGTTTTAAACATTATTTTTCGCATCCTGATAAATCAATACTTAAGTAAGTAAGTAACTCAGTAAGTCTTCCTTAACTTTTAGGAGGCAGTGTAATTTCGGGCCCAGGTCCTCATATCCCGGTAACAGCAGCCCAAGCCCCCACGATGGCATCTTTTGAAGCAATATTATTTGAGCTGCGACATGAGATTTCCAACAATGTGGTATGTGCGACCAGCAAAGGCTCAGACCAGCCTGCGCATACGTGCAGACTGATCAGAGCCTTTGCTTGTCGCTTGAATATTATATGAATATTAAGCTACTGGACGAACATAATTTGGAGTTTCTAAGCTTAAAAGAAGGCTACTCAGGCTCGTCTGAGTCTATTCATGTCAAAATGCCACATTGTTGGTATCACATGTTGCGGCTCATTTTTCATTCTGTAAGAAGCAATAAAGATGAGTTGTATATCTTTAAGATATTTTTAAAAGTTTCACACCGGATAACCGGCAATCGAAAAAGTTAATATTATCGACGAACGTAGATCAAAAATCGTTCGAAACAGGGTCTTCGATTGCCATTTGTCGCCCGATTTTTCGATTGTCATTTGTCGCCCGACTGGCGACAAATGGCAATCAAAAGCACTGCTTCTAGCGATTTCCATTAGCATAAAACAACATGTATTTATAACATGTAGCTTCCCATGTAAAATCGAATGTTTAATTAGATCTTTCTGCAACTATTTGCAGTACGGCTTTAAATTATCTTTAGTTCAATAATTGTACCTGGGTGACGTCCTTTTCAGAAAGAGATGGGCAATCGGATTGTGAACTAGCTGTTACTCATTTAGAGTTTGGGTACGATATATTTTAAACAGATCAAGTTTAGTAGTTTTATAGTTGTGATGTTTGCTCTATTATCTATAATAGAGGCTCTCCCAGGAAGTATCTGTTCCCTTGTTCTTCTTAAATATTGACTTGTTTCCATATTTCATGTTTTATTTATTTCCCTGTTCTTTGACAATCTTGTTCCCCTCAATTTGGCATTTTCCCTTTCCCTAGAATAAAATGGCTTGTACAAATACACCCTAACTCGTGAGAGGGCCTCATTGTTAAGGCATACAGAGAACTCCTCTCTCAATTCCATGATAAAAATGTTTCCCTGCTAATAGCACGTTATTACAGTTCTTTACCATCGGATGACATACTTGGAATTTGACAGAGGAGGACTGAACATGGGAGTCGAACACTCATTTCATTATATTCCCGTACTGCTCATGATATTTTAAGTTAATTACCAAATACATTGGAGAGAGAGTAGAGTGAGTAGAGAGAGAGAGAGAGAGAGAGAGAGAGAGACAGACAGACAGACAGACAGACAGACAGACCAATGACAGAGAGAGACAGAGAGAGAGACAGAGAAAGAGATAGTAGAGAAAGAGAGAGAAAGAGATAGTAGAGAAAGAGAGAGTAGAGGAAAAACGAGTAGAGCTAGTGCGAGTAGAGAGAGAGAGAAAGAGCAGAGAAAGAGCCAGTAGAGGAATAGATAGTAGAGAAAGAGAGATTAGAGGGAGTGCGAGTATAGGGAGTGTGAGTTGAGGGGGTGTGAGTAGTGGGAGTGGGAGTAGATGGAGTGCGATTAGAGAAGACGAGCGAGTAGAGAAGGAGTGCGAGTAGAGAAGGAGTCCGAGTGAAGAAGGAGTGCGAGTAGATAAGAGAGAGTAGAGAAGGAGTGCGAGAAAGAAAAAGAGAGCAGAGAAGGAGTAGAGAAGAGAGAGTAGAGAAATAGATAGTAGAGAAGGAGTACGAGCAGAGAAAGAGAGAGTAGAAAAGAGGTGCGAGTAGAGAAAGAGAGAGTAGAGAACAAGCGCGAGTAGAGAAGAGGGAGTAGAGAAGGATTGCAAGTAGAGAAGAAAGTGTAGAGAAGGAGAGTAGAGAAGGAGTGCGAGTAGAGAAGAGAGAGTAGAGAAAGACAGAGTAGAGGAGGAGTTCGAGTAGAGAAAGAAAAATTAGAGAAGTAGTGCGATTAGAGAAGAAGGGGGTAGAGATGTGTGCGAGTAGAGAAAGAGAGAGTAGAGAATGAGTGCGAGTAGAGAAAGAGAGAGTAGTGAAGGAGTGTGAGTAGAGAAGAGAGCGTAGAGAAAGTAGAGGAGTGCGAGTAGAGAAGGAGTGCGAGTAGAGAAAGTGAGAGTAGAGAAGGAGTGCGAGTAGAGAAGAGAGAATTGAGAAAGAGAGAGTAGAGAAGGTGTGCGAGTAGAGAAGAGGGAGTAGAGAGGAGTGTGAGTAGAGAAGAGAGAGTAGAGGAGTGCGAGTAGAGAAGGAGTGCGAGTAGAGAAGAGAGAGTAGAGAATGAGTGCGAATAGAGAAAGAAAGAGTAGAGAAAGGGTGCGAGTAGAGAGGAGAGAGTAGAGAAGGAGTGCGAGTAGAGAAGGAGTGCGAGTAGAGAGAAATTCGAGTAGAGAAGGCGTGCGAGTAGAGAAAGTGAGAGTAGAGAAGGAGTGCGAGTAGAGAAGTAGTGCGAGTAGAGAAGGATGTGAGTAGAGAAGAGGGAATAGAGAAGGAGTGTGAGTAGAGAAGAGAATAGAGAAGGAGTGCGAGTAGAGAAGGAGTGCGATTAGAGAAGAGAGAGTAGAGAATGAGTGCGAATAGAGAAAGAAAGAGTAGAGAAGGAGTGCGACTAGAGAAGGAGTGCGAGTAGAGAAGGAGTGCGAGTTAAGAAAGTGAGAGTAGAGAAGGAGTGCGAGTAGAGAAGTAGTGCGAGTAGAGGAGGAGTGCGAGTACAGAAGGAGTGCGAGTAGAGAAAGTGAGAATAGAGAAGGAGTGCAAGGAGAGAAGAGAGAATTGAGAAAGAGAGAGTAGAGAAGGTGTGCGAGTAGAGAAGAGGGAGTAGAGAAGGAGTGTGAGTAGAGAACAGAGAGTAGAGAAGGATTGCGAGTAGAGAAGTGCGAGTAGAGAAGAGAGAGTAGAGAATGAGTGCGAATAGAGAAAGAAAGAGTAGAGAAAGAGTGCGAGTAGAGAGGAGAGAGTAGAGAAGGAGTGCGAGTATAGAAGGAGTGCGAGTAGAGAAGGAGTGCGAGTAGAGAAAGAGAGAGTAGAGAATGAGTGCGAGTAGAGAAAGAGAGAGTAGTGAAGGAGTGTGAGTAGAGAAGAGAGCGTAGAGAAAGTAGAGAAGGAGTGCGAGTAGAGAAGGAGTGCGAGTAGAGAAAGTGAGAGTAGAGAAGGAGTGCGAGTAGAGAAGAGAGAATTGAGAAAGAGAGAGTAGAGAAGGTGTGCGAATAGAGAAGAGGGAGTAGAGAAGGAGTGTGAGTAGAGAAGAGAGAGTAGAGGAGTGCGAGTAGAGAAGGAGTGCGAGTAGAGAAGAGAGAGTAGAGAATGAGTGCGAATAGAGAAAGAAAGAGTAGAGAAAGGGTGCGAGTAGAGAGGAGAGAGTAGAGAAGGAGTGCGAGTAAAGAAGGAGTGCGAGTAGAGAGAAATTCGAGTAGAGAAGGCGTGCGAGTAGAGAAAGTGAGAGTAGAGAAGGAGTGCGAGTAGAGAAGTAGTGCGAGTAGAGAAGGATGCGAGTAGAGAAGGATGCGAGTAGAGATGAGGGAATAGAGAAGAGTGTGAGTAGAGAAGAGAATAGAGAAGGAGTGCGAGTAGAGAAGGAGTGCGATTAGAGAAGAGAGAGTAGAGAATGAGTGCGAATAGAGAAAGAAAGAGTAGAGAAGTAGTGCGAGTAGAGAAGGAGTGCGAGTTAAGAAAGTGAGAGTAGAGAAGAAGTGCGAGTAGAGAAGGAGTGCGAGTAGAGAAAGTGAGAATAGAGAAGGAGTGCGAGGAGAGAAGAGAGAATTGAGAAAGAGAGAGTAGAGAAGGTGTGTGAGTAGAGAAGAGGGAGTAGAGAAGGAGTGTGAGTAGAGAAGAGAGAGTAGAGGAGGATTGCGAGTAGAGGAGTGCGAGTAGAGAAGAGAGAGTAGAGAATGAGTGCGAATAGAGAAAGAAAGAGTAGAGAAAGAGTGCGAGTAGAGAGGAGAGAGTAGAGAAGGAGTGCGAGTATAGAGGAGTGCAAGTAGAGAAGGAGTGCGAGTAGAGAAAGTGAGAGTAGAGAAGGAGTGCGAGTAGAGAAGAGAGAATTGAGAAAGAGAGAGTAGAGAAGGTGTGCGAGTAGAGAAGAGGGAGTAGAGAAGGAATGTGAGTAGAGAAGAGAGAGTAGAGAAGGAGTGCGAGTAGAGAAGGAGTGCGAGTAGAGAAGAGAGAGTAGAGAATGAGTGCGAATAGAGAAGAGAGTGTAGAGGAGTGCGAGTTGAGAAGAGAGTAGAGAAAAAGAGAGTAGAGAAGGAGTGCGAGTAGAGAAGAGAGAGTAGAGAAAGAGAGAGTTAAATTTATGCATCTAGTGAAAACTGATTAGACCGTACAGGTGCTCGTCTAAACATCTGGTATACTAATTGCATTTCTACTTGATCCGTCACCTTCACAAAAAGGTATGTGTCCATTTCTTAGTATAATGTTCTGGCATGTTATGTTACTGCACTGTTACTTTAATGTGATGCAAAGGGCCAAATAGATATGGTAGGCTAAAACAAACAAAACAAACTAATGCACAAAAACACTCATTCAGTGTTGAACAAAAACTCTAACAAATTGGTTTATTTAAGCTTGTTTCTCCTTTGATATGTTCCCCGCCAATCGAACCACTTGTTTTTGAAAGTGTTTGAGCGTTACACTTTTGTTTCCGTATGCGAGAGCTTGTTTGTTGAGCATAATCAATTTGCCCTTCTCCGTAATCAATGTTAACATGCACATGCCTTCCCTCCGACAGCTACCCAACATACCTCCGAACGGAAAGCTACCTATAAACATGATACCACCGTCATGAAATTGCAAATAAATAAATGTTTTACATGTATTTTTGAATTGTATTTGACTGATTCATTCCAAAGAGAGGTTATACATTCCAGCGGTGGCTGTGAATCAAGTAAAAATAAAATAATAAATATGAATATTAACTGATGAATTCGAAATATTCGTCCAAATTACTGCATTTCCGAATTCAAATGCAATTTAAACTCGAACAGATTAAGTTTCGAAACATGTAATGTTTTCAGAGTTATCATCATTCTGTATACTATCGACCTATATGTTGTTCTTATCCCTCAAAACGACTCTAAATGAAATAAAATCGTCTCAATACAGACCATGTCCAACCCAAAAATTCTTTGTTTACCTCCGATAGCCAACACCCTCCGAGATCTATACATGCGGTTCACCTGGGTGTTTAAGCCCCAGCAAAACCATATGAGCCGCGACATGTGTTTGTTTGTTTGTTTAATTTGATTCTTTACGTCCCATCAACAATCTTTCAGTTATAAAGGGACGGGTCTTCCTTGGTCGAACCAGTACTAAGCTAGGATTAATGTTCTTGCTCATTGACACAACGCAGTGACGCCGGTGAGGCTCGAACCCGCGGCCCCTCGGTCTCGAGTCAAGCACTCTACCACTGAGCCACTGCGCCCCCCCCCCCCCGCGACATGTGATTTCCAACAATGTGGCATTTTGACAAGTGAAGACTCAGACGAGCCTGTGCAGCCTCCTTTTCAGCTTAGGAACTGCAAATAGTGTTCAGTCAGTAGCTTAATAGTCATTGAATATTCAAGCGACTGGCAAAGACTCTGATCAGACTGCGCGTATGCGCAGGCTGATCGGAGGCATTGTTGGTCACACATACCACATTTTTGGAAATCTCATGCCACGGCTAAATTATGGTCCTCCCAGCAGGTATGGACTGTTGAGGGTTGAACCATTATATTTACTTAATCTGTCTTCCTGATATATTGTAGTCATGGTAGTGTTGGTGTTCTGTGGCTCTTCCTCAAGGTTCCATTGGTTATGTTGGTCTGCAGTGTGTGATTGTGGTATTTCCTGGTTATTATTGTTTATGCTCCTTGTCATGAACAAGCGATTCTTGTCTACCCTATTAGACCATAAAGCCCTACATAAAGCCAGATTAAAGATCGGGGGTTTCTAATCTCGGTCTACATTTTCCCACTTGACTCTTGATTATATTTACATGAGCGGATCCAGAGGAGGAGGAGGGGGCAGTGAGTCAAATCTGGATCTAAACTGTTTGACTGCAGAACTTTTTTAAAGAAAATTTCAGACCTATCAGTACGATGGGGAAGAATATAACTCTGGGTACCAGTACAAGAAAAGCATGCGCAAAAAAATAGTCCAGATCAGACTGCTCCTAGTAATGCTAATGAAGATGTCTGATCAGGGACTATTGGTTTGCTTTAACTGTTTGCAAGGATGGATTCACCAACTGGTAAAGTTAATTTTGACCAATCAGCATTTTAGGGGTGAAGTAATCGGAACTATTTAATTGAGCTGTATCTTCAATGGTAATGCGATATAAAGATGTTTGTTTTTCTCCATGTTTTAAAACACGAGTACCAAAACGAAAATGAAATAATCTTAAATTACTATCAACACTTTAAGATAACACCTTAAAGTAAATATTTTAGGGCGTCTTAAGGATATGACCGCCTTGTGCTAAATCGAGCCTTCATGTCTAGAATAGAGACTCGGGGCATCGCTCCTATGGTTTACATGTTCTTGGGAAGCATGTATAGCAAACAATGTGAACCCAGATCAGACTGCTCCAAAGGGATAAGTCTGATCAGGGCTCACAATGTTTACATCCATGATAGAATCTAGTCCGAAGTGAACTTGAATATATATACTTCAACAATTTTCTCATGACGTTGTTCATAATCAAGTGTGATGTCACGAGATTTGCTCGGTGTCAAGCATCATATTGCCATATCACAGATACCCCCATCACAACCGCGAAAACACGAAGACCCTTTGGTATGAAAGCATCAACAAGTCAAAACACCAATCATATCAACTGTTGCCTAAGTGTGGATTAATAAGTCATTATGATGTTTCTCCTATGATGTTTCTTCAATGATTGGTCATCACCTACCGAAGGCCATTCCATAGGCTGATCACCACCTGCTGAATGATGGGTCACCACCTGCTGAATGATGGGTCACCTCCTACCGAATGCTGGGTCACCACCTGCTGAATGCTGGGTCACCACCTGCTGAATGCTGGGTCACCACCTGCTGAATGATGGGTCGCCACCTGCTGAATGATGGGTCACCACCTGCTGAATGCTGGGTCACCTCCTACCGAATGCTGACTACTGGCGTTTCTTCATTGATTTGATCACCACAAGTACCGAATGCTGAATGCTGGATCACCATCAGTACCGAATGCTGAGTGCTGGCGTTTCTTCATTGATTTGATCACCACAAGTACCGAATGCTGAATGCTGATTTGATCACCATCAGTATCGAATGCTGACTGCTGGCGTTTCTTCATTGATTTGATCACCACAAGTACCGAATTCTGAATGCTGGATCACATCAGTACCGAATGCTGAGTGCTGGCGTTTCTTCATTGATTTGATCACCACAAGTACCGAATGCTGACTGCTGATTTGATCACCATCAGTATCGAATGCTGACTGCTGGCGTTTCTTCATTGATTTGATCACCACAAGTACCGAATTCTGAATGCTGGATCACATCAGTACCGAATGCTGAGTGCTGGCGTTTCTTCATTGATTTGATCACCACAAGTACCGAATGCTGAATGCTGGATCACATCAGTACCGAATGCTGAGTGCTGGCGTTTCTTCATTGATTTGATCACCACAAGTACCGAATTCTGACTGCTGATTTGATCACCATTAGTACCGAATGCTGACTGCTGGCGTCTCTTCAATGAGTCGGACACCACCAGTACCGATATTGAACACGGATATGTCTTCAGTTGGCTTGTCATTGGTACCGAATGCTGACCACTAATATTTAATGTTTCTTCTATGGGTTGGTTTCCATTGGTATAGAATGCTGACCACGGATGCATTTTCAATGGGTTGGTCACCACCTACCGAATGCTTTTGGCCACCGGTACCGAATGCTGTCCACCGATGTTTCTTCAATGGGTTGGTAAACCATTGCTACCGAATGCTGACCACGGATGCATTTTCAATGGGTTGGTCACCACCTACCGAATGCTTTTGGCCACCGGTACCGAATGCTGTCCACCGATGTTTCTTCAATGGGTTGGTAAACCATTGCTACCGAATGCCGACCACGGATGCATCTTCATTTATGGGTTGGTCACCACCTACCGATGCAGACCACGGATGCGTCTTCTTTTGGTTGGCCACTGGTACTGAATTCTGACCACTGATGTTTCTTCAATCGAAACCGAAATGCTGACCACTGATGCGTCTTCAATCGAAACCGAAATGCTGACCACTGATGCGTCTTCAATGGATTGGTCACCATCAGTACCGAATGCTGACCACGGATGCATCTTCAATGGGTTCGCCACATGTGCAGGTACCAAATGCTGGCCACGGATGTTTCTTCAATGGGTTCGCCACATGTGCAGGTACCAAATGCTGACCACGGATGCATCTTCAATGGGTTCGCCACATGTGCAGGTACCAAATGCTGGCCACGGATGTTTCTTCAATGGGTTCGCCACATGTGCAGGTACCAAATGCTGACCACGGATGCATCTTCAATGGGTTCGCCACATGTGCAGGTACCAAATGCTGGCCACGGATGTTTCTTCAATGGGTTCGCCACATGTGCAGGTACCAAATGCTGACCACGGATGCATCTTCAATGGGTTCGCCACATGTGCAGGTACCAAATGCTAGTCACGGATGTTTCTTCAATGGATTGGTCACAATGGCTTCTCAGTGACGTCACAATACACAATGTTAAAGATGTACCCCCAAGGTCATCATGTCGTTTGACTGTATCATCGTAACGGATCTATAGTATCATGTCAAAAAGGTTAAAAGATGTCTTGACAGATAGGTCAAATAATGTCATAATACCACCTAATAGGCAATTAATTATTGATGTCCATGGGAGACAATCCAGTGGGAAAATGGACTTTACTACACGTGCAGTAGCGCGTGCAAACACATTAATAGAGCGTGCACACACTCTGTAATAGCTCGACAAAACAGGAATAGACACTTTGTTGATTTGTTTAATCACAAATTGTTGGACCAGCATGATATAATGCAGCCTTTCTGTGTTTGTATTGAAAGCAGTTTTCATTTTCCTCGTTTTCCATCGACGTGTCATCCTATTTGCATTTTTTACATACTTGCCACGCACTAATTTGTAATAATAAGTCATCTTGCATAAGCTACACACAAAACGTCTTGTGTTTGACATAAAACTCAAAGTATTTGATATACGTAATTTTAAGGCCTCGTCCACTCCCTTTAACTGGAAGTCCATTTGTATATTGTATATCATTGTATGTATTTATATGTTGTTCTATGTACAAAGTATACAAACGAACTATGTTTAAACCAACTGGAAGTCCCCAGGACCAGGGTTATCACATTGACTTATCACTAGCTTGAGTGAATGGGTGAGCGTGATTGTGTTTAACGTCTCACCAACAGCTAAGGTCAAATGGAGACTGGATCACTGCTAAGAGTCTCATCCGACAACCTGGATTAGAATGTGTCGTTAATCGCTTCACACATCTAGAAAATGCCAGCGTACTGTGGAGCCGTTCTGCTGAAATTTCTAGGCGCAAGGCATGGCAAAACACTTGAGATTTTAGTTCTTAATGCATCGGCGAGCGGTGAAGGTTCAGACGAGCCCGTGCAGACACGCCATCTCGCCTGGGCTATCGTTGCTAGCATACAGACAGTAGGGACGTAGAAACTGACCCAGGAAAAAAAATAACCTCTTTCCACACCAGAGAGCTCTCTTTCCACACAAGAGAGCTGTGCATGCTTGTTTAACGAATAACTCACATATGTGATAAGTACAAAATTGACTATTTAAAAAGTCAATGAAATTTATAATTTTAAATCCGGTAAGTTATGACACCATTCATAACTTATAACTTTGGTTTTCTTTCATGTTCACCGCGGCATACAATCCCGTAATTGGATGATTGGTAAACTAGTTAAGTAAATTTGTGCTATTTTATGTCGACATACATAACATACACAAATCTGTGTTACATCACGACAACGCCCGTCTCCGGGCATGCGCGGATCCAGATGGGCGACAGGGGGTCCGATCCCCCCCCCCCCATTGATAACCATAATGCTAAAGGGTTCCTTAGCAATACTGGCGGGCCTACGATGGCTCGCTTTAATGGTGGTATTATTTATTTGGATCCTCTCTCCCTCATCAACTAAAAAAAAGTCAGAGTTGAGTTGGACCCCCTCTGACAAAACTGTCTGAATCCGCGCATGACGGGGTTTGTCTAAGCAAGTCTTACAAACACAGATTAATGTATTGGACTCGGATTTCCAAAAATTTTCAGTGGCCAAATTTGGCGTATAGTTGTATTTATTGTTACAGCATATTGGCCATTGGTGTGGTCCCTCTCGCTTATCAAGGCTATCATAACACTATATTCATGTTACTAACATTATACACTTGTATGACTGAGATTTTAATAGTGGATTAAGTTGATGTCAAACAATATTAATAGCATCGAACACTTTAATACAAATTTAGCGGAGATATGTGGTGACATTATCATAACTGTATTGATATCAATGACAAAATTATATAGTCTGTAGCTTCAGATAAACACATTTTGAGCGTAAAATCGAGAGGAACTCAGTTTGAACATTTGTTTTGTGTGCTCAAAAGATTACGTTCTTTTGGCTACCTACAACGTATGTTTTGGTTGAGAAATAAGAAAAGTAATTTTTCAATTACGCACTCTTATCTAGAGGCATGTTACTGTCCTGCCAGCCAAGTGTGACAGTGAGGTCATGTTTTGTTTATAAAGTTATCGGGGACTGAAAATCGATAGATCACTTGTGTATTAATCCTATCCTGCAGATAAATCACTTGTGTATTAATCCCATCCTGTGGATAGGATTATTACACAAGTGATCTATCGATTCGCGTCAGCTCAAGTGATGTGTACAAGTTGATGTTTTACTTAACAATTGTAAACAACACATACGTCACTTGCACTCTTGGTTGGCACGACAGTAATAGATGTTAAGTTAAAACTAGTTTTTTCTATTGTCAAACACTCCTAATAATCACAAATCAACTCATTTTAGCTCGAACTACTTTTGACACGAAATGAACACTGGTCCCGATTATTTCGAGTAAAATGAGAGAGAGAGAGAGCACGGACATATAATAAATGTCCCTTGAGAGAGAGAGTGAGAGAGAGAGAGAGAGAGAGAGAGAGAGAGAGAGAGAGAGAGAGAGAGAACCCGTCCGGGTTAAACGTTAAGTGTTAATGTGTTATACGAGTAAGATGATACATGAATAAAAATGATAGATGATTAAAATGATAAAGACCTTGATCAGCTAGTTCAACCGTTAGACAGTCGTCTTCTGGGAAATGTCTGCAGTCCAATTTATCAGGCCAGGGGAAGCCAAATCTTCTCAAAATTGGTTCGCAACCAGTCCTCGCATTCTCGCATGTGCTTCTGCAGGGCGTGTCTGGGTGGGAGCAGGGTGGAGCGTATGCATAGCAAAGAAATTCCCGAAGTGATGAACTGCAATTTATCTTTAAAAAGGGGTAAATGAAAACGGGTTTGAAGTCTTGTGAACCTTCAAAAACATTTTTTGAAACTCTTCATGATTTAAACGATAGTGGTGAGAAAAACAAAATGCTGAAAACCCCATCTTAAAATTCCTACCGAGTCAAAAGTTATGCAAGTCTTAAAATTATTCAAACTAGCATATAAGCCCCGCCAACATTATTGTTTTGAGATGATTTTTCAAAATGTCATATTTTATGCTGTGCGAGTTCTAAGCAATAAAAAAGAGCACAATTAAGCTTTTATATGTAAATGTTGTATTGTATCATATTGAATCATTTTCAGCAAATAAAATATTAAATAATGTTAAAATAAATGAAATATATTAAATTTAATATTTAAGAGAAAGCTCAAATGACGTCATATGAGCCTCTTGCATATTTTCATCTGTTTAAATTTTGAAACCGTCATAACTTGGTAACTATTTTGAATTTTTGATTGGGCTTTCGACATTCTGTTTCTGGCTTTTCAATCAATAAGAGTTTTAAAAAAGGTTTTTTTTGATGGTTCACAGGACCTTTAAAGGCAAATATAACTCCAGCCATTCAGAGTGGAACAACACATAGTCTACTAAAGAATAAAACTAGATGGTGGCGCAGTCGGTTTGAGTAGTCGCAGGTTCTAACAGAACGAAAACTACTTACGCATATCAAGGGAGACTGTGATTCTCATCAAATTCACCTTTTTATTTTAAAGAAAATGCTCTCCGGATAAGCGAACTATTTCCCCCGAGAGCAGTTTTTGAAAGCAGGAAAACAATATCTCCACAAAACAGCATGGTCTCCCTTGAATGAGTATAAGTTTCCTTACTGTGCGTAAAAGGTGCTACGCCTATGGATACCCTGGTCCAGCAACATTCTTTTATGTTGGTTTATTCTCTTCCTTTCGCTCATTCAAGTACACAGTGACGTATCTTTTATAAGTCACTGAAGTACATGACTAAATGATGTAGAGCAGTCGTCCGTTACCGGCAAAAGGATGGTTAACCGTTTGGGCATTTCAGCCTAGGACATTTTCTGAAGAGCAGTTCATTAAATGATCGTCTCGACATGGCCATAGTTGTTGAGTGGGACGTTAAACACTCAATCAAGAAAAAACAATACTTATGTAAAACTCAAGATTAATCTAAATGTGTGACTTCACTTTTTTCTTAAAGCTAATACTTGACGTACAAGTTTTGACTTTCTGGAAATAAGGAATATATACATCTTAAACCGAATGTGACGCTGAATGAACTGATGGTTCAAGTGAAATTTGCACGAGATGTTTTGAAGGAATGTCTAGATACACAGGCATGCAAAATGCTATGAAATCAGAAACACATTATACATTGTATCTCCATTTTTAAAAGTGTGCATGTCCATTGACAATAAAGAAAAAAGAAGATATTTGAAGGCCCCAGTAAGCATAAGTATATACTTAAGGAATCTTCTAACGCATGCAGTAAACAATTTACTACAAACACTTTATAATGTAAAAAGTATTCAATTTTTTGTTGGTAAACAAAAATTCTATATCAGTCACATCATGTGTGAAAATTTCAAAACAATACCTTGAGTATTATGCAAAATACAGCTTATTTAATTTGAAAGGGTCAAAATCGGAAGTCACAAAAAATGGAATTTAGGCTCTAGTCAGTGAGGCAATTCAATGAGGCAATTTTAATTTCATTTGTCATGCTGAACAATGCAAACGTCATTTTGTAACAAGAAATGCATGAAATTCACGGTGGGTTAGGCGTCAGACACAATGACGACCTTGGCAGAAAATTGTCATTGGTGGCATTGTCACTGTCTGGTGTTTGTCTTTGGATGGGCCACTGTGGCTCAACTGGGGGGGTATTTTAGCCCTGACTGTCTGTGAGTTCAGAGCAATTTTCTTTGTTTTATCACAGTAATAATTTGATTGTTTCTCTGTGATGATACATTGGATAAGTAAGGAAGCCTCCACGCGAGCTTAGCGTTTTTAGGCTTTGACAACAGCATAATCTAGGGCGAAGATTTGGCCAGTGAAATTAATTTAGCCCCGAGTAACTTCGACTGAGCGCTCTAAGGCGATGTGTATGTTGTTGTTGGTTAATTGTTTATTGTTGCTCCTATTTTTGTGTTTTATTTTTGTATTTGGTCCTTGTTTTGTTGTGCAGTACTTAGTGGCATTTCTAGTTTTGCAATCCTCTCGCTGGGGAAGAGAGAGATGGTTGCTTAAAAATGCTTTTAATGTCATGGGACTGTTTGTGCTATATGTCTCTTCCTCGCTGTGCAATGGTTTGGTCTGCAGTGTGTGGTTGGTTATTTCCTGGCCATATTCTACCGACTTTTTATGCGATTTTGAACAGTTAAAATATAAAATGTCCACACTGTTAGTAACACCAGCATGACTCTACTGCTAGCTGGCAGAAGAAATGTTTAACCATGTCTATCCTGCTCTCCAGATCTAAAGTCAATCGATCACATATGCGATGCGATTGTCAGGAATAATTTAATTATTTATGTGTGCACATTGTCCGTTCACTTTTACAGATGTAGAAGATAGAAGTTGGATTTTTTTTCTTATTTTATGAATAATAGAATACAGACTGACGTACCTTCGAAAATGAGTCGTGTCTCATTAATTCATGTTACTAAATGGAATACATTTGACAAATTGCTATTCTGTTTTCCGAATAGATTTTGCGACTTTCATTTTTTGAAGTTTTCAACTCAAACTTCAATATTTTAAATACTCTTAGTCAGTTTTCTCTGAAAATAGCCATGCATTACCGTAAAACATGCTCTAATTTATTCCAAAATATTGTTTAATTCGAAATTCTAGTTTTCAAGAAAATGCCAAACAAAAGTGTATGCGTAAGAAGATTCCTTATAATATTGGTGTACTATCAGCCCACTAGCAAAACGCCATTTAATGGCGTTTCACTGGTGAGACGATCGAGGCCCGAGACTGTATGCATGCTAGCAAGGAGGCAGACTATTGACCGTATAGGAGATGTAGCTTGTGGTGACGGCATTATTCGTCTGTAAATCATATGTATTTATAAAGAAAAAAAAATATATGTTCTGTTCTGTTCTGTATTTATACCTGCACTAAAGGATAAAACTGGTGGATTTCCAGTCCGGCGTCCTCTACGGTCACGTAACCAAACATATTTGGCATCCGGGTGCTGTTGTAGTCTAATGGTTGGCACATAGGGATTGTCATTGGAGAGCAAGTACCTATACAAAAAAGAGCCAATTCATTTTTGGAACTCATTGCACAGGCAATCAGCGTAGGCTTAGCAGAGCCTGTGCCGCATGATCTCCACAGTCTGGCAAGAGCGAAAACTGCTCGCACACACGAAGTATTGAAGTAGATGAATGTTCATACCAAAACATATTGACATCTTAACCCTTAAAGCGCCAATCACAACAGTAGTCGTCTGCTTTTCTCGTCTGCTGAAATGTTTAAGAAGCCTCTATGGCAAACAGTGTGGACCCAAATCCAACTGCTCCTATAGGACCTATAGGAGCAGTTAGATCTGGATCCACCCTGTTTGCTTCTACACTTAATTCGCCAGTAATGTTAAACAAGTATTTGCAGCAGACGACTCAAGCAGACGACATTTTCAGATGCATTTTTTCTTGGCGCTTTAAGGGTTAACTCACTAGAGAGCTGGACATACAAGTTGAACTCTGCTACTTGTATCATCTACTGATAACAATTGCACACAGATTTGGACACATATCAGGCCCGACAAGATGCCATGCCTGATCTAAGATCCAAACTGCTTGACACTCTGTTGTATTCCTAAAAGAATTTTTTAAACCGTTGTGTTTTGAAGAAGAAGAAAAATTGCAGCCGCAGACGACGAAAAGCAGGAAAAAATAGTCCATCATGCAATGAGTTATAGAATGTTACAGTGTTCACGTGTATGCAATAAGTACCCATTCTTATTACAATAACTGGCTGACTATCTTCGCTTCCGTTCACCGTAGAGGTAGGGAGCGCAGTGGCTCAGTGGTTGAGTGCTTGACTCGAGACCGAAAGGCCGCGGGTTCGAGCCTCACCGGCGTCACTGCGCTGTGGTCCTTGAGCAAGACACATTTATCCTAGCTTGGTACTGGTTCAATCATGGAATACCCGTCCCTATATAACTGAAAGATTGTTGATGGGACGTTCAGAATCAAATCAAACAAACAAAAATCACCGGAGAGGCGTGGGTGTAATGTGTGTGGAAAGTATGCTAATTCTCTGTAAGGCGTAGTGGCCATCCTATAATAGGTTAATCAGAGGCGAGAAAAATATTTACAAGTGATTTCAGTTGCATTCTTTTGAATTTTAATTCTCTGAAAATATTTGATCAGTAATTACCCCGTTTCTCAATGAAAACACTTTACTTATTGTTGGGATTGTTTATTGCGATTTCTAAAAAAACCTACTCATAGCAAACTGCACAGGCTTATGATGGCATCAGCTGACCATTTGCTGACCAGCAGCAAAACTCGGTTATTCAGCAAAGCCCTACACTGATTCGGTATAACCTGACAATACAACGTCTACAAGCCTACACATGTTTTGATTTAAGTTCCGTTTCTTATCGCAAAGGCGACGAGCGAAGGTTCCGTCCCAGCCTTCGCTGGTCGCTGACTCAAAGTATGGACGTGGATGAAGGCTCAAAAGAAATATCAGACCTTTACCTCCACTCAATAGTTATACAAGAACCCTTAAAGTATGACTATTTTTGCGCAAATGCGATATGTTCCGTTATTTCAAGCACTGCCCCGTTTCCAATCTTTATAATTGCATTAAGTGCCCTTTTCAATTAACACGCCCCTATTATTGAATTTAAAATCTAAACCAATAACAGGATTTCGGAATAGCAGAAAGTTCAATGCTTCACATATTTACCTTTTTAAATATTCATATAATCTAATCGTTATTTAATTACGAAAATCTCGACCACATGAAAAGCAACTCGTACGAAAGAACTCCCCATCCGTGGTCTTTGCACGGTAACGCGGCATCAGATGCTCTCGTAGTGCGCGCGCAAACTTTATTCTTACATGCGCACACTGGACAGCAAATAAGGAGCAGCTTTATCTTCAGTCTTGATGTTAAGTACTAAAATTCTTGACATGTGTTTTTCTGAAATATTGTTTTGACCTGTCAGGTGACGTTTATATGGTATTATGTGATTATATGGAACCGATCCTACTTATTCAATTCATTTAATTTGGGTCTACCTAAGCGAAAAAACTATCTTATGACATATTATGTAAAAAGAAACCGCAAGTCAGCCCTAGTCTATATTGTGTGCCAGTCCATGAACTATTGGTACCTCTCGCATATGAATGCGCATGCCCAGCTGTGCAGACAGGGTCAGTTTCAAGATGGTCTGAATCTTCCTTTTTGTCACCAGAACCGGAAGCGCAGACTCGCCTGAGCCTTCACTGCTCGCCAATGCGAGTAGTACCAACAACACATGGACCGAGCGCTCATGAACTACGTTTGTTTCATTTCCGGAAACGAAACAAACATTAGATAGTCTGCGCGCTAGTACGCAGTCAACAGCATGCGAGCTCGAACGAAGTTTTATCATTGGAAAAGTGTTCATGGTTTTGCGGGTCCCACATCAAATGTGTTGTTGAAAAGGGCCACTTATCAAGGACTATACACATGTATTTTTTCGGCAGAACTGAAGTGCCACTTTCACAAGATGAGGCTCGACGAAAAGTCGCTTACTCAAGCATGCACTCTTTGGAATGGGTCGAAAATCTAGGCGTAGGATACTTCAATGAATTAACACACCGCATTTTGTAGAGATATTTAGTACAATTCAGGGCTGTGAAGGAATTCACTACTGGTTTCCGAATTCATAACACCATGATGATTAACCTTTATGGGCCTATATATATAGAGACCTTTTTGTGGCACTAAGCCAAACAGTGCAGACCCACATCATGCAGAACGCGATCAGTATATTACCAATGTTTTATTGCTACGTCAGAATGGGCTTGTAGCACAAATTATACTGGATTTGTTATTAGTGGGATAATGAAAAAATGAAATCAGACCAGGTAATCCGCGAGTGCTGATTCGAAAACAAAAACCCTGCTAAAATCATGATTACAAGGCCCAATGGCTGTGGTATTAAAAGTTCAGTCACCCGATTCTTATTTCTGCTCCAATTCATGTCATCTTCAATTCATCGTCGTATCAATCGATTCTAAACTTTGTGCATGTGTGCATCTCAATAGCAAGACATGACACGACAGGTGGTTGTTGCGCTGCATGCCTGTTGCCTTTTCTCCAACAAAAATGATGATATTCTCGTATTGCTTCACATTTGTGATGCTCATTCGAAACATTTCATAGAAACGCTTCCAACATTCGTCTTTTGAAAAGCAATATTAAGATTAGCAGTCGTATTGGGGCGCTTGTCTTTATTAAGGCATGCGCACGTTTTATGCGCGTACTGTCTATGTGACCCAATTTCTCTTATTTTCAATGTAAAGGAACGGAAATTGAAAAAGAATGCATTAAAATGCACGACAAAACATGATCTAATCTGCGTGTGAGCTGATTTAATGGTTCAATAGCGAGCTTAGTATAAACTAGATGAATATTACAAAACCATCAATGGGCCAGCACACGGGACTGTGGTACTTCTCAAACCAGCGAGAAGCGAATGTTCACACGAGTCTGCACATATGCGCAGTATATCTAAGGCCATCGCTTCTCAAACAGTAAAACCTGTCTTAAGCGGCCACTCAAAAAGAAGACAAAAATTGGTCTTCAAGACCGATTATCGCTTAATGCAGGTCAAAAGTATTACAGAATGCTCATTCTGCAATACTTTCGACCTTCATTAAGCTACCATTTGTCATTAAGATCTTTGTTTTGTCTATTTTGGAACTAAAGGAAGACTCAGACCTAGCCCCAAAGGATACGTCAGTAAGAGTTTTTGTGGATGCGCGAAAAGTACTATGATACAACCCTTACCAAACTTGACCACGAAGTATGGTGTACACTAGTATATAGTGGTATAAAATAGTTATACCATGGTTTGTCCGCCTGTACTTCGAGATAATCAACTAGTTTTAGCTTACAAATATAATGTCACAATTCGTTAAATTGTGTGCCATGAATAAAGAAAGGTTGAATAACTTATTATACAACTGCTTGCTTGTATAGGCTTACAGCCCACTCACTATGCTAAATTCTTATAGTAAACTATGTTCTGTTAGCAAAAGCACCTCAATTTGAAATTATGAAATTTTGCACGGACCAAAATAATACACGTAACATGTGAGAGAGTAAACGGCCTGTTGAAGTATGCATTTAAAGTAAGCCCTTCGTAAACTGGCAACACCTAAAGCCTGTCTCACACAGAACACGATTTGGCACACGGTGCTAGGTTATACACGGGCTGACTGGTACGAGTGTTGAGCTCCAACCGTGCCTGGGGATGAGTTGATATACTCGATCAAGCAAGGTTTGTCACGGTTTGAACACGATTTGCAAAACGATTTTCATACGATTGTTGTACGGTTCCAAGTACGGTCTAGTACGGTCTGGTACGGCCTAGTATGATTAAACACCACTTTTACTCGATTAACTGGACATTTACAGGGTTTACATACAGTCTCGTACGGTCTGATAGGTTCTCTCACGGTCTTGTACGACCGCTAATACGATTATACACGGACATGGCACCCGTGTCAGTTTTTTTTTAAAAAAAAGTTTTAAAAATCATACACGGTTTTAACGGATAAACTCGAATGAACCGAGTGTAACTCGGATAAGGCCACGGTTGGTTCGGTTGTATGTATGGTTTACACGGATGGCCAACCGTATAAGCCGTGTGTTCTGTGTGAGACAAGCTTAAACGGGGACTTTGGCTAACAGTGAAGACTCATGTGAAATGCAGCATTATGTTCTGGATATGCACTGTGTGCGAAGATTAAAACAATGATTTAGAAAACTCTATACTTCTGACCCAATTGGCAGTTCGATACTTATTGGATCAATATGTGTTGAAAAATCCATCACAATACAAAAGGGCAACGATAAATTTTCGGTGTTCAACAAACCAGGAAGTCACATTTCAATTTGACTAACGATCCGTAGCGGAATTGTGCATTATCGGTAATCAAAGATACTTTTTTGCAATATACAAGATATGTGGTACTTAACCATTACAATGTCAATATTTGCCATCTGAAGAACATCGGCTTCGCCACGACTTAGAACCATGAATTTTATATAAAGGGATTGAACAATTGAATCCTCTTTTTACACCAAAAAGGCTTAATTTGAGGGGGTAAAAAGCTTCAAAAACAGCTACATTTTTTTCAACTTTCTAATTTTTCAAGAAAGTAACCCCTCTAAATCCTTGTTTTAGAATCGCTATCCTGTTGGAGACTGCTTATAAAGTGGTACATGTACCACTTTGATATTCAACAATTTTAACCCTAACTGATCTATCATTTGAATGCAAAGTGGTACGTATACCACCCCCCGCACAAAGTTACGTCTAACAGGATGGCTGCTTTAAACATTTAATCTGACAGAAATGATTCTAAAGTGGTACATGTACCACATTGATATGCAGTGATTGTAGTTCTGACTGCTCTATCATTTGAATGCAAAGTGGTACGTATACCACCCCCGCACAAAGTTACGTCTAACAGGATGGCTGCTTTAAACATTTAATCTGACAGAAATGATTCTAAAGTGGTACATGTACCACATTGATATGCAGTGATTTTAGTTCTGACTGCTCTATCATTTGAATGCAAAGTGGTACGTATACCACCCCCGCACAAAGTTACGTCTAACAGGATGGCTGCTTTAAACATTTAATCTGACAGAAATGATTCTAAAGTGGTACATGTACCACATTGATATGCAGTGATTTTAGTTCTGACTGCTCTATCATTTGAATGCAAAGTGGTACGTATACCACCCTCGCACAAAGTTACGTCTAACAGGACGACTGCTTTAGAAATCAAATCTGACTGGACTGACTCTAATGTGGTACATGTACCACTTTGATATGCAGTGATTGTAGTTCTAACTGCTCTATCATTTGAATGCAAAGTGGTACGTATACAACTCCCCGCACAAAGTTACGTCTAACAGGATTGCTGCTTTAGAAATTTAATCTAACTGAACTGAATCTATCTAGAGTGGTACATGTACCACTTTGATATGCAGTGATTGTAGCTCTGACTGCTCTATCATTTGAATGCAAAGTGGTACGTATACCACCCGCACAAAATGACATCTAAGAGGGTGACTGACTTAAATAAAATTTAACTGCACTGACTCCAAAGTGGTACATATACCACCCGCAAAAAATTACGTCTTAAAGGATGGCTGCTTAAGAATTATTTTTACTGCACTGACTCAAAAGCGGTTCTAAAAGCAACCATCATCTTAGATGAAATTGTTAGCAGGTGGTATATGTACCACATTTTCTTCAAATCATATAACAACCCAGGTTAAAAGTGCTGAATATCAAAGTGGTACATGTACCACTTGATATTTAGTGCAGATTGAAATAAATTCTTACTCAGCAATATTGCGAGACTTAATTCTGAGGGGTGGTATATGTACCACTTTGCATTAAACTGATAGAGCAGCCAGGGTTACAATTGTTACATAATGCAGTTTAAGTTAATTCTGACTCAAAAGTGGTTCTAAAAGCAACCACCATCTTAGATGAAATTGTTAGCAGGTGGTATATGTACCACATTGCCTTCAAATCATATGACAACCCAGGTTAAAAGTGCTGAATATCAAAGTGGTACATGTACCACTTGATATTTTGTGCAGATTGAAATTAATTCTTTCTCAGCAATATTGCGAGACTTAATTCTGAGGGATGGTATATGTACCACTTTGCATTAGCCAGGGTTACAATTGTAACATATGCAGTTTAAGTTACTTCTGCAGGCGTTATTCTGTACGGGTGGTACATGCACCACTTTGGAGTCTGTGCAGTCAGTTACGATTAATTCTAATGCAGGCATCCTCTTAGACGTAATTCTGTGCGGGTGGTATATGCACCACTTTGAATTAAAATGATAGAGTAGCCAAGATTAAAATCGCTGCTTATTAAAGTGGTACATGTAACACTTGAGGCGCAGTGCGGTTTTAAATTAATTTTTAATCAGCCATATTGCGAGATGTGGTATATGTACCACTTTGCATTCAAATGATAGAGTCGCCTTGATTAGAATCGCCGCATATCAAAGTCATCCTGTTAGACGTAATTTTGAGCAGGTGGCTACTACTTTGCATTCAAAAGATTAGAACAGTCCTGGCTAAAGTTTCTGAATATCATAATGGTACATGTACCACTTTAGAGGCAGTGTAGTTAAATTTTATTTCTAAATCAGCCATTCTGCGAGACTCAATTCTCGGGGCGATGGTGACATTTTGTCCCGGAGCACCGGAAGGCTTAACCGTCAGTGGGTCTGGTTTAAAACGTCTCAGACGACAGGGCCACAGCTTAAAGAAATATTTGTTCTATGTTGATTTTGACAGAAACACTTAAATAAAATTTAGGCATTTTAACTCGAAGCGCAACGGAAGCGTAGTCACATCACAGTAAGATCTTCATGAGCGTATCCGTATCGCGGCGGCATCGTGAACATCGTAGCACAATCGCCGTCACATCGTGGCGAAATCGCCGAGTTATTCATCCGTGATGCAGCTACGATTCTGCTAGTTACGCTCTGTACGCTCTCACTACGACCAACGCGTTTCCGCGACGACTGCGCTATTTAGGCATAGTCAGTAGACGACAAAGAAGCATGATAAATACCCAGGATACAACATATACAATGAGGTAAAGAATTTCTTTCAGTTCAAACAAATGGAGCAGACGACAATTTTGCGATACATTTCTTGATATTTTATTTGAAATATCTATTATTCCGAATAGTCGTAGCCCAAATTCCTAGTTGATGTAACGACCAGATAAAAAATATGGTGCCCCATTTTTGGGCTGTCGCTCCATGTACACGAGCCAGTCCATGTAAAGGGGACTATCATTAATCTTATTCCACTCAAGGAAAACAAAGGTGCTGGTCAGAGTGCGTGTATGTGCACGCCTGTACATGTAAGTAGCAAAAAAAGTTTACAGATGATTACGATAATGCATTTATATACACCTCGGACTCAGTATTTATACTGGGTCCGAGTATACACACACTTATGAATAACGCAGCACTGATCATAGGGAGCACAATGGCTCAGTGGTATAGTGCTTGGCTCCAGACCGCGGGGCCACGGGTTCGAGCCTCATCGGCGTCACTGCGTTGTTTCCTTGTGCAAGACACATTCATCCTAGCTTAGTACTGGTTCAACCCAGGAAGACCTGTCCCTACACAACTGAAAGATTGTTGATGGGACGTAAATAATCTAATCAAACAAACAAAAAAGCAGTGATCAGACGACACGGATACATTCATCCTAGCTTAGTACTGGGTTCAACCCAGGAAGACCTGTCCCTACATAACTGAAAGATTGTTGATGGGACGTAAATAATCAAATCAAACAAACAAAAAAGCACTGATCAGACGGCACGTTTGCGGAGTGGAGGTGATCTGTGTTTTGCGCAAAAGAAGGAATCAAAGTGCGCAAAAGATATACTGAAGTACGCAAATGTGGAGTTAATCCTCTAAAATTATTATCGACTTTTCACTTCCTTTGAGTAAATGACCCCAATTAGGTTTTATCATGTTAATAAACAATCCAGTTGCGTAAAACAGATGACATCAGATTGAAACGATGGGCTATACAATTAATAACAAGAGGTCTCAGGATAGATTTTCCCCATACAATGAACTTCGGCCCATGAAGACTGTTTTAATCTAAACCTGCTGAATTACCGCAATATGTATCTCCACTCTTATACAGCCACCCGTATATTGCAGGCTAAACAAACTAAATTAATGGCAAGTGCGCTCAGTCAACAAGATCAGATCGAAACTTCATGCTCGCGAACAGCCAGGTTGTTGGCTGATCTGACTTCAAAGGAGTTTGATAGCTGGTTAATGTCAAGAATCGTGTGTACGTAGACACAAATTGGCCTGCCATGTTTGTCAACTGCCACTTTTTGAATCTTGTCCTACTAATGGTTGCAATTCACTATCTTTGAACGAAACCTTCGCTGGGTTCGATTGATTTGATCCGGAGAACACCGCTGGGGGTAATGTTAGCCATTCGGAAGGTTTTTGTCAGAGGGATTCAACTTTTTTTTTTTGTTTTTTACTTGGATTAAAATAGCTCTATAAGCGGGCTTCGCAGGCGTGTCGATGATGGCCCACCACTTTGACACTTAATGCTGACTTAATAGCTTTATGACTTTTGGGGAATCCGGACCAGTATTGCAAAGAAACTGTATGATTTTTCAGGGGGTGGGGCGGACCCCTGGTCCTTTACACCAATATGCACAGTATGATTAAAACACATTGACGAATGTGAGGCTCAAACTCGCAACCCCTCGGTCTCGAGTTGAACCACCGCGCATTCGCATAAAACTATTAAAATCGTTTAAGTCTTATCTGAGTCTACACAGGAGTGGGAAGATAAGCTGAACTATATCGTGGGATTTCCATATCCTCGGACAGCAGAAACACCAAAGGCACTGATCAGCCTGTGCGAAAAAAAATAGCTGGTTAATAAGTGAACCCATAACAACAGAACAAATTACAAAAGCAAACGTGTTGTGATCGGCAATTAAATTAATCCTTAATACATTTAATAGGTTTATTCCTGTTTACACCATTTAATAGACTCTTTCACATTGTTAGTGCTCATGCGCCCAACTGTCTCGCGCGAGATTACACGTGAAGGGGCAATCTGTGTACGGCTACCTATACGTTACACAGTGGAATATGGAAAACGATTAAAAGAAAATTAATTTCGAAATAAAGATTAGACTAATAGAAAAAAATATATAAATGTAACAAAAATAAGTGATCTGAATATTTGAGATCAGAATACACGGGTGGTAAACCTAGGAACTACCACGAAATTGTGTTAACGTAATTTTGTTCCCAAGCCACATCCGGGACACGTCGTGGTAGTTTCCAGGCCGAAAATTGGATAAAGAAAGGTTGGTGTCACTTTCATTTTTGCTTTATTTTACAACTTAGAACAAACAATGGTGAAATCCGACAATGTGGTTCCGTGTAAGTATGTCTCAGCGTCCCCTCTAGCCCAAAATTTTGTCTGAAAAGTTATTTTCTTTCTTTTGGTACGTGTTTCCCCACTGAGCATCGGACCAACTTTCCCCAAAGTTTGAAGGATTTTAGCCCATATCTGTCAAATTGAATGGAATTTGATATCATTTGACGATGGAAATGATAAAAAACCCCTGAATAAACATTTCTACACAGAAAAAAAATCTGAGCATTTACTCGTAAACAATTCATGCCCCGTTCGTCCTGTGTGGTAGTTTCCAGCTCATCGTGGTAGTTAAAATGCTATCGTGGTAGTTTCCAAGACTTTGTAGGAATTTAGTAGTAGTTCGCATCAGCAGATTTCCACTATTCAGGGGCTACTTCATTTTTATAAAGACAGGGTGTGCGGGCCGAACCTTGAATACTCCTCTTATTCATACGAAGACCTCTTCAAATAACCTTTTGTCAGATAACAAATGACGACTGCCTGAATTTTAATTTTAGTGGGCTATTGAAATGATGAGAAGAATGAAAAGAAGGGATATTCACATTTTTTGTTTTTGAATAAACATGCTTTTTAATTATCAAATAACATGCCCGTTCATCGTCACACTCACATGTATATAAAAAGTGTCCCAACCCGAGGATATTTCCCTTTTTTCCGAAGCGCAAGTACTAACAATACTTTGGGCCAGAAGTCTTAGCCTGCCATTTTATCTTAAAGCTGACTGAACATGGAACAACGTAGCGAGTGACGCAATTTTTATATCATTTTTTTTGTCTGTTGCTTGGTCCACCACGGCTCAACTGACGACCTTCTTTTGCTTTAGATTTCCAGAGGTGTTGTTTGGCAGTCCAGGGCATGGTCTCCACCTGTCAAGCATCACATTGAATCTCGAGTCCTCAGCTTAGCTTCCTCATGGTGTTGAAATGTGGTTTATTTGTTTACCGTGGCAATTAATTGACGAGTTCGAGGGTTATCATGCGAAACAAACAACCACTATAATGTTTTGTAACACTTCAGAAACGTATCCTATAAAGTCTTGGAAACTACCACGATAGCATTTTAACTACCACGATGAGCTGGAAACTACCACACAGGACGAACGGGGCATGAATCGTTTACGAGTAAATGCTCAGATTTTTTTCTGTGCAGGAATGTTTATTCAGGGTCTTTTTATCATTTCCATCGTCAAATGATATCAAATTCCATTCAATTTGACAGATATGAGCTAAAGTCCTTCGAACTTTGGGGAAAGTTGGTCCGATGCTCAGTGGGGAAACACGTACCAAAAGAAAGAAAATAACTTTTCAAACAAAATTTTGGGCTAGAGGCGACGCTGAGACATATTTACACGGAACCACATTGTCGGATTTCACCATCGTTTGTTCTTAATTGTAAAATAAAACAAAATAAAAGTGACACCAACCTTTCTTTATCCAATTTTCGGCCTGGAAACTACCACGACGTGTCCCGGATGTGGCTTGGGAACAAAATTACGTTAACACAATTTCGTGGTAGTTCCTAGGTTTACCACCCGTGGAATAATTGATTTCTAAGCATCCAAGACTGACCTTTTCCGAATGAGTGGGTTCATTACTGTGTTAGTCATACATCATAACATTTCAATACTATGCGCATTCGAGCAGTGAAGAGCAGTGAAGAGTCTGGTAAGCTTCGTGTTTATTCAATATCAATGATTACATTCCATTCCATACACTTGAAGTCTCAACTTGGTCTTTCCGGTTTAAATAAGTGATAAGATACATTAAGGCCATTTTGCGAGAAAAAAATGACTGAGTTAGGCTCAAACAAGTCTGTTCAGCTACAGAGACTAACTAAAATTTTACACGAAGCAAGTTTACTAGCTGTTCGAAAGCACCAAAGTCAGGTTTTCTCGCGTCGAGGCCCATTTCAATATATACTACTATAGACTACTATGCATCCGGTCCTTTAATACTATGCCCATGGGCCATTTGATGCAATAAAAGCACACGTGTCCTTTACGGTCGGCACCTTTGTAGTTCAAAATATGAATGATTTATGACAGGATATGTAGCTTACTTATCACATACGTAAAAGGCACCTCTTTACACCCATGTAGCATAGTCTTAACCAGCAAGACCGGTGTTAAAAAATAGATGAGACTTCATATCTTTATCAATATTTTATGTGTGCGAGCAGCGATGATTCTCGCGAGCCTGCGCTTTGATGGAAGTTGAGTAGAAATGATGAAATTTAATAGTTCTATGAATGGACGTACTTATAGTTCTGTTAAATGAGATTTCTACATTAATCGCATGTGCTTAGTCATTATGCGCAACTATCTAGCAGCACATGTCTATTTGGCAGCATGCAGTAGCATGCGTGCTTATCTGGTGAGGCTAGAAGAAGCCTTAGCAGTGGCGGATCCAGAGGGGGGTTCAGGGGTTCGTTCGAACTCCCCTCCCCGCCCACAGTCTTTAAATATCAGTGAGACCAAATTATTTCATTTTCATGGAATATTTAAGCAAATTGACATAAAATCAGCAAAGCGAACCCCCTCCTCTACAGAGCTGATCCCCCTTCCTGAAATCCTGGATCACCCCTGCTATTTTCCAAAAATCCTGGATACGCCCCTGCTTAGATTTATTTTTGTCTGAGCCTCCGTTTACATGCACCGCCTTTCTTTTTGTGAGCTGGGACACAACAATAGATCCGAGGTGTGTGCGAGCAGCGAATGCCTTGGTGAGACTGTGTGTTTGCACAGGCTCGTCTGAGTTGTCGATGTTCGCATAACAGACTCGTTCGCTAATTAAAGTGAAACATACCCTAGCATGGGTTTGTCTATTTTGTATTTCAATGTGTTAGCAAACATTGAAAACCCTGGTGGAATGTGTTTAAAGCATGAGAATTAACTCTCTAAGAGCTGAATTTCAAATAGGGAATCTTCAAGTTGAGCTGAAGTAGTCCCTAGCAAGACTGCTCCCCAAATGACAGGCTTGTCTGGAACAATTTTATGAACATGCCTTTCCTCTCCGAATTAGTATGAAAATAATTTAATAAAATTTTCAGGAACACCATCCGAGTGGCTAGCAGTTTGGATTCAGATCAGGCCCGACATATTTTTTGCAATTCTTTAAATTTAGATCTTTCCAATGAGTGTCCACAACCGCTTTCAATGAGTGTCCGCAACATACTAGCCTGGGTTTCAGTCTGATCATTTTTTCTTCTTTTTTATTTTTCCGTTCCTTGGGAAATACCACCGATGTCCCCAGGCGTCAATATTAATCGAAATCAATAACGGACAACCGATACCTTTGATGTGGTATATTTATATTCTCTTATTTTTTTTAGAATATTAGCATTATAAAAGGATTGCCAAAATATTGACGACTGGACCCAGGCTAGTAACATACGAGTTCATGGTATAATAATTAATGATTTCCAATCTACCATGCCACATACACTACTTTAATCCGTTTCATTAATCCAACAAAACTGCAACTAAGGGAGTAATTTAAGCTGTTATAGACTATAATAGATATATGTGTTTGTTTTGACAGGTGTTAACATGTATTACGTAATATTGCATAAAACGGCCATCTGTTTTCTAACACGAACAACTTCTTATCGGAAGCACACTTTGAAAGACATTCTAAAATATTGCGTGAATGGATTAACATTGGAACTTAACGAATTTTATTAACGTTTTGCTTTATTTTTTGGGCACTGTCTCGGGGTCCGGTACCGGACCCCTAGACTACGGGGCTACGGGTCCGGTACCGGACACCGAGCCACGCCTATGAGGACTGTCTCGGGGTCCGGTAGTTTGTGAAACAGCTACTCGGCACGTCTAGGGATACGGGGATGCGTGTCCGTACCTGCACGTATATGTAGTGACTGTTATTTAACCAACAAAAACTCGTGTTGAAGTTTCACTTTCAGTTTTACCAACAAAACTCGTGTTGAAGTTTCACTTTGCTTCGTCTGCCATCTTTGATCACCTGTATTTACTGTCACACTATTCAAACAAGTATAAGCTTATACAAAAGGTATAAGATTTTTAACGGACAAAAGTAAAAAAACAGAACTAGATATAATGTGTCTTACTTTATTCCTTTTTTCTTATCCTTATTTTTTTCAATAAGGTCATGAATAAAGGTAATTAATGTCAGGGGGAACTTACTATCGCATCAGTGAATTGGCGCAGGGTTTGATGTCCTTTAATTGGTGTTTGTCTCAATGTTCTTATTAATTTATTGTTGGTATCTGTCTACTTGATTATTAACCTAAAGGTAAATACCAATTTGCACTTTCATTGAAGTAAGCAAACGGTGATTGCAGGTGCATTGCTTAATTGCTTTCTTACCGGCTAATTGGTCACATAACTGTTTGTCTGTCTGTCTGTCCGCCCGTCCATCCACCACAGCCACCAGTGAAACGCATGGGCCGATTGTGGTCCGAAGTTATTCAAAATAAAACAGCTTAAAACGTGGGCCGATTTTGGCCCGATATAACATGCTAGCACGAGAAGTTATTCACAGCAGTGAGACGGTTCTTTTGAGCACCCAAAAGCTTAAGACCAAATAAGCACACAAATTCAGACCTATGTCGAACACCAGCCAAACGCATGGGCCGATGGTGGCACGACAATAGCATGCTGGCACAGGACGTTAATCACAACAAAACAGCTATGTATGACTATTGAGCTCTACAAAATGTGGTGCTCAGAAATTTATGATAGGGATCTAACATCAGTTGGGCGTATTCATGATGCGATGATCCAGAGGGGGGGGGGGGGCAGGGGCTCCGTAGCCCCCTCCCCCTGAAAAATCATAAGAAATATAGGGTTTCTTAGCAACACCGATCAGGATCCCCTGAAAAATTAAAAAGCTACTAAGCCAGCAATGTTTTGCCATCATTAGCACGCCAGCGAAACGCCATTTATGTTCTGCTAGATTATTCCATTCCAGTCTTTGTAGCAAACAGTGTGGATCCGGATTAAACTGCTCTCCTAAGAGCAGTCTGATCCAGGTCCACAATGTTTGTCTGCACAGAGAAATTAGCCATTGAAGTAAGAATAAGTTGCATTTTCCTTACATAACGACCCATATGTCGTCTACTAGTTCGTTATTTAAAGACGTCTTTGAAGCAATCAATATTGACCCAGATCTCATAGGAGCAGTCTGATCCTGGTCCCAAATGTTTGTCTGTACGCGGATATTGGCCATTGACGTAAGCATAAGTTGCATTTCCCTGACATAACGATCCATAAGCCGTCTTTGTAGCAAACATTGTGGACCCGTATCAAACTGCTATCCTAGGAGTGGCCAGAAACGGATTCGCAATGTTTGTCTGTCCGTAAGACGTCTTTGTAGCAAACAGTTTGGACACAAATCTGACTGCTCTCCTAGGAACAGTCTGATCAGGGTCCACGGCGAAATTAGCTGTTGGCGTAAGCATGTATATGTAGCAGATAACTCCAGCAGACGTAAATTTTAGATGCATTTCCGCGATTGAGTCGTTCAACCTATGTAGATCCATTTGTAACGTCTCTGTAGCAAATAGAGTGGACCGAGATCAGACTGTTATCATAGGAGCAGTCTGATCTTGTTCATCACTGTTTGTCATTATTTTAGATGCATTTCCGCGATCGAGTCTTCAACCTTAGGATATCCATTTGTAACGTCTCTCTAGCAAACAGTGTGGATCAAGATCAGACTGTTATCGTATGAGCAGTCTGATCTTGTTCAACACTGTTTGTATTTTTGCTAAAAAGTCATTTCCTTTTTGGACCATATCAGTTGTTTAAAAAATGACAGCAAAAAGACTCAGAGTCTTCTTATAAAGCTATGTCCGAATGTCAAAAGATACCAGCAAGATCCACTGCCGTTGTCCCAGTAGTGAGTCTCTTTGAAAGCTATAGCTGAATAATGAATCTACACTACAGACTATGTAAGCTTATTTGACACTTCTCACTCATATCACTAATCAGCTGCCAACAAATAGTTTAATTGGTTCCTTTAATTGAAGATGAGAAGATAATTGATTTGTTACAGGTGAGTTAAGTTCTTTTTTTACTTTACCGTTATTATTTATATACCTTTTGTATAAGCTTAATTGTTTGAATAGTGTGACACATGACAGTAAATACAGATTGGTTTCCCTTTGAGGATCAAAGATGACGGACGAAGCAAAGTGAAACTTCAACATGAGTTTTTGCTGGTAAAATAACTGTTACTACATATACGTGCAGGTACGGACCCGTATTCCTAGACTTGTCAGTAGTTGTTTCACAAACTACCGGACCCCGAGACAGTCCTCATAGGCGTGGCTCGGTGTCCGGTACCGGACCCCTAGAATCAGTGTTTAGGGGTGCGGTACCGGACCCGTAGCCCCGTAGTCTAGAGGTCCGGTACCGGACCCGGAGACAGTGTCTATTTTTTATTTATTTTACTTTTTGCATGATTTTTTTCGTCTGCCGATTTTGTTGAAAAAACTGTTACATAAATAAAAAATAAAGATCAGAAAATTCTATAACACCACCAGAATGTCTGACAATTTGGATTAAGATCAGGCACCTACATTTGTGGATATGATCTGTATCAAAACTGGTTGCATACGTTATCAGCAGACCACATAAAATCACTAGCATCGTCTCAAGTAGAGGACTTTCAGATTAAATTTATCGATATTCTAGGACTCGGGTCCCTGACCATAATTTTCCACACTCAGTGGATTTGAGCATGGATCCACCGTAATCTAAATCACTAGATGTATCTCAGTCCAACTATGACCGTTCAAATCTCGTTTAGCTATATTTGAACGAAGTCTGACTACAGTAACAGAAAACCCAGCAAAACGTCGGGCCTGGTCTGGTCAGACCAGCTAGGACTGACTTCTGATATTAGCTGTATCTTACATTAGGTCTCCAAACTATTTGGTGCATGGCTGCACGACAACTGGCGTAGCCCATCGAATGAAAAGAACTAGGTCTGTCTGCTGATATTCTTTTCAAACATTGGTTTAGACCCAGATCAGGACCAACAAAACCTTGAGCCTGATCTGCATCCAAACAGTTTGACACTATGATGCATTTATTGAGCTATGCTCTTGTCAAACAGTTTGGACACAGATCAGGTCTGACCTAGGCAGTTCTGATATTACTTTCAAACACATTGAACCCATATCAGGCCCACTACTGATACGTTGGGCCTGATCTGAGGCCTTACCGTTTGGCACACGACAATTCTTAGACCGATGAACGGCCAGCGCGTCTATGAGCAATATGATCAAATAAAAAGTACCTAGGTCTCTCTGCTGATATTCTTTTCAAACATTTTGGATCCAGATCATGTCCAACAAAACGTCGGACTTGATCTGGAACCAAACTGTTTAACACTATGATGTTCTCATTGAAAGTTAATCGATATATAAAAACCGACTCCTCATATTTTGGACCCAGATGCTGATCCGGTTTGACAAATTTAAACACGTCGGGCCTGCGGAAGTGTCTGCTCATTAAAAATAAGCAGGTAACTCAGAGTAATGCATCTGGTCCAGGGGTGCTAGGACATTTCTGCCACGGACATTTCGGCCACGGACGTTTCGGCCCAGACATTTCGGCCACGGACATTTCGGCCATAGAAAATGCCGAAGGTGGACGTTTCGGTCATAACCATAAATTTTGGGTTCATTTAAATGTGTGATGCATTTCTTAATCTTTTGAAATCAAATATGCATGTGAATAATTACAGTATATTCAAAGATGCATGGTAATAGAATTATGCTATTTTAATAGATTCAGGTAAATCATGGTGTATATAATACAGCAGTAAATGATATATACCTGTATAAAGTACCCATTACCTGGATTAGTATATATTTTAAATTTTTTGTTTGCAACGATTCTCATGTATCTTTGAATTTACTGACTGTTGAAGTGACACATAAAAATTGATGAATGTTTACTACTTTCATGCTGAGTCTGGATTTATCTTTTTTCTTCAAAACACAGCAGATCCAGATCAGCCGAAGGCTCATGGGAGAGCTTATAGTATACCAGTCACTCCGGCGTCCGTTCGTCGTCCGTCCGTCAACGTAGCTACGAATGCCTAAGAACACCTCCGAATCGATTACGATTCAGTTACGATGTCCAAGAATGCATTAGGAACTTGTTACGAATCAAGCACGATTTTTCGAATCGGGGAATTCGTGGCTAAAGTTTTGAACAGTTCAAAACTGTTGGGCCGAATTCCCTCACCTACGAATTGCAAGAACTGACTACGGACTGTGCGATTCAGTTAAGATCTTCACGAACTGAGAGCGTTTCAGCCACGAATCCAAATATTTGTCAATTCGTGGCAATTCGTGGGATTCGGGGCATGTGTGGAATAGGGATATAAATCGTCAGCGACCAACTACATACTGTGTTTTAAAGCTGGATTGTTGTTTTTTGCTAGTTTTCAAATAATGTTGTGTGGATTAGTATTTTAATTACAGTATTTTATTACAATAAATAAATATAATCCCAATTTATGTTTTTGATTTCTTATCCTCAATTTTTATATATTAAGTGCTTCTGTCAAAATTAATATAGAAAAAATATATCTTTAGGCCGTGTCCCTGTCTTCTGATTCGCTTTAAACCAGACCCACTGATGGTTCAGCTTTCGGATACTCCTGGAAAAATACGACTCTAAGATTTGAGCCTCACAGAAGGACTGATTTAGAAACAAATCTTACTACCTTGCCTCTTAAGTGGTACATGTACCACTTTTAGTTATTCAGAAACTTAAGTCATGACTACTCTAATCATTTGAATGCAGAGTGGTAGCCACCAGCTCAAAATATGACTCCTTAAGCTTCACTGACTCCAAAGTGGTACATGTACCACTTTGATATGCGGTGATTCTAATCAAGGCATTTGAATTCAAAGTGATACATATACCAACCCTCAGAATTGAGTCTCGAAATATGGCTGATTAAAATTAATTTCAAACGCAACTGCCCCTCAAGTGGTACATGTACCACTTTGTATGCAGTGATATATTCCTGGCTGCTCTATCATTTGAAAGCAAAGTGGTACATATACCACCCCCTTGGAATTAAGCCTCACAATATGGCTGATTAGGAATTAATTTAAAACTGCACTGACTCTCAAGTGGTACATGTACCACTTTGATATTCAGCAATTTTAGCTCGGACTGCTCTATCATTTAAAGGCCAGGTGGTACATATACCACATGCTCAGAATTACGTCCAAGAGAATGGTTGCATATCAAAGTGGTACATGTACCACTTTAGATTCAGTTCAATTAGATTAAATTTCTGAATCAGCCATCCTATTAGACGTAACTTTGTGCGGTGGTGGTATACGTACCACTTTGCATTCAAATGATAGAGCAGTCAGAACTACAATTACTGCATATCAATGTGGTACATGTACCACTTTAGAATCAGTTCTGTCAAATAAACATTCTAAAGTAGCCATCCTGTTAGACGTAACTTTGTGCGGGGGCTGGTATACGTACCACTTTGCATTCAAATGAAAGATCAGCCAGGGTTAAAAGTGTTGAATATCAAAGTGGTACATGTACCACTTTGGAAGCAGTCTCCAACAGGATAGCGACTCTAAAACAAGGATTTAGAGGGGTTACTTTCTTGAAAAGTTCGAAAGTTGAAAAAATGTAGCTGTTTTTGAAGCTTTTTACCCCCTCAAATTAAGCCTTTTTGGTGTAAAAAGAGGATTCAATTGTTCAATCCCTTTTTATAAAATTCATGGTTTTAGATAAAACAATGCGAGCTAAAAAGGGTACAATGTTTTGTCAGTTTAAATTCTTCGAAACTTCTAAACAGCATGTAGGTTGCGAGGTTTGTGTGACTGAACACGTTGACTAGACATGCGCAAGCCAATCAGCACCAATACGTTGAAGTTGTTCGTTTACAGCAAAAACATGATTTTACATGGCATTGCTCAATTATGATCATTGCTGTCGAAGTTTTTTTTTCATACTGAAGATACTGAATAGGGCTAATAAAGTTGTAATTGACTCAATTTCTTTTATTTGCACAAAACTTGTTTTTTTCTGCCTTCAAATATTGACAAAACCTATAAAATGGAGTAGAAATTCTTCTTATCTAAATATTGGCTTTGAAAATTTCAGGACAACTGTTTGGTTGTTCTCCTGATAAATTAAGGTGAAGTTGGGGATAAATCTGAGCTTATTTAACAAAACGCCATAGGCCCATCACCCCTAGATGACTAAGGTTCTTTTGAGTGGGTGTTTTGAGTACGTTTTGGACTAGGAAAAGCCTATAATCTGTAGACATGTTTTTTCTTCATTTCGAAATTCTTCAAAAATGAAAATACAATTTCACAAGAATACACATCCTTGTGTTAGACAGTTTGTAATTTGTTTTGAAGAATTTGGACATGAATCATGCACGCCAAAATGCATGTGGCTAAACAAATCATTTAGGTGTTGCAGCCCACGAAAAATGTTTAGCAGATAAGCCGGAGTCCAGCAAAACCTACAAGTTGGCATGTGCGCCCATCGAACACTCAGATCAGTCCGCGGCCCCTCGGTCTCGAGTCAAGCACTCAACCACTGAGCCACTGCGCTCCCTATCAGTTTTAGGAACCGTAATCGATTAGTAGGGCCTAGGCCTGTAATTGTTTTTCCATAGACCTCCATTATATCTTTTAAGTAGGCTGTGGTCCTCACAACTCTTCAATCGCAATGAGGCTGATTGGACCTAGTTCAATCAATAAACAAGAATGAGATACCCCGGTGACCGCCATGAGCTTCCACCCACCTTTTGAGCCAATCACTGCCCTTTTTACAATTACAGGTCTGTGACCAGTAGTTTAATCTGAATGCTCATTTCAGATGGTCAACCGTACGTTGTACCAAACTTTTAAAAGAAAAAAAAAACAAAAAAAAACCCTTGCTGCTGTCGGGGAGACAGCTACACGGACGGGTGGATGAATGAGAGGAGACGAAGAATTTATTATCACATATCAAACAACTTGAATTAATACTTCTAACACATTGTCGGTTTTAACATTTGTCAGCCTCTTACACATAAGCCGTAACATGCTACCTCCATGGAGTCATTCTTTTCAAACGCACATTCGCAGCTGTTGAGTGGGGATAGATGCAAACAAATACGCATGAACCATCATTTACCTCCATACTTTGATTATGCGAGCAGTGAAGACTCAGGTGAGACTGTGCTAATGCACAGTCTCGCCTGAGCCTTCGCTGGGCGGCTAAGTGATAAGTACCTATTTCGTGCAAGCCGCTTCGTATAACATTTCAATTTATCTCATATTAAGCAAATTTATGCAATCTTGCGCAGACATTTCTTTCATCAAGAGAACAAAATTACTCCACCCTTGACCTGGTGAGCTAGGAATAGCTAGCATTTACCAAATGTGAGCACCCTGATCAGCTACTTCTGCAGATCTTAGTCTATCATGCTCTACAGTATTTGTCAATTAGTTTGTGAATAACATTGAAACGGCTGAATATGGCTTCTGCGTGGAAAAGTGACTATAGTTTGTGGGTGAAACGTTTACTTTATCGTCTTAAATAGTTGTCGCTGAGTTGTCTAAATTAAAAATGTACAATGTGACATGACTAAAGAAAACACACCATGACCCTAGTCACAGTTAAATGTTTGTTTGTGTTGCTGCTTCACGTCCCAGTCAATGCCTTTAAGTAAGAAAGAGGGCAAAGATCTGGAATCGATACAATCAAGCACCTCACCTGACCCAGGATACCAATGGGAAAGTGACAATGTCATAACCAGACACCACAAACGAGAGCCAAGAGGTCAGCCCTTTCCCAGCAGGTGACCACAAGGCATCAACAAACAGACGTGCATGAAAGCATATAATAACAAAACAAGACAGAAATAACATAAATGATCCAAAAAGAAGCACCGCCTTGGAACGGTCAGTAAAATATTTTACTGGAGGGCTTAAACCGGTTTAACGGTGCACCAACCTCACCCTTAGTTCAGATGTGGATCAAGACACACAGATGTTTGGTTTGCACGAAAGACCCTAAGTCACATCGGGGTGCTTCCTGTCTTCCTGGAAGCAGAGAACAAAGTGTCTAGCTAAATGACACATATATAGTGTCTCCTGCGAGGCTCGAACCAGCCATCCCTCGATCTCAAGACTAACACTCTACCACTGAACCGCTTCGCCCCCACACACAGACAGATGATAGATAGAGTGATAGTCAGTTCCACGCCTTTTGTGCACGATGTACACGACTGCCAAGTGAACAGCACCGCGAAAGGTGGCTCGGTAAGGTGATGTTTAGGGCATACCACCTGGGTCTTCGCAGTTGTTGATGTCATAATTATGCGACGCTGGGCAAAAATTGGATAAATGAAATTGTGATCTTCGTTATACAACAAAGTACGAGTCCCTTTTCCCTTTCCAGATCCCAATGATTGATGCCCCTGGGTAAATGGCCAACTTGAAGTCCACAAAAATGATGGAGTCCCTGAATGAATCATTGATTATATAGAACAGTAAACAAACGGGCCACCCCATGCGATGACGGTTCTTATCGCGCACCCAGTAAAGTTGAAAAGAGCATGCCCCCATGGGGCTTGTTCTGAATCTTCATCTATTTTTATACGTTGTGTATGCGAACAGCGTATGCTCAGGCGAGACTGCACAGAAGCGCAGGCTCGCCTGGGCCTTCGCTGGTCGCCGGCGTTGATAAGTACCAAAGTCACATGTGATGGATCAAACATATTACTCATTACACGTAAAACATATCATAGCTCATAATTAGCATATTCATCTAATTAACACATTTATTAGCCAGTACAGTGAACTCGTTTGGTCACACATCTGCAAATAGGACATTGGCATATTAAAAAAAATGAAAAAAAATGACTTTTTACCCTTCATGTCTTATGGCTTCAAGGGGTGCGCCGAAAAGCCAACGGCGGAACAGCCAACGGCGGAACACTACGACATGCATACATTATTTACATGCATGACTGTTGGATGGAAGGTTTGGAACTCTCTAATCATTAAAAAAAACTATTGATTTATCAATTAATATTGTGAACCATGGGATGACGGTTTAATTCGATCATACCATTGTATAAGTTTATCAGTGAATGTTCCAAACCCTGGCAATAGCGGCTGCCTAAGAATATAACTTCATGGGGCTGCTATTCAGTGCGGCTACATGAAGTTATCTTTGGCATGAATCTTCAACTTATGTAATACTTTTTGTAGCTCCAGCGAGACTGTGTTAGTGCACAGATTCGGTGTTCGCACCAAAATCTCACTGGTTCATTTTATTTAGTAATACAGGCATACCTATTTGACAAGGTAAAATCTTTTCGTCCGAGTAGATTTTTATTGTAATGACCCGTGTCTTATTGTACCAGGTCATTTAAAAGTTAGTCAAAATAAATTCGCCCCAAGAAATAAACAAATTGATAAAACGATAATTTCAACAAACAGATTTAAAGTATAGGGTCAAAATCGTGGTGATTTTATATCGAAAAGACCTTGATCAAAATGCTATGAAGCTAATGCGGATACAATTGGCACCATATTGACAAAATAAAAGATCGTTAAGTATATCCATCAGTTTTAACAACGTTTTGGGTGCTCAAAGAGAACCATCTCCTTGAGAAGGTTCTTTTGAGTGTCCACAGCATATATTTGATTGAAAATAAAAGCAGGGATTTCCAATTACGCACTCTTATATAGGGGCCTGTAATAAGATCGCTACCCAGCTAGCACACGACGTCGGGCCACCAGCGGCCCACCAGTGATACGCCATTGAGATGGCGTATCGCTGGTGGGCCGTTGGTGGCCGATGCTGTGTGCTAGGCGGGACTCTAACTGACACCATCTTGTATAGGCTACCCGCTTGTATATACATGTAGATGTCATGTGTTAGCTGGTTACATTAATTTGGCGTGCTCCGACGATTCCATCGCTACAAACGGTCCTGTCTCGCCGAGCACTAACATTTGCTATAATTTCTTTTGCCTTAATTTACACCATTCTTTTTCAGTATATATATAGTTGTTTTTGCATTCCATTGGACAGATCCTTTTGTTTGTATTGTATACAAATATGTATTACAACCAAAATACATGCATTATCACCATTCAGTCATAATATCTCACATGTTGTCGTGTGTTACATGTATGTACATTGCATTGTCTCGTCTTTATGTACTGTCTATACCTTATCACGACTCGGTGAGACAATGCTATTGTTGGGTAAAAACAATACATTTGGGTAAAAACAATACCTTTTCTGGACCCCAGATAACTCTTATGTAATTTGTGTTGTGCGGGCCTCTGGGTCTACGATGGGGATACGATGCCTGGTCTAGATCTTCTGTGACTGTTTTGAGGATTCTGCAGACTGAGGAGAACAGTAAGCGCACAGCGAGCGGACAGTAAGCGGACAGTAAGCGGACAGTGAGCATAGAATTTAATAGGGACCTAAGGATATCGGAATTTCTCAATGCAAATTTCTTCACGTAAACAATTGCCGTGTGTACTCATTGGAAGCGCCTCACAGAGACGCTTACAAAAAGTTCAACAACAAATGTTTTCGTGAAAATAAGAGAACTCTGATCATTTTCTATCTAAATAAGTATACAAAAAGAGCTATATATGTAATATCTATGTCCCATTCCAAATACTTAGATACTAATCTATATAGTACTGATAGTATTCGAGTTTACTAAACCACTAGTATGAGGATTGATAATATGTTTGATCTGGGAACTGATGACCTATAAAGCATGGACTACCGCGCCAATAATTAACCAGAAAGCAGCCATATCACCGAAGAGTGCAATATTGTCTATAGAAAATATGTTTGAATATTTGTAAAGCAGGTCTTAGTTTAAACTTTTATTTTATTTTCAAATTGTATAACAACACCAAACATGTGTACATATAATACAATACGTTCTCATACAGATCGTTTCAAAATACAAAAAAGGGATTGCTTGCTCCCGAAATAAATTTCCATCTGCTTGACTCGACATATATTAACCATTTACTCCATAATAACGCCCTTTGACGCCTTTGAAATACTATGTATTTGAAAATATGGAAAATCGAGAATCCATTTTCCATAAAAGTTTAAAAAGTATTCAAAACATTACTTATATCTTTTCATAATGAAAACACTGTTAGCGGCCATCTTGGACGCCATCTTGTCTCTAGTGTCATGCCAGACTGGCGTTCATCGGTTTTATAATGTACAATATCCCTGCTTTACAACTATACAAACCGGTACAAAATTGTCAATTCACACATTTGAAAGGAACAAGTTCCATCACCGAAGACATTTAATCGTGGGCACTTGGTGGCGCTATACGACCGTAAATAAGAAGGTACCCAGGTAATTCGGGTGTGTATAAAATCATGTTGGGTAGCAAACCTCCCAGAGACAAACTTTTTTATGGTTTGTGCGAAGCCATTATAATATTTGGTCCAGACAAGTACGCCGAGAAATTCCCAATATAGCCTTCCATTTTGCGTGACGCCATTATTCTGTTATATCAACAAGATTCGTATCATCTTTATCTAGATCTTTCATTGTATTGTCGATACGAAATCGGAGATGATAACTATTTCAGATTGAAAATCTAACAAAATATTTGTAGACCACCGGAATTATCGCCGTAACTCGGACAGTATTACGACAGATAGCTTTGAGCACTCACTTTAAAGTTTTAACTAACCGCTGTCGTCCTCAGAGCTGTCGTCAAATTATGTTGGTACTTATCATATATGCGTGAATAGACTGAAGACATTCTTTTAAAACAGCACCGTACAGCGGGACTATAACTCTTATAGTAACTCAAAGTTGACTTATTCGAGCAGCAAATGCTCTTGCGACCGGCACTGTGTGGATGCGTAAGTTCGACTTATCATGGCTGCTCGCCGATGTGATAATTACCAAAATCTCACTGGTCCGTTGGACGCTGCACTCATGCGTGGCTCCAGATTATCAACGGGGTCAGTTCTGGTTCCCGTGCATGCATGATTCCTCGCCGCCCTAGCGGTGAGTGGTGAGGGGCGATGAGGTTATCTACGAATCGGTTCGACAAGTACCCGTATGATGATCCACAATTATATGCACCGGTTAGAGTGGCAGGAATAGACAAACACGAACTTTTGAGGTATCGCTAAATACAGAAACAGCGCAACCTTCTAACAAAATGCATTTCCTAGTCCAAGCAAAACCTTTATGCATAATTTATTTTCAAAGCTTTGTTTTACATTTTGACGACCCAGAAAATGAGCGAAAGGCAAACGGTGAGGAAGCTTTCTTCGTGAAAGCTTATACTTGTTTTAAGATATAAATACGTCTATTCGACTGGTCATTTCGTGCTTCACGACTTTTTAAGTACATTTTAGATTGGTTCCCCACGTTGATAAAGCTCCACTTCCGCTACGCATGCTGACAAGCTATTAAAGGGAGAGAACCAGTCTAAGTACATTTATGAATATTTTCTTTATGCTTGTAGATACACTATTAACATAGCGTGCTTTAGAATGTAAAAAAAAATGTGTAACACAGATGATGTCATAAAAAGTAGAAAATATGCAACACAGATGAAATCATCATATGGTCGTGAAGCACGAAATGACCAGTTGAATAGGCGTAATAGCATGTATTCTCATTATCGTTTAACACTGAACTCGTGCAACTATGAACTCGTGTATTTTCAAACCACGTCTCGTGCTATATTGTTCGAATGACAAGCACGCTGACCAGTTTCCTATCGTCTGCAGATGACTGAAGACAGATTTTAAAACTATTACTGATAAATTGAAGTTGTATAAATGAGCCTCGACATGAGATTTCCAACATTGTGGTATGTGCGACCAGCAAAGGCTCAGACCAGCCTGCGCATACGCGCAGACTGATCAGAGCCTTTGCTAGTCGCTTGAGTATTCTATGATTGTTAAGCTACTGACTGAACACCATTTGGAGTTTTTAAGCTTAAAAGGAGGCTGCAGAGGCTCGCCTTAGTCTACACTTGTCAAAATACCACATTGTTGTTAATCACATGTGTCACATGTCGTGGCTCAAATAAGTTGTAAAACTGTAGTCGTTATCGGGAATGTCGATAGGTTATCTCAAAGAATTTAACAGACTGATCCAGATCACAACAGATCATGACAGAAGGGTTTGACACTTGATGTAAATACGAGCAGCGAAGGCTCAGACGAACCGAGTCGATCTGGCCAATGGCAGGACGTGGGCACCTCTTTATCTAAAAACACTTTCGATGTGGCTGAAACATTAAATTGTCCAATGTTACGTTAATTCTAAATCCAAAGAAACCTTCTCTTTCGTGACCCCAAATGATAATATGATTATCATGACAGGCGTATTAGCTTAACAATCATGAAAACAGACTAATCAGTCGTAGTAACATTATCACATGAATGTAAGTCAGTGAACAGACGGACGAACAATGAAAATAATAACAATAGAATAGATAAATGATGTGTTAAAGAATAATGCTAAAATTTCAATGTGTCATTGACAGACTATAACCTACAATAATGGCCTCTTTCGGTCTCTATCGTGTTAAGCATAGTAATGCATTTCCATGCATTGCTATAGCTTCATTATATCAACATCGATAAGATGTCATTACACGACGTCATTTTGACATCATATATCTAATTAGTACTCACCATGCAATAAAGACAAAAAAACAAAACATGACCAGCTTTGTTTCCTTTTGTTCTTGTCATTTGGCACGCGTACGGCGTGTCTTGGTTACGCGAAATGTGTGTCATGGTTTTTGTTTTGATCTGTCATTTTGAACACGTAATAAGTGTTATGTTTGTTTTCTTGTCATTTGGAACACGTGCAACGTGTCATGTTTTGTTCTGTTCTTGTCATTTAGAACACGTACGGCGCGGCAAATTTTGTTTTCTTGTCATTTAGAACGCGTACGACCTGTCATGTTTTGTTTTTGTTCTTGTCATTTTGAACGCGTATAACGTGTCATGTTTTGTTTTTGTTCTTGTCGTTTGGAACGCGTACGTATGACGTGTCATGTTTGCTTTTTGTTCCTGTTAATTGGAACGCGTACGTATGACGTGTCATGTTTGCTTTATGTTATTGTCATTTGGAACGCGTACGTACGACGTGTCGTGTTTGCTTTTTGTTCTTGTCACTTGGAACGCGTACAACGTGTCATGTTTTGTTTTTGTTCTTGTCATTCGGAAGGCGTACGTACGATGTGTCATGTTTGCTTTTGTTGTCGTTTGGAACGCGTACGATGTGTCATGTTTGCTTTTGTTGTCGTTTGGAACGCGTACGATGTGTCATGTTTGCTTTTGTTGTCGTTTGGAACGCGTACGATGTGTCATGTTTGCTTTTGTTGTCGTTTGGAACGCGTACGATGTGTCATGTTTGCTTTTGTTGTCGTTTGGAACGCGTACGATGTGTCATGTTTGCTTTTGTTGTCGCTTGGAACGCGTACGATGTGTCATGTTTGCTTTTGTTGTCGTTTGGAACGCGTACGATGTGTCATGTTTGCTTTTGTTGTCGTTTGGAACGCGTACGATGTGTCATGTTTGCTTTTGTTGTCGTTTGGAACGCGTACGACGTGTCATGTTTGCATTTGTGGTCGTTTAGAACGCGTAATTGTGAGACCAAATTATTTCATATTCATGCGATATTTAAAAAAAAAGGACGAGGGTGGGGGTTCGAGCGAACCCCCTCTGGATCCGCCACTGGAAGTTTTAGTGGTATTTCGAAGTTTCCATTAATTGAAGAGCCCTAAAACACCAAAGTATTGAGTACCGCTGACAAAGATCTTTATTCGAACCAATATTGCACATCAAACACTATTTATATTCAGTTAGTCATCTATTTTATAGGACCATAAAGAAATCAATTTCAACGCATAGTTCAACAATGAAAAACAATTCAGAGACGATGACCATACCTTGTGAAAGGTGAATGTCTAGAAGATTCTCCTCAATATTGATACCGAATCTTGGGCTTTGAGTTATGCCTCGACGCAAGAAAACCTGTCTCCGGGGTTCCCGACCAAGTAAGACACAACTAATTTGCTGAGCTACCGAGACTATATACAATACGTGATTGTATGTATAAAGACCGAAATATTGTATGGATAATGTTTGTTTGTTTGATTTGATTCTTTACGTACCATCAACAATCTTTCAGTTAAACAGGGACGGATCTTCCTTGGTTGAACCAGTACTAAGCTATGATAAATGGGTCTTGCTCAAGGACTACAACGCAGCGACGCTGGTGAGGCTCGAACCCGCGGCCCCTCGGTCTCGAGTCAAGCACTCTACCACTGAGCCACTGCGCTCTCTTGTGTGTATAAAGTTGGGATATTATTCTTTCCAGATAGCGAGTAACAAACGCGCTGATCAGACTGCGCGGATTCGTAGACTGGTCTGCGACATTGTTGTTCGCATGCAACAAAATCAGGTTTTCTCGCGTCCTGTGCCAGGTATAAGAGTTTAATCACATAGCCTGCTAGGCTACAAAGACAAGCTAGAATAGTGGAATTTCGCAAGAAGCAAGTCTATCCATTGTATTTTTCTAGAAAGCGTGTACAGTAAACTCTGTCTTAAGCGGCCACCAAAAAAAAAGACAAAACATTGGCTTTCAAGACAGATCATCGCTTAATGCAGGTTAAAAGTATTGCAAAATGCTCTCTTCTGTAATACGTTTGACCTGCATTAAGCTACCGTTTGTCGTTAAGTCGTTTCTTTTGTCTATTTTTGAGTGACCGTTTTAGACAGGTCTACTGTAACAAAGGCGCTGACCAGCATATACGGGTACACTGGCTGGTCTGCGCTCTTGTTTCTTCGAATACAAAACTGCAAAAGAAAACTGTTTCTTGCGACGAGGGCCATATATGTTATATAATTGGCGTCGTTGCCTCAAACAGTCAGATGGGTGTTGACGCAGGCAAGCTTTGCTTATGGTCCGTTGTACGGCTCGTGCGCTTCAATAACAGAAGGACGTCTCACACCGCCCTTCCATCCCAAACTGTAAGACAATAAAGTACAAGTGAACACCAAAAGAGGGGTGGCAGTTGAGCTGCCACCTATTTTAGTGTATTCTAAGCCTGCATTTCTCCAGGGATAAAAGTTAAATCATTTCTACCTGTTATTGTTGTATGTAGTTATAGCCTACTCTGGATCAAAACAATAATCGGACAGAACATAGTTTTTAAAGTCGATGAAAGGGTGCATTGGCGCAGCTTCAATTACGCAGTATACGCACGTGCGTAATAAAAATAGTAACACTCAAGGGAGCTCACATAATGTGGTAAAAGTGATTTGCCATACCTAAAGGAAACACTCTCAAGGGAAAGAATTCGCTCCCCCTGGAAGCAAATTCTTTCATTTAACAGAAGTTCCAATTTTGAAAAGGGACGTAATTGTAGAGAATCATTGCTTAATACAGTAGTCTCCCTTGAATGTGCGTAACTTTTAAGCGTTCTGGCTACGCCATTGGGGTGCACCAAAACCAGTAGAAATGAAAGTCACTACCTTAGCCTCCTATCGTTCGGCAAATGGCTGTAAGTTTGTAATAATACATTTCTTTATAAATGGGCAATTTTAATTGGGGACCCGTTTACGTAACGACATCGTTTCTACAAAACCAGTGGCAGTTTAGCTGCCACAAAATTTGGCGTAAAGTTAAAAACTTCTTTACAGTGTACTACACGCCCCATGAAGATGTAACAGAGATTAACTTGTCATGTACACTTGTAAATATATCCACTCTATAACCCCTTTAACGTCTTATGAAAGGCAAACAGGAATCAAATATTTGATCACATTAGCCTTAGTCATGTTCAAATGTTTGTCTATCCACCTCAGGATATTTGTTCACAACTTACAAGAACATCTATCCTCCTACTACTAATACCTACAAATCCAAAACAAAACAGCCCAGTGTCAACAAAACTGGTTGTGGGCACTGGAAGATGTAAGCGAAGCGCTGAAACTGCAACACGTACTACTGCAGATCCATTGTGACCTCTGGACATTGTCCTGTTTACAAATCGTTCGCTATTTTAATAGCAATCAAGCCGCAAAGCTTCTCAAGTACCTATATTATACATGTAGTAAATCTAACTCTTTTGGGGTAACCGGTCGGAACCATCTTGCCCAGGAAAAGCTTGTGCAAACAAATTAGTCCCAATTCAGACTGCACCTAAAGTCTGATCTGGGACTATATGCGTTTCCTTTCTTCAACACCATAGCATACAATTCTTATTAAGAATGAAAAGGTCCATAACACCAGCTTGAAGATTCCACTTCTGAAACCCAGCACTTGAAATAGTTAATACGGACGCCGCCCGGGACGGGTGCCATCCATTGAATAACATTTAGAAGAAATTATAGTTTAACACAAGAAGCGATCACTTTACGCGTACTCTTAAATTTTTCTCCACCCCCCCCCCCCCCCCCCCAATAAAACCAAAGAAAAAAAACACACATGCACTCACATCAGGCCCACCCCATATAACAGATACAGGCCTCGCGCGAGACAGTCTGCTGGGAAGTCAAACCTAACCCAGAAGATAGGGAGATTGGCTGGATGCTTATCGGTGAACGGTGTTTTCCATAGCACTGTATCAGTACGTTTATACAACCCTTACCAACTTTAGCACGAAATAAATCGTCATGTGCAAGGTCTACACAGATGTAGGCGGTATAAAATAGTTATACCATGTTTGTCCACCTGTACGTAAGATAATCCACTCGCTAAAGCTCGTGGATTATCTCCACGTACAGGCAGACAACCCATGGTATAAATATCAATGACTGTCGAGGCGTGCTCTTGCGTGTTCTGTCACAGGCGCGCGTATATACGCGTACACACACACACACACACACACACACACACACACACACACACACTGACCCAGCAATATTCTGGTTAAACCCAGGAAGATCCGTCCCTATATAACTGAAAGATTGTTGATGGGACGTAAAGAATCAAATCAAACAAAAAAAAACTGACCCAGCGCCACTGTTTTGTCTGGAAAAGTACGAAAAGATGACAAGTTAAATATCAAATTTCCCACAAAAACTCATAAATATTTCATGTGTCGTTTTACGATTAACGAGGAAGATCGATCATTGATGTGTATATTGTATTATAGGTCTAAATGTTAATATCTGTTACGCCCGAGTCAACCTTAATTCAATCTCTAGAGACAGACAGACATCCTCAGAGAGAGAGAGAGAGAGAGAGAGAGAGAGAGAGAGAGAGAGAGAGAGAGAGAGAGACAGACAGACAGACAGACAGACAGACAGACAGACAGGCAGACACAGAGAGAGAGAGAGAGAGAGAGAGAGAGAGAGAGAGAGAGAGAGAGGGAGAGACAGACAGACAGACAGACAGACAGGCAGACACAGAGAGACAGACAGACACAGAGAGAGAGAAGGAGAGAGAGAGAGAGAGAGAGAGAGAGAGAGAGAGAGAGAGAGAGAGAGAGAGAGAGAAAGAGAGAGTATGTGGGGTGGGGGTTTATTGGTGAAGTGTTTCTACATTTTCGCTAAATGACAAAAACAAAATCTTCAAATGGTTATATAGCATGATGAAAACAATATCTGATAGTTCAAAGACTAGAATAGAAAAAGCCTATACTTTTCAGCACTTTAGTTCTTATGGGCACTTGAAATTGCATGTTCAGTTGAGCATATTTTAAAAAAAAACACTTAGGGCCTGATTGTACACTTTTAAATTGAAATTTAATTGAAACCAGCGTTTGAGCATTCGATCTTGTGTTCAAAATCACCAGCATTTCACTGATGCAATGTTCTATTCAAGTTTTCTCATTTATATTGGATGATACATATAGTTCCATCCGACTTGGTTGCAATATGGTGACTCCACCAGTTTCTCCAGATAAAAGCAATATTCGACCTTATATTGATTGCATAAACAAAAAAAATATTTGAATCATTCTAGTAGATACAGAAAAGTGATTTCAATGCTAATAAAGGGTCATAATTTTGTCGTTATTAGACGAGAAAATTATTGTTACAAACTTACAGCCATAATCAATGTGTAAGTTATTGTATGGTTTGTGCGTATGTACGGGAGGGTAATCCACGAGCTTTAGCGAGTGGATTATCTCCCGTACATATGCCTCAACTGAACAATAACTGCCTTATTGCACCAGCATGCATGTGCTCTTTGTGCATTGTGAGATATTTGATGTAGAACATTGAAATATTACTCAAAGGTGCAATAATAAAATAAATCAAATCATTTATTCTGCAGATTTTATTCATAATATGATAAAACAAATACATGTGGTGTATTCAGTGATAAGGCGCATCTTCTGGGGACCACCGCTGTTTGTCCATATCCTTATATGGCGACACGATGCCAGAAATGGGTTAAGTCTTCCATTATCAAACCCATCGATATTCCTTTTTCATTCACGTTTATATAAAAAAGATAGTTTAGCTTAAAGTGGCCGTTCCTTTATTAAAACCGATGGCAAACAACACCAGCAGCATCAGAAGAAGCTTAATACATGTACCGTACCCAACCTGAAAAACGTTTGCAACTCTCTGATGTGATAAAGACCGATATGTCGTGCACTGGTCCAAATCTAATTTTAAAAGCAAAAGTGGTACCATTCACATATATAGAGGATCTTACATGAGTGCTCATGTTTTATTGAATTTATTAAACGAGTCGGGGAAAAAAAAGATAAAATGCGAAGCTTGCCGAGCATTTTATCTCTTTTTCGCAACGAGTTTAATAAATTCAATAATACAAGAGCACGAATGTTAGATTCTATTTATCATATGACAAATGCTTTTTTATCATATGACAAATGCTTTGAAATCTCATTTCTGACGTAGAAACGCCATGATTTTATCATTATGTACTTAACGTTGTTATGGACGTCATAACGTTTCCCGTAAATCCATAAACCACTAGTGGTTTATTGATTTTATTGCATGGCGTTATTTCACTCCCAGACGCGACGTCATATGATAATTCATAATCCGCTAGGTGGCCCGAGTACCAGTCATAACGAGATCATGAGCTCTATATGCCCCTGAAGAGTTTTGTTCTTTTGATGGGGGCATCTGTGGCGACTTCTTTCCAAGTATAAGACCCTCTGTACACGTATACGAATGCCTGTATGTCCTACGTGGTATTCATATACATATATACTTGCATTGCAGTCTCTTAAACTCCCTTTATATCAGTTTCAATCTTAATCAAAATTTATGCTAGTGAAGTCTTGCAGACAATGTCCGACCAACTGCATGTGAAGGCAATTATTGACTAAAACATAAAACTGTTTGATGTCGATAAATAAATGACTTCAGTGTAATGAAAAGGCAACTTATTACGAACAAGTCCAGCGAGGGGCTGAAACCAAGACTTGCATGAGCATCGTGGCTACCGGTATACCGTATGTTTATTGTTTTCAAAATTGGTTGCTAAAATTAATGGCAATTTGAAAAGAGCATTCCTGGCGTAAAGTTGAAGAGGCGCTCGTGTCATAAGGGCGAATATCTCTCCATCTGATATCAGATCAGAATAAAAATACGGCAGGTGATTTTGATAGATTTATCGACTTTATGACATCATGAAGAGGAAGACTCGCAGAGTGAGAAACAACCCAGTCCATTATGAGGTTATACTGAAACGTTTTCATGCTCAACTCAACTTTTTAATGCTCAACTCAACTGTGTATAACATTTCAACTTCTATAAAAGTTAAAAGGTTTAAAAGTAAAGGTTTTGCCTGCTTAAGACACTCGGCTGTTGTATTTATCCTTCTGACAAATGTTAAAATGCCAACAATTGTTGACATTTAAACATTTATAAGTAGAAAAAAGTCCATGCTCAGTTATGAGGAGCATGGGACCGGGATCAATATAGATAAGTATAACATACAACGAGATCAGCTTGTCTTAATACAAGTATACAAATACATTAACATAAAGTTGGAGCCACCGTGGTGTAGTGGATAAATCATCGCCTTGTACCAGGGATCCCGAGTTCGATCCCGGCTCCTCCATATGACCTTTGCTGCTGGTGGGACGTTAAACCACAAACTCACTCACTATCGTGACACGTGTTGCAGTAACTGTTGCAGATATAATGTACGTGATTGATATCAAGTTTATGCGTAAATTACTAGAACTGCAACAGCAGTCCGAGGGAACGGATTTCGGCGCTAAACCTAACGGGAACTGTGGTAGCCTCCATGAAATGATTTCCATCAAGTGCCCAATAGCATATGCTAGTGTGAGTATATAAGAAATAGGCTCACAGAACATCGAATACAGGATTATGCACCTAGTGGACACGGATCACATTGTGCCTGGTTATTGTTGTTTATATCAGTGACATTATCAATCACGATTTCTTTACTAAAGGAAACGTGTAACGCAACCGTCATAAAAAGCAATAATGTTAGAGATATTTTAACGTTTTTGAGCAACGCCTTTAGAAAAAAAGGTCGTGGTGTTTCTATTCAGATAGTGGTTGCTGAACAGTGTGATCTGCAATTTTTTAAGAAAAAAAGTTTCTACACCATTGAATGTCGTGGTCCAGAGTAGAATCTATTATTTATCTCTATCTCTTTTTACTGATATCTGAAGCACTGACAAAACCTAAAGGCGACCTTTAAAATTACACAGCACATATTTTGTAATTTAAATTCTTCTTGTCTTATTAATACCTGTGCTCATGTACTCTGCTGTGTGACACTCATTTGTGAGTTAACAGTGCGTGAAAAAGCTTATAAGGTTTCAACAAAGTTCCCACCATGATGGAGTGGGTTGACCTTACGGCTTAGGAACTATGTTCCAGTGCAATCTATAAATTTGATGAGAGGCACAGATCTACCCTAGACCTAAGATAAGGCCTTTTAGGTCAAATTTTGTTCATATAAGAACACTCAAACATTGCACTCAAAAGCTTATATGGGAAAAATCTGTCTAGTGTAAAACCTATTGCAACAAACTGTGCTGTACACATTGTGCACAAAGTGACCATGATGAATTTTACAATCTAGGTTATGGTCCCAGGACTAAGACCTACTTAAGAATGAAGATACTGAATTTAGTCATGATATAATATCTGCAGGCCAAAAATATGTTTGTCTCAAGTTACATGAACATTTTAAATAGGGATGGTAGGTAGGAAAATATTTTTATTTTGTTAAAAGTTTTTACATGGGGAAGATGGGGAAACAAGATGGCTGACCTGGGAAATACCTTTGAAATCCCCTAAATATGCTTTAAAAAAATAGGCACGGTCTGGTGACCTGAAACGCACATTTTTTTTATTTTAGGCCCCATGAAACTTATATTGTTGGTACTCAATAAGCTTCAATCGGAATGCCATGTCAATTGTTATCGTGGAGAAATAGAAAACAGTCAGCACGCACAAAATGTAACCTACATGTAGTTCCGCAGTTACCATAGATAGGGAATTTAGAAGTTTAAAGAACTCGTTGGTAAATTAACATATTTGAAGAACTCAGAGTCAAAGGTACAAAATAAAAGAGCCTCAACATGTGAAAACAGTCCTTAAGACAGCTGCGAACGCCGGTGTCGACGAGACATTTGTGTAGGACTCTGATTGGGTTTTTGTTATCCAGTAATCTAGAACAGATCCATTTCTATTGTTTACACTGAGCCCAAACCTACCGACTGATAACAGTTTTCCAGTTTATCAGAATATGCAAACTGACAGAACGCAAGCCTCATGTAATAATATGATAACATATATAAGCATTGATCTTTTCTTGACGTGGTTGCATCCTCATTCAGCTAGTCTAAAGTTTCTTTAAAAAAAACTGAATTGTCAGATTCCTTATATATTTTGAGGAATCACATGTCAGTTTAAAAACCGATAACAAACGCTGCATTTTATGCCACATAGCAGTGCCTAATGAAATGTGGTGTTCCAGGGTATACTATCTGTGAATGTTTCCATTTCTATCTTCGTATACTGACTGCGATCAATAGCCAATCAATGGCTGATCATTATCTCAGGTCAGTGGTTGTTTTGATTTAAGCAGTCCAGTTAAAAGAGGGTTTAATTGCACAGTGTGTATGTCGATCAGCTGACGCATTGACTTGATAACTATGCTGCACTTCAAACGTCCTGGCAGAAATGCCGTACCAACGCTAATGCAACGCTTTTAAGACTTCGTTTTGGGGTGATCAAGCCATTTGTACAATAAAACTAAATGGTCAGTTTTGTTTGGTTTTTACTTGTCTTTTCTCATTTTCGACGCCACATCAAACCGACAAAACTATTGTTTGCATTGCAGCTGAGAAGACAAACTATGAATATCAATTTCAAATCTATTCATGTTCCATGACAACTGCATCAGAGGTTTCATTTGGTTCCCATGGAGAGCAAAAATAACCGGAAACATATGAAAGAAACTGGACTGACCCTTGTCAAACACGTTGTGAGAAATAAGTGGTAGCCTACATATCATATAGCATAGACGTAGATTTGTTTCGACTTTCGAATTTCTGCTAGTTTATTAGATACACACACTAGGGTAAAGTCGGGTAAATTCGGACATCAGGTAAATTCGGACACACATTTGCAAACAGTGTAAATCCAGATGAGACAGCTCCTTATGAGCTGTCTCATCAGGATTTTCACTGTTTGCTTAGTTAATTTATTTTTTATTCCAATATTTGAAATATGAAACATACAAGGTCTCTGTCCAAATTATCTGTCTCTCCGAATATACCCTAGCACATGCGACTGTGGTTCTTATCGGCCAGTGATGAATCAGATGAGCCTTTGTGTACATGCAGTGTCGCCAGCCCCTCCGATGTTCACATACGGAAAAGACGAAACTCAAGTACCTGAGAGATAAAGATGAAATATATCACTTGTGCAAATACGTGTCTATTCCTCTACATCAATATCTACGCTGTAATACTAAAAAAGGTGAGTATGACCAGGAAATGCTACATGTTGACATGTACATACTGCAGACCAACCCACGGCATCGTGAGGAAGAGACACAGAGCATCAACAGTTACTGGCACGCCAGAAGGCAATATATTTTGATTGTCAAGTTTGCAAGCGGAAAAAAGTCTGTCCACAAATTAAACATGTTAAATGGGAGCATTTTATACAGTTATAATGCCAGGTGCGTCAATAAGTTCTGCTTAGGACCCGGATAGTTCACAAGAAAATGAAATAAGTCGGACTATTGGTGGATCAGCAATGCCATCTTCACTGGCTTCACCACTGGAGTGCTATAGTAGCACGTCAAATATGACGGTTCACTGTACCCATGATCACGAATAGTACTGTAATGTAGCTATAGTCGGCCGTATGAGGAGGGGATCTGTCTATCTATCTTTTCGTCGCCGGATTAGGATCGCCAGTCTTATGTGTTCAGGGTGCAACCTCTGCGGAGGTGCGCGGTGGCTCAGTGACTCGGGATAGAGGGGTAGCGGGTTCGAGCCTCACCGGAGACACTACCTTGTGTCATTGGGCAAGATACTTTATCATCTGCTCAGAACTGGTTTAGCCCAGGATGACCCGCTCCGACATGGCCGGAAAAATGTTGACTGGGACGTAAAGAATCAAATCTAAAGGCAAGTGTCTCCGGTGAGGCTCGAAAAAGCGATTCCTCGTTCTCCAGTCGAACACTCTTGCCACTGAGCTACTGCTATCCTTGACAGCATCCCTGTAAACAAATTTTATCTTAAAAATCTAAAAAAAAAACCACATATAATACGTTGCACTCCTAATCTGACAGACTGCAAGAGCAGATGATCAGACTTGCAGCGACTAGTACTAACCACAACAGACAAGGTACATGCGTGGATCCAGAAAGATTTTTCAGAGGATGCCGACTTTTTTTTAGTTAATGAGTGGATCCAAATACAGCTATTATCGCGCAATGATCGACCCGCCAGCGAAACGCCATTTAAATGGCGTTTCGCTGGCGTGTCGATGATGGCCCAACATCGAATGCTGGCTTGATTTGTGATTTTAAGGGGATCCGGACCAGTATTGCAAAGTTTGTGATTTTTCAGTGGGGAGCGGGGGGGGGGGGGGGGGGGTCCGGACCCCTGCCCCCCCCCTGGGTCCAAACATGAGGTACATGTAATTGAATCAAATGGGCCAGTACATGAGATCTTGGTACCTGTTGAGTAAAGTCTCCGTTCACAATATCTGCTGTCGGAGGCTTGTGCGCATATGCGATAGGTACCGAAATCTCATGTGCTGGCCTAAAGTGTTTAAAGGCAAATCGTTCCAGTGTTGGATATTATCTGTGTAACTTGTCAAACAAGCGTTCATTCAAGATCAACGTGATCAACGTCGACGTTTGTTCAAGTGTCACCGTTTCGAATTTTCGAATATGGTTCGCACCTGCTCGCTTTGCTCCCCGTTCCCACTTGAGAAGGGTTCAATTTGACAAATACATGTACTGTACATATTACATAACATAAAGTTACGCTTACCTTGTGCTGAGAGATCTCTAATTTGAAGGCACAGAACGAAAAGCACAAATATATCCAAAAATAAATATCCTTTTCTAGTCCGCATTTTAGAAGAAGACATTTTCAAATTATCACAGCTAATTAGAGAAGTAAAATAAATTAAGAAATTAATTGGCCCTCGCCCCGCCCTATATAATCCACAAAATACTAAGTAATCCGAATAAACACCACAAGTACACTCAAATATTACTGAACCGCTTCTTTTTTCCTAATTTACAGGTATAAAAGTCACATGTTGATTACACAATCCATGCTTGTCATTTGCTCGGCGTGCGGTTAAGTAAATCCAAAAAACCAAAGTGGATATTTTTTAATCGAAAAGTATCCGAAAAATGTGTTTTGGAACTGTGCAAATTTTCCGGGCGTGGCCGAAAAAGGTGATCCCGTTCAAATCTCGTATTAAAATTCAGTCGCACCTTTTTGAAATAGAATTGGTCTTAAAAATCGTTGGTTAATCATTCGAATAATACATGAATAGATTCATTATATTACTTGGACCCGCCCAGCGGGGGTGACGCGGTTATTGTTACAGGACGATAAATGAATAATTATACAGGTATTTTTCGTATAAACAGGTATATTTTCTATATCACACCATTTATATGAGAATAACAATTCAAAACAGGAACCAATATTGATCGGTTGTTTTTAAAAAATCAATTGCTTCCCCCGAACCAAATTAAATTGACAATTTGTAAAGCGACTAGCCTACTCCTGTCCAGGTAAATCCTGCGCCCCCTTTCGTTCACAATGGTCCAGTCTTCAGTAACCTTTCGGGGTCACTGCAATATTGTGTGGCTAAATCTCATTCATAAAATTTTTCTATATATGACTACTACGTTTTTGCTACCCGGCTTTTGTGAAACTGTCAATCACCTATCAAAGTTGTAAAACAACTTATAATCGTAACGGTTTAAAGGGACAGTCTCGCCTGAGGCTGACTAACGCCAATATTTGTCACAGGGGCGGGCCTGAGATAATTATGTTGTGTATTTTAAGTACATATTTTTTTAGTCTATTCTCCATTCCAGGAGAAAACGCCAATACGTAATAGTTATTACGTGGGTTGTCCGCCTGTACGTGGAGACATTCCACGAGCTTTAGCGAGTGGATTATCTTACGTACAGGTGGAAAAACATGGTATAACTATTTTACACCACCTTCATCAGTGTAGACCTTGCATATCATGAGATATTTCATGCTAAAGTTGGTAAGGGTGGTATAAAGGGGTTTGATCAGATTGAAACCACAACGGCGTTGTTGGTCGCAAAAATACACATTACGGCGATCATCGTTTTAACGATCAAAAACGTTGTTTTTTGGCAATCGAAAGCGATTCTGAGATATAAATCAGCGTTCGCGATCGGCGCATACCTGGTGTGGAAATTGAAGAAAAAAAGACAAATGAAGTTTTAAAGTATGATCTCTTGCGTCAAATAAGCAAGGATATGCACGTATATTGTTTCAAATCCGGATGCGCGAACCGTGCATCTGACTTCAGTTTGCGTTTATATCTGTACTTTTACATTCATGTTTGCTCAATGAACCCAGAAATGAGTTATTGGATATCACGAATATCTTTATCTATAATTTGTCATTAACAAAACAGTGAAATATTTAATGTCATAAGGCATAGATCAACGGGTGTTTGCATCGAAAATTGAATACGAAAACATATGGGACCAATACACGATATTTCGGTACTTATCGCATCAGTGACATACCGAAGTATGAATGTAGATGAAGATTCATGCCAAAATATAGACAAAGCTTCTCTTGATACGCCAGCATGGGCTGTAGATACATCTTTCGAAGTCATCTGAGTAGGATCCACATTGTTTTTCACTCTGCTAGAAAATACATGTTTATATCTCGAATGCTACAGCATTCGAGATATAAACATGTAATTTCAACCTACAGGTTATTGGGATAAAAAAAAATTGGGAGGAGAGCAGTACATGAAATAGTTAGCATGACAATGGTTAACTAAAATCCAACGAAGTTGCTAAAATAGCTGAAATCGCAGAAATAAGTCCACCGGCTACCGACCAATCTTCTCTTCAGTCGAGGAGACATTACTGCTGGGGAGTTCGTCGTAGATGCTCACCACGTCAGTTTATTTGTCCAATTAGGACGGAGTCTGCTATACCACCCTTACCAACCCAAGCACGAATTATCTCGTAAAATGCGGTTGGTATACGATAGTTATATCATGGTTGTCCGCGTACATATACGTGGAGATTATCCACGAGCCTAATTGTAAAGCTCGTGGATTATCTCCACGTATATGCGGACAAAAACAATACTGTAGCTGTTTCATAGTAATGGCTATATAAGTCAATGTCAAAATAGTTTCAGTCACTGATCACATTATGATGCATTTTTATTTGATTGACAAACAACGAAAATACTGACAGAAATGACAGGGTGATATATAACAGTAAAAATAAGAATTCTGACAATTTGTGCGAAAAACAATGATTTCGAAACATGTTTATTTGTTACATGACGTGGGAAAATGGCGTGATTTTTACCAGACGTGATGGCGTTGATCAGAATTTGAGACGCAGGGGTCTGACTCTCTTTAACCCAAAGTCCTAGTTTCACGCCTACCAATCCAACTCTTTCACTGCAAGTTTTCAAGTTTCAAGTTTCAAGTTTATTATAATTTTCTCAGGTTTACAATAGCAAACAACATGAGATGCATGTACAACAATTTAAATATTTCAGTATGGCGGTAACTTTACAGTTGGACTACTGACAGTGGTTTACTTTTCGTGGATTTAATTTATATACTGACCCACACTTCCAACGCAAAATGTTTCAGTAATGTAATTTTTAATTAATATACGAGGTCTTGACGAAATCATTATACCGGTCAGGGTTTATGGCAGACATTCATCCAATCAGGTAATAACTGACCGATGAAGTTCTACTTCATTTTCATAAATTAGCGCTTTAATTTTTGATGAAATTGAGTTACAATGGATGAAACAATATATGCAATATTAAAGGTTCTGTTTGATTTTGCGTTAGAAGTGTGGTTCAGTATATAATATTCTAAAGGATGTCTGCAACTGTCACCAGTCCAAATGTAGTTGTTGTTTTACATGGTAGTAATACTAGCTCACAGCAGCTTTTATAAATGTCTATCAGTGCTTTGGGAGGGTACAACTGCTTCATTTTTTAAAGCACTGGTTTCTTTTCTCTCGTTTTTTTTCTTTTTGTCGATTTTTTTCCATTAATGAATATTAATACTTTGATGGCGACTAAATTTATTACAATATTTAATCGCCTCAAAATAAGTCGCAAATATTTCGTCCAAATACAGATCTTTATATATATGCCGTTAGCTAGTATCATCAGAGTAGCAATGACGTATCTTGACCTTCATAGATTAAATCTACCAGCTATTTTTATTTAATATTCAAAATCATAATATGATTGAGTTTGGCTTTGTTTTCTAAGATTTTTTCTCTTCCCTGGTGTTTATCGTTCGCTCGGGATATTTTGATTATTGTTTTGACAACGGGGTAAAATAGAACTTTCGTGGTAGGGTATGTTTGTAAAGTTGGTCATATTCAGTTACTTCATTGCTATCTGGTCACATTTTTTTAAACATGAAATTCTAAGAACAAATACAGTCGTACCATTTTCAAATATTTTGGTGGCAGCAAAATGACTCAAATGAATCGAGAAAGGAGCTTAATACTCATTTTCCCCTCAGCTTTGTCCGCCGATAACACTGTCCAATCAGACTAATAAATATGCATGTAGATTTCGTGCATTTCTAGGTTCGGCTTGACCTGGATTTTTGTTTCATTCATTGTTATGTTTTTACGTGGCATAATTGCCTGGATTTTAACTCTGTGATTTGAGGGATATAATCCATAATTCTTTGTTGCGTAAGTGAAATACATGCACATTTGTCTAACGGGAGCTCTTTACCCATTGTGTACGGGAAACCCCAAAACGGGCACTTTTTACAAGCAGTAAGGACCCAGATGAGATGTCGCATAATGTGACATCTTCTCAGGGTCCACACTGTTTGTTAAGATAAACAAAACATATCCAAGAAAAAGTATTACGCGCCATCCCAAGGCGTCTACAAGTTTGTTGTGTCAAATCAGCTGTATACAAAAGGTCAAGTCATTTCGTGCAAATTTGTCATAGACTATACATGCACCGTTTCTGGAACAAAACTCCGGCTCCGGATTTGCTTACCAGAACTGTCTCATCGAGGCGATTCTGATTAGTATTTCAGGAGGGAGTCATTTAATTAGAGGTGATTTGGGGTAGTTTTGCATATTAAAAAGTAGAATTAGGTCATATACATAATGCACTTCACAATAAATATATGTATGTACATCATTTCTCTTCAGTACCGTCTCGTCGGCGATTCTGACGAGAACCAAGATGTGCTTGACTGAATCGTCTCACTACTAGGGTACAGTATTTACAAATATTTTATTTATGAAAATAGTTAAATAATCGGTCCGAGTCTACGGTCGGATCTACTCACCAGAATCATCTCTTTGAGGCGATTTTGGCGGGTTTCCCAAGAGGAACTCGTATGATTATGGTGAATCAGTATTAAGTATCATGTGAATTATATGAAGAAGCCGTAGGGTATTTATATGGATATACATTAGCGTTTGGCATGCCTCTTAATACTGATCCAATAAGTGGACCTCTAACCCTTTTCATTCTAATGGAACATCTCATACATATTAGCACAATAGGTAGCATGGTATGGGACAGTCCATTATGTGATTAATGGGTCACGCATAGAAAGATATGAATAACAGGATATTTATGTCCATATTGACAAACAGTGCAGACCCTGGTGAAATACCATCTTAGACGGCACTTCATCTGGATCCTCACTGTCTGTCAAAGCATTCATTCCTCGGCATACCGAACGAAAAGGGATATTATTGCCATTGTTTGTAGATTGACACTTTATTCAGAATGTCACAACATATAGTCCATTCAAGCATTTTACAAGTTTTCTGACATAGTAGGCTTATCGGATTGGTAAGCCTGCAGATCAGTAAACTGTATCATAGAGAGGGATCAGCCTCCATTCACTGGCCTTTTCGAAACGAAACAAAAGGCATGTGTGAGAAGACTTGTAGTACGTGTACAAACAATCTAAAAAAGGACTATATATTAGAAGTACTGGGCTTGGGGTGGTTTCTGTGGAAGCTGTAGGTACATGAAAATGCAGTGGGTATGTACCGGCCCATTGATAAGCTGAATCTAATTTAGTAAAACAATTGGTCCTTTGTACAAGAAACATGTCATTATGGCTTGTAACCGAGCAAGATCGAAACGATCATGATCAGCCACAGAGGTTAACCGAAACTGTGAAATTTTAAGCCAAATTTGATCATTTGTCTTTACATGGGGCGAACAACCAAAGCACCGGCTGGGTTTGCAGTCTAGCAGAGCAGTCTGTGCCTTTGTCTTTCGCATGCAAAAAGAAGAAAACATACAACAGCGAGTTAAAAAGATCAGCTATTCAGTAAGAGACGTTCGTCATGATATGTTTTATAAAGTGACATAAATCTTTGAGTTGTTTTCGATTATCAGTATTCATGAGATCGTGGTATTTAAGAATATTTGGTCGTTTGTAGTAGTATGGTTTTACTAGTTGTGTGCGATGTTCGTTGAATTTTTTGCATACTAACAAATAATGGTATTCGTCACCAATGTCACTGTTGCAAAATGTGCATTTTCGTTCATGCAAGTTTATTCCTGTCCAGCGGCCAACTTCGACAGGTAGTCTGTGGTTTCTTGTGCGATATGCTAGAAAGCGTTTGGCTAGATTTTCTGGCAATAGTTTGAAATAATGACCACATTCAAAAGTTGTTTTGAAAAGTCGATAGTTATTTCCGCTGCTGGTGGAGACATTTGATAATTGTGACCAGTGTTGTATGTATTGATCTTTCAATTTTTGTTTAAGTGCCAAATTTAACCATTTTAAATTTTCGCATCCTTGGTCGAGCCATATACCAGAAAACCCAAGGGAACAGAGTAGATTTTCGATGTTTCTGATCCAATCAGATTTTATTTGTTTATTCATGTGCATTGCATATGTGGCCATATAAATTTGGGATGATATTTTAAATGTTTCTTTATTCTCAATCAACTTGCACCAGAATGATAACGCTTTGCTTTGAATTTCAACAGTTAAAGGCAGTATTCCCAATTCTCCATAAATCATGTATGTTGGTGTAGATTTTTTTAGGTTAAACAAATATTTTAAAAACTTCAAATGTATTCTTTCGATGACATCGCAATTTCCACATCCCCAAATCTCGCTCCCATAAAGCAATATTGGTTTAACTGTTTTATCAAAGAGGTCAATCTGAATGTCACTTGGAAGACCGAGAGTTCTGCTTTTCTTTAGTAATGCAAATAAAGCTTTGTTGGCTTGCTCGGCTATGTGTTGTTTTGCTGACTTAAAGGAGCCACTTTTTGAAAGATAAACCCCTAGGTATTTATACTCATTAACATTCTCTAAAATTTGTCCTTCCAATTTAAATGTTGTTTTTGTTGTCCTGCTATTGAAAATGAGCACTTTTGTTTTTTGTACATTTACTGTCAGGTGCCATGTTTTGCAATAATTATTGAATGAGTCCAATGTATGTTGTAGGTCAGTTTCAGTTGAGCTGAAGAGTACTGTGTCGTCGGCATAAAGGAGAAGTAGGATTTTAAGATAAACTGATATTTCATGTGAATTTTCATTTATTGTGATTCCATTTACCTGCTGTGTTCTTAGAAAATGGCTTAGGTCGTTTAAGAATATAGAAAATAATATTGGGGACAGATTTTCTCCTTGTCTTACCCCATTTAAACAGAGGAAGTAGGCAGAAGAGACGCCATTTGCAATGATTTTGGATTTAATATCTTTGTAAAGGTTTTTAATGATAGTGAGACATTTTCCGTTTATATGATGTTCACGTAGTTTGCTCCAAAGTCCTGGTCTCCAGACAGTGTCAAAAGCCTGTTTAAAATCCACAAAACAACAGTACACTTTATTTTTATTTGCACGTGCTATGTCTATCAAACTTTTGATTATAAAGATGTTATCTGCAGTACAATAGTTTTTCCGAAAGCCTGCTTGACAGGAGTCGATGATATCATACTTTTCTGTAAAATCTTTTAGTCTGTTATTTAGTATTAGAGTGAAAAGTTTTCCTAAACAGCTAAGAATTGTAATTGGTCTATAATTTTCTGGACAGTTTGGGTCACCTTTATTTTTATATATTGGTTTGATAATGCCTATTGACCAGCTCTCGGGTATTATGCCTGTGTCAAAAACAAGGTTGAACAGTTTGATATAAATAGGAATCATTGTATCTGTCGTAAGTTTCATGTGTTCATTTTTTATATCATCGATGCCAGATGCTTTACCATTTTTAAGTTGCTTGATAGCTGTGCGTATTTCTGTTTCAGTGATTGGGCCATTTATTTCCAAGTTTTCAGAGTTTAAGTCTTGAGTAGATGGTTCTTGGTAAGCTGGTGGTGCCCTGTTTGTGTTTTTGAAAAAATCATATAGTTTGTCTATTGGAGCATTACAGTCTGATTTTGTATTTTCAGAATTTAAAATTTTCCAGTACTCACGTGGGTTTGTTGTTCGTAGTTTCCTAAGTTTATTTATACGTGTTAATTTCGTGTTCTTGATGCATGTATTTATTGTTTTCTTATATGAAATGCTAACAGATTTCAGAAATTGCTTGTTGTGTTCTGTTTTGTATTTATTGTATAATTTTCTTGCATAGTGATATAAATTTCTGGCCCGTTTACAGTCTATGTTGAACCATGATTTCTTGTTTTCATCGGTGTTTTTATGTTCTGGGGACTTTACCCTGCCAAATGAAGACTCTGCACAGTCAATAAAAAGGCTGCCTATGTCATTTACTATAGTATCAATATCATTCTGACAAATTTTCTGTTTTTGTAAAAGCTTGTCAAGACCGATTTGTACTTTTGAGGTATCGTCTAAACTGAAATTTTGTTGAAATATATCTGTTTTGCTATGATCCCACAATTTGATATGTTCAGTTCTTGTGTGTGATTCTGTCCCATTATTTACATTTTGGCCTGTGGGTTGTGTTGATAATATTATGGAAATAGGGCAGTGGGCGTCTGAATATAGATGGCAAAAATCATGAACATTAAATGTATTTATTGCGTCAAACAGTGATGAAGAGGCCAAGAAATAATCAATGGTGCTTTTGTCCTTGCAAGTGAATTTAGGTGCAGTCTGCTTTTCTCCCAGTCTGTTGTTTAGTATGAAAATGTTTGTTGCTTTGCAAAATTCAATCATTTGATTTCCATAACAGTTTGTTGTTTTGTCAGCGTTTTGTCGCTTAAATGGAATGTTATTTTTGATGAAGTTGTTGTAAATTTCCTGGGACTCGTCTGCTAGGGACTCTAAGCCATATTGATCACTAATGCACTCGTCAACAAAACAGAAATCATCTTTTTCTCCTGAGCGGGAGTTAAAATCACCCATTAGTAAAATTTGGTCCGAATTTGGGCAATATCTTATAATTTCCCTTTGAATTTCCATATATGGGTCATCGTTGACATATTTACTACCATATGGTGGTATATAAAGTATGCCGCAATGCATGGCTTTATTTGATTGCAAGATTTCATGTGACAATGTAAACCATAAAATAAGTTTGGACTTTTTGTCTGTATCTACCTTAATATAAGGAACTAAACTATCCCTAACTAGTAATGCTATTCCGCCCGATTTTCTTCTGGCTAGCTGTTCTCTATTGTTGTAATATATCTGGTAACCAGGCACACAAATATTATCCGTTTCGTCAGTTTTACTTTCTTGGATACCCAAAATGTCGAATGTCGATATGAAATTTAAAAACTCAGGTACTTTTATTTTTGATGCGAGTCCGCAAACGTTTACCGACCCAATATTTATATCGAACTGTTTTGGACTATTTTTAGAATTTTGATCATGCCTTTTCAATGGAAAGGTGTGAGAGTCGTTTGTACCTCCCACGTAATCCTATTTATGGGTTTCGCTGCACGAGCTTGACCCAGTTTTAAGTACCTGTATATTTGTGTGACTGGTGTCTGGATTTTTCCCTGTTGCTCCATCGGGAATCAGAATACCAATGGAGTAAACTATCTGTTACCTGTTTTTGAGAGTCAGTGCTATTAGATGATTCCCTCTAATCATACCGTTTTTAAAAGATATTATGTTTGGCAGTTTAAAATGTTTTGTAATGAAGAAATGCGCATTTTGTTCAACTTCAACACAAATTCTAGAGCCAGTCTTTGTTCCAAGGCTTACTATTTAAGGTATGTCGAAGGTAAACGCTAAGGCTATCGAATAGCCTTTCCGTACTAAATGTTCTATTGACAAGAAAAACACACACGATTTTATTGAATTTCAGGTCCATCTCATCCATAGGAAACAGGTCTCTCTTCATAACATAGTATCGACTTTATGGTATGAACAGGGTTCGTACAGGCAAGTATGAGTAAAATTCAAGGACTTTTCAAGGACTTCTAAAAGCCTCTCCAACAGTTTTCAAGGTCTTACATTTAATTAATAATACTGATCTAAGTGTTAAAGTTCTACACCAGAAATGCTAGACTGAGATAATAGAGACATTAGTACTGTAAATTAGTATAAAATTGTCGTGCCTTTATTTGGTGCAGCATATGCTGCACCAAATAAAGACACAACACTTTTCTACTGATTTAGTTCTCTACCAAAGGTGCTAAGTCCTACAGAAACTAGTAGAATTCAAGGATTTTCAAGGCTTTTGAGTGATTTTCCAGTAGTTTTCAAGGCAGATTCAATTTTCAAGGACTTTTCAAGAAATCACTCTAAATTCTAGTACTTTTCAAGCCTGTGCAAACCCTGTATGAAGGAGGTGGATTGGTGGGCGTGTTAGTTGATGTTTTATGTCCCAGTCAACATTTTTCAGGCATGCCAGAACGTTTTCTTGGCGAAACCAGTACCATATAAGCAGCGAGGATAAAACGCACTGCTCAATGCAGGGTTCCCACAGAAATTCAAAAACACAATTTCCTGATTTTTCCATGATTTTCAAAGATCAACAATATAATTTCCATGACTATTTAATGCACAGACTCCAGCCTCCCCTTTTAGCAGCAACTTAACCAAGCAGAGCATAAATGGAACTTTTTTTTAGTGATTTTCGATGTTTTTTCCATGATTTCCAGAGCTTGTGGGAACCCTGTCAATGACAAATACAGTGCCCCTGGTAAGACTCTTACCAGGGACCACTCGATCTCAAGTCGAGCACTCTACACTGTAAAAATATGTGTGTAAGTTAGCACCAAAAGTGGCATATCAAAAAGGATTTATGATGGATAGGCGGGCATAGTAGCTTTGTAAATCTTTAGTAATAGGCACAATCCATCATTGATTGATCAAACTTTGATTCTTTGATAAGCTGTCACAAATAGCAATGATTGTTTTTGTTTGGCCTGATGGTCATATCAGGACATACCAGGTGTTGAACCAGTCATGTTCAAGGACACGCCGCAGTGCTTCCGGTGGGGCTCGAACCAACAACCCAATCATCTCAAGTCGAACACTCTACCACTGAGCTACAGCGCTCATCTCAAAACTTACCAACAGTCATATGCAGCTAAGTTATTCTAACAACTATAGGAAAGCAGTTGAAGCAATATTCTGCGCTTTATCATGAAGAGAAATAAATCTTAGTAAACTTTAATTCTAAATAATCCCTTTATTACCACCCTTCAAAGAATCACAGTGATCGCAACACTCTGTCAAATATCCTCATGATTGGAGTTTTTATCTATAACTCTGTTACCTCTATGGGGTATGATTGAATTTGATATAAACTTGAAGGAAAGGGCAGAAAGGCAAACGAAGGAGGCCTGATAGTGTTTTATACTTCTGACCTACACGTAATTAAGGAGGCTTAAAAATCTAGAATGTGAGCAAAATAAATTAATTTTTATAGAAATAAGGCTCAACAATCAAATTCAGAGAAATGTCCCCCACCACACGATAACGGACTATCACCAAACGAGTCTTAAAAGGGGTAAACAAAATGGCTACATTCGGAAAAACAGAAAAAAGAATAAAGAAGACATATACTCCTAAACACCTTTGTAGTTTCAGAGTTTGAGAAAAACGTTTAAGTTAAAATGTGAATTATATGAATCTGAAAAAGAGCACATACATACCTTCAGTCCATTATTCAAACACCTTTGAAGTTTCAAAGGATCAGTCAAACCCTCTAGGAGGAATTGCGCTCACAAAGTACATACTCCCTGTATACTTTCTAGTATTGGAGTTTGACAAAAGTATAAGTTAAAATGAGAAAAAGTAAAACAAATGATTTCAGCTTTCAAATAAAGTACAATATTATTAGACCACCATTGAAACATTTATACAGTTTAAAAAAACGACCTGCAAAAGATGTGTTGCGCCCCACTATACGATTTTGTTGAATTAGAGTTTGAAAGAAAAATCGTGTCTAAAATGCGAAAAAATAATGAAAATAATTTCAGGTTTCTGAAAATGAATGCATATCTTCAGAGCATCGTTAAAGAACTTAAAGTTTCAAAACTTTTTGCCAAAAGCCGCGGGAAGAGTTGATTCCTGATCTTTGCACCCTTACTTACTTTGCTCTCACATAGTACATACTCTCTTTACTCTTTTATAGTATTAATAGTTTTTAAAAAGTCTAAGTTAAAATGCAACAAAAGTGAAAAAACATAATTTCATATCATTGAAAAAACACATGCATATCTTTAGACCATCATTAAAACGCTGGTAAAGTTTCAAAACGATTGAACAAACACTGAAGAAGTTGTGCCCACAAGGCATGAGCAAGCACTCCCTATACACTTCTGAAGTATTAGAGTTTGAAGAAAGTTTAAGTTAAAATGCGAAAAATAGAAAACAAAAAATGATTTCAGATTTTGGAAAAAAACACACATGCATATCTTCTGACCATCATTTAAACACTTGTAAAGTTTCAAAACCATTGCCCTAAAACTGTAGGAGGAGTTGTGCCCACTTATTACAAACAAGCACTCCCCATGTACATTTGTAGTATTAGAGTTTGAAAGAAGTCTAAGCTAAGAATGCGAAAAGGGTTAAAAATAATTTCAGATTTCTAAAAAACACATGCATATCTTCAGACCATCATTCAAACACTTGTAAAGTTTCAAAACCGTTTGGACACAAACTGTAGTGGGAGTTGTGCTCACAAGTTACCTACAAGCACTCCCCATCTATTCGTACCTTTGTAGTATTAGAGTTTGATTTGAAGTTTATTTCATAACAGTACCTCAAAACATCAGTGAGTTAGTCAACCGTGCCAATAAAAGTTCCAAAGCTGTCCACTTGATCCATCATTAGGAAGGTTAGACCTAGCCAAAAACGAATGCAGATGTTGTCCTCTCCAACCCTATATGATGATACATTGCATTAGTTAGATGGCCTCCATGCGAGCTGAACATTTCTTATACTTCAACAACAGCAGAATCTAGGGCGAAGATTTGGTACCAGTAAAATGCATTTAAGCCCCCCGGTGGCTTAGGCTGCTGTCCGTTCTAAGGCGGTGGTTCTGTTGTTGTTGACTTTTTGTTTATTGTTACTCCCATTGTGGGAGTCTGTAATTGTTCTATGTTTTGTTGTACGTTACTTTATGTCCATTCTAGTATTGCAATCATCTTGATGGGGAAGAGAGAGCTGATTGCTTTGCTTAATTTGTCTTCCTGGTGTCTTGTGATGGTTGAGCGGCTCTTCCTCGCGGTGCCACGGGGTTGTCTGCAGTTTGTGATTGTGGTATTTCCTGATCATACTCACTTACTATTTTTGAAAGAAGTCCAAGTTAAAGATGCGAAAAGGGTGAAAAGAAAATAATGTCAGATATCTGAAAAAAAAAGATGCATATCTTCAGACCATCATTAAACACTTGTAAAGTTTAAACTGTTTGTCAAAAACTGTAGGAGGAGTTGATAGAATCAGTCTTGTTCAAGGACACAACACGCCTCCTATGGGGCTCGAACCAGCAACTATCCATCTCATGTCAAACACTCTACCAATAAGGCACTGCGTAAATCACAAAACTTAACCAACAGTCTGTGCTAACTACAGGAAAGCATACATCTGAGTCAAGTTGAAGCAATATCTTAGCATAATATTTTCTTAAATATTTGTTCTCAATTTATCTAACTTTTGCGTCCCCTCACCCTTCAACTACTGGTTAGTTGTGTGCTTTATCCTAAAGAGGAATATGTCTTAGTAAACTTATTTTCCAAATAAAACACCACCCTTCAAAGAACTAAAGTGATCAATCGATGTTTATTGTTACAATCTGTCAAATATCGTCATGATTTGAGTTTTTATCTGACATATAATTGCATTAGTTATACTGTTTAAACCACTGTTATCTCTATGGGGTATGATTGAATTGGATAGAAGCTTGAAGGGAAGAGGAGGTGGCCGGCCTGATAGTGTTTTATACTTCTGACCTACGCGTAAGGAAAAATCTAGAATGTGTGAATCAATATTGAAAGAAATGAGGCTCAACTAACAAATACAGAGAATTTATGTCCCCCATCCCTTGAAATGAGCTATCGTCAAACGAGTCTTAAAATGAATAAATTAAAATGACTTCATTCTAAGAAAAATAGAAATAACAAGTCACTATCTCCCTATACACTTTTGTAGAATCAGAGTATGAGAAAAAAGTTTAAGTTAAAAATGCGAATTTTATGAAACTGGAAAAACACATACATATCTTCAGACCATTGTTCAAACACCTGTGAAGTTTCAAAGGATCAACCAAACCCTCTAGGTGTAATTGCACTCACAAAGGACATACCCCTGTCCTATACACTATTCTAGTATTAGAGTTTGTGACAAGTCTAAGGTAAAAATGGGAACAAGAATAGTCTAGAACCAAAATTACTTTATCTCTCATATATAGGGTTGGAGAGGACAACATCTGCATTTGTTTTTGGCTAGGCCTAACCTTCCTAATGATGGATCAAGTGAACAGCTTTGGAATTTTTTATTGGCACGGTTGTCTAACTCACTGATGTTTTGAGGTACTGTTATGAAATAAACTTCAAATCCAATAAACAGACTTATACATATGTACTGCATCTTTCAGTCATTTGCTGATTTACTTGTGTTTTCTTTCTGGACTGAATATGATTTTAACAAACACAGGCATAAGTTAAAAACATAAATAGCTATAAAACATACAAAATGTGTTAAAAGTTTGGGTATTTGCCATGTGCATATACCGTACTCACTCTAATACTAGGCATATTTAATGTGATATGAAAGTTAACATAAATCTAAATGATACTGTTTCAACAATCTTTTCTTTGATTCATATCATTAACAACATGCACTAATGATGGCATGCAATATGGAAGTAACATGCATCTAAAACCATTCGTTTCAACAAGTTTACTTAGGACGTTGTTATTTATATTTTAAAACAGTGCATTATACTTGAAAGCAGTTTGATAGTTTTTTCCAAACTGCAAAGCCCAGCATCTGCATGAGCAATGAAGAAAGGCTAACAAATGGCCATTCAATAGATTTAATCTTCAAATCATGACTTTTAATTGAAATCAACAATGTTGTTATTATACACACAAAACTACCTATTAAAATATCATTTGCTTCACATTAGCACGCCTGCCCTATGTGATATACTGTGATTTAACAGCTGTAAAATGACAATTGGCTAAAATTATATAGACAAATTGTAAGTATTCCAATGGTTACTTATATTGGGCTCCTCTCGTTTCACATTTGTTTTTGTTTTGTTATGGCAGATACTTTCTGACAATAATCAAGCTTATGTTATTGAAGCTTTTAACTCTACCTCCAGATATCTAGATGACTTACTTAATATTGATAATCTTTATTTCGAACACATGTTAGGTCAGATATATCCTACTGAACTTCAGTTAAATAAAGCAAATTCCTTTCATACTCAAGCCCCCTGTTTTGACATGGGCTTGTCCATAACAAATGGCATAGTTTCATCTAAAATTTATGATAAACTGGATGATTTTAATTTTGAAATAATTAATTTCCAGTTTCTTGGTGGAGATGTTCCTCGCCCACCTTCATATGGTGTATACATTTCGCAACATTCGTTTTGCCAGAGTATATGTTATATTATTAGTGACTTAAACTACAGAAACCAATTTTTTGACTGCTAAGTTATTAAAACAAGGTTATCTATATTATAAAAATCATATAGCATTCACAAAACTCTGTCACAGGCACTCATAGTTGATTGTTAGATAAATATTGATTTAAAATTGTACGACGGAGGGTCAGGCCTCAGACTCAATGACCGCCCTGGCGTATATCTTTATTCAGTTGGTTGGTACCTGATGCTTGTCTTTGGCTTGGCTCAACGTGGCTTCATTTGAGGCTTAAGTTAACTCGGGCTATCTGTGAGTCGTGAGCCCTTTTCTTTATTTCATCATAGTTTGTTAATTTGATTTGATTCTGTCTGTGTACATTGCTATAGTTAGGAAGCCTTCATGCGAGCTTAATAATGTTTGTGCTTTAACAACAACAGAATCTAGAGAGAAAGTTTGGTAACAGTAAATTGTATTTAAACCCCCAGGTGGCTTCGGCTGCTGTCCCCTCTAAGGGGGTGTTCTGTTCTTGTTGATTCATTGATAATTGTTGCTCTTATAGTTTGTGGGGGCTATATGTTTGGTTCTTCTTTTGTTATTCAGTACTTTATGTCCTTCTAGTTTTGCAATCATCTTGACGGAGAAGACAGAGGTGGTTGCTTGACTTTAATTGTCTTCCTGATGTCATGTGACTGTTAGTGTTCTGTATCTCTTGCTCGTGGTGCCGTAGGTTGGACAACAGTGTGTGATTGAGGTATTTTCTGACCATACTTACTTGCTTTTAGATAAAATGTTATAGTTTTCTTAGCTTTACTCAAAACACAGATTGAGGGTAGACCTTAGAACTGCCTAATTTTGCCTCATTTTAATGCAATTAAATAGGTACCGCCAATCTTTGTTAAAATATGGCAAACTTTAAGTGTACCTACAATCTATGTTTCAGAGAAAAATAAGAAAACATTGTATAGTCCCGTAAACCACAAGTTTACTATGTAAAAGTGAGGTTCAATGAGCGGGTGGTGTCAAAGTGACAATGACATGTTCGAATGCTGACATTTACTTTGTAAAATGAATCCTTCTAATAGTCTATAAGTCTTCATCGTAGTCTTCCTTAATTGCTTACAACTTTGCAGTTTGCCCACCCTTATCTTGATTAGCTCTACAAATGCAAGAAGCAGTGCATCAAATGTTACGATTTCTACGAGAACAGCTGCGAAGAAGCTGCATTTTCTTGCAATTGCAGAAGGAGGATTTATAGTGACTACTGTGGGCTTAGCTGATTTTAACATCGATGTAGGGATGAGTCTGTTGTTTGTAACATGTCAGCCATATTCTGTGTGGTCTGGTATATTTTGCTGGGATAGATGTGCAGACTTGCTGATGATGATTTGTATGAAGGCTCTAAGAACATGTTGCACCTGTGCGTCTAGTGTAGGTGGCAGACAACGCAGATCACCTTTGAAATGATCATACAAATGTGCATGAAGATCATCTGCTGATCCTTCAAAGTCTTCCCTTCCATAGAGAATGGCAAACAGACGGCACACAGCACAAAATATCTTAGTTCAGTGTGATTACTTTCATTTTCAGATTCTCACTGACAAATCTTCCAGAAACATAAGGATTAAACCAAGCACACATCTCTTGGCGTTGTTAAGTGGGTAGCTAACGCTGTCATAACCTGTTGCGATCTATACACTCTTAAGTTCTTAGAGTATGTGTTGTACTTCATACACAGAGCTGATACAATGCTATGAATCGGTATGCAATTAACTTTCTAAACCAACGGCTCTTTTAGAGTATTGGAACACAATAGTTATTGCATTGATTAAGGATATTCTGTGTCTGCTGCTTGAAGAACCACAACATTATAGCCATATGTCTGAACACATTAAGCCGCATGCGCGAGCATTCTGGTATCAGCCTCCAAATGCCCTTTGCATGACAATGTTGGCAACTCTGTACTTCTAGACTTGGTAATCTCAAATGCCTACCGACCCCCAATCAAAACCTTTAGATCAGCTGGCAAGCGAGCATTTTTTTCATCCAGGAAATGCCAATATAGTCCAAGAGATTGGCTTTATTCCTCGAGGACTTCAAGAATAGCATAGGGTTTATATTCTTTCCTGACACTAGATCCAGATTGACCCTGCTTCTCACGTTCTTCTTTTTCAGGCTTACCGATGGTTCAAAGTCATATCTGTCACCAGTGTGCAGTCTTTTGGTTTACAATAGATGGTTTTATCCAATTACATTTCCGGAATTTTATCATATGTAGTACACCCAAACGTCGTATGCTTCTGAATGAAAGTCATAACAGCGATGTTACAGACCACCCTTTGTCCTGTAAGTAGATCTTCCATCTCCAACCAGGCATCTGAATGGCTATCCTTCACTGCAGTATAAAATACTTATATGCAGGCTTTTTACATTCTGTAGCCTTGCAGCAATTCACCATCAGGTTCAAACAGAGATGCAGGATACTTCTTCCACTCAAAACTCAGTGCTTCTACCTTTTTCTTCTTCTGTTAGATATTGCAGAAAAAGATTCTTAGCAACTGAAGATTCATCTTCATATATTCTCTGTATTCCTTTCAATGGAGCATGTGTTCGTTGCTTTTTGTTCTAAAATTTCTTTATGTGACTATTGGGCACTTTTGGAGCGTCTTAACTTCTGAACATCTTTTAAGATTTTCATGCCCTCTTCTTTGGCAGTAATTAGCTCCAGTGTGGATGTTTTCTCCTCAGTGCTTATGGTAAGTAGGCAAATTGAGATATGTGTCTGAAATGGATTTATCATTTTCTCCCATATTTCTCTCCACAGTTTTTATTCTGTCAACTGCTTCATTTTCTTTTTTACAAACAGATGGGGAATATTCGTAGTGCTTCTGTATATCCTCCATATTAACCATTCCTTTTGTTTTTTTACAGAGATAGCAGTGAGCTTGGGGATTACCCACAAATATTTCTCCATGTCTCAGGTTTCTGAGATACCGGTATTCCATGGAAAAGTTCAGTTTTGGCATCATAGTTGTAGAACCGCTCCAGTCCTATATCAGAGTTGTATTCATACAGAAAACAGAACACTCAAAAAGACATATTTGATAAAGTTACACTCTATGAAATATTTTATATTTTTCTATGAACGTGAGTTAAAAATTCAAAATGGCATTTAGGGGCAATCTTAGATAATGTTATTCAGGGACATCAAAATACAAAACTACCTGCAAAATTGGATTCCTGATACCAGAAAATCTCCAACTTGAAGTGATATATTTAACAACATTCTGTGACAATTATTTCAAATGGGTAGTTTTCCAACTTCCAGCAAATTTCACGAGTTGCCCAGATTTGCTTGTCTGGCAACCAAGCTAGATTAGTTCTAGAACACCAGTGAAGTGCAAAGAAACAAAAGAAAAAAATGTACTTGACATATCTAGGGTTAATGCATAGGGCATATAGGACCCCCTAACCAACCCCCCCCCCCACCACACACACACACTTTTATATGTTAAAACGGGGGGTTACAGGTGTATTTGTTATTTTTTTTCTGTTCTTGGAAATAGAGTGTGGCCACTCAGTGAGATGGTTCCAATAAGTGCCTACTATCCATGTTTTAGCAGAAATAAGAAATATGTCACAACTTGTCGTTTGAAAATTGCCGTTTTATAGCCGTAAAAAGCACTATATTTTGCGTAGAGGAAAGTTAATGTAATGATATAGCAACACAATCTTTTTCCTGTAAATATCGATTTGGTTATGCCATGCAACTGTCATGAAGAATTATTGATATTCATTTTTGTCTGTTGAAGCCAGAGATAGCGTTTCTTCGTCAATCCAAAGTTTGAAGGTGCGTGGGTTAATTTAGTGTGGCAAAGTCAAATACACTTGTTGTGCATTTGATTTTTTTTGGCTGATTAATGTATTCAAAATACATTTTTTTGTTTAGAAACATTTAAAATACATAACTATGGCATGTTTTAGATAATTAAACAACACAGTGAGTATATATATAATGTAAGTAAGAAAGAGGGCAAAGATCAAGAATCGATACAATCAAGTACCACACCTGACCAAGGATACCAATGGGAAAGTAACAAACTCACAATTAGACATCACAAGCGAGAGCCAAGAGGTCAGCCATTTCCCAGCAGGTGATCACAAAGCATCAATAAACAGAAGTGCACGAAAGCATAACAAACACAAGACAGAAATACTGAATGATCCACAAAGGAAGTACCGCCTTGGACCGGTCAGTAAAATATTTTACTGGAGGGCTTAAACCGGTTTCATGGTGCCAACCTCACCCTTAGTTCAGATGTGGATCTTCTTTTGTATTGTAAGAGTATTTTCAAATGGTACCCATAAACATGATACAGAAACATGATACGGGTAAACCATCATGTCATTAGAAATTTAAGAGCAGCCCACTTAAACCATCTTTGGAAAGGTTTGAACTACTCAAAATACATTCAAGCCAACTAGAGCAGATGATGTCACCTCCTCCAGATTTCCTTGACCTGGGTTCTAGACTAGAACAAGAAATGATTTTAGATCTCTGAAAAAAAGCACATACATATTTTCAGACCACCATTGAAACACTTGTAAAGTTTAGAAAAACAAAAATAAAGATTGGCAAAAACTTTTAGGAAGTGTTGCAACCACAAGGTACCTACTCTCTATAAACTTTTGTTGAATTAGAGTTTGAAAGTATCTCAGTTAAAATGCAACAAAAGTGGGGAAAATAATCTCAGATTTCTGAAAAAGAACACATGCATAGCTTTAGACCATCATTAAAACGCTTGTAAAGTTTCTAAACATTTGGTCAAAAACGCACCCACGAGGTACCTTCAAGCACTCCCTTTACACTTTTGCAGAATTAGAGTTTGGACAAAGTCTAAGATAAATATGCGAAAAAGGTAAAAAGAAAATAATTTCATATTTCTGAAAAAAAAGCACATGCATATCTTCAGACCCTCATTTAAACACTTGCGAAGTTTCAAAACTAGTGACCAAAACTGTAGGAGGAGTTGCGCACAAAAGGTACTTACAAGCACTCCCCAAACACAGAACCCCACAAGCAATAGGAGCAACAATAAACACAATGAATCAACAACAACAGAACCACCGCCTTAGAACGGACAGCAGTCTAAGCCACTGTGAGGCTTAAATGCATTTTACTTTTCAACCTTGTATATGTTGGACTTGGTAGATGGTTTCCATATGGTTAGCGCATATTCTAGTTGTGGTTGAACAAGGGATTTGTAACATGTTGCTTTGACTTCCTGAGAGCGTGTAAATGGATTTCTTCGAACGAACGCTATTGTGTTGTAAGCCTTCTTTGTAATTGAGTTGACATGAGAATTCCAAGATAGCTTGCTGTCTATGATGTCTCCAAGATTTGGCCTCTGGTATCATCTGCATTTGCTGATCATGTATAGAATATGTGGCATTAATAAAGTGTCTCTTGTTGGTAACATTTCGGGACCTCACATTTGTCCGAGTTGAAAGCCATCCCATTGTCGAAGGCAATCAAGGTCAGTTTGTAGCTTCTTGGCACTTTCATCAGTATTGATAATGCGATATAGCATACTGTCGTCAGTAAATAGGCTAACCTTGGAATCAACTCGCGATAGCAAATCGTTAATATGCACCAAAAAGAGCAATGGTCCCTTGACTGTTCCTTGAGGCACTGGTGCAGCTTGGAAAGAGTGGCCTTCTAGTACAACTTGCTGAGTTCGATCTGCAAGAAGCTCTTGATCGAGGAGTCTTGTCTCAGACACCATAGTAATGTAATTTGGCCGCAAGACGCTGGTGGGGGACCTTGTCAAAGGCTTTACTGAAGTCTAGTAATATGACATCCGGCTGGTGTTTGTTGTTGAAGCCTGAAGCTAAGTCTTGGAGTGTTGTGATCAACTTGGTCTTACAGGAACTCTTCTTCCTAAAGCCACGCTGTCTTTCTGTCAGGATACTGTGATCAGATGACTTTGGACAATGTGTCCTAACACTTTACAGCAGATAGAGGTGAAGGAGACAGTCCTGTAATTAGATGCAGTACTCCTATTAACTTTCTTAAATAATGGCGCAACAAGTACCCCTTTCCAGTCATCAGGTGTCTGGCCTTGATTCAGGGAAGCCTGGAAGATGAATGTCAGTGCTGGTGTTATTGAAGCAGCCATTTCCTTGAGGATTCTAGAAATGATTTTATCTGAGCATGTAGCTGTGTATGGATTCAGATTAAGTAGAAGCTTCAATACTCTCTTTTCTATAACTTGAATTGGAGGTGCAGAAGGAGTGAGACTAGGTCCCAGATGAGGCATGGTGGTCCTGTTTTCCTTGGTGAAAACTGACGAGAGTTGCTTATTCAGTATGTCTGCTTTCTCTCTTGGATCGGAGTATGTTGCACCTTACTTCTTCAGGGGTGAAACACCAGCCCTGTCGCATTTTTGCTTTTTACAAAAGAGTACAGCTCCTTGGAGTTGCCTTAGTCACTTACTAAGTCACTGATCGACGTACTCGTTGTATGTTGAACGGCGTGTTGCCTGTGTATCCTTCTGGATGGAGCGATACCTCTCACAATCTTGAGGAAGTCTTGCTTTCTTGTGTGTCCGCTGTTTCCTCCTGGACAGTCTGCGAATCTTCCGATTGCACTATGGTTGGTTGCATCTTGAGGAAGTCATCATGAGTGGTAATGTTCTCGATGGATTTTGGTTTAAATACAGTCCATAGACTTTTGATTGGGGTGGGCAAATTATAAATGGATACAAAGCTGCTGGAGAAGTAAGTAATGGTGCAAAGATCAGGAATCGATACAATCAAGTACCACACCTGACCCAGGATACCAATGGGAAAGCGACAAACTCACAGAAGACACCACAAACAAGAGCCAAGAGGTCAGCCCTTTCCCAGCAGGTGACCACAAAGCACATATAAACAGACGCGCACAAAACATAGCAAACACAAGACAGAACAAAAACATAAAAGATCCACAAAAGAAGTACCGCCTTGGAACGGTCAGTAAAATATTTTACTGGAGGGCTTAAACCGGTTTAACGTCGCCAACCTCACCCTTAATTCAGATGTGGATCAAGACACATAGATATTTGGTTTGCATGAAAGACCCCTTACTTATCAATGCATCATCTCCTAAAACATATAAATCAAGATATAACAAGGAGATAAAGCAAGGATAAGGACTCAACAGTAAATTAAACTGAATACCGGAGCAAAAGAAATCCAACAGGTAAACCCCGGTGGGCCCGACAAACAGCCAAAGCATCAGGCCCCTACCATCTCATCAATAGATAAGTCTTTAAGTCGGAACCATCATAGAGTCTGAAGTCCGACCCACCGGCGTGCAATTAAAGAGGAAAGCAAAGTTGCCAACCGTGATTGGGTTGACTACCAAGCATGCAGTCTGTTGCAATACATTAATGTTATAGCCAATCTTTTTAAAACTCTTGTAGTGTGTTATGCATAAATCAAACAGAACAAATTATAATATTAAATCCAAATTTACATCTCTTAAACCTAAAATTCAAAGTGAAATTTATTTTTTGTTTAAAAAGGACTCAGCGTGCACGTGCAGCGCATGCTCAAAATGACTAGGGTTTATACACTGGCTGAATTCTTAAGCAAAATATTGTTAAAAAACGAAGGAAAATTGGGGACCTTATATACGATAGTGGTTTGACAAATAAACGATTTGGTGCCAACTTAATTTTTATTAAAATGTATTATGCGACCACTGCTTGCACGACTTACACCTTTACAGTTGGAAAAAGTTTGACTAATAGAGAAATGGTAAGCTTTCAAAAGTGGGATTTTTTTTCGATTTTTCTTTATACTTTTACTATAAATTGTGTCACTACAGGAGCACGAAAAATGCCTTTTGAGTATATGTTTTACTTTATTTGTAAAGAACAGTGCATAAAAATCAATTCGTCGCGCAATAAGTGTGGCTTGTTTAGTTCTGTATTCAAGAAAATTATTCCTAAAAACACTACCCCTACTTTTCAAGAAGTTGGTGGGGTAACTTAACCCCTCACATTTTGTCGATGGCATAAGAACTTCTCATGGTATCGCGTTAATCATCACAAAATTGATTGATTTCTACTCTTGATGTAGTTTTAATTTTTTGTTTGCCACCGTTTTCAATTAAAATGAACTAGAACGTCAACTCATAACTAAACTTACCTCCCTCATGGGAAGATTATAAGAGTTATCTTGCCTTAGTTCTGGTTTACAAAAATGCTTTTGGTTTCAATACAAAGAGTATAAATTGTGCTTAACAAAAATACCAACGTACAGCATTTTTAAACTACTGTCGGTAATATATTTTCAAAATATGTGCATTGTGATATGTGAGTTTTAGTCGAAATAATTAGCGGATTTTTTTGCTTTCTTGATGGTTTTGGTATTGCTGTTCCAGTATTTAGTCATTAGAAACATCGCACTCGGTCATCAATTGTATAATAACTGTACCAGATGTTGGCCAACCAAATGGTGCAAAATTATCTAATTTAATGAATTATTGTTAATGTTCGGAACATATTTCAAAAGGTAAAATGTTATGTTTTCCACTGAAATTAAGTGTTTTCAAGTATACAAACAGTACATGTATTCACAATAATATTCTTCGTGTCTGCAATATAATATCCTCATGAAAATTGTGCCATAACATAGAGGCAGAATAGTTCTTTAAAATTATACCAGACATGATAGGGTTTGTAAATCTGTTTCTGAGATAATGGACCATGCTAAGAACTTTCCAAATGCCCCTCGTGCAAAGGCTTCTCATAAGGCAAATATATTGAATGGCCAATTCCAGTATGTCTTTACAAAACTTGCCCCATTGAAACCGAAACACCTTGCTGAACTGATCCTTTCACGCAAGCTCATTTCACCAATCATGCCCAACATAAATATTACAGTAAATGGAGTATCAAAACAACTCTCAAAGCTGAATCCAGGTAAACCTGCTGGTCCAGACAACCTTACTTCCAGAATACTGAAAGAACTCCATGGTGAGGTAGCACCCATGCTCACTGACGTTCACAACAGTTCATTACGCGAGGGTAAAGTACCGAATGACTGGCGAAATGCCAGTGCCAGTCCAGTTTACAAAAAGGGTGCAAAGACGAAGCCGGAGAACTACCGCCACATATCCCTCATGTGTATCTGTTGTAAGGTCATGGAGCATGTCATAACCTCAAACACCATGGCCTACTTAGACAAATATCAACTTCTTCATTCAAACCAACAGGATTTCCGCAAAAAAAAACTCAGTTGTGAAACCAAGCTTATTTAATTTTTACAGCACATCTCTGACAAACTTAATGAAAGTAGTCAGACTGACATTATTGTGATGGCCTTCAGCAAGGACTTAGATAAGGTGGATCACAAAAGGCTCTTGCTGAAGCTCCATCGTTTTGACATAAATAATGATTTTATCACCTGGATTAGATCCTTTCTTTCAACAGAACCCAACGAGTTGTGCTTGAAGGCGAGGAGTCTGACATCTGCCATGGCATGCCTGTTGTGCCACAGGGTTCTGTGTTGGGACTCTGTCTGTTTCTCTTTTGTATATAAATAATATGCCGGACATGATAGAGAGTAATATCAGGCTCTTCACCGACGACCTCATGATTTATTTTACAGTTTCAAACCAGACAGATTGTCAGGCCCTTCAGTCAGATCTTTCAAAATTTGAAACCTGGTAGAGTGAGTGGTTGATGGCGTTTAACCCCAACAAGTGCGAGGTGATCAGAATCACAAACAAGAAAAAACAACAACCCTGTTCAACTACACCCTCCATGGGGTTGGCCTAAAAAACTGATTCTGCTAAATACTTGGGGGTCAATATCTCGCGTGACTTGTCATGGGCGAAGCACATCAACCAAATCACAATGAAAACCAAAACTCATTAAAATTCATTAAAGGGGACGGCAACCCTGATAATGACTATGCTATATATGAAAGATCTTAATAAACCATGCATTTTGATACCAGTTTCATCTAAATCGGTTGAAAAACGTAGTAGTTGTGGGCATTTGAATATTTGCAAATGGACTGTAATGGAAGCGGCCATATTGTAGGCTTAGTGACGTCACACAGCCTGATTAAATATACATAATCAAAATAAAAGACAAACCAATGAATTACTTGCAATCATTTTACTAAAACATTTTCCTTATGTATAAAGCTGCATATCTGCTGAACACAGATTCAGTGATAGTATTGATAACTAAAAACTAAGCAGTTAAAAAAAATCTGAAAACTTATTAAATATTCAAAATGGCGGCTAAATGTTGGCCATATTGAATTCTTTAAATGCCCATAACTTCCCCATTTTCAACTGATTTTGATGATACTTGTATCAAAATTCATGGTATATGGAGCTCTTTCTGATAAAACATACTTATCATTAGGGTTGTTGTCCCCTTTAAGGCAACATCCAAACCAATAACCCGAATTAAAGAGTCAGCACACAAGACATATGTCCGCCGTCCCTTAGTTGAATATGCGGCCTCTTTATGGGACCCCTGGCAGAAAAATACATAAACAAGATCGAATGATCCAACACAGGGCCATAAGATACATATTCGATGATTATAGCTTCACTAGTAGTGTAATTAATGTGCCACTAAGCTTAACCTTCCAACACTTGAGAAACGCAGACAAATTTCATCTCTTTTACAAAATCAAGCATCACTAAGCTAGTATCTGTATTTCATTTCCAGGCAATAATCAGCCACCCATGATGATTGACTAGTGCTGGTTGGTTGGTTGTAGCTAAGACCCAATATTGGCTGTAGTAATCTCTCGGTATTGTGCTGGCGGCTCGCGGGGGGAGGGGGTAACTTGGGGTAATTTTGGTACGGGTGTGCGAGCCAGTTTTTTGAAAACTATCTGAATCTGCCAGGTACTCCAAACACCTCTAGTGAGTATTACATGGAGTGCGCAGCGCGCAAATGACGGTTTCGAAAAAAAAAGTCCAAAACAATTTGTCACAAGTTTTTAGAATTTTGTTATTGTCTGGTTTTTGAGCTGTGAAATCAACATGCTTGTGTCGAAGATCAAGGGGAAGGCATCATGAATGGTGATTGTATAATGGATAATGAAAATGTTTAATGAGGTTGAAATTGATGAATATGAGGATGATGAGTTTTTGTCAGTTTTTTAAAGAGTTTTGAGGAGCCCTGCTCGGAATGATCCGAGGTCAGGACTATTACAAAGGTCAGGTGGGAGATTGTTCCAAAGTTTAGCAGTTCTGGGAAAAAATGAGTATATATGTATGTTTATCCTAGATCGAGGAAATGTATATCTGGATCTCATGGATGGCTGAATATTGCCTGGAAATGGAATGTTAACTGAATGATGCTTGATTTTATAAAACATATTGAGAGATGAAATTTGTCTACGTTTCTCAAGTGTTGGAAGGTTAAGCTTAGTTAACATATTACTTACACTACTAGTGAAGCTATAATCATTGAGCATGTATCTTATGGCCCTGTGTTGGATCATTTCGATTTTGCTTATGTATTTTTTCTGCCAAGGGTCCCATACAGAGGCCGCATATTCAACTATATGTCTTGTATGCTGACTCTTTTAGTTTAGGGTTATTGGTCTGGATGTTGCGTTTAATGAATTTTAATGAGTTATTGGTTTTCATTGTGATTTGGTTGATGTGCTTCGCCCACGACAAATCACGTGAGATATTGACCCCCAAGTATTTAGCAGAATCAGTTTCTTTTAGGCCAACCCCATGGAGGGTGTAATTGAACAGGGTTGGTTTTTTCTTGTTTGTGATTCTGATCACCTCACACTTGTCAGGGTTAAACGCCATCAACCATTCACTCTCCCAGGTTTCAAGTTTTGAAAGATCTGACTGAAGGGCCTGACAATCTGCCTGGTTTGAAACGGTAAGATACATTATGGTGTCGTCGGCGAAGAGCCTGATATTACTCTCTATCATGTCCGGCATATCATTTATATACAAAAGAAACAGACAGGGTCCCAACACAGAACCCTGTGGCACACCAGACATGACAGGAAAGGTGTCAGACTCCTCGCCTTCAAGCACAACTCGTTGGGTTCTGTTTGAAAGAAAGGAACCAATCCAGGTGATAACATCATTATTTATGTCAAAACGATGAAACTTCAGCAAGAGCCTTTTGTGATCCACCTTATCTAAGTCCTTGCTGAAGTCCATTACAATAATGTCAGTCTGACCACTTTCATTTAGCGTGCCAGAGATGTCCTGTACAAATTGAATTAGCTGGGTTTCACAACTGAGTTTTTTGCGGAAACCATATTGGTTTGAACGAAAGAGTTGATGTTTGTCTAGGTAAGCCATGATGTTTGAGGTTATGACATGCTAACAGATACACGTGAGGGATATGTGGCGGTAGTTCTCCGCCTTCGTTTTTGCACCCTTTCTGTAAACTGGACTAACACTGGCGTTTCGCCAGTCATCCGGAACTTTGCCCTCGCGTAATGAACTGTTGTAAATGTCAGTGAGCATGGATGCTACCTCACTGTGGAGTTATTTCAGTATTCTGGAAGTAAGGTTGTCTGGACCAGCAGCTTTACCTGGGTTCAGCTTTGAGAGTGGTTTTGATACTCCATTTACTGTAATATTTATGTTGGGCATGGTTGGGGATATGAGCTTGCGTGGAAGAATCAGTTCAGCAATGTGTTTCAGTTTTAATGGGACAAGTTTTGTAAAGACAGACTGGAATTGGCCATTCAAGATATTTGCCTTATCAGAAACCTTTGTATATGTTACACCATTTGATTTCAAAGAGGTGATTTTTTACTATCTGATTTCTGCTGTTTTATAAGTGTCCAAAAACGTTTGTTGGGCCTGGCCGGTTATTCTGCATTTTCGGGTTGGTCAATTATAATTGAGTGTATGTATTGGTTATACGCTTGACGAATTTCACTTTGAATTTTATGTTTAAGAGATGTAAACTTAGATTTAATATTATAGTTTGTTCTGTCTGATTTATATCTTGCGTAAAGTTTATCACGCTTTCGCATAAGGCGTTTGATGGAATTATTAATCCAAGGATGACCGTCTTTTGGTCTGCACAGTTTAGTGGGGATAAATTTATCAGACAATTTGTTGAGTGTGGATTTGAACAGATTCCATTTACTGTTGGTATTCATGTTTTCTGAAAGTTTGAAAAATTCTGTCTGGTATTCAGCCATATCCGTTCTGAAACCATCCCAGTCTATTTTCTTGTAAAGCTTGATGGGCCTTTGCTTTTGCTTGTTCCTACCTAGTTTTATTTTAAGTTTGCGATGTACTATGTCATGATCCCCTTGTTTTTGTGCTTTGTACTAGGTTTGGTAGCCTGGGTTCCAGTCTGATCATTTTTTTCTTCTATTTTTTATTTTTCCGTTCCTTGGTCAAAAATGACAGCCTGGGGAACTTTGAATTCAATCGACAGCGCTACCTGGATTTTTCCTCAAATTTTGAGGGGTAAAGCCAAGAACGACAACGCTATCGGATAACTCTATTGTGCTATAAATAGTAACAGGAATCCCAGTGAAAAGATAGATAGAAAGGCAAACATTACCACAGATATGCCTTCCTCTGTCCTATCATCGAATGCACTTTGTGGACGATAGTTGGCTTCGCGATTTAAATTGAAACAGCTTTTTTCCGACTTTGGTGTATTTGTTAAGTGGTTAGTGTTTTGCCTTTGCGAGACATGCATTTAATACACAAGGTCGAGATACACACCCGAGAAAAACGTCATCTCCCTTGAATTTTCGCAATATTTTTGACACTTCAGTTTCATCTCTGTGTTTGAAAATTATAATCCTTTGTTTTGGATCAATCGGTCTCGAACCAAGTAAAAAAAAAATCACGTTTCACGTGGAGTTTCCATGATCAGCTGATTGATAGATGGCATCCTCATTATCGGATCGGTGTCTCGTTATCATCTTTATTACGTCACACTAAAGCAATATAGGCTATAATTAGATTAATCGGCTTATTGGATTATCAAAGGAAAATACCACGGATGTCCCCAGGCGTCAATATTAATCGAAATCAATAACGGACAATCCATACCTTTGATGTGGTATATTTTTATTCTCTAATTTTTTTAGAATATTAGCATTAGAAAATATTGCCAAAATATTGACGACTAGTCCCAGGCTATAGGTTTGGGTGATTTGTTAAGAAGAGATCAAGGGTGTTGTTGTCCCTGGTGGGTTCTTTGACCATCTGCTCCAAAGCAAAATCATGTACAATATCAAAGGAATGTTCGTATATTGGTTTGTGATTGTAACTGTCTTTAATTTGAGTCTTATCCCAGTCAATTTGTGGTAGATTAAAGTCCCCAAGAGCCCATATTATGCTAGAACTAGGTATTTTGGAGAGGGAGGACCTTAAGCCTTCTAGACTATCTTCATCATTCTCTTTCGGTTTGTAATAAGAGCAGATATATACATTTTTAAGGCCGGGTATGTCAACTTTTGCCCAAATAACTTCAGCTGAACTATCAAGTTCTGGCTGGCTTGTAGGATTTAGTGAATGTTTGATGGGCAGGAAGACTCCTCCACCCTTTTCTCTTTCCTATCTTTACGGAATATTGAATATTCTTCTGTGTCAAGATTTCGCTGTTGTAATGGTTGTCATTTAACCATGATTCAGTTCCAACAATAATGTCAGGTTTGGTCTGAACTACCCCATTCATATACTTGGTCTTCGAAAAAAAAACACCTATACATATACTTGATTGAACAAAATGTTTACATACTCATATACTGTTCTTTGGTTTTTATATGCCCTCTTTGTTGTCTTATTTACAAATGAGTTAATTAGTGGCACTGTCAAGATTTCCAAACAGAAAAAGATGGTTATCTCATCGTACTACAGACCACCCAACCAATCTGATGAGTCATACCTAAACAAGGCCTACGATGAGATCTCAACACTTCGCAAAGCCAGTAAGAAGTCTGTTTTCATACTAGGCGGAGATTTCAATGTGCCTGATGTATCATGGAAGGACAACTCCATCACCAGCAGCAAGCACTACCCCAAGAGAGTTAGTCAAACATTCCTAGACATAGCATCCGACCTGGGTTTTGAGCAAATGGTCCAATTTCCGACACGCGGCGAGAACACAATTGACCTAATTTTCACTTCTCATCCAAGTTATCAAGAGAGATGCAAATCCTTACCACCTATTTCTGAGAGGAGTGACCACGACATTGTACTCTTCGACACAGCCCACCAACCAGTCAGATCGAGACCGAAAAGACGAACAATCTACCTATGGAAGAAGGCTGATACAGAAGGAATCAAGGCAGCATTCACCAAATACAGTGTGAAGTTTTTTAGTTCCTCCTTCACCTCAGTCGATAACATTTGGCAAGAGATCAAAGGAATCATCAACCAGGTGATCAGCGACCATGTACCTACTAAACGAACAGCAGCCAGGCACACGCACCCATGGGTAGACACTCAGCTCCGTCGTGCCACGAGACGAAAATACAGGGCCTACAAGAAGGCGAAGCACACCAAGAGTCCAGCCGACTGGGAAAGATATAGAAGGATTAAGTACCAGAACCAGAGAGATCTCAGGACAGCTCACAAACGGTACATGGAAGATGTAGTCAGCAAAGACCTAAAAGATAAACCCAAGATGTTCTGGTCCTACATCAAGAGCAGAAGACAAGAATCCACAGGTGTTGCCCCTCTGAAAAACAAAGACGGATTCATCCACAGTGATAGCAGCTCCAAGGTCGAGATCCTAAATGACCAGTTTGTATCAGCATACACTAGAGAAGACAAGACCAACATGCCTTCCAAGGGACCCAGCCCACACCTGACGATGGAGAAAATCAATGTGCAGTCAAAGGGAGTACATAAACTTCTCTCCGATCTCAAGACCCACAAGGCAACAGGGCCTGATAGTATCCCTTCCTATGTCCTGAAGTCAGCTGTTGATCAACTTGCACCGATACTGACCAGATTGTACCAATACTCACTTGATTTTGGTGAAATACCCCCGGACTGGAAAAATGCCTTTGTAGTACCAATCTTCAAGAAAGGAGAGAAGCATGTACCCTCAAACTACCGTCAAGTCTCACTTACCTCAATAGCCTGTAAAGTCCTTGAACACATTGTTCACAGTTCAGTAATGCGACATTTCGACAAGAACCAGATCCTTACCGACAAACAACATGGGTTTAGAGCCAGACGGTCTTGCGAAACTCAGCTCATCTCAACTATACAGGAGATTGCCCACAACATGACGCGGAAGGGTCAGACTGATGTCATCCTTCTTGACTTTGCCAAGGCATTCAATAAAGTGCCTCATCATCGCCTACTACACAAGCTTAACTACTATGGTGTTCGAGAATCCACTCTATGCTGGATCGAATCATTCTTGAGCCAAAGGAAGCAATCTGTCTTGTTGGATGGTACCCAATCTACAGAAGCAGATGTATTGTCTGGGGTGCCGCAAGGCACTGTCCTCGGGCCTCTACTTTTCCTGGCCTTTATTAATGACCTGCCAGAGTCCACTAGCCACTCAGATGCCAGACTGTTTGCTGACGACTGCCTACTCTATAGACATGTCACGTCAAGTCAAGACCAAGCCCTCCTCCAGGAAGATTTATCAGCGCTTGAGAGATGGGAAGAAACCTGGCAAATGAAATTCCACCCCGACAAATGCACAGTCATCAGAATCAGCACCAACAAGAAACAGATCTTGAAGACCAACTACCATATTCATGGCCATACATTGGAGGTAGTAGACAGCAGCAAGTACTTGGGTGTCACTATCAGCGAGGACCTCACCTGTAAGAAACACATTGACAACACAGTTAACAAGGCCAACAAAACTCTCGGCTTCATCCGACGCAACCTAGGTGACTGTACAGCTCCAGTGAAGGCAGCCGCTTATTCAACAGTAGTGAGACCTGTGCTCGAATACTCCTCCACAGTTTGGGACCCTCATCAAACCAGCGACATCCACAACCTGGAACAAGTGCAGCGCAGGGCTGCCCGCTTCGTCCACCGAAATTATACAGAACGAACCCCAGGATGTGTCACCAACATGGTCCAGAGTCTTGGGTGGGAGTCTCTACAGCATAGACGGTACACAGACAGACTCTCTATGTTATTCCGGATCCAGCATGGTTTGGTTGACGTCACTACTGACTACATTCAACCCAACGACACCCGTACGAGAGGTTACCAACGCCTGCGGCAGCTACAAGCTACTAAAGACGTCTACAAGTACTCTTTTTACCCCCGTACTATCAGTGACTGGAATCGACTGCCTACCACTGTTACCGATGTCCAGACCCTCCAGGAATTTAGGGAAGGCCTCTCAAGTTTGCCTCCCCAGCTCCTGCGACCCTACTAGATTGAGCCACCTGTATATAGTTTTGACCGGGGATCTGGGGTATTTTACCTGTTTTATCGGGCATCGCAGTTTTTACACAGGGTAACCTACAATCTGAGAAGATAACTACCCTTACAGTGGAAGAAGAAGAAGAAGAAGAAGAAGATTACAATTTTGGTTTCTGAGATGAATATCTGAGCAAAAGTATGAGTATTTTCAAACAGGGATGTCAGAAAACGGGACCATTCATATATCAATGATGGAAAACCGGGTCAGTCATTTACTTTTTCTTATAAAAAGGGGGCTTATGGTATACCTGGCAGCGCTGAAAAATGGGGCTATTCGGCACGCACATCCGTACTATGTCGTATATAGGTAGTAACCCCGCCCGGGTCCGTGTATTCACCGGATCGGGCCTAATCACCGGATCTGACCGAATCGGACCGGATCGGGCCCGAAATTGGCCTATTCCTTTGCTTAACTGATTGTTTTTTCTTTACAAGAATGATGTGCATAAACGATTATGTATTTAGTGCAATTTGTATGCACTTGAATATATTAATATTGATATAAACGGCAAAAAAACATACTCAACGGACCCTTTTTGCAATGGTCAGCTATCAATTCACACCTGTTGTGTTTTACATAAAATGACATGCACAGGTCTATCCTTTGTTCAGTATAAAGAAACCAATTTTCCTCAAATTAAAACAAGCTATTTTGGTACAGACGTCATTAATTTGATCCTAAAAATACTTTACAACATAAGATAATTATATCATAGCGTTATTTGGCCATTTTTTGGGCCCGATCCGGTCAGATAGTAGCTATCGTCTCCGACCTTGATGATCCAGACATCATTATTATGATCATATACATACTTTATAAACATAATAATAATAAAAAAATGTTTTAAAAACGAGCTAACTAGCCAATTTCGGGCCCGATCCGGTCCGATTCGGTCAGATCCGGTGATTAGGTCCGATTCGGTGAATACACGGACCGACCCCGCCCCGCGTCTGACTTGGGGACGTTTTGACAAAAAAAAATAATCCTGGGGAGTTTGTCGCGAGGACGTCCGCCTGTTTCCGTTTATTTCCGCCAATGTTGCCAAGCGATGTAAACTGTCATGGCGGAGTGAAAAGTCTTTTCGACGCCGTTTTACAAGTTTAAAGTCGCAAAATGCTCAAAAATCTGGACTTAATCTAGCTAAATAAATCCATATTTATAGAGTGTAAGTATCGACGGTTTATTAGGCAAGAGTAATATTTTGTTTTGTGCTGTAAAATGACAAATGAATATTTTGGGAAGTGTTCCAAAAAAAAGAAGAAAAAAATGAGGTTTTTCAAAGCACAACAGTTTAAATCAAAACGAGGGCAAGTGATAAGTCCTGTTCTTTATCATGGATGCTTTTAGTTAAAGTTTTTAAATAGAACTCGATTGGGTTTGTGTAAGGAAGTTTATATTCCAACATATTAGAAAAGCTCCATGTAACTCTGCCTCTGACGAATAAGGGGCACCTGTTATGTAAATTTCAAAGCTTAAGATATCCTTCAGTGACCAAACTGCGCCTGTTATGTTTTATCCATGAAGTTGGCTATGAAATAAGTGAAGCATGACAAATTATATATGTTGTTGTTGTCAGCCTTTTTCACGCTACACAATAATCATGCATTGTTGTTTTTCTGTCTCTCACGCTGTCTACACATAAACTTGTGACGTCACACGGAAGTTTTGGGGACTCTTAGCACTCTACTTTTGATCACCTTCATCATGTGGAAAATGACGATTCATCATAATCATAATCAGATTTTTGATTAACGTGCAGTTGCAGGGGCATCATCCACATCAGTGGGCCCCTTTCTAGGTAACTGGCTAGCTGCACGCATAGCAGATCTCACACCTGATCTCCAGGTGCTCCTTTCTTGAGGGTCAACTGTTGTGAGCCTCCACTCACGGCAGTCCCCCTCCGTCAGATTCTTCCATGTTAGCTTGGGCCTCCCTGCCGCCCTCCTGCCATCAATCTGTATATCACATGCTGTTCTAACTGCACCACTAGAATGCTCCACATGCCTAAACCAGTGAAGCCTTCTCTCCCTAAAAATGAGGTCCTCAAGCTTTGCCAGTAATTCGCTTGAGCTTACCGTGGCTACATCATTGCCGTGGGACTTGGGGGTACCGTGGGGGGTTGGTCGGGTCAAAATTTTTTTTTTTTTAAATTCAACCAGAGTTGGTGCTTGAGTTGTTTACATGAATGGCACATGCAAGTTGATGCAACAACACAATTTTTTGGGTCCCTGCCCCCCTGAGGCCTTGGGGAGGGGCCAAAAGGTCAAATATCATTTAATCTCAATTACCAAGTCGATTTCAAAGATTTTTAAAGTAAACTTTGTGTGTCTCCTCACAAATGAAAGATATAAAACATATCAGACAGGATTTTCATTTGACCGCCTGTGTTATGCCCCAGGGGTGGGACTTGGGGGTACTTTGGGGGTTGGGTGGGTCAATTTTTTTTTCTGAAATTCATCCAGAGTTGGTGTGTTAGTTACTTACATGAATGGCACATGCAACAGCACACTTTTTTGGGTCCCCCACCCCCTGGGGCCTTGGGGAGGGGCCAAAGGTCAAATATCATTAAATCTCAATTACTAAGTCAATTTCAAATATTTTTAAACCAAACTTTGTGTGTCTTCTCACAAATGAAAGATGTAAAACATATTAGACAGGATTTTCATTGGGTTCCCTGGGTCATGCCCAAGGGTATGGGACTTGGGGGTGCTGGGGGGGGGGGGGGGTCTAAAATTTTAATTTTCTGAACATGGTCATGTGGCATATAAAATTAAAGGGGATGAACAGTAGCCCAGGATACACTGAAAGATTCACCCTACAATCAAACTGGTGACCTTGGGATGGGGTCAAAGGGACAATTACCATTAGATTTCTTCGAGAGCATGGGGATTTGCGATGGCGCGCCATCGAATGTGTTCTAGTTTGATCATACTTTTAAAAGTAATGCATGTCTGGCTTCCCATAAAACTGGGTTTTTGAGAAGTGCATGATTATTGATGACGAAGACAACAAGTCGCCATTTTTGTCTGGGATTTTCAAGGCCGGTGGGAGCACGGGAAAAGAGGTTTTCTAAACTTATCATTAGTTATGTGGCGAGGATTAACATGAATAAAGGTGAGAACATGCCAGCATTTTTTGTTTGATGTGGTTGAATATATCAAATATGCCGACAAGCGATATATGCGTGATTATTGCTAACACTAGGATATTGCTCTTACTTTGGGTTAAGGTCAAATTGATTATTTATTATTATCTCACGACGTCGCATCTGGGAGTGATATAACAGCATGCAATAAAATTGATAAACCACAAGTTGTTTACAGATTTTAGAATCGTTATGTAATGATGTCCATAATAATATGCACGAATGAATATAGGGCAAAATCTTAATGTTTTTGACACCAAAACGTGATTAAAAGTAGTTTTAGGGTCATATGATAAATACAATCTAACATTTGAGCTCCTGTATTATTGAATTTATTTAAACTTGTTGCTAAAAAGTGATAAAATGCTCTGCAAGCCTCACATTTTATCTCTTCTCTCCAACTCATTTAATAAATTCAATAAAACATGAGCACTCATGTAAGATCCTCTGTATCTTTTTCAGATTAAACTGAAAAGACAGAATAGATCAGAAGGTGAAGCAAAAACAATATGGCTTACAGACAGCCTGTTCATCAAAGCCTTAATGGGCAGATGAATGGTGCTATGATGAACAACGGAATGGAGGTGAACGGTCGGCAGACAAGTGCCTCTATGGACTCACAGATGAATGCTGGACCAGGTGGACCCCTGGGTGGTCTACGTGCTGTCGATCCAGAGCATTTGAAGGCCAGGCTGTATTCGTATGCACCCCAGCAGGCCCCTGTGAATCCAAGAGTGCTCAAGTTTAACAGAATCACACAGGCTCAAGTGAGGAAATTGAATATCCCAGTGGCTCCTAAATTGGAACCTGTTGTAAGTATGCCTTACATTGTAAGTACATAGGTTTAGATAAACAAAAAATTTCAGGGTAAAATTGTAAATATTTTCTTACTCATTATTTTTAGCATGTGTTTAGGGTGCTCAAAAGAACCGTCTCATTGAGACGGTTCTTTTGAGTACCCACAACATATGTTTTGGTTGAGAAATAAGAAAATTATTTTTCTGGTACGCACTCTTAACTAAAGGCCTGTAATTAGCAACAATTTACTAATGTCAGATTAAATTGGGCCAAAGATCTTGCACAGGTTTCATATTTTGCACATTATCTGTGATTGTAACAGCTAAAAAGAATGTTTTTAAATGTGCTGTCAGCTCATTCTGGAACATACTGGTAAAGTGTATTTCCTCTGCACAATTGTATTGAAGTGCAAAACTACACAATGAAAACGGATACCAGTGGAATTTGGCAATGTTGAACTACAGTCCAATCTCATAAATTCCAAGTCCGAAGGATAGAGGATTTATTCCGAACAGTTGAAAGTTCGAATTATACGAAGGTAGACATAAAAATATATAACCCCAAAAATGATTATTATTTATAAATGTATTGCTATCAAACATTACATTTTTGGGGCGTAAAAGAAATTAACGTCTCAGGGAGACGTTTATACACACCAAAAACATACATTTTTATAGGCAAATGTTCAAAAAGTTCTTAAATAGATAATCTTATCTGAATCTGGTGTGTCCCAAATTCATTTCAAATAAGCAAGTGTTTAGAAAAATTGGCATTCAAATTTTTGAGTTTTTACTATATATATCTTTATAATTACTTTATTTTGGTTGGAATGGTGCCCACATTTTGAATCTAGCTTTCGGTGTTAAATTTCAGCTTTACTGAAAAGGACGGCTCCCCATATTGACACCAACTCTTTAAGTAGTTTACAACCTTCTAACTAATAAATTTACATGTGATTCTATGAGATTGGTTGTTTTGCTTAATTTACACAACACTACTTTATGGCTAAAGTCTTTAACAGGGGTGTGGAAATAGTAAAATTTTCTACTTGTCCAGGGACAAGTAAATGGCCATAATGTACTTGTCCAGGACAAGTAAATGGCCATAATGTACTTGTCCAACGAAAATTTTACTTGTCCGGTAGTACAGATTAGCTTATACCTTTCTGTGCTTAAACAATTTACACTTTCAAAAACAGTATGAAACCATGCAGATATCAACTCTCTTGTAAACAGTGTAGATGCAGATCAGCTGGCTTCTGAAGAAGCCAGCTGATCAGGATCAACACTGTTTCAATGCAACATGTGAACTCAAAATATCAAACACAAAATTTTATTAACTTTATACAAATTTTGCACTTGTCCAAGAGCAAGTAAATTGAAATTTTCAGCTTGTCCTGAATGAAATGAGACCAGGCCGGACAAGTCGGGCATGGTATTTCCTCAGCCCTGGCTTTAAGGAATATATTTTCTTCTTCAGCCAACTCTACAGAAGTATCAAGAGCGGAACCAACCAAGCTACATACAGAGAAAGAACAAAGAGAGAATAGAGGCAGACAAAATAGCAAGAATGGAGGCAGAGGTCACACCACCAAAGAAAATGAAGCGTAAGAGCGAAGTGGAACCTCTTGAAAGACCTGAGGGAGTACCTCCCTCTCCTCTGCCAGATTTACCGGATGATTTGAAACAGAAACAGGATACTATGGTCAGATTGCCGACCCCACCCAAAGAGCCAAAGTTATTGAATACCCCAAGAGGAAGAGTCCACGCCGTAGGTCCTTCTATTCCTCCGTCAACGAAACCAAAAGGTATGCATCATTTAACCCTTAATGCGCCTATCGCAACAAAAGTCGTCTGCTTTTTCTCATCTGCTGAAATGTTTAAGAAGCTTCTATGGCAAATAGTATGGACCCAGATCAGAATGCTCCTATAGGAGCAGTCTGTTCTGGGTCCACCCTGTTTGCTTCTATACTTAATTCGTCAGTAATGTAAGGCAATTATTTGCATTAGACGACTTCAGCAGACGACATTTTAAGATACATTTTTTTCTTGGCCCTTTAAGGGTTAATCTAGTTGGGCCAATAAGAAAAGAAAGTGTCATATTTCTGGTTACCTTACCAACCCTAATATTTTGGGGCCTACTTAAACTTTTTTTTTAAGACACTGTTTTAAAGGATTTTCATACTTATTCCATACTAAAAAGATTTTATAAAAAAAAGTTTACCTATCTACCAACCCAAAAACTTTTAAAGATGTAAGTGGAAACAAGGCATGGTTTTCTTTTGGCCTTATTGGTTTAAGATAAAACTTTTGAAAATTGTTAATATATTCTTTTCCATCTTGTTTAAAATTTATATTTTGGGTGCTCAAAATAACTGTCTGGATGATACGGTTCTTTTGAGTACCCACAACATATGTATTAAAGAATAAAATCCGTATGCCTTCCTTAAAAAATGTTTGTTTGCTGTCAAGCGACAGACTCACTCAAAATGCCACCTACCAAAAAATATTTATGAACATTGCAGATTTTTAGTGAACGAATGTTGGCGGAGCTCTATTGTTTTTGGCTTGTCTGTCTGTCCGCTCTCACAAATTGGTCTATGAGCCTGTTTGACCCTTATGTGGCAAATGGGTTTAAGTGTCCAGTCCCATAAACCCAAATTCTTTTGTGTATTTTTGGGCTCTAGGAGGCACTCTGAAGCCTCTCAGCAAAATACTGTTTTCGAAAAGTTTACATTTGGTATCAGCACAATTAGGGCTAAGCTAAGTTGTCTGTGCATTATCTGCCCTTTGGGACAAGTAAAATTTTCTTTGGACAAGTACATTATGGCCATTTACTTTTCTTGGGCAAGTATGAAATTTTCCTATTTCCACACCCCTGTATTTAGGCATCACAAAAGAAAAGGCAGGGGTGTGGAAATAGTAAAATTTTCTACTTGTCCAGGGACAAGTAAATGGCTATAATGTACTTGTCCATAGAAAATTTTACTTGTCCGAAAGAACAGATTTGAGCAACCCGTATACCGTTTTGTGCTTAAAAAATTTACTCTTTGGAAAAGAGTATGAAATCAGAACTCTCTTGTAAACAGTGTAGATCCAGATCAGCTGGCTTCTTCAGAAGCCAGCTGATCAGGATCCACAATGCTTTCGATGCAACATGTGAACTCATGATAATTAATCAAAATATGAAATGCAGAGTTGTATTTACTTTTGTACATTTGTACTTGTCCAAGGACAAGTAAATAGAAATTTTCAACTTGTCCTGGATGAAATGGGACCAGGTTGGACAAATCTGGCATGGTATTTACACAGCCCTGAGAAAAAGTACATGAGGTACATATTTTGAAAAAATCTGTCTTCAGGCAAGTTCAGGGTTCACAACCAGCAGGGGTGTTGAAATAACAAAAGTTTATACTTGCCATATAATATACTTGTCCATAGAAAGTTTTAAAGGACAGATAATGCACAAAGATCTGAGAGAATCCCTCACTTTACTTAAACAATATACATGTATAAACTTCTTTAAAAATACTATGTAGTATGAAACCAGACATAAACTATTAAAAACAGAAGCCAGCTGATCAGGGTCCACACTGGTTTCAACACAACATGTGAGTTAGTAATAATGATCAAATATGAAATTTCTAACTTGTCCTGAATGAAATGGGGCCAGGTTGGACAAATCGGCCATGGTATTTTCACAACCCCTCCAACCAGGTAAGACTCAATCCAGTCTTCTCAGCTACATAGCTGGAATGTTGAAGCTTTCTGATGAGACTGCACTGGTGCACAGGCTGGTCTGCCTCTTTGTTGTTTGCCTGCAACAAAGACAGAATTTCTTTTAAAGAGACCCTATATAATGCCATTTATCATAGGTCATGCTATTAAAAGAAACAATTTTAAGCATAAAATTGTGACTACAGTACAGGCATCGCAATGTTACTATCAAACGTGTTCTGTCGCGATGCGACGCGTAGCGCGAAAAAGATTAACCCCCACGCCAATCCCGCGCTAAACCCTCGCAATTCCCGCGCTAAACCCTCGCTATTCCCGCGCTGAAATCTCGCTCATGTCCGCGCCCGCGTCGCGGCGTGCAGATACGACGTGGCCTCCCTCAGTCATTGATCGCGGTCACGCACGATTACCTGTGTGTAGAAATAAATCACTATTCAGTCAGAATGATGAGTGTACAGGCGCTATTAAAAAAAATATTGTCCGGCTTGTTAAAACAGCAATTGAAGATTATTAAGTATTCTTCTTACCATGAAATAAATCCATTGTTGATCCACAATTATCTTATTTGTTATTAACACCTCTGACATCAACATTTCTCACCAATCTGTAGTCCAAGCGTAATTATCATTAAATAGTCGTTCACACTTTCATGTGTCTTGATTTTTTTCAGCACATTTCAATTATTTTTTTCTAAAGAATAACATCAACATGCATAAATTTTCAATGTGTTCTGAAATAAATGCTAAAGACCTGATGACCATATGATGAAGGTTCAGCTCTCGTGTACATTGTGTACGTGTCAAAATGCACATGTTATCAAAAACAAAACTGGGCTGTGACGGTGAAATAGTGAACAACAATTACAAATAATCTTACCATGACATGACTTACAAATGAATCAACAATTATTTTTTCCCCAAAATTTTATTTTTCCAGTCCAAATAATCACGCTAGATTTCGCATTTGATGATAACATATTTCTACTTTTTTTCAAATGAAATATATTCTGCGAAATCATGTTGCAAGTTCTCATTAGAATCACCTTGGTAAGATGATTCTAACGGGTACACACAACGTGTTATGAAATTGCGCTTACCATAATTACAGTGTAGCCCTATTTGACTGACCAACAAAAGCACATATCATGTATACATTGTCTACGTGACAAAATGCACAAGTTTATCAAAACAAAATATGCATGCTCTGTCATTGTATCTCGCCAAGGTCTGCACTGACGCTATTATCGACAAATTTTGACAAAACGTCTATCCATGAAAAATAATGAAACATCACGTTTTCAGTTATTTTGTTGTTACAATGAAAACGAACGTTGTCTTTAGTAAGTTTGTTGGTAGATTTTTAATGGTCTGTAACGGTCCATTCTGGTTTTCTGCTGTGCTTTGGTAATTAAACGTACGATTACCTTATTTACCTTCACATGTACATATTACGCAGCATACATTTACGTTGTGTTTTTTACTACATGTATAAAAAGATTTGGCGGTTCGCACTTTATACCCTCCCAAAATAAGAACTCACTTTCGCTCGCTCAACACCTGCGAGAATGCGCAGTCCCTTCGCAGGCTGCATGCTGACTTCGACTTCTAGTTAAAGAGAAAGTCAGATATTACAGTCAGCCAAGACATCTCGTATGATCAGATTATAAGACTATATATGCTTTGTTAAGAAGAGGAAAGCTTTAGGTTTGAACCCACAAAAAATTGATGGATTGGCTCAAAACATTGTGTCCGAGATCCAGTTTGCAGCCTCTGTTTCCACTAAATATTTGAAGCGCAAAATTTACTCAGTAATTAAGTCAAGACTTAAAAACTTCACAAACCCATTTTAGCTCAGCTGAGAGCGCCTTTTTATCGCATGTTGATTAATTTTTCAAAATTAACTTTTTCGAAAAATTCTATAAGGTTTAACATCAGAGTGTCAAACAGTTTGGGTACAGCTCAGGCCCGACCTTTTGTCCGGCCTGGTCTGGTTCCAATCTGTTTGCAAAAGTTATCAATAGACGACACTAATAGGCAAATCTGGGTTTTACTGCACAGGCATTTGCGCAATCTCGCAAGAGCCTTTTCTACTTGCATGCTTAGACTGACCGCGTTCGCTATTGTTTTTAATATTGCATATAACAGCAACCATGCTCCCTGGCGTAATGCTCAAGCAAGAGCGAGGCCAGTACAAAAAATAGAACCAAAGCTGAACAAGCAGTCTCGCCAGAGCCCTATTAAAAGCCCCTTGCAACTCACATTCATTCCGTACACATAGACACGCAATCGACGTTGGCTTTTATTGCATATGCGAGCAACAAAAGCTCAGACGACTCTGCGCATTTGCACAAATGCGCAGTCTCGCCAGGGCCTTTGCTATTCGCATTCAAAACATAAGTACATTTAGAAGACGTTGACGCGCAACCAACGTTGGTCTTTATTGCATGTGCGAGCAACAAAAACTCAAACGAGTCTGCGGTCTCGCTACATTCTAAACATTTAGAGGACGCAGACACAAAGTCGACGTCGTTTTTTTCTGCAAAAGCTCAGACGTCTGCGGATTTGCGCAGGCTGGACAGAGAGCCATATAGCTACTCAGTACATTTAATAGACTTAGACACTCAATGGACGTTGGTCTTTATTGCATATGCGAGCAGCGGCAGCGCAGACGAGTGTGTGCATATGTGCAGTCTAGCCCGGGCCTTTTCTACTTGTGTATGAACTAAAAGTACATTTAGGAAGGCATGAAGACCAGAGACCAAACATGTATTCAAAATATGGGGCTCGACGCGAGAAAACCTGGTTTTGTTGCATGCGAACAACGAAGGCGCAGACCAGCCTGCGCATCTGATCAGCGTCATTGATATTCACTCTCTGGAAATTATAATAGCTTAATAAACCTGCAACATTGAAACTTTCAAGATACTAGCCAGTCACTGTACAAAATATGATAAAAAAATATTTTGATGATAATGCCCAAACCACATGCACATCTTCAGAGCATGAACAAAAACATCTGCAAAGTCCCGAAAGATCGGAATCGAATTGTAGGTGTTGCGCTCACAAAGTAACTTCTCATTGTATCTAGTGACGAAGTTCACAAGTTGAAAAAAGTGAAAAATAATGTCCAAACCCCATGCTCATCTTTAGACCATGAACAAAACACCTACAAAATTTCAAAACGATCGAACTAAAACTGTGAGGAGTTGCGCTCACAAAATACATCCCTCATTGCGTCTATACGGACAGATGGACAAACTCACTTTAATAGTCTCCTTCGACATAAAAACAATTGAAGAAATCTCCTTACCGTGAAATTATTTACTAATTATTCCGCTTTAAAATATCCATGATTAGTTACATGTCTCATTAGACAAATTGACACCTGATGCAAGCTAAATGCACTTCATTAACTCTTCACATGCCATTGATGCCAGCTGATAACCTTATAGATTGTAGCAAACCCACTGAATCCAGATCAGGCCTGTCGGGAGTTCCTTAAGTAAATTTACAAAGATTCGACAGGCCACAAAAAAAAACGTGCAAAATTATCCTAGCTAGCAATAGGTACATGTAGCAGCACATGTGACGATATTTAAACCATAATTTTCCCTTTCTTACATACCTACACTAGTTTGAGAACTCCTTAGAATGGCACATCCAATGCGATTCTAGTAACGAATACCACCAACATGCGTGGATCCAGAGGGGGGGGGGGGGGGCAGGGGATCCGGACCCCCCTGGAAAATTACAAAAATATAGGGTTCCTTTGCAATACTGGCCCGGATCCCCTTAAAATCACAAAGCTACCAAAGCCAGCATTCAATGTTGGGCCATCAACGGCCCGCTAGCGAAACGCCATTTAAATGGCGTTTCGCTGGCGGGCCTTTAATGGCCCGCTAATAATGGTATTTGAATCCTTCCTCCCCTCAAACTAAAAAAAAACAAACAAATAAAAACGTTGTCAAAGTTGGACCCCCTCTGGATCCGCGCATGACCAACATGCATTCAGAAAAAAACACACTGGAGATCCACTGACATGTGATGTACCTCTCAGTTGACATCTGCACGTGAAAACGGAAAGCTGCCAAATTTCGAGCTTCGACACGAACGAATGTTTTGAGTGTGATACTTATTGTTTAAAAGTCGTGTAACGACGTCAAATCATTCTAATTTTGTTTTCCGTAAGACTTTAACTGAAAAAAATGCCTCTGAAAATGTAATCTGCTTCAGTCGTCTGCTGCATATGTTGACTAATGTAGGCCTAAGTATAGAGACAAACAGTGTGGACCCAATAGACATAACAAGTGACATCTCCAAACACGTTGGACCCATAATCGGCCCGACGAAAAGTCGGGCATTAGGCAGACGAAAAGTCGGGCCCGATCTGGATCCAAGCTGTTTGTAACTTTTATGGAATTCCTAAAATCAGCAGACGACACTGTCCGTTATTCAATCACTGTATTTTGTCACGTATGTCATTTTATACACAAGGGCGATTTCGGCTTTGAAGTTTGAAGCCTTTGAAGTTTGAAGCCGACAAAGAATATTTCAACTTTTGACATCTAAGGTCATGCCAAACTTATTTCTGCATGTTGTGGGCACTCATAAGTAAAGCCTCTCCAAGGCGATTCTATCGAGCATACTCAACAAGAGGAACTCGGAGGCTCATCGGATAGGCGGAAATCTAAAACGTTAATACGATCCACGAACGTAGATAAAATCGTTAGCAACAGAGAGTTAGATTGCAATTTGTCGCTAGAATGGCGACAAATGGCAATCGAAAACACTGTTTCTAACGATTTTTGATAGGTGCTCATGCGCGGAGTCAGAGGGGGTCCAACTTTGACAACTATTTTTTTAGTTGATGAGGGGAGAAGAGACAATAAGCGGGCCACCATCGGGCCGATGTAGAACCAACATTGAATGCTGGCTTCGTACATTTGTAGCTTTTTGATTTTTCAGGGATCCGGACCAGTATTGCTTTGAAACCCTATCAAGGGGTGGGGTGGGGGGGGGAAGGGCGGGGTCCAGACCCCATGTCGTCCCTCGATCTGTATCCGCCTATGGCGTTGGTCAATTGTTAAGAACGTTTTCGATTGCCGCCTATCCGGTGTTGGAGGGTACACACAATTTGGTCGTTGTATATGATCGTCAAATTGGAAAAATAGTGAAAACGTTAGTGAATCGAAATTACGGATTTAATTAGTAATAAAAAAAAGCATTTCCAGGTAAGACACCAACATCTATCACATTAGGCAACGAAATGACGTACAACCGTTGATCCTGGAATTATCGGTGGGGAGGGGGGGGGGGGGGGGGTCAAGGTCAAACTGACAAAAAGGTTCTGACATTTTTATATGTATTTTAGTCCAACTCAGTTTTCAGTGTACTACAAGAGAACTACTGTTTCTAAGGTTACAGGGGGCGGGGTCCAATATTTTCCAGGAGATGTCCAATTCTACCAGGAGGAAGGGGCAATTGCTAATTCCAACGGAAATCTATAGGACTCGTGATTTTCCAGTGTGGTCTGGACCACCCCCCCCCCCCCCCTACACGGATCCGCGCAAAACCCTCTCCCCACGTCGGACAACGCATAATATAACACAATTGCAACAGATAAGGCTCAGATGAGCTGCGCACTCGCGCAATTGTACGGATATATAATTTTGGCGGATATAAAAATTTTGGCGCACAACTCCAAAAAGGGGGATGTTTTGAAAAGGTTAAGATTCCGCTAGTCACTGTAGCTGAACTGACTCGTTTTGTGAACTTCGAAGATAAGTTTTCTCACGTTTTTTGTTTCTAGTCCAAAGCATGTATTTTGGGTACTCAAAAGAACCGTCTCGATGAGAGCGTTCTTTTGAGCGCCCAAAACACATGAACTAATGGATGCTGTATAAGGTAAGATACTCCAATTTTTAGGGTTCGCATTCATTTTTTTTTTATCTTCGGACATATCTAGCGAATTCGGCCTTTCAATGAAACGAAGATATGAACGATAATAACTGAATTTATAAGTCTCACTATAAGAAAGCATATATAATAACAATCTATGAATTAAAAAACGGCTTTTAATGATTTTAAAGAAGAGTTTGTTAACAGAATTAGAGAAAAATAAAAAAAGAAAATAAAGATTCTCAGAAAGGCAAAAAATTTTGGGGGATAGGGTCTGTTATGGGTGGGTAGGTAGGAGCACGTCAAACCAACATTTTATTTAAGGTCGGCCTATTTAGATTGCTCCAGCGCTCGCTTCGCACAATCAATAAAAACATCATTGTCTACTAAATGTTCTGACGAGACTGTGCATTCGTTGCTCGCACATACAATAAACACACCGTCCACCTTCTTATAGTTATGTTTTGAATGTGAGGAGCTAAGGCTCTAACGAGACTGCGCATTTGCACAGACTCGCCTGAGCTTTTGTTGCTCGCATATGCAATTAGAAACTCACGATTGCATGTCATGTACTTATGTTTCATGCTGAGTAGCACAGGCTAGGCGAGGCATATGCACTCGATCAGTTCGCCTTATTTTTTTTATTGACGTACGTATTTTAAAACGTATACCCAATTATGTAATCACCAGCATGCGCAGATTCAGAGTGGGGGATATCCGGACCCCTTGAAAAATCACAAAATATAGGGTTTCTATCAGCAATACTGGATCCCCAGAAACATCACAAATTTACCAAGTCAGCATTCGATGATGGCCCGCTTCAATGGTCAATGGCGTAGCCAGAACGCTGAAAAAGTTAGGCACGTCAAATGGCGACTACTGTAACAAGCAATGATTCTCTACAATTAAAGAGCAGTTCCTTGGGTATGGAAAATCATTTTTACCACATTAGGTGAACTCCCTTGAGTGTTAATATTTTTTATTACGCACGTGCGTTGATTGTGTAATGAGTGCTACGCCAATGATGGTATTTAGATCCTCTCCTGTCATCAACTAAAAAACGTTGTCAGACTTGCAAAACTTTCTGGATCCGCGAATGACCAGTGCGCTATGTGCGCTTCGTCACGTAGACAATCATATTTTATACACGCTGGCGCAGCAGCACATTTGCAAAAGAGCCCATTATTTGTGAGCTCGTGTCTACAAGGAGTTCACTGGGGGGGGGGGGACGGGGGGGGGGGGGGGGGGGCTATCAGATGGTATGAAAAAAAATACAAATTATGCGTTAGAAGATTAATTTTAAGTGACTAGGCTTTTATAAATGGACTATTAGTTAATTGCTTGAAGGTAAGATAAATACTTTTATTTACATCCACGCAGTCTGAGCGCAATTGTTTTCGATTTAAGTGAAAGGGTCATATCTAGACTTGCTATGGGCGAGCATAAGTAACTCAGCAGGCTGGTTTTATCATAACCGTTTTTTTTAAATTTGATATTTCTTGTGAAGTTTAATCAATTCAACACCAATTTCTTTGTAATCCATTCTTCATTTAGTACCTAAAGCGATTCAATCGAAAAACATAAAAAGATATTAAGGGGAAAGTTAAGGAGAAGAAAGCAACTAAAACAACCAAATACATCCAGTGCAATTTTATTTCGTTGCTCGCTTTTTTGTACACACAGATAATGTACATGTACGTACACACTTCAAAGTAGCTCATCAGTGAGGCGTGAACTTTTAACCTTTTCCGCGACAGAGCCATTCAGATAAACTTGCCCTGCGTCGCGACACACGCTATCTCGCGACACGTCGCGGGTGCTACCCCACGACGTTCCCGCGCTGATCACTCGACGAGTCCGCGCTATCCCCTCGCTAAACCCGCGACAAAATGTCACGTGACCATCGCAATTTCATCGCGAATCAACTCGCTAGGTCGCATTTGATAGTAACATTGCGATACCTGTACTGTATTTCCTTATCCATCAGTTTAAACATGTGCTTTGGGTGCTCAAAAGAAAGGTTTCATAAAGACTGTTCTTTTGAGTACCCAAAACATATGCTTTGCTTGAGAAATAAGAAAAATGATTTTAAATTATGCACTCTTACATGTATCTAAAGGCCTGTTTCAAATTAATAATGAAAATAAATGGGTATTATTTTTTTCTTCAGTTAAAAGTAAGTATAAATATGAAATCTTATATTGTTTAGTTAAGCATATTGAGTCTACAGTGAAACCTTATCAATGATTTTTTATTTAAGCACTCTTATTAACACAATTGTTGAATTTAAAATTGTGATTATATTCTTATATATCGATCAGTTTAAACATTTGTTTTTGGTGCTCAAAAGAACCGTCTCAAAGAGACGGTTATTTATAATTGGTAGGAATTTTAAAATAATGATTTACTTTTTTTGTTAAATCTCAAACTCAAAACCCTGGTATCGTAAACTTTGAGTTAATAAGAGTTCTCTGTATATATGATTTGCATGCAGTGTCAGGCTCTTGTGAGATTGCACATATGGACAGACTCGTCTGAGCCTTTGCTGGTTCCCTTTGTGGCAGAGAACTTAAATCCCAATAGACTCATGAGCTGGCTACCAGTTGCTACTGGGTAATTTTTTATGATTTATTGTCGTCTGCTGATTTTTTTCAAATCACCTTTTTCTAAAAATTATTTCGGCAACACCACCAGAGTGTCAAACAGTGTCATTCTGTCAGGCCTGATCTGGGTCCAAACTGTTTGCAAAAGTTATCAGCAGACGACACTAGTAGGCAAAGAGTTGATATATATATATTTTTTTTAATTTAGATGAATTTTTAATGTTTCGTGTTTTGATACTTCCTCATTGTCAGTTATTTATTCTGTGTTATTTGTTATTCAAAAAGCGATTGCATCATCAACCATTAATGGTCCAATGACACTTTTAGTGAAAGCATTCTTGTTTTTTTTGTGGAAGACAGGCCTGTAGTTAAGAGTGTGTAACAAAAAAATAATTTTCTCATTTCTCAACCAAAACATATGTTGTGGGTACTCAAAAGAACCGTCTCAATGAGACGATTCTTTTGAGCAGCCAAAACACATGTTAAAATTGATGGGCAAGAAAATCTTTACATTTTACGCTCAAAAATTTTGTTTATCTAAACCTGTAGGAAGTTAGCTCTATCTTAAATTCTTTTTTGTTTATTGCCAAGTTATTTGAATTTTGCACAGAGTGGTTTGTACTGTTTGATCAGGCATATTCTGGGGTTATTTTTCAAAATAGACTTCAAAAAATTATTCCTGGAGCACTATCAGAGTGTCTGATCTGGTTCCAAACTGTTCGCAAAAAGTTATCAGCAGGCAGGCAACTAGCAAAGAAAGAGTTAAAGAATTAGCACAATTTGCAAAATGTCGTCTGCCAGAATATATGCCTGATTAAATAACTTATAAATCACTGTTCAACATTCCAATATATTATGTTTTACCCTGGACCCAGTGTATCGGTATTATGGTTGCTGATGGGAATGCAAAATTATGTTGTTGTCGCTTTGTTTAAGCACTATTTCAAAGTGCTACAGTCATTATTGATTAACCCTTTGTATACGGGAAACCATTAAAATGAGTAATTTTGCAAACAGTAAAGACACAGATGAAATGCAGCATTATTCTGCATTTCATCAGGGTCTACACTGTTTGTAAAGGTAAAAAAGATCTTCAGACAAAAAGCACAATATTTTTAAAAAAATTATAACCTGACACCCCTATATATGTACAATAGGCCATCCCAAGTTTATTCTATCAAACCAGAAGGGAGAACCCATTAGAATACTATGGGTTAACATATAATTTTAATAGAAGCCCCTTTAAAGACGTGGTGTCCTCTACCTTGAAACAAACCCTACAATATTTTAAGTTTGTTTTTGACGATATGAATAGCAACATACTAAGGGTGTGTATCCATTTACAGTATTGCTTATTGTGTAACTGAAATAAAAACTGTATTTCCTGGTCTCATATCTTGGCAATTTTTTTTACAGTCAGTAGCGCTAAATAAAAATACCCACCTAATATAAGTGTTCTTACTGTATATGAAAAGCATTGGGAATGGGATATTGTAATCGCCTTTGTCTGTTTACCCATCTATCTTTTTTAAAACTCTTTGCATGCTGGGCGATTTTTCATGATTTTGTTGTCCTCTGCTGACTTTTTTCAAAATTAACATTTTTAACAAATTCTTTCAGCAGCACTATCAATATCACATAGGTCCAAATAAGGACAGTGATTTTTTTACCTGCGCGTCCTGCGTCTCAGACGCATGATTCTCACAAAGGACGCATGATTTTAAACCATGTGAATCCCGCAGGACGCATTAAAAATTGTGGCGAAAAGTCTGCATTTAAAAATTTGCAACTTTCGTTTTGAACGTTTTTTTACTTGCGCACCGTGTCTTGAATAATATTGGTAAAAACCGGTACCGAAATACTCCCCAACAGTTTAGCGATCATTACTTCCCTTGAGAAACATGTGTTTTCAGATATTCACGGGGAGTTTACTGGTAAAAGCCAGTGCCGATAAACCAGTACCGACCAAAAATGAAGCATTGGAATAATGCGTTTTAACCGCAAGTTTAAACACCCTTTCCATAATGCCCCTCCATAATGAACACAGCATGCTTTCATGAGAAGATTATGTCTCCAAAAATAGACCCTAAACAGCCCACACTGGTGTTCTTAGCAAGAGGCCCAACTTGGAAATAAACGAATGGCATGGAATTAGAGTCTGACATTTCTGAGGAATATTAAATTGTCTTCTACCGACCAGGTATGTGCCATTTAGTACTCTATTTTCCAAAAATCTATCATTCTGGAGAAGAGGGTGCTCTGATTACATTTGTTTATATTCAATCAGACACCCCTCCCACTCTTCTCCCTCTGTCTTTGTCCAACACTTTTGAAGGCCAAGGTTATTGTGGTTGGGGGTGAACAGAACAGGCCAGCGCCTAAAGACAACCCCTGCTCGATTTTTCTTTAGGTGTGGACTTAGTTTTTTTAGGGGGGGAAGGGCTGGTGGGGCTTTTTTTTTTTAGAAAATTACCATTACCCATTTGATTTGCAGGTTGGCCCCCTTTTGGGAACACAGGGGGAGGGGGGAGAGAGTTGGCCCCTTCTAGACAAATCCTAGAATCAACTCTGCAAATAGAATTGTTAAAGTATTACTGCAGGCTCATGAAGTACAGGGACTGTACTGTGAACAGATGGTATTAACAAAAATTAATATGGTATCATCACCATATGTCCAAGGGCTCAGTAACTTCCAGCAGTACACTTGTAGGCATGCAGAGTTAGATGAACACAAGCTAATGGCCTGGGCTCTAAAAATTATTTTACATGACACAGTAAGCTTGCTCTTTATTGTATAAGTAAGTATGACAGTGTCTTGTTTCTCAAATTGGCTTCTATGAATGGGTCGGATTTGTATGGATACATAAAATTTATGATTCAAAGTTGGCCCCATATGGGATGCAGAACTTCGAGTTTGGGATGCAAAGAATTTTGGCCTAGTGAGTCCCGGGACTCATAGAAACAAATTTGTAAAAAAATCACTGTAAGGATTGTTTGTGCACCTAAATTTGCATTTATTTTCTTACTCATCAATTTAAACATGTGTTTTGGGTGCTCAAAAGAATTGTCTCATAGCGACATTCTGTCAGTTCGGGCCTCGAGGTTATAAAATCTTTTTCATGCTCAACTCAACTAAGAATGAAATTTCAACTGCTCATAAAAACTTTTAATGCTGGAAAATAAAGACTTGTCTTGCTTTCAAACTCTTAGGTGCTGTATTTATTATGCTTATGAATGTTAAAATGCCAATAATGAGCATGATAACTTAGTCCTCAGTTGTTGGTGACCATGAAAAAAGTTTTATAACCTCATGACCTGATCTTGTTAGCAAAGTTTATCAGCAGAGGACAAAAGTCACCGCTAGCAAGAAAAGAATAAGTGACATTTAGCCTGTATAGAGTGTCAAACGGTTTGGATCCAGCTGATCAGGACTAACATGTCTGTTCTGATCTGGGCCTAAACTGTTAGCAAAGGTTATCAGCATAGACAAAACTCACCGCTAGCAAGGAAAAAATTCCTGACATGTAAGCATGTATATTTCAGAACTTACAAAATTAACTTTTTCAAAAAATTCTTTCAGGAACACTATCAGAGTGTCAAACTGTTCGGACCCAGATCAGGACCCCAAAGGGTTTGGATACAGATCAGATCCGACATTCTGTTGGTCCTGATCTGGGTCTAAACTGTTAGCAAAGGTTAGCAGAGTACAAAACCTGTCTCTAGCAAGGAAAGGGTTATTGACATATATGCCTGCATATTTCAGAACTTTTCAAAATTATCTTTTTCAAAAAATTCTTTCAGGGACACTATCTGAGTGTCAAACTGTGTCTAAATGTCTGTCCTGATCTGGGTCTTAACTTTTAGCATAGGTTATCAGCAGATGGCATCGCTGCTAGTGAGGAAAGAATTAGTGACATGTATGCCCGTATATATTTCAGAACTGGAGACATATGAGGGACTCACTGATGCAGAAAAGATCACTAATCTCATCAAGGAAAGCAAGAGGATTGGTTTCCTGTACTTGAGCCCAGCAGTGCCAAAATCATCTGTGGCGTACCACTACTACAACCTCAAGTAAAACCTCAATCTTAGGCCTTCCTTAAAAAAAAAAATGAGCCGTGACATATGATTTCCAACAATGTGGCATTTTGACAAGTCTAGACTCAGATGAGCCTGTGCAGCCTCCTTTTAAGCTTAGAAACTCCAAATGATGTTCAGTCAGTAGCTTTACACTCCTAGGATATTCAAGTGACTAGCAAAGGCTCTGATCAGACTGCGCGTAAGCGCAGGCTGAACTGAGGTTTTGCGGGTTGCACATACCACATTGTTGGAAATCTCATGTTGCGGCTCAATTTTTTTTGCTGTCACCCAACCTACTCACTCAAAATGCCACCTACCAAAAAATGTTTATTGCCATTTCAGAGAAATAATTTTTTAATTCTAATTTTAGACATTTTTTTTTTCATTTGTTTTATGCCTATTAGACAAATCGGTATTTTTTAAATACCTATACCTACCCGTCTAGAAAATTATGAGTAGGGTGACAGCAAACAATTTTTTTAAGCATGGCCTTAGATATAGATTAGCACCAAACTCTGCGACTTACAAATGTAAAATTCAGACAAATTAAAAAGAAATTCAAACCTTTACTCCATAATAACGCATTTGGATGCCTTTGAAATATCATGTATTTAAAAATATTCTGGAAAATGGAGCATTTGCTCTTTTGGAGCAAATGCTCCATTTCCCAGAAAATCTTCAAAAGTATTCAAATCTTTACTTAAATTTTTCATGACTTTTTTCAATATTGTCTAAAAATAAAATATGATGTCATGATCTAAAAATAGCCTATAGAGTCCAGGGGTGTAAAAATTTCCAAATAAGCTACTAGCCCTCAAGTCCCAATTTTTTCTCCGAGATGCTGTAAATTAGAAAAGTACTATACAAATTGTCAAAACTTTTACTCGCCCTACATGACATTTTACTCACAAATGTGAGCGGGCGAGTGGAATTTTACACCCCTGGAGTCGAGGGCTAAGTCAGAGTTCTGCAACTTCTTAATTCATCAGAAAATGGCATTATACTGGAACTTTTCTGCCCTCGAGATAAATTTTTTTTTGTGGTGCTCATTGGAAGAGTCTCAATGAGTACCCCACAGCATATTTTTGGATGATAAACATAAAGATACCTTATTTCCTGGGGCTAGTAAGATTCACACAGGCATAGATGAGACTTTTTTAATGTCAAAAAATGACTATAATTTTCTTATTTCTTGAGAAACTTTAATCCATTTAAGATCATATTAAGTCTAGTTTCCTTTTTGCAGGACATAAGCAAACAGTGGGGACCCAGATCAGATGCCCCAGAATGTGGTGTCTGATCAGTGTATCCAATGTTTGCTTACAGAAAAATGAAAAATGCCACCCAATAACCCTTAAAATGCAAATGGACTACTCCAGTTGATAACAGTGGGAAATTCCACTTGGCTCTAATGGGTTAATGTCGGTGAATTGTGTCTTTTCAATGGGCATTGTGTTTCTGACAGGCCTTTAGTTAAGAGTGTTTACTAAAGATTAATTTTCTTATTTCTCAACCAAAACATATGTTGTGGGTACTCAAAAGAATGTCTCAATGAGATGGTTCTTTTGAGCAGCCAAAACACATTTTAAAATTGGTCGATAAGAAAATATTCCCAATTTTACGCTCAAAATTTTTTGCTTATCTCGACGTATGTTTCACAAACACATTTTGTTCTTTACTATTCCAGAGTTGTACGACACGAGGACATTAATAAATCCGACTATGTTACTATCAGTCAGAAGGGTGCAACGAGGATACGTAGTGATGACGAGACTGAGTTTGTCACGCTTGACCGATGGGAGCAGGAATATGGATACTTTCAACAGCTCATCAAGGTAAAAATATGGAACCGTTAAGTTTAACTATAATTGCCAGGTTCTTACATGGCTAGAATAAACATGTTATACAAAACATTTAACTCACATGCTATCATAAATGGGCCTTGGCGCAAGAAAACCCGTCTTCCGAGTTTTCTAAAAACAAAGGCACAGACCAGCCTGCACATCCATGCAGTCTGATAAGCGCCTATGTTATTCGCTTTTTGAACAGTATGCTATCTAAGCTTGCTACAAGCGAAATTTAAATTGTCTAGCTGGTCTCTTTAGCTGAGTTTTTGGTTTGGGTATGACCTTGTCAGAAACGCCGAAGACAGAAGACAGGTTTCCTTGTTACAAGGCCCAAATAATAAATAAGTAAGTATGACTAAAGAGTGGCACAATCACAAATCACGGCATCATAAGGAAAATACATTATCTGTATAGCCTGGAACTCCAGCATTTCAGAAGTAGAATTTTAATGTGTAAATCAGTATTTTTCATAAGTTTTTAGTCCTTGAAAACAGTGGGAAAGTCTTTTGGAAGTCCTTGAAAAGTCCTTGAATTTTATATGAACCTGCCTGTATGAACCCTAGCTGTTTTCCTTTTCAGATTCCTACATTTGCCTTGTTCAGAAAATGGAAGGCATTCAGTGTTTGGAGAAGAAATGTGCGGACAAAGAAGATCCATAGTTGTAAGAAGGCGTTGAACGAGAACCTCTTCATTGTTAATCCGGTATGTTAAGTTGGCGGTATCTCTCTCAGGGTTTGCACAGGCTTGAAAAGTACGTGAATGTACAGGACTGTCTTGAAAAGTCCTTGAAAGTTAAATTTGCCTTGAAAAGTCCTGGAAAATTGCTCAAAAGCCTTGAAAAGTCCTTGCATTCTACTATTTTCTGTAGACCTAAATCAGTATAAAATTGTTGTGCCTATATTATAATATGCTGCACCAAATATAGGCACAACAATTTTATACTAATTTTCCGGTACTAAGTAATGTCTCCATTATCTCAGTCTAGCATTTCTGAAGTAGACTTTTAACACTTAGATCGGTATTTTCATTAACATTAAGTCCTTGGAAACTGTTGGAGAGGCTATTAGAAATCATTGAAAAGTCCTTGAATTTTACTCATACTTGCCTGTACGAACCCTGGTAAAGTTGGCAGTATCTCTCTTAACACTCTTCCCAACAGTCACCAGTTTTGTCTTCTGCTCTTTTGTCTGCTTATGTTCTAAGTAGAGGTGCACGGTAAAACCTTTAAATTTCTTTTTTTAGTTGCAGCAGTACATTCCACAGTACTTCTTGGCAGTATTTGGGTCATCTCCGTGACCTCACTTTCTACAAAGAATTTCGAGTTAAAAAACATCCCAAATTTGGTTAAGAAAAGTATCAGTTTTATTTGTATGACACCATTACCATATCTCTATGAAAATGGATTTTGACACCTTATTATTCAGTCTTAATTTAGCAAACATAAACATGTTCCCAAAACTGCAGCAATATTTACTTTCCGAACTACTGCCAATATTTTTCTTTTGAATCACAGAAGAAAAACACATGGTTACTATTTAAAGTTTTGCTTAAAAAACGTATGGTGAGTTATGAGTGGTTTTAACCATGTCACCAACATGACTAACGACACTATGTTCACTGTGACTCTTTATCTGATTACAGTCTCTCCGACCAGCCCTGATGAATGTACGTGAAATGTGTCACAGGATCAGTGACATGGGACTATGCAAGGTAGAAAAGGGTCACACATACTCACTGCGTGAGTTTAACGAGGCCCAGTTTGCCCAACTCAGTGAGGTCGCCGGCAGGCTGATGGAATTCCGTGATCTTGTGAAGGAAGTGGTGAGGAGTGCTTGTAGGACAGCTCTGCTAGAGGCGGGATTCACCCCTGATGATTATTTCTACGATGGAGCTGAGAGTCCAGGTATTTTAATAATTTATAAATTAATGGATTTATTCTTCTGGTTTGATAAAATATTCTTGGAGTGGTCCATTGTACTTATTATATACCTATAAATGATACATCTTTTGAACTGTCTGTTTTCTGGCTATCTGATACAGAAAGCCGGATCAACAAACCGAGGTTTTCTGATTCTGTATCGCTATCCTTTAAAACGAGGCTAACATTGGTTACCTGTTTTTGCGGCAACATTGCATAAAGTAAATTTTAAGCATGGAACCAGAGATGGGAAACATGATGTAACGTCAAGAAACGTAATGTAATGACAATTGTTCCTGCAATTTTTCGGGATTAAAGACCAAAACAAATTATTAAATCAGAATAATGTCAGAAAAAGGTATATAATAAATATATATTTATAATAGTAACTTGATCTGACGTACAGTATCACGTCTTGTGGATTAGGCCATACCATTGGATCACCCTTGATGCTTGGCGTCTCAGGTGATCCAATGGCATGACCTCATCCACTCAATGTGATACAGTATGCAAGATCAAGTTACTATAATAATGATGTGTATATATCAAGGGGTAACAGGTTATAAATTTTAAATAAAATTGTATTTTTTCTCTGAAAATTTATTTTAACCCTTGAAAAGCAAATGAATGCTTCCTTCTGTATAGCGTCGTGCAAAGAATCTGGGGCATATTGTCAAGTTAAACTCCATTTTCAAACAGCATTGGAATCTCATATAAAAATGGATTAATGTTCATTTGACAATGGCTTAAAACAGCTCCGTGCACATATGTATTTATGCAAGGATGTCTGTATATGAGCTGTGACATGAGATTTCCAAAAATATGGTATGTGCGACCAGCAAAGGCTCAGACCAGCCTGCACATATGGGCAGTCTGATCAGAGCCTTTGCTAGTTGCTTGAATATTCTATGAATATTAAGCTACTGACTGAACATGATTTGGAGTTTCTACACTTAAAAGGAGGCTGCACAGGCTTGTCTGAGTATACACTTGTCAAAATATTACATTGTTGGAAATCACATGTCACGGCTCATATATATTGAAGAACCCTATTTTACTGTCTTTTAGGAGAGTTAGGTGGAATGGCCCCTGGAACAGCCTCTAGCTACCTGATGCAGAGTAACTATGATATGGACATATACGGAGAGGCACCAGATAAGATGACATACACAGAACAGGCCAACAAGAGGGCCCATTGTAAGAGACTCACATGGTAAGTTTTACAACCATTCAATTCTAGAAAAGCTGTCATTAGCATAAATCCATAGGGAGTTGGCACGTAAAATAAATCTAGACTTATGAATAAGACTATTTATATAAATACCCTTATTAGTCCAGATTTTTTATGTGCCAACTCCCTATGCATAAATCTATGTATTGTTAGCATCCTGAAATAATGAAACTACATAAAAACTTGTTCATTACAACATGATGGATAGTTTTGCATGCACTATTTTTAGCCATCTCATGCCACCAATCCAGCTCCTTCATCGCATATGCCAGTTAGATTAAACTTTCTGTTTCCTAATTTTGATAGCAAAATTTAGAAATCAGGCAATGCTAATTGATGTGACACTCATTGACTTTTTGACACTGATATCAGTTTTAAGAGGATATTCTGCTTGAAAATTTAAATGTTTTGTAATGAAGATAAATGGCATTTTTCAATTTCTTTTAGATCCAGGTTAGGCCCAATATTTGGTCAGGCCTATTCTGGGTCTAAACTGTATGCAAATATTATCAGCAGATGACACATTATCACTAAGCAAGAGAGTATGACCAGGAAATGCCACAATCAAAGACCAATCAATGGCACAGCAAGGAAGAGACATAGAATAGTAATAGCCACATGACAGCAATAGCTTGATTAAAGTCAAGCAACCAGCTGTCTTTTCCACTAAAGAGATAACAACTAAGCTATGTAACTCTTTTCCAGTTTTATTCGTCTTGCTTTTTATCTGATGGTTAACACTATGCATGTGTTGGCCGTGAACTCTGTATCAACCCTGCTCAATTAACTCAAAGAGCAACTCCAAAACACACCAACTTTGGCCGAGATCCAAGGACTGGAAGAAGCATTTTGTCCGGCCTGATCTTGTCTAAACTGTTTGCAAAGGTTAATAGCAGACAACAAAATTCATTACAAGCTTGTAAATAGTAATTGACTAACTTATGTAACTTTTATTTTCCAGTTTTATTCGCCTTGCTGACTACCTGATAGTTAACACTATGCATGTGCTGGCCGTGAACTCTGTATCAACCCTGCTCAACTATCTCAAAGAGCAACTACAGAACACACCAACTTTGGCCGAGATCCAAGGACTGGAAGAAGCAGAAAAAGAGGGTGAAGAAAAAGATGAAAAGGTAGGATTTTCACCACACTCCTCCCCCATTTTTGTTCCCAGATTTTATTATATGAACTTCATCTATGGTAAATGTTCTAAAATTCACAACACTATTTGTCTGCCAAACAGGTCTAGACAAACTGGGCAGACCCAGATCAGACTGCTTTTGAAGAAGCAGTGAGATTAGGGTCTTTCCTGCAAGCATTTTGTGAATTCCAGCCCTGAAAACCAATATTTTATTTGAGAAAAGATAGAGAAAAGGGTTCAAAATTTTATAATATTTAGAATATTTACCGTACTTAGGCTAGGAGATGTTGTTTTTTTTTCAGAAGAAAAGTAATGATAGTTTCTTAAAACCCTTAACTTGCTGAAAAATATTTTTCATCTTCTTTGCACCCCAATTTTCATCTCAGTCAGAATATTGCAGTTATAAGTGTGAACAGTAAAACCTGTGTAAAATGGCCACTCTCAAAGAGACCAAAAAATAGTTTTCAAGACCGAAAATCCCTAAATGTAGGTTAAAAGCATACTTTCGACCTTCATTAAGCTACAGGTTGTCATTAAGATCTTTGTTATACCCCCCCCCCCCCCCCCCCCCCCCCCCCCCCCCCCCCCCCCCCCCCGCGCAAACTTTGTTTTTATACCCCCCGCAAACTTTGTTTGTGGTGGGTATACTGTTTTCACGTTGTCTGTGCGTCCGTGCTTCCGTCCGTCCGTCCGTCCATCCGTAACGTTTTGTTTCCTCAATATCTTGGAGAGTCATTGCTGGATTTTCATCAAACATTGCAAACATGTACATATATTCAAGACAAATACTTTAGACAAAAAAGTAATGGCTAGGGGCCAATTCTATTAGAGTTATTTCCCTTTGTAGTTCTAAATGGCTTTTAATATAGGGTTTTATGCTTATGCTATTATAGGCCATACACGGGCCAATCAACTCCTACCACAGCTTTTGATGGAACAATTTGATACTTTTCCTATACAATGTAGACACATTGAACATATGCATGAAGGAGTTTGGTTCAGAAAAAATAATATTTGACAAAATGACAGCTGTGAGAACTTAGACAATTTTTCCCTAATAAGGCTTTTGTATATGCATAGATGGTGCCTTCATGGGCCGATCAACTCCTACTACAGCTTTTGATGGAACAATTTGATACTTTGCCTATACAATATAGACACATTGAACATATGCATGAAGGAGTTTGGTTGAAATTTTTTTTTTGACAAAATGACAGCTGTGAGAACTTAGACAATTATTCCCTTATATGGCATTTGTATATGCTCAATATCTTGAAGAGTCATTGCTGGATTTTCATCAAACCTTGCAAACATGTTCATATATGCAAGACAAATACTTTAGACAAAAAAGTAAGGGCTAGGGGCCAATTCTATTAGAGTTATTTCCCTTTGTAGTTCTAAATGGCTTTTAATATAGGGTTTTATGCTTATGCTATTATAGGCCATACACGGGCCAATCAACTCCTACCACAGCTTTTGATGGAACAATTTGATACCTCCTATACAATGTAGACACATTGAACATATGCATGAAGGAGTTTGGTTCAGAAAAAATAATTTTTGACAAAATGACAGCTGTGAGAACTTAGACAATTTTTCCCTAATAAGGCATTTGTATATGCATAGATGGTGCCTTCATGGGCCGATCAACTCCTACTACAGCTTTTGATGGAACAAATTGATACTTTGCGTATACAATATAGACACATTGAACATATGCATGAAGGAGTTTGGTTGAAAAAAAATTTTTTTTGACAAAATGACAGCTGTGAGAACTTAGACAATTATTCCCTTATATGGCATTTGTATATGCATGGATAGTGCCTTTATGGGCTGATCCACAGCTTTTGATGGAGCAATTTGATACTTTGCGGATACAATGTGGACACATTGAACATATGCATGAAGGAGTTTATAATTTTTGTTTGCACAGATTCTACTGAAATCTTCTTTTCAAAACTAAGGTCTGCTGGTTTGAACTATAACTTGCCAAGTTTTTTCACTGACTCTTACTGTGCGGGGGGTATCTAATAAGCATTGCTGATTGACTTTTTTCATTTTGTCTATTTATGAGTGGCCGTTTTACACAGGTTTAACTGTAGCTACAACCAGGATGGCTTCTCATATGAACACTGATCTGAAAGAGGATATATCTTGGTTCAGCTTGGTTAGGGTTAATACTCCATGGAAATATTTGTAAACAGCGTAGACTCAGTAAAGGAAATGGGCCTTGACGCCAGAAATTCTGATTTTGTTCCAAGCGAACAACAAAGGTACAAACTAGCTTTTGCATCCAGCATTTGTCAGCACCTTTGCTATTCCTTCTTTTGTAAATAGAGCATCTTACATGATTGCTCATGGGCGAAAGTGAAAAAATCCATGGCTTGCAGTGCATTTTATCTCTTTTTCGCAACAAGTTTAATAAATTCAATAATACAGGGGCACAAATGCAAGATTCTATTGATCATATGACATGAAAATTATTTTGTAGTCACGTTTTGATGTGAAAACATCTAGGTTTTGCCATATATATGCATGTTACAGCTGTCATTTCATAACTTTAACAAAATCTTTAATCACTAGTTGTTTGTCAATTTTAATGCATGACATTATACAGGGTTTATTCTAGGATTAAAATTAGGGGGGATCTTTCAAAAATTAGGGGGAATCCCCAGTTTCCCCTGCCTTGACTAAACCCTGCCATATATCATTCCCAGAGGCGATGTCATATGATAAGGTAGAGTAACTAAACTTGCCACTGGCAACATTTGAGAAAGCTGGTTTGAACCTTACTTGTTCACAAGCCCCAAAGACAGGTTTTCTCAGGTCGAGACTAATATTAAACATTGATATAGAGATGGAATTTCAGACCAGCACTAAAATAATTAGTCCAGTATACATTGTTAAAATAGTTAGCCCTGGATACAGCACTTGAATAATTGGCCCTGGATGCAGCACTCAATTAATTTGCCCTGGATAGCTTATCATGGTTTACAAAAATTAGTCTTAAGTGCTCCAAAATATTCTTATGCAAAATTTACATATAATTATATTGAGGATCTTACATGAGTGATCATTCGCCAAAGGCTTGTTTAATAAATTTCATATGAAATGATCACTGGTGTAAGATTCTGTTTATCATATGACCTATTAAATGTGTTTTTTTCGCATTCAAAGTTTGTTTATTTCCATGAAAAATTGCATTTTTGTAACGGACGACAGTATGATATTAATTGTTCCCGCCTAAAGTGTTATGTAACATGTGGTCATAACACTTTTTATGACATGATGTTATCAACTGATGAACTGATTAACAGTACCGTCATATTATTAAAAATAAAAAAAAAAAAGGGAAGAATTTCATTTTTCAGAGGTTCATGAAATGGAATTGAACCCATGACATTCATCCTTTTCAATAGAATTTGTAGTTTACACCAGTTATATTTGTATTTGTGGTGTTTATTTCTCTTCCTTAATGCAGCAAAAGGATAAATCTGACTCAAAAGATAAAAAAGTAGGAGATAAGGATAAAACAGCCAACGAGGATGAGGTAAAGTGTATTAGTAGGCATGGCATGGTGTAAAGTGTATTAGTAGGCATGATGTGGCTTGGTGTAAAGTGTATTAGTAGGTGTGGCATTGTGTAAAGTGTATTAGTAGGCGTGGCTTGATGTAAAGTGTATTAGTAGGCATGGCTTGGTTTAAAGTGTATTAACAGGCATGATGTGGCTTGGTATAAAGTATATTAGTAGGCGTGGCTTTGTGTTGTTATTAGAATAGATATTTGCAGGCCCAGACAAGCAAAACTGGAGAGCAAAATTCAGATTGTTTTCTTTACCACTCAGACTAAACCTGTGTTTTGGGTGCTCAAAAGAACTGCCTCATTGAGATTGTTCTTTTGAGTACCCAGAACATATGTTTTGATTGAGGAATGAGAAAATTTAATCATTCCTACTTCTGCTTATCTGTAGGCCTGAAACATGTTAAATGTATTAATATTCATGTGTTGGTGATCTCATTCATATTCATCGGCTAGATACACCTTAAAGCATCAGGGGCGGATCCAGGATTGCTGGAAAGGGGGTTCATATGTATAACGGTGTGGGGGGTTCGCTTTGCTGATTTTATCTCATTTTTTAAAAATCTCCCATGAAAATGAAATAATTTGGTCTCATTGAGACCAATTTTTTTCATTTTCATAGGATATTTAAAAAGGGGGGCGGGAAGGGGGTTCAGGCAACCCCCTCTGGATCCGCCACTAAGTGGCATGGTGTAGTTAGTAGACTAGATACAGCATGAAATGCAGGCATTTCCAAACCCTTATTTAGGGCCAAATATCAGCCATGAAATTTCTAATTCAAAACAAGTAAAATCTTCCCACCCCAAATGGTCCATTCCTTTGGACGGCATCTAGTTTTCTCAATTTGATAGTTCAAATACTTTCTTAGGTCTAATTCAACAGACCCCTGGGGCCCACTTTAGAAATGTAATCCCTGAAATAAATTAATATTCATATCCTGGCAGTATAATTAATATTCATAAGCTAGTTGCTATAGTTATTGCATAAAGCCTGGCTTGATGGCATGTGTGTCGTTGTGTTGTTAGTAGACTAGATGCTGTACAATATATATGGGCCTCGACGCGAGAAAATCTGATTTTGTTCCATGTGAATAACAAAGGCACAGATCAGCCTGTACATTCACACAGTCAGATCAGCACCGTTATTATTTGCTTTCTGGTGAGTATTGGGACTCCACTTGCCACACACAAAAGTTTGTTATTTTAGCTAGTCTCTGTAGCTGAGCAGACTGGATAAAGTCTCACTAACTATCGGCAACCACACAAAGACAGGTTTTTAAGAGCTGGTGATGTAATTAACTCGTAAAGCGCCACCTATAATTTGCAGCAGACGACAATTGCAAATTTTGCCGCTTTTTCAAAAATAACAAATAAGGCATGATATTTCATGAAAATCGTCCGCTGGCAGACGATTCTCATATAATATCACACCTTATTTTTGTTGAAAATGGGAAAGCTGTCACAAAATTTGTCGTCTTCTGCAGTTGTGACTGGCACTTTAAGGGTTAAAATTCATGAGCTATAGTCCGTGCTAGATAAGGGTAGGGTGACGAAACAGATTTACAGTTAGAAGTATGAAAGAAAACCCTATATGTGTCCAATCAGGTGAATAAAAAACCATAACGTGACCAACTACGTAACTCTACTCTTATCGAGCACTGACTAATTATAACTTGAAGTGTGCCTCTATTTATTTTTATTTATTTATTTATACAATATTTAAAGAGGTGTACACTTTTAGCTGAAATAGCCATTCTACCAAGTGGCCCTCTATAACAAAAAAACTATATACATCAAAACATTATTTACAAATTGCACATGTTTTATAAGGGTGCATGGATGCATTAAACAGTTCAAATACATCTTTAAAGCTTGAAATAGCACATTCATGGAAAACTTTCTAATTTATAATTAATAACGAGCCAATCACAACAATCACCGAACATATGTCAAATTTAATACCGTCCGATCGGCGGAGACTCAATCGTGTCTGAGCCTTCGCACAGAACAACAAAGGCCCCGCTGATCACTCCAAAGTGCAAATAGCAGAAGGCAAGGCCCAGACCAAAATACTAGTCTGTCCAGTAGCTTTCAGTAGCATATCTGCACTCAAATTTCCGCAGACACTCATCACCTATTACTGTAATCTGTATACAGATGCGGTATAAACAAAGTGTCCGGCGTACAATTATGTTTGAAATTGTGCTTTCAAAGATGTTTTGAAACTTTTTAAGGAAGGTTTAGTTCGGATTGACTGTGGTAGTGCGTTCCACAATTTTGAGGCAGAGTATGAGAAAGAGCGGTCATATAACGCAGTACGTGATCTAGGTACGGAGAGAAGTCCATTTTCAGATGACCTTAAAGAACGAGTATGGGTTTCGGACACCGGTTTAAGCAGGCCAGATATATATGCTGGTGCTAAATTGTTTAGTGCTTTATATGTTAATACAGCCTTATTGTACATTAAGCGTTTAGGTACGGAAAGCCATTCAAGTCTATCAAACTGCTTCTCTGATTTCTTTGCAGACAATTCGACTATTCATTCAAGTGCCCCTAGCATTGCTAAAGTTAACAAGGAATTGCAGGCTGGTCTTAAAATAGCTGTGGCCTGGAGTAAGCAAAATAAATTACCAATCAATTATGATAAAACTACTTATATGGTATTGGGGACTAAACCAAAGGAGCATGACACATACCTACTCGACTTAAGTGCTGATGGTAACAAAATTGAAAAAGTTCCAAAACAAAAGCTTCTTGGCATTGTTATTGATGACCATCTCTCATAGGCTCCCCACATAGACTACTTATGTTCAACAATATCATCAAAAATCTCGCTTCTCAGACACATCTCGATATACGTACCTCAGAATATTCAAAAGATACTCTATCAAAGTTATATACAGCCGCTACTTGATTATGGCTGCAACACTTGGGGAAACACGACGGCCGCAAATATTGAACGTCTCTCCAAGTTACAAAAACGGGCTGCGCGAATCATATGTGGCAATGTATGCTGTTTGTAAACTGCAGTTACTGTCCTAAATTTTTGAACACTTTTCTCTTTCTGTTCTCAAATAAAATGTTGGTTATCAGGGGTGAAATTCACAAAAAGCTTGTCAGAATAGCGAACAGGGATGACCCTGATCAGAAGGCTTCATCAGAAGCAGTCTTATTTGGGTCTGCACTGTTTGTCTTTGCCATTTTTGGCAGGCAACAATTGTTCAAAATTTTATAATATGCACTGTAGTTGTACTAATATTATATCCTGGTGCAGAATTTAATATTCATGAGCTATATATATTCAGCTTGAAGCATGCCTCACTGATATGAGTGGCTTGCTGTTTTTAGAAAACTATAATTGAGCTGTGGCATGGGATTTCCAACAATGCGGTATGTGCGACCAGCAAAACCTCAGATCAGACTGTGCATATGCACAGATTAGAGCCTCTGATTAGAGCCTTTGCTAGCTGCTTGAATATTCTGTGACTGTTAAGCTACTGACTGAACATCACTTGGAGTTTTTACTCTTAAAGGGAGGCTCGTCTGAGTCTACACTTGTCAAAATGCCACATTTTTGGAAATCACATGTCACGGCTCTATTTATAGCATGAAATATATAAATATTCATGTCCTGTGGAAGATTAGTATTCATAAGCTAGTGTCAGCTGAATGTCTGACTCAAGTGTGGCATGGTGTTTGTAGATTAAATATAATAGTAAAAAATGTATAAATACAGTTCAACTCCTTTATAACACGACTTGTCATTTAATTTAGATGATTTTAATGATTTTTGTAATCCTTGAAAAGTCTTTGAATCTAATGCCCAGTTCACACATTCATGGATCACCTCGCCGACGGATGACCCCAGAAATGCCAATTTCCATAGTCCAATACGGATGCAATATATACGTATGATTAAGTACTACTACGTATGGTTACGGATGCAATACGGCAAGCCACGGACCAATACGGATTGCCACGAATGATATCTGTGGCTAATCCGGCGTCCAGTCAGTCAATGTGTGACCTGGGCAATACATACCTGGGTGTGCAATGCTTAATTAGGCAATTAACTGTTAATTAGGAACCAACTCCAGAGCCAGAGAGCACTGATGTTTCTGAAGACGAGGAAGAATATGATGATTTAAATGATTTAGATGCTTTAGATGCTATATTGGTATACATGAATTTATTGTTCTTGAGCCAGTATCAGTTGGCTTGTGTGTTCAGCTAAGATACGAATCAGTCTGCATGTTCATGCAGTTGGATAAGATAAGTTTTCTGTCTAAATATTCATTGGATCCTTGGCTATCCAAAGAATGGCCATCACAGACTCTGATTAGACTGCAAATCTGTGTGATCTGATCTAAGTCTTCGATGGGCACACATGCCGAATTGTACCTTTTCATAGGTCCAGATAAGGAAATTTTATTTGCGTAAAATGATAATTATTTTCTTACCCATTTATTTAAACATGTGTTTTGGGTTCTCATGAGAACTGTCTCATTGAGAGGGTTCTTTTGAGTACCCACAACATATGTTTTGGATGAGAAATAAAGAAAATGATTTATCAATACACACTCTTATCTGGAGGCCTGCCTTATGCTGGACACTGACTCTGATAATGTTCTTCTTTATAGTGTTGATTCATGCAGTTTTGAATTTCCTATATTTTTTTGTATTTTATTCATTTGAATATCTCCTAAGATTTATCAGAAATTCTACTTTAATTTTATACAAAGTCTCCTAAAAATTCTTACAAAGGCTACAAAAAATTTGAAATTTAACACAGAAATTATTGGCAATATTCAAAATTCTGAATTTTACTGAGAAATTATAGGAAAATGCTATATAAACTCTTTGTTTATTTGTTTGGTTTGTGGTCTTATGTTCCAAGCCTGACCTGGTTTCAAACTGTTTGACACTCTGATAGTGTTCCAGAAAGATTTTTGAAAAATTATTTTTGAAGAAAAAAAAGTCAGCATAGTTAACTGAGTGATGGCCCCACTTTCCATTGAAACATGTTCAGGCAGGGGCATCTATGTTATGATAACACATTATATTTCTTGTTTTGTTTTTGTTATCAATTTTGTTTCTTGTTTCATAATTTGAGCCACGACATGTGATTTCCAACAATGTAGCATTTTGACAAGTGTAGACTCAGGTGAGCCTGTGTGGCCTCCTTTTTAAGCTTAGAAACTCCAAATGATGTTCAGTCAGTAGTTTAAAATTCATTGAATATTCAAGCGACTACACAAGGCTCTGATCAGAATGCACATATGCGCAGGCTGGTCTGAGCTTTTGCTGGTCGCACACACCACATTGATGGAAATCTCATGTTGCGGCTCATTTATGAATTTGAGAAGAATTATTGTAGCCAGCGCATGAGATTTCAGTACTTATCACACTGTAGACTGCTGGCGGTTCTGGTGAGCCTCGGCAAATGTGCTGATTTGCCAGAGCCTGAGCTGCTCACATATACAAAATATGGATTTGGATGGAGACTCAGACCAAAAAGACCTTTTGCCCGGCTGGATACTTTTGCATGGGCATTTAGCTCTTTGCTTACTAGTGTTGTCTGCTGATAAAGTTTGCAAACAGTTTAGATCCAGATCAGGACCTACAATAGTCTGTCCTGATCTGGATCCAAATTATGGTATTTGTTGAAAGAGTTTTTCCAAAAAGTTGATTTTGAAAAAGGTAGCAGATGACAAAAAAGCATGAAAAATTACCCAGTAGGCAATGAGCTAAACATGGAAGCTTTAGCACATGTATACCCGACATGTACCAGACACAAATAAAGAAATATCTTTAACTCTTTCCTTGCTAGCGATGACTTTTGTCGTCTGCTGATAACCTTGCAAACAGTTTGGACCCAGATCCGGACTTACAAAATATTGGTCCCTATCTGGATCCAAGCTGTTTGACACTCTATTGCTATTCTTGAAAGAATTTTTAAAAGAGTAATTTGGAAAAAGTCAGCAGACAGCAAATAAAGCTTGAATAATTACCTAGCTTGCAAAGAGTCAATGGTTTACCCTATATCGGCACTTAATCTGCTTTATTTAAACAGTTTGTCTTTTATTTTGAACTCTGTAAATACTTAAAAAGGATTGAGAAAAAATTATGGAAATCCCCATAATGGGATTGATTGTTGGTAAATCTGTAGTAAAGGTTAATAACATGGGTCCAGAACTCAAAAGTTCACGACTTAGTGCAGTAATGATTGCATGTCATTAATCAATTGCCAGACAGGCTGTCCCAAACAAAACAAAAATGGAGCAAAATGCAAATAAAACACCTTTACATTACGTTCTTGTCACACAATCATTTCTGTGCTTTGTTAAAGAAAGGTGCCTCATTGAAAGGCTTATAATATGCAACCTGAAAAATGTATCATTGCTAATTTGTTTCACATAATTAATTATATGGGGCTTTATTCCAAGCCCCATTTCGCACCATATATTCGTGAAGGTGGTTTAATTATTAATCCTTAAAGCACCAAGAAAAAAAAGCATCTGAAAATGTTGTCTGTTGAAGTCATCTGCTGCAAATAATTGCCTAACATTACTGCTGAATTAAGTATAGAAGCAAACAGCGTGGACCCAGAACAGACTGCTCCGTCTGATCTTGGTCCACACTGTTTGCCATAGAGGCTTCTTAAACATTCCAGCAGACGAGAAAAACAGATGACTTTTGTTGCGATTAAGGGTTAAACCATTTCTGCAGCCTTTCTTTGTAGATTCATTTAACCTATATCATACTAATATTTTTTGTCTAGAAATCTCGTCTGTTTATTGCATGATATCCAACTTCACTTCAGATTACTTAAATTTAGAGCATGGAAACAATTTCTATGAACACAGGTTTAGAGAAACAGAATTTTTGAGCAAAAAATTGTAAATATTTTCTTATTCATCAGTTTAAACATATGTTTTGGGTGCTCAAAAGAATTGTCTGATTGAGACGGTTCTTTTGAGTACCCACAACATATTTTTTTGGTTGAGAAATAAGAAAGTTAATTTTTGGAACACACTCTTACTAAAGTCATGTATGAACCTAAGGGAGCAGTCTGATCTGGGTTTTGGTTGAGAAATAAGAAAATTATTTTTTTTGAACTCACTCTTAACTAAAATCATATATGAACCTAATCTGGGTTCATATTGTTTGCAATATAGGCTACCAAAGTACATAAGCGGATGAGAAAGCAGAAGACAATTGTATTGAATGGCAGGAAGCTTGTTAACTTATCAGGTGTGTAAAATGCTGTGATGGCGTGGCAAACAGTGTAAACCTTGATCAGCCTGCTCCTTAATCTGGGTTTACACTGTTTGCTAAGGTCTATCTGCTCAAATATTAACCCATAATGCGCCAATCGCAGCAAAAGTGGTCTGCTTTTCTCATCTGCTTAAATGTTTAAGTAGCCTCTATGGCAAACAGTGTGGATCCAGATCAGACTGCAGGAGCAGTCTGTTCTGGGTCCACGCTGTTTGCTTCTCTATAGGAGCAGTCTGATCTGGGTCCACACTGTTTGCTTCTATACTTAATTTTTCAGTAATGTTAGGCAATTTTTTGCAGCAGATGACATTTTCAGATGCATTTTTTTCTTGGCGCTTTAAGGGTTAATTTAGGTTTACACTGTTTGCTAAGGTCTATCTGCTCAAATATTAAGAATGAGCATGGTATTTTCTTATGAAAAGTACTCTTACAGCAACTGAGTATCCATGGTAACAATATATATCATTCTCCATTGACAGGAAGATGAGATCCCCACACTCCCCCCTCTTTACATCACAGAGTTTATACTGGAGCCAAACCAGCTTCTCTTCTCTCCCGATGTTGAAGAGTTTCAGGAAGGACTGGCTGAGGTTATCAAGCGGTTCCAGGATGCCGTGTTGAGTGTACAGAACCTGGTACCAGACACATACTTTGATGCTTTCACAAGGTCAGTTGAAATACCACGTTTATTCTCATACACACCCCAGGGTCATTGCAATTTACAAAATGTGGGCAATTATTTGAGTTATGCTTGGCCATACTATTGTTCTAGCTTTTTATGAAGGAGGAGCACATACAGGGTTCCCACAAGCTCTGAAAATCATGGAAAACCTGGAAAATCACTCAGAATAATTCCATGCATTGAAAAATCATGGAATTTGAAAAAAAAAAACCCTGAATAATCATGGAAAAATCATGGAATTTTGTGAAATAATTTGACGAAACCACCAGTAGCCAGAAAACTAGCTGTCGGACACTTATGTTATTATCAAAATGCATGCATAGTCTACAGGCATTCTGTTGTTGCTGCATTCCGCATTTATGCTCAGTGTGGTGAAGATGCTGATTAAAGAGGATGTTGGAGGCAGTGCGTCAAATAGTTATGGAAATTACAATTTGCTGATCATGGAAAATCATGAAAAAAGAGTGATTCTTTACATCCCAGTCAACAATTTTTCTGTTATGTCAAAACGCGCCTTCCGGGGTTGAACCAGTATACTAAGCAATGAATAATGTGTCTTGCTCAAGGACACAACGCAGTGATGCTGGTGAGGCTTGAACCCGAAACCCTTTGGTCTCCCACTGAATCACTGTGCTGGAACCCTTTGGTCTCCCACTGAATCACTGTGCTCCCTATCTGTCTGTCCCAAAAGTCTTGTCTGAACAATTTCTCAGCAACTACTGCAAGGATATGAGAAAACATAATGGCAACCTATAGCATATCAAGAGTAGACATCCTGTTTGTCATTCTGTTACACATCTTGAACGTAGCTCAGTTGGTTGAAGGTTTGAATCTAATTAGTACTAATTGAATGTATTGCTTTTAGCATTGTGAGAGGCTACTATGATCAAATGGAATTCTTTGAGCTAAGAGAGTGTGCACAGTATGATTTAATTCTATGATTCTACACTTTCAGGCCAATCATCAACAACAAGTTTGAGGAGAAGATATGTGGTGAGGGACCAAGCCTCTCAACAATGTTTGAAGATGACAAACATCTACAGAAGATTATTCACTCCATCAGGGTAAGTAAAGGCTGGGGAGTTTATCATGCTCATAATTATGGGTAAAATATGGTGCCTGTTCTAAATTGAAAAATGTCCTCTCCAAATTTTAAATGATAAAAAATTTACACAAAATAGGAAAATTCCGCATTAACTCCACTATAGTAATTGCATTTGAGCTACTCGCGGTACATCGCAAAACCAACAAAGTGACATTGTACTTCCAGCAAAGACTCAGATTAGATACTGGATTTCTCTAAACAAAATGATGTCAGCGGTAAACTCCTGACCGTCATAGCATCTGCACAATGTCATAGAAGCATGCAGCGTTTTTCAGAACAAAAGCATTGACAAAATGATCAGTCTGGGCAACAATTCTTTTTGCATTACGTCATGTAAAAAACTCAGGGCTTGATCTCATTTTGAGTATTGTCAATTTAAAACCATGTTAAAACAGCAAGTGAATCTCATGATTTGAACAAGGCTTTTTGGTTCTTTTGACAATGACTTCAAACATCTATGCTTATAGGAATTTATGTAAATATATATTAAACTTTTGTCTCTATTTAAATAGTTGTGAAGATGCTATGACATTCTAAAGTCAGACGCAACCAACCAGTAAGCATATAAAAGCAGGCCAACCAGTAAAACATCATTCAAATTGTGTTTTGCTGGTGGGCTGATAATGGCCCAAGAATGATTGCTGGCTTGGAGCAACCAGCTCATTTTTCCTCAATGAATTTATTGCCAAATCAGAAAGGACACAAAAACACATCACAAAATTCATTGTTTCTCTAATTTTTCACAGCAAGCAATAACATAAGCTTTCAGAGTCAAATCCCTGTGGTTTATAAGCCACTCCCCTTCTAAGGGGTAACATTAATTGGTACAATTTAAAGAACACATTTGTTAAGACAACTTTAACTAAATCATTGTTTCTTTTACAACCTACAGGAAGCCATTACAGCGGCCTTCCGAGCAGCCAGTCAGTATGCGGATACTTTTGAACCTCACCGAGAGTTCTACAGGGAGAATGAAAGTCTGGATCTGGATGCTGTCAAACAGGAAGAACATGGTGAGAAAAATAACTCTTGCATGTTGGGTGATTTTGCAAGCTTTTTTGTCGTCTGCTGATTTTTTCAAAATTAAAGTTTTAAAAAAATTCTTTCAGGAATACCGTCGGTGTCAAACACTTAGGATCCAGATCAGGCTTGACATTTAGTCAGGTCTGGTCTGGGCACAATCTGTTTACAAAGGTTAGCAGCAGATGACAAGCATTGCCACTGAGCAGGTAAAGAGTTAAATCATTTTTAGTAGTACAGAAATGAATATTGGGTGCATGATTATGGGAGACACACTGACATGTCTACGTCATGCCCATTTTCTAAGACTGAATGAGTGAGGTTTCAGACAGAAGACTTATTTATTGCTTCAGGCATAGACCCAGATAGTCAAAAACATTCAGCATAAAAATGTAAATATTTTCTTACCCATCAGTTTTAACATATGTTTTGGGTGCTCAAAAGAACCATCTCATTGAGACGGTTTTTTTGAGTACCCACAACATATGTTATGGTTGAGAAATAAGAAAATTATATTTTCTTTACGCACTCTTAACTAAAGTCCTGCTCTTTGTATGATGGGTAATTTGCGTGCTTCTTTGTAGTCTGCTTTTCAAACTTATCTTTACGTTTTCAAAAAATTCTTAAAGAATACCATCAGAGTGTCAAACAGTTTGAATCCAGACCAGGCCTGACATTTAGATCTGGGCCATATAGCGCATTCAGTAGCAAATCTGACTGCAGATCCAGGGATTGCAAGATTGATTCCTGCCTGGTCTCATACTTTTGTGGAGATTAATCATGAAATAATTTCTATGGTTATCCTCCTCCCTCCGCTGATTCAAGAAGGTTTGTTGTAAGTCACAAGCCAAAGTATGTGCACGAAGTACTGGTTAACCGCTTAGTCAGGCTTGCCCAGGAAAAGGTGTGGTTAGGTAAACTGACTATCTGGACATGACCCTAGCTGTTGATTGGGACGTAAAATTTCAGACAAAAAAATGATCTGGGTCCAACCTGTTTGCAAAGGCTAGCAGCAGACAACAAGCATTGTCAGTGAGCAGGGAAAGAGTTAAACCCCTTTTAGTAGTAGAGAAATGAATATTGGGTGCATGATTGTGGGAGACACAATGATACGTCCAGAGGTCAAGCCCATTTTCTAAGACTGAATGAGTGAGAGTTCAGACAGAAGAATTATCTATCGCTTCAGGCATATATATGCCCAGATAGTAAAAATATTTTAGTGTGAAATTTTGAATATTTTCTTATCCATCAGTTTTGACTTTTGTTTTTGGTGCTCAAAAGAACCGTCTCTAAAAGAGACGGTTCTTTTGAGTACCCACAACATATGATTTGATTGAGAAAAAAGAAAATTAATATTAAATTATGCAAAGCAAAGATCAGGAATCGATACAATCGAGTACCATACCTGACGCGGAATGCCATATTGGAAAGTGACAAAACCACAAGAAAACACAACACACAAGAGAGCCAATAGGTCAGCTCTTTTCCAACAGGTGATCACTAGACTTCAAGGAACAGACAAGATGGCATAACAATGATATACATGAAACATAAATAACAAAAAGGATCCACAGTAGAAAGGTCAGCAAAAAATCACTGGAGGGCTTAAACATGTTTAATGGTACAAACCTAAAACATTTTTTTTTATCTTTCTGCCCACCTTTCAGATGTAGCCTTCTTCAGTGAGGCTCTAGAACGTTACCATGGACAACACAAACAAGCAGAGGCCATTAAAGAGAAGCGACCAATCGGAATGCTGCTTGTAGATGCCATCAAGATGAAGAGCCTTTTGATACCATCACCTCTCAGATGCTTGAATGTAAGTTAAAATAATATATTAAATAACACGGCCCATTGCTATGGATCCCAAACATAGCGTAATAAAGAGACTGCACTGTATATATGTTATGATTTGAGCCACGACTTGTGATTTCCAACAATGTGGCATTTTGACAAGTTTAGACTCAGACGAGCCTGTGCAGCCTCCTTTTAAGCTTAGAAATTCAGTCAGTAGCTGAACACTCATATTCAAGTGACTAGCAAAGGCTCTGATCAGACTGTGCATATGTGCAGGCTGATCTGAGGCTTTGCTGGTTGCACATACCACATTGTTGGAAATTTCATGTTACGGCTCATTTGATATTTTATTAACCCTAAAAGTGCCAATTCTAACTGATGTAGATGTCATATTTTATGGTATCTTATAATTTTGATATTTAGAGAAAATTAGACTTGTTTATATCAGAAAGTTAGACTTGATACTTCATTTGAATCTTTGGTAAATATCAAGCTTTAATCTCTATTTTGGATGATGTGAAATATAGTAGTCGTTGAAAATCCTTCCATTTACATATTGCCTTGTGAACCATGCATATAGCCATATCTGATCAAGCATTTTCTATAAATGTTTAGTTCTTGCAAACTGTAGGAATTTTTTTTAGAAGTCCTTGAGTTTACAAAGCATTGCCTTAAGAACCATGCATATAAAAAAGCAACATCTTATTCAGTATTTTCGGTAAATGTGCAGTCCTTGAAAACTGTTTGAGAAATCTGTAGAAGTCCTTGAAAAGTCCTTTGAATTTACATATTGCCTTGTGAACCATGCTACATCTTATTCAGTATTTTCTATAAATGTGTAGATGTAGTCCTTGAAAACTGTTGGAAAAATATTTCAGAAGTCCTTGAAAAGTCATTGAACTTATATAGCAATGTCTTTGATTCATGTCTATAGCTGCTTTGTTTCTGTTTCAGGCTGTTAATGACTTGTTGCCTAAACTGGCCAGAAAAGAGGTGGACAGGCTGATCGCTGAGTTGCAGGATGCACAGTTCAAGCTTGAGTTCACACCAACCACAACACTTGAGTTTGTCCAGAATCTCACATTCTTGGATGAGATACAAGTTAGGGTAAGTAGGAGAAGTCCAATCTTAACTCCTCTCCCATTAGAAATGACTTTTGTTGCTGGCTGATAAAGTTTGCAAAAGTTTGGACACAGTTCTGGCCAGACAAAATGTCAGGCGTGATAAGGGTCCAAACTGTTTGACACTTTTATTTTAGAATGTTAACTTTAACGAAAAATAGGCAAACCATTTTTGTGGTTTGCCTATTTTTCGTTAAAGTTAAAATTCTAAAACATGCAAAATTACCCAGCATGCAAAAAACTAATTGCTGTTAAAATAAACTAGTTTGAACAGATTTAAATTTTAAAAAAGACAATAAATGCAAAAAGTTTTCTTGTTATTTTTCTATGAATATATTGAAATCTAAACAAAAATGAAAATAAAATGCTCAAGTTTTCATATATTTTTATATGAACAGATTAAAATTTGAACCATAACAAATAAAATGTAAATAGTTCCATGTACAGATAAGCCAAAAGCTTTGAAGCGTGACTCTATTTACAATATTGATATGTTGTTCTAGGAAAAAGGGTTTCAGGCATTTATTTACATTTACTATAAAAGCTTTGACATACACATATGTTTCAGCCGGACTGGCTCATTTTACGCATTCTGCTTTGTTTGAAATAGAAAGACCCAAAGGTCATTGGTCAGAGGTCGTGGTACATCTATAATTTTCATTAGAAGATTAAAATTCAACAATTACTGATATAAACATAGGTTTATATAACAAATAAAAGTGTAAAAATGTTAATATATTCTTTTCTATTAGCTTTAACATGTTTTGAGTGTTCAAAAGAATGGTCTTATTGAGACCATTCCATTGAGTACCCACAACATATGTTTTGGTTTAGAAATAAGAAAATAATTTTTGTAATTATGCACTCTGGATGCCTGTATAAAGTAAAAATACACAAAACACACACTCTTTTTTCTATGATAAATCAAATCTAATATTCATGCTCATGTAAATTGCATTTCTTAAATTTGAGCAAAAAAAAATAAATGTTCGTCAAATTTCATCTCGTTTAATGAATTCAGTAATACATGAGCACTCATGTAAGATCCTCTATTTACACATTTTTTCCATGATTAGATTGAACCATTGGAGAAGGAATCTATGGTAGTAAAAGACATGTACGAGCTGATTGACCTCTACACTGTGCCGACTCCTCCCGAAGATTTTGCTGTCTATCAGACACTTGGTCCAAGCATTACCAATGTGAGGAACGCTATAGACAAGGCTCTGGCCGAGAGAGATGCCAACATTGACAAGTTCTGTACACATCTTGACAAAGATATCGCTGAGTTGTCAAAGGATGTTAAGGAGGTCAAGCAAGAGGCACAGGTACGTATATTTTGATTTTATTTACTGGTGCAAGATTAGGAACAGTATTGACAAAGATTTGGCTGAAATTGATACCAATATTTAAAATGTTCATACTCATTTGACAATGATACTTCCGTACTAATAGAGTATGCTTAAGAAGTAAATCATGGGGAATAGGTATGTAGATTTATTAATTGATTTAAGCATTATTAATGTAAGAAACACGATTAACAAGACTTGCTGAGATAGATACCAGGGCTTATTTTTGGCCGATTTTATAGCCGTTATTCGGTTATATTCCAATGCCAAAAAGTATTTTTTTTTCTTCCAATTTTCGGAGGAAAATTCCCAATTTTAAGTTGGAAAAAGGTTCAAAGAATAACCGTTGTTTTGTCGAGTAAAAGTTGGCTAAAAATTGTTTGTACAGCATGTATAATCAGGGTTCTCGTTTGTGAAAATTAGCATGGTGTGAAACGGATGTTTATATTTTTCCACCAACTATTGGCATATCGGACGTGTATTAAACTACGTTGTAAATCCTGCCGTTGCATTCTCAGGGCCCAGGGGTGTTGTGCCCTCTAGCGATCGGCATATCAGCCATAGTTTACTTCTTTGTTTTAACATATAATTTCCCCTGTATGTGCAATATTGAAAACTTTTCTCAAGATGCATTAAAAGATAAATACCAAAACTGCTGATAAAAATACATAGCTAGTTTAATTTGGTACATCAGTGTGTAAGAATGGGACTCAAGTGGGATGGAAAATTAAAGAGGTAAGATGTTATTTTGACTATCTTAACTGTCTCTTGTCTATCAAACCTGAAGGAGCTGGTACTTTGGTGTAAGTTTCTGTAGTTCCCAGTACCCCACAAGTACACAGCTACACAGAATAGCTAGAATGGTGAAATTTTGCATGTCACTGGTTTAGTGAAGAAACTTTCCAGAATGCAGCTAACAGTGGCGTTGATCAGACTGCATAGATGCACAGGCTGGTTAGCACAGGCTGGTCTGCACCTTTGTCGTTTGCGTGCAACAAAGTCATGTTTTTCCACGTCGAGGTCCATTTACGGCTCTGGCAGCCTTTGGATAATCATCTGACTAATTTTCCAGGTTTCATTTATTCATCTCATGTTTCAGAATCCGCTCATTCTGGACTCCACAGCAGAAAAGGCTAAAGTGAAGGGTATTCTGAAGAAGTTGTTAACCAACATGGATGAATTACAAAGCAGAGCCTTCCAGTACAAGTCTTACCAGAAGAATTTTAAGGTGAGTTCACAGGATATGAGTGGATATGTTGATTTTTTTATCCCTTAATGCGTCAATCGCAAAAAAGTCGTCTGCTTTTCTTGTCTGCTGAAATGTTTAAGAAGCCTCTATGGCAAACAGTGTGGACGCAGATCAGACTGCTCTTATAGGAGCAGTCTGTTCTGGGTCCACGCTGTTTGCTTCTATACTTAATTCGTCAGTAATGTTAACAAGACAATTATTTGCAGCAGACCACTTCAGCAGACATCATTTTTCAGATGCATTCTTTTCTTGGTGCTTTAAGGGCTAACCCAAAACATATATTTTATATAAAAAATAAGAAAATAAATTTGATTGATTGGAATATTGCCCTTTAATTCTATATGCTTGATTATGATTTGAGCCAGTGCATGAGATTTCCAATAATGTGGCATTTTGACATGTGTAGACTCGGATGAGCCTCTGCAGCCTCCTTTTAAGCTTAGAAACTCCAAATGACGTTCAGTCAGTAGCTTAACACTCAAAATATTCAAGCGACTTATAAAAGCTCTGATCAGACTGTGCATATGCGCAGTCTGATCTGAGGCTTTGCTGGTCGCACATACCACATTGTTGGAAATCTCATGCACTGGCTCATATAAGAAACAAGAAAATAAACACATTTTTATAATTTGGTTGATTGGAATCTTGTTCTTTAATTCTATATGCTCTATTATGATTTATTTGTATTTATATTATAAGGTCTTGATATTTATTCATGATGATCACATGGTACACATGTTTAGATAAACAAATATTTTGAGTGTAATATTGTTAATATTTTTTTCCCATCTGTTTTAAGAAATAAGAAAACATATTCTTTGATACACACTCTTAACTAAGGACCTGTGGTATCAGAGAGATCTTAATGGTTACTTGATTGTTTAATAATTATATATTTGAATCTTGATGGCCTGAAATAATTTTTTGTCATGCAAGTTTAGCTTGGTTATAGTTAAATCAACTTAAATGATAAAGAGGAAGAAGAAAAAGATGCTTATCATTTTCAAGCTCATTTATGTTTCTATTTATAGCTTTTTCTACATAGTCTGAAGACTAAAACTAACCCTGGAGATATAATCGTTTGTATTTAACTGTTGAAATATTTTGTATCTGTATGCTGGTATATTTATCTATGTCAGGGCATCATGAGGAAAACCCCTTTTAACACTTGAAATGCAGACTGTAGCAGATGACAAATTTTTGGGAAATATTTCTTGATTTTCATAAAAAATAAGGCTTAAAATTTCATGTGAATTGTCTGATGGACAAGTCACATGAAATTTCAAGCCTAATTGTGTTTCTAAAAGAATCAATAAATTTTGAAAATGTTGTCTGCAAATATTTGATAGGGTTAAACAGAGATAGATCCTCAGTGTTCACAAATTAAGGGAGATAATTCTGGAAAGTGTTGTAATCTCTGTAACACTATGAAAACAGAGCTTCCATGTAAGACCTAATATAAGAAATTACTTGACCATGCCTATTTTTTGGCCCCTAAAAAGCATTTAAGGGGATTTCCCTATTACCCTTATGTAAAATCTTTAAACAAAACAAAATATTTTCCCACCTATACTTTCTCTTTTTTTTAATTACATGTAAACTGAAACATACATTTTTTTCTTGGTCATATATTTGACTGGTTGATGTTTGCATATTTATCAAGGTTACTTCAGTAACATGTGGGAAAATTGTAGAAAAGAGAGACAGAAGGGGTGGGATGGCAGAGAGATTGAGGGGGGTGGGGGGGGGGGTGGGGTGTAGAAATGTCACTGTAATGTTATTATTGTGGTGCACTATAGCTTACAGTACGTTACCCTTTTCCCGCCAATGTAATTTTGTCATGAAAATGTTTGCTCAATCTGCATATATGCAAGTGCACTACAAAATACTTTCACGCAATCCAGGCTACCAAAGTACATGAGCAGATGAGGGTCAGAGCAGATGAGAACTGTCATGAATGGCAGGAAAAGGGTAAATGGCCAATTATGATGTTGTTATTATGTGATTTTGGATAAATATATTTCTGAGGCATTTGGATGTGAGAGTATCCATATCTAATATATATATTTCTCTGACACTCAAATTCAATTAAAAATCTTAAAAAAATATCTAACATTTGCAGAAACCAATTTGTTGTTATTTGGCACTGTTTTCCTGATCGCAACTTCAATATTTTTTTGTGAAAAATCCAGAAAAAAACTTATTTAAATGGAGACATCACAGCATGAATACTTTTGTCCACTCTCTGTAGATTTGATTTTGAGGTTGAGTTAAGCGATTATTATCACTAAAGCTAAGTTTGGAAACCAAATTTTAGGTTGGAGTAGGTTGATGTAATCAAATTGCTATTTTAAGGTTGATTTAATCAAAATGTATTTTGATATTTGAGGGGGATTTAACTAAAAAAGTATTTTCTTAATTTTTGCCTGATGTAACCAAAATGTAATTTATCAGGTTGAGCAACAAAATGCATTTTTTTTCTCATTTTTCTCCACAGCTAAGATGTATTTTGATGTTTAAAGGTTGAGATAACCAAATGTATTTTTGATGTTATAAGTTTGAGGTAAACAAAATGTATTTTCTGATATTTTAAGGTTAAGGTAACCAAAGTGTTTTTTGATATTTTAAGGTTGATTTAACTGAAATGTAATTTGATGGTTGAGGATGATGTAATTAAAAAAGTAATTTCTTAATTTTTGGCTGATGTAACCAAAATGAGTTTTATTAGGTTGAGTACCAAAATACAAGTATTCTGATATTTTGAGGTAAAGGTGGCCAGAATGCTCTTTGATATCTTAAGAAAGTTTTTTTTTGGTAATTTTATGGTTGCTGTATCCAGAGCCAAGATGTATTTTGATATTTTAAGGGTGTGATGACCAAAATGATTTTTTTAAGGTTGAGGTATTTAAACCAAAATGATTTTTTTAAGGTTGAGGTAACCGAAACATATTTTTGTTATTTTAAGGTTGAGTTAACCAAAACATATTTTGATATATTAAGGTTGAGGTAACCAAAATGTATTCTTGATATTTTAAGTGTGATGTAACCAAAATGTATATTTGATATTTTAAGGTTGAGGTGACCAAGTTTGATGCACTTGAAGAGGTCCATGCTGAGCTTAAACTAAAAGAGTTACTGTGGAATGCCATTGATGAATGGGACAACTTGTTGGCAGACTGGACACAGGTATGATCATTTGCCCCAGCCTCCAACTGCATGAGGACTTAACTTACATCTATGTACTTGAATTAACTATTTACTATAAATGTGGACCCAAACCAGTAAATAATTGTTGTACTAATTTATAAACATTATCTCCCCTTTATAGTTTTAATGAATTGAATTATAATGTGTAAATCATTATTTGGTGGATATACACCAAATATTAACTAATTTATATGCATTATATTTTGCTATCTAGCATTAAATGAGATGGTTTATGATGTATGAACTTAAAATGTCAAATGATGTATGAACTTCAAATTTCAATTGATGCATGAACTTTAAATGTCAAAAGATGTATGAACTTCAAGTGTCAAATGGTGTATGAACTTCAAATGCGAAATGATGTATGAACTTCAAATGTCAAATAATGTATGAACTTCAAATGTCTTTAAATGTCATATAACATAGAAATATCCTTGAATTTCACATAGCCTTGACTGTAATAATAAGTGATTTTCTAGGTTGCATTTGAAACCCTGGAGTCAGAAGAAATGAACAATACAACAATGAAGTATGCTAAATCTGTGATGCAGCTGGAGAAAGGTCTACCCCCTAACAGTGTGGTCCCTAAACTGAAGGAGAAAGTGGAACTCATGAGAGAAAGGGTAAGATTTAACCCTTGCCCTGCGGAACCCAGATACAGAAGCACTTCAATGGCTCAAACTCTGATGGCTCATTCACCTTGGCTGGCTAGAACTATCATCATGGTTGATGGCTAGAACCACCCTTGACTAGAACAGCTAATTTTCATGGTCCCAAGTCTGTTGGAGCCATTGAAGTTCTTCTGTATATCCTTTTTAAAAAAAATGTGGATCTAGATCAGCTGGCTTCTGATGAAGCCATCTGATCAGGATCCACAATGTTTTCCTCTCTGAAAAATACATGCTTAGTATTGCTTACAACTGGAATGCTGCAGGTTAACAGGATAAAAATTTGGGAGGAGTGTAGTACATAAACTGTTCTCGGGTTGACAAATCCTGATGTCAACCTCAAAAGAATGCATCAATTGTACAATGTTGCATGGTTTTTCGAAAGTGACATCAGAACGTCAAGAAATTTCACATGGTTCAGCTGTAACATCAAGGGTTGCAAATGTCTAAAATATGTATACAGTAAAATCTATGTAAAACGGCCACTCAAAATTGACAAAACAAAGATCTTAATGCCAAATGGTAGCTTGATGAAGGTCAAAAATATTACAGAATGCTCCCCTTGTAAAACAGCCACTCAAGAATAGACAAAACAAAGATCTTTATGAGAAATGGTAGCTTAATGAAGGTCAGAAGTATTGCAGAATGCTCCCCTTGGAGCATTCTGCAATAGGTTTGACCTGCATTAAGCAATAATGGGTCTTGAAAGCCAATTTTCTGTCTTTCTGAGAGTGGCTGTTTTACACAGGTTTTACTGTACACATCAAATGGAGACTACTGAAACAAGCAGTGATTCGCTTCAATTGTGTCCCTTTTCAAAATAGGGACTACTCTTTACTCTCTGAGGGAACGAATTATTTCCATTAAGAGCACTATCTTATGGTATTGGAAAATAACATCTCTGCATTACATGTATGAGGGTCTGGATTAAGATAAGACCAATTATTCATTAAAAGTAAGAAAGGTGGCAAAGAAATCTGATTATTCACTATTCATTAATTTTTTCTTCAAATCATTAAAAAAATAGGATTATTCATTATTTTTTAGGTCCTCATTATTCACTATTCATTATTTTTTTGGCTCATTATTCACTATTCATTATAAAAAGGGACATTATTCACTAATCATTATACCCATCCAGACCCTCATGTATGTGATCTCCCCTTGAATGCATACAATTTTTATTATATACATGTATATTGTGCATAATGAGTTGTACGCAAAACTGGTCTTGTCACTTAGATGCTTGAAGATAGCGAAATACATTTTTTAATTTGTTTGTTTTTTTATTATACAGCTTCCAGTGATCACAGATCTCCGTAACCCAACACTGAAACAGCGTCACTGGGACATAATTGAGAATATTCTTGACTTCAAGTTTACACCAGAGGAGCCCCTGACACTCGGAAAGCTGACAGAAATTAACGCTTTCAAGAACGCTGAGGCTCTCCAGGAGGTGTCTGGACAAGCGAGCTCGGAAGCTAGCTTGGAAGCTATTCTTAAGAAGGTATTGAATTCGACTTGATAAGGGCTCTTTATGCATACTTGTTTTGAAGTTGACCCTCTTTTAAACGCAGTATAAATTCAGATCACTTCTGGATTGAATAGAAAATAGCAGTTCCCTGTAGTGAGTATTTTAGGTGTGAAGTGAGCTGCAATACACACAATAAGCTGAATATCCGCTTTTATGGAATAAAGGGCTCAATGGTGTACTATATTAAATAAGCCCTTCTCCTAAATGAATAAACAAATATGACAAAACTATAATGAGGTCACTTTGGTTTTGGCCTTTATCCATAGGTGCTTTTGGCCTTTATCCATAGGTGCTCGCTACCTTGGTAGACTACATGTGTGAGGCATATTGACCCTTCTTCCACCTACACCCTTTTTAGGAAAGCTTAGAGGTAATTCTTAAGAAGGTGACATATATGATCTAATAAGCATATAGTGTGCGTAACTTTTAAAAAATTATTTGTTCTTTTTCCAAACAGTGTAGATCCAGATCAGCTACACTTTCACAGCCACATAATGAATTCATATCGGTGAAATTCTTTATAGTGATATTCTTTATAAAAGCAAAATTCTTTACACTGTCAATTGTATTTGCACTAATGTACCATTCATTACAACAGAAATTCAGTTTACGGTCAAAGTATTTGGGGACAAACAGTGTCATTGTAAATAGGGTTGACTGAAATGATGATGAAATTACACTAGTTCATACAGTGTAAACAACCCTTTCTAATGCACTTGCTTTTGTAACACAACATCTGATTGGATAACTGCCATATACAGTGAAACCTGTCTTAAGCAGCCACTCAAAAATAGACAAAACAAAGGTCTTAATAGCAAATGGTAGCTTAATGAAGGTCTAAAGTCATTCTGCAATACTTTTGACATGCATTAAGCAATAATAGCTCTTGAAAACCAATTTTGGTCTTCTTTTGATTGGCCGCTTAAGACAGGTTTTACTTACTGTCCGAAGCCCGACTTCATTACACAGCATCACTTTTCATTGGCATGCAAGTGATTTTATGCAGGTGTAGACACAACATAATACATTTTCACCTTTTTTAAGGAAAAAGTTTCTAGTGCATTTGAATGGGGATAATTTTGCTTTATATGCACACTGTTGTTATTAAGGGCAACATTTCATAACCTTTGCAAATATATAACACACTAGTGTATTATCAATATTAATACATGATGTTACAGATTTGACATCATATAATAGGAGCCGGTGTATAGCAAAAGATACAAGTTGGCATGTGTGTCCATCAAACACGCAGATCAGACTGCACAGTCTGATCAGAGTGTTTGATGGGTGCCCTAGGGGAAGCCAAGGGTCCGACATTACTTCATGTGGAAAACTAAGACTCTGATCAGATTGTGGGGACACACAGACTGATTTGAATCTTTTGCTGTATGCACAAACTTGTACCTTATGCTGGGGACGGGCTCCTATGATAAAACAATCACTCTATCTTTGTAGGTTGACGATGCCTGGAAAGTGACAGAATTTGTTGTCTTACCCCACAAAGACTCAAAGGATGTGTTTATTCTCGGAGGAACTGATGACATCCAGCAACTCCTTGACGACAGTAACATCAACATAGCAACCATCGCCAGTTCCCGTCATGTTGGACCAATCAAACCAAGAGTGGATGACTGGACACGGCAATTAGACCTGTTTGGAAAGACTCTGGTAAGTTGCCTACGGTAAATGTTTTAAAGTTTCCAACATTCAAATAAAATGTTTGTGATCAGGACTGGAATTCACAAAAATTAATGCTTGTCAGACTAGCAAACAGGGAGGACCCTAATCAGACTGCTTCTGAAGAAGCAGTCTCTGTTTGCTTTGGCCTTTTTGGCAGGTCCAGTTTGCCTTGGCCTTTTTGGCAGGCACCTAGTGTTCAAAATTTTAGACATTTACCCTATTCATGATCTTAAATAAGTGTAAGGTCAGGGATACTTAATTCTTAGATTTTCATCTCAGTCTACCCCTACTCAATCCTTTTCAAGAAATTTTATTGTCAGAAAAGAAAATGAAACTTCAAGACCGAGGCAAGTTTTCCAGGCAAATCAAGTTTTAAGGTGCCTAAGAACCCAATTTCAGCCCTGTATATAGCACAGTCAGTAGTGATTCTGACTGCAGATCCAGGGAAAGAATTTGCTCCCTTATTTTCAAAACAGTTTCCTTTCTAACGTGCGTGCTGTATGTAATGGGAGATACATTGTGTGCGCAACTGCTACAATTTTATAGGGATTGTTTTTGTGAAATTTGTCTGTGCTCTTTCTAGGATGAATGGTTGACGTGTCAGCGTAACTGGTTGTACCTTGAGAGCATCTTCAGTGCTCCAGATATCCAGAGACAGCTGCCTGCAGAGGCAAAAATGTTTATGCAGGTGGATAAATCGTACAAGGACATCATGAGAAAGGTCAACAAAGTACCGTCTGCTATCAGAGCAGGAACACAGCCAGGTTGGTTTTAAGGATTATCAGGCCTCCAGATAAGAGTACGTATTGGAAAGTTTTTTTCTTTATTTCTTATCCAAAACATATGTTGTGGGTACTCTAAAGAACCATCTCATTGAGACGGTTCTTTTGAGCACCCAAAACACATGTTGAAATTAATGGGTTAGAAAATAATTAAAATTTTATGCAAATTAAATTTCCTTATAGACTATTACCTGGACGTATGATTATACGATCTTAACCATTTACTGCCATTCATGACAAATGCTATCTGTTTTCTCATCTGCTGAATCGTCACACTCATAATTGGGCCTCGCCTTGACAAAACCTGTCTTTGGGGTTTCCGACAAAGTGAGATTTAAACCAGCCTGCTCAGCTACAGAGGCTATCTAGAAAATGGAAATTTCGCTTGAAGCAAGCTTAGATATGGTACTTTACAAAACGCGAATAACAAAGGCCCTGATTAGACTGCGCAGATGCGCAGGCTGGTCTGCGCCTTTGTTGTTCGCAAACCCCTGAAGACAGGTTTTCTCATGCCGAGGCCCAATAAATCTTAAATGTATACGTTTAAGCCATCATTTCATGGCCAGTAACCACAATTGTTCCTGCTTAGGAGTTGCGAAAAAATGTGAAATAGATAATTGCGAGAAATGTGGAATTCATACACTTACGGATTGCAGAAAAGAGTGTAGGAGAGGGATTAAGTTTTGCAGCATCTGATCTGGATCTGCACTGTACAATTAATTAGTGGTATAGGTCTTCACAATATGGCTAGGAATCACTATTTATAGAAAAAAAAGTGCAATTGATATCACCAAAACAAAAGAAAGAACACACTCTTTTATTGCAAAAAAGTACAAATTGCAATGAAACCCATTAGTAGCAGAGTGATATTTTTTTCTGGTCTTTGATCTTGGTCTTCACTATTTTCCTATGTCCATAAAACTGCTTTTCTGATATGGCATGCCATAAATGAGACATAGGCAAGCAGTGAAAAAGAGAAGAGCAGTGCCTCAGTGGTAGAGTACCTGACTCGAGATCGAGGGGTTGCGGGTTCGAGCCTCATCTGAGCCATTGCGTTGTGTTCTTGAGCAAGACACTTAGTACTGGTTAAACCCAGGAAGCCTGGTCCAGACATGACTGAAAAATTGGGATGTAAAGAATCAAAACAAACAGTGAAAACCAAAATGAGATACGGCATAATGTGGCATCTCATCAGGGACTGCAGTATTTGCCTGAAAAATCATCAAACTCTTTTAAAGTGATAAACATAAAATATACATGACACCCATAAAATGTTGAACAATCATCCGATTCATAAGGATAAATTAATCCACTTGGTTAAAATGGGTTGAAGAATAGATGATATATTTCATCACTTTTTTCAGGCCTTCTTGAGACATTCCAGAACAACAACGCCTTACTGGACCAGATCCAGAAATGTCTAGAAGCCTACCTGGAATCCAAGAGAGTTATCTTCCCCAGGTACATTGACTTTGATTTCTGAGAGAGTAATATTCCCCAGGAGACAAAAATATTTCAGTATTGCATTTATCCTGCACGACGAGTGACTTACAATATTCACTCATCCTGCAAACACATGCACTTTAAAAGCATTTGCAATAAAGAACAAAACGTACAGTAGTAATATAATATGACTTCCTCAAGTTATTCTTCCCAAAGCACTTATGCTTTGGGAAGAATTACTCGTCCTTTCTTGATTTCACACGTAATTACGAGCGGACAAGTGGAATTTTCGTCACCTGTTCTCCAGGTAGATTGACTTTGATTTATAGACTGTGTTGCTTGCATTTAAGCCTAGTTTCTGAATTTGGGTTTTGGTACCAGGTAATGCCCAAACCAGCCTACTACGCTGAAGAGATTGGTAGAATATTGAACTTTTGCATATATGACAAGTTTTATCATCATGGCTGCCAACTAAGTTTGGGTTTAATCATGATAAGGCCCATATTCGATTACAGTTAGGCTTAAATGATATGTATGTGTGGTTCCTGTTGGCCTACCTACCCTAATTCTTTTTAACCTTACCCTAAACATTTAAAGGGTCTTTGGAAAAAAATTACCTAAAATGGGCACATTTTCAGATTTTGTCACTATTTTCTTTGTTAAATGTTATAACAAAATTTAATAATTTCCCTACCTACCTACCCTAAATTTTGTTGGTATGCAACAGGAACGACACATATATTTCATTTAGGCCTTACTTAAAGGACTTTACAAAGGAATTTTGCACAGAATCTCTGCCAATGCAAAAAATTTTTCAATAAATTGAGACCACTTATCTATAGCTCTAAGCTCATTTTGGTGGGGTTCAATGTGCTTCAGGGCACGGAATTTCAATGCCTCCTTAGAGTTAAGGATGACTTAAGTTAAGTATTGATTTTTCAGGATGCTGAAAAATAACGTTTAAAACTGGTTAAAATCAAATAGTTTTAATTTTTCTGAAGATCACAATGATTTCTTTGACCACAAATACTACATCGATCCAGGATTTAATATAGCATGTTGAAATATCAATACTTAACTTAAGTCTTCCTTAACTTAAAGGAGGCATTGTAATTCCGGGCCCAGGTCTCCAGATAAGAGTGTGTGATTAAAACTGAATTTTCTTATTTCTCAGCCAAAAAATATGTTGTGGGTACTCAAACGAGCCGTCTTAATGAGACGGTTCTCTTGAGCACCCAAAACATATGTTTGGACTGATGGATAAGAAAATAATCACAATATTATGAGTGCCTTCAGACAAGAGTATATAATTGAAAGTTGTTTCTTTTTATTATTTCTCAGCCAAAGCATATGTTGTGGGTACTCAAATAAACCGTCTCAATGAGACGGTTCATTTGAGCACCAAAAACACAGGTTTAAACTGATGGGTAAGAAAATAATTACGATTTTACGCTCATAAGTTTGTCTATCTTGATCTATGTGTATTTATATTCCTCTTTTTTCAGATTCTACTTCTTGTCTAATGATGAGCTGCTGGAAATTTTGGCCCAGACCAGAAACCCACTGGCTGTGCAGCCTCATCTTAGGAAATGTTTTGATGCTATCTCTAAGTTAGAGTTCGGAATTCAGGCCTCTGATGGCAAGTCAACTTCTGAAACTGGTAGGTCAGGGTTTGCACAGGCTTGAAAAGTACTTGATTTAGAGGGCTTTCTTGAAAAGTCCTTGAAAATTAAATCTGCCTTGAAAAGTACTGGAAAATCACTCAAAGGCCTTGAAAAGTTCTTTAATTCTTCTATTTTCTGTAGAACTTAACACTGTTGATAGAGATCTAGATCAGTATAAAATTGTTGTGCCTTTATTTGGTGCAGCAAATGCTGCACCAAATAAAGGCACAACAAGTTTATACTCATTTTCTTGTACTAATTTCTCCATTATCTCATTCTAGCATTTTTGAAGAAGAATTTTAACACTTTGATCAGTATTTTTCCTAAACTTTTAGTCCTTGAAAACTGTAAAATAGTCTTGAGAAGTCCTTGAAAAGTCCTTGAATTTTACTCAGACTTCCCGGTATGGACCCTGTAAGTGTATTGATTATGGTTAATTTCAGCTTGAAAGTAATTGCAATAAATATCACTTTCTGATGAAAATAAAAAACAGAGAGACTCATTAATGAACTTTCGATTTCTAGTCAATTTATTTGTTTCATTTCGTTATCAATATCATGAAGATGAAAACAGTGTAGATCCTTATCTTTTTTTCAAGGGGGTATAGAATTTAAAAAAGTATATGCGCAGTGCCCTTACTACTCAAAATTAACATTGGTATTTAACACAGACTCTGGTGTTATAAACTATTTCTCATGCTCAACTCAGTGGTGCATGAAATAGATCATGCTTTAACATTTTTTAGCATGCTAGAATTTATACAACATCAGGGAGACTCAGTTTGAAAGCAAGAAAATATTTTATTTTTCAGCATTTGATTTTTTATGAGCAAGTTGAAATTTCATACTCAGTTGAGTTGAGCATGAAAAAAGTTTTATAATTGCAGGGCCTTATTTTATAACAGAGGAGTAATGTACTAATTATTTTTTTCAGGTGAACCACAAGAGATTGTATACAGCAATGATATATTGGCAATGATGTCACCAGAAAATGAGAAAGTCAGCCTAGGAAAGGTAAATTTGTATTGGCCTCTTTTAAAGCAAATTGATATTGCCCTCCCATGTAAAGTAAATTGATATTGCCCTCCCATGTAAAGTAAATTGATATTGCCCTCTCATGTAAAGTAAATTGATATTGCTCTCTTGTAAAGTAAATTGATATTGCCCTCTCATGTAAAGTAAATAATTGAGCCAGTGCATGAGATTTCCAACAATGTGGTATGTGTGACCAGCAAAGCCTCAGATCAGCCTGCGCATACGCGCAGTCTGATAAGAGCCTTTGCTAGTCGCTTGAATATTCTATGAGTGTTAAGCTACTGACTGAACACCATTTGGAGTTTGTAAGCTTAAAAGGAGGCTGCAGAGGCTTGTCAGAGTCTACACATGTCAAAATGGCACATTGTTGGAAATCTCATGCACTGGCCCAATTGATATTGCCCCAATATTGGCAAAAATGTCGCCCGCAAGTGAGAAAGTCAGCCTTAGAAAGGTAAATTTATATCAGCCTCTTGTAAAGTAAATTGATATTGCCCTCCCCCATAAAAGTAAATTGATATTGCCCTCTCCCATAAAGTAAATTAATATTGCCCCAATATTGGCAAAAATGTCGCCCTCAAGTGAGAAAGTCAGCCTCAGAAAGGTAAATTTATATCAGCCTCTTGTAAAGTAAATTGATATTGTACTCTCTTGTAGAGTAAATTCATATAGCCCTCTTAGTTAAACAAATTTATTTGCACCTCATAATGAAATGAATTGATATTGCATAGTAAGGTAAACAGATATTGGCCTCTTAGCCTTGGAAATGTAAATTTATATTGACCACTTGTAAAGTAAATTGGTATTGCCCTCACTTGTAAAATAATTTGATATGGCCCATTTTGTTAAGTGAATTGATATTGCCCACTTAGTTAAGTGAATTGATGTTGCCTTTCATAGAAAAGTAAATCTTAAATGAATTGATGTTGGCCTTCATAGTAAAAGGAAATAGATATGGGCCTCTTGGCCTTTGAAACATAGACTGATTTTGGCCTTTTGGCATTGGAAAGGTAAATTGATATTGGCTTCCTGCATTTGATGCGTTAATTGATATTAAGTTTCTAGCGTTAGGAAGGAAATTTTATATGGACAAAAAGAAACGTCTCTTTGAGATTGGCCTAACTTGAGATGTTTTTTTTTGCGCATCCAAAACATATATTTGTAAGGGGAAATTTGATAATAATCATTTTGGGGGGCAATATATTTTTATATCTACCTCCATATAATTAGAACTTTCGATACTTCGAAATAAAATCTCTAGTTCATAGTACTTCAAATTTACTAGATTGGACTGTATTTGTTGTAGGGTCTAAAAGCTAGAGGAAATGTTGAAGAATGGCTGGGTAAAGTGGAAGAGGCCATGTTCTCAAATCTTAGAAAACTGACCAAGGCCGCTATCACCGACTACGAACGTAGGCCTAGGAAGGAATGGGTTGTGGCTCATTGCTCACAGGTATCGTTTTTAACCCTTAACCTATTTTCCTGCTATTCACAATTATTGTCTGCTTGCCAGGCTCGCACAGGCTTGAAAAGTACTTGAATATACGGGACTGTCTTGAAAAGTCCTTGAAAATAAAATTTGCCTTGAAAAGTAATTGAAAAACACTCAAAGGCAATGAAAAGTCCTTGAGATTTACCATTTGCAAAGGGAATCAACACTGTTTTTGGAGGCCTAAATCAGTATAAAATTGTGGGGCCTTTATTTGGTGCAGCATATGCTGCACCAAATAAAGGCACCATAATTTTACACTGATTTTCTGAAACTAATATCTTAAGTAATTTACTCTAGCATCTCAGAAGTAGAATTTTAACGTGTAAATCAGTATTTTTCATAAGTTTTCAGTCCTTGAAAACAGTAGGAAAGTATTTTAGAAGTCCTTAGAAAGTCCTTGAATTTTACACGAACTTGCCTGAATGAACCCTGCTTGCTTATCTGACAAAGGAAATTACCTATGTTGGAAACATTAAATTTTTTTACTCTTTGCATGCTGGGTAATTTTTCATGCTTTATTGTCCTCCGTCATTTTTTTTTCAAAATCAACTTCTTTGAAAAAATTCAAGAATACCATCAGAGTGTCAAACAGTAAACAATTGTTGTGCTTGCTAAATATATGGCGGCTTTCAAAATTTTTAAACAAATCTGAATAAAATCAAAAATTCTTTTGTCATTTTTTTTTTATTGCACATCCAATATTTTTTATGATATTTTGATTGGATAATGCTTCATGGTCAGAAATAACAAAAAAAAGTTTTGAGCGAGTCACTGAATGGACACGCAGCTTGATTGAGCAGATTACGAGCTCTCGGCAGATTTCTACCTGTAGCAGAATCTTTCATTTTTCAGTTTATATGAACAGAGGTTACAATCATCAATAGTTGTAAAAGTCATTCTTTGATTGATTACGGCAGTATTATCAAAGTTGTTGCTCAGGTTGCATCAAGTCCAACGTAGATACAGGGTTTTCACAGGCTTAAAAAGGACTTGAATATACAAGATTGTCTTGAAAAGTCCTTGAAAATAAAATTTGCCTTGAAAAGTACTTGAAAAACACTCAAATGCCTAGAAAAGTCCTTGAATTTTACCATTTGCAAGAAGATTTAACACTGATTTTGGAGGCCTAAATCAGTATAAAATTGTGGTGTCTTTATTTGGTGCAGCATATGCTGCACCAAATTAAGGCACCATAATTTTACACTGATTTTCTAAAACTAATATCTTAAGTAATGGACTCTAGCATTTCAGAAGTAGAATTTTAACGTGTAAATCAGTATTTTTCATAAGTTTTCAGTCCTTTGAAAGGGTAGGAAAGTCTTTAAGAAGTCCTTGAAAAGTCCTTGAATTTTACACTTACTTGCCTGTATGAACCCTGAGATAGTTTGAGAAGTGAAGCAAATGTGGTAAAAGTGCAATAATATTGTGTGACATAATTCCACCTATTCATTAAAATACGAATGCTTACCAATGTTAAATATGGTAGAATATTAGATACTTACACCATGGCCAATGCATTTTAATTGGGTGCAATATTGAAGTTCATCAGTTACCTCTCATTTTAACTGCATTGTTGCGTGTTGACCTGATAAATGTCGTATATCTCACCGCAGTTATCTTTATCAGGTCAATATGACCTTGCACTTTTTGAATGACGTCATAAAAAATTGATAATGCATTGTCTGCGCAGGCGTGATACTCAAAGAATCAACCAATCAGGCGAATCACATGATTTGATGACTCTATCGGTAAACAAGTATGTCACACCCACCCACAATGCTCAAATAAGTTAGGTCAGTATGCGATAGTCATGCCATCTAACTGTTAGATATTGATTGATAATGTGGTCAAAATAGCTAGTTTGAAGAGTGAACTAATGGGTAAACTGATAAATAGAATACCAGGTTCGCATCTTTTTATATCAAGCTTACCAGGCAAGATGTTGAATCGCGAGGCTCTGCCGAGCCATTCAAGAAGTGTTCTCAAAGCCAAGCCTCGCCTCACGATTCAACAAGCGTTCTCAAAGCTTTGCCTGGTAAACTTGATATCAAAAGGCACTCACCTAGTATTTTCATTATATACACTAAAACCTGTCTTAAGCGGCCATTAAAAAGAAGACCAAAAATGGTTTTCAAGGCCGATTGTCGCTTCATGCAGGTCAAAAGTATTGCAGAATGCTCCAAGGGAAGCATTCTGCAATACTTTTGACCTACATTAAGCTACCATTTGTCATTAATATCTTTGCTTTGTCTAATTTTGAGTTGCCGCTTAAGACAGGTTTTACTGTAATAAGAATATTTATCAAACCTACCTTTATCTATGTATATTTTTTTTTCTCTAAAGGTTGTATTGACTGTGTCTCAGTTGATCTGGTGTCGGGATGTGACTGAGATTTTAGAGGGAGACTTTGACAGGCTTGAAGGAATGAAAGAGTTTGAACAGAAGTGTTACAAGGTATGTTATCAGAAGTCCAGAAACCCCTAAATGGATACTTTTGCAAACAGTGAAGACCGAGATAAAATACCGTATAATTACAATACCTACATAAATCTTAACCAGCAACCCTTCGGTATGGAGTCAAGCACTCTACCACTGAGCCACTGTGCTCCCCTTTTAACTCTTTGAAGACCGAAAACCCTTTAACAGGTACTTTGGCAAACAGTGAAGACCCAGATAAAATGCTGTATAATGCGGCATTTCATCAGGGTCAGCACTGTTTGCTAAGTAAGACAATCGTCAGAGAAAGAAATACAATATTTTTTGGAAACCAGAACCTATGTCCCCTGGGAGTGCAGTGGCTCAGTGGTAGAGGGCTTGACTCGTGACTGAGGGGTTGGGGATTTGAGCCTCATTGGGTTCACTGCGTTGTGTCCTTGAGCACTGAGCATGACACTTTAATCCGTGCTTAGAACTGGTTCAACCGAGGAAGACTCATCCCGATATAACTGAAAAATTGTTGACTGGGAAGTAAAGAATCAAATCAAACAACCAAAAATGCTGCAGGTTAACAGGATAAGAATATGGGAGGATTGTAGTACATTTTCAGCATGGCAAGGATTAATCTTAACCCTTTGTATATGGGAACCCCAAAACTAGTACTTTTACAAACAGTGAAGACCCAGATGAAATGCCACATAATGCGGCATTTCATCAGTGTCTACACTGTTTGTTAAAGTAAAAAAAAGATCATCAGACAAAAAATACATACACCTGGGTGAGCTAATAGTATACCAGTCACTCCGGCGTCCTTCCGTCAACATTTTCAAACATCTCCTCTGAAACCACTGGGCCAATTAAACTCAAATTTCATATGGAGACTCCTTAGGACGCGGGAACGAAAGTTTGTTCAAATGGTCCTGGTCACATGACAAAGGTGGCCGCCACGCCCATTTATGGTAAAAACCTTAAAAAATCTTCTTCTCCAGAACCAGAAGGCTGATTACCTTGGGACTTGGTATGTAGCATTTGGGGTGTTGGGCCTACCAAGTTTATTAAATAATGATCCTTGGTTGACCTTGACCTACTTAACGTCAAGGTCAAATTTGCTTCCTAAGGCATTTAAAGGGGAAATTTGTTGAAAAGTTGATTTTTTGAATACTGTTAAAGCCAAAGTCATTATTCTTACTTTATATGTTAAAACTAATGAGACAATGGCTATAAATAAGTTTCAAAGGTCAAGGTTGACCTTTGTCCTTTCAGCCTAGGTCGCTCATATTGTGGTCTCATCAATATATTAAAACATAGTTTTCTCACAAACCATTGGCCCATATGAACTCAAATTTCATGTGAAGACTCCTTATGATAAAGAGGCCAAAATTTATGCAAATATTATGGTCACATGACAAAGATGGCTGCCACGCCCATATATGGTAAAAGCCTTTTAAAAATCTTCTCCAGAACCAGAAGGCCAGTGACCTTGAGACTTGGTATGTAGCATCGGGGATGTGGGGCCTACCAAGTTTGTTCAAGTGATGATCCCAAGATGACCTTGGCCTACTCAACATCAAGGTCAAATGTGCTTCTTAATGCATTTGAATGGGAAATATTTTGAAAAGTTGATTTTTTTGATACTGTGGAAGCCAAAGTCATTATTCTCACTTGATATGTTCAATCTAGTTTCTATAAATAAGTTTCAAAGGTCAAGGTTGACCTTTGACCTTTCAGCCAAGGTCACTCATATTGGAGTCCCATCAACATATTAAAACATTGTTTTCTCAGAAACCACTTGCCCAATTGAAATCAAATTTCATATGACAACTCCTTATGATTGGTTAGCCTAAATTTATACAAATTGTTATGGTCACATGACTAAGATGGCCCATATATGGTAAAAAGTCTTTAAATATCTTCTCTGGAACCAAAAGGCCATTGGCTTAGGAACTTGGTATGTAGCATTGGGGATGTGGGTCCTACCAGGTTTGCACAAATGATGAATCTAGGTTGATCTTGACCTACTTTATGGCAAGGTCAAATTTGATTCCTGATGCATTTATATGGGGAAAATCGTAAAATGTTCAAGCAGAATTCAACATAGTTAAACCTAATGAGACAATGGTTTTATATTAAGTACCAAATGTCAAGCTGACTTGTGACCTTTTATCTAAGGCCACTCATTTGGACCACCACGCACCTATCTAAACATCTTTTTCTCAGAAATCACTGGGCTGTTTGATGGATTATCCATTATAAGCTGTAGTTGACCTTGACCAATTTAACATTATTAAGGAAATCAGGTGAGCACCTCAGGACCTTCAGGTCCTCTAGTTTGAAAATTATAACCCAACACTCCTAGATATGTACAATAGACTATTCCAAGTTTATTGTATCAAACCAGAAGGAAGAATCCGTTAGTATACAAAGGGTTAACCAATATTTCTAATTCTCTTCAACAGGACTTGAATGAGTTAGCTGCTATTGTGAGAGGAGAACTACCAAAGTTATCCCGAGCCATCCTGTGTGCCTTGATTACAGTAGATGTACACGGTAGAGATATGATCACCGGAATGGTGCAAAGCAAGGTGGGTATACCTGCAATTTCTGTCCATTTAATACTGTTCATTTCTAGTACCAGTTTGGGATAAATTGCAATGTGAGCAGTAAGGGGTGGAATACTAACTACTCTGGGAAGACTAGCCCAGTTGGAAGACCACTTTAATTGAGAAAACAGTGTGAAAGATCACCCTTAATGTGTAGTATGAACTGTAGTGCTATTTAGTGCAGCTACTGTTTGCCACTTTCATTTAATAAAACCTAAAAGGTACATAATTTACTAAAACTTATTCTTCATTCATGTTGGTTTTGATTAATAAATTAGGTACAAAGTTCTGCTATATTATCACTGCATATTAATATTTGATTGCCAGGCTGACCAGTTAGGTCTGGAGGCAAGTAACATCCTCCTAAATATTGTAAAATGGCAAGTAATTTCTCCCCAAATATTGTGAAATAGAAAATATTATTTCCCAACCGTCTAAATACTGAGTAATTGTCTATTTTTGCAATGTCAGTAGTCACTGAACTATTGCCCAGAGAATAGTTTTGGATATTGACTGGGACTGTACAACGATGCCCATATGGTTTGTTTGTGCCAGGAGAGGTTATGTAGCAATGGCAGAAATGAGGCATGGTTTGACAACTTTAAACTCCCAATAACTTTGTTGTTTATGGTAAAAAACATAAAGTGTGGTTGCTCATTTTCTTAGTTAGAACAAGCGGAACACTTGGGACCAAAATTGAGCAGATTCAACAAAACTTTCTGTTTTCAACAAAAACGCATCATCAATAGCATCCTCATTTAAAGAATGCTGTCATCAAATGGATTGGGTAATAAGGCCAGAATTTTTTATTAGTTGATTTACAGGAATTTTTTTTTCAGATTTAGGGTCAGGGGGACGAAAAAAATAAATAAAAAAGCTCTGAAAATGACCAGTTAACTGGTCATTTTCAGAGCTTTTTTAAAAAAATATTTTCAGAGCTATTAATATCTCCAGAAACAGTAAAACTAGTAATAGGTAAACCAACAGCCTGTATTAAATCTTTAAATATTTTACCATTTTCCTAAAAATCTGGACAAGACAATCACTTTTAGCAGTGTCACTCTCAAAAATACACAGATAGAACCTTAAAAATATATATTATTTTTTTCAACAAAACAAATAATATTTAGAGTTGGCGGATAAAGTAAAAAAAAATTTTTAGAAATTATTTTTTTTTCTTCTACTTTCCGGAAAATTAAAGTAGGAGGGTTTGTAAATCAACTAATAAAAAAATTCTGGCCTAAAACAGTTATCTCATGACTGTTTGTAGTGTAGTCAAACTATTATCAGTGTGGTTAAGTGAACTGACCATCTCTTACATGACCATTGCTGTTGACTGGGATATTAAACATCAAACCAAACCAAACCATTATCCCTCGGTGTTGTGGGTGACCTGGTACACTACATGTATTTCGCTCTACCTTAGGCTTTGCAATAGAGCATCAGGTCGGCCACAGCACCTCAGGGTAATAGTTTTGACTATACTACAAACAGGCATGAAATAACTGTATAATATCTCCCCAATTATTGTGAAATTGTAAGTAATAACTCCCCAAATATTGTGACATATCAAATAATTTCCTCCCAAATATTTAGAAATGGCAAGTAATATTCTCCCAAATATTGTGAAACCGCAAGTAATATCCTCTCTAATATTGTAAAATGGCAAGTAATATTCTCCCCAAACATTGTGAAATGGCAAGTGATATCCTCCCAAATATTGTGAAATGGCAAATATCTCCCAAATATTGTGAAATGGCAAGTAATATTCTCCCAAATATTGTGAAATGGCATATAATATCCTCCCAAATATTGAGAAATGGCAAGTAATATTCTCCCAAATATTGTGAAACGGCAAGTAATATCCTCCCTAATATTGTAAAATGGCAAGTAATATTCTCCCAAATATTGTGAAATCTAGTGATACATTACAAGGTTAAAGACCAGTATAGTCTGATTTTTTCGGATAGGCAGGCTTATCTTGCACAGGGATAAATTCTTGTTTACAAAAAGTGAGTATGACTAAGAAATGCTAGATCACATACTGCAGACCAATCCAAGGCACCATGAGGAAAAAACATAGAATCCTAACAACAATGTGACAGTAATTTTATTGAAAATTCCTGTGGAGACTGGATACCGGGCCGCATAGCGCAGTCGGTAAAGTGTCTGGCAACAGACTCAAGTCTGACTGCAGATACAGGGGTTGGGAGTTTGATCCCAACCCGGTCCCATACTTTTGTGGATATTGATCATGAAATAATTTATACGGTCATTCTCCTCCCTTCCACTGAATTCAAGAAGGGTTGTTGTCAGTTACAAGCGAAAGTATGTGCACAAAGTACTGGTTAACTGCTTGTTCAAGCTTGCCCTGGAAAAAGTGTGGTTAGGTGAACTGACTGTCCCGCCATGACCATAGCTGTTGACTTTGGACATAAAGCAACAAAAACAACAACAACAACAACTGTGAAGACTGGATAAGGATAATTATGTTAATGGCAATTATAAGTGGAGTTTCTAATTTGTTTTTGTTTTTATTCTTGTCAATTAAAGAACGTAAGTAGATTTTGAAGCACAGTTACACGGCTATGGGACATTATAAATTATGGTGTTTTTATACAGTACTTGAATGCTCTAACAACCAGGCTGAAGCTTCTTGCACTGAGTTTTCAAACTTCAACCCTTCAACGATTCGTGTCCTATTATGACATGAAAGCGACACTATGACATGTGTAAACCAAAGCTGAAAAAGCTGACGATTTAAACTCATATCATACCAATGCTCTAGCCATTGACTAAAGGAGTTACATCTTTAATCAGTTACCTCTCATATTAATTGCATTGTTGCACGTTGATCTGATAAACGTTGCCTATCTCACAGCATGTGCCTTTATTAGGTCATCATGACGTTGCACTTTTTGAATAACGTTGTTGATGACGTTGAATCAACATGGAAATCAATAATTGCATCATAATCGCTATTTTGAAGAATGTATCAGTTGTTTAGCTGATAAATAGAATACAGGTTGGTGTCTTTTGATTTCAAGTTTACTGGGCTCGGCTTTGAGAACGCATGGCGAATTGCTTGGCAAGCCTCGTGATGTCAACAAGCATTCTCAAAGCCTTCTCTAGTAAATTTGATCTCAAAAGACACTCACCTAGTATTCTCTTTTTCTTATGATTGTTTTGATCTATCAGAGAAGTATTAAATTTTCTCTCTGGTTGTTAGAACATGCCCTCGTAATAGATATTTTCATACTTTCCAAGTTTTGTTTTAAAATTAATTTTTAGGTTTTTTTGAACTTTTTCAAAAATGGATAGAGAATTACTTTTTTGGCACCATTTAAAACTAAACCAAAGAAAAACAATTTCTGATTTAGTTTGTACAGTTTATTTACTATATAATATCAAATATTCATTTGATAACTTGTCGCAAGTAAAAAGGCAACAAAAAATGATAATGTTTTAGTGGCTCATTAGCAAAAGTTGGAATCTTTGAAAATTATATGCATATTTGGAAAATGTTTTCACCTGTAATTTCTTATTGCACATGTCTTTTGACTATATTAACAGCTCAAGGCAGGAAGGTCAACTTTATTTCCATTTTGCACAAGATCATTAATAGAAAGTAAAATATTATACACAATTTTGCCTTGCTGGCAGTTGAATGGGCAAAGATACTGTGTACCTTTATGTGAACCTGTGTACCGACATTCTCGTGTCGGTTAATAGCTATACATAGCTAATGCTAATTTGTTAGATTTCCGACTATAAATAAAAATTGTATTCTGTATTCTAGGGGAGTGTCCTTCAGTTTTTGTCCAGTGTTCATGAAATATTATTGACTGGGCTGTTAGCAAACTAATTTACTGCCTTAAGTTGTGATTTTATATGCAAGTAACATACACACCTTATCAATCGAGTCATGTTGTATTTAGAACATGTCAATGCTTCACTATGTTATTAATTACGGTGGCTATTAAAACAGTTAGGACCCACATCTGGCCTGAAATAACATGTGGTCTGATCTGGATCCAAACTCTTTGACACTCTGATGGTATTCAGATAATTTTTTGAAATAGATGATTAGAAAAAAAACACACATAACAACAGATGACAAAAAAGCAGGCAAATTACCTTGCAGGCAAATAGATAAGGTGTGATATGTGACTATCTGGGAAGTGGGTGTGAGACACCAAACTTTATTGTCTCAGGGACAGGCTTGAAAAGTATTTGAATATACAGGACTGTCTTGAAAAGTCCTTGAACATTAAATTTGCCTTGAAAGTAACTTGATGATAAACACTCAAAGGCCTTGAAAAGACCTTGAATTTTACCATTTACAGGAGGATTCAACACTGTCTTTGGAGACCTAAATCAGTATAAAATTGTGGTGCCTTTATTTGGTGCAGCATATGCTGCACCAAATTAAAGGCACAACAATTTTATACTAATTTCTGAAACCAATATCTTTAGTAATATAGTCTAGTATTTCCGAAGTAGAATTTTAACTTGTAAATCAGTATTTTCAAAAGTTTTCAGTCCTTGAAAACAGTAGGAAAGTCTTTTAGAAGTCCGTGAAAAGTCCTTGAATTTTATACAAACTTGCCTGTATGAACCTTGTGTCTTTTAAATGAATAGCTCCAGGCAAGCAAACATCATGAGCTAGCCCATAAGAGTTTTGTATTTATCTCATATATTCAAGTAGGAAAGGCTCTGATGAGACTGCACATTTGCACATTTGATAGTGTCACACAAATATGTGTACACACACAGAAATGTACATGCATCCACACAGAATCATACATCTACACAGCTACACACATGCATGGGTATGGCAATAACACAGGCGCACAGGAGGAAGAGTTTGTGCAGTAGAATGATTAGGAACAGATACTGTCAGCTGGTACTCCCTGCTTAAGATATCAACCCTTTGTAAACTGGAAACCGGTGAATGAGTACTTTGGTAGATAGTTTAGATCCAGATGAGATGCTGCAGACTGTGACATTTCGTCAAAGTCTACACTGTTTGCAAAGATAAAACAATTTTGGAAATACAGTAAAACCTGTGTAAAATGGCCACTCTCAAAAAGACCACAAATTGGTTTACACAACCAATTATTGCTTAATACAGGTCAAAAGTATTGCAGAATGCTCCAAAAGGGGAGCATTTTGCAATATTTTTGACCTTCATTAAGCTACCATTTTGTCTATTTTTGAGTGGCCGTTATACACATGTTTTACTGTATAGCAACAAGGAAATAGACAATGACAAATGAAATAAAAAGATTTTTCCATCATATTTCTTCACATTTTATGTACTGTATTCTATTTTATATTATTATATATATATTTCATACTTTATCATAAATGTAGTTTTATTATACTATAATTTAATCAATATATATTACTTTTACAGTTTTGTTTAACTCTTAGAGTGCTGCATTTTCAAGGTGGAATCTTCCTGCTTATGATGTGGACTAAACCATCTTAGTTATCAGAAAATAATTTGTTTAAGAAAGCAAACAATATAGTCCCAGATGGGACTGCTCCTGATCTGGGACTATTTTGTTTGCACATGCTTCTCTTATCTGAGTAATTTGGTTATTGCACTCAAAGAGTTAATTGTTTTTTTTAATCTTTTAGAAATTTCTTGCTACTTATGCACTTCTGCTTTGCAAATCAGACTTTTTGTTAACTATTTAATAATATTAGACATAATTCTCTAATAAATAGTGCTGTTTCAGGTCTCAGGCAAGCTTGAAAAATTCTTGAAATAGAGAGTTGCCTTGCAAAAGTTCCTGAAGAAATGCCTTAAAAAGGCCTGGAACAGCACATAAAGTCTGGAATCGTTCAGGATCCACACGTACTGTAAAGCACAGATAGGTCTTTAAAATGCACGAAAGGGCTCCCTTGAAAAGTCCTTGTAAAAAGAGTTTGTGGTTCAAATAGTGCTGGAAAAGCCCAGAAATGTATTGAAAAGCACTAAAGGGCTCCCTTGAAAAGATGATCTTTGAAAATTTAATTTGTATTAAAAAGTAGTTCTGGAAAAAACAGAAAGGTCTTGAGAATAATTAAATTTTACATTTTTTTTATCAGAACTTACAGTAGTTATATTTTGAGTAAAATCAGCATAACAAAATGGTTGCATTTCATAAAAGGGGGAGATAATTGGAGACTGGCTTTAAGACTTGTTTTTCTTTTTCTTTAGTGTGATTCCGTGGGTAACTTTGAATGGCAGAAGCAGTTACGTTACTACTGGGATGTCGAGCTGGACAACTGTGTCGTTAGAATGTCTAACTCCATGTATGTATATGGTTATGAATACCTGGGAGCATCACCTAGACTGGTCATCACACCACTCACCGTAAGTCGTTTTAGTAGTTTACGAGAATTTCGTAACCCTTTTCCTGCTATTCACAGCAATTGCTATCTGCCCTTATTACTTTTTAGAAGCTTATATTGCAAACAATATGCTCAATTGGGAACCAGTTTTTCCCAGCTTCCTTTTCCTGCCTGCACTTAAAGGCCAATTATAAACATACAATTTATCTACGAGGAATAAAAAGCAAAGAAAAATTAATTTAGTATCCATTTTCATAAAAAGATTTCGAATCTATAAGTTTTGGCCCTGATTTTTGTCAATGTCTGAATTTCAGGATCGTTGTTACCTATGTTTGATGGGAGCTCTACAGCTTGATCTCGGCGGGGCACCAGCTGGCCCTGCAGGAACCGGCAAAACTGAGACAACAAAGGATTTAGCCAAATCCCTGGCAAAACAGTGTGTCGTCTTCAACTGCTCAGATGGTTTGGATTATAAGGTAAAAATCATAGGCTCAGATATGGACATTTTTAGCTTAAAATTGTAATTATTTTCTTACCCATCAATTTATACATGTGTTTTAACTGTCTCATTGAGATGGTTCTTTTGAGCACCCACAATTATGTTTTAGTTGAGAAATCACTCTTAGCCGGAGGCCTGAAAAACTGCTTGCAACATTATTTTAAATAATCATAAACCGAACTATTTCATTTACACTGTAGCTCAGTTGGTAGAGTGCTGGACTTGTGATCAAGAGGTTGTGGATTTGTGCAGTGGTGTGTCCTTGAGCCAGACACTTTGTCATTTCTTCTTAGTATTGGTTAAAATTTTGTTGACTTGGACAAAAAGCATCAAAGAAAGCTAAAAGAAAACACAATGCTACACATAGAGATTGTTTTTTGTGGTGATGCTGTTGATAGATTTAACTTGTTCCTTGCTCGCGGCAACATTTTTCATCTGCTGATAAACTTTGCAAACAGTTTTGACCCACACCAGGACCGACACAATGTCGGTCCTCATCTAGATCCAAACTGTTCAACACTCTGGTAGTGTTCCAGAAAGAAATTTTTGATAAATTTTTAAAATCAGCACTTGAAAATTTACCCAGCATGCAAAAAGTATACTCACAGATATATTTGCCTTGTTTCTTGCTAGTCATCTGCTGATAAGCTTTGCAAACAGTTTGGACCCAGACCAGGACCGACAAAATGTCAGGCCTGGTCTGAATCCAAACTGTTCAACACTCTGGTAGTATTCCAGAAATAATCGTATGAAAAATTTAATTTTTAAAAAATCAGCAGACGACAACAAAAGCATGAAAAATTACCCAGCATGCAAAGAGTATAGAAACCAAATAAGGCTTGATATTTCATATGAATTGAAATGTTGAGCATTGTTTTTAACAAAAATAATAAAATTTAAAATTGATCCAGTGCATGAGATTTCCAACAATGTGGTATGTGTGACCAGCAAAGCCTCAGATCAGCCTGGGCATACGCGCAGTCTGATCAGAGCCTTTTGCTAGTCGCTTGATTATCTATGAATGTTAAGCTACTGACTGAACACCATTTGGAGTTTCTAAGCTTAAAAGAAGGCTGCAGAGGCTTGTCCAAGTATACACTTCTCAAAATGTCAAATTGTTGGAAATCTCATGCCGCGGCTCAAATATAATGACAATAATTGTCATCTGCTTCTGTCTTGATTGGTGCTTTAAGTATCATGACAATTCATTCATCCCTATGGGCCAAATGATATGGTAGAATGGTACTCTGTATAATACAGAAGCTTTTCTATGTTACAGATGATGGGTCGTTTCTTCTCTGGTCTGGCTCAGTCAGGGGCTTGGTGTTGTTTTGATGAGTTCAACAGAATTGACATTGAAGTGTTGTCTGTGATTGCCCAACAGTTGATTACAATCAGGAATGCCAAAGCAGCCAAGGTAGGTAGTCAGGATAACATAGTTGTTTTGTTAAAAATAGATCATTCTAAAAATAGATTATTCTAAAGATAGCACAAACTGCAGTGACTGACATGATTATAATACATGTGAAAAAGTTTTACAATACAAAAAAGTTTTGTATCAGTTTATTATGCTACTCAAAATTTGATAGGGATCACATTTTTGATGCAACATAAATCTTTGACAAATGATTTAATTGAATCCAAAACTAAAACATAATGATAGAAAATATATCATTCAAAATCTCTTGTAATTCTAACATCCAATGTCAATGCATCCACGTGTGGCTGCAGCGAACGTCTGGGCACCCCCAAAATTTGAGGTAACACAGGTGATTCTAGAAGACTGAATTTTCACATGGTTTTAAATTTGTTGTGAAAAACTTGCCTAATAACGCGTTTGACGTTCACAGTCATCAGTTACAACAATACATCTCCTGTGCATGCTCGTAATCAGAGTCTGTATCCGGTTTTGTGGAATCAGCCTCCATTCAGCTACCAAAACATCCATGAGCTCCTGCAGAATCCTTGGTCACACAGGTCTGGCTGTAACCCCACGCTGAAGAATTTCCCATGCATGCTCAATCGGTTTCAGGTTCAAACAATTGGAGCTACCATAAAAAATGAATCAACAACAATAAAACCATCACCATAAATCTGGCTTGGTGAAATTTGTCTATGACATGAATCACTAATTATTATCATGTTTTATACTGATAGAGAAGAGAAAAATTGAAAGAAAAAGTAAGTTAGATATTGAGTTGTCTCACTTGTTATAGGTCTTTGTCATGTGATTACACTGTCTTGTTGATAATATACAGTTAACTCTCATAATTTAATGCCCAATATCCTGATAGCTAAAAGTATCAAAGTTAATGTGAATTTCGGGTCCTTAAAAGAATCACCTTTGTAAGATTTATACAAAATAGGATCTCCTGGGGTGGGGGAGGGGGACATTTACCAGGGATTTGACATAAAAATGTCCCTACACTACAAGACATAAACAGTAAAACCTGTGAAAAACGGCCACTCAAAAATAGACAAAACAAAAATCTTTATGACAAATGGTAGCTTAATGAAGTTCAAAATTATTGCAGAATGCTCTCTTGGAGCATTTTGCAATACTTTTGACCTGCATTAAGGGATAATTGGCCTTGGTCTTTTTTCTGTCTTTTTGAGAGTGGCATTTTACACAGGTTTTACTGTACCAAGGTTTTGCAGAGAAAAATGTTAATATCCCTGCTAGTCCCCAACCTCAGTGATTGCAAATGACTGGGATAGGATTTTTCCTGTCGAAAACTAGGCTGTTGATACTTTAAAGAACTCTCTTAGTAAAAGTAAGGAAGAGGACAAAGATCAGGAATCGATACAATCAAGCACCACACCTGACAGTTCCTTTAAGTACCCACAAAACTTATTTAGATATGAAATAAAATTCATTATGTATTCTTTAAATGACAACTTCTTTTATTTCTAACCACTAAGAACTCAAAGTGATTAGACTTTGAGCTATTAAGGAGAGCAGACTGTGTATATGTATTGTACTGTATCACAGATTTCTTTATTCTAATAAAGTAAAATGAGCTAAGTCAGATGGGTCCACTGCCACTTTTTTGTCAAACAAGACAGGCTACCATTATCAGTGGCGTGTAGAATCAGTAATATGTAATTTCTGTTAATTTTGCAAAAATATGCCAAAATAAACAGGCTTGGTAGTTACATGGTTTTTGCTTTGATACACTGTACAGATGTTCGAATACACTGTACGGACATTCTGATCGAATGTAAGAAGATTTCTGTATGTTTTCTCATCTTTACCCAGAAAGTTAAACACCATTTTCCAGCCCACATTTTTCCCTATCAAACGCTACCAGGATATCCTCTTTAAGCTTCTTACTTTGAGCACAAACTATGTCATGAAAAAAAATTATGTTGTCCGTACAGCTTATTTCTATCATTTGGGCCTGATCTTCGCCACTAAGAAAAATGTGACAGAGTCTGTACTCAAAGTAAGAAGCTTTATAAGGATATCCTGGCATCGTTAGACCAGGAAAAATGTGGGCTAGAAAAGGGTGTATAACTTGCTGGGTAAAGATGAAAAAAAAAAAACAGGGAGAAATCTCTACTAAGTCTTATTTTTGCTTAAAACAATGTTGTGGAAAGAAGTCTGCCATTTTTCCGTGCAGTGTATCCTAACAGAAACCACGTGACTACCCACCCTGATAAAGCAAACAGTTAACTCTCATTTGTAAATCTAGCTGTTTGTTGTCTGCTCCAGTTGTGATTGGTGCTGTAAGAACTCACTGTAAATTTGGGCACATCTGTAAGCGCCATCTGTAAGCTTCATTATTTTTCATTTTTGCGCTTTTATGTTGAGATTATAGCTAGAATAGTAGATTGCACAGACATGTTTGATTTTTATTTTGTTTCAAGGGAGAAGAGCTTTTATGTATAATTGAGCATCAATGTGAGAAAACTTGCCCACCAGATTATAAAAGTATGTTCATGCTCAACTCGTAAGAGCATGACATTTTTATTCTACATAAATATCAAAATGCAACACGTGGGACAATTTTCTTGCTCAGATCAGCAGAAAATGTTGTTTTTCCTGGTCAGAAATGTTAAAGTGCCACCTATTGGCTGTAGAAATTATGACCAGGCCCTGAGGTTATAAAACTTTTTTCATGCTCAACTGAAATGAGCATGAAATTTCAACTGTTCATAAAAGCTTAAACGCTGAAAAAGATAGGTATTTCTTGCTTTTAAGCTCTCATATGATGTATTTATCCTGCTAATAAAATGTTGGCATTTTAACATTTATGAGCAGGATAAATTTCATTCTCAGCTGAGTTGAGCATGAATAAAGTTATATAACCTTGGGGCCAGATCGGGATTTCCAACGCTTTTACCCATGTGAGATATTACTATCTCACATACCCTGTACCAATCTGTTGGAAAGATAAGTGATGTTATCAAGTTACGTCATTATGTTATATGTCATATCCCAGCGTATTCAGGAGCTTCTGTGAGCGTTTTATAAATTAATAAAAAAGCGTATTTGATGGTTTGCAAGTAAAAGAGGATATGATATACTTAACTACTTTAGAAACCTGGCACATACTGTGTGTCAATTTTTTGATAGTAAATTAATACGATGCACACTTGTCTTTCCATTGTGTAAAGTTGAACAAAGATAGACTAAGATGCACTGAGATTATTTGAAAAGATGAACTAATTTCAGACGTCAGCTATCAAAACATCACGTAAACCCTAAAATTAATTTTTGCAAGAACAAAGAAATCACACAAAATTCACCAGAAACGGATTTAGTGTAATACTTTGTTATTTCATTGACATCTTCTATGCATTCAAATAAAGCATGCATGCATTGTTCAACCCAAAAGCCTATTTCCATCTTCCTAACGTCAGTTATACATTATCAGCGTTAAATGAGCTTTTAAAAAGCACTGTCACTTTATCAACTTTATTCACTTTGTATGATGTTTGGGATGCATTTTGACAATGTTTCAGTCCTTTTGAATGCTGTAGCTGCCGCCTAGGTCCATTTAGCGACGTCAAGCGTTACAATTACATGCTGATATGTGTATACTGCAAAGCTTGAAATTCATACGCGATTAAAGTAAAGTGAAGCCAATTTGGAACTATAACAAAGTATACAGCACATACTGAACGGCGAAATAAGCTGACAAAGATAAAACGGTTAATATCCATAGTTTACGTTGTTTCCTTATTGACGTTAAATTTGGTTTATTCCACTTTTACCCTTAAACGTGACGCAAAACATAAGTTCTGATTCTTGAAAATGCATTCATTTACAATGCTTGGTTGACTCCAAGTCAGTTTTAGTTTCTAGAAATTGCTTAAACAAAGGAAAAAATACTGCCGTTTAGACAAATTAGAAAGCACAACTTAAAACCCCCATATCATATGTCACAGCAAGAAATTGCAAATTTTTAAAATGTACTTTTGTCTGTACTGGTATTGGCCTTGCATACATGAAAAAAGTTTTCAAAAAAATATCTTGCAATACACTCCTGAAGCAAAAGTGATAAAACAGTATTTTGGGCGTTGTGACGTCATGTTCTATATTTGATAAATATATTTTTTCGAAGAATATTTTCTAATGTCTTGTTATCAAAATAAGCATATCAGCTTAGCTCTATAATTTGCTATTAACAAGTTTGAAGCAAGTAAAAGTGTCAGGTTTCTTTAGTAGTTCAGTATAGAAAAATCTGTCCCTCGCGTTTACGGTAAGTCATCACTTGGCAAGTCTCTAGATGCCAATCGGCAATCCTCAGGCCGGATTTTTCTATCACACCCTCACACTCATGATATATCCTCATTATAGTATCTGTTTCTTTGGTAGATTGCTCTTTTTGGTCACCATTTCCAAATGGCCTCAATTGCTCTGTTGACTCAATAGATTTCGTTTACTATATATGTGATATACGGACATGGTCAAATTATTGACCTGTTTTAAAGTCATTACATGTCCATGCATAGGGTCATGCTTCAGGGATGTGCGATCATGATATTTGGATTTAAATGTATTTTATTTGTACAACTTGCACAAAGGACAACATATGAAGAAATACAAGAATTTATCAGTATACAAATTGGATTAAAAAAAATCTTTCGACTTATGTGAAGCCATATCCCATAGCTTATAGTTATCTGAGCCAGCAAATAAGAGTTTGGTACTCATTGCATAGATCAGCCTGTGCAAATCAATGGTCTCATGAAAAGTCATAATTGAGGGTCTGGATGGGATGGGGGAGGGGGTGGTCCAAAAACTGCTTATTACTAAAATAATTGCCTCCTTAATCACAACTTGAAAAAGACATTTTCACAAAAATCAACTCATTTAAATTTTAGGTAACAAAATTGCAACTTGTCAATGAATAAGAGAACCTTATCTCTTATTCTACAAATAAGGTCATTAATTGCTAATTGATATACCCCATACAGGCCCTAATATTTGCACTTTGTTCCAGCTTCAGTATTTCATGTGTTATAGGTGTGAGATAATTTTGAGCCGCGACATGAAATTTCCAACAATGTGGTTTGTGCGACCAGCAAAGGCTCAAACCAGCATGCGCATATGCGCAGTCTGATCAGAGCCTTTGCTAGTCCCATGAATATTCTATGAACATTAAGCTACTGACCGAACATCATTTGGGGTTTCTCAGCTCAAAAGGATGCTGCACAGGCTTATCTGAGTCTACATTTATCAAAATGCCACATTGTTGGAAATCACATGTCATGGCTCATATTTTGATTACTTTACAGCTCCAACGTTTCATGTTTGAGGGCCGTGAGATCAAACTGGTAATGAGTTGTGCAGCTTTCATCACCATGAACCCTGGCTACGCTGGACGTACCGAGTTGCCTGACAACCTGAAAGCTCTCTTCAGACCTATTGCTATGATGGTGCCAGACTATGGTAAGATATAGAAGATAAAACATGAATGCTCATGATAATTGAATTGATTAAATGAGTTGGAGCTAAATGATAAAAGATGCATGGATGCGAGTTTAATTTATTCAATAGTAATGGAGCATGAATGTTAGATTCAGTTTGTTATATGATATCATGCATGGAAGTGATATGATGTCATTATGATGATCAATAAACCACTAGTGTCGTGCCAACAAAGAGTGACAGTGACGTAATATTTTGTTTACAGTTGTTAAGTAAAACATTAACTTGTACACTCCACTTGAGCTGACGCAAATCAATAGATCATTTGTTTTTTAATCCTATCCTGCAGATAGGATTAATACACAAGTGATCTATCGATTCTAAGTCCCTGATAACTTTGTAAACAAAACATGACGTCACTGTCACCCATGGCTGGCAGAACAGTAGTGGTTTACATATATAGTAACATGTAATAATGGTCATAACAATGTCACATTTATATAGCCAAATATTGTCTTTTTACACTAAGAATTTAATTTCAAAATTAGTTTAGTGTCATATAATAAATAAAATTCATTTGTGCGTCTGTATAATTGAAAGACCCCGCATTTTATTACTTTTCTGCAAATTGTTTAATAAATTCAATAAAACATGAGCACTCGTGTAAGATTCTGTATGTAATATGACACCAAAAATACTTTGAATTAGGATTTTGACATGAAAATTTCAAGAGTTTGCCATTAGTAAATGCAAAGTCATTAATAATGTAACCTAACTAATAAATACATGTATATCTAATAAACTAGTGTATTATATATTTTAAATCACCATGACCTTCCTGGAAGTGTCTCAAAAAGTTCTTCTTTTTCAGCTTTGATCGCTGAAGTGATTCTGTACTCAGAAGGTTTTGAATCTTCTAAGAACTTGGCACAAAAGATGGTACAGATGTACAAACTGTGCAGTGAACAGCTATCCCAGCAGGACCACTATGATTTTGGCATGAGAGCCGTCAAATCTGTACTTGTGATGGCGGGAGCTTTGAAACGACAGAACCCTGATAAAAACGAAGATGTTGTGCTGATTAGAGCTTTAAGGGACAGTAACTTACCCAAATTTTTGTCTCAAGATGCAGTGTTGTTCCAGGTAACTAGTTTATAGTGTTTTTTAGTTATTGTTTTACATCCTTGTCAACTGTATATGAGCCGTGACATGTGATTTCCAACAATGTGGTATTTTGACATGTGTAGACTCAGACGAGCCTGTATAGCCTCCTTTTAAGTTTAGAAACTCCAAATGATGTTCAGTCAGTAGCTTAAAACTCATAGAATATTCAAGTGACTAGCAAAGGCTCTGATCAGACTGCACGTATGCGCAGGCTGATCTGAGGCTTTGCTGGTCGCACATACCACAATGTTGGAAATCTCATGTCGCGGCTCATATGGTTATTATAGGGTGTAGGGATTTTTTGTGCTGCAAATGGGAAATATGGACAATTTCCCCCAAATTCAAGGAAAATTCAGATTTTTTTAGTTGAGGGATTTCCACTTTATTGTGTCGTAACTTTTTTGGCTGTTTGCTGCCATTTCTGCCAACTCTGCATTTTTATCCTTTAAAGCACCTGCAAGAATGGATCTGTAAATGTTGTCTGCTTAAGTTATCTTCTGTATACATTTGCTTACGTTATTAACTTATGTAAGTTTATAGGCAAATGGTTTGGACCCTGATCAGACTGGTCTACACTGTTTGTTATGGAGGCTTTAAATTTTTTCAGCAGATGTCAAAATTGACATTTATTGTGATTGGCACTTTAAGGGTTAATGATGAAAAGTGCTACTATGTAGAATAAAGTTAAATGTCATCGAGACTAATATTTTAAAAAAGTCCCAATTTTTGGGCATTAGGCTGATCTCAAGTTGAAAACTATTTATAGCTGAGGCATGAAACTGGAAGACCAGTAAGGCAAGCTACTAGGGCACATCAGTAGGCTTTGCACTCAGAGCTTATGGCATGCTATATGGGCCTCGAAGCGAGAAAACCTGTCTTCGATGGTTTGTGAACAACAAAGGCGCAGACCAGCCTGAGCATCCCCGCAGTCTGATCAGCACCTTTGTTATTGGCATTTTGGATAGTACAATATGCAAACTTGCTTCAAGCGAAATTTCAATTATCTAGCTAATCTCTGTAGCTGAGGAGACTGGTTTGAGTCTCACTTTGTCGGAAAACCCAAAGACAAGTTTTCTCGCGTCTAGGCCCATATAATATCAAGTTGGAGCTCTTTCACTGAGCAACTGCCCTCCTCTATATTCCCTTTATGAACTATAATTTGGGGGTTCATATTACTTTAGTTTAACTGTATGCTTGTTATTTTACATAGGCCAGGACTTTAGTTAAGAGTGCGTAACGAAAATTTAATTTTCTTATTTCTCAACCAAAACATATGTTGTGGGTACTCAAGAGACCCGTCTCAATGAGATGGTTCTTTTGAATACCGAAAACATATGTTTAAATTGATGGGTAAGAAAGTATTTACAATTTTACTCTGAAATTTTTTGTTTATCTAAACCTGTGATGCTTGTTATTTTACATAGGCTATCTTACAAGATTTATTCCCTGGAGTTGAGATCCCAGAGCATGACTACGGCCGTCTGCAGGAAGAAATCATCAATGTCATAGAAGCCAAGAATCTTGTAGTATTACAGAAACAGGTCAAGAAAATAATCCAGTTCTTCGAAACGCTTGAAGTCAGACATGGCGTCATGTTGGTTGGACCGACCGGTGGCGGTAAAACTACAATTTATGAGGTACGATATGATTAGTATAAGGTATCAAATTAAGTTAGAAAAGCTGTTATGTTGTGGCTCAGAACTGTAAGAATGATTCAGAAAATAATCCGGTTCTTCCAGACATAGTGTCATGTTAGTGGGACCGGCCTGTGGTGGGAGCAGATGATTCTCACGAAATATCATGCCTTATTTGTTATTTTTTGAAAAAGCAGAAAAATTTGAAATTGTCTTCTGCTGCAAAATGTAGGTGGCGCTTTAAGGGTAAAAAATTTAGGGTCCGGCCAAAAAAATTAGGCACAGTTGGGTAACCTGAAACACACATATTTTTATCTTAGGCCTGATAATGAATTCTAAGAAACTGTGTAAACTGTTGAACCAGACTTTTACAGTAGACATGTATAAGTAATTTCACAGTTTTATGTAAATTTCATTTGCTTATCGGGTCCAGATGCTGATTGCATTTCAAATTTTCAGGTTTTGGCCAAGTGTCTAGCCAACCTCCATGAAGCAGGGGAAGAGAAGGAGTTCTACCAACCCGTACATACTTTTGTTCTGAACCCTAAAGCTATCACAATGGAGGAACTCTATGGTGGTATCAACAAACTAACCCTAGAGTGGCATGATGGTCTCATGGGTCTTACTGTGAGACACTGTGTACAGGTAATGTCTTAGATTTATTAGATGTTTTTTAAGAGTTATCACCCTTATATTTCACAATATTAGTAATAGCAATTCTGGAACAATATGGCACAATTACATATGGGTGTAATATCGCTTAATCGGGAAAATAGAACTATGGATTGCAACAAACCACAAAGCCATCATGATGGATGAAGGAATTGATAACTCACTGTTAGACACTGTGTACAGATAATGTCGTACAAGATCTTTTTAAGAGTTATATCCCTTACATTTCATAATAGTAATAACAAATTTGAAAAAAAGGTGGCTACAATTAGACAGAGGTTAACTAATGACTAATTTCAAGAAAAAATAATAACCTTAAACCCATATCACGACTGCAGCAGACGACAAATTTCGCTACATATTTTCCAATTTCCGAAAAAATAAGGTATGATATTTAAAGAGAATCGTCTGCCAGCAGATGATTCTCATGAAATATCAAACCTTATTTGTTATTTTTGAAAAAGCATCAATATTTGAAATTGTTGTCTGCTGCAAATTGTATGTGGCACTTTAAGGGTTAGTATGTAATAAACCCCAAAGCCATCCTGATGGAGTTTCTGATGCAGTTACTGTACAGTAGAATAAACAAACTGCAATGGTTTGCTATGAGACACTGCATACTGGTTATGTCATTACTGTATTGGAGTGAGTATAAAAGAGTAAAAGCCCCAGTTACACATTTACGATTTTGACCACAGTAGAGCTATGATTCACCCCAATTTATCAAATCATGATGCATCAGCATGATTCGTAGTAGCACCATAGAGACATAAGCGTGAATCGTAGTAGTACCGTAGTGATTCCTGAAGAATCGTAGTGATTCAGGAGACTCCAGGACAATGCTACAAGTTTAAACTGTTTTAACTTGTCAGGGTGATTCGTGTTGGATTGTGGGCATGGCCTAAATCGTAGCTCTATCGTAGAGGATTCGGGCTTCATTCCTAGTAGTGGCACCATGGAATTATTGTGGGTGTTCGGGGTAAATCAGGGTATCAATTGACACCAAGATTCACCCCGATTCATCACAAATACAGCATGACTGCCCTACGGTTATGTCTAGGCACTACCATAGTAGCACCGTAATGAGTCGTAGTGGATTTGTAGAGACACCGTTGGAACATCTGGAGACACCTTAGTGATTTCTGAATTTTCTGTTTTATCCATCCCGATGCATCATGATTTGACAGTGTAGGTCTCATCGGGACGAATTGTAGCCAGAATGGTGAATGTGTAACTGGGACTTTATCCCCCTTGAGAAATTCAAACTCAGTATTTTGTTTTCTGTGCTCTAAAAAATTTGGGAAAATTGGATATAGACGAGAAAATTAAATTATTAAGTATGTAACAAATTCTGTGGTTATGTCTTCATTTTATTAAGATGAATTTTGTTGTATATCGAGTGCATGTTAGGCATACAGGTTGGAAGTCAGCCCACAAGATGGACGAAGGGAAGATTACTGATTCCAGGAAATCTTTTATATAGGATAAAATACATCTATCGAAACCTTAATCCTTTTTTCGAGTATATTCTTTTGAAACTCTGACACCAATTCATACATTTTTGTGTATTTTTTCACGATATAGGCAGGAGTAAGTATACTTGTTAGAATTTCCAATAGCTGATGAGTAGAAAAACCTGTTTAAGACCAAATAACCAAATATATGACTTTTTTTAAACCTACTCTATTTAAGCTATTAAGCTTCCTATGTACATGGCTTTTTCAAATTTCTATACCATCATTTGAAAACAGTGAAGATCCAGATCAGATTCTTTTTCATCCATAGAAGGAATGCATATTAACAATTATATTGTACCAATGGACTGGTCCTAAAGTGTCTGGACAGGTTTTTCTTATATCTTTAAACCGTAAAGTGCCAACTTAACTTTGTAGCAGATATTTTAATTTAAATTTTTTATTTCTTTTTCTAAAAAAAAGATGGCTTGATTTTTCATGTGAAATGTCTGTCTGTCTGTCCATCTTCCCTATTCTTGCAGAGATTTTTTCTAGAAAATAAATGGTTTGATGTTTATTGTGAATCGTCTGCCAGCTTGCAGATACTTCACATGAAATAGCAAGCATTTTTACCCCAAAGTCAATAAAGATAAATTTTTCATCTGCTGCAGCCATGATTGGAGCTTCAATGGTTAGATTTATTGTATTGCTAAATTAGCTTTTAGCAAAATTGATGATGCTTCTTTTTTTGTTTGTTGTATAGTTGAACTCTTTGCCTGCTAGTCTTGTCTGCTGATAACAATATCAAACAGTTTAGACTCTGATCACAATCCACAAAAACATTTACAAAATGTCATTCTTGATCTGGATCCAAATTGTTTGATGCACTGAAAGTTTTTTTTTGAAAACTAATATTGAAAAAAAGCAGCAGACAGCAAAAAGAAAAGCAAGAATTGTCTGCTGATATCCTTTTCAAACAGTTTGGACCCAGATCAGGCCCAACATTTTGTCAGGCCTGCTTTGGGTCCAAACTGTTTGATACTTTGGATGGTATTCGCAAAAGAATTTTTTGAAAAAAATAATTTTTAAAAAAAGCAGCAGAGGACAAACAAATACTTGCAAAATTACTCAGCAAGCAAAGAGTTAAAAGTACAGTATTGTCCCAAAATACCCTACCATACATTTAGAAAATTTGAACAATTTAGTGAGATATGTTCAATAGGTAGTAATAGAAATTCAAATAGTGTAAACACTGATCAGACTGAACCACAGGTGGAGTGTATTATTGAAGTAATTACACTCCCAGACTTGACATCATATGGGCCGCAACGAGAGAAAAACTTGTCTTCGGGGTTTCCAACAAAGCTATACTCAAACGAGTCTTCTCAGGTACAGAGACTAGCTAGAAAATTGAAATTTTGCTTGTAGCAAGTCTAGATATGATAATTTCCAATAAGCGAATAACAAAGGTGCGGATCAGATAGTGTGGATGTGCAGGCTAGTCTGTGCCGTTGTTGTTCACAAACTCCGAAGACAACCTGTCTTCAGGGTTTCCAACAAAGGGAGACTCAAACGAGTCTTCTCAGGTACAGAGACTAGCTAGAAAATTTAAATTTCACTTGTAGCAAGTCTTGATAACATACTTTCCAATAAGTAAATAACAAAGGCACTGATCAGACTGTTTGGATGCGCAGGCTGGTCTGCACCCTTGTTGTTCGCAAACTCCGAAGACAGGTTTTCTCGGTTGAGCTCCATATGATAAACTTTAACAAAAAGCCAAATATGACTAAATGTCTATTCTTTTTGGTGCATAATGGATTTCTATATTTTTTATTTAGTTATTTTGTCACGTAAAAGTACTCAATTTGATCAGATATGCCTTTAGCCTCCCTTATCACACTCCTCCTTAAATTTTATCAAGTCCAATAACTCTATTTCACTTTGCTTAACTGTTTTGCCCTCAGAGTGGTCAAAACTCTACTAGTTATAGCCACTCTAAGTGCAAAAAGGTGAAACTATTTTGTAAAAGTTTGAAGATTCCTAAACATGGACGTTAGTGTAAACTCCATCAGATCATCCAATCAAAATGCATGAAGTCTCCGTTGTGATTTGAATGTGAAATTAGATTGTATCGGATCTTAAAAGTTACTGTCCCTTTAGAGAACCCACCAAATAGTTTGCCAGCTTCATGAATGCCTTTACAGTATGGTGTCAAAAGTATTCAGCCATATTACGAAACTCCACATGTCAGATCTGCATTCAATAGAGATTAAAAGTGGTGAAAATGCATGTAATGACAAAGAACTGGCAATGCATTGAAATAAGTGACAATACCTGTAACTAATGGCAATACACTGAAATTAATGGCAATGCATTAATATTAGTGACAATACACTGTAACTAATGGCAATACATTGAAATTAATGGCAATGCATTGAAATTAGTGACAATAAACTGAAACTAAAGGCAACACACTGAAACTAATGGCAACACTCTGAAATTAATGGCAATACACTGAAATTAATGGCAATACACTGAAATCAATGGTGATGAACTGAAATGAAAGGCCATGTTTTAAGTGGCAGAATACTATTGGCAGGGGACTGTACCTTGGTATGCTAGTGTGTTGTTAGTTACAGTGGCGGATCCAGGATTTCTGAAAAGGGGGTTTGTATGTATAACCAATGGTAAGGAGGGTTCATTTTGCTGATTTTGTCTCATTTTCCTTAAATATCCAATGAAAATGAAATAATTTGAGACCAAATTATTTCATTTTCATTGGATATTTAAAAACGGGGGGCAGAGAGGGTGGGTTCGAGCGAACCCCATGAGCCCCCTCTGGATCCGCCACTGAGTTATTTGATGTTTGTTAGTTCTCAAAGAGAAGTGTTTGCATTGCTACTGGTCTGCTAGTGCGGAGACAAAGTATTTACTTGTCAGTAAAGTGATAGTCTAGAGTGCCAGCTTAAGTGCTTGCTTTTAAGTTGTTTATCTATTTGCCTATTAGTGTCATTTTACCTTTACAAACAGTTTTGACCCAGATCAGGCCCGAGATAATGTCAGGCTTGATCAGAATCAAACTGTTTGACACTAATATTGTATTTCTGAAAGAATCTTTCGGAAAAATTGATGTAGAAAAAAAATCAGCAGAAGGTGAAAAATCATGCAAAATTACACATTAGGCAAAGGGTTATTGATTGATTGAAAAGCCATAGAGGTTTAATTGCTGAGTTGTTTGATTGTACAAGTTTTCCCGCGCTTACTGTAAGAAGATAGGGAGCTGTATGGGCCCTGACGCGAGAAAACCTGACCATGTTGCATACAAACATCACAGGTGCAGACCAGCCTGCATATCTGCTCAGTCTGATCAGCTCCTTTGTTATTCACATTCTGAAAAGTAAATTATCTCTACTTGGAACACACAAATTCAATATTCTGGCTAGTCTTGATAGCTAAGCAGTTGGTTTGAGTCTTACCTGGCTGGAAACCCCAAAGACAGGTTTTCTGGCAACAAGGCCCATATACGAGGGTTAGTCAAAAATAACTGAGCCCTACCTCATTATATCTTAGTCTCACATTGTAGACAAGAAATGTGTTTATCTTTTATAAGTATAACATGTCATAGACGTTTTGATCCAAAATAATTACCCCGGCGAAGCTTCTGTTATGGTTGCTAGGCAACTAAAGATCGTCAGTAAGAGCAATGCGTTCATGATCTCCGCCACCAGGAATATACAGTATGTCTTAAAGCTGCATAATCTGTAACTTTTGATATTTTCATTTTAAAAATAATGTTTCTATTTTTCAAGAACACAGTATAAAATACTAAAATTCAGGTATACATTTGACCTTTTTCGTAATAATTAACAAATTATTAGTGCCAAAACAACAGCATTTATGTTAAAAATTAACTGTCTAGAATTATTGGAGGGACGCAAATAATTACAAACAAGAGAAAATACACCTGTTTTTATAAGATAATTCACTTTTTCATGCAGTTTTCAACTGTAGAAATAAGATTTATTGTGACAACATAACTTTATTCTACTTTTGCAAATGATTTAGAAGAAAATATTTTTTTTTAGAAAAATGTTCATAGTTACAGAGTATGCAGCTTTAAAAAAGCTTGTGGGCTTCATAGTTTTTGAGAAAGATATATTTGACATTTATTTGAATAACATATGCCATATTGTCTGATCATTATACTTGGTTCTTAACTGTTTAGGTGAACACTGATAGCAACAAAATAAGTCAAAATTTCATTAATTTTCAAATACATGAGGATTGTGTTGCCATGGAAACAGAATCATTTGTTCCAAACATAGATTTTAATATTTCTATTGGTTTGTTTGTGTATGCAGTACTGCATAAGTATTATTAGGCAATTATTTTATGTTTTCTATTAAAATTGTGTTAATATGAATGTGGATGGGGTAAATTATAGGACTTGAGGCACGTAAAAACTTGCTAAATTCTGAAATCAAACTACCACGGCATCTATAATTTGGGCTCAGTTGTTTTCTTTTCTGTGGCACTGAGTAGGTACATGTAATAGGTATCAAATGACAGTGAATGCAGCATTACATTGACATTATTGTTTCCAGTGCAACGCTTAGATATTGATGTATTACAGCGTGAACGCACCTGTTCGACAAGTCATGTTCGGTTGCCTAGCAACCAGTATATATAGCCTACCATCAGATATAAATCAGGTTATTGAATAGATGAAATATAACTGCAATGAAATATCATTTAAATATGTGTTCATTTTACTTGAAATAAATGTTATAAGGTAGGGCTCAGTTATTTTTGACTAAACCTCGTATGCATTGCTAACGGTCTGTTGGTGTGAATACAAAGTAGTTGACAATGGTATCATTGATTGCTAAAGGTGTTTTATTTATTTTTTTTATTTTTTTTTTCAAAAAGTTGAAAAGTAATAATTGTGATTTAAAGGCTCAGCTGTTTAATTGTACATAGGATGATAGGTAGTTGTATATCCATAGATAGTACTTGCAATTCTAGTCTTTATTTAGATGCGCTCTTAGTCATTATTTAGATGAGCTCCAATGCGATGAAAGGTTCTTTCAGTTATGTTTGTGCTTCCCGATTATGTTATTTAATCTGTTTTTACCTAGATGTACAAGAAGGTGGGTATATTTTGTGGGAATGATATTTATGCATAAAATATATTTGGATATCGGTTGCACCTTGTATTTCCTACACATGGGGTTTTTCATTATTGTCCAGCAAAGTAAATTGAAGGGCAACACCAAATGATATATAAATATTAAAATACAGAATTTATTATATAAACAATTTTGTTGCAAGCTTTGTCAAAATATATCATGAAATAAAGAAGTCACATCATACATGCATTTGAATGTACCAGGGGTGTATCTATGTGTTTGAAAGATGCAGGTGCCTTCAACTCGGCACCACAAGTATATGGTCTTTTAGCTACATAATTTAATTTTTGGAAGAAAAAAAGCAACTGATGATAATTATTGTGTGTCTTTAGATCTTGTTTTAGTGCTGTGACATGCTCTAAAACCATTTTCCGCCAGGGTTTTGCCTTCTTAACCCCCACATGAGTTAGTTTAGAACTTCATCTAGAGTGTGTATTCAATAAAATACCCCAGTAACGCCACTGGCTGCACATATATCTCATATGGAGGTGGCCAAAATTGTGAGTTTTTTATGTCATAACCAAATTATGCAAAAATCACATAAATAACAATTTGATAATAATGCAAAGAAAGAATCAGTAATTTATTTCAGAAAAAGCATGATTTTTAACCAAAACAAAATTTTATACATCTTAATAACTTTTGAGCCATCTCAATATTATCATCTCTTTATATATTTATGGTTTGTTATGAATACTTCGTTTACCTACAGTATATTTACATTTTTTAAAACAGACCTTTAAATGAATCTTAAGATTTTCTCAACCTTTTAAAAACTCATGAGCAACAGAAATATGACTGGCAGCTGACGAAGCTCACAAGCATGTGTGCTGGGCCGCGTAGCGCAGTCGGTAACGTGTCTGGCTACAGATGCGTTTCTGACTGCAGATCCAGGGGTCGCGAGTTCGATCCCGGTCCGGTCCCATACTTTCGTGGAGATTGATCATGAAATTATTTCTACGGTCATTCTCCTCCCTTCCGCTGATTCATTCAAGAAGGGTTGTTGTCAGTTACAAGCGAAAGTATGTGCACGAATTACTGGTTAACCGCTTGTTCAAGCCTGCCCAGGAAAAAGTGTGATTAGATGAACTGACCCTCCCGCAATGACCATAGCTGTTGACTTGGGATGTAAAGCAACAAAAAAACAAAAAAAAAAACAAGCATAAGTAAAATGCTTCAAACAGCCAATTCATTTGTCAGTCGTGATAATGTAGCTTAGTCGGAACTTTGATTGATGGTGACTCACACCTGGTTTGCACAGGTAAAACCACAGAGGACACTAGTTGCCATGATGCAACAAAACCTGTCGTCAGGGTTTCCAACAAAGTGAGACTCAAAGCAGTTTTCTCAGCTGCAGAGACTAGCTAGAAAATTGAAAGTAACAAGTAGCAAGTTTGATACGATACTTTCCAATAAGCGAATAGCAAAGGCGCTTATCAGTCTACACGGATGCACAGGCTGGTCTGCGCCTTTGCTGTTGGCAAACCCTGAATACAGGTTTTCTCGCATTGAGGTCCATTTATTTATATTTTCTTGCCAGATTGGGGATTTGTTTATTTAATATGCACTTTCGGAAAGGTTGCACTTTGCATTTCTTTTTAAAAAAAATTAAATCCTTTTTGAGACATTGTACCTTTCCACTTTAACCCTTTGTAGAACAATGGACATTCCTATAAAGTTTGATACAGTCATGAAAGGATGGTCTATTGTATATATTGAGGGGTCACAGGTTATGATTTTCAAAAAATATTGTGTTTCTTTCCTTGAAGATTGATTTTGTCTAAGCAAAGAGTGCAGACCCTGTGAAAATGAAGCATTTAGCAGCATTTTATCTTGGTCTTCACTGTTTTACAAAAGTATCAGTCCAGTATACAAAGGGTTAACTTTAAAAATATATATTAAAAAAAAACTACCTGCTTTTGACTATACTCAAGAAATTTATAAAACATAATCTATATTACCTTTTATATCTGTTATATATGAGAAAGTTTATGCTTTCATTATTTCAGGTACACTATTACAAATAAGATTTGATTATCTTGGTAGATTGCACATACTTTATCATTGGTATCTTATCTTCCATTCTCGTTGTCATTTTATGCATGTATATGGTAAATGTTCTAAAATTTAGAACATTTTTCTCTTTCTGTTCTCAAATAAAATGTTGGTTTTCAGGGCTGGAATCGTCAAAATGCTTGTCACAAAAGCAAACAGTGAATACCCTGATTAGACTGCTTCTTCATAAGCAGTCTGATCTGGGCCTGCACTGTTTATCTATGACCTTCTTTGGCAGGCATCTAGTGTTCGCAATTTTAGAACATTCACGAACATATTTCACCTACAGTTTGACTGTATCAAGCAAAACTGACTCTGTACACCCAGAGATGATTCTGGGCACTATAGATGATTCTGCTGGACAACTAGAGCAGACTGTACTCTGGTCTGATAAGAGTCTCCACTGGTAGGAATAGAGAATACTTGAAGCCTTAGCTACCCAGTGATCTCATAGCAAAGACTCGGATCAGACTGTGTAGATGCCCAGGCTTATTTGAGTCTTTGCTGGATGTGATGTCAAATTGTTGGTTCCTACATTTCTCACCTTCACTCTTTCTATATATCTAATATATCTTTCTACCTTTTTTTTCTTGTCCTTTCGGCTCTTAGTTGGGCCTTGTGGGTTAGTTTATTATATCATTTACTCATTTTCATATTAAGATATGATGGCAGTAAAACATTTGCAAATCAATAGCTTCTGGTTTATTATGGTAATTCTAATGCATGCACTTGTCAAATTTTCAGGCCTGAACTAGGCAGATTATGATAACTTCTGATTTATTTTCAGTTAATCTAAAGACAATTGATCATGAAAACTTATTCTGAATTTTTTAACACTTTTCTTCCCCCTGACCATCATTGGATAGTCTGTGACTGTCCTGTTGATCCCCTTTAAATTTAGAATATGAACTCAGTAATTTTCAAGGGAGATAAGTTATATTTCTTCTAAAGAAATATAACTTATCTCCCTTGAAAATTGCTAAATTACTAAATATAGCTACAGAAAGTTAATCAACATGTATATTGTAATTCACAGGACACTTCTCCTGACCATCAATAAGTAGTCTGTGAAGGTCCTGTTCATTCTCTTTAAATTTAGAATATGAACTCAGTAAGTTTCAAGGGAGATAAGTTATATTTTTTATAAATTTTTTATCTTATCTCCCTTGAAAATTATTAAATATAGACACAGAAAAGTAATCTGCATGTATATTGTTATTAACAGGACACTTCCCCTGACCATCAATGGGTAGTCTGTGACGGCTCTGTTGATGCCCTTTGCATTGAGAACATGAACTCAGTAATTTTCAAGGGAGATAAGTTATATTTCTTCTAAAGAAATATAACTTATCTCCCTTGAAAATTACTAAATATAGCTACAGAAAAGGTAATCTGCATGTATATTGTTATTGACAGGACACTTCCCCTGACCATCAATGGGTAGTTTGTGATGGCCCTGTTGATGCCCTTTGGATTGAGAACATGAACACAGTCTTGGACGACAATAAGATGTTGTGTTTGGCCAACAGTGAAAGAATCAAGTTCACACCTTTCATTCACATGTTGTTTGAAGTTGCTGATCTTGCAGTTGCCTCCCCTGCCACAGTCAGCAGGTAGGTGTAATTTAGGGCCACAAAAGTTATTGTACACTTGTATGGATCATCCTGGACAGGCTTCTTCAGAAAACATCACATTTACCAGGGGCATAATTTTGAATTTCATATTGATGCGATATTTTTCAAGTGTTTGTGGAATATAAGAATCTATCATGAGTGTGATGACAAATTGTGATCCCTAGGGACTGATTTTTCTATCCCATGCTCACATGAATAATGGATCACCATTAAATACCGCATTTTATGTAAAAAAAAAAAGGCTCCCAGAAGTTCCTGAATACGCTGAGATGCAACATGACATGATGACATCACTTTAACATAACAATGATGTCACTTGACAACCATTCGCAACCAATAAACAGTCCACACGTGACACCCTGGTAAAGATGTCATGGGTAAGATAAGATTTTCTATCCCAGGCTAAAATATCAGATATAAGGTGTGCAAGAATGAATACTTAAGCACGAAACAAAATCCACATAAAGACTTTCCACTGGTTAGGGGTTAAAGTAGTATAGTGCTCTGAGTCCATGTTTTCAGTAGAGGAAAGTAGATCTTTTTTAAAAATTTTTAAATGCACTTATTGGGCCAAATACTGTAATATAATTTCTAATATTTTATGCCAGGCCCCGAGGTTATAAAACTTTTTTCATGCTCAACTGAGCACAAGTTTTCAACTGCTCATAAAAACTAAAATACTGACAAATTAAGAAGTTTCTTGCTTCTCAGATGTTGTATTTATCATGCTTATAAATGTTAAAATGCCAACAATTGTTGGCATTTTAACATTTATGAGCAGGATAAATTTCGTGCTCAGCTGAGTTGAGCATGAAAAAAGTTTTATAACCTCGAGGCCAGAAGGTCATTTTTTCATTTTTATATGTGACACCACTCTCTTGATCTTATTCCAGATGTGGTATGGTATATGTCGATGCTGATGAGCTGAAATGGATGCCATATGTTAAGAAATGGATGGTCGAGTTTGCCGACCGCATGAAGCCAGAGCTACAACAATACATTTTTGATCTCTTTGAACGCTATGTGGAGGATGGTCTCCGCTTTGTCAGCAAGAAATGCTCACAGATTATCAACCAGGTTTGTAGAGCAACATATATTTTCTTAGAACAGGGTTCCCACAAGCTCTGGAAATCATGGAAAAACTGGGAAATCACTTTAAAAAATTCCATGCATGGAAAAATTATGGAATTAGCAAAAACCTGAATATTCATGGAAAAGTCATGGAATGTTGCAAAATCATTTGACGAAACCACCAGTAGCCAGAAAACTAACAAGTGTCCGACAGCTAGTTTTCTGGCTACTTGTGGTTTCAAACAAGAATGCTCAGTTGTTGCTGCATTCCCCATTTATGCTCAGCATGGTGAAGATACAGTTAAAAAGGGAGGTTGGAGGCTGTGCATTAAATAGTCATGGAAATTACATTGTTGTTCATGGTAAATCATGGAAAAAATCATGGAATTCTGTTTATGAATTTTTGTGGGAACCCTGTTATAAAAAATTTTTGTTATATAAGCAGTCCATGTTTGATTTGATAATTACTTAGAGGATGGTATCTGCTTTATCAGCTAGAAATGCACATAGATTATTAACCAAGTTTGTATAAGATTCTCTTGAAATGCTGCATGTATGGAAAAAAGGTCTCCACAAAAGCAGATTTACCTACAGGTTAATATCAAGGTTACATAGGGCAAAAACTTTGGTTGAAAAGAAGAGGAAAGTCCTTTAATAATGTCACTCACTATAACATATTATACAGTTATTTCATTCCTGTTTGTAGTATAGTCAAACTAATACCTCGAAGTGCCGCGGAAGACCTGATGCACTATTTCAATCGGCATAGGGCAAAGATTACTAGTTAAACAAAAATCTCAGTTTTTAGAGATAAACAAGAAAACCTGTCTTCGGGTATTTTTGACCAAATCAGGTCTAACCCTTAAAGCACCAAGAAAAATGCATCTGAAATATGACTTCTGCTGAAGTCGTGTGCTGCAAATGATTGCCTAACATTACTGACTAATAAGTATAGAAGCAAACAGGGTGGACCCAGATCAGACTGCTCCTATGATCTTGTTCCACACTGTTTGTCATAGAGGCTTCTTAAACATTTCAGTAGATCAGAAAAGCAGACGACTTTTGTTGCGATTGGCGCTTTAAGGTTTAAGACTAACTAGAATATTGAAATTTTGCATGGAGCAAAATAGTGAATAACAAATGCCCTGATCAGACTGTGCAGATGCAGAGGTTCGTCTGCCCGTATGGTCCTTTGTTGTTTCAGAAAAATAAAATCCTCTCGGAATGGAGAAATCACTCTGGCATTTACTGATATAGGTAAAGCATGCCTTAGTAATGAATTTTCGACGTCGCAAATGTGTCTTTTAGTGCTTTTTGAGAAAATAAAATTCTCGCAAAAATTTCCGAATTTACAGTATATTTTGTTTGTGATTTCAGGTTGACATAGCTAAAGTGGAGATGTTATGCAAGCTTCTAGAATCCCTGCTATTCTCTCGCGGTGGACCCGACTTCAACATGGACCCTAACAAACTGAACATTCTCATCTGTACAACCTTTGTTTTCTGTTATCTCTGGTCTATTGGTGGTAACATTATAGACGCTAACTGGGACGCCTTCGATACCTTTGTGAGACAACAGTTTGATGACAACGGAGATGCTAAGGTATTTACTTTGAGTTTCACAGGGTTTGCACAGGCTTGAAAAGTACTTGAATATACAGGACTGTCTTGAAAAGTCCTTGAAAATTAAATATGCCTTGAAAAGTACTGGAAAATCACACAAAGGCCTTGAAAAGTCCTTGATTTCTGCAATCTACTTTCTGTAGGAATTAACACTGTTGATAGAGATCTAAATCAGAATAAAACTGATTTTATTTGGTGCAGCAAATGCTGCACCAAATAAAGGCACAACAATTTTATACTAATTTTCTAGTACTAATTTTTCCATTATCTCAGTCTAGCATTTCTTCAGTAGAATTTTAACACTTAAATCAGGATTTTTCATAAATTTCTAGTCCTTGAAAATGGTAGGATAGTCTTTAGAAGTCCTTGAAAAGTCCTTGAATTTTACTCACACTTGCCTGTATGAACCCTGTTTTAGTTTAACCTGCAAACAGGTTTTCTTGCAATCTTCGAAGCAAGAAAACCTGTATTTAGTGTTTGCAGCCAAGTACAGTTCAATCCTGCCTACTAAACTACGGAGACGTGCTATGATATTGAAATTTTGCATATGTGAAGTCTAGATGTCAGTGGCAGATACAGAGGGGGTTCAAGGCTCAAGTGGTTTGTTCGAACCCCCCTTTGACACAAATTTATTTCATTTTCATGCAGAATTTTTGGAAAACTTGGAAAAATCAATAAATTATCAGGTAAAATTAACAAATCAAACCCCCCCCCCTTGTAAATTTGAACCCCCTTTAAAGAAATCCTGGATCCGCCCTTGGATGTTATGCTTACCAGAAAAAGAAAAACATAGATGCTGATCAGATTTCATCTATATGATACACGTTGCCGTCACACTTGACTGTCATAGCGCGGGTACAGGCTTGGATGTACAGGCTGATCTGCATCTCTGTGGTTCACATGTGCTCTTGTGACAAGGCCCACATGTTGCTATCAGGGCTACTCTATACAAATACAAATAACTTGATGAAAAAACTAATTCTTGTACTTCCTTTTTTGTCATGTTATCTATTTGTTGCTACTTTTAGCAAATATGTAAGGTTTAATGTTTCATTGAGTATCTTCAACATATTTTTAATGGATAATTATGAAAATAATTTTTGTTTTATGAGAGTTATGTACGTTTGCACTTGATTTTGGTACTTATCCCAACAGCAAGCAGTGAAGGCTCAGGTGAGTCTGCGCATATGGGCAGACTCACCAGAGCCTTATCTGCTCACATATGCTAAGTACCACAATTTTGTGTGCTCACCCATAATTTACGTATGTACTCACAACTATGAACTATATCTTGCAGCTTCCCCCTGGCGGTGACTTGTGGAGCTGCTTCGTAGACTTTGAGACAAAGCGTATGGATATGTGGGAGAAAATAGTTCCAGCCTTTAGGTACAACAAAGAAATCCCCTTCTTTGAGATGCTGGTACCCACAGTGGATACAGTGAGATTTGGTTACCTGCTCGAGAAACTGTTAGCAGTGCAGTATCCGGTACTTTATACTGGTGGTACCGGTGTAGGAAAGGTAAGAAGCACCTTTTACAACATGTTTTGAACCGTGACATGTGATTTCCAACAATGTGGCATTTTGACAAGTGTAGACTAAGATGAGCCTCTGTACCCTCCTTTTAAGCTTAGAAACTCCAAATGATGTTCAGTCAGTAGCCAATCAGTCATAGAATATTCAAGGGACTAGCAAAGGCTCTGATCAGACTGCACATATGGGCAGGCTGGTCTGAGCCTTTGCAGGTCACACAAACCACATTGTTGGAAATCTCATATCATGGCTCATTTAGCTTTTCATGTCTGAACATCACAAGTCCCATACTTTTGTGGAGATTGATCATGAAATAATGTCTACGGTCATTCTCCTCCTTCCACTGATTCAAGAAGGGTTATTTCAGTTACAAGCAAAAGTATGTGCACAAAGTACTTTTTAACCCCTTGGTCAAGCTTGCCAAGGAAAAAGTGTGATTAGGTGAACTGACTGTCTAGACATGACCATAGCTGTTGACTGAGACGTTAAGAATCAAATTAAACAAAACAAAAAACAAGATAAGATGTCAATATCATAAAATTTGCAGTCTATTATTGTCATCCATGTGTATGTGAGAATAAGAATTAATCATTGGTGTTCAATAGGACCAGGAAAATCCCAACTCTCAGACCCACCATTCCTGTGGGAAACAAAAGTTGTCGGCAAGCCTCCTTTTACACTTGAATGGTGAGCCCTCAGGCTGGAATTTTCCTGTCTCCTCTTAACAACAATGATTGATTTTATTTTCATCATATGACGTCGCGTCTAGGAGTGAAATAACCCAATGCATATAAAATCTGTAAACCACTAGTGGTTTATCGATTTTCGGGAAATGTAATGACGTCCATAACAACGTTGCGTTTATGATGACAAAATCATAATGTTTTTACGCCAGAAATGAGATTTCAAAGTATTTGTCATATGATAAATAGAATCTAACATTTGTGCTCTTGTATTATTGCATTTATTAAACTTATTGCGAAAAAAAGATAAAATGCTCGGCAAGCCTTGCATTTTATCTCTTTTCCCCAACTCGTTTAATAAATTTAATAAAACATGAGCACTCATGTAAGATCCTCTATATCCCTGTGTCTTTATGATCTAATACAGTGTGGTATTAGATGGTATGTGAGAAAAGGAATTGATCATTGGTGTTCATTGGGAAAAGGAAAATCCCAACTCCCAGCAAGCCTCGTTTCCCACTAGAATGGTGTGTCCTCAAGCTGGGATTTTACTATCCCCACTGTACACCAATTAGGGGATAACTGTATCAAAAATTTTCATTTAGGGGGGTATATTTGTGGGCTATACAGTCGGAAGTTGAGGTTTATGGCGATGATATACCTCCTCAAGTGATCATTTTTAATATGGTTATCCCCATTCTAATGCACTTTTGACTTGCTTACCGTAAACATCTTGTTTTAGACTCAAAATGGAGCATTGCAAGTAGCATAAATCTGCATGACATCCAAAGAAATGTGTCATAATTAATGAATTATATCAAACTATTTGCGACAGTATATAGCAGGATATAATGTCGGAAATTTTTGACGTTGTCCAATCACATGTCCCGTTACAAAAGCAAGTGCAATAGAATAATGGCTTCTATTCATCTGTGTGTCTTTTTGCTATATTACAGTCTGTGATTGCCAGAGGTCTCCTCAACAACATAGCTGACCGAGCTGGCTATGTACCCTACTTTATCAACTTCTCCGCCCAGACCAGTAGCAAGAGAACACAAGAAATGATTGAGGGGAAACTAGAGAAGAAAAGAAAGACTGTTCTTGGTAAGTCATAGGGCCAGTCAAGCAAATTTTTCTAGTGTAAAATTGTAATTATTTTCTTACCCATCAGTTCAAACATGTGTTTTGGTTGCTCAAAAGAACCGTCTCATTGAGACGGTTCTTTTGAGTATCCACAACATATGTTTTGGATGAGAAATGAGAAAAATAATTTTCTGTTACACACTCTTATCTGGGGCCTTGTTAAGTTATAAATTCTTAAAAGTAAAATTGTGAAGACTTTCTTATCCATCAGTTTAAACATTTTTAGGTATGCCATTAAGTTAAATCAAGCTGGTCCATTGTAAATATTGTACAGGTTATAATTTAAAAAAAAATGTATATCAATTTTATCTTAGCAAACAGTGAAGACCCTGATGAAATTCTCCATTCTGTGGTATTTCATCTGGGTCTTCACTATTTACATAAGTATTTATTAAGGGGCTTCCAGTCTACAAAGGGACAAATCTACAGCGACAGATCCAAGATTTCTGGAAAGGGAGTTTAGATGTATAAAGGGGGTTCTATTTGCTGACTTTACCTCATTTTATTAAAAATCAGCAAATAGAACCCCCTTTATACATCTGAACATTTTTTATTAAATATCTCCATGAAAATGAAATAATTGGGTCGCAAAGCAAGGTTGATTTATGACCCCCCCATTCTCGACCCACCACTCATCTACTCTGTTCAATTGTAGGTGCTCCAAGAGACAAGCGTGTTGTGTTCTTTATTGATGATTTGAACATGCCCAAGCTTGACACGTATGGCTCCCAGCCTCCTATTGAACTACTGAGACAGTACCTGGACTTTGGTGGATTCTATGATAGAGAGGTCCTCTTCTGGAGAGAGATTCATGTTAGTATTCACTAGTGATATTTATCATGACATAACGTCTGGGAGCGAAATAACGCCATGCAATAAAATTGATAAACCACTAGTTGTTTATAGATTTTTGGGAAACGTTATGACGTCCATAACAACATTGTGTACATAATGACAAATTATAATGGCAAAAATGAGATTTCAAAGTAACATTAATGTCATATACTAAATAGAATCTAACATTCATGCTCTTGTATTATTGAATTTATTCAACTTGTTGCGAAAAAGAGATAAAATGCTCAGCAAGTATTGCATAAATGCTCAGCAAGCCTTGCATTTTATCTCTTTTTCCCAACTCGTTTAATAAATTCAATAAAACAAGAGCTCTCATGTAAAACCCTCTATATATCCTCATACTTTTCAGATTTTTTTCAAAGTTTACTAAATTGTGCTTCATAAGCCAGTCTGCTGCACTTCTTCAAAACAGGTAGCACATTTGGATCAGATTTAATATCCAGAAGCCGCTAGTTCAATCCTCTGGCCTTGCAACATTCTTACATTGAGACTACTTTTTTTCCCACTGCTTATATACTGAGGGGAAAGGGTTTCAATATACTATGGGGAAACACAGTTGAGAAGAAATAGGATTTTTAACTTCATAATACAAAAAAATATGTTGACAAACTTTTACGAATACTACGACATTAACCGGTTGATATTTTACATAACATAAAGTCAGATTTTAAGTCCCCTTGCTAAAACAGTGTATCTGGCAATAGCGAGAACAGTTTTCTGCTAAAAGTTTGATTTTCAATCAAATCCTTAGATCTAAAAGCCAAAAAGTAAAAACTGGTTTAAAACTTAATGCTCTGTTCACCATTTTCGTACATATTTAGTTGAATATCTTATTTTTTCAAATTACCTCCCTTTCAATTGAATAGCGTTGGAATTAAGATGCTCAGCAGATCCAAATCTCGCTATAAAATAAGAATTTGATTCTTTTGACCTCTTGCAGGTCTTGTAAAAAATGTTGCTGTTATAAAGAATGTCTCTATAAAGAGTTTTCACTGTATTACATGTATGTATTATAAATTAACAAATTGAATGCAACTTTTTTGTTTCAACAGGATGTGACATTGGCAGCGGCTTGTGCTCCCCCTGGTGGCGGTAGAAATAATACCACCCCGAGACTGTTGCGTCATTTTGCCATGTTAACGATTCCACCACCTTCTGAACACAGTCTTAAACATATGTTTATGGTGAGTAGAAAATATATTTTTATGCCACTAAGATCTGGTAGGGGGGAGAGTGTGGGTGGTGACTGATCAGCTATAAAGTTTCACACAGGTCATGAGGTTTAAACTACTGGACTTAAAAACAATTAAATTTTAGCTCATGCTCTGCACTTGTGAAAATTCTGATGTCTTCAATGTTTTAAATGAAATATTTATGGTATTCATCTAACAAGAAGATATTGTCTGTTATACTCTATTTGTCCCCAGATATATTGTTATAAAAGGAATGCACTATATAATATGAGCCAGCACATGAGATTTTGGTTCTTATCTCATTGTCTCATTGTCACACAATGAAAGCTCAGCCCAGTCTGCAAAAATGCGCAGAGTGGCCAGAGCCTTTACTGCTTGCATTCACAAAGTTTGGACATACATGTAGATGTAGACTCTAACTAAAATTTAGACCTCCCATCCCACTTGGCATTTTAACCCTTGACATCATGATAACGCCTTTTGACAGAGTTGAAATATTATGTATTTGAAAACATTATGGAAAATGAAGCATGCTCCATTTTCCATAATGTTCTCATGTTGTCTAAAAATAGAAAATGATGTCATGATCTGAAAATAGCCTATGGAGTAAAGGGTTAATGGGGGCTTTTGTGCACATGCAACATATACCAAAGTCTAATATGTTTTTTGTGTTTTTTTTTCTAGCAAATTTTGGCTGGTTTCTTAATGGACTTCCCTACATCAGTGAGACAGTGTACAGAGCCTATTGTTTCTGCAGCCGTAGAAATATACGGAAGGATGAGTACAGATTTACTCCCCACTCCAGCTAAATCTCACTACGTCTTCAATCTTAGAGATTTATCCAAATGTATCCAAGGTATGTACAGTGCAGTTCCTTTATACATGTAACATGCCTCGTTATAACACATTCCTGCAAGAAGATTCAACTGTAAAAACGTTTTGCTTATTATGTCTGCTGCATAGTACATCAAATGCACTCCAGACCTATTTCATCATGAAAGCAAGCACTATGAACAGTGATTGAGACTGCTCCTGGGCTTATAGTGTTTACAATATATGCTACCAAAGTACATTGACAGATTAGACTGCAGAGAGGATTTGTTTGTGAATGATAAAATGCAATGAAAGGGCTATTGAAGTAATCTTTGCAATATGTGTCAGGTATTTTGCAAGCAGACACAGGGGTATACGTGCTCTACTTATTGCGTCTATTCAAAAAAGAATCTTAAAACTACTTCTATCAAGGTGAGCAGACAACATTGTGGTGAATCATAAAGGGCGATAAAATGGTTATGTGATAGAGACAATATTTTTTCAGGCATATTGCAAGCAGACACTGGTGTAATCAGAGATAACAAGCAAATATTCCGTCTCTTCTGCCACGAGGCTATGCGAGTTTTCCATGACCGTCTGATTAATAAGGAAGACAAAGGATTCTTCTACACCATTCTTGCGGAAATGGCGGGAAAACACTTTAGTGAGGTAGGTTGCAGTTACTTTATAAATGCTCACATAAGATCAAATGGCTAGAACAGAGCAGTTCCTTTATAACACACCTCATTATAACACAGATTTGGTTACAACACAGCCATGTTGTGGCTCCCAAATTTTTACTCACGGGATTTTACCATGAAATGGTCATTTTTCCCATAATTCCTTCGTAATGCTATATAACATGATTCACTTTACATGAATAATAGACATGGCCCCGAGGTTATAAAACTTTTTTCATGCTCAGCTAAACGGAGCACGAAATTTCAACTGCTCACAAAAACGAAAACACAGACAAATGTTGAAGTTTCTTGCTTTAAGACTCTCAGATGTTGTATTTATCATGCAATTGTTGGCATTTTAACATTTATGAGCAGGATAAATTTCGTGAGTTGAGCATGAAAAAGTTTTATAACCTTGGGACATGGTCCATTCATACTGACCCCAAACATAGCGTTATAAAGGAACCGCACTGTATTAATATACATTTTTTTTATACTTAAAGAATTTGTTTTGCTAGCACCTTAAATTGTTCGTCAAAGCTTTTGCTAGGGACAGATTAAAATAATTTGAGCCAGCCAATGAAAAAATGATACCAAGGCCATACCAAATTAATTTTTAGGTTTTCATTCCAAGTTGCCCATATAGTAAGCCTTCTGCCCAATCATATCAGTGTGAATGTTTTGTACCAAGAAGAAAATACTCAGATTTTTTGCCTTACTCATCTGAGTCACTATGAAGCTTGATACTGCTAAGAGTGACATACACCAATCATATTCTACCTGATGCTTATACATAATCAGTTTCCATTTTTTTGTGCTAACAAGTAAAATTTAAGCAAATTATGCTGATTAATTTCCAGAAAGCCATTGCCAGTCTGCAAATACTTTCACAGTAGTGTAAACTTGTAAAGAGGCCCAGATTGTTGAAAGTGCAGAAAATCTGACACTTGCCAGTTTTTTAGAAGTATGCTACAGTTTTGTTTTGTTTAATAAAATTAGGATGAGAATCTATCAATTAATTTGGTATGACTTCATGGCATAAAGTTTTTTTTTAATGCATACATGCTGCTTTCCAAACAGGCCACTCAAAGCTTAGATAATAGGGCTATACACATTGCTAGTCTTCTTATTTTTCAACAACAGCTCTGTGTATATATGAATAAACAAAGAATTTGAGCATAATAGTGTGAATATTTTCTTACTGTTCAGTATTTGCATTCTGGGTAATTTTTCATGCTTTATTTGTTTTCTACTGATTTTTTTCAACATCAACTTTCTCAGAAAATTCGTTCAGGAATACCATTAAAGTGTCAAACAGTTTGCAAAAGTTATCAGAAGGTGAATCTGTTTCATTTTGTGTGGGTGCTCAGAAGAACTGTCTCAGTTTAAGCAACCTATTATTTGTTTTCACTGATGGCTAAGAACATATACACAAATTCATGCTCAAAATGTTTAATTATCTCGACTTATGATTTACTGATTTTTAAATGCAAATCGTTTGCTTAGTTTTCTCTGTGTCACTGTATGGAACGATCATTTTTCATGAATATGATTTTTTTTATCTTATTTGCTTTGATTTTTAACTCTTAAAAATGTGCTTTTAGCCATTTTGGTCGGCATTCACTTAACTAATGATTAAATGTTGTAAAATCAGTTATTATTCTTTAAAATGCATCTGAAAATGTCATCTGCTGTAGTTGTCTTCTGCATATATTTGCTAACATAACTGACTAATGACAATGTAAGTTAAGAGGCAAACAGTATGACCCAGATCAGACTGCTCCTAAAGGAAAAGTCTGATCTAGGTTTACACTGTTTGACAAAAAGGCTTCTGAAACATTCCAGCAGATGGCAGATGAGATGACTTTACTTATACCTAAGATCCTATAAGATGTTATTGTATTGTACATGTAAAACTGTGTTATTTTTAACTCTTAGCATGCTGGATAATTGTTCATGCTTTTGTTGTTGTCTGCTGACTTTTTTTTATGAAGAAACTTTTTCAAAAATTCTTTCAGGAACACTATCAGAGTGTCAAACAGTTTGGATCCAGATCAAGACCAACTGTCTGTCATGCCTGATCTGGGTCCAAACTGTTTGCGAAGGTTATCAACAGATGACAAATGTTGCCAGCAAGGAAAGAGTTGATATAAGATGCATGTAATGTTTTTGTAATGCTAATTTTAATTTTGTCTTATTTTGTTTTGTTTACAGCGGGTAAGAAATGCATGATATATATCTAGCTCCTCTTTTCATATCTGATCCAAAGTTCATAATTTCATATCATGTCAAAGGTTCATAATTTCATATCTCGTCAAAGGTTCATAATTTCATATCTTGTCAAAGATTCATAATCATTTAACATTTTACTCCATAATAACGCCTTTTGACGCCTATTTGAAAATATTATGGAAATGGAGGGTTTTTCAAAAGTATTCAAAACTTTACTTAAATTTTCCTTGATTTTTTCAATGTTATCTTAAAATAGAAATGATGTCATGATCAAAAAAAAAAAAAGAAATGATGTCATGATCTAAAAGATAGCATGTGGAGTCAAGAGTTAAATTGTTAGGTATAACCCTTATTCTCATGTTTTTTTGTGTCAGGAAAGCAGAGTCGGCTTGTTACTTCTGCTGCATATTTTCGAATGAACCTTAAATTATACTACTTATGCTGACATCCCCCACCACCCATTCCATATCTTCTCTAAAAATATGCTTATTTATATATTGAAACTATGAACCTTTGATATTCTGTGATGGATCAAAAGCAACAGAACAGAAGTTAACCCTTAAAGCTCCAATTACGACTGATTTTGCAGAAGACAAATTTTGCGACATCTTTCCTAATTTTCGAAATAAATAAAAGATATTTCATGAGAATTGTCTGCCAGCAGACGATTCTCATAAAATACCATGTCTTATTTGTTATTTTTGAAAAGGGGCAAAAATTTGAAAATGTCATCTGCTGCAAACTATAGGTGGCGCTTTATGGGTTAATGTAGTTTGAATTACCTGCACTTATAATGTCAAATATGGCAGGTTAATATTTTCTGTGTATCATATTCTCTTTGATCCATCACTGAGATATGTTGGTAATCTTAAGGTAGCACATGACCCAGCATATGAAGGTAATCTTAAGGTAGCACACAACCAAACATATGTTGGTAATCTTAAGGTAGCACTCGCACCCTGGATTCTGTAGATTTACGCTAGCTTGTTATGGAATGATAGGACCTCAGCATGTGAAAACCTGTTAACAGGGTTTAAGACCAGGAGTGGCCAAGTTCAGTCTGCTTAGTTACTGAGACAGACAAGAATACTGAGATTTTGCATGTTTAGCTATTATCCCTTAAAGTGCCAATCGCTAAAAATTACGTCTGTTTTGTCGCCTGCTAAAATGATTAAAAACAGTGTGAGCCTAGATCAGACTTGTGGGTCCACATTGTTTGCATATATGCTTACATTTCTCAATAATGCTAGCAAACATATGCAGCAGATGACTTGAGCAGATGACATTTTCAGAGATGGTTTATGTCAGTGCTTTAAGAAAGAGAAGAAAGGTGCTGATCAGACTGCTTTAGTTACCCAGGCCAGTCTCATTTATACTGTTTGTATGTATCAATGTCAGGTTTTTCCATGATGAGGTCCATATGAGCCAAGACATGTGATTTCCAACAATGTGGCATTTTGACAAGGTTTAACTCGGACGTGCATGTGCAGCTTCTTTTTAAGATTAGAAACTCCAAATGATGTTCCGTTGGTAGCTTTACAGTCATAGAATATTTTAGTGACTAGCAAAGGCTCTGATCAGACTGCATGTATGCACAGTCTGGTCTGAGCCTTTGCTGGTCGCACATACCACATTGAAAATCTCATGCCACAGCTCATATAGCTTTATTCTCCCATTGGATGAAAAGAAATCCCATGTGACCAGCATTTGACGTCTGCCGGGAAAGCCATTTTAACCGTATTGCACTCTGACACTCTGTCTAATTGTAATATGTTAGAATGGTTCTTTTCAACTAACGGCATGATAGGATTTCATAGCACATGGAATTTGGGGATGTAGGGAAATGCACAAAAATTACAGTAAAGTCCAACAAGTTTGAACAGAAGTAAAAGTTACTTAAAGTTTTCATATGGAATTTTGACTATCAAGTCATTACAATGAATGCTTTTCAGAATAGCTACTGTTTAATGTGTCTGTAATTCAAAAATGTTGGACATTTACTGTACTGAGGTTTAAGCTTTCGGAATGCCTATACTAATTCCTTGGAATCAGATCTTGGAACATGTGGGACTACAATGTTCACATGGTACTAGTTCATATGCATCAAAAATTAATAGCCACAACATGCCGTGATAAATTTGGCGAAAGGAAAATACCACAGTGATATATTTCGGAAAATAGTAAACTGTTTTTTTACTTGTTGAAAAAGACCTTTGGTAACCAGATTAATCAATTTTAGTTTGGCTGATCACACCTGCTATAAGAACTATTTTCCTTACGCCAGTTCAATTAAACATTATGCTGTTTTTTTAAAATGATACACATAATAGGTCTTGCATACATCTGATGTCAGATTCTGTATAGGGCCAAGGAGTTCCGAATGCCTGAGATTTGGAGGGAGTAGAAAATGTTAATGCACTGGTAGTGAGAAGAATGGATGAATTTTGTAGATGAAAGTTTTATTGTAGATTTTATTGACTCTTGAACTTTAGCCTTAAATGGTTACTCTTAAACTGACATAAAACTAGGCACTTTGATCATCACTTTTATACAAGCCAAAGGAAAATGTTTTTCATTTTCTTATTTTTTAGGGAACACAGTAGCTCAGTGGTAGAGTGCTTGACTCGAGGCAGAGTGGATATGGGTTCGAATCGAGCCTCACCCACGTCACTGCATTGTGTCTGTGTCTTTAAGCAAGACACATTAATCCTTGTTTATATATACAACTAGTTAAACACAGGCAGACCTGTCCCAACATAGCTGAAAAATTGTTGACTGGGACATAAAGAATCAAAACAAGCACACAAGAGACTTCGATTATCACTTTTTTTACAAGCCAAAAGAAAATGTTTTTCCTTTTCTTATTTCTCAAAACATTCGTTATGGTTTTCATTGGAAGTGTCCCAATGACCCTACACTTTAAAAAATATTTCACAGAAAGAAAGAAATCTAGATATATAATACAATCTCAATCTGTCAATCACTTTATGGTAGATGTTCTAGAATTTTGATCTCTAGTTGCCTTGGCCTAGACAAACAGCACATACCCAGATCAGACTGCTGAAGAAGCAGTCTGATCAGGACCTGTGCTGTTTGCTATTCTGACAAGCATTTTGCGATGTTCAGCCCTGATAACCAACATTTTATTTGAGAACAGAAAGAGAAAAGTGTTTGAAAGTTTAGAACATCACTTTACCAGTAGCTCTTGTAGACTGTAGACATATTGTACCTTGTTATAAAAGTAGAAACATGTATTTCCGATATTATTCTTTAACCATTCCAAAATTTAAACTAGATTAAACTTGGATTCCATGTGACTGTGTATTGAATCAGGCCTCCAGATAAGAGTGCATATTGGAAATTCATTTTCTTTATTTCTCATCCAAAACATATGTTGTGGGTACTCAAAAAACTGTCTCAATGAGACGGTTCTTTTGAGCACCCAAAACATATGTATAGATTGATGGGTAAGGAAATACTCATAGAATTTCTTTATCTGATTCTATGATTGGATTGCCTATATGCCAGAAGTACAAACTCAGCAGGCACACAACCTTAAAACAATGAAGTCAATGAATTGTATTCACTCTTTCTCAAATTTTCGGCCTTGGGCCTTCTTCAGGATATTAGAAACAATTTTCACAGCTAAGTAGCATCCATGATGACTATTATGGTATATGTTTACTGTCCATTGACAGTGGTGACGTCGCATCACTTCCTGCCAAGTTGCACTCAGATTGGCGTAATGTTAAATGACTTGATGTCATTTCCCGCCAAAAAAGCATATAAGGCCATCAGTTCAACATTGCAAAAGTACTCAAGAGCATATGAACAACTGCCACATGAACGACAAAAATAAGTAATCATTATATTTGTGAGAAAAAAAAAAAAAAAAAAAAGGGGGGGGGGGAAGAGGGGTGCTCAAAAGAACCGTCTCATTGAGACGGTTCTTTTCAGTGCCCACAACCAAAAATCACAATGATGAGCACCATAATGATGATCACCATAATGATGATAGCCTCTTGCTCTGTAACTTTTCATGCTAACTGGCCTCGAGGTTATAAAACTTGAGTTCATTCTCAAACTCAAAATAAAGCGAAATGATTGGCTGCTTGCGGACACGTGTGCGCAAGCAGCCAATCATTGCGCTTTAATCTGAGTTGGATACTGTACTCAAGTTTTATAACCTCGAGGCCAGGTTGTCCGATTAATACAATGTTTAATTAAAACAATGTTTTATCAACGTCTATGTGACATCATGACATCCCGTCAACATTGTTTTCCACGTCATCTGACTGCTGGGAAATCTTGGGTGCTGGCCCATATAACTCATTTTTGTTTCAGCATTTGTATCCACACTCAGATACATATGTGTCTTTGACTCTACTAGGAATAAAACCTTTACAAACAAAATAGTGTACTGCATGCATGTTGATTTCATACGTACCTTACAGCTTGATAGAGAGAGTGGTTGAGTTTTGCTGCAGGTTTTCATATAGGATCTATTATGCGTGCTCATATTTTATTGAATTTATTAAACAAGTTGGGGAAAATAGATAAAATGTGTAGCTTTCTTTCTTATAATACTGGCACGATCAAAGCTTGCACCAAGGTTAAAAAATTTAATAACAAAGGAGCATGAATGTTAGATTCTGTTTATTAGGTGACATTAAAATAATTTAAAACTATCATTTTTGGAGGGAAAACATCAAGGTGTTGCCATCTTTATAATAAATGTCATTACGTAATGTTACTGAATCTTTAAATCACTGGTGGTTTATCAGTAATATTGCATTGCATGGCATTTTATTACTCCCTGACATGTTGCCATGTGATAAAACTTGGCATTGAAAAGTAGATTGATTGATTGATTTCGTTCAGGTTTAAAGTCCCAGTCAACAATATTTCAGTCATGGTGGAACTCCTCCAAGAGAGAGGGAGAGAGAATAGAAGAATGGGATAGACAAAAATGCCTCGACCCACCCCCACCACCACCATCAGAATGTGCATCAAGTGAAGCAAATTTCAAACAAGCCAAATATGACAGGGCTATCTCCCCAATTGCTGCAGCAGAAGAGAGCCCACAACCCTACCACCTACAATTGAAACCTAGAATGTGCATGTGGATAATAATGTAGTTTCCATAACAATAGATATATTAGATATAATAATTATATTACTACAGTATATATGTTAGAGCCATAGAGTATGCAAAATAGTCCATTTCAATGTATGGTGATTTCTTTTTCAGCTGTTCAGACCAAAGGTGCTTTTATTGTTCAAATTTATCAATTTTCAATTTGATGTTTGAAACTACTATGGCCATGCTAAACTCTTTGCATGCTGGGTAATTTTTCATGGTCATCTGCTGACTTTTTTAAAAATAAACTTTTTCAAAAAATTATTTCAGGAACACTATCAGAGTGTTTATCAGTGTGGATCCAGAACTGGGTGCAAACTGTTTGCAAAGGTTATCAGCAGAGGAAACTGGCCGGCAAAGAGTTAAATGATTATCGATCACTGTTCTAATTGAACGAATGTTTAGTTTGTTTGCTGTTGTGTTTCTTTGTAATTAAAATAAAGTTAAACTTTTTAGCTACCAGAGAAAAAATAGAAAAAGCTCATATGCTGATGGTCTTCATATTTTGCATAAAATATAATTTTTAATCTTCAGATTTTCATTTATGCATAATCAAGTACAGAGCTAGAAAAATCCAGTTGTCCACTCATATATGAAAGCCAATATTAATTATCATTTTTTCCATAAGTTGATAGTATATTTTTTATTTAAGTATACATATAATTATTTTCCTGAAGTTTTTTAAAATCATAGTTATTCATTTCCAATATAATACTGTCAGATGCTTTAGATAAGAGTGTGTAATTAAAAAATAATTTTCTTATTTCTTAACCAAAACATATTCAGTAAAACCTATCTTAAGTGGCTACTCAAAAAAAGACAAAACAAAGGTCTTAAAGACCAACTATTGCTTAATGCAGGTCAAAAGTATTGCAGAATGCTCTTTTGGAGCATTCTGCAATACTTTTGACCTGGATTAAGCGATAATCAGTCTTGAAAACCAATTTTGGTCCTCTTTTTGAGTGGCCGCTTAAGACAGGTTTTACTGTATTGTGAATACTCGAAAGAACCATCTCATTAAGATGGTTCTTTTGAGCACCCAAAACAAATGTTTGAACTGATGGATAAGAAAATATTCACAATTTTATGCTCAAAATTTTTAGTAGACCTATGCTTATATCAGATGTAAATGCTGTTCTTTATCTGTTACGTAGGAGATCACCCCGGAAAGTTTTGTAACAGATCCAATCATATTTGGGGACTATATCAAGATGGGTGCCGAGAAACATGACAGACTTTACGAGGAATTGAGTGACCTTAAGAAATTGAAGAGTGTTCTTCAAGATGTAAGTTAACTTTTTTAGGAAACACACCCAAAAAACCTTGCAGCTTAACCGTTATTCCGCCACTTTTTTTTCTGGGCCAGAAAATATATATATTTTTTTTACGTTTGCTGCATATATTCATGTGCACTTCAGACTAAATTTTTTCATGGGAGCATACAATATGAACCCTGATCAGACTGCTCCAGGTCTGAATTTTTTTCTGTTTTTTTTACGTCTGCTGCATATAATCAAGTGTACTTTAGACTAGATTTTTTCATGGGAGCATACAATATGAACCCTGATCAGACTGCTCCCTAAGGGAGCAGTCTGATCTGGGTCCATATTGTTTGCATTATAGGCTACCTAAGAAAAAAAGCAGATGAGAGACCAGAAGACAAAAGCCATGACTGGCGGGCTAAGGGTTAATATCAAATCCTACTTCTATGATGTACTTATATAACATGTAACAATGATTTATAAAATAAAATATTGTTGAAACAAGTTAAAGTCTTTACATGGTAATTTTGCATGCTTTTTTGCCGACTGCTGATTTTTTTTTACCATCAGAGAGTCAAACAGTTTAGATCCAGACAAGACATAATGCATGTCGGGCCTACTCTGGGTCTAAACTGTTTGCAAAGGTTATTAGTAGATGGCACTAGCATGCAAGAGTTTGATTGTCAACCAACTTTTGATCACCCCCCACATGATGGGTATACCTTTCCCAAACGAAGGGAGCTTGGGTGATATTTTATCCAGTTGGCGTTGCTGTCTTTTTTGGTGTTGGCGTCACCATGACTGAATGCAATATCTCAAGAACCTGTATACAGGGGTTTTACCAAATTTGTCTGAATATAACTCTGGGTCATTTAGAGATGGTCAGATTTTGGTGACCTTGACCTCTTTTTCAATGTCAGTTTTGGACATAAAACCAAAACTTGCTTGCCTGAACTGCTGAACAAATAGCTATAATACATGGGTTTGGATGGTGGGTGGGGTTGGGGGCCTATGTTTTTTTTCAGGAAACACAGTTTAGATTTAGGAGTTGGGTGGCCTTAGGGAATCCTGATTAATTGTGTTTTTAATTATTTTAGTATGTTCTAAGGATGTATTATGATGCAATGGAGGTATATAGTATAATCTGTTGTTACTTTATAGTAAATTGAGATTTTGTATATGTATATATGAATATGTAAAATTCTGTTCCAAATAGTGCAGTTTGGTGCAAGTCTGAAGGGTTAGTTGCCCTCTTCTCCCAATGGAAGGATGAGCTGGATATTGAATTGGCAGGTTTCCTTAGTCACTCTGATTGTCTTTATAAGACCAGAATTTTTATTATTTGATTTACTGGAATTTTTTTTTAGATTTAGGATCGGGGGGACGAAGAAAAAAAAAAAAAAAGCTCTGAAAATGCCCAGTTGGCTGGTCATTTTCAGAGCTTTCTCTTTTTTTCAGACCTTTTTTTTTATATCTCCAGAAAAAACAGTAAAACGAGTAAGGTAAACCAACAGTTTGTATTAAATCTTTAAATATTTCATCATTTTTCTAAAAATCTGGACAGGACAATCACTTTTACTAGTGTCACTCTCAAAAATACGCAGACAGAACCTCAAAATTTCTTCTTTTTTTTTAAAGAAACAAATAATATTTAGAGTCAGTGGATAAAATAAAAAAATAAATTTAGAAATTAGATTTATTTTTCTCTACTTTGTGGAAAATTACAGAAGAGGGTTTGTAAATCAACTTATAAAAAAAATTCTGCCCTAAAAAAAGTTGAGTTCAATATTTTGAACCTTCCACCACTGGTGGAAAGTGCGGCACTGGAGGGAGGCTGATGGAATAGCTGCTTGAATTTCTGAATGAATAGCTACTTTCAAGCCGATGTAAAGAGAATACTAGGTGAGTGTCTTTTGATATCAAGTTTACAAGGCAAGGCTTTGAGAACACTTGTTGACATCGCGAGGCTTGCCGAGCGATTCAACATGCTTTCTCAAAGCCGAGCCTGGTAAACTTGATATCAAAAGACACGAACCTGGTATTCTATTTATCAGTGTACCCATTGTTTCACTCTTCAAACTGACATCTTGTTTTTCACTGTTTAGCTCTGCCTTCTGGGAAATTTTTCATGTGTTTTCTTCGTCTGCTGATTTTTTTTCAAAATCATCTTTTTCCAAAACTTCTTTCGAGAATTACCATCAGAGTGTTAAACAGTTTGGATCCTGATCAGGCCCGACACTTTGTCGGGCCTGATCTGGGTCCAAACCATTTTCAAAAGTTTTCAGCAGACGACAATAGGAGATAAAGAGTTAATTGGTACATGTATTATAAAATAAAGAGTATGATTATACCCTATTGATGATATAATTCGGCTGAGTTTCAAGAAACCCTGATTGTGCTACATATACTAACAGCAAAGGTCCAGACCAGCCTGCACATTGGTGCAGTCTGATCAGCACCTTTGTTGTTCAATCTCAAGAAAGAACACTAGCTAAGTATACTATATGCAAAATTTCAATATTCAAACTAGTCTCTGAAGCTGGACCGGCTGATTTGAGCCTTCTCACTAGTCTCTGTAGCTGAACAGGTTGTTTGAGCCCTACCTGGTCTCAAACCTTAGTAAGGATCCCTCAAGACATAGCGATAAATGTTATAAATAACTAAAGCACTCATAACTCATTTTGAGGACATCAGGACTGTCAATGATTCTAATGCACTTGCAAATGCAACGTAACGTCTGATTGGATAAAGTCATAAATTTGAGACAGTATATCCTGTGATATACTGTGGCAAACCTGACGTCATTATGTAACGTCGCTTTTCATTGGTTGACAAGTGAATTTATGCAGCTGGCAGCTGCTGGACATATAGGCGCAACATAGTACATTTTCACTGTCTTTGAAGGGAAAAAGTTAATAGTGCATTAGAATGGGGATAACCGTATTCAAATTTATCATTTGGGGAGGTTTATCGTGGGATATACCTTCGGAAATCACATTTTACGGCTCCGCTTATGCGTCACTGTAAAACTAAATGTGTGACTGTATATCCGACGATATACCTCCCCAAATGAAAATTTTGAATACGGTTATCCCCTAAATTATACCATCTGTTTCTGCAAGTAAGTTATCTCATCAAGCTGATCACATGGCTAATTTGAATTATGATAAGACAAATACCATAGACTCCTGGTAAAAACCCAATTGATAAATGTTGTGTCTGAAGCAGTCGATCTCATGACGACTGTCAATTATACCACTTAACACAAATATTTAGACACTCTGTCAGATCCATAGACATGTGCAGATGGGAATTATATAAGTTAGTTTATGTATACCGTATAGACCAGTCCAATGTTATTGTTTTCATCCAGATTTATTGACCACGTGATAACAATTTTGACCACGTGACTTTTTATTGTGGTTGGCAAAAAAACTTCCGCTCAATGCAATGGCCATTGAGCTGAGCCAACAATTACGTGAGAAAAAATCATCTTAAACGATATTTAAGCCCCATGTTTTGATTTGGATATGTAGAATAATTATCGGACATTGATTCAGTATAATTTTCTTGTGAAAAAAAATAAAAAATGATTAGTTTTTATTTGTTTTTGACGGGCCGCCGCTCCGGTTTTTTGGTCCGATGTCATTCGTTTCAATCTAAGATATTTTTGTTAAATGACGATTAAATATGTGAAAAAACATCATTTGAAAGGTCAATGATCAAACCTTGGGAACCAGTCGTTAGAATTATTTTTATGAAATAAATTTGTCTTTAAATCGCTATAAAACATGTGCTGTTTCCATGTCCGATACAGGTAAACAACAGTTTACTGCCTACCAGAGTATTAACCAGCTATCAAATAAAGACCATAGTGTTACAGATGATATTGATTTGTGATGTTGTGATTGAACTCGTCTTTTACCTGTACGATCCAATGAAAATCCAGTAAATAAAGGAGATATATTGTAAAATGTCACTTTTACCTTTTCCAGTATTTAGATGATTTCAACATGCAGTCCGCGAAGGAGATGAAACTTGTATTCTTTATGGATGCCGTAGAACATGTGTCCCGTATTGCTCGTATGATTAGACAGGATCGTGGTAACGCCCTGCTGGTTGGAGTTGGTGGCACTGGAAAACAGTCTCTCACAAGGTAATTTAGGTTGAGATAAAGAAAAAAAAATGTAGCATAAAGTTATGAATATTTTCTTGTCCATCAATTTTAACATGTGTTTTGGGTGCTCAAAAGAACCGTCTCATTGAGACGGTTCTTTTGAGTACCCACAACATATGTTTTAATTGAGAAATAAGAAAAATGAAAATTAACTATGTACTCTTATATGAGGTAATTTAGCTCTTTGTTCTGGTGTTTTTATGCACCAAAAACAAATATTTGATAGGAAAACGCCTGTAATTATCATTTTGGGGTTGTTGTTTTTTGTCTACCTCCCTATGATTTGAACAATAAACCTCTAGTCCATAGATTTGACTGTATTTAGGTAAAGAAAATTCCAGGAAATGGACAGTTCAACAAATTGGAAACTACCTATATACACGTTTATCATATGACATCATGTCTTAAAGTGAAATATCACCATGCAATAAAATTGATAAACCACTAGTGGTTTATAGTGGTTTATAGATACAATGGAATGTTATGACGTCCATAACAACGTTGTGTACATACTAACAAAATTATGACGTTTTTACGCCAGAAATGAGACTTCCATCTTTTCACCCTTACTTACTTCAAAGTTATCTTAATGCCATATGATAAATAGAATCTAACATTTGTGCTCTTGTATTATTAAATTTATTTAACTTGTTGCAAAAAAAGAGATAAATGCTCTGCAAGCCTCACATTTTTATCTCTTTTCCCCAACTCCTTTAATAAATTCAATAAAACCTGAGCACTCATGTAAGATCCTCTATATATTACATAAGTTCTCTTGATTTTTAGTGTAAATTTCTTTTATAACCTAGAAAGTGACTGCACTGAAATGAAATTCACCTTTTTATTTGTAGACTGAGTGCCCATATTTGTGGCTATCGCTGTTTCCAGATAGAACTGAGTAGAGGGTATGATTATAATGCTTTCCACGATGATCTCAAGAAATTGTACGACTTTGCCAGCGTGAAAAATGAACACACTGTCTTCTTATTTACTGACACACAGGTAAGAATTTTTCTAATATTTATCACAGCAAAATTGCATAGAGGGTACAGGTTTAGATTTTAAAATATTAGAGTAAAATTGTTAATATTTTCTGAACCATTAACATATAGGGAGCGCAGTGGCTCAGTGGTTGAGTGCTTGACTCGAGACCGAGGGGCCAGGGGTTCGAGCCTCACCGGCATCACTGCGTTGTGTCTTTGAGCAAGACACATTCATCCTAGCTAAGTAATGGTTCAACCCAGGAAGACCCATCCCTATATAACTGAAAGATTGTCGATGGGACATAAAGAATCAAATAAAACAAATCAAACATTAACATATGTTTTGGGTGCTCAAAAGAACTGTCTCATTGAGTACATAAGTGGGGCCCCTTCCGGGTAACTGGCTAGCTGTAGGCATAGCAGATCTCACATCTGATCTCCAGGTGCTCCTTTCTTGAGGGTCAACTGTTGTGAGCTTCCACTCATGGCAGTCCTTCTCCATCATTTTCTTCTATGTCAGCTTGCCATCAACATGTATATCACATGCTGTTCTGACTGCACCACTAGAACTCTTGACATGCCCAAATCAGTGAAGCCTTTTCTCTCTCAAAATGAGGTTGAGGTCCTCAAGCTTTGCCAGTAGCTTGCTTGACCATACAGTGGCCCCATCCTCTGCAGTGATTTTTATTTGGCATTTGGGGAAGCTACCTTTTCCTTCATATTTGGGAAAATATATCATAAAAATTGGGAAAATAAGTACTAAAATACATGAAATTGGGAAAATAAAGGCCATTTTTGGATTGGGAATGACTCTTTCTTTCTTTCTTTTAATACTGGCACAATCAAATTATGATCATTACTCCAGGGAGTGCGATTTTGGAATTTTGAAGAAAAAAACAAAAACAAAACAAAAAAACAAAAACAAAATAAAAAATCTTTCGGCTGTGTTTTTAAATGAGGAGTGCCCTAAACTCCTCAGCAGTCTGGGAATTGACCACCAAAACCCATATAAGGCGGTAAAAATGGCCAAATAAAATCACTGCTCTGGCTTGATACTGCTCCTGTTATTGCGCTGCAGGTTCTTGGTCACTGGCATGAAGGATGGCGCTCCCCACATAAGAGCTCAGTGTTTGCACAGACTTGAAAAGTCCTTGAATATAAAGGACTGTCTTTAAAAGGCCTTGGAAATTAACTTGCCTTGAAAAGTACTTGAAAAAACTCAAAGGCCTTGAAAAGTCCTTGAATTTTACCATTTACAGGAGGATTCAACACTGTCTTTGGAGATCTAAATCAGTATAAAATTGTGGTGCCTTTATTTGGTGAAGCATATGCTGCACCAAATAAAGGCACCACAATTTTATACTATGTCTCTAAAATTTATATCTTTAATAATGCAGTCTAGCATTACAAAAATAGAATTTTAACATGTAAATCAGTATTTTTCATAAATTTTCAGCTCTTGAAAACAGTAGGAAAGTCTTGAGAAATTCTTGAAAAGTCCTTGAGTTTAAAAAAAACACTTGCCTGTATAAATCTTGGAGCTGTATACATGGCCACAGGTCTTGTGTAAGGTCTTGCAATAAGGTATTTAATTTTGACTCCTTGTTTATTCAGATTGTGGTTGAGGAGTTTTTGGAAGACATCAATAATATTTTGAATTCCGGTGAGGTACCAAACTTATTTGAAGCCGATGAATATGAGCAACTTATTATTGGTTGTCGACCCGCTGCTAAAGAACTAGGAATAGCGGAAGGAAACAGAGATGCTATTTTTGAATTCTGTATAAATCGTGTCAGGTAGGTACTTTTATTGTTCATGATTGCCTTGTAGATGTACCGGAAGATGTTCAAAACGTTAGAACACTAGTTGCCTCCCAAAACGACAAAAACACACACACACAAAAACAGTGTCCACCCAGATTAGACTGCTTCTGTAGAAGCAGTCTTATCAGGGTTTTCCTGTTTGAGTAAAGTGATCACAATTTTAGAACACTTACCATACTTGAGAATCTAAGATTATCTTGAGAGTCAGTGCCAAATAATCTGCTTTGAAAAGTACTGCTAAATAACTCTTAAGACTTTGGAAAGAACTTGAAAACCACTTAAAGGCTTTTAGAAATACAGGAAAACCATGCTAAGGCATTGGAAAGTGTTGGAAAACCTACATATGACCATAAAAAGAGCTAGAAAACCACTCTAAGACGATAAAAAAAGTGCTGGAATTAACTCTTATGCATAGAAAAGAGCTGGTAAACCACTCTAAGGCCTTGAAAACTTGATGAAAACCACTCTTAGGCCTTGAAAAGTATGGGAAAAACACTCTTAGGAGGTGAAAAATGATGGAAAACTACACATAGGTTTAGGATTGCTGGCTGTAGGTGCAACATATTACATTTCCAGTGTCTTTTTGAAGGAAACAATAACTAGTGCATTAGAATGGGGATAACTATTCTCGTAAAACAAAATTTCCGACCGTATATTTAATGATATACAGTCATGTACCTCTCCAAATAATAATTTTGAATACAGTTATCTCCTAGATAAACCCCTGGCCTATTGACATATACTTTACACCCTTAAAACTTATTTATTTTTATGACAAAAAAAACTATGTAAAATTGCAGAGTAACAATGCAGGTACAAAGAGTAATGGCTTCTGATCGTAATGCTAACTTCAAGCCCCACTGAATCGCTGCATATGCTTGTTGAAGCATAGGTCTACAGGTATAAAAATGTGAGTGCAAAAGTGTGAATATCTTCCTATCCTTCAGTTAAAACATTTATTTTGGTGCTCAAAAGAACCGTCTCATTGAGACGATTCTTTCTAGTACCCTCAACATATGTTTTGGTTGAGAAATAATTTTTGATAAGCCCTGTACAAGGAATGAATTTACACACATTTGCTGGCCAGTAGTTGATATAACGTTTCCTTTTTCAGGAATAACCTGCATTGTGTATTATGTATGTCACCGGTTGGTAATGCTTTCCGAACAAGATGTCGTATGTTCCCATCCCTGGTCAACTGTTGTACTATTGATTGGTTTACTGAGTGGCCGCGGGAGGCTCTGCTGAGCGTGTCACAATCCTTCTTTGAGCAAGTAGACCTGGGAAAAGAAGAACTGAAAGTAAGTGGAAGTTATCTTATGTGTCATCATCATCACAATCTTCATTACCATCATTGTTATCATCATCTTCTTTATGTGTAGGCCCGTTTCCAGATAACTGGCTAGCTGCAAGCATAGCAGAGCTCACACCTGATCTTCAGGTGTTCCTTTCTCTGGGGTTGACTGTCAAAAACTAGTCCTTTTATAAACACCTCATTATAACACAAGATTTGGATATACCATGGTCATGTTGTGGCTCCCCATTTTTTTACCATGGAATTTTACAAAGGAATTAAAGAAAAAACAATTATGTCATTTGTCTATAATTTTTCTTTGTAAAATTGTCCCTATATAACATGGTTCACTTACAACTCAGTCCATTCCTATGGAGGCCAAGCACAGTCCATTTCTATTGACCCCAGACATAGTGTTATAAAAAGGGTCTGCACTGTATTAGATATTCTGGATTTATCCTTAAAGATGTCTTCAAAGAGTCTGTTTGACCCTCATTTACTTGTTTTCTAGTGATGGTTGTAACATTAAAGTTATCTTTTAGACATTTTCCATTTATAAAATGAAATTTTGAATATGCAACGACTGAAATCTGTACAGGTAATCTTCATCAATGGGTTTTGTTTAATGTGCCGGTACAGAAGCATCTTCCACATCAGTGGGCCCCTCTCCAGGTAACTGGCTAGCTGCACACAGACCAGATCATACTTTGGGTAAGACTGCCATTTGTATATTTTGTAGCAAAGTTTTACGGCAGGATGCCCTTCCTTTTCACTAACTCGGACACTTTCAACAGTCCAAGAGCTCTGCTTTTATCCTACTGACTTGGGCTGTGTGCTCCATTGTTGGCACCATTAATTAGTAATGCTCTTCCGCTGGACCACTGCTACAGCACCGGGAAGTGTATATTTGTCACCCTTTCTCAGTCAACAGGTGGTTGGATGCTTTCATTAACATTCATGTTCCAGAGCCAAGCTATATACAGTAGAACTTCAATGGCTCGAACTCTGATGGCCCATTCACCTGGGCTGGCTAGAACTATCATCATGGTCCATACAGATCATTTTAGGCATAATCCACCCTGGATGAGTGGAACTACACTTGGCTAGAACTAATTTTCATGGTCCCAAGCCTGCTCGAGCCACTGAAGTTCTACTGTATAAAAGTTATAAACAGATCAGCTGTAGTTAAATGTAATGTACAAGTGTATTTAAGGTACCAAATCTGTGCGTAAACAACATGTCAATTGCCTTGTTTATACCTGGGTATATGCTGGTGAAACATGACTGTTAAAAGTGTGCAGCATGGATTTATGCAATAATAAAAATGAAAAAGTCTGAACTTACACTTTAGAATTAACAAATGATGTTATAATATTTCATTTTGTTTAGGCCTTACTTATGGTAAGTTTTGGTGGAAACTTCCCGCTTTGTTATGAGTAAGATGCTCCCAAGTTATGTGCCTTGTTTGTATACCGCAGCCGAGTTTGCTTGGGACAACTGCCTGGCTATTGCTGAAGCCAATACTTAAAGTCTGTCTGAGGTTATTGTTGATATTAAAATGTTGTCTGCTTTATACATCTACTGTATATGATCAAAATTTTTATCATGCAAGTTTTATGAGGCCATGCAATAAAATCGGTGCAGATTTCGTAACATTACGTAATGACGTCCGATATAACATTGCATAAAAGGTGGCAAAATCTAGACATTTTCACGCCAAAAATGTGATTTTTCATTAATTTAATGTCATGTGATATATTGAATCTAGCATTTGTGCCTCTGTATTATTGAATTTGTTGCACTCATTGCTAAAAAGAGATAAAATACGCATTTGATCTCTTTTTACCAACTTGTTTAATAAATTCAATAAAACATGAGCACTCATGTAAGATCATCTATTTAAGGCACTCCAGACTACTCTTATCATGGAAACAAACAGTAAGGGAGCAGTCTAATCTGGAGTCCATATTGTTTGCCAAAGTACATTGGCAGATGAGAAAGCAGACATCAGTTGTCATGAATGGCAAGGCAGGGGATAAAAAATCAACTTGTCCGCTCTTAATTATGAGTGAAATTTAGAAAGGATGAGTAATTCTTCCCAAAGCGCTCGTCCTGTAGGATGAGTGCTTTGGGAAGAATTACTCAAGGGTGAGGGTGAAAAATCTGAAGGTGAAACTAGCATAGACTGTGAAATCTTGTTGTCAGTATATGGGATGAAGTTATGAAACTGACAGGGTAAATATCATTTTAGCAGTGATATATAAGGATCTTTATAAGTCATATTACATATTACTCCCTTATGTTCTTTTCTTTATTGCATATGCTTTTATGGGACAAGTGCATGTGTTTGCAGGATGAGTGAAAATTGTATGCTACTCATCCTGCAGGACAAGTGCAATATTGAAATAGTTTTGTCCCCTGCAAGGAAAAGGGTTAATCAAGCCATTCTTTGCAAAACATTTCATTGGTCGTGGAGTAAAGTCAGTTGACTGACCAGCAGCTATAGTCAGGCATCAGCTCCAAGGGAAGTCGGCACAGTTTTTTACCTCGACACGAGAAAACCTGTCTTTGCGGTGTCTTGCAAAACGAAACTAAAACCAGTCTCCTCAGCTAGACGGACTAGCTAGCAAATTGATATTTCAGATGTAGCAAGTTAAGATATCATACTTTACAACAAGCAAATAAAAAAGATTCTGATCAGACTGCCTGGATGTGCAGGCTGATCTAGGCCTTAGTTTGTCAACCCCCCCCCCCCCCCCCCCTCCCCTGAAGACAGGTTTTCTCATGTCAAGGCCCATTTATTGTTTACATGTTGGTAATCAAAATTACATTGTCATTTCTGGGGGTGAATTGTTTTATTGTTTTCTGCAACTGGAAGTTCAACATTCTAGACTTGTGATTGAAGGGTTGCTAGTTTGAGACCCACCAAAGGCACTGTGTTGTGTCATTGGGCAAGACACTTTAGCCTCTGCATATAACAGGTTAAACCCAGGAAGGCAGGAAACTGAAAAAAATGTTGACTTGGCGGTAAAGCATAAACACACAAAAAACAAATACACTAAAGTTTATTTTATTAAAAAAAATAGTCCTGTTTATACAATTAACAAAAATCAGATCCTGATGTGTTGTTAAGCAAGCAAACAATTTAAACAAGCAATGCAGAATTTTAAAAGATTTGGGAAATCTCTAACCGATTACTTTTATACACAATGAAGACCCAGATGAAATGCCGCATAATACTGCATTTCATCAGCATCTACACTGTTTGTAAAGGTAAAAATGATGTTCAGACAAAAGAATACAATATTTTTTGAAAACTACAGCCTGACACCTATAGATACTTACAATGGACTATCCCTAGTTTATTGTATCAAACCAGAAGGAAGAATCCATTAGTATACAAAGGGTTAACTTGCCAATGTAACATGATGTCTGATTGGATAAGATTACCATATTTGAGTAAACTGCTTGTATGGATTTGGGTATACATTGAAATTATTGTTACAAAAATTGTACAGATGTTCATATTGTATTTTTTTTTTGTTCGTTTAATTTTATATATTCATTTTACATTCCTTGCTTGTTAACCCATATCCAGCCCCTATTTTTTTTCCAGAAAACGTCATCTGTTTTTACATCTGCAGCATATATTCAAGTGCACTTCAGACCAGATTTGTTCATGGAAGCAAACAATATAAACCCTGATCAGACTGCTCTGAGTCCATATTGTTTGTGATATAAGCTTCCTAAGAACATAAGCGATGACAAAAGTTGTGATTGGTAGGCTAGGGGTTAAGCTATAAAAGGAGCCTCTATGTGACAAAAGTTGTCTTTGGGTTTCCAACAAAGCTAGACTCAAACCAGTCTCCTCAGCTACAGAGGCTAGCTAGAATATTGAAATTTGGCTTGAAGCAAGTTTATACATGATACTTTCCAAAAAATGAATAACAAAGGTGCTGATCAGTCTGCGCGGATGCACAGGCTGGTCTGTGCCTTTGTTCCTTGCAAATCCCCGAAGACGGGTTTTCTGGTGTTGAGGCCCAAGTATTATCCCTTAAAGTGACAATCACAATAACCGCAGCAAATTTTATGACATCTTTTTTGATTTTTGGATAAATAATGCTTGAAAATCTGCAATTGAATTATTTTCTCTCATCTTTTCTGAAAATTTAAATGCAAGAGCTATGACGTCATTAAATCATAAAATTTTTGTAACTTTATTAATTGTAGTTACATGAACACTTTTCCTGCAAATGTCGTCTGCTGATAACCTTTGCAAACTGTCTGGACCCAGAAACAGACGTATAAGAATGTCAGGCCTGATCTGGATTAAAACTGTTTGACACGCTGATGGTATTCCAGAATTTTTTTTTTAAAAAGTTGATTTTGAAAAAAAATCAGCAGATGATAAAAAACATTAAAAAATTACCCAGTAGGCAAAGAGTTAAGGAAGCTGATCTGGGTAAGATTGCTAGTTTTTGGTCTGATTTAACCATTATCTATTTCCATGTGTAATGTGTGTGAACACTTATGGCTCTGACAAGACTGCACAGATGAGCAAGTCTATCTTATTAGCAATCAATGGTCACCTATGAGTTCACACCAGATAGGCGACAATCAAAAATGTTAATACTACTGATCAACGTAGATAGAAAATCGTTAGAAACAGAGTTTTTGATGGCACACTGTTTCTAGTGATTCGTGTTTATCGATTGCGAAGAGCATTTTCTATTGCAACCTATCCGGTGTGGAGATGGGCTCCATAATCTCAAGAACTTGCTAAATTTTTGAAGTCATGTATTAAAATTGATAAACAATGTTGTGTACATAATGACAAAATTGTAACGTTTTCATGCATAAAGGCAATTTCAAAATAATTTTAGCTTCTTATGATAAAAAGAATCTAATATTCGTGAACATATATGATTGAATTTATTAAACTTGATGTGAAGAAGTGATAAAATGTTTGGCAAGCCTTGAATTTGATCTCTTAATAAATTTAATAAAATATGAGCAATCATGTAAGATCCTGTATTTCTTTTCTAGGGAGCCATTGCTGAGATGTGTGTCGAGATTCACATGAGTGTGAGTGCTATGGCTGACAGGTTCTACGCTGAACTGAAAAGAAAATACTACACCACACCTACCAGCTACCTGGAGCTTATCAACCTCTATATGTCCATGTTGTCAGATAAAACAAAGTAAGTTTTAACCAATAAAGCACCATCTTTAATTTGCAGCAGACGACGATTTCAAATTTTGCCTCCATTTGAAAATAACAAATAAGACATGATATTTCATGATAATCGTCTGCTGGCAGATGATTATCATGAAATATCATACCTTTCAAATTAAGAAAGATGTCTCAAAATTTGTCGTCTGCTGCAGTCCTGATTGGTCCTTTAAAGGTTAACCCTTGTCATGCTGAATAGTTTTATGAACCACACTCCTCCCAAATTTTTATTCGGTTAACCTGCAGCATTCCAATTGTAAGCATGTATTTACAACCAGGGAGCACAGTGGCTCAGTGGTAGAGTGCTTGACTTGAGTCCGAGGGGCCCCAGGTTTGAGCCTCACCAGCGTCACTGCGTTGTGTCCTTTAGCAAGACACATTAATCCTAGCTTAGTACTGGTTCAACCCAGAAAGACCCCTCCCTTTATAACTGAAAGATTGTTGATGGAACATAAAGAATCAAACCAAACAAACAACCAGAGTGGAAAACAGTGTGGATCCTGATCATATGGCTTCGTCAAAAGTCAGCTGCTGATCGGGATCTATAGCATTTTCAAAAAGGGATAAATCCGGGCTCATGCAGCAGGACAAGGGTTAATACTGTTGGTTACTTTATTTAGTATTGGCCCGGTGATGGCCCTATCATCTGCTGTTATGGTAGTGGCCCAACTTAAACAAAATTTCTACACTGCTTCTTCTTCTATCTTGAGCTCATTTGATAAGGGCACTAGCTCAGTGGTAGAGTGCTCTACTTCAGATTGAGGGGTCGCGGGTTCAAGGCTCATGGAAGGCTCTATGTTTTGTTTTGTAGCAAAATACTTAATCCTTTCTGCTTAGTACTCATTCAACCGAGATCAATGTCCGAGCATGACTGAAAAAATGTTGACTGGGATGCAAAGCATCATCTTATACAGATCTTGAACTCATTTATCTCTATGTGTCCATATTGGCAGAAACAACAAAGTAATTAACCATTAAAGCGCCAAATAAATGCATCTGAAAATGTCGTCTGCTGAATCCTCTGCTGCAAAGAATTGCCTTACATTACTGACGACTTAAGTATAGAAGCAAACAGGGTGGACTCAGAACAGACTGCTCCAGCAGTCTGATCTGGGTCCACATTGTTTGCCATAGAGGCTTCTTAAACATTTCAGCAGACGAGAAAAGCAGACGACTTTTGTTGCAATTGGCACATTAAGGGTTAAGCTGTGATGACATGGTATTGATTAAAATTTAATATTGGCCTGGTGATGGTCCAAATTTTTCTTCTATGGTATTGGTCCAAGATAGAAGGCTGTGGGCCACTTTGGAAGATTGAGGACCCCAACAGAAAACTTTCATATTGTATATTATAAATTTCCTACTTACGCTCCAACACTGACTAAAAGTCTTTTTAAGAGCCTGAAAACCTCTCTACGTTGATGTTTGCAGACAATTGAAGAATGCGAGAGAGCGTGTCCACAACGGTCTGATCAAACTTCTCGAGACTAACGAGCTTGTGGACAAGATGAAGAAAGAGTTGGTCGCTCTAGAGCCAGAACTAAAACAGAGATCTGAGAACACTAACAGCCTTATGGAAAGACTCGTCGTAGATCAGGAAAAGGCTGATGCTGTATGTATCTCACTGTATATAGAGGATCTCAGCTAGTAAACAATCTCAGGCCACTATCAGCCTGCCAGCAAAATGCCATTTAAATGGCATTTCGCTGGCAGGCGGATGGTGGCCCGCTTTTATATGGGTCCTGAGATCTGTATATGAGTGCTCATGATAGTATCATTGAATTTATTAAACCAGTTAAACTTATGGCTCTGGAGCCTGAACTAAACAGAGATTTGAGAACATTTACAGTCTTATGGAGAGATTTGTGGTCGATCAGGAAAACGCAGATTGCTGTATGTATCTCACTGTATATTGTCAGGGTTTTTCTCCTCAATTTTGGATCATGACCTGACCCCCAGAATTGGGAATTTTCCACATAGTTTTATACAAAGTTGGAAAAAAAACTCTCACTGTATAATATTATCAAATAAACCAAAAAAATCAAATATTTGGTTGACTAGTCGGCATATTTCAAAACTTAGAATGCAAAAATACAATTTGCTGTGGTACAGTGCAGTTAAGACACATAATGGTGATATTTGTTTTTGTTCCTAGAATTGGGAATTTTCTCCTTGAAATTGGGGAAAAACCATACTTTTTGCAATTGGGAACATGACCCAATATCGGCTGCCAAAATAGGACAAAAAAGAACACTGTGTTTACATTAGGTCGAGATAAGCAAAATTTGTCCTCATAAAATTGTGATACCTCAAGTGAATTTCTCGTATATAGTTTCCATAGGAGAGAGTGTGAAATATTATGGACGATATTAACTTGTTTGATACAATAAATTTGGGATTGTCCATTGTACATATCTAGGGGTGTCAGGTTGTAATTTAAAAAAAAATATTGTATTCTTTTGTCTGAAGAATCTTTTTACCTTTACAAACAATATAGACCCTGATGAAATGCAGCATTATGCTGCATTTCAGCAGGGTCTACACTATTTGTATATTTGAACTTGGTCTTCACTGTTACAAAAGTACTCTCGAATACAAAGGGTTAATGGATGCTACCTACCATTTGCCATAGCAGAGGATGATAGTAAAAATATTATATGTGCACTGCAGATGCATGTATGTTTTTTTTTTAACCCAAGGTGATTTTTAGTTTCAATGTTGGGCATGAGGCTTCTTTAAACTGTCTATAACTATTTTTATTTTTAGTTTGAATCAGTGGAACTCTTTGTCAGAGACCAAATTTGGGGTGATGTTGTTAAATTTTCTGTATTGCAACAGATCATTCTCAGTTTTAGCCTTGACGCCATCAATTATTTGTGAGACGCTATTTGTCTAAATGACAATCATAATCATTTTAGTAGCATTTAAGCATCAATATTGTGTTGGGGAAACTACCCTTTAACATGTAAGCAGGAAAATAATGAGCGGAAGGATAAGGCCAAAAAAATCATTAATAGATTCTCAAGCACTTTTTGAAAAAAACAGATGCGGGAGGCAGGTTTTTTATTTTTATTTTTTATTTCCTCAAAAAGAGATGAGGGAGGCAGGTTTCTTTTTTTTATTTTTTTATTTCCTCAAAAACAGATTAGGCATGTATTTGCATGAGCTGTTATACTCTCCGACAATGTTCCATGGGAGGTGTACCATGGCCCCTGATGATATTTGACCGATACAAGAGCCATACTGGACAATAAATCAGGCGATTTTCTCGAAAAATGGCAGTCCTTCACACTCCATTATAAAGTCAGAAAGCTGCAACGCTTGTATACCTGCACTAAACCACATAAAAAATCAATACCAAGTGCCTACATGATTTTCAGAAGATCGGGTAAATGTATGAGGAATATTAAATATTTGACGAACATGGACAAAACGAAATCACCAAGTCTTTTGAATGCAGAATTTTTCTTCTTTTTTTCTGGTAAAAAAAATCGGTGATGTGTGGACTTTGAGGACAATGCAGCCGTGCTTGAGAATCTAATATATATATTTTTTTTGCCTAATGTATCTTTTTTATGTTTGAAGGTGAGAAAAGTGGTAATGGAGGACGAGGCCGTAGCCAAGGTGAAGGCTGAAGAAACACAAGCTATAGCCGATGACGCACAGAAAGATCTTGACGAAGCTTTGCCGGCACTAGAAGCTGCTATAAAGGTGAAGTAATACCATGTAACTTAGGTTTAGATAAAGAAACGTTTTGAGCGTTAAAATGTTAGTTTTTTTCTAATCAATAAGTTTAAACATTTGTTTTGGGTTCTCAAAAGAACCGTCTCAATGAGACGGTTCTTTTGTGAACCAAAAACAAATGTACCCACTGAGAACTATGAAGATCAATTTTTATAGCGGATGGCTACATTAAAAGCAAGAAGTTTGACATGCAAGCCCCTTATTAAACCATGTAATCTGCCACAAATCCGATCAAAATCAGATATAAAATAAGAAAGTTAGAGCAATTCAAAATCAAAATGTTTACTTCTATTAAGTCGATGGGGACCACCATTTTTAATATTTAATCAACTTCCTGTAAATTTTGAAAAGCCAATAAAATCCCCAATTTCAGTGCAATCTGTACAATCAACTATTTTAATAGAAGAATCAATAAAAAAAACTGTTTAAATGAATAGCAGGAAACGAGTTATTCTGTTTATGCATATTTAATTAATGGTGTGTGGCATCACAAAGCCTAAAAATGGCTGCCCACCATTGCTTACAATTTATCTACTATACAAACATCTGTAACTTTCTTATTTTTCATTTGATTTTGATCGGGTTTGCGACATATTGCATGATTTAAAAAGGGCTTGCATTTCAGCTGCACTTGCTTTCAATGTTGCTGTACCCTTTAAATCCACACTCTTATCCAAAGGCCAATACATTCAAATCTGTTGACTCCTTCAACACTCTGTATATGATGATTATATTTATTATACATCTTTTGAACTTTACTACAAAACTTGACTTGATCATAGTCATAATCTTACACCTGTTTTCCGCTGAGTTAGCAAGAGTTAATTGGGGGTTTTCTAATTCCTGTTAGCAAGAATTAATTGTCATTTGTTTTCTCCTTGCAGGCACTAGATTCATTGGACAAGAGTGATATCTCAGAAATCAAGGCGTTCAGTAAACCCCCAGAGCTCGTACAGGTTGTCATGGAAGCTGTATGTATTCTTATGAATCAAAAGTAAGTAAAAAAAAAAAAGAGAATTTCTTCAACTTTTGTTACTGGCATAACCCTTTACCTCATAGAGACACCTTTTAACGCTTTTGCAAACAGAGCAGATCCAGATCAGGAAGCTGTCTGTATTCTTATACATCAAAACTAAGTAAAAAATATATTTTTTTTTCTTCAAATTTTGTCACTGGCATAACCCTTCACCTCATAGAGACGCCTTTAAACGCTTTTGCAAACAGAGCAGACCCAGATCAGGCAGCTCTTATAAGAGCTGCTTGAACAGGGCCTACTCTGTTTGCTTATGGAAATATGATATATTAGATTCTACACAACTGGACCTAACAAGTACTCTCTTTTTTTTTGTACTAACATGAAAGTTCATTTATATAGTATTCATAGTGGGTGGAGATTAGCATGAATAATAAGAGCTGCCTGATCAGGATCTACTCTGTTTGCTTACGGAAAAAAAACAATATATCAGATCCTACACTAGTGGACCTGACAAGTACCTTCTTTGTTCTATGTACAAACGTGAAAGTTTATTTATATAGATATTCATATATTCATAGTTGGTGGAGCTTAGCATGAATATTCATGAAGGAAATGGTTAAAACACTGCATAACACTTGATACTTCATATGATTCTACTATGTTCTGATGAACCAGAAATTAACCCTTTATGCACTAGTGGTTTATGAGTCAGTCCATGAGATTTTAGTACTTATTCTGTAAAGCATAGGTTGAGATAAACAAAAAAATTATAGTAAATATGTAAATATTGTCTTTTCAATTTAACCCTTAATGCGCCAATCGCAACAAAAGTCTTCTGCTTTTCTCGTCTGCTGAAATGTTTAAGAAGCCTCTATGGCAAACAGTGTGGTCCCAGATCAGACTGCTCCAATAGGAGCAGTCTGTTCTGGGTCCACGCTGTTTCCTTCTATACCTATTTGGTCAGTAATGTTAGGCAATTATTTGTAGCACACGCCTTCAGCAGATGACATTTACAGATGCATTTTTTTCTTGGTGCTTTAAGGGTTAACATTTGTCATTGAGATGGTTATTTTGAGTACCTACATCATACGAGGGTCGTCCCAATAATTCGTGTATTTTTTTGCGCTGTATTAAAACCATAAGACTTAATCCATTTCAAATGTTCAAAGATTCTTTCTGTATTATTCAAGAATAAATGTTGAAAATTTTACTCCAATAGCTCGAAGATTATGGTTTGTAGCAAACTTTTAGTAGCACCACATATCGCCCTACGGACCACGTCAAACATCAACGCCAGAATTTTATGATGTAACGTCATTTCTTTTCACTCCTTTTCTATCCAAGAATCGCCTTTATGAGCCTACACGAGCAGATTTTTCTTCCTCCGTCTCGGTTCCCATCTAGCCGATATGTGCAACATACTGAGGTCTGCAGTTAAAACTCGCTGAGCAGTAGACTTGCTGCAACCGGCACTAACAGCTACTTCAACTATCACTTTCAATGACGTTCTTGACGGTCAGAGTTTGCTTTTTATCCTTGCATGGCGGTCGTCCACGAGGAGAACTGTCCGTAAACCCATTACTAAATCTGCATGCCACTTATACACAAGCTGCTTAGATACATTCTTATATCTATCCATGCTTTGCATCTGTTTTAAATGTTTTTAAATGTTTGTATGGGCTTGACACAAAAAAATAATTACTGTTCTTTGGGCCGTTGCGTCGTCAAAAGTCATCATTTTCTTCAATTTTCAAACGGCAGTGGTGTATGTATAACTTGTCGCATTCCTACATAAATGACGTAAGATGTTCGAAACTTGAAATGCTGACGTCAGAATAATTATACGTCCGCTGTGTTTGCACATTTTAGAGTAACTGTGTCGAAAACAGTTGTTAAAAGCAAATGTTTTGACTACATTTCTAAGCAAATTTTGTCGTGGTCCATACACCCCTACCTGTGTTTATTAAAATGCCGCTATAACCAAAACCAAGACTTCAATTGTCTCCAAATTTATTTATTATGCGTGTAATGAAGTATTTGTTATATGTGAAAAGTTTTATTATTCTGTGACATTTGGTTTTTGATATATTTGTAAAGTCCACGATTTACTGGGACAACCCTCGTATGTTTTGGTTGAGAAGTAAGATTTTTTTTATTACACTTAAGGAAGGGCCAGATTGAGTCACTCTTTATACATGCTCCAGCATTTATCTAGTGGAGTGCAGTAAGTCCTCTGCTTAGTACTGATTCAACCCAGGTAGATAGGAAACTGTTCCAGCATGACTTAAAAATTGTTGACTGGGGCGTGAAGCATCAACACAAACAAACAAATCATCTAGTGGGCCTATTAGATATCTACCAAAATGTTGTATACTGGCACATTTTATTTATTTGTGTATTTTCTACAGAACTGACTGGGTGGCTGCGAAGGTTATGTTAGGCGATACCAATATCTATATGTCACTCGACTGCTTTTGTGAGCATTGAAGGCTCTGGTGAGATTGCACATATGCCCAGGCTCAACTAAGCCTTTGTTGCTTGCCTATGTGATAAGCATTAAAATCTCATTGGTTGGCCAACTTTAACTATTTTTTTATTTATTTCATACAGAACTGACTGGGCATCTGCTAAGACTATGTTGGGAGATGCCAACTTCCTGAAGAAACTTATGGAGTATGACAAAGATAACATCTCACAAGGAACTCAGAACAAACTCAAGAAATACATTGAGAATCCCAAATTCACCCCGGATGTTGTAGAGAAAGTCTCCAAGGTATGGTAGATCTTTAGGGCTGGATAAATCCACTTGTCTACTTGCCATGGCAATACCTCATGCTGCAGTACAAGTAGAAATTTTGACTGTTTTCGATCCAATGTAAATTATTGTAAATTCATATACATATGGGCATATAGGCAATTAGAAATTTTAAGAGTTTTAACTCTTTGTCTACTAGTGTCTACTAGTGTCATCTGCTGATAATCTTTAAAAACAGTTTGGACCCAGATCAGTCCCGTCATAAGGTCAGGCTAAATCTGGATCCAGACTGTTTAGGACAATGGCTGTGTATGCTAAAGTTAATAAACAAATTCTTTAATTTAGCAGGCCTGTAAATCTATGTGTATGTGGGTTAGGGCAATGGATGTGTATGCTAAAGTTGATAAAGGAATTCTTTATTTTACCAGGCCTGTAAATCTATGTGTATGTGGGTTAGGGCAATGGATGTGTATGCTAAAATTGATAAAGGAATTCTTTATTTTACCAGGCCTGTAAATCTATGTGTATGTGGGTTAGGTCAATGGATGTGTATGCTAAAGTTAATAAAGGAATTCTTTATTTTACCAGGCCTGTAAATCTATGTGTATGTGGGTTAGGTCAATGGATGTGTATGCTAAAGTTAATAAAGGAATTCTTTATTTTACCAGGCCTGTAAATCTATGTGTATGTGGGTTAGAGCAATGGATGTGTATGCTAAAGTTTTCAAGACTGTGGAACCCAAGAAGGCAAAGTAAGTAGACCTTTTGTAGTGACCCTCACCCCATTATTACTCTTCTTCACAATAATTGATGGACTATAAGGCAGGAGTGGATTTATAAAGGGCAAAATTAGCCACATTTCCTCATAAATCCAATAACACTCAACATTTACAGCAGATCCTGCAGCTTATATCTCTAATTTGATTGGCTTCTGGCAATAGCTTGGGAAATAAACGACAGCTCTTATCAGCTCAGTGACCATGCTGCTTATCAGCTAGGCAAGGTAAATGGTCTAGACTAATCTAATCTGACAGAAGCTAAGCTCTGCCCATTACTGCCTCATATAGAAGCCGCTCCCTTGCTGCAGGCTCCAGGAATCCCACCTTTAACTCTCTGCATGCTGGGTAATTTTGCAAGCTTTGATGTGGGCCTTGATGTGAGAAAACCTGTCTTCCAGGGGGTTTGCAAACAACCAAGACACAGACTAGCCTGCTCATCTGCGCAGTCTAATCAGTACCTTTGTTATGCTTATTGGATAGTTTCATATCTAGACATGCTACGAGCCAAATTTCAAATTAATGTCATTTTCAATATGGGGGGGGGGAGGGGGGGAATAGCATCACCTTTGTCCATACATCGCGTCCGGTATGTACATATACACGTACATCCTGTTCCAGGTGGAACAGCATTACCATTGTCCATACATCCCATCTGGTACGCACATGTATATCCTGTTCTGTATAAAGATTTCTCTCTCATACAATAGCCCAGGGCTAGGGTATCTGTGTCACACTGACACATTTCTACTTTTTCTCTGTCAATCCTGTCCTTTTTTCTCTCCTCTCTCTGGGGAGACAGCAATCTAATTGAAGCAGGAATGTCTTCGGGTTTGCGAACAAGAAACACCTAGACAAACCTGCACATCTGTGCAGTCAGTGCCTTTGTTATTCGCATATTGTAAAGTATCATATCTAAACTTGCTGCAAGCAAAATTTCAATTTTCTAGCTAGTCTCTGTAGGTGATGTGGACCTGGTCAGAAACTCTGAAGTCAGGTTTTCTCACGATGAGTCAGGCCTTTAGATAAGAGTGCATAATAAAAATTAACTTTCTTATTTATCATACAAAACATATGTTGTGGGTATTCAAAAGAACCGTTTCAATGAGACGGTTCTTTTGAGCATCCAAAACACATGTTAAAACTAATGGATATAAAAATAATCACACTTTTTACACTAAAAAATTGCTTACCTGACTGTAATCACTTTTAATGTGGTCAAATTTGATGTTTGCTCCTGTTTTACAGACTTGCCACAGCGCAGGCTGAGCTCGAGTCTGTCATGTCATTGTTGAGAGAGAAGCAGGCCAAACTGGCCGAGGTCGAGGCAAAGATTGCCGAGCTGCAGAAAACATACGATGATAGTATGGCAGAGAAACAGAAACTAGAGAGAAATATTGCTACAACGGCGGCCAGATTGAAGCGCGCGGCAAAACTCACAACGGCTCTCGGAGACGAACAAGTGAGATGGAGTGAAACTGTTGAGGTAAGTAAAGAAGGGATGTATAAGGATAGTATGTGCCTTGTTGGGAAAAAAACTGTCTTTGGCTGTAGTGTCAAGGTCATGCTCAAGCCAGCCTACTCAGCTACAGAGACTGGCTAGAAAATTGAAGTTTTGCATGAAGCAAGCTTAAATATTGCACTTTGCAATAAAAGGTGTGCCGTTTGCCCAGCATGACTATTGGGATAGTATTGAAATTGAAGGAAATACCATCATAATTAAAATGTTAATGTATTGAAAATTCATGTTCGATAATAATCATTGCATAAATTAATGAAATATTTCATCAAAATTTTAAAATTTACAAAAAATTATGTGACTATTTTTTTCACCATTTCACAGTCAAGACACTTGGTAGGACGTTTTCAGTCACTATTCTAGGTTCAATCATTATATAAAAGTAATTGACAGATCAAATCATAAATTTAGTGGCCCTGAATATGTGTATTAAGGTAGCAAATATGTGCATTAATAGCACATGAATTGCCATGTTGATACATGTGTTTGTGCTAGTTGAAACATGACTGTTAAAAGCGTTCGGCATAGATTATGTAATAATTTACTTTATCAAAGTTTTCTTATGGGGACCTATGATATCAGAAATGCTAGTAAGTACAGGATTTATACAGTTGTCACCTATGTCCATGCTTAACTCTATGCATGCTGGGTAATTTTTCACGTTTTTGTTGTCTTTTTTTCAAAATTACCTTTTCAAAAAAATCTTTCAGGAGCACTATCAGAGTGTTAAGAGGGTTAACATTCTCACTCACTGGCTCTAAACTGTTACCAAAGATTATCAGCAGACGACAAATGTCTCCGCTAGCAAGGAAAGAGCTTAACTACATCATACTTTGCTTGAAATTGTATGTTGTGTCAGTCCTGATCTTGGTCCAAACTGTTTGAAAAGGTTATCAGCAGATGACAAAAGTCACCCTGCTTGAACTTCTTTGCCTGATATTTTATATGTTATTTAATTTTTTTCAGAATTTCAACATTCAGATAGGCAACGTTGTTGGAGATGTGTTTGTGTCTGCGGCCTGTGTTGCTTATTATGGAGCATTTACCAGTGTTTATCGTCATGAACTTGTCGAGAACTGGACCCAAAGATGTCAAGAGCTAGAAATCCCTGTCACTCCAGGAATGACTGTAGTGAATGTCCTTGCTGATCCATTTGAGATCAGACAGTGGAATACCGACGGGTTGCCAAAAGATCAGGTCTCAACAGAAAATGCTATCCTTGTAACAAGAGGACGGCGTTGGCCACTTATGATTGACCCACAAGAACAGGTATGTTATACATCATTCTAATGCACTTGTATTGTAATGCGACATCTGATTGGATGTCATAAATTTGAGACAGTATAACCTGCGATTTTTCATTGGCTGACATGTGGTTTTATGCAGCTGGCAATTTAAGTAGTTTTATGCAGCTGGCAGCCGCTGGCTGAGGCACAACATATTACATATTCACTGTCTTTTTGAAAGAAAAATATTACAAGTGCATTAGAATGGGGATAACCATATTCAAAATTTTTATTTGGATAGGTATATCATCGGATATACATTTGGCAGTCGGCGATTGCCTTGCTGTAAAACTAAATTTATGACAGTATATCCAATCATTCCAATGATATACCTCCCCAAATGAGAATTTTGAATGCAGTTATTCCTGAATTGGAAACCAGAATTAAATAATGATATATACATATATATAAGGTTAATTTTTAAATGCATTAAAATCACTGTATTCCATGTAAATCAATTTGAGTAAGAAGCATAAAACAAAGAACATTTAATCAGTTGAATATCATTCTATCGGAGTGAGTGCAGTGCTTTGAGACCATCTAGTCAGATGTCATGTTACATTCTTAAATCCTCAGAACATTTCAGGCAAAAAATGCATCAGAATATTTCTGGCCAACAATTGAATGACAATCAATAAGGCAATGAAATTAAAGTCCCAAATTTTGTAAATCCATTTTTCAGCATCATCCAATAAGAAATCGTTTTATATTTGCATCATTCAATAGGAAACCATGTTACATTTTGTGATCATACAAATGGACATTTCAGGCCAATCACTGAGTGAGAAACAAAGAGGCAAAGAACAGGCATTTCTCTGAAATTAAATCTGAGCATCATCCAATTAGAAGTCCTGTTATATTTACATCATCCAATAGGAAACCATGTTACATTTTGTGAATCATTGGATTGAATATTTCAGGCCAATCGGTGGGTGAGAAACAAAGAGGCCAAGAATGGACTGAAGTTTATTAAACTGACTGATGCTAACTTCCTTAGAACACTTGAGAACTGTATACGTATTGGAATGCCGGTGTTGTGTGAGGACTTGGGTGAATCTCTGGACCCAGCCTTAGAACCTGTCCTGTTGAAACAGACCTTCATGTCTGTAAGTATCTAACATTTTTGCTGCCAATCATAACAAATGCCATCTGCTGTCTCTCTATTAATAAAGAACTTTGATAGCCTATATTGCAAACAATATGGACCCAGATCAGACTGCTCCTAATAGGAGCAGTCTGATCAGGGTTTATAGTGCTTTCATGCATGATAAAAATAGTCAGGATGCATATGAATATATGCAGCAAGCGTTATAAGCAGACACCATTTTCTGGACAAAAATATCGACAGGCTAAGGGTATACTGTCTATATTGAATAGGCTTATAACAGGTTGGTTTTGATAAAAATAAAATAATAAATTTAAAAAAAATCTGCAGACTACAGAACTGCATACAAAAATGAACGACGTTAGTGCTGGCAATGGAGTGTGAAATATCTCTTAAACCCTGTGCCGAAAAGTGTAGGCTGTAAATTGTTAAATTAGAAGATCTTTGTTAGAAGATTATTTATAGATGATAGTTAATCTCCTAAATTTTCCAACACTTTTCACTTTTCTCAAATAAAATGTTGGATATTAGGGCTGGAATTAACAAAATGCTTGTCAGAATAGCAAACAGGTAGGACCTCTTCAGACTTCATCCGCAGGCCCCGGGGTTATAAAACCTTTTTCATAATCAGCTCAGCTGAGCACGCAATTGATTTTGCTCATAAATGTATTGTTGGCATTTTAACATTTATTAGCATGATAGATTCAACATCTGAAAGGCTGAAAGCAAGAAACTTCTTTATTTGTCGGTATTTTAACGTTTATGAGCAGTTGAAATTTTGTGCTCAGTTGAGCCTATAGTATGCAAAAGTCTTGTAACTGCGGAGCCTGGTTTGTTTGTCTATGTTTTTTTAGCAGGCAATTATTATTCAAGATTTTAGAATATATCTACTGTATATGATAATACCTAATTATTGCTTATAGGGTGGACGATTGTTGATCCGACTTGGTGACAGTGACATCGACTATGATCGTGAGTTCAGGTTTTTCATGACCTCCAAGTTGACCAACCCACATTACCTACCAGAAGTGTGTATTAAAGTAACCATCATCAACTTCACTGTGACCAAGTCTGGGCTAGAAGATCAATTACTAAGGTACTGTATACTTTATTTCATCCAAAAAATTTTAAGTCTTAAAAATTTGAGAGATATGTTTGAACTAATGAATAAGAAAATAATGACAATTTTACGCTCTATAATATTGCTAATCGGGACCTATGAATTCTCATAGCACTTTGATCATAAATGGGGCAGGATGTGTATGCATTGTCTAAGCAGGCATGACACTAAAAGGATCCACCAGTCTGCTATGGCACATCACTGCTTAAAATGGGTTTTGTGTTAATAAACGTTATGCATTACTCAAAACACGTTAAAAAGTAACAAGCGAGGAACGGCTATAAATAATCGATCTGTGGTGACACCGAGCCACCTTTGATAGCCAAACCATAACAATGAATGGTATTACAGTATTTAGGATTAGGGATAAAATGATATTATTTTCTGCATTAAAACATTTTTGAAAACATTCTGCACATGATTGGGTGATAGAAGCTGTTTCAGTGACATGTTATAATGCAGATTGATAACAAGATTGATTCAACCAATCGTGCGAATCACATAACTTTGTGACGCATTTGGTAAACAAGTATGTCGCATGTACCCACAATACTCAAATCAGATAGGTCAGTATGCGATAGTCATGCCACCTAATGAACCATAATGGGTGTGTCAGATACCAAAAAAACATAGAGTAAAAAAAATATTGAGCAATTGCTTTCCCAAATATTAGAATGAGGATAAGCAGGTTGTGTAAATACCCAATTGAGCTGAAAGCTTATTTATCATATGACGTCCGGTCTCGGAGTGAAATAACGCCATACAATAAAATTGATAAACTACTAGTGGTTTACAGATTTTCTGGAAATGTTATGACGTCCATTACAATGTTGTGTATGTTATGACAAAATTATAACGTTTTACGGCAGAAATGAAATCTTTGCACCCTTACTTACTTTCAAAGTTATCTTGATGTCATATGATAAATAGAATCTAATATTAGTGCTCTTGTATTATTGAATTTATTAAACTCCTTGCAAAAAAAGAGATAAAATGCTCGGCAAGTCTTGCATTTTATCACTTTTCCCCAACTCTTTTAATGAATTCAACAAAACATGAGCACTCATGTAAGATCCTCTATTTAGAGCTCTGCTGATACTTTAATTATGGCCCATATTATAAATTTTGGGGGTATTTTTTTTTTATTGAGTTTAAACATAAAAAATCCGCAAAAAACAATTTTGTTCCTACAACTACTAACCAGCATGTTCTGTTAATCTAGTGAGGTAGTGAGTTTAGAGAGACCAGATCTTGAACAACAGCGTAACCAGCTCATCACCAAGATCAACACAGACAAAAACCAACTGAAAGCTATAGAAGACAGAATTCTCAAGCTTCTGTTTGAGTCAGAAGGGAATATCCTGGACAATGAGGAGCTTATTAATACATTGAATGACTCAAAGGTAGGTCCTTTTAGTGTATCAACTGAACAAGATTAGCACAAAATAATGAAAGCTTTACAGAACAGAATGCTTAAGCTTCTGTTTGAGTCAGAGGAAAATGTCCTGGACAATGAAGAGCTTATTAATACATTGAATGACTCAAAGGTAGGTCCTTTTAGTGTATCAACTGAACAAAATTAGCACAGATAAAAATGTAAGCTATACAGGACAGAATGCTTAAGCTTCTGTTTGAGTTGGAGGGAAACGTCTTGGACAATGAGGAGCTTATTAAAACATTGAATGGGGGAGCGCAGTGGTTCAGTGGTAGAGTGCTTGACTCGAGACCGAAGCGCCGCGGGTTCCAGCCTCACCAGTGTCACTGTGTTGTGTCCTTGAACAAGACACATTAATCCTAGCTTAGTACTGGTTCAACCCAGGAATAGCCATCCCGATGTAACTGAAAGATTGTTGACTGGGACGTAAAGAATCAAATCAAACAGACAATACATTGAATGACTCAAAGGCAGGCCATTCAAGTGTATTATTTGAACACAAATTAACACAGAAAAACTACAACTGAAATCTATAGGAGACAGTAGGGGATAATCAAAATGTGCTTTGCTTAAAACAGGTGCTTGCTGAATACAACTAAATTCTATGCATTTCCTTTCTGGAAAATAAATTGCTGCCTATTGTTGGCTTTAGTGCTTCTTATCTTTGGCTATAAGTTACATTCAGAAATTTCAATAATTTTGAGAGTAGTTTGATTGATTTTACAGTAGCTTAGAGCAATGGGTTTCAGAGGAGACTAACTTTTGTAACATTTTGTATGACATGATGGATTTTTATGAAGAGCTCAGTTTCATTCATGCCTGTGTTTTTATTTGTAGGTTACATCTGGCGTGATCAAACAGGGTTTGGCTGAAGCAGAACAGACATTTCATTCATGCCTGTGTTTTTATTTGTAGGTTACATCTGGCGTGATCAAACAGCGTTTGGCTGAAGCAGAACAGACATTTCATTCATGCCTGTGTTTTTATTTGTAGGTTACATCTGGCGTGATCAAACAGCGTTTGACTGAAGCAGAACAGACATTTCATTCATGCCTGTGTTTTTATTTGTAGGTTACATCTGGAGTAATCAAACAGCGTTTGGCTGAAGCAGAACAGACAGAGGAGAAGATCAGTCTGGCTCGTGAGAAATATCGCGTGGTCGCTACTCGTGGCTCGGTGATGTACTTTGTTGTCGCTGATATGGGCGGAGTAGATCCTATGTACCAATTCTCCTTGAAGTATTTCAAGGCCGTAAGTTTACTGTAAATCAATTATTCTATACAATGACAGGTTTCAATGAATTCTTTAGGGGACAAAAAGGCTATATGAGCTGTGGCATGAGATTTCCAACATTGTGGTATGTGTGACAAGCAAAGCCTTAGATCAGCCTGCGCATACGGGCAGTCTGATCAGAGCCTTTGCTTGTTGCTTGAATATTCTATGAGTGTTAAGCTACTGACTGAACACCTTTCGGAGTTTCTAAGCTTAAAAGCTGGCTACACAGGCTTGTCTGAGTCTATTCATGTCAAAATGCCACATTGTTGGCAATCACGTCACGACTCATATGTGTGTACTCATTGAAATGTTGCCAATGTGTATCACTAGAGATGGTTCAAGTGAGTTACATGGGAATTGTCCCAGTGTTTTATGCAGATGTTTTGAAAAAGACCTCTGATGAGAAGAAAAAATGACAGAATACTGAAATAGACAAAAAGATATAACAATTTTCTCAAATCAAAGTATTTAGGATTTTATTATGGCAAATACATTAAAAAATAGTAAGTGAGTATGATCAGAAAATACCACAATCACAAACTGCAGACAAGCCCATGGCACCGCGAGGAAGAGCCACACAACAATCACGAGACATCAGGAAGACATACTAAGCAAAGCAACCAGCTCTGTCTTCCCCATCAAGATGATTGCAAAACTAGAAGGGGCATAAAGTAACGTACAACAAAACATAGAGCAATTACAGACTCCCACAATGGGAGTACTAATTAACAACAAGTCAACAACAACAACAACAACAGAACCATCGCCTGTCTTAAGCAGCCACTCAAAAAAGACAAAACAAAGATCTTAATGACAAATGGTAGCTAAATGAAGATCGAAAGTATTGCAGAATACTCCCCTTGGAGCATTCTGCAATACGTTTGACTTGCATTAAGCAAAAATCGGTCTTGAAAACCAATTTTTTTGAGTGGCCGCTTAAGACAGGTTTTACTGTACAATCTTTTAAGCATTTTTCTAGCCTTTATGTGTCTTATGACAAACATAGCTGTCACATGCCTTGGAGATGTGGAAGTATTCCCAGGAATAAATAAATCTATATTTAGTGAAAACGCGCTTGAAATTAGAAATAAAGGTTGCTCCTTTTTTATTTGGAATGCAGCCTACATTTTAGCTTAGGCCCCTAGGGAAAGGCAGAAAAAACTCCTGTCATCTTCATTTTGCATTGAAAAAAATAATCTTAAAAAAGGGGAAGGGACATTTCTAAACTATATCATATGCCTAGTTACAGTAAAGATTTTTTTTCATAATATTTTCCAAAGGCTCTAGATAAGTGTGTGAAAATAAAAAAATAATATTCTCATTTCTCAACCGAAACATACGATGTGGGTACTCAAAAGAACCATCTCAATAAGATGGTTCTTTTGAGCACCCAAAACAGATGTTCAAACATATGGATAAGAAAATATTCACAATTTTACGCTCAAAAATGGTTTATTTTGGCCTTTGTTTTCCAGTTGTTTAACACGACCATTGAAAACAGTGAAAAGTGTGATGACTTGAACAAAAGATTGGAGATTTGTCTGAATGAAACAACAGAGAGTGTCTATAAAAATGTTGCCAGGTAAGATAAAGAGGAATTTACACAAATGGTCGTTAAATATTTAAAATTAATTGACCAAGCTTCAGCTTTTATAATAAACTTCCTATGACCACATGAGTAAGATTCTGTCTATTATGTGACTCCTTTTACCAGGATTTCAACCCTCAACCTTCTGCTAAAGTAATAACCTTATTAGTCTGCTGATACCGAGAAAGTTGGAGAATTTTTATATTTTTGATATTTTGCACTTATCACTTCTGTTTTATATACTCATGTCCAATGAAAGCATACCACCTACAAAACGATTATATCTTTTTAACGACATAACATTTTATTTTTGCAATTGCCTCTTATTGTACAGTAGCAATTCCACAAGTCTCTGATAGTTCTTAAAACGGAATGATCACTGATGACGTGTGCTGGAAACTTTTAACAAAACAACCCTCAAAACAGAAAGTCACACAACCAGTCATAGAATGCGTCAGCATTTTCAAAAGCATTATTCTTGCATTTTTCTGTGCATAGATTGCATAGAAGCTCTAAATCGATAGCCTGGGAAAGTCATCTTGCCTTGAAAGCGACGTTAACGCTACGATGTGACGTCACTAGCATCATTTTGACTAGCGCGTAATATCAAGACATTCAAGGAATTCTTGTTTTACTGATACAAAATTACGACAAGGTCATAGCAAAAAGATTTCTTGCTCGTGAAGTGGGTCGTTAGCATCGACGGAGCGTAGGTATCAACGTTTTTCATAAACGTCAACTCTAAAAGTTTGTATAAACAAGCATAAGAGTATCTGTGTTGTACTTAACGTTAGACAATACTCACACCAACAGATGAACACAAATTTTAGAAGATTTAAAACGCAAGCGTGGCAAATAATGGCTGGCGAGGCGCTCAAAGTTGACGTCAATGATGCAAGGTCAATTTTTTAGAGGATTTTATGGCATTTTACATGCGTGTGGGTTTGTATGACGGAAATAAGCATTGTGTAGAACACTAGGTCTGTAGAAATTGCAATTAAACATTTTACGTCAAGTTTTGTCGGACCACGCCATATTTAAGCCTACATAGTGACATTGTTCGCGTTAGCATAGTGTTAGGTGTTGCGTCACAACTGTCAAGATGTGGCAAAACGACAGGGGATCTACTTGCAAACAGAAAACATTTAAACAAGATTCTGGGGTCTTTTTGTGTATGCCCAAAATGCTTTTAACATATTTCGAAGGCTGACCTTATGTCATGTGTTAACGGAGTCACTGGAATTGAACCAATTGTGCGAACATTTTGCATTTGTCTTAAACAATAATTATAAATAGAACAATTTTGCACAGCGTTTGATAGGCCACGAATATGCCCATCTGAAGAGTGGTGCGTTTTCATTGGACATGAGTATACTTGAGACAGCTACATATACTAAAATATGAAAATTGAAAACTTTTGAATTGCCCTGCTTCCTAAATTGGAACTGCCTTGGCCAATTTCGCGTTATTCCGAGGATCTACCTTGATAAGGCGGGTGATAACATGTCGCTGATGTTATATAATGTGATACTGACGTCACAGAAACACAATTATAACAAGTGTAATTGCAGCAAAACAAACCGTTATAAATTAAGTTTATGTTAATAAAATATCGCTATAGCAATATTTTATTGAAAAATGCATAAACTTCATTTATTCTGCTGATTAAACTTTTTGGATAATCAGAAGAATAAATTTTGATAGAGCTGAACCCAAATGCTACAGAACTAATTTTCCATATGCCAGTTCCGGCTAACAAAATGGAGCTTTTTGGTACATAGTGCTACGCGTAATGCTACTCATATACACCCAAGCAATGATTCGATTCTCGAATTGTGAGGGACTTTCCGGAATGCCTGCTTCCTATTTCATGCAATGATGATATGGGCCTCAACACGAGAAAACCTGGCTTCTGGATTTGCAAACAACAAAGGCACAGACCAGTCATTGAGTTTGATGCCACAAATCCATTGGATCATGGCCTCTGTCAGTTCGACAAAGACACTACGAGTCTGGAGCAGAGGGTACCCAGGTTTCACTACCATGTAGTAGTGCAGAGTAAACGCAGGTGTTGAGCACTATCCCCCAAGCTATGAGGGATAATGCTTAATACATTTGAGTGGTGGCATGAGATTTCCAACAATGTGGTATGTGCGACCAGCAAAGGCTCAGACCAGCCTGCGCATACGCGCAGACTGATCAGAGCCTTTGCTGACCGCTTAAATATTCTATGACTGTTAAACTACTGACAGAACCTCATTGGAGGTTTCTAAGCTTAAAAGGAGGCTGCAAAGGCTCGTCTGAATCTACACTTCTCAAAATGCCACATTGTTGGAAATCACGTGCCACGGCTCATTTATTTTCTCTTTCAGGGGTTTGTTTGAGAAGGATAAACTCGTCTTCTCATTCATGCTCTGTGTTGAGATAATGAGAAATGCTGGTGAGATCACACTGCCGGAATGGAACTTCTTCCTACGTGGTGCTGCAGGACTCGACAAGGAACGTCCCGTCAAACCTAGCGTGCAATGGATTTCTCGACAAGTTTGGAACCAGGCGTATGATCTTAGCGACAGTGTACCAGCTTTCAAAGGAATTTATAATGACCTGACCAAGACACCATGTTGGGTAAAACTTGGTGAAAATATTGTAAGTATTTTCAAGTTTTGCCTTTTGTGGATTGTTATGATTAGCTCTTTCCTTGCTTGTGGTGATTTTTGTCGTCTGCTGCTTACCTTTGCAAACAGTTTGTACTCAGATCAGGACTGACAGAAGGTTGGTCCTGATATGGATTCAAAGCGTTTGACACTCTGATTGTGTTCCTGAGAGAATTTTTTGAAAAAGTTAATTTTGAAAAAAATGAGCAGACGACAACAAAAGCATGGAAAATTACCCAGCGTGCAAAGAGTTAAAGTTCCCTAGTTACCTCTCATTGTGATTTGTATCCCTTCAATCCTTATTTTTTTATTGTCTAACTCTTGTAAATCATAAAGAATCATAATTTTAAACCCATGGGTGAAAGTTTTAAGGATTATTCCTGAATTCCGAATTTTGAGGCTGACTTTCTATATGGAAATACTGAATTAAACAGGTTATGATATCTTTCTTGTATCAGTTTACCTCAAGGCAACTGTTTAAACTTGAAATTGTCAACATTTTGAAGGCAGATTTTAAGATTAGAATTTCTTAAGTTGGGGAATTTTTAAATTTTGAACTTTCACACATGTATGTAATACCCTTCCTTTAGGACTATTATTTTGTAAATAGCCAATATATTTATAGTAGTTGTGATTTTATTTCATTCACCCAAAGTTATCATACTTCCAAGTTTGTAGGAGCGTGGTGGCTCAGTGGTAGAGTGCTTGACTCGAGATTGAGGGATTGCGGGTTTGAGCCTCACCAGAGGCACTGTGTTGTGTCCTTGAGCAAGACACTTTATCCTCTGCTTAGTACTGGGTCAACCCAGGAAGACAGGAAAATGTCCCAGCATGACTGAAAAAGTTGACTGGGATGTAAAGCAACAACACAGACAAACATGCTCACAATTGTACACATAAAAAGTTTTCTTATCTTGACATAGGATTATTGTATATCTGAAACCTCCCTATCCCATAATATTGTGTCTTAGCAGATTGTAAATATACACTGTTATGTTTAGCGGATCGTAAAAATGGTAAGAAAAAATGGTTGCTTATAAATGTACATATTCATGCTATGGCACACAGCCTGTCTAATCAAAGTATCACGGGTTTATGTTGTCAATGGGAGCATTTCCTTTGTCATTACTGAGTACAGTAAATGTTCTAAAATTTCGAACATAATCTGTTTCTGTTCTCAAATAATATGTTGGTTGGCCACAACTCACAAATTGCTAAGTGTCAGAAAAGCAAACAGGGAAGACCTTGATCAGACTGTTTTTTCAGAAGCAGTCTGATCTGGGTCTGTCCTGTTTGTCTTGGCTTATGTGGTAGGCAGCTACTGTTAGAAATTTTAGAACAGTTACCGTAAGCAATTGAAAAAAATGAATATGATATCATACTTTTCGAGAGGATGTTTGTCTTCCTAAGAATTCTTTATCATGTTCATTGGAAGCATATGGTACTGAAAACTGTTTTTTTGTTGTTGTTGTTGTTACCCGTGACACAAATAGCTTGATCAAGAAACCTTAAAATTTGGATATATATCTTCTATATACATGTAATGTGCAAGAAAAAAAATATTCATGTCTTGTTGATATTTTCAAAACTTGAAAACTTTGTACATATAAGTATTCTACTTTCGTTTAACCCTCTGTACTGGTAACTCTTAAATAGGTATTTTGATAAGCAGTGAAGACCCAGATGAAATGCATCATTTTATCAGGATCTACACTGTTTGTAGGACAAAAATAATCTTTCATCATCATCATCATCATCATAATCGGATTTTTGATTAACGTGCAGGTGCAGGGGCATCATCCACATCAGTGGGCCCCTTTCCAGGTAACTGGCTAACTGCACGCATAGCAGAATTCGCACCTGATCTCCAGGTGCTCCTTTTTTGAGGGTCAACTGTCGTGAGCCTCCACTCACGGCAGTGTCTCTCCGTCAGTTTCTTCCATGTTAGTTTGGGCCTCCCTGCCCCCCGCCTGCCATCTTTAAAGAAAGAAATACAAAAGTATACTATGCACAATAAATTTAGCAATTTTTTTGTATGGGTGAGCCCATCCACATCATATCTCAAGTTTCATTTGTTATCATGAAGATACAAGTGCCGACCATCTGACAAGAGTTTGCATTAAAAAAATACAGAATTACCAAAAGCAGTGGCCGTGCTAAAGTGACATTAAATTTTAAAGCGAGTGGGTAACGTGTGTATTTCTGATTATTGGTGGAAGCCAAAACCATTTTCAAGCGATTGTTTGGTCACTGAAAACCAAAAAAGCATAGCAAATACTGCAATTTTCTTAACTTTCTCAGAGAAATAAAGGACCAAGTTTTCACAATTTGACGTTTTTATTAATGCTTTTATGTCATCGCCTTTAAACGGTGTTACTAGTCGGTTTTTTTAGACCACATTAACAAGCAAAACTGTTTGATGTCTTTCAATACATTCAGACAGATATTGTTGAATGAAACAGCTTCACGGCTTTAGAGCACAAGCCGAAATATAAAATCTAACGTCACCATTATCTCGCAAATGCGTAGCACCGTTTTTCAGTAACTTTAGGTTTTAATCAACCATAAGAAATGTTACATTGTAAGCCTATGATATCTTTTTAAACTGATTTGCTGTTGGAATTGAAACACCATTAACATTAGAAGTTTAATCAAACGATGACTACGTTTTGACGTCTTTGATAGCAGCTGATTTTTTCAGCACGAAATCTCTATTACGTATGTTTCATAAGCAATAGTTTTTATAGGCATATGATTCACGAGGAAGATGAAAGACCACCAAACGAAAAATCACATGCTTATCATTTAGCATTAATTACAACGGATGTGATTTTTGCTTACTGACCCCTCCTGCAATTCTTGCTCTTCCCAAATGCATATTTAAAGGATGGCGTCTGTAAATTTGTGGTTTCATTTGCCTGAGATTCTGTTCTCGTCATTGCAACTGAAATTGTTCGATATTGCACAAAGATGAGCACAAAAAGATGCAAAACATAAGAAATTGCGAAACTTACTGTGCAAAGTAAGTAAGGGTGCAAAGATCAGGAATTGATACAATCAAGTACCACACCTGACCCAGGATACCAAAGGGAAAGTGACAAACTCACAGTTAGACACCACAAACGAGAGCGAAAGTATATTTGGAAATTATAACCTGTGATCCCTTGATATATTAAATGGACCATCCCAAATTTATTGTATCAAACCAGAAGGAAGAATCCATTAGCACACAACTGGTTAAATTAGCTTATTAATTGTTGTTACCTGTGTAGGTATAGTAACATACTTCCTTGTGTTGTCATAAAAAACACCTTTCAGTATAATTATAAATGCAACATGCTTACAATTTTATTTTGTTGTTTTATTAAATATACCATATTCTACAGTTTAATCCTTAGCTGGCCAGTCAAAACTTTTGTCATCTGCTCCTCTCGTCTGCTTATTTTCTAAGGTAGCCTATATTGTTTGCTTTAATGAAAAATCTAGTCTAAAGTGCACTTGAGTATATGCTGCAGACGTAAAATGTAGTCGCAATTTTCAGGATAAAAAATAGTCTTAGGCTAAGGGTTAATATTATTGCTCTGAAATTTACATTTGCTTTCAGCACTTTTCAGTAAAATTATAAATGCAACATGCTTACAAACCTATTTTATTATACCCCCGGTACGAAGTATATAGGGGGTATATAGTTTTTGCCTTTTCTGTAATTATGTTTGTTTGTTTGTTTGTCTGTTTGTTTGTTTGTCTGTAAACTTTTTTTTTCGTCAAAGATTTCTCAGCAACTACTAGGGTTAGGATTCTGAAATTTGGTACAAGGCTTGATAGTGATGAGTTGTATTGTGTAACAAAAGAACAGCCACATATTGCTTATCAGTCCCTTTATTTGTTCATTTTTCTTTCTCTCCAATGGAAAAAATTTTCGTCAAAGATTTCTCAGCAACTACTTGGGTTAGGATTCTGAAATTTGGTACAAAGCTTGATAGTGATGAGTTGTATTGTGTAACAAAAGAACAGCCACATATTGCTTATCAGTCCCTTTATTTATTTATTTTTCTTTCTCTCCAATGGAAATTTCTGTCACAGATTTCTCAGCTCCTATTGGAGCTACCCCCGGTACGAAGTATATAGGGGGTATATAGTATTTGCCTTTTCTGTAATTATGTTTGTTTGTTTGTTTGTCTGTTTGTTTGTTTGTCTGTAAACTTTTTTTTTCGTCAAAGATTTCTCAGCAACTACTAGGGTTAGGATTCTGAAATTTGGTACAAGGCTTGATAGTGATGAGTTGTAGTGTGTAACAAAAGAACAGCCACATATTGCTTATCAGTCCCTTTATTTGTTCATTTTTCTTTCTCTCCAATGGAAAAATTTTTCGTCAAAGATTTCTCAGCAACTTCTTGGGTTAGGATTCTGAAATTTGGTACAAAGCTTGATAGTGATGAGTTGTATTGCGTAACAAAAGAACAGCCACATATTGCTTATCAGTCCCTTTATTTATTTATTTTTCTTTCTCTCCAATGGAAATTTCTGTCACAGATTTCTCAGCTCCTATTGGAGCCATTGTTTTCAAATTTTGTGTACACCTTCAGGAAGGCAAAGTGTACTGTGTAAATGGAAATTAAGATGCTAATCCTCATTTTGCCTTCTTTTTTCAAATTTTCATTTTTTCCTTCTTTCTCTCTTATATAATACATATAGACATTTTTTCTGTCAAAGATTTCTCAGCAACTACTTAAGTTAGGATTCTGAAATTTGGTACAAAGCTTGATAGTGATTAGTTGTATTGTGTAACAAAAGAACAGCCACATATTGCTTATCAGTCCCTTTATTTATTCATTTTTCTTTCTCTCCAATGAAAATTTCTGTTGCAGATCTCTCGGCTCCTATTGGAGCCAGTGTGTTCAAATTTAGTGTACACCTTCAGGTAGGCTAAGTGTATTGTGTAAATGAAAATAAAGATGCTAAAGCTCATTTTGGCTTCTTTTTCAATTTTTCCTTCTGTCACTCCTATATAACACATATGGACGTTTTTGTCAGAGTTTTCTCAGCAACTACTTGATTTAGGATTATGAAATTATTTGTGTACTTTCAGGTAGGAGAAGTGTATTGTGTAAATGAAAACTAAGGTGCTAATCCTCATTTTGCCTTCTTTTTTCAAATTTTCAATTTTTCCTTCTGTCACTCTTATATAACACATATGGACATTTTTCATCAAAGTTTTCTCAGAAACTACTTGATTTAGGATTATGAAATCTTTGACAATTTTGTCGTTTCTCTGAAAGTGTTACAACCTCGGATGGCTACCGCCGGGGGTATGTGAGCTTCGCTCACTTCTTGCTATATTTTTTTTACGTCAATATCTCCATATAGACCACAGCGTGAGAAAACTTGTCTTTGGGGTTTCTGACAAAGTGAGAAACAATACAGCCTGCTCAGCTACAGAGAATTTTCACTCATAGCAAGTCTAGATACGATACTTCCCAATAAGCAAATAACAAAGGCCTTGATCCATGCAGTCTGGTTTGCGCCCTTTGTTTTTCGCAAATCCCCAAAGACAGGTTTTCTCGCCCCAAGGTCCATATTCAGTTAAGCTATTAACCCACCAGTCATGATTTGTCATCTTCCCCTATCATCTGCTTATGTTCTTAGGTAGCCTATATTGCAAATAATATGGACCCAGATCAGACTGCTCCCTTTTGGAGCAGCCTGATCAGGGTTCATAGTATTTACTTCCATGAGAAAATCTTGCATGAAGTGGACTTAAATAGTTGCAGCAAAAAATATTGGCGGGATAAGGGTTAATAAATAAATGAACCAAAATAATATAGATGCAATGTATATCGTGTTCCATCTTTTAGGACATTAGCTGTAAGGTATAAATTTAATTTTTCAGGTTTCAGGTTTTTGGCGTGAAAACTTTGTGATTTCACTACATAAATGTGGCATTACTATGGGGCGTCATTTCATAACTTTACCAAAATATGTAATCACTAGTGATTTATGGGTTTAATACAAGTCATTATATCACTCCTAAATGTAATGTGATGATTAATATTATACCATTGTCTCTCTTAACATTACAGATCAAAGCTAACCCTGATGAAGACCCAGGTTATGGACCCGAGCCCGCAGAGCCCGACCCCGCAGAGGATCAGGAAATACTGGATGATGGACAGGTCAAAGGTCACTGGGATAAACGATTAAACAGCTTCCAGAAACTTATGTTTGTTAAAGTATTTAAAGAAGAAAAGGTGAGAACAGATTGTTTCAATATACTACACTCCTCCTCCTCAATTGTTATCCTATTACAGTAGAACTTCAATACTGTCTTGAAAAGTCCTTGACAATAAAATGTGCATTGAAAAGTGCTTGAAAAACACTCAAAGGCCTTGAAAAGTCCTTGAATTTTACCATTTTCAAGAGGACTCAACACTGTTCTTTTGGAGGCCTAAATCAGTATAAAATTGTGGTGCATATGCTGCACCAAATTAAGGCATCACAATTTTGTACTAATTTTTTAAAACTTATATCTTTAGTAATGCAGTCTAGCATTTCAAAAGTAGAATTATAACAAGTGAATCCGTATTTTTCATAAGTTTTCAGTCCTTGAAAATAGTAAGAAAGTCTTTGTAAAGTCCTTGAAAAGTTCTTGAATTTTACACAACCTTGCCTGTATCAACCTTGAACAGGTTTGGGACCATGAAAAATAGTTCTAGCCAAGGGTAGTTCGAGCCATCCAGGGTGGATTATGCATAAAATGACATGTAGGGACTATGATGATAGTTCTAGCCAGCCAAGGGGAATGAACCATCAGAGTTGGAGCCATTGAAGTTCTACTGTAATTAACTTGCTGGGTTCTGGGAAGCCCACTGATGTGGATCGATATATCTGAATCAGGTATAACAATTTGCATCACCCTTGTCCATACGTCCCACCCCATATGAACTTTTCTCTCAATGGCACCGGTTGGGGGCATCTGTGTCACATTGACACAATTCTAGTTATTTATGTGGATTCCTCTTATGATGGAAAACGTTGTGGAATCCGATCTACACTTATCAGAAACAGCTCATTTGGATCTACACTGTTTTCAAAATAAGGAATAGATAGAGGATATTTACTTTTTTGAGGTGAATACCAAATATATTTCATCGAATGTGTTGAAAACATCAGAATTTTCATGAGTGCGCAGCACGAATGAAAATTTCGATGTTTTCAACTCACGAGATGAAATATATTTGGTATTTACTAAAAAAAGTAAATTTTCTTTTTATTTTATACTTTTTTTTAGAAGATTTACAGTCAATAAATTTGTTAACCATGCTTCAAGCCAAATCACAATAAAGTAAAAGAAGACAAAGGAGTATTTGTGACAGAACACCTGGATCAATCTACATGATCTATAGCCATCAGGACTTACGGATAAAAAGAAACTAAGTCAGCGTCAAAGTGCGAGACAAGTGGCGTCATAAGGGACGTCATAATTTGTTGATGACGTTGCGTTGCATAGGTTACATGCATTGCCTCACTCACTGAAGCAGGAGGTGTTGAAAATTCAAAAATCGAAAAATTTCAGCAAATCTGAATTATTTTGATACCAAAATGTTCCTCATGTTCTAACTAAGAAAATGACTACCCACACTTGATGTTTTTGTTCACAAATAAGAAAGTTATAGGCATTTGAACTTTCGAAGTGAGCTGCATTAAGTGAATGGAAAAGTCAGAGGTGATCCAAAAAACGCTACAGTGAAAATATAGGCTGATATCAATCACTAGTGATTGATATCATATCATTTCACTAGTGATTGATATCACTTTTATTTGTTTTTGATATGCATTGATTTCACTGCTAAGTATAAAATAAAATCTTGAAGTTATGTACATAGTGTGCTAGTTACCATAAATGTTCTAAAATTTTGAACTTTTCACTTTCTGTTTTCAAAGAAAACATGGGGTATCAGGGCTGGAGTTCACAAAAAGATTGTCAGAATAGCAAACAGGGAAGACCCTGATCAGACTGCTTCTTCAGAAGCAGTCTGATCTGGGTCTGCGCTGTTTGTCTAGGCCATTTTGGCTAGGAACAAGTGTTCAAAACTTTAGAACATATACTGTAGTGTAGATTGAATATGATAGTCGTGAAATAATAAGTGTGTTTGTTTCTTTACAGACCATATTTGGAACTACAGACTTTGTGGCGGAGAACCTCGGACATGTGTTTGTTGAGAGTCCCAATATCGCCCTTCAGACACTCTATGCTGACATGACCAAAGTGACCCCCCTGGTATTTGTACTCAGTACGGGATCAGATCCTATGGGAGCCTTCTTGAGGTTTGCAAGAGAAAAGGGTTATACAGACAAGTAAGTGTGACTTGAGTTTGTTGATAACCCCAATATCTCCATTCAGACACTCTATGCTGACATGACCAAAGTGACTCCCCTGGTCTTTGTACTCAGTACAGGATCAGATCCTATGGGAGCCTTCTTGAGGTTTGCAAGAGAAAAGGGTTATACAGACAAGTAAGTGTGACTTGAGTTTGTTGATAACCCCAATATCTCCCTCCAGACACTCTATGCTGACATGACCAAAGTGACCCCCCTGGTGTTTGTACTCAGTACGGGATCAGATCCTATGGGAGCCTTCTTGAGGTTTGCAAGAGAAAAGGGTTATACAGACAAGTAAGTGTGTCATGTGTTTGTTAAGAGTCCAATTATCTCCCTCCAGACACTCTATGCTGACATGACCAAAGTGACCCCCCTGGTGTTTGTACTCAGTACGGGATCAGATCCTATGGGAGCCTTTTTGAGGTTTGCAAGAGAAAAAGGTTATACAGACAAGTAAGTTAGTCCTTGTCAGCTCTTTGATATACTTATTGACTTGAAGTAAAGTGGACATGTGTCATTGAATAGTAAACTTTATATTGACTGATGTGATGCAGAGGTCAATATGATTAAGATAACTGTTCCATAACATTTCTTAGCTACCAAAATATAACACAACAATTAATGTACTTTGTTATACTGTAAAGATATGTTAAGCATTTCCTGCCATTTAAGATCATTGCAAGCATTGACATTACATCTCAACCATGTGGAATTACTTGACATTCTGATGTCACTTCTGGAAAACCATACATTACTTCATTATCATATTGCATAGTTTATAACCTCATTTCTGGAAAACCATGAGTCGATTCTTTTTATCATGTTAAAACATTATGAGTAAGAAAATGTTTAATATTGCATGCTGAAAATTTTGTTATCTAAACCTGTGTTTTCAATAGCTAAACTTGCCACATGCATCCTCTATCATTTAAATGCACTTCTGTACTTGTTTACCATAAACTCTTCTGTTTCATCTCAAATCTGAGCATTTCTAGCTATATAAAGCGGCATATCATGACATCTAACTGTTTCTGACAGTATATTGTGGATAAACTGTTGCATATTTCTAACATACAATCAGATTTTGCATTACAGTAGCAACTGCATTAAAATAATTTGTTTGGTTGGTAATTTTTAATCTCAGTCAACAGCAATGGTCATGTTGTGACTGTCAATTAACCTAACCACATTTTTCCTGCGCAACCTTGACTATAAGCGGTTAGCCCAGCGCTCTAGATAAGCTTTTGGGTCAAATGGGTATTTACGTAACCTGGTTATCCTCAATTGCGTACTTGCAAAAACAGTTGCGTATTTTCATATTTTTTTACGCCACGTTTTTTTATGTTATAACACGTTTTCTTATTGCTTGAAGCCATCTAGAATGTGCTTGCATATTTATTCACTCCCATCGACTGCCTTTCTAAAGTATCAAACTAGCTGATTTTGGTGTACCTGAAGCAAATCTCATCCCCTTGTTGACATTCCAGCGTGTACACTTTGCAAAGTTTCACATTCATCATAGTGTTTTTCCGCGCAATACTGGACTGGGCATCGATATTTTATTTAAAAAATGGAGTTATATTACATGCTCGCTGGTAAAAAAAAATCAATACCCGACTGGCATTTGTTTATTACCCAAATGGAAACGAAATTGACCAAATGGTACGCAATGACATCGCATGTAATTGCATACCGATTGTTAGAATTGCTTTTCGGTTCGCACGCATTTCATTTTAATTGCTTTTTGAGGATTTTAATTGCGCATTTACACAAAACGCTGCTTATCTAGGGTGCTGTAGCCAGTACTTCATTAGAATATAAGGTTAATTTTAAGGGTAAATTCTAAATCTTGTATAGCTAATAGATCACCTATGATAATTTCAGGATCCAGTCTATCTCACTGGGTCAAGGTCAAGGACCTGTAGCAGAGAAAATGATCAAAAGTGCTATTGTCTCAGGAGAATGGATATTTTTACAGGTAAGCATCATAATATATATGGTAAATGTGTTAAAATTTCGAACCCTTTACTATTTCTCTTTTCAAATAAAATGGTGCTTCTCAGGGCTGTCCAGAATTAACAAAATGCTTGTCAGAATGGCAAACACGGAAGACCCTGATCAGACTGCTTCTTAAGAAGCAGTCTGATATGGGTTTGTCCTGTTTCTCTAGGCCTTTTTGTTAAGAATTTTAGGATATTTACAGCAATATTTTTTTCTGAAAATAGTCTGTTTTGTTACATCTGCTGCATTTTCAAATGCACTCCAGACTATTAAACACTATCGGCCCATATTGTTGCAATATAGGCTACCTAAGTACATCAGCAGACGACCAAGCAGACAACCTTTTTTATAACTGGAGGGAAATGGGTTATTGCTTTAATGATGCTGAACCTGCTGGTTAAGTTGTCGTCTGCTGACTTTTTTCGAAAAATTCTTTTTTTCAAAACTTTCTTACAGGAACACTATCACCGTGTTAACCCTAAAGCGCCAATCATGACTGCAGCAGATGACAAATTTTGTGACAACTTTCCCAATTTTCAAAAAAAAATAAGGTATGATATTTCATGAGAATCGTCTGCCAGCAGACAATTCTCATGAAATATCATTCTTTATTTGTTATTTTTGAAAAAGCGGCAAAATTTGAAATTGTGGTCTGCTGCAAATTATAGGTGGCGCTTTAAGGGTTAAAGGGTTCTGAGCCTGCTCCTGCAGATGTCTGAATACCTCTTTGCATGCTGGGTAATTTTTAATGCTTTTGTTGTCATCTGCTGATTTTTTTTCAAAATTAACTTTTTCAAAAATATTCTTCGTTTATTACAGAATTGCCATTTAGCAGCATCATGGATGTTGTCCTTTGAAAACCTCGTGAAAGCCATCTCGGAGAAACCAGACGACATCAACGATGACTATCGTCTTTTCCTGTCATCCATGCCAACCAAGTCCTTCCCCGTCAGTGTCCTTCAAAACAGTGTCAAGGTCACCAATGAACCTCCGAAAGGACTGAAAGCCAACACTCGTAGAGCATTTGCGGAAATCACGCCCAGTTTCTTTGAAGATCATGAGCTGGGTATGGATTGGAGGAAATGTATTTTTGGAATTTGTTTCTTCCATGCTGTGATACAGGAGCGCAAGAAGTTTGGTCCACTCGGCTGGAATATCAAGGTGAGGCTTAGGCTCGTATGAGCAAACTTATTGAGTGTAAAATTAAGATTATTTTCTTATCGATCAATTTGAACATGTTTTGGGTGCTCAAAAGAACCATCTCATTGAGATGGTTCATTTGAGCACCCACAACATAAGTTTTGGCTTAGTAAAAAAAGATTTTTTTTTTTTTTAGTATGTATCCTTTTCTTGAGGGCTGTGAGATAATGAAAAATCAATTTAGTTCAGTTTTGTATGACTCTTTGACCTATTTCTGAGAAATAAAATGTAATTATTCATTTATATTTTTTTTGGGGGGGGGTTGGGGGAGGGGATGGTATAGTTGCAAAGAACAATTTGAAAGTATTATTTTATGGGCCTACTTTTGCAAAGAATTTTTAACTAAATGGTCTTTATTAATAATCAACTTTTAAAGGTAGCATTTACATAAAATTCATAAACCTGAAATTTGTTGTGGGACCTTTGATAATTATTCTTAAAGTTACATTTAATATACTAAATACAGAAGCTACCTCCAAATTTTCAATGACTGATGTTTCTTTCAACCACCTTGATAGGAAACACTTAAAATTGTTTTTTATGCAGTTATATATTATTAAAAGATTAACTCCCTTTAATTCAGATCTCTTGTAATTCAAAGTGAAAACTCTGATCCTGGGGAGTTTGAATTGTTCCCGGGGAGTTTACATTAACAAGATTTGACTAAACTTATTGCTACATTTCAGTATGAGTTCAATGACAGTGACAGAGAATGCGCTCTACTCAATCTGCAGATGTTCTGTGCGGAAGCTGTAATTCCATGGGATGCCCTTATCTATATCACAGGGGAGGTAAGTAACACAATATTTATTGTTCATTTTCTTATTTTGTGAATTAGGCTGTTTATAAGGTTTTTAACTTTAGTTGACTCTCATTTAACTCATGGTTGAAAGTTTTCAGGATTATTCCTGAATTCAGAATTTTTAGGAAAATCAGCCTCAAAATACTGAATTGGGCAGATTATAATACAACATGGAAACAGACTCTGAAAGAAGCAGTCTGATCAAGTTCTTCCCTGTTTGCTATTCTGACAAGTATTTTGTGAATTCCAGCCCTGTTCAACATTTTATTCGAGAACAGAAAGAGAAAAGAGTTTGAAATTTTAGAACATTTACCATGGATCCTCTATATATTGTAGATCACATAGCGTCAACGAAAAAAAACAATGAAAAGAAACATTTTATATTGTAGATCACTTATGGCGGCCGTGTAACTGACGACAAGGATCAGAGATGTCTCCGCAGTATCTTGAAGATTTTCTTCCAACCAGACACTCTAGCTGAGGATTACAAGTACTCTCCTTCAGGTAAACATTGCATGCTGGGTAATTTTTCACGCTTTTGTTGTCGTCTGCTGACTTTTTTTTAAATTTAACTTTTTCAAAAAATTCTTTCAGGAACACTATCGGAGTGTCAAATGATTTGAAACCAGATCAGGACTGACAGAACGTCGATCTTGGTCTGGGTCAAAACTGTTTGCAAAGGTTATCAGCAGAAGACAAGTCGCCCCTAGTAGGCAAAGAGATTTATGCAAACTTTTTTAGCATAAAATTGCATTTATTTTCTTATCCATCAGTTTAAGCATATGTCATTGAGAAAGTTCTTTTGAGTACCCAAAACATATATTTTAATTGAGAAATAAGCAAAAAAGAAACAATTTTTGATAATGTGCAGGCATTTATTTTCATATCTATCAGTTTAAATATGTGTTTTCGGTACCCAAAAGTCTCATTGAGACTACTTTTTTTAGTACTATACCCATAAAATATGTTTTGGTTGAGAAATGAGAAAAAAGAAACAATTTTTAATAATGCACTTTTTTCAGGAGGCATTTTATGCTCATAAGTTTTTGGCATTTCAACATTTATTACCATGATTTTAACATTTATTAGCATGATAAATACAAAATCTATGAGTTCTGAACCAAGGGAGTAGTCTGATAAGGGGTCATAGTGTTTGCTTCCATGATGCAATCTAGTTCTGAAATGCACTTTAATATATGCAGCAGACAAAGACATATTGGCTGGCTAAGAATTAAACACAGGAGCGTGAAGTTTGGTCCTTACATAGCCTCAAAACCTATGTGAGCTATAATATCAATTTTGAGGCTATAGACCAAACCTCTAGCTCCTATGGGTTAAAAGACACCGACGATGACACAATGTATTCTCTATATCTGCAGGTACCTACTTTGCACCACCTTACTCCACACTTGAGGAATATCGCCAGTACATTGAGGGACTCCCACTGATAGATGACCCAGAAATCTTCGGCATGCACGAGAATGCCAACATTGCCTTCCAGGGACAAGAAACGCACAATCTTGTCTTTACCATTCTCGATGTCCAGCCTCGTATTTCAAGTGGTGGCGGTGGAAAATCTAACGACGAGATCGTATATGAATTGGCTGATTCTATTCTTGCTAAATTGGTGGATAAACTGGACATTGAACTGGCCAATCAGGAGATGTTTGAAGCCGATGAGAGCGGTCGCTTGAATTCACTGACAACTGTTCTTACACAGGAAGTGGACCGATTTAATAAACTACTCAGTGTTATAAAGGTAGGTTTAATTGTTTGTTTCAAAAAATAGCAAAATGAGAGATTGAACAAAGTTTTGTAAGGTTATTCTCCATACAGCAGACATTTTATGGAAACAATGCAGATCATTTTACATGAATGGTAGTTTTGATCTGTTCCTTAACCCTTTCCTTCATGAATATTCATGCTAAGCTCCACCCACTATGCATAATGTAAATACACTTTCATGTTGGTACATAGAACAAATAAATTACTTGTCAGATCCACTAGTGTATGGTCAGATATATCATATTTCCAATGGCATACAGAGTAGACTCAAACAAGAGCTGCCTGATCTGGGTTTGCTCAGTTTGTTTAGACAAGAACAATCTTCACGGACAGAAATATATCATTTTTATGAAATTGTGACTGGCAACCCCTTAAAATACAAAATGGACAATTCCATACTTATTCTATCAACACGTATGAGAAATTCCATCCGAATTAAAAGGGTTAATTGAAAAACTTGTTTTCTTGTTTCAGAACTCGCTGACCAATCTGCAGAAGGCAATCAAGGGCTATGTTGTAATGAGTGAACAGCTAGATGCTGTGTACACCTCCTTCCTCAATAGTCAAGTCCCTAAATTGTGGGCTAGTGCGGCCTACCCCTCACTGAAGCCCCTCGGCAGCTGGGTTCAGGATCTTGTATTTAGATGTGCCTTTATCGGAAACTGGATTGAACATGGACAACCTAAATCTTTCTGGATGTCAGGATTTTTCTTCCCTCAGGGTATGTTAAAAATGGGTCTCGACGCGACAAAACCGGTCTTCGGGGTTTCTGCCAAAGTGAGACTCAACCCAGTCTCCTAAGCTATCGAAACTGGCTGGGATAGTGACATTTTGCGCGTAGCAAGTTTTGATATGATACTTTCCAATAAGCGAATAACAGAGGTGATGATCAGTCTGCAGGGATGATGTTGTTCTCAAACCCTGAAGACAGTTTTCTCTTATCAAGGCCATAATAATAACAAATTCTCTTCCTCTGTTGATATGCTCCCAAATTCTAGAAGTTACCATTTTGCTTTAATGCTATCAGTTCAATTCACCTGTCTGTGTGTCTGTCAATTACAACTACTTTTCAGCAAGTTTAACTGTAAGGGCTGCAGCACTAAAACTTGGCTTGTAGAGAATATGTGCCTGTGTTTGAGTTAACGTCCCACCAAAAGTTATACTAAGGTCATATGGAGACATGGCTTATCCAACAGACTGGAACAACCCAGGTTAACAAGGCAATTGTTTTTTTCCACTACACTATAATAGGATGTTGAGGATAAATGGCCGCTAGCAGAAAATGCTAATTATCAGCTGTTAACTCTTTGTCTACTTGGTAATTTTGCATGAATTTCGTTGTCTGCTGATTTTTTTTTCAAAAATCATTTTCAAAAAACAATTTAATTTAAGGTATTAAAAGTTTCTCTTCTGTTCTTTAAAGCAGTCAGAAAAGCAAAAAATAAAAACCTCTGATCCGCCCCAATTTTTCTCAAAATTTGGATGAGAATCTAAAAGTTTAATTGCTGTGGCCTTAGACCCGACAAGTATAAATGCAATGAACTATAATACTATAATGAATTTTTCAGGTTTCTTGACTGGCACCTTACAGAATTATGCCCGTAAATACAACCTGCCTATTGATCATCTGAGCTTTAAGTTCCAAGCGTATCCAATCATCCGTGACCAGAAAGAAGTACATAAACAGATGGCAGAGATCAAGTTTGGCGAAGAGATAGAGCTAGACAAAGAAGTATATCTATTTACTGTCCTGCCAGTCAAGAGTGACAGTGACGTCATGCTTTGTTTACAAAGTTATCAGGGACTTAGAATCGATAGATCACTTGTGTATTAATCCTATCCTCAGGATAGGATTAATACAAAAGTGATCTAGTGATTCGCATTAGCTCACGTGGAGTGTACAAGTTTATGTTTTAGTTCACAATTGTAAACAAAACACGAAGTCACTGTCACTCTTGGCTGGCAGGATTGTACATTGGTATTGTTTTCATCCAGGCTTATTGACCACAGCATAAGTTTAGATAAACAAAATTTTTGAGCATAAAATTGTAAATATTCTGTTGCTCATCAGTTTTTACAGATGCCGTGGGTGCTCAAAAGAACCATCTCATTGAGAGGGTTCTTTAGAGTACCCACAACATATGTTTTGGTTGAGAAATAAGATTTTTTTTGCTACGCACTCTTAACTTAAGGCCTGCCACAGGTTTGAATATGTGACTTTTTGTTATGGATGGCAGTAAAAGTTAGGTTCCATTTTATGTCCATTGAGCTAAGCTAACATGCATCTTAAATGATACATGGGCCTCAACATCTTGGCAAAGGCAAGCTTGAACCAATCTCCCCAGCTACAGAGAGTAGCCAGAAAATTGAAATTACATCTATGGCAAGTTTAGATATGATGCTTTCCAAAAAGCAAATAACAAAAACACTGTTTAGTCTGCACGGACGTGCAGTCTGGTCTGCACCTTTGTTGTTCACAAACCCGGAAAAACAGTTTTGCTTGCGCCAAGGCAGATATGATCTATAAAGAAAGTCTGTGTTGGATTGATAGTGATCCTATTGTACCCTTTAACCTCATTTATCATATGAGGTCCCATCTGGGAGTGAAATAACGCCATGCAATAAAATCTGTAAACCACTAGTGGTTTATCGATTTTCGGGAAACGTTATAACGCCCATAACAACGTTGCGTACATAATGACAAAATTATAGCGTTTTTACGGCAAAAATGAGATTTCAAGGTATTCTTAATGTCATATGATAAATAGAATCTAACATTCTTGCTCCTGTATTATTGAATTTATTAAACTTGTTGCGAAAAAGAGATAAAATGCTCGGCAAGCCTCGCATTTTATCTCTTTTCCCCAACTCGTTTAATAAAATCAATAAAACATGAGAACTCCTGAAGATCCTCAATGAATAAGTGATCTTTTTTTTTACCTGTAGCTTACTATACCGGAAGACGGTGTCTTGGTTCACGGACTTTACATGGACGGTTGTCGCTGGGACATGGAGACAATGAAAGTAGTGGACGCTATCCCCGGAGAAATGAACTCAGAGTTACCGCTGTTGCATATGGAACCAAACATGGATATCGTACAAGATCCAAATGATTATGACGCACCGTTATACAAGACTTCAGAGAGAGCTGGTGTCCTCTCTACCACAGGTAATTATGCAGGCTAGACAGAATTCTAATGCACTCTTCTGCATACAGGGCTTTTTCCAGCAATTTCGGGAAAAGGCCCCTGGCCCAAATTGGGAAAAAATGATCAACTTAACATCAAAATTGGGAGAAATTAACGCCATAGAACATAACAAAGGTAGCAAAATATATCCTCAAAATCAAGTTGTTTTAGATTGTATTATGTCAAGCATACCACTTAAGCACAAGTGTTTAAGAATCATTCTGATATGGGTCACTGTTTCTCATAAGTAGAAGTGGTCTCTAAAAATAAATGGTACATGGTATTGGGAAAAAAGGTGGCTATTTTTGGTTGGGAGATGGGCAGAAAATCCCTTGGCTTAATAATCTTTACTAATTGCACAGATCTTTTAGTATTGTTTGGTCATATACTGACTTATAGGAAATTTAGATAGGAAAAATGAATGGATGGTGAGTCAATAATTGCTATTGTTATATGACTGGAGAGAATCCTGTTTCCTGATTGGCCCAATTTGTCTTCATAAATCTCTATATCTACCTCAAAACTGGTCTAAACTGACTCAGAAGGTGATATAGGATGAAATCCAGCTCAAACTAGTTTCCAGAAGTTACACTTCTGCAATATCACCCTCTAGAGAGCTAAAAATAGCGTGATGAGTATAAAACTAGCATGTGCTGCATGAAATTGACATGATTTGCTGTTTCACATCCCAACAGGTAAACTAAAGACTTTCATGAATTTTAACAACTGTTTTGTTATGTTTTGTTTGTTCATTTATCTTTGTTTGAATGAACAAAATGTAAAAAAAGTTTTATGATTAAATTTTACATTCCACATTTAGTGAATTAATATACATTTCAAATTGCGAAATACTACATCAAAATATTTTCATAATAGTTGAAGGTCCTTAGGTTGAAGGTTTACTTCAGCAACAAAAGTGAAAGTAGAACATTTTCATTCTTAGTTGAAAAGTCATATAACAAAACAGTTATTGACTTCAATTTCGGTAGACATAAGGATTTATCTACCCTTAAAAGTGATATTCACCTGGGTCTAGCGGCCTAGGTGAATTATCACTTTTTCGAGTAGATAAATCCTTATGTCTACCTCATTGAAGTCAATAATTGTATAATATTCTGATCTGATATCCACACAATAAATATTCTTCAAACCATGTCATCATATCCCAAACCATAGGTCTGACTGAAACAATACTTTATAATTTCCAAAAAATATTGCATTTCTTTATCTGCAGATCGTTTTTGTATGCAGTATCATGCCGCATTTCATCTAGATCTTTACTGAATGCCAAATAACCCATTTAGGGGTTTCCGGTCTTCAAAGGGTTAAAAGTGTAGCACAGTGGCTCAGTGGTAGAGAGAGTGCTTGGCTCGAGACGGAAGGGCCGCGTGTTCCAGCCTCACCGGTATCACTGAGTTGTGTTCTTGAGCAAGACACATTAATCCTAGCTTAGAATTGGTTCAACCCAGGTAGACCCGTCCGGATGTAACTGAAAGATTGTTGACGGGGATGTAAAGAATCAAATCAAACAAACAAATTAACAAAGGGTTAAAATATAATATTTATTTTCTTTCAGGTCACTCTACAAACTTTGTTGTCATGGTGTACTTACACTCAGATTTCAGCAGAGACTACTGGATTGCTAAAGGGGCAGCACTCTTGTGCCAACTTAGTGATTAAAGGGAAACAATTCTATGGGGTGTGGTGAAGTTGACTTTGATTGTTGTGATAACAAGTGACTGATAACTTGAGCAAAAGAATATATCACTACAGGGACAGCACTCTTGTGCCAGCTTAGGGATTAAAGTGAAGCTATTCAATATGATAATCAGTGAATGATTACTTGATTTGTATGAATAAATCCTTGAAAATTTCCTATTGTAAATAATTAAAAAAATAGCTATTGTGTTTTATAAGATAAGTAAAATAAACATATTTATGTCAGTCTATGGCATATAGAGAATAACTTTAGCTACAAATGAATTTAGCTATGAATAGCTATTGCTTTTCATAGCTTAATTTATTCAGAGCTGCTCCTATAAGCAACTCCTTTGAATAAACTAAGCTATAATTTGCTGTTGCTATTCTTAGCTTTCTTTATTCATAGTAACTGCAATAAATAGCTACTTCTTTGAATAAACTAAACTATGAATATCTTGCTATTGTTATTTTAAGCTGTGAATAGTTTTATTCTCTGAATAAACCACATGTAAGTCATGAATAGATATTGATTTTAATGAACTAAGCTATCCATTAGCAATATTTATCAATAGCTTTTGGTCTGCACATATATGAGCTGTGACATGTGATTTCCAACAATGTGACATTTTGACAAGTGTAGACTCAGACAAGCCTGTGCAGATTCTTTTAAAGCTTAAAAACTACAAATACTGTTCAGTCAGTAGCTTAACATGGATAGAATATTCAAGGGACTAGCAAAGGCTCTGATCAGTCTGTGTGTATGGGCAGGCTGATCTGAGTCTTTGCTGGTCGCACATACCACATTGTTGGAAATCTCCTGTCCCGGCTCATATGTACTTGCTTTTGCAGACTTGTATGTGTCATAACTGCTCACTTACCAAGTCTTATGCGATTAGTACCAATTTCCTATAGCTGACCTGCTATAAACTTACAGGGGAAGTCAGTTCATATGAAACTTGGGAAAGGCCTGTTTTAGGAATCTCTGCTCAAATTACCCTCATGTTAGATACCCAAATTACAGTTTGTTATCCATGGAAAAAATTAGTATAACTTATAATTTGAAATCCATGGAAAAAATAAGTAAATGTTACATTATGAAATCTAAGGTCATTATTTTTCAATGGATATCATACAGTAACTTATCTTGCATTTAAGTTGTAGCTTCTATAAAGAAAAGCATGAAAGGGAGACAGAAATTTTCATTACCTCATAAATGAGAGAATGTTTTCATTCGCCCCCCTCCCATAAAAATTAAGTTACGAGACTACAATATGGGCCTCGTCGCAAGAAAACCTGTCTTCGGGGTTTCTGACAAAGCGAGTTTCAAACCAGTCTCTTCAGATACAGAGACTAGCTAGATAATCGAAAATTCACCTGTAGCAAGTTTACATATGATGCTTTCCAAAAAGCGAATAGCAAAGGCGCTGATCAGACTGCGCAGATGCACAGGCTGGTCTGCGCCTGTGTTGTTCGCAAACCCCCGAAGGCAGGTTTTCTCGTGACGAGGCCCATATGATGTCTGTACATAGCAAATTGTTATAATATATTTATATATAATATTGACTATGAATATTTAAAAATATGTATAAATAGTTTTCTCCAGTATTTTTGCATGTGCTGTGATATTTTTTCCTGTGATCAAGAATTCTTTTTTTCATAGTTTGAACATTCCATATGTCTGGAGGCCTGGCCTTGAGGTTATAAAACTACAGTCTCAGACTCAAAATAAAGCTCAATGATTGGCTGCTTGCGGACATATGTCCGCAAGCAGCCAATCATTGCACTTTATTTTGAAATAAAGCTCAATGATTGGCTGCTTGCGGACATATGTCCGCAAGCAGCCAATCATTGCACTTTATTTTGAGTTTGAGACGTGTCTGCTAGCAGCTTATCATTGCGCTTTATTTGGAGTCTGAGAATGAGGTTTTATAACCTTGAGGCCTGAATTAACTCTGCCTTCCCGCTTTTTGTCATCTGCTGATTTATTTCAAAATCAACTTTTTCGAAAAAATTCTTTCAGGAATACGATCAGAGTGTCAAACAGTTTGGACCCAGATCAGACCAGACGTTTTGATCTGGTTCCAAACTGTTTGCAAAGGTTATTAGCAAATGGCACTAGGAGATAAAGAGTGGATTATGATAAGCCACAAATAGAATATGCAAATTAGATTGAAGACATTCCTTAGTATTTTGCAATATTTATATTTGCATGTGACATCATCATGTCGCAAATAAACCTGCCTTGCTGATATTGATAACCAGACAAAAATTCTATCAGACTGCTCAGCAATATTACATGTGTAAATCCTTAGTTCTAAAGTTGATTTTGAAATTGGCCATTACATGAGATTTTGATCACATCAGAAAGTAGCTAAGACCCAGTTGAGCCTGCACATCTATGCAGTGTTGCTAGAGCCTTCACTGCTCATTTACATAAAATGTAGAATATGATAAATTAAAAGGCTCAGACAAAATTTTAGAAATGTAGTCCCACTAAGTAGCTGCACACGTATGTTTAATGAGTAATTTACATATATGTGAAAGTATTAAATCTCATGTAATGGCCCAAATACACAATATATGCAAGTACTTAAATATGGACTGCTGCAAACATTGCAGGCCCTGATAAGGTAGATCTCAAGATAAACACAATTTTTGAGTTTAAAATTTTCATTATTTTCTTACCAATCAGTTTTAACATATGTTCTGGGTGATTGACGATTCTTTAGAGTATGTTTGGTTGAGAAATAAGAAAATTAATTATTAATTACACACTCTTATCTAGGGGCCTGCATTTTTGTATACATTATGCTGTATTAGACTGCTGATATAATATTTATTCACATATCTACAATTCCGTCCTAAATTATGAACATTTTGAACATGATATTCCTTTATTACGTTGTATTTTTGTATTGTTTGTTTTAAAGAATACTTCTATTTTCATTGTTTGTATTTTGAAGAATAAAGTGATTAACACTTTCCTGGTTTTCTGTTTCATTCATTCCACAGAATCCTTCAGTGAGTAAACACAGAAAAGCATTTTTTAGTGATAAAATTGTGTTTTTTAGCTCACCTGAGCCAAAGTCTCAAGGTGAGGTATTGTGATCGGCCTTCATCCATCTTCCGTCCGTCCGTCCATAAACTTTTTCTAAAAACAAATTTCACATAACTTCACATGAATATTCCCCATGATGCCCTCTTTCAAAATTATATAAATGGTTCTGCTCCACTGAACAGGAGGGCGGCCAGAGCTCCAGATAAGAAATATTTTAAACGACATGTGAACCACTGGCCCAAATTCAAAATAAATTCACAGAATTGTTCCTCATAATGTCCTCTACCAAAATTGCATAAATGGTTCCGATCTGCTGAATCATGTTAATCTCAACTAAACACTTTATACTGTCAACACTAGTTTATTACATCATAAGATTACATCACTAATAACGTTGTTGCTATGACGTCATGACGTCACAGTTAAACAGTAACTGTAACTCAAACATAGCAGTAGATTAAACATGTCAAAGAGTAATTTCCCATATATAAATATAAAGATTAACATTAATTATATTTTCTTTTCTTTTTCTGTTCGTTTTTGAATAGTTAGTATAAAATATCATTGGAAATTAAATTTCTTAAAGGTGATTGTAAGTAAGGAATAAAACTTTTGAAAAGTAGCATTATGATCAATATTAATGATATCTTTACATTACCATTGGCACAAATACTCATCAGCTATTTTTCCAAGCAAAACACTATATTTAAATGTACACATAAAAATAAAAGTAATTGGTAAAAAAACTCAATTAATTTTGCACTTTTACTCGATCATTAAATTTTACTGTCAGTGAAATAATCTATGCATTGATTCAACTAGATATCACATTATTTAACTAGAGTTGTATTAAATACATGATCGTTCTGATAAACAAATAGCCCATAAAATGTATCCAGACACATATCTACATGCATTCTTTTACAACACTATTTTCTTAAAGTCCTGAAAGTTCATGTCACAGATTTCTTATGGATTCCTATTACAAATCAATCACACCAATTTCATGTATTTTTTTTCCAAGGACTAAACTGTTCATCTTCTTACTCTCTCTTTGGTTCTCTGTGACAGTGAATTTTAACATTTTGACAAAATCTTGACATATATTAATAATTTTAAATTCAGCTTTTCTAAAAATTAATTAAGTTTATGATAGGAATGTCAAATTTTTACCTAGTCCAATAATCTTTGAATTCACTCAGTATGTGTAACTTTGGTTGTAATTTACTTTGTATCACATACAGTCTCAATTAGGGATGGGTATCGCCAAAAAAAATATTACAATATATCACAATACAGGACCAGCATATTGCGATACATATCACATGATTTAACTGAAGTGTGAGAATGGTTCCTCTGTGTTTTCAACTAAAATTAGCACAAATATATTAGGGGAGACTTAAGAGAAATATATGTAGTCGCCCTAAACTGGCTCACAAATAAGAGAGCAGTTTAAATACATAGTTATTTTATCCCCATGCAACTTACCGCTATAGCATGACTCCAGAATTAACTGTAAAATTGTTAGTAAACTTTTGCCAAAGTGGTATACTTAGTAATTTAACAGGCAAATTAGTTATTACTTCTGATTCAGTAAGAGATTTTTAATGCCTTACGCATGCATTTGCTTTCTGTAGCCAAAGGTAGAATAACTACTTTAAGCTTCACAAAAAGCCTTCACTTATGCAGAATGTACACTTAAGAATCAGCTAATGCGTGGTTAATATATACACTCCAGTCACCAGTCCAGTGGCTTGAAAGAACATTAAAATCATATAAAGGGGTAAGCATCTATATGGCCTTCAATGCTATGACAAATTCAAACAACTTAGGTCACTATAAATAGACTCACATCTGAATTAAGGGTGAGGTTGGCACCGTTAAACCGGTTTAAGCCCTCCAGTAAAATATTTTACTGACCGTTCCAAGGGGGTTCTTCTTTTGTGGATTTTTTATGTTTTTGTTTTGTCTTGTGTTTGCCAGGTCTTTGTGCGCGTCTGTTTATATGTGCTTTGTGGTCACCTGCTGGGAGGGGGCTGACCTCTTGGCTCTCGTTTGTGGTGTCTACTGTGAGTTTGTCACTTTCCCATTGGTATCCTGGGTCAGGTGTGGTACTTGATTGTATTGATTCCTGATCTTTGCACCCTTACTTACTTTTAAAAATATAGCGATACGGCCAAACTGTATCATGATATGTATCACAGGAATAAATTATCGTGATATACCTGTATCGCGATAATACCTGCCAGCCCTAGTCTCAATCTATTGCTTGTCTGTAAAATAGCATGTTTTTCAAAATGTTGGGTCTTATTGAGTCTTATTCCCATTATCATAGTAATTCTTCACATTTTTTTTTCTTTTCTCTGGCCAATCCCGTTCTTATTTGCATGAATTCCATCTTTGATCTCATGCAGTCGCTGTCAATGCAAAAGATGTCTGTTTTTGTTTATCATTTATTTCTTTATCTCTGCACTATTTGAATCCCTGAAACTTCAGCTCATTGGTGAATGATATCGTGGCTCTTTTCCTCACAACAAAATCCTCATTATCCTCAAATACTCTCATACAAGGATCTAACCATAGTTTCTGTCCACCTTGACAGTTATCAATGCCTCCTGCTTCACAGTTTTGTTTAACACACAGGGATCTAGTGTATTTTTCGTTTTTAAGTTGCTTATCTATCTCACAATCCAAATCTCCCCCCCCCCCCCTTACTCAGTTGACCCCGTCTATTTATTTTCTCATGGTTATCCTCAATTATCATGTTACACAATACTATATCATTCAGGGCTATCTTCTGTTTTTCTTGTTGTGGATTACACTTGTTTATAGCCGCTTCTTTTCCAGTATTTAATACCTTGGTAACCAACTCTTTCCTTGATCTATTGATAGGAACACTATAATGACCTGATGCTGTTAAATTCAAAGTTATTTCTTTCCTGAATATGGTGGCTGTGTCATTTTCTAGGTCCATCTTTACACCAGCTGTTTTCATGGACTTTTGAGGAAGAAGCAATGGAATGTCTGATTGAACAACATCAGTTTTTATCCTTACTTCTTTTCCAGCAATCTCTGCTGGAAGACAGAATTCACCATCAGATCTCAATTTGTTTCTCCTCCAAACACAAACATTCTTCTACTTCCGGTTTGTTGTATGTTTCTCTTGTCACTTTGATCTAATGAATCTATATAATCATCGAACCATTTCTTCCCACACACTGTGCTACTGCAAGCACTGTCCAGTATTGCACAGTTTCCCAAATCCATATCTTGTTGCCAATCACCTAAATTGTTCCCTGCCAGTAAATAACACCATATGCTCCTCTGCCATACTAGTATTTATTTTAGACATGTTCTCCCAACTATCTGGGCATTTCCTCACAAGATGTCTGTATGACCGACAAGATCTACAAGTTAATGGTCTTCCATTTGATCCTACTGGATTCTTCTTTCTGATGAGTGACATACCATTAGTCTGACGATTATATCCGTACCTGCTAAAATTCCTTGTTCTGTTCATACAAGACTGTTCCACATAGCCAGCTGGTAATAATGCCTCTGCTTGCTTCTCTTAACATTCTCGCTCTAAATCACCACCCTTCACTACAATTTTACTCCCTTGACATTTTTTGCTTGACGCTAAACGTTTACTCTCTTTATGGATGTCACAGAAGTAAACTTTATGAATATTTTGCTTTACGCATAAATCACCTTTTCTCCTAGCGAGTCACAGTGAGTAGTGTTGATATTTACTTTTAATCATTCCAAGCGTGGGAAAACTGGTTTTACCTGTCCTGCATTGTTTTGTAATGGGGTACCTTGAAACTGGGTTATTCTATTTTATCGCCCAATCAGTAGCCGTTTTAGTTAGACATAGTTTTATGGATGTAAGATGAAGATTGGCTTCTAAGGAACACACCTCCATTAACTTATTTAGTGCATGCACATAACATCACAATTACATAGGCGCGAGAGATTGGGGAAAAGCCATTCCATTTTGCCGCTGGATCAAATCCATTGATCCAAAGGCTGTAGATCGTTTTGCATAATTAGATATTTGTATATTATTCCTTCACGGAAATAATATGGAAACATTATTATAGCAGGTATGTGAATTTATATTCTTTTTATCATACATATCACAGATTGTTGTTTCTGATGAAGACGCCAAAGGGAAGTTTTCACCAGGAACTACATTCTGTACATTTCCTGTGACGTAGTTCACAATATTTCTGTATGACGTATTAACGCAAAGTAGTTTGTGCTTTAAAGGGGTTTATGTCCAAGAGGATCTGACTGTCCAGCGTTCCAAGATGTTTCGTTATCTGAAGGGACTCGCAAATGTTGAGAGAGTTAAGACGTCCGAGGGTAGAGTACAAGTCACGTTAAAACTTGATAAAGGGTCGGGCAAGAAAGTAACCATTGAAAACCCTGACGACCTGTTCCGGGTTGGAGTTGACCTGAGTGATACTGACATTGTCGAGTTCGGGTACAAAGACATTTAGAAAGGATATGAAAGCATTCCTAATTATCCTCACAGTGGCATCCCCGCGTGTATATTAAAGCAAATTATACGTTTCAATTTAAATTGTTTATCTGTTAATCTCAGTGTTAATTCAAGTGTTTATTGTTCTTCTCAAGATATTAGTTCTTTTAGTAACTCAGGTTTCGATTCTAGTCAGACTGATTCATTAAGCGAGAGTACAGTTCTTTATCATTCACCAAATACAAGTAATTTATCTAGTAGTTCTCAAGATACTGCAATTTATTCAGCAATCATGATACTTTCATTAAATGCCGGTAGATTGAGAAAAAGACTGAATACACCAGAATGGGAAGAAACTATTTCGTCATACGATATAGTGTGTATTCAAGAAACACATTTCGATGTATATGATTCACTTGACATTCTTGGATTTAAGTGTTTACCTTTAATAACTCGTAATAATGCAAAGGTTAGATCAGGGGGATTAGCCATCTTGGTGAGGGAACACTTATATGACAGTATTAAAATCCTTAAAAGTGAGGGTGATCATTTTTACTGGTTCACTTTAATTAATCATTTTCCACAGGACATTGCATTTTGCTGTGTATATGTTGCTCCAGAAGGCAGTAACTACAGTAATGTAGATTATTTTGACTCACTAGAAGCAGACATTCTTTTTTTTGCATCACATAACTATAAATTTTGTCTTTTGGGTGACTTTAACGCACATACAAATAATGAATTTGACTTTACCTGCGTTGATGACAATATTCAACAGTCACTTAATATAGGAAATGCCATTGATAATAATCTGGGCTTTTGCCCTTTAGAAGAATTGGGTTTTTCGAAGGAAAGGCATAATTCTGATTTATCACATATCGATAATTTTGGGAAACGGCTATTGGAGCTATGCAAATCATGTGGCTTGTGTATTGGTAATGGCAGGTTGGGGCGGGACAGGTCTCTCAGCTGCAAAACCTGTAAAGGTGTTACAGTTGTTGATTATGTGATCTTGTCACCATCTTTGTTCCCATATGTTTCGGAATTTGAAGTTCTTCCATTTGATCCTATGATCAGTGATGCTCTTAAGTGGAGTACATTTCTCATTAGATTGTAATGAAATTGATTTACATGTGAATCAAGGTGTTACTGCAAATATAACCATGGCAAAGTGGAATAACGCTGAAGCTGAATCTTTTGTCGAGCATTTAAATACAGACAAAATAGCCTCATTTTTACATAAAATTGATGTGCTTGACATTGATCAGGTAGCTGCATGTGACATTAATGATCTAAATGCTGAATGTTCATCCATTTTGATTGGTGCAGCTAGGGAGGTGGGATTTATTAAGGATTTGGAGCTTCAACCTCCAAAGAAAAACTGCAAATTAAACACTAGGCCTGTTCAGCGCCCCTGGTTTACTAATGATTGTCAAAGACTAAGGCGCCAATACAAAAGGGCTAAAAACTTGAGACACAGGATAAATAATGCTGAAAATTACAAATTTGTGCATAATGCTAGTAAAGCATACAAGAAATGTATAAATAAGCAATTTAACCTGCACAAGAAAGATTTCATTGCCAAACTTTGTTCTTTAAAACACTCTGATCCAAAATCTTATTGGAGTTTATTGAATAAGGCTGATAATTCTAGATCACAAGTTATGCAAAAGGTTTATTTGGAATCCTTTGCAGATCATTTTAAGAAATTAAACATTGCAAATACTACAGACACAGACTCAACTTTTCAAATTGACCCTTCAAAAGTATCCGAGCATAACTTTGAGTTAAATTCAGCTATTTCTGAAGATGAGGTTTTGAAATGTTTAAATCATTTGAAGCTTAACAAAGCTTGCTCTTCTGATCTTATTCTCAATGAATTTCTAAAATCTTCAAAAACAAAAATGCTAACAGTTTTCACAACATTTTTTAATTTGGTTTTCAATACAGGCATTATTCCTGATGAGTGGTCACAGGGCATGATTTCACCCATTTACAAAAACAAGGACGATAAGGCTAGTCCTGACAATTATCGCGGAATTACCATTCTTAGTTGTTTCAGAAAGCTTTTTACAGCTATATTGAATAACAGATTGAATAATTATTTAGAAAGTATGAATTTGCTTTGTGAGGAACAAGCAGGATATCGTAAAAAGTATGGTACCACAGACCATATTTTTAACTTGAAATGTATAATTGACTTATATCTATTTAGAGGTAAAAAAACTATTTTGCGCCTTTATTGACTATAAAAAAGCCTTTGATTCTGTAAACAGGAGTTTTTTATGGCAAAAATTACTCACACACCATGTTGATGGCAAAATGTTTAAAATTATTCACAGTTTATATGCTAATGCTAAATCATGTGTTCGGATGGGACATGCTAAATCCGAGTCTTTTGTAAGTAACGTTGGGGTTCGACAGGGAGAGAATCTTTCCCCAATTCTGTTTTCTATCTTTCTCAACGATTTGTCAGAATTCATCTCTCATGCATATAATGGTTTAAACGACATTTCAGAAATGTCTAAAATTTTACTTAGTAATGATGAAATTGAAGTGTTATTTAAGCTATATGTTTTACTTTACGCCGACGACACAGTTATTTTTGCAGAATCAAAAGAAGAATTGCAATCAGCATTAAATGCAATGTATTTGTACTGTAAATCATGGGATTTAGAAGTTAATCCTACTAAAACTAAAGTGACTGTATTTTGTAATAGGAAATTTGAGCATAACATGACATTTACTTATAATGGTCAAGATTTAGATATTGAGGATGGTTTTGTGTACTTGGGTGCTTTTTTCCTCTAATGGTCGTTTTATTAATAACAACCGCAGACTTGCAGAACAGGCAAGAAAAGCTATGTTTTCTGTACTGAGAAAATCTCGTAAATTACAGCTTCCAGTTGATTTACAGATACAACTTTTTGACAGTATGGTGGTACCAATACTGTTGTATGGATCTGAGGTTACTGGTTTCGAAAATTTTGATATACTAGAAAGGTTGTGTACCCAGTTCTACAAAATCGTTCTCAAAGTTGAAAAGACCACACCTAATGTAATGTTATATGGTGATCTAGGAAGATATCCTATCAATATTCTATGCAAATCAAGAATGGTTGGTTTTTGGCAATGCATTATAAATGGAAAACATGATAAAATTGCTTATAGACTGTATAAAATCTTACTCTCAATGCACCAGAGAGACCTTTTTCACTCTAGATGGCTGTTATGTATCAAAGAATGCCTTATATCAAGTGGTCTTAATGATATGTGGAATTCTCAAGACACTGCACATGTGCCGCAATCTATAGGCAAGATGGTTAAGTTAAAACTTATCGAAAATTTTAAACAGGTTTGGAGAGAATCAGTTTTTAACTCAACTAAACATTAAAACCATTTGAACCCAAATCAGGTCAAACCAAAGGTTGGACTTGATCTGGATCTAAACTGGTTAACACTCTTGTGGGATTCTTGAATTTTTTAAGGTTTATTTTGAATAAAAAGACAGCAGACAATGACAAAAGCATAAAAAGTATCCAGCAATTGTTCAACCTGAACAATGTATAATCGGACTAGTGAATGAGTGCGATACGCTGGTGCAGTTTAGTGAAATTAGAAGATGTGCAGGTTGATTGAAACCTTTGCTGCCAATGTATTAAAGGGTATGCATGAGAGTTTGGAACTTTTTCATGGGTTAACAACCAAGGCTCAAACAAGCATGTCCATCCACACTGTCTTGTCAGAACACACGCACGTAAGCACGCACGCACGCACACGCACGCACACACACACAGAGCAAAAAAGTAAAGCAATACTCGGGTGAAGGTTTAGACACTGGTAAATCATCCCAGTCCATATTCATTTCTGTACAGTGTAGATGTGGATTCGACTCGTTGCTGCCCACACGGGTGAAGGTTTAGACACTTGTAAATCATCCCAGTCCATATTCATTTCTGTACAGTGTAGATATGGATTTGACTCGTTGCTGCCCACACGGGTGAAGCATTAGACACTGGTAAATCATCCCTGTCCATATTCATTTCTGTACAGTGTAGATCTGTATTTGACTCGTTGCTGCTCACACAGATGAAGGTTTAGACACTGGTAAATCATCCCAGTCCATATTCATTTCTGTACAGTGTAGATCTGGATTTGACTTGTTGCTGCCTGTCACAAATTTGGTGTTCAACCTTATACAGGTAAATAGTGGTATGCGATCTCTACAGGTAAATTTGTGATGTGCCACCTTTTATAGGTATTTTAATTCTGAGTTTTTTACTCACATGTATATTCATTCTGCATTTACATTCAAGAGGCGACAGAGATAGTGTTGGTTATATTTTAAAGAAGAATTCACTCAGATGTAATATTGGTGGACGGAGAGAAATACTGTAAGCCCTCTGTAGTGTAGGCCCCGTCTCCTGCTTTGAAATTCACCTGCTATTTGAAATTTTGCAATTCTTCAGTAAATGACTTAGATTCTTAAATATCCAAGATTGTCCTTAGCCCTGTGTAGCATAGATCCCTTATATTCTTTTCTAGGTGGTTTTTTGTACCGGCCCTATGGTCCTGTAGATAGCAGTCTTCCCAGACCAGTCACTGTGGCCAATATCTGTTTGTAAAACGGCGACAGCTCAAGCTCGACATTGTGGTGCGATGTAGCCCGCCAGTCAATTACCAGAGATGATGAGAGGGTGTCATGTGGTTGATTTGGATAGCAAATACGCGTTTTCCATCATAGAAATTATGCCAGCGTGACTATTTGACGTTAATGTGCTGTGTGTGGCATTAGCGCGGCTCTCTATGTGCTGTGTTTGGCATAGAGCGTATTATCAAACTCTATGTGCTGTGTTTGGCATAGAGCGAAATATGTAATGTTAATGTACTGTGTGTGGCGTTAGCGCGGCTCTCTATGTGCTATGTTTGGCATAGAGCGTATTATCAAACTCTATGTGCTGTGTTTGGCATAGAGCGAAATATGTAACGTTAATGTACTGTGTTTGGCATTAGCATGCATTTTATTCAGCCACTATGTACTGTGTTTGGCATAGGGCGCATTATTCAATACTAACGTACACCGTTTGACAGTAGCGCAGTTCTCTATGAGCTGTGTTTGACATAGAGCATATTATTTGACGTCTAAACGCTGTGTTTGATATGGAACGTACTATTTGATGGCGATGTGCGGTGTTTGGCGGGGCGTATATGAATATTTCACGTTACATGTGATATCTAACATTGATTGACAAATAAAAACCTAGCGCTGTTGAGCACAGATTGTATCATTAAACGTTAATGTTCCGTATGTTGCATTAGCGTGTGATTATTCAATCTCGGTGCGTTATGTTGGCATACATTGCGTTGTTCCAAGTCTAAATACGGTATTTGACCCTGGTCGTTCAATAGATTCATAACGCTATATTTCGTACAGATTGTATCATTAAGCGTTAGTGTGTCTCGTGTGCTGCATTAGCGTGTGGTTATTCAATCTTGGTGTTTTATTTAACGTCGTCGTGGAACATAGCATTTTGTGCTGATATACATAACTAGGAAACATCTTAACTATTAATAGACTTGACGTATAGTGTAGAACAACAATAGGCGGTGTATGGCATCTAAATAGATTATGGTTGTGCGTTGATTTATGAACTGCGACGTACAAGACAATTTTGAGTCCAAATTGTTATTTTATATTAGCTGTGTATATTGTGCTATATATATATAATATAATAAAATTATACTGTTGGAAGTTGTCAGTTATAAAGCGTATGATAGCTAGATTCCTTCTATATACAAGGTAAAGAACCTGATTTGTGACATTGGCGATCTCGGCAGGATCTAGCTTTGTAATCATATTGACTTGTTAACTTTCAACTGTCTATCAGTCATGGATTCATTTATAGAGGCGGGTAGAGCATTAGGTCTAGAAGGTGCATTATTAATAGATTTTGTAAAAAAGAAAGAGAAAGAAAAGATGGAGAGAGATGATAAGAAAGAGGCAGAGAAACTAGCACGTGAGGCAGAGAAACTATCACGTGAGGAGAAGAAAGAGGCAGAAAGGCTTGCCAGAGAGGAAAAGTTAGAATCTCAGCGTATTCAGAGAGAAGAGCGCAGTAAAAAAAGAGAGATTAAATTAGCTGAAATGCAAGTTGCGGAAAAGGAAAAGGAGAGGAAGTTTGAGTTAGCAAGGAGAGAAAGCGAAATTAAATTTCAGTTATTAGAAAAGCAAATTGAGTTAGAAAGACTGCAGAAGGCAGAGTTGCATGAAGTACCAAAGTCAACTCATACTAAGCATGAAACTAGGGCCAAAGTCCCCAAATTGCCAGCCTTTAATGAGAAATATGATAGCATGGACTCATATTTAAAGCGTTTTGAACGTTTTGCAGAAAATGCGGGATGGGACAAAAGTAATTGGGCCACCAGTCTTAGTGCACTTATTCAGGGTAAAGCATTAGATGTATACTCTAGATTATCCCCTACAGATTCACTCAATTATGACAAATTGAAAGATGCGTTGTTGAAAAGGTTCCAATTAACAGAAGAAGGTTTCAGATCGAAATTCCGTAGTAGTAGACCAGAGGTAGGTGAGACCCCACCCCAATTTGTAGTACGGCTTGATGATTACCTTAACAGGTGGATGGACATGGCAAATGTATCAAAAGATTTTGATGGTTTGAAAGATTTAGTCTTGCGGGAGCAGTTCATGCAATCATCTAATAAGAACTTACAAGTATTTTTGAAAGAAAGAAAGGTAAAATCAGTTATTGAAATGGCAGAGATAGCAGAACAATACAATGAAGCACATGGTATTTCAGATTCTAATCGTCCCAAAATACAATCATTTACTGCAGACTCCAGAAATAATAAACCAGAAAGAAAAGAAAGTAAGCCTAGGTATGTTGAAAGTGAAAAAGACAGGTATTGCTTTTACTGCAAGTCTCCTTATCATTATATAAAAGACTGTCCCAAGAAAGCACCTTATAGTACAGGGAAGAAATTTATTGGAGCATCAGGAGTTGATGAGCAAAACTTTACACAAGTAGGTAGAGGTAGTCAACGAGGTTTCACAAGAGGAAATGGTCGGATTGGTAATAGAGGTAGAGGTGGTCATAACAACAGATTTGGCTCAAGAGATATTGAAACAAAATTTGATGAGGTAAGTGAACATAGGTCCCAGGTAGGTTGTAGCATTAGTGATAGTTGTATAAACAGTGGTTCTGTTAAACTAGAGTGTGGTCATGAGTTACCAGTTGTAACTCTTGCATGTGACGAACAAAAGAGATACACTCATGTTGGAAATCTGCCTATATATGACGGCTTTGTAGGAACTGTGAAAGTGAAAGCTTTAAGAGACTCAGGCTGTTCCAGCGTTGTTGTCAGGAGAGATCTTGTTTCTCAGGAGAGGACGACTGGATCAAGTAAGTATTGTGTATTGCTTGATGGGACTGTGAGGAAGTTCCCAGTGGCAAAAGTAGAAATTAGGTCACCATTTTTTAGTGGTATTTGTGAGGCTCTATGCGCTGAAAATCCAGTCTTTGATCTCATCATAGGTAATGTTGAAGGAGTAAGGGCACCAAGTGACCCAGATATAAGTTGGGAAACCCAAAAGTCTCGTGACAGTGCAGAAGTTATTGGTGCTGTGCAAACTAGAGCACAAAAGGTAAAATATGGTAAGACCACTGAATTGTGTGTCCCTGACGCTATCAGCTCAATAGATATTAAACAAATTAGACAAGGTCAACAAACAGATGATTCTTTAAAGTTGGTGAGGAATCGTTTGTCTGGAGGTGAGAAAAAAGTTTCTAGTAAAGGTGATGTGGTATGGTATGAGCAGCATAATGTATTAATTTACCGAATTTTTCAGTCGCCAAAAGTCAACAATGGCCAAAGATGTGAACAGTTAGTTGTACCCTTAAAATTCAGACAGCACGTTCTCCATCTAGCCCATGATTCAATATAAGCTGGTCATCAAGGGGTAAGAAAGACAAAAGTTAAGGTTTTAGAAGATTTTTTCTGGCCAGGTGTACAAGGAGACGTTACACGTTATTGTCGTTCTTGTGACGTTTGTCAAAAGACTCTTCCAAAAGGTAAGGTCCCAAAGATACCAACAGGTGAGTTACCATTGATAGATACTCCTTTTTCAAGGATAGCCATTGATTTGATTGGTCCTATTCACCCTCCCTCAGAAAGTGGAAATAGGTTTGTTTTAACTATGGTAGACTATGCCACTCGATATCCAGAGGCGAAAGCTTTGAAGCACATTGATTCTATATCAGTAGCAGAATCCTTGGTCCAGATGTTTTGCCGAGTTGGTGTTCCTAGAGAAATTCTTAGTGATATGGGTAAGCAGTTCACTTCAGACATTATGAGTGAGGTGAGTAGACTTTTGTCAGTCAAACAGCTGACTAGTACACCATACAACCCAGCATGTAACGGATTAGTGGAGCGCTTTAATGGTACGCTAAAGACCATGTTGAAAAAACTTTGTGTGGAAAAGCCAAAGCAATGGGATAGGTATATAGACCCCCTACTTTTTGCCTATCGTGAAGCCCCACAAGATAGTTTAGGTTTCTCACCCTTTGAATTACTCTATGGTAGGACAGTAAGAGGTCCATTATCAATATTAAAAGAATTATGGATAGAAGAGAATCAGACAGAAGAGGTAAGAACAACTTATGAATATGTTGTAGATTTGAGAAATCGACTAGAAGAAACACTTCATTTAGCACATGAAGAACTGAAAAGAAATCAGAGTAGGTATAAGTTTTACGCAGATAGAAAGAGAAAAGAAAAACACTTGAAAGTAGGTATGAAAGTTTTGGTATTACTGCCAACTGATAATAACAAGCTCTTAATGCAATTGAAAGGCCCCTATGTTATCAAAGAGAAGATAAACAAATTTGACTACAGAATAGATGTTAATGGCAAAGAAAGAGTTTATCATGCCAAGCTCTTAAGAAGGTATATTGAGAGATGTAAGGAATCCTGTGATAATGCATTGGATGCAGAAATTACTGCTGGATTAGCTGAGTTTGCTGAACAGGTTTGTGTTTCTGTCATTGAGGAAACTGATTTATATGAAGCAGATCATTCAGAAACAAATGTCAAAGAAGATATGCCCACAAATAGTTTGGATAGCTACATAGAAGGTAAGATTAGCCTGGATATTAGTCTTCCTAGGCTTCAGCCAACTGAGACTGTTGAAGATGTTCAGATCAATCCAGAGCTAAGTCCTGAGAAGAAAGAACAGTTAAGATCTTTGGTAAGAGAGTTTTCAGATGTATTAACAGATTTACCTGGCAGAACTTCTATCACAGAGCATGAGATAAAACTTATGACTGATGAACCTGTAAGATCAAAACCATACCCTGTCCCACATGCGATGAAAGATACTATGAAATCTGAAATTGACAGTATGTTAAAACTAGGAATTATTGTTCCAATTGAGTCTCCCTATGCATCACCTGTAGTTATGGTAAAAAAGCCTGATGGTTCTAATAGGTTCTGTATAGATTACAGAAAACTCAATAGAATTACCCAATTTGATGCAGAACCAGTTGGTAACCCAGATGAAATTTTTGCTAGGTTGTCCAAGGGAAGGTACTTTACCAAGTTGGACTTATCGAAAGGATATTGGCAAATTCCAGTAAAAAAGACTAGCCAGTCTGCAACTGCGTTTATCACTGCAGAAGGTTTGTATGCCTTTAGATATATGCCCTTTGGATTAGTAAATTCTGGGGCCACTTTTTGTCGTATGATGAGAACTATTTTGAGAGGTATGGAGGATGTAGAAAATTTTGTAGATGACATTCTAGAACATTCAGAAACATGGGAAAGTCATGTAAATACTCTTAGAGCTTTGCTTTTGAAATTGAGGGAAGCCAACCTTACAGCAAAGCCATCTAAATGTAAGTTGGGTTACTTCCACTTGCCATTTTTAGGACATAGAGTTGGCAGGGGTATGCTATCTCCAGATCCAGGTAAAGTAGCCAGTATAAAGGAGTGTTCTCCACCCACTACGAAAAAACAAGTGCGGTCGTTTTTGGGTCTTGTAGGGTATTACAGGAAGTTTATACCAAATTTCAGTACAATAGCCAGTGTTCTGACAGACATGACCAAAAAAGGTGCACCGTGTAAGGTAGTATGGTCCCCTTCAGCAGATTTAGCATTTAAATCTTTGATCAGTGCTTTATGTAAAAGACCAATTTTACGTTTACCTGATTTTGACAGAGATTTTATCCTTAGAACGGATGCCTCAGAGTTTGGTTTGGGGGCAGTATTTTTGCAAGAACATGAGGGAGTAAAACTTTCAGTATCTTATGCAAGTAGGAAGCTCTTAGCCCGAGAGATGGGTTACTCAGTTATAGAAAAGGAATGTCTTGGAATTGTGTGGGGGATACAAAAGTTTGAAAGTTATCTGTATGGCAGAGAATTTATGTTAGAGACTGACCACCAACCCCTGGTATATCTAAATAGGGCAAAGACAGCAAACGCTCGATTGATGCGTTGGGCATTAGCACTGCAACCATACAGGTATCGCATCATTGCTATAAAAGGCTCAGAAAATATTGGAGCAGATTTTCTCAGCCGCCTATAAGGTAGGTTAGCCCAATCAAGAAGTAGCCACAGTATTTTTCAGATTGTAAATAGTTTTACAGAAAACTGAAGTTTTTATGAGAAAATGGAAAAAGGAAGTTGTTTTTCCATCTTGAGTGGGGAGGTATGTCACAAATTTGGTGTTCAACCTTATACAGGTAAATAGTGGTATGCGATCTCTACAGGTAAATTTGTGATGTGCCACCTTTTATAGGTATTTTAATTCTGAGTTTTTTACTCACATGTATATTCATTCTGCATTTACATTCAAGAGGCGACAGAGATAGTGTTGGTTATATTTTAAAGAAGAATTCACTCAGATGTAATATTGGTGGACGGAGAGAAATACTGTAAGCCCTCTGTAGTGTAGGCCCCGTCTCCTGCTTTGAAATTCACCTGCTATTTGAAATTTTGCAATTCTTCAGTAAATGACTTAGATTCTTAAATATCCAAGATTGTCCTTAGCCCTGTGTAGCATAGATCCCTTATATTCTTTTCTAGGTGGTTTTTTGTACCGGCCCTATGGTCCTGTAGATAGCAGTCTTCCCAGACCAGTCACTGTGGCCAATATCTGTTTGTAAAACGGCGACAGCTCAAGCTCGACATTGTGGTGCGATGTAGCCCGCCAGTCAATTACCAGAGATGATGAGAGGGTGTCATGTGGTTGATTTGGATAGCAAATACGCGTTTTCCATCATAGAAATTATGCCAGCGTGACTATTTGACGTTAATGTGCTGTGTGTGGCATTAGCGGGGCTCTCTATGTGCTGTGTTTGGCATAGAGCGTATTATCAAACTCTATGTGCTGTGTTTGGCATAGAGCGAAATATGTAACGTTAATGTACTGTGTGTGGCGTTAGCGCGGCTCTCTATGTGCTATGTTTGGCATAGAGCGTATTATCAAACTCTATGTGCTGTGTTTGGCATAGAGCGAAATATGTAACGTTAATGTACTGTGTTTGGCATTAGCATGCATTTTATTCAGCCACTATGTACTGTGTTTGGCATAGGGCGCATTATTCAATACTAACGTACACCGTTTGACAGTAGCGCAGTTCTCTATGAGCTGTGTTTGACATAGAGCATATTATTTGACGTCTAAACGCTGTGTTTGATATGGAACGTACTATTTGATGGCGATGTGCGGTGTTTGGCGGGGCGTATATGAATATTTCACGTTACATGTGATATCTAACATTGATTGACAAATAAAAACCTAGCGCTGTTGAGCACAGATTGTATCATTAAACGTTAATGTTCCGTATGTTGCATTAGCGTGTGATTATTCAATCTCGGTGCGTTATGTTGGCATACATTGCGTTGTTCCAAGTCTAAATACGGTATTCAATAGATTCATAACGCTATATTTCGTACAGATTGTATCATTAAGCGTTAGTGTGTCTCGTGTGCTGCATTAGCGTGTGGTTATTCAATCTTGGTGTTTTATTTAACGTCGTTGTGGAACATAGCATTTTGTGCTGATATACATAACTAGGAAACATCTTAACTATTAATAGACTTGACGTATAGTGTAGAACAACAATAGGCGGTGTATGGCATCTAAATAGATTATGGTTGTGCGTTGATTTATGAACTGCGACGTACAAGACAATTTTGAGTCCAAATTGTTATTTTATATTAGCTGTGTATATTGTGCTATATATATATAATATAATAAAATTATACTGTTGGAAGTTGTCAGTTATAAAGCGTATGATAGCTAGATTCCTTCTATATACAAGGTAAAGAACCTGATTTGTGACACTGCCCACACATAATTACAACATTGTACAGTAATTACATAATAAGACATTAAAATGGCAATATTTTGCTTGATATATTGTATGCAAGGCTGATGACAGTTTCCTAGAAATTCTGTTGCATGATTGCCATGTTTAATATCTTATGTTCTACACTCCTCCTAAGCTTTTATCAGAATATGTTTTCAATCAGAGTGGAAAACAGTGTGCCTCCTAATCAGATAGCTACAATAAAAGCCAGCTGATTTTTATATTTTTTTAAAAAGATAAATCTGGGGTCAGTAGGACAAGCATTTAGGGTAATGGGTTATAAATGATGTTTGATTTCTGTCTCTGAAGTTGCAACATTCTGCAATATTGGTTATATATAGATGATATCCATAAAACAACAAAACAAAATTAAAGAATCAAACCGCTGCTAAAATATTTCTATTGGGCGAACTTAGGCTGTCAGTTACACATGAAGAAAGTATTTCAGGCATATATGAATGAAGCAAACACATTTTTCGCAGCTACAGGAAACATTATGTTAAAATGCGTGTCTTTGGATTCTTAAAGCGCCTTCAAATATTTGCATTTTCAAATATAGCTTGATATTTTATTCGAGTCATCTATGGATAGTTTTCTTTAAGAAAAAAAATGTATCAGAAATTCTTCATCCCCTACGTACAATCCTGGTTGATTTTTAAGATTTTAGATTCATATCTTTTTATTTCTATTCCGTCGTTGTTTAGCCCTTAAATAACCAACCACAGCAAAATACACCTGCTTTTGTCATCTGTTGAAATGTTTCAAGAGCTTTTTGACAACGAGTAAAATTCCAGATAAAATTATTCCAGTAGCAGAACCCTCACTGTTCATCCAATACTAACGGCTAAAACACGGTATTGGTGCTGATTTAGTTTTTTAATTTTATATCTATGCTACAGAAGAACGGTGCCATAAACGAACACTTTATAAGAGTTATGCAGAAAGGCATTGTCAGGTCTTGTTGGCCCAAAAATTTCAAGCTGCTAACATTGCCCGTTTTGGAGATATGGTCTATAATGTGCTCCCAAAATGGCCACTTATAAGCGCTATGCTGTCTCATTTAGAAAATCAAATTATTTTAAGTCCAACTAATTCATGTTTTCTATTTAAATATTGATACAGAATTGTTTGCATCTTATAAAGACACTTATTTTCTACATTTTGTAATCTGAATTAAAGAAATTGGTAAAAAATTGTGGATTTTCTCTTCAAATTTCTTAAGATAGTGTTTTTGATAAAAACTGCAAGAACGACACTAATACACTGTTCCATACCCTTGATTATACAAGGCATATGTTAATTTAAGTAAAATCTATTTCGATTATATCATTAAAGACTATAGTTTCCAAAAAGTACAGTTTGCATTCCAGGCTAGTCCAATGCTTTGCACCATCGAACATTTCTGTCAGGAACAAAAAAGTAAATTTTTGCAGTTTCTGTAACCATGACAATTCATGAAGCTAAATCTTGAAGATTTTCAATCTCAGAATAACTTCCTTTTAATATTTAATGTCATTCAACATAAAAATCAGATAGACAAAATTTCATTGTCCTGAAAATTGGAATCTATGAGAAATTAGCATAAGAAAATGTTACAGACACTACATGGAACATTAGACCAAATTTAAGTGCATTTTGACAAGGAATATTTTTTGATAGTTGACCTTTTGGACTACTGTAGCTACTTTGATGTCCTTAAGTATGGTTAACTGCATTCAGAAAATGATTTTAAGCATTGAGAAATACTTCTGGTAAAAGTAAAGAGATGCAATCTGATAGAGGACAATTTATGACAAATTCAGCCAATGGTTGTCGTAAAGATATGCATATATTTTGCGTCTTTAAGTGTTTATCTTCTTTGTTTGGCCTCTCATAGTGTTAACCAGTTTCTCCCATTGTTGTTTCAGAGAAAAAACTGCAGATATTTATATTTTGGCTCTTATCTTGCATGTTATATCTTAGGTGTAGTGTCCGTAACCTATCAACATGCAGAAGTAAAAGTATAAAAATATATGAAGGAATATTTTCAAAAACAAAGACTAGTTTTAGGTAAGATGTGTAAAAACAATGTAGAAAATTATAATATATTATCGTATCAAGTGCTTTATTTTTGCCTAATTAGACACTCATTAGCACCAATACTGTGTTTTAGCCGTAATTTAAGTCAAATGATGCAAATATGCAGCAGATTAAAAGCAGGTCACTTTTTCAATGTTTTACAGATGCTTTAAATATTACCGCAATGAAATGGACCAGCAGGCACATACTAATACACACATACTTAAGCGTGTAATTGACAACAACCCTTCTTGAATGATTCAGCGGAAGGGAGGAGAATGACCGCAGAAACTATTTTATGATCAATCTCCATGAAAGTGTGTGACCGGACCAGGATCAAACTAGCGACCCCTGGATCTGCAGTCGGACAAACATCTGTAGCAGACACATTACCACTGCGCTAAGCGACCAGGTTGTATACAGCATCTAATCTGGGTCCAGGCTTTTTGTAAAAAGCTCTGCAATTACCACATCCCCACAATTTTGTACATAGAAACACCACCCGTGCATAATGGATGGTAAAATGTACATTTTTTAAATACATTTAAATTTAACCTGCCCAACTTCTCATTTTATGTCAGCAGCAAAATTTTTGCAGAAAACTTTATTAGTAGATCTACATGTATTATTGGTTGTTGAAAAAATTCACAAAATTAAACACCAGATTCATAACCAAAACTTGCAAGGGCAAAGATACTTGAGCTGGGAGAGATGAAATTGTTTTATCAATGAACCTGATCTAAAATAAACACCCTAGCACACTCCACTGCAGGCATAATGACCTTTGGAACTTCTTCCAGCTGTGTGAAATCTTGGAAAGTGGATTTAAATTACAGGCTGTGTCTATCAACCGAATTGTGTTTGAACGCACAATATCGTACTTGCGAGTCAGATGCAAGTAAATCCGTTGTCCGTGTCCGATTGTCTGTCTGTCTGTGTTGTAAATATGTATTGCATACGGGTACTATGCATTCGGTTGTCCGTGTCTGTTCATTTCTCTGTCTGTGTTGTCTGTACTGTTTCATTGTTTGTTTTGTATTTTAGGACAACCTTTTTATTTACATCTATAGATTAAATCCTATATAACAACATCTGTCGTTGAGATCACTGACTCCTGAATCCATACCCTGCGACATGGACATCCCCTAAAACTTCCTCAGTGATTTTTTCGCATCCTCATACAAAGTTTCTCTTCTCTCATAATCTAGGCCAGTCAAAACCAGCAGTTTTTTTCCCTGCTTATATTTGCTTTCCTTATTAGTTTGAATGCTAGTATCTCTGATGTCATCTTCATATTTAGTTTCTCATTTCTCCTATACTTTGAATCAAAAGAATCAATGAATTCAGTAATACTTTGTCCCTCAGCCCTTTGACAGTCATTAAACCCTTCAAACTTCTCTATACTGTCAGTTAAATCATCTTTTAAGATGCTTATCCAGAAACTGAATTAGAATATCCAAGCAATCCTCCTTTTTCAAGTCATCTAAACTAACCTGACTGAAAACTTTCTCTTTTATTTGAAATTCCTCATTTTTAGGTAGGGATAAAGCAATTACAATACCCTGTTTGGTCTTGCAGATATCCGTTACTTCTAGCCATGCCAGCAACTGTAGCATGTAAAGCTCATATGATTTAGAACACAAAAAAGATATTTACCAGTTGAGGTTTCCAAAATTTACATCTCAAGTCTTATATGATCCCTACGTAGCTATAAGTTCTGAAAGCTACTACTATTATGATTAGTATAAGTGTATGGGCTTTTCAGATCATACAAACACAATTAAATGTTAATAAAGATAGAAGTGTAAAAAAATGTCGTAACATGTGAAATTTCATAACAAATCGTTTGTTTATGATTCATCATAGGGTTATACGCATCTCTTTATTCTCAGCTACATAGAATAGCTTAAGTGTATGATATTATATATCAAATATGAGGACATATACTATTGCCATAAAGTTAAGCATATTTTTTATACGATCCCGATTTCTGAAGTAATGAAAAATAATTTGAGTTATTTTTTTAGACATGTACACTTGTATTTTGGCTACCAACTTTGACTAAGTTCGATTAGTTTCATTACTGTCCAGGAGTTGATATGCCAGAATGAATTTCTTTCGCTGTTGAGTCATGCAATAGCCTTAAAACGTGTATGTTGGATGCCTCTACAAAGAAGAAAGAGGACAGAATGTGTAAAATTGCCATAGAAACGCTGGTATGAACCAAGATGACATTGCAAGGGTATTAAAAGTGTCTCAGGGTGTATTAAGCAGACTTTGGAAATAACATAGAGAGAGTGGCAGTATTAGAAAAAGGAAACGGTCTACATTGATTCTTGAGTGCAAGGAATTGCTACTGAAGCATTATGGTACGTGGTGGATTATCTGACAATCACATGATACAGTTAAAGGTGGTTACTGGGACTTTGCACTCTCAAAAGTACCATGGCCAAATTCTGGAATCTGGTGTTAGGCCACCTTTGGACTCACTTGATGGCCAGAACATGGTGCTCCGAGATGACAATGCAAGACCTCACTTTACTCGCATCAACGTGGAATACAAAAGATCAACAGAACATCGCTAGTTTTCCACTGCCGAGCTTGTTGCCAGACTTGAACCCTATTAAACACGTGTGGGACAAGCTCTGCTGATGTGTTTTGAAACGGGAAACCAGCCGTATCAAAACCATTGTGCATTTTGCTAGACTCAACTGCAGGAGTGGGACAGGATTTCATGTCTTGAACGCATGTACCCAGTGAATTTAATGATGAAATGTGCCAAGTTGTTATTCGACAGTGTGAAGGCTTTACACAACATAAGTGGAATGAGCCATTTCGTGACTTTTGCACAAGATCCTGAAAGTGTATGCTCCAAAGAGAAAGTCTTGCAGAAATTACAACTATCGCGGCCTTATTGTAAAATTTCTGCTGACCCTTTGCCTCCATGCTGTTTTCATTGAATTTTGTAAATTTATGGGTATTTTTTGTAATGTGTTTGCAGCCTATCAAAAATTCAGAGATTCCTACGCTATTCTTTATCAAGTCGCTGATATTCTGCTTTTGTTGTCTACCACAATAAATTGTTGGTATCTCTCAAAAGATTCTGTCCTTACCGTTCCTAAAATCTAAGTGGTGTTATCAAATGGAATATGCATAATATGCATAGTATGTAACAAGATAGTATGAGAAAACGAAAGAGTATAAAAAAGTAAATGAGTATGACCAGTAAATACCATATTCACATACTGCAGACCAACCAACGGCACCATGAGGAAGAGCTACAGGATATTTTCATTAACAAGACACCAAAAAAAAAACAATAAAAGCAAGACAACCAGCACTCTCTTCATCGTCAAGCTGATTCCAAAATTAGAAATGACATAAAGTAATGCATACCAAAACAAAGACAAACACAGAACCCGGGTATATAAAACAATAAATCAACAACAACAGAACCACAACTTTAGAATGGACAGCAGCCTAAACTACCGTTGGGGGGGAGGGCTTAAATGCATTTTACTGGCACCAAACCTTCGCCCTAAATTCTGTTGTTGTTAATCCAAAAATTGTTTAGCCGCATGGAGGCTTCCAATCTAATATAATGCATCATCACAGAGAAACAATTTATTCAAATTAACACACTATGACGAAACAAAGGAAAGGACTAATGACTCATAGATAGTCTTAGCTATAGAAAACCTCAATGTGAGCTATGGTGGCCCCAGCCATGGGCAAGCATCAGGCACCAACCAACGGATTAAAGCTTTAGGTCACCTACCGTCTTGCAATTGATAACGAAACCATAGCTATAAACCGTGATTGGGTTTACAACCAGGCATGCAGAGTGTCGCATGATATCCATGTTGTATCCCACCATCTTATAACGTTTAATTATCTTTTAAATCGATCACTTAAACTAGGCTTTCTAACAATAGTTTAAATTTATTGACTAAATCACCATAAAATACAAGTTCTGATATGCCCTATTGCAGAAGAGTTTTAATAATTTTATTTAAAAAAACTCAAAAAAACCCAACAGTTTCCTCAGACAAATAAATAATGAGAAATATTTTAGATAATTCTTAAAGTAAGAAAGGGTGCAAAGATCAGGAGTCGATACAATCAAGTAACACACCCGACCCAGGATACCAATGGGAAAGTTACAAACTCACAGTTAGACACCACAAACGAGAGCCAAGAGGTCAGCCCTTTCCCAGAAAGTCTCTTAAGTCTCTCTTTTTAGACATGCAGCTATATTAATCAGTTCAAAAGTAATATCCAGTCACTTACTTGTATGTGAATTTCCAGACACGAAACGCCAATCTAAAACCAAATCTCCTTGTAAAATTTAGAATGTTAAATTCAAATCTATAATCCAAAATCAGTACTGTAACAATAGAATTCGTAAATTCCTACAAGAAGCTTATATTCAAAACATCACACTTTTCTACATTTAAATGTGAAAAATTTATGACTGATTCTGTGAAACAAATGTGCTGTTTTTTATTCTATAAAGGAAACTTCTGGAATTAACCAGGAAAGTAAAGATTGGAGAGAGCTTCATGAAATATCTAGAATCTTCCAGTTTTTAAGCACTCTACAGGCAAACTATGAATAGACCTTCTAGAAGATTGTAAAAATTAATGAACTCTCAACCGAGTTTGCATTAATTCCAGCATAATCAATGTAATGCTTTTAAAAAATAATTCATAACAAATTTATTCTAGAAATGACTAAATTTTAATCAGGCTCCTAGTTCATCGTAAACAATCAAATGGCCACAGTAAAAAATTATAGATAAAAATATAATTTAGCTCCTGTGTTTCAAGTTACCTTCTCAAACCAATTGCCTCCCTTGCTTATGGTACATGAGTAATAAAGGATTTACCATATTACGTTGTGTTAAGGAGTGTAACAATGTCACTTATTACAACGTAAATTGGAACTCCGTAATATTTTCTGTTTGACTGAATCCATATTGGCAAAGTCACAGGAAGAGGCCAAAATCCCAATTGAATCCTCAATATGGATTTTTGAACTGCATTCATCGTGAGTTTTTTAATTCAATATTTCAACATGGCTGAGTAGCTTTCAGAATCGCCATGATGCCAGTAAAGTACAGTGTTGTCAAGATCATCGTCGCCTGCCAGCTCTTCATATAACATAGTTTTCAGGATATAACGTTGATTTTCTATAAACTACAGTGAAAGCAGAAAGCATGCGAGCATCCAGATATGCAATAATGCTAATTTTAAGGGTGTCTTGAATGTGTTATTGACGGGTTTAAGTCTGGGCAAATGTCAAAACGATGTGTACAGTCTCGTAAGGTCGTCAAGGTAAACAATGATTTTCTTATTACTTCATTTATCTATATAATGCGCTCTGTTGTTGCTATTTCCAGCACGCTAGTTTTCTGTCTTACTCGCACACCAGGTATAAAAACCAACAGAGATGATAGGAACGGTTAGTGTAATCAAAAGGGTATGATATGGTCGAGTTACTGTCATATTGGCACTGGAAAGTCATACTGACCATTGGCCTAAAGCCCTTGTGTCAATATGGCTACCCCAGTGCCAATATGACCTAGAGGCACACCTAGGCCCATATTGTAACTTGTATGTATTAAAATTGAAAAATAACTAGTGATATGGGAGTCATTAGATAATGACTCCCATAACAACGTCGTGTTTAATTTTAACAAAATTTTGAGTCATATTAACAAAAATACGAGTTAAAGCTAATTTAAGTGTCATGATAAAAAAAGAATCTAACGTTTGTGCCCAATAAGGGGACGGCAACATTGAAAACAGGTGTATCTTTAATGCAAGCCCTTATTAAACAATGCAATATGTCGCGAATTTGATCAAAATCAGATAATAATAAGAAAGTTACAGATAATTGCATAGCGGAGAATTGAAAGCTATGAAGGGCAGCCAATTTTAGGCTGGGTGACCTCACAAAGCCCTAATAAAATATGCATAAACAGAATAACTAGAATAACTAGAAACCTGCTATTCATTTTAACTTTGTTTTAATTTTCATTGATTCTTCATTTGAAAATGATTGATTTTGAAAACAACCTGTACGGTTTGCAATGTAATTGAGTATTTATTTGGCTTTTAAAATTTCGTGGAAACTAATTAAATATTCTTAATGGCAGCCTCTATTGGGTTAATAGAAGTCAAGAATTTTGTTTATCATTGCAATAACTTTCTTACTTATTATTCGATTTTGATCAGGTTTGTGGCAGATTGTATGATTTGATAAGAGCATGCATTTAAGCTTCGCTTGTGTTCAACGTTGCCGTCCCCTATAATTATATACACATTTTTTGAAGAAAAAATCAGATATATTGTAATCTGTCCTGTCTGTCGGTTCATCTATCGGTCAGTCGCTGCTTGGTCGTAATGCTAACTCCTTTATTTTTTGATCGAGGATGTTTATATTTGGCATAATATTTGACTAAGAAATGAGCCAGTGCATGAGATTTCCAACAATGTGGTATGTGCGACCAGCAAAGCCTCAGATCAGGCTGCGCATACGCGCAGTCTGATCAGAGCCTTTGCTAGACGCTTTAATATTCCATGAGTGTTAAGCTACTGACTGAACATGATTTGGAGTTTCTAAGCTTAAAAGGAGGCTGCACAGGCTCGTCCGAGTCTACACTTGTCAAAATGCCACATTGTTGGAAATCACGTGTCACTGCATAAATGTAAATGACAATAGCTTATTCAGATCACTGATCCAAGTTCAAGGTCACAAATACTAAAATCTGTCTTATGGCTCAAGATTAATGCGAACAATTCCTACATTTTTAACTGAGGGTATGCATATTTGGCACAATGATTGTCTATGGAGTGTAGATAACAATAGGTTATGTGACATTGGAGTTAATAATCAAGGTCACATATACTTAAAATCTGTCAAAAACTATTTTACGACATGTAACAAAAACTTTTCATTATTATTTTGACCGAGAAAGTTCATATTTAACACAACGGTTGCATATGGAGTGTAAACGACAAAAAAATATTCAGATCACATACAAGAAAGGGCTGACCTTTTGGCTCTCGTTTGTGGTGTCTACCTGTGAGTTTGTCACTTACTCATTGGTATCCTGGGCCAGGTGTGGTACTTGATTGTATCGATTCCTGATCTTTGCACCCTTACTTACTTTGGAGTCAAAGATCAAGGACACATATAAATCTGTCCTAGGGCTCGAAATACAAACTCCTCTTTCAAATTATTGATGACGGATGTTCATATTTGGCAAAATGATTTCCTATGGAGTATAGATTACAATAGGCTATATATTACTGTTATAACATTGGAGTCAAAGTTCAAGGTCACATATATCAAATATGTGTTGCGGCTCTTAACGCGAACTCCTCTTTTAATATTTGACCAAGGGTGTTCGTATTTATCACAACTATTGGAGATGGTGTGTACACATATCTTGGCACAAGCAGCAGCCATTTCGCATACGCAACAACTATTTTGGTTTAATATGACCTAAGAGTCAAAGGTCAAATATACTTAGAATCTGTCATAATGCTCATATCGCGAACTCCTTTCATTTTTTGATGGAGGGTATTTATATTTAGCACAATGATTGCATATAGTGTGTAGATTACAACAAAGGTCTCGGAAAACGGATAGATATGACCTTTTGGATTAAAGGTCAATGTCAAATTGTCTTATATCTTAAACCGCATATATTGCCAGTAGAACATTTTCATTTTATAGCAATAATTTAGATCCTCTTCTGCTTAAAGCTAAATTTGAAGAAAGGGATCAAGGAATTTCATAGGAAGTTTGTTTTAGCGCCTGCAGATTAAGCTGCTAATAATGTTGTGGTCGTTTGAAAAATGTACTACATTAACACCCTAAAGCAAGAACTTCGCACCTATAATAATGTTTGATGAGAGTTCGTTTGTTGATAGGCATTGGTGCCATATGGCTGCTAAGTTTGTGCATTTGTTGATGAGGATCATGGCAAGCTTCCTGATTACTAAAACTTCATTAGATACCCTATAAATCACGTTTTATTGCTAATTCTAGTTAATGTACAACTACTTGTACAACTACTGAGTTGTCTATACTTAGACTTATTGCCTCACTGCTATTTAAACATGTTATTCAATATTGTGAAACAGTTTATGAGACGAATGGTAAAAATCTATTTTGGCCTACTTAAAATTCAGGTGAGATCCTTATTTAAAATCTAAGGGGTTTCTAACATCGAGTTTGTCTACATATGAAGAGGGCAAAGATCATGAATCGATACACTCAAGTACCACCCCTTTCCTGAGAGACCATATGGTAAAGTGAAAAAAATACAAGGAAACATCACACACATGAGAGACAAGAGGTTAGTCTTTTCCCAGCAGGTGATAACAAGTCTGAAAGGAACAGATAAAAGGGTACAGAAAAATAATCGTTTGATACTTTATCATACGGATATTGAACGCTGTTTTTCTTTTTCTTATTCTTTTTTTTACTTGATTTGTTGTAGGGCTATCATATGACTTTGTTCGCTTATGCTACTCCCACACCTGAGCGAATATCCATGCGAATATGAAAATTTGAAATTCGTGGCAAAATTGCTCGAAAATGATGCGATTGGTCAGGGAAATTTTAGACACTATTATGGATGTTTGAGAAATGTTTTTTTTTATGAGAGGGTCTTTATGATGTCTCTTTCTGATGATAAGCAGGCTGATGTTATTGATGCGTTTTACACTACGTCCAGATACTTGGACGATATTTCAAATATTAATAATGTTTATTTTGACAATATGGTTAGTCAAATATACCCTTCAGAGCTCCAACTGAATAAAGCCAATACCTCTGATACCGAAGCCGCATTTTTAGACTTGCATTTGTCAATTTTTAACGATATTGTTTCTACCAAAAAATATGATAAACGAGACGATTTTGATTTTGAAATTGTCAATTTCCCATTTTTAGATGGTGGTGTTCCTCGTTCTACATCCTGTGGAGTCTATATCTCTCAACTCATTCGTTTTGCTAGAGCATCTAGCTATGTTGCTTACTTCAACACTCACAATAAATTGTTAACTCTGAAACTTCTTAAACAAGGCTATCGGTATCATAAACTTCGCAAAACGTTTTCAAAATTTTATAGACGATACTATGACTTGATTTCTAAATTCCAAGTTGGACATAAATCTCTCTTGCGCCAAGGACTTTCGAAACCTGATTTCTATGGTGACTTGGTGTATAAATTGAAAAGATTGTTGGCTCTAATAATTTTTCAGCGCAGTTCATTAAAATAATTTCCCATTATAAAAATATTGGCTATAACATTAATGTATTTCAACAGAATGCATGCTTGGTGGTCAACCCAATCACAGTTGGCAACTTTGTTTTCCTCTTTAATTGCGCGCCCGTGGGTCGGACTTCAGACTCTATGATGGTTCCGACTTAAAGACTTATCTATTGATGAGATGGTAGGGGCCTGATGCTTTGGCTGTTTGTAGGGCCCATGGGGGTTTACCTGTTGGATTTCTTTTGCTCCGGTATTCAGTTTTATTTACTGTTGAGTCCTTATCTTTGCATTATCTCCTTGTTATATCTTGTTTGCCATGTCTTTGTGCGCGTCTGTTTCTATGTGCTTTGTGGTCACCTGCTGGGAAAGGGCTGACCTCTTGGCTTTCGTTTATGGTGTCTAACTGTGAGTTCTTCACTTTCCCATTGGTACCTGGGTCAGGTGTGGTACTTGATTGTATTTTTTCTTATCTTTACACCCATAAGTACTTTTATGATCCTAGCAATTCTGTTTTACAAATATTAAAAATGTTTAAGAATGCTTGCGAATGCCGTTGCGAATCTAACGAATGTGTTGCGAATGAAAACGCGAATGCAAAACATGGGTATCTAATTTGCATAATCAACATTGCGGATATTTCTCGTTGTCTTATACTCCTCTCACACCTAGGCGAATTTGCTTGCGAATGGGATGTTCATAAACATTTTCGGGGTATTGTGAAGATAAGAAACATGCTCCTTATATTCGTAAGAAAAACATATTCGCAACATATTCGTGAGCAGCATTAGTGTTATGCTGCTCTCACACCAAGGCCAATTTGCTTGCGAATGGGCTTACAAATGCAATTTGGCGCCGATTTGCAATGATTGCATGAAATTCCTAGGTGTTCGTAAGTATTTTTGGGGTGTTCATTAGCATTTTCGGGTTCTTGCGAAGATTAGAATCATGCTCCTAATATTCGTAAGAAAAGCATATTCTCAACATATTCGTGAGCAATCGTAAGTCATTCTTATTGATGACAATGCATTTGAAGTGATCGTAAGACGTTTGTAATGCTGCTCTCATTCCTAGGATAATATGCTTGCGAATGGGCTTACGAATGCAATTTGGTGCCAATTTGCAATGATCGCAAGAAATTCGTAGGTGTTCATATACATTCTTGTGGTGTTCGAAAGCATTCTCGAGGTCTCGGGAAGATTAGAAACATGCTTCTAATATTCGCAAGAAAAGCATATACTAAACATATTCGTAAGCAATCGTAAGCCATTCTTAGTGATGGCAATACATTTGAAATGGTCGTTGGACGTTAGTAAGTGATCGTAAACCGTTTGAAAATATTCGCCTGCATTCGTATTAACATTTCCGCAGAATGCAGGGCGAATGTGGACAATTACTCCAAACTTGAAGGATAATAAACTAATTGGACAAGGACTGGCAGATAAAAGACGAAGAGAAACACCCGTAATGTGCATAATGCAAATTAGATACAATGGTTTGGATTCTCCTTTCATTCGCGACACATTCGTTAGATTCGCAACTGCATTCACAAACATTCTTAAGCATTTGTAACATTTTTAAAACAGATTTGCTATGATCGCGAAACATATCGCAAGCGTTCATAATGTAAATTAGATACCAATGTTTTGCATCCTTGTTTCATTACCAACACATTCGTAAGATTTGCAATGGCATTCTTAAGCATTTGTAACATTTGTAAAACAGATTTGCTAGGATCGTAAAACAATTCGCAAGCGTTCATAATGTATTAGATTTCCCTGACCAATCACATCGTTTTCAAGCGAATATGCCAAGGATTTCTAAATTTTCATAATTTATTCGCATGGATATTTGCTCATGTGTGAGAGTAGCATTAAGGCAAGGCAAACATTCAATGAACAAACAACAGATAACAATATTGGCATTTTATATTGTGTTTTCATGTAAAAATATTGTGAGTCGGGCAAAACCGTACAACTCTTTTGCTACATAATATATATGTAAACAATGAATTAACAGTGTACCCTTTTTATACTGACACTCTTTATGACAGCGAAGTTCTTTACAATGTCAGTTATATTTGCACAAGTGCACCAGTTTCGATTGAATTTGATTTCATTACAACAAAAATTCAGTTTAAAATCTAATAACATGTGGGATGTACCAACAATGTCACAGTAAAGAGGGTTGACTGTAATTGCTTTCATCATATTATATAAGTAAGCATATTACTATTTATGTTAACTCTATGCCTACTAATGCCATCTGAAAGATTTTATTATGAGAAATCAACCAAAACTATAAATAGACAAAATAAAAGGAGAACACAAGGTAAGCAAATTAACCGTTAGACAACTCTTTCCCAACAGGAGTAAAATTTCACAGGGAATTTAAAGTCACAGTACTTCAGTCAACAGGTTTGCATGTGCATCTTGGTATTCAATGGTTTGACAAAATGATGATTTCAAAGCAGTGATAAAAAGTGGCGAGATATTTAATGCATGTGCAGCAAGTGATGCTTAGCCAGCTGTACATAAGAAGACTCAACAGGTACCTGGTAATAAAATTAAAAGCTACATCCTAGCCCCATTTCCAAACACATTGACATTTTCAAGGATATACCATGCAAAAAGGTTTAACACTACATCCAGATATTTGGACGATATTTTAAACATTAATAATGCTTATTTGACACTATGGTAAGTCAAATATACCTTTCAGAGCTCCAACTTAATAAAGCTAATAAATCTGATACCAAAGCCGCGTTTTAGACTTGCATTTGTCAATTTCTAATGATATTATTTATACCAAAATTTATGATAAATGAGACGACTTTGATTTTGAGATTGTCAATTTCCAATTTTTAGATGGTGATGTTCTTCGCTCTACATCCTATGGAGTCTATATCTCTCAACTCATTCGTTTTGCTAGAGCATCTAGCCATGTTGCTGATTTCATTTGATTACGTTTGGTAGACATGGCTGAGCAAAATGCACCTCCACATGAGCAAAATGACCAAATGAGCGGTTCCAGCCCCTCTCAAACGTCCCTTGGATAATGTTTTGAAAATCTCAGGAAAATGTTGATTCGCCACAGAGTCCCTTCAAGGGATTCAGTGACAGAAAATATAAGGGAACACTAACTCAAACTATGCTCTTTTAAATTTTCAGCCCAACAGACGTTATAATAATAGGAATTTAAATAACAATCGACAATTTCAACCCAGAGGAGTTAACCAAAGGCCTACGCAACCTCAACAAAATCATCCAACTGCACAACCTCCGTGTATCAAAATACTTGGCTGGGAACTTCAAATAGCCTAACCAGGGGTCCCAGTACAGGCTTAGTTAAATGGACCCTATGATGATTATGTAGCAATGCTCAGGAATTGGTGTTATATCTTGATTCATATGTTTTTGGAGATGATGTATTGACAAGCTAGGGGTCTTTCATGCAAACCAATCATCTATGTGTTTGATCCACATCTGAACTAAGGGTGAGGCTGGCACCGTGCAACTGGTTTAAGCCCTCCAGTAAAATATTTTACTGACCGTTCCAAGGAGGTACTTCTTTTGTGCCTAATTTGTGTTTTTTGTGTTTTGTATGCTTTTGCGTCTGTTCATTGCTGCCTTGTGGTCACCTGCTGGGAAAGGGCTGACCTAATAGCTCTTGTTGGTGATGTTGATTGTATTTTTGTTACTTTCCCATGTAGTATCGAGGGTCAGGTGTGGTACTTGATTACAACGTTCCTGATCTTGCCTTCTTTTTTACTTTAAGGGTATTTTGTTTGTGTTTTTATGAAAGACTTACCATTTTCTTTTCTTAAAGACACAGAAACAAATGTTAGCATATGGAGTACAGCAATGGTTGATAAATTTTCATTTTTTTTATATCAGTCCATACAGCCTATAAATGCAAAATTGCTCACTGTTACAGGGGGATAATCCATTTTTAGGCAAATCAAACATTCACTTGAAAATTATATCTAAGCATAAAATATTAATCATTAAGTTCTTTGAGCTGACATAGAAAATGAAGTATCTTGGGCATGGATCTTCTTAAAACTCACAAATGTGATATAATGCTGTCAAAGTAAGCAAGACAGCAGGGATCAGTAATCGATACAATCAAGTACCACGCATGTCCCAGGATACCAAATGGGAAATTACAAAATCACTAAATCATCACATACAAGAGCCAAGAGGTCAGCCCTTTCCCTTCAGATGACCACAAGGTAGCAATGAACAGACGCAAAAGCACGGCAAACAAAAGACACTAATAACCCAAATTATTCACAAAAGAAGTACTGACCTGGAACCGTCAGTAAAATATTTGACTGGAGGGCTTAAACCGGTTTCATAGCGTGCCAACCCAACCTTTAGTTCAGATGTTGATCAAGACACACATATGCCTGGTCTGCATGAAAAACACCCAACTTATCCATGCATCATCCCCCAGAACATATAAATCCAAACACAAAAAGGAGACAAAGCAAAGATATGGACCCAACAGTACACAAAACAGAGAAACGGAGCAAAAGAAATCCAACAGGCAAACCCCGCAGGCCCGACAACAGCCAAAAGAACCAGGCCCGCACTATTCCACTAACAGATAAGTCTCCAAGGCGGAACCGTCATAGAGTCTGAGGTCCGACCCACCAGCGTGCAATTAAAGAGGAAAGAGGAAAGCAAAGTTGCCAAACGTGATTGTGTTGACCGCCAAGCATAAAGTATGTTGCAATTCATTAATGTTATAGCCAATCTTTTTATAATGGGAAATTATTTTAATAAACTGCGCTAAAAAATAATGAGAACCAACAATCCTCTTCAATTTTAACCAAGTCCCCATAGAATTCAGGTTCCGAAAGTCAAGTCCTTGGAGCAAGAGATATTTAAAGTAAGAAAGAAGGTAAAGATCAGAAATCAACACAAACAATCACCAGGATACCAAATTCCAATTTGGAATTTAGATATCAAATCATATAATGAAATTAAACAAGGATGAAATACTCCTTGTTGTTGCAGGATCTCTGTCTTGAATCATATTGAAATACCCCCAGATACTAAGGATATAAAATCATATCATGAAATTAAACAAGGAGGACATACTTCTCGCTGTTGCAGGATCTCTGTCTTGGATTATATTGAAATACCCCCAGATACTAAAATTGTTGTACTAGCTTATGTAATGGACGTTATAGACAGAAATGGCTCAGGTGTAATTGAGACAGATTCAAAGATTTTACAAACTTAGGGGTTGCTAGTTGCAAATGCTTTGGTCTGTTCTACACTGAAACAGTACCAGTGCGTATATCAACTCCTAATGAGCATTCATACAAGCTATATAAAATACATACCATTGTAGTATTAAATGAGCCCATAGAGTCTGGGCAGATTGTGTTAGTAAATCGCACTAGAGCTGGTTCGAATATTTCTAAATAATGTTCTTAGACAAAGATTCCTGATCATTTGAAAGATCTGTATGAAAAAGGCATTACTTGTTTAGACTCAGAACAGCTAAAATAGTTAGTGAGTATGACCAGGAAATACCACAATCACAAACTGCAGACAAACTGCAGAAGGACCTGATTGGGCCATTGCGCCATGCCTGTGGTCTTCCCATGTACGAGTTCCTAAAAGAAAAGGGGAATCTGAACATGTATTGATGATATAAAGCTGAATCAGGTAACCATACCGGAGTCACAAGTATTTTCATGATGTCAAGACTGTTTGGATGCTCTTGGAGGATCAAAATGGTACTCGACAATGGATAAATGTAGCGGACTTCATCAGTTAGAAACTCAGGAATCAAGCAGACCCTATATAGCATTTTGTATATCAAGGCATGGTTGTACCCCAAGGAGCAATGAACTCACAAACTGCTTTTGAACGGCTTATGAAGAAAGTTTTACTTGGCTTACTTATATACTAGTCAAAAGTTCTACCCGGCCACGTGTGTTTTTACCGTTTTTCTGAAAAGCCATAAGCACTATATCAATACCACTTGCATTCCCGATTAGGCCAATATATCAGTAAACGATACGAGATACGGCTAAGCAAAATTAAAAAAATTGTATCTGGTAGGCTTTGCCGAATACACGTACCCTCAATTTCAAAATTCACAAGAATTTGAATTGGATGGTGGGGTAATTTTGGACACTTTTGTCAATAGCAACGAGTCTCATGCAGATGGAGTGTTCATTTCAGCACTTTAGTGTTCAATAGGAGTTTGACTTTTAAAATGAAAACGTTTTGCGTGTGAAAAGGGGTTATTTCAAAAAGTGGTGACTCACAAATTGTGCCAAAATGCGAATTTTAAAAATGGGGGTACCACTATTCAAATTGGCATCCTACATGTACTGCTGAACATTTTGTCAATATCTTCACTGCCAGGGTACAAAACACTTCTAGCTATTTCCAGATGCAAAAAGAGTAGTCGTATCATTCTACGCTGTGAAGAAAATAAATAAAATGCAAGTGGTCGGTTAGAACTTTTGGCTAGTATATAACATTGCTCATCTATTTGGATGGTATGGTTGTATATGGCAAGACCTTTGAGGAATATCTCCAGAATTTAGAGGAGGCATTCAAGCATCTGAGTGATGCAAATTTAAACTAAGCCCAGAGAAGACGGTATTTTTCTGATTACATGTTTCTTTCTTAGGACGCCTTGTTTTTGAATCTTGGGTCAGCTTGGACGCTCAGATACAGAAGAGTGTCCAGGAATGGCCTATACCAACAAAGGTGACCGAAGGGAGGTCATTTGTTGGTCTCTGTTCGTACATGTGATGTTCATTCGATAATTTAGTATGATAAGCAAACCCTTGCATGCACTTCTACAGAAAGGAGTGAAGTTTGTATGGTCTGATGGCAAGTTGCCTTTGACACCTTGAAAAAAGTTACTACAACTCCTGTACTTGCATTTCCATCTGAAGCTCAGGGAGAATTCATCGTCGACTGTGACAGTTCTCGGGAAGCTTCAGGAGCTGTTATGTCACAAATACAAGAGAGAGAAGAGAGAGTGATTAGTTATTAAATAGAGGATCTTACATGAGTGCTCATGTTTTATTGAATTTATTAAACGAGCTGGGGAAAAGAGATAAAATGCGAGGCAAGAGCACGAATGTTAGATTCTATTTATCACATGACATAATTAATTAAAAATCGCCTTTTATGCGTGAACACGTCCAGATTTTGCTTTCTTTTACGCAACGTTATAATGGACGTCATAACGTTTCCCGGAAATCTGTAAACTACTAGCATAGCGTTATATCACTCCCAGAAGCGACGTCATGTGATAAAATAAATACGTAACAGAGTGTAGGTATTGTAATGCCAGGAAAGAGCCCCTGTCAGTGATAAGCTCTGTAAAGCACTTTCATCTATACCTTTATGGAAGACATTTTACTGCGCGGTCTGATCACGGCTCGTTGCGTTGGCTTATGAACAACTTTTCCATTTGTGAGGGTCAGCTGGTTGATTTGATTGAAACATTAGCCACCTACGATTTTACAATATAGGCCAGGTATGGCACATAGGAATGCAGATGCTATGTCTAGTACAACAAAGGTTGATTACAACTGTGCCCTCTGTGAGAGGTATGAAAATAAGTATAACGTTGCTGTAAACTGGATTGGTCACCAGAACAGAGGGGGTCGATATACTGGATAGTACAGAGATAGATGGAATTATTCAGATTGATAGTTTCGTCGCTGCAGTGCTATAGTTCTAAGTGACGAAATTGAGTACTGCATACCATTTGGAAGAGAATTGAATGTTTTATCTACTGGTAAAGGTTGCATTTGCCTATCTCCTCCCAGTCAGCTTAATTCGCTGTGCGATTTTAGGGCATAATGTTCAATATGCAAACTGAAAAATGCATGTAAATTCCATATTACTTCGAAATTTTATTAGAATCTTTATTTACACTGTATGGAAATATCTTAACACTCTGGTATGATTCAAAAGGTATGTGATAAATGAGGCATAACAAATCAGGATACTAAAACTTTCAAACCCATTTTTCTCAAGACTTGTGCAATGGTAGATAGAACACTATAGCACTGAAGCGACGGTTTATTAAGAGAAGCAGAAATAAGACTGGTAGGGCAGGTCCTGGAGGATAATGATCAATGGAGGTGCAAGTGTTCAGTGGAGGCGCGCACATCTGAACTAAGCTCCCTGGTAGAACTAGAAAGTACAATGAAAGTTAATTTTGAGAATGGTACTATCCTATCTACTGTCCTATCTACTGTTTCATTTGCCTATCTCCTCCTGGCCAGCTTAAATTCGCTGTGCGATTTTAGGGCATAATGTTCTATCTGCAAACTGCAAAAATGCATGTAAATTCCATATAACTGTGAAATTTTATTTAAATCAAATTTATTTAAACTGTTTGGATATATCTTAACACTCTGGTATGATTCAAAGGTATGTGATAAATGAGGTATAAAAATCAGGATACTTAAACTTTCAAACAAATTTTTAGATAGAACACTATAGCACTGAAGCGACGGTTTGTAAAGAGTAGCAGAAATAAGACTGGAAGGGCAGGTCCCAGCGGATAATGATCAATGTAGAAGAAAGTGAACAGTTGAGGCAAGCACATCTGAATTAAGCTCCCTGATAGAACAAGGAATTACAACGAAAGTTAACTTTGAGAATTCCAAAGATCATTAATTCGCTGCATCAGAGTCAACAGTTTTGCTCTGATCCAATAGAGCAATTATCTGTTACAAGAACAGAAAGTCTTTGCTGCGAACCTACTCGACGGGACCATCATCAAACCCGGGATGAGCAATCAATGCAAAAAATAGGAATTTCAAGTTTAACTGATAGTGAAGGTGAGGGAAGTTCAGAACTTTCCGATAAGAATATGCAGATAGAACTGTGTAACATTGATGCTGCAGCTATTTGAAATGTTGAAGCTGTCAACATTGACTGTTTAACCCCAGAAAAAATATTAGAACAAGATAAGCATCCAGAAATTAGTCTGATTTAACAGTGGAAGCTAGAAGATAAGAAACCAGAGTTGTCTGAAATTACAAAATATGACCTAGAACTGAAATCATACTGGATGGTATGGGATTCTTTAACATTAATGATGACATTTTGTATAGGACAAAGGTGATAGCTGACTCGGAAGAGCCTTAATATCGGATCGTTCTACCTGAAAGTTCACGCAAGATAAGCTTTTCTTGTTACACAACACGGATACTAGGGATGGACAAAATGATATTCAATATCAGCCAATATCATTTTACAAATGTTTAACAGAAGGAACATATTTTTGTGATTAATCTTTGGTCCAGAAAAGCCAATTTTTAGCGTTAAATTGTCTTTTATTTCTTGCCTATCAAGCTAAACACGTGTTTTGGGTGCTCGATGGAACCGTCTCCATGAGACGGTTATTTTGAGAACACATATGTTTTGGGTGCTCAAAAGAGCAGTCTTGTTGAAACGGTTCTTTTGAGTACCCACAGCATATGTTTTAGTTTGGAAACAGGGAAAATGATTTTCAATTGCACAATCTTATCTGGATGTCTTATAAATGTTTTAAATGAGTTTTTAGGTGCGCTCGAAATCAATATAAATGTAGCTTTTATGGTATGAATACATTGTAAATATTGATGTATGACACTTTAATAAATGTGCCTTGAAGCGAGAAAACCTGTCTTTGGTGGTTTGCGAAAAACGATGGCGCAGACCTATGAAACTTTGGATGGGGCAAGACCTACCATTCATCACGTGATTAGCATATTAATTTTGTAAGTAATATAAATAATTCATGTTTAAGACATTGTTTGAACGTACCAACATATGTGTAAAACTTTATTGTGTAACATACAGTGACTTCGGTTTTGTTTTGTTGTTAAAACGGGATGGCAACATTAAAACAAGTGAGCCACGGAACTTTCAAAACGCCAGTTGACAAAATATAGATTTTCAGTATAACTCATTAATTATACTACCGTTTGAAATAATATTTGACACAGTATATTTGGTCACAAGAACATAACAAAATCATATTCAAAGAGGATGTTCTCTTATGCGTAACGATAGGGACCTTATACCGGGTTTTGCACGTGGAGCACGATGCCAAATATTTTGCCGTGTGTATACGCGTATCTTCACATACAACAGTCCAACACCTTTATCCCATCAAACAAATGCCTACCAATGGTTCATCTGATATAGGGGAAAGGGGTCGAGCTGTGGGCTAATCGAAGCTCAGGCCTCGTGGAGACAGATTCGTAATGTATCATAAATGTTGACATGTTTTGATAGAGCCAAACGTGTACATCTCAAAATGTCGTTTATTTGTATGTTTGCACTTGTAGGACGAGAGTTTTCGACAAAATAATGTGCACTACATATACCATAAAATGGCATGTATAGTCCACCATACTTGGACGCGGTGGTGAATAACTGCTGCATGAGAAAGTCAACAACCTGGGGTCAAATGTGAAGTACTGTTGATTCAAAGTTAGATGAGAATCGTTGCAAACAAAAAATATGACCTGATCCAGGTAATGGGTGATTTATACAGGTATGTATCCTTAAAAGCCTCTAACTGCAGTTATACATAATACAATTATTGACTTCAATGAGGTAGACATCAGGATTTATCTACCCGAAAAAGTGATAATTCACCGAGGCCGCCAGGCCAAGGTGAATATCACTTTTAAGGGTAGATAAATCCTTATGTCTACCGAAATTGAAGTCAATAAATGTTTTGTTATATGACTTTTCAACTAAGAATGAACATTTTCTAATTTCACTTTTGTTGTTAAAGACATTTAAGACATCTAAGGACTTTCTCACAAGTTTTAGCAACTTTTATTAAAATATTATAATTAAGTATTTTGCATTTTCAAATGTATATTAATTCTCTTAATAGGGAATATAAAATAATATCATAAAACTGTTTTTACAGTTTGTTTATTCAAACAAAGATAGATAAGCAAACAAAACAAAACAAAACAAAACTGTTGTAAAATTCATGAAAGTCTTAAATTTACCTGTTGGGAGTTGAAACAGCAAATCATGTCAATTTCATGCAGCACATGCTAGTTTCACACTCATCATGCTATTTTTACCTGTCTAGAGGGTAATATTGCAGAAGTGTCAAAACTATTAACTTCTGGAAACTAGTTCGAGCTGGTTTTCATGCAATATTAACTTGTGGACCGGTTAGACCAGTTTCCAGGTAGACATAGAGATTTATGAAGACAAGTTGGGCCAATCAGGAGACAGGATTCTCTCCAGTCATATAACAATTACCGTTATTTACCTGTTTCAATAAAAATAGTATAGTTCTATTATTATGCATCTTTGAAACATCCTTGCACAACTTACATGTATGTGTGATTATGTGTGAATAATATTGTACACGAAAAAATGCTATGTCCATAAAACATTTTTGTGTTCTTTTGTGCCATATGGCCTTTAAAAAAGGATCACTGTGGATTGCTTGAAATTGCTTTTTGAAAAAAAAATATTTCAGTAGCGTTTCAATAAGATTTTGTATGGGCTACGGGGTTTCGGCATTCTCTAACGTCTTTTGGATCTTAACTCGTTTTATCTTGAACTGAATACCAGATTTAACTTACATAGGGTGAATAGTAAGTAAACAAAACACGGTGTCTAAATTCATGTTGCGTTTCTTATTTTCTTTAGTATATAATGTATGCGGATGAAACACGAGAAAGGTCATTGACGTCACAGTTTCGTTGAAAATTGATCTAAGTGTATTAAATTTTTGACTGACACCAAGCATTCAATTTCACATCTCAGGTGCACATTAAAGTATTTGGATCTATTTTACGATAGGATTCTGCTCGACGATGCTTTCATGTAAATGGATAATGCGCAGGATGGTCTTTGAGGTATAATTATAGTATACTTTAATTTAGAGGATCGATCGTTCAAATATACACGTTTAGTTTAAAATATATCTTTGTATATCTTAGTAACCAACATGAAAGCAAACCATAATTGGGCCTCGAGGCGAGAAAAACTGTCTTTGCGGGTTGCGAACAACAAAGGCGTAGACCAGCCTGCGCATCCACACAGACTGATCAGCGCCTTTGATATTCGCTTTTTAGAAAGTGTCATCCCTAAACTTGCTACAAGCAAAATTTTGATCATCCATCTAGTCTCTGTATCTGTGGGGACTTGTTTGAGTCTTGCTTTGTCGGAAACCCCGAAGACAGGTTTTGTCGCGTCAAGGCCGACACATTAAACGACTTAAAATCAAAAATCACGTACACTTTTAAATCGATCTGTGAGGTTAAAAAGAGACAACCTAGTATTTTAACTGGTTTGACATTAATGGGGTTTTGCGAACAACACAGGCGCAGACCAGCCTGCGCATCCGCGCAGTCTGATCAGCGCCTTTGTTGTTCCTTTTTTTGGAAAGTATCATATCTTAACTTGCTTCGAGCGAAATTTCACTACTCTAGCTAGTCTCCGTATCTGAGGAAACTTGTTCGAGTATTGCTTTGTCGGAAACCCCGAAGACAGGTTTTGTCGCGCTGAGGTTATATAGGAAACGACTTAAAGTTAAAGATAATGTACACTTGTAAATCGTCCTGCAAGGAGACAACCTAGATTTTTTCACTGGTATGACATTTGAATTGCATTCTAGTTTATTCTAGTCCTGATTTTTGCATCATCAATGATGATGCAAAAATCAGAACTAGAATAAACTAGAAAATCAGAACTATAATAAACTAGAATGACTGACCTATCGCAAATATCCACTCTTACAATAAATAATGCTTAGATTTTCTTTGTTTTTACCTTGATCTCAAAAACCTACGCTGTCATCTGCACAAAAGTATTTTGAAGTTGACCTTTGACTCCAAGGCAAATATGAATGTCCTCCGATATGTAAGGCATAACAAACATCGGAGCCTGATTTTACGTATACAGTGTATGTGACTAACATTTGACTCCAAGGCAAATATAAATGTCCTCCGATTAAATATATAAGGCATAACAAACCTCGGAACCTGATTTTACGTATATTTCACTGACATTTGACTCGATGTCATATTGGCGACCGAAAGTGTTGTTGTCATCTTTAAACGCCGTGGTCAATCATTGTACAAAAAAGTGAAACACCTCCATAAAAATTGCTTTGGAGATTGCGTCCCGAGCCTGACAGAAATATTTTAAGCGTATATTACATTGACTTTCCAATATCATTGTCATCTACACACCATAGTCAACCGTTGTGCCATTTTTTTTTTATTAATTTTATTTATACTATATTTTAAGAGGGTGATACATTTGGCATGAAAGCCATTCTACCATGTGGCCCTCTGAACATAAAACATATGAAAAACAAACTATATACATATATACAAATAGCAAATATAAACAGTGCACACTGTTAAAATTATCGCTATTGTCTAAAGTATGAAACAATTAATATGTTCTCTTGCCTGTGCTGTATAGCGGGAACAAGATATGTGACGGAAAGACAATGCACACACGTTACACCCATGTTTCTCACATATAGCATCACCTATGCTCAGTATACATACATTAGAATTGTAATTAACCTCTTGCTATCGCATGCGAACATAATTCAACAGAATATGGTCGATTCTGAGTGCACGAGTATCAAAGACAGTTCATATTTGCCAAAATGGATGCACACAGAAAAAGAACAGTACCAATTATTTTTAACCTGGGTATATAAAACATCTCGCATGATATCACTTAAAACCATTAAAGAATTAATATCGCATGATATCATTTAAAATCATTAAAAAGAAATATGAATACCTTCCATATAGATGAAAGAGGAGTTCGAGTTACGAGGCATTTTAACCTATATAAGCCTAGCCTTTTTTATGGGTCAAAGGCAAATAGTGCAGACCCAGGTCTGACGCCACATAACGTGGCGTCTGATCAGGGTCTCTACTATTTGCTTACAGAACATTCTATTAAAGTTTTTACTAAAATGAAAAATACCACCTAACAACCCTTAAAACAGAAATGGACTGGTATAATTGATAATAGTAGGAAATTCCATTTGGCTTAAATGGGTTAATACCTTTGACTGCAATGTCATATCAGCGATCTGAAAGCTTCATTGTTCTGTACACGCCACAGGAAACCACTTTTCCAAATATGAACACTTTGCATCTAGCTGCAAGATAATATGAGTTTGCGTCACAAGCTTTAAAACAGATTTTCATGTTTATTTGACCTTGACCTTTGACTCTTAGGTCATATTGGCAATACGCAGCCTTTGTCGTCATCTGCACACCAGAAATAACCATTGTATCAAATATTCAACACACTCCGTCATGAAATATAGGAGGAACCTTGACCATTGACTCCGAGGTCATAATGAATGCCCAAAAATGCATTGTCATCTGCACAACACACACAAACATTGTACGAAATGTGAACACTCTCCATTAAAGATCTATGATGGGTATGTATGCGTTACAAATTTTTAAAACGAAGTTTAAGTCTATTTGACATTCACCTTAAAATTAAAGGTCATATTGGCAACCTAGAAATTTATTGTAAGAATCATTCCATTAGCATATGCCACTGTTCATGAACACAAGGAATTTGCATTTTGAACCAGACGGACAGTTTTTAAGTACTTTATGATATTGACTTTCATTCATCCGAAACATTTTTTGTCATCTACACACCATAGGTAAATGTAAAAGGAGTAAACGTTTTGACCTAGACCGACATATTTTAAGTATATTTGACTGCAAGGGCATATCAGCTATCCTAAACCTTCGTTTCATCAAATACAGACAAACTTCATCTAGTCCGTAAGTTGAGATACGCCGAAAAAGTTTGCTATATAGGCATTAGTCGGGTCGTGGTCATCGCCCAGGGGTGGGGGGGGGGGTACTCTATTTTTTTCTTCATACGTAGGCTCGGGCCCAGCATCTACCGTTCACCCCAACAAATATCAGAAATTTCAAGCACCCCAATTAAATATTTGAAATTTTTGCAACCCCCAAAATATCCCGATTCTGTATAGTTACCATAAGAAAAAAAAACCTAAAATGCATAGAAATAACTCCTAAAACTAGTCCAATTTTGGGATGAACCCCAAAAAATATCCACAAAATTTTCATGCCCAAAAAAATATTTATTTTTCTGAAGACCCCAAAAAATATTGAAATTCAAAAATTTGAACGAAAAAAATGACCCGAGCCTACGTATGTATGAAAATATCAGAGTATCCCCCCTGGGGGTCATCGTAGGCTGTCTCTCTGTAAGGTAAGTTCAGACTGACCACAATGTAGTTTACTATACTTATCAAATAATTGCTATTATGTTAATACGAGCTAATTTCTAGCCAGCCACTGACCAATCAGAGGGCTTTCTGCGTAAAACCCCTGTCAGTGTAACTCATAAACTGTACAAAATCCGCGTCAGTTAACGCTTAAAGAGGTGGCAGGCTGCCATTTCTTTTGGTGTAAACTTACACTTATTTACTACTAAAAGAACTTTAGGCCTGAATTTATACCTGTTAATGTATACTCAAAGCCAAAAGTAACTTTACACTGTTATTATATATGCCTTTTCTGGTTACGGGTAAGTGGTATTTAAATGTGTTTAACTCATATTAAAGTTAGATCAATTAATCATATGGTAATTGAATTTCATGTTTTTGCTGTCATAAATGCAACCACTATGCCCTAATGAAAAAGGCAAGAGGGCAAAATAAACTTTTCCAAAACGTATCACTTTTGATCTGTTACTGTAGCATTGCGATTTAACATTTTTGAACTTTAAAGAACCAGTCTGAAAGCCAGGCTATTGAATTGTTGCTTAAGGTTGAAATCAGCCTGAATCATCCTTCAAGTAACACAAATCAGAGTTGTGTTTTAGGTACATACACCTTTTTGTGAACTTTACAGTGCTTTCAATGGCATTTCCCATAAGAAATCGTCTGCCAGTTTTCTTCCAAACCGATGGGAATTTTTATCAGATTATCGTGTCACATACTCAGAGCATAAGTCTTAACAAATCGCTGATTAAAAAATTCAAATGTCATCTGAGATAAAACTTTTAGCAGGGACTAAAGTTTATTATGTTTTTTTATTCAAAGGAAGATCATTTCAAAGTGAACCAACTTTAAGATGCTGCCAAAAACAAACTATACGTCAGAGACAATTTTCTTGCAGTATTTTTAATGAGCAATTGATGGCACTTAAAATAGCGTGTTCGAATCCTTGGTTTACTTTGGATTTTGTTCGGAAATTATGATTTTGTGTTTTTAATGAAAGCACAGATAACTCGAAAGAAGATTAAGTTACCTAAGTTGTTTTTCGTGAATAAGGTTAGGGCGGGTAGCAACAACTCATTGCAATATTTAATTTGGTTAAAATCAAAAACCGTAAAGATATATTTGGTAGTTCAAAGTGTAAAGTTACTTTTGGCTTTGAGTATATAATAAATAGTAAGTGAGTATGATCAGGAAATACCACGATCACAAACCGCAGACAACCCCATAGCAGCGCGATGAAGAGCCGCTCAACCATCACGAGACAACAGGAAGACAAATTAAGCAAAGCAACCAGCTCTCTCTTCCCCATCAAGATGATTGCAATACTAGAATGGATATAAAGTAACGTACAACACAACATAGAACCATTACCGACTCCCATAATGGGAGTAACAATAAACAAAAAGTCAACAACAAAAGAACCACTGCCTTAGAACGGACAGTAGCCTAAGCCACCGGGGGACTTAAATGCATTTTACTGGTACCAAATCTTCGCTTCTGCTGTTGTTGAAGTACAAGAAATGTTCAGCTCGCATTGAGTCTATCTAACTAATGCAATATATCATCATGTACAAACACATTAATCAAATTAACACACCGTGATGAAAAAGTTTTCCAACGGGTTAATAAAATAGAATAGAACATAGTTTTAAAGCAGTTGAAATGTTACTCCAATTCTAGTGGCAGTTCAAATGCCACCAAATTAATTGTAGAGTTACACTTTAATAATTTTGTACAGTGTAGACTGTAGCTCCGTCTTATATGCTACTTGGCGTTTTTACTCCAGGGATCTCGACTGTCAGCAAGCAGGTTGCGAGAAACATCGAGACTCTTCAGCACGTCGACTGTAGCAGCGCAGAAAATAAGTCGATTCCCTGTCCCAGAATTGGACACACTTCCAGAGGACCTGCAAGAGAAGCTCACAAAATATGCTAAACAGGTATCGAATACAGTAAAACCTGTGTTTAGCGGCCATTCAAAAAGAAGACCAAAAATTGGTGTTCAATACCGATTATCGCTAAATGCAGGTCAAAAGTATGTATTGCAAAATGTTCCACTTGGAGCATTCTGCAATACTTTTGACCTCATTAAGCTACTATTTTCCATTCAGACATTTGTTTTGTCTATTTTTAAGTGGCCGCTTAAGACAGGGTTTACTGTACAGTCGACTATAATATATAGTCAATATCAGCACACCTTGCACATACACTGACACAACCCCACACATCCTAAAGATCTTTTCTGCCATATCATTTATTAAGTGACAGTTATTGCGAAAATTGAGTTGAGTCTGTTTCAGCCTAATCAATGTGGCAGAAGCAACTTTCAAAATTTAGAAAATTAGTTTTCTAGCTACTAACTTACTGCGGTTCCCCATACAAAACAATGCTGAAATAAAAAGCAGGGGCAGTAACTTGCTGAAATAGGCAGATAGTATAATGCATCATAAGTTTGTCTGGCATACCCAGTACATTTAACTCAGTAAGTTTCAGGTGAATACGGTAACAAACATTGAAGTGTGTTTAGTCATGCCAGAGAGTCATTGGTATCAGTGATGACTTAAATTCTGGAATTCAGATTACATTAGGACAATTTTGAATTTATAAGATATTTTTCGTGTCTACCCCTAAATTTTAGAATTATTCCACGATAATATAGCATATATTAATCTATGTTGCATTTTATGCTTGATGCATGCGCGGATTCAGAAAATTTTGTCAGAAGGGTTTCAACTATGACAACGTTTTTTTTTCTCTCTCTCTTTTTTCTATATTTTGTTGTTGGTGAGGTGAGAGAGGATCCAAATTACACTAAAAGCGGACCGTCTTCGGCCCGCCACCGAAACGCCATTTTAATAGCGTTTCGCTGGCGTGTCGATAATGGCCAAGCATGAATGCTGGCTTGATAGCTTAGTGATTTTCCTGAAGATCCGGACCAGTATTGATAAGAAGCCGTATATCTAATTGATTTTTCAGTTGGGATTCGGACCCCATGTCCTCCCTCTTGTTTCGCTCATGTTAATGCATTTTGCTATCTTAAGAAAAAAAAACTCATTCACAACAAACGAAATAGCAAGTTTCAAGTTTAGGAATAAATCATTTAATGAGCGAGGTCCTAATACCAATGACACCCTTAACCCATTTAAGCCTAATGGAATTTCGCGGCCTTATCAGTTGGGCGAACCCAGTTCGAATATAAGGGTTGTTGAGTAGTAATTTACAATTTTATTCAAATTATAAAAAGTATATTCAATAAGCAAATAGTGAGGAACCTGACCAGTAACGCGTTCTGTGGCGTCTGATCTGGTTCTGCACTGTTTGCCAATGTCCCATAAAAGGACGCTAGGCTTATATGGGTTAAACTCAGGTGAGCAATGAAGGGCCTCTTGGTTCTCTTGTTTTTGTTACAGACGGGTTTCTTAATCAATGTGTTCAAAGCGCTGTCACACCGCCCAGCTGAATTGCGAGCTTTCCTAAATTACCATGAAGTTGTTATGGCCAGAAGTGGTAAGATCCCGGTGCACACTGGTAAATGTATACGTCGATTTGCTGGTATTTACGCGTATTGTCGGTACTTCATAGACCGAAAGTGGTAGACATTGGTGTAAATACTATGTGGCAAAACATGCCATATGCCACAAGGACTATAGACTTCAATCATTTTAAGTATTCAGTATGTGCATGGCGATTTATGTAAGCATTTAGGAATAAATTCGAGTACCGATCTGGATGATCGGTACTCGAATCTATTCCTAAATGCTTACATAAATCGCCATGTGCATGCCGAATACTTAAAACTGATCTAATTCTATAGTCCTTTAGGCATATGGCATGTTTTTCTATACAGTATTAACCCCAATATCTACCACATCCGGTCTATGAAGTACCGGCAATACGCGCAAATACCACCAAATCGACGTATACATTTACCAGTGTGCGGTGGTGTCACTCTGTTATTTTTGGAAACCATGTATGTTCCCAAAATAGCGAAAAAGGGGTACCTTTTCAGTCCAAAATCAGGACCGTGATATAGTTTAGGAGATGATGCATTGATTAGTCAGGGTCGTTCATGCAAACCAAACGTCTATGTGTCTTGATCCACATCTGAAGTAAGGGTGAGGTTGGTGCGCCGTGAAACCGGTTTAAGCCCTCCAGTAAAATATTTGTACTTACCGTTCCAAGGCGGTGATTCTGCTGTGGATAATTTATGTTACTTCTGTCTTGTTTTGTTATGCTTCCGTGCGCGTATGTTTACTGATGCTTTGTGGTCAAAGGGCTGACCTTGTGATGTCCAATTGTGAAGTTGTCATTTTCTCATTGGTTTCCTGGGTCCGGTGTGGTGCTTGATTGTATCGATTCCTGATCTTTGCCCTCTTTCTTACTTTCATAAAAATGAGTATCCTAAAGTATGCGTCTGCGTTTTCATTAAAAAGGATGTTAACACTATGGAATGTCCTCGTTTTTGTGAAAAATGGGGATAATTTTACAACAATATATCATTGTTTTTGCTGTAAAAGGTGTGAATCCTCGTTTTTTCGATAGGGGGGGGGCAGCTGTCCTTGTTTTTGCGACAGATGGGGTGGGGGCGTTCGAAAACCTGGAAAGCATTAAAGTGACACCGTCGACGGGTATGACATATTTAAACCTTAATGTGTCACATTTGCAGTTGACAGCTTTTTTAATTTCTCTGTCCAATAACAAAATAAGATCAGGTCTGGGTCCAATGTGGCACAGCTTGGGGTTTTATTCAGCTTTGACAAGCCCCCTTTTTTTGTTTCATCATAATGTGTTTATTTGATTTGATTGGTTTGCTGTGCTGATATAGGGGTAAAGTCGGGTAAATTCGGACATCAGGTAAATTCGGACACACACTTGCAAACAGTGGTCATCCAGATGAGACGGCTCCTTATGAGCCGTCTCATCAGGATTTTCACTGTTTGCTCAGTTAACTTATTTTTAATTCCAATAACTTAACTATGAAACAAGCAAGGCGACTGTCCGAATTTACCAGCCTGTCCGAATATACCCGACTTTACCCTATAGTATACTTTTGGAAGCCTCCATACGAGATAAGCAATTATTGTGCTTTAACAACATAATCTAGGGCGAAGATTTGGTACCAGTAAAATGCATTTAAGCCCGACTCCCAGTGGCTTAGGCTGCTGCCCGTTTTAATGCGGCGGTTCTGTTGTTGTTGCCTCAGTGTTTATTGTTGCTCTAATTGTTGGGGTACTGTGTTTGGACCTTGTTTGTTATGCAGTATTTAGCGTCCTTAATTAGTTTTGCAATCATGTTGATGGGGTTGAGAGATCTGGTTGCTTTACTTTGATTGTCGTCAAGATGTCTTTTGACTGTTAGTGTTCTGTGGCTCTTCTTCACGGTGCCGTGGGTTGCCTGCAGTGTGTGGTTTTGGTATTTCTTGATCATACCCACTTACTTTTTGATATTTTGCATGAATCGTCTGCTGGGACAATTCAGTTTTGTTAAGCTCGCCTGTATGAAGTACTACGGTCGGTGATTTAGCGTTTAAGGGCCAAATACAATCCATTTGTGCATTTCACAAATCAGCATGTTATAAATTAGTGCATTCGCTACAATCAACTCCTAGAACGGTATCAAAGATTAACAGAAAACTCCACAGCTTTCTATCCAGCAACATAAAATGGAACAACCCAACTATAGTGCGAACCCATACTAGAAAGCCCTGTAGGAAGCATGCCGGCTAAGACCCCTAATCTACTATACAAAAATTACTTTCATTTTGTTAAAAATTTAAGAATTACTTAGGCAGAACAGTGAGGACCCAAATGAGATGCTGCAGAATGTAGAATTGCATGGGGGTCCACAGTGTTTGCATTAAATTCAAAATAAATAAATAATATATATAAATAAATAGATCAATAATTAAATAAATCAACCTCTTCACAGCCTTAACTTTCACAAACCAGATAGAAGAGGGTATTATCATACTCATAAAGGGTAAATGATGTTATGAGACCAATATAGGCCTGGCAGTAAGTAAGCAAAGAGTGCAGGCCCAGATCAGATGTCTCAGAAAGGGACATCTGATCGGGGTCTGCTCGGTTTGCTAAGTCACTGAGTGTTCATTTACAATTTGGATAAAATATATATATAATACACTCAGCAACCCTTGAACTGGAAATCGACAGGTCCAATTGATTTGAGCATGAAATTCCACTATAGACCAGCTGGGTAGCTGATACTCTAAGTTCTAAAATCCACTTATCTGGAATTTATGTGTGTAAGAAGATATTCAAGCTAGCTTACACAGGACATGTGAACTATAACCTTTTATACTAAAACACAAAACAGTGACCATTCACAAATAAAAGAATACCTTGTTTTGCTCCGCTGCACATTGAGGAAGATTAGCAGTGGAATATTTGTTATGCAATACGAATGCATGCGAGCAAACTTAAACACATTCCGGTCTCGGCGGCATGTGTACAACCAGTCATGTATATATTCTATTTATAAAACGTTATTTATATGCGGGTTTTCCTAAAGTGCAATATATTTGACGTGACAAGTAATCAACTTTGCGAACGCACGCCCCCAAGCCAGTTCTTTTGTTTCGTTTTCGAAAAGGACTCGCTACACGGGAGTGTGTGGTTCGCAAGCTATTTCGTCTAAATATTTGGTACGGACACCTGTGACCTTCATTTGTAAATGAAGATCTTGGATCTGTACCAGCTATAACTGACAGACCTCACAATTTAAGTTACTATAGAACAGTGACCTATATTCTTATATAGGTCACTGTATAGAACCACCATCACTTTATATCATGTATCGGATGTTGCACCCCTTTTGAGCATTTTTTCTCAAGTAATTAAAAATAGCGCACAATTTACAATTTACAAACAGGTTTTAAAAGGCGGCTTTGTGATCAGTCATGATCTTTAAACAGCACTATAAAGTGTGGGGTGTCAAACAGTATGGATCCAGATCAGGACCGACCCGCTGTCGGACCTGGTTTGGACCCGGACTGCTTGCATGTTAATTTCACGAAACATATCAGAAGAAATGCTAGATGCTCCTCAGGAAAATTGATGTTGTTTTCACTACATTAATATGTATGTTAATGTGTAGGCTATAAACATTGTTATATGTTTAATGCTGAATAAATATATTGTATTGTATTGTATTGTATTTGGTAATTTGTATGTATAGGTTATTAGTATCCAAAATTGATCAACTGATTAAAAAAATGTAAATGTTATAAAGTTTCAGATTAAAATTTGATTTAAGATGATGCTGACTGTTACATCTTTCAGTTACATTCAATAAAGCTTAGAAGTTTTTTTTTCAAGAGAAACACCCTAGCTCTTAGCTGGGGAGGGCGGGGGTTCAAATTTTTTTGTGTCTTTTTCTATTTTTTTTTTGCATTTCCTCCAAGTAGGCTCTTTGTTATAAATTCTAGCAATATGTTAGTCTCATATCATGAGCTCGTAGACCCAATAAAATGATAAACCTTCAAACACAATATATTTCAAAATTTTCTTAAGACAGAGCAAATTGGACGACAGAACATTATCAAATGAACTACGAATGAACCTCTTATCATGGTGTCATCAGCTGCCATGTCATCCTAGTATGTAACGGCCCTTTTCTGTAGCCCTATTTTTGCAAAAAGGTAAGTGAGTATGATCAGGAAATATCACAATCACACACTGCAGATCTACCCACGACATCGTGAGGAAGAGCCATAGAATAGCAACAGTCATAAGACGTAAGCATGACAATGAAAGCAAATCAACCAGCTCTCTCTTCCTCGTCAAGATGATAGCAAAACTAGAATGAACACAAAGAAGAAATGTATAACAACACAAAGACCAAAGCAGAATCCCCACAAAAAATGTGAGGTTCATAAACTAATGAATCATCAGCAGTAGAACCACCAAATTTAAATATACAGCAGCCTAAGCCACCCGGGTGGGTGGGGGGGGGGAACTTAAATGCATTTTACCAGCTCCAAATCTTCTGTTGTTGCTAAAACAAACAAAAATTGTTAAGCTCACATGGAGGCCTCCTGACTAATGAAATGCAACATCATAGAGAAACAATCTAATCACACTAGGATGAAACGAAGAAAAGGGCTCATGACTCACAGATAGTCAGAGCTAAAGAAAATCTCAAATTGAGCCACGGTGGCTCCGGCCAAAGACAAGCATCAGACACCAACAAACGTTATAAAGCTTTAAGTCAGGGCCGTCCTTGAGTCTGAGGCCTGACCCTCCCTCATGCAATTTAAGAGGAAACCATAGCTATTTATAAGCCATGATTAGGTTAACAAGTAGGCATGCAGACTGACGCGCGATATCCATGTTGTATCTCACTTAATAAGATTCTGTGAAAATTACCTGTTTCACAGCATTAAAGCTGCATATTCTGTACTTTTGATCTTTTAATTTTTGAAATAATGTTTCTATTTTTCAAGAACACAGCTAAAAAACTAAAATTCCGGTATACATTTTACCAATTTCGTCAATCTTAACAAATTATTAGTATCAAAACAACAGCATTTATGTTAAATATTAACTGTCTATAATTATTGGAGGGACGCAAATAATTACCAACAATAGAAAACACACACCTATTTTATATGATAATTCACTTTTCCGTGCAGTTTCAGCCCCCGTGGTGTAGTGGTTAAGCGCTATGCCTTGTTAACCAGGGGTCGCAGGTTCGATTCCCAGCTTCTCCATAAAACCACTTTCGGTTGAGCCTTCGGGAGTTTCCATCATATAATAAACACACAAATCACAAACCCTCCTGGCCCAGTACTGGTTTCTACCCATGGAAAAGCCACAAAAAGTTTTTTTCCGTGCAGTTTCAGCTATAGTGAACAGATTTATTGTGAAAACCTAACTTAATTCTACTTTTACAAATGGTTTTAAAAGAAAATATTTTTTTCCGAAAAATGTTCATAGTTGCAGACTTAGCCTCTTTAAAATGACAAACCAGCTCATCGCCATCTCCGCGAGCGGAGATGGCGATGAGGCGTGTTTGTCATAATATAGGTCACTTCTTTCGTTTGAAACAGCTACTAAAATTTCGCTTTCAAATGGCTACTGTACTTTCAGACAGTAGACAACATCCTAGGAGTGACTATTGTGGCCAAATCTGACTATTGCGATAGTATTGACATTGCAGGAAGTACCATTGCGATACTATTACTATTGTGGACTACCATTGCAATACTATTGTGATACTATTGTCTGAAACGTTTATGCTTGTTTGAAGGGGGAAATTAAGAATTCGGAAGGACTTCTCTGCAAGTACGGGTACCAATTTTCGTATGGAAACAACAGAAAAATTTCAGCATATTGTCAAAGATCGCTTATCATGCTGAAATGCATGGGATGCAACAACATATACATCCTATTGCCATTTAACTTTCATTTTGTGTCCAACCAAACAATTATAAAGTGAAAATCCCAATGTCTAAAAATTTTTGAAACTATTGCAATAGTGAAAAGACTATTGCCGATACTATTGACATTTCCACTTTCCTATCGATGCAGTAACATTGCCTAGGTTACTATTGCGATATATTGATAGTCCGCCGTATTGTTACATCCCTACAACATCCCACTTTGATTAAGTGCTGAAATACGGTCAGCTGTTTTTTTAAAGCTTATGCTTGTTTTAGGGTCATTAACACCAAAGGACAAGGAGATGATTATCGTTGCAGTATCATCAGCAAATAAATGTCAGTGTTGTACCGTACTCCATGGGGCTCTATACAGAATACGATCAAGACATCCTACACATTCAGACCAAGTGAGTTCGTTTTGTAAATGCTTTACATTCAAGTCTCAAAGCCATGTCGGAGCTTAATGCAGGTCAAAAGTACTGTAGAATGCTCCATGGATACATTCTGCAAGTCTTTTGAACTGCATTAAGCGATAATTAGTCTTGAAAACCTATTTTGGGTCTTTTTTAGTGGCCGCTTAAAACAGTTTTTACTGTATAGCCATATATAAGCGCAATCTAAACAATACAAAATACTGACAATTTAGAAAATTCCGCGATCATTTTATTTTCGCGAATAGCGTTAAAAATATTTTTGTGAAGTTAAAAAATCGCGACTGGTGCATGATTTATTTTAATCAGTAAACGGCAGAGTGATTTCGCCCTTTTGCAAGGGTTTCATTTCCGCAAAACTATGCACTTGCGATGTTTGCAACAAAAACACAATAAAACAAAAACCATGCGAAAATATCTGAATTTAAGGGATACTCAATAATCTAGTTCCATTGATAATCTAGCTTATCATCAGCGTCTCACCGTTACTCTGAAAAAACAAAAACAAAACAACAACAATTGCTACACCGTGACCTTGGTCATAGGAAGAGAAATAATTGCCACTTGTTTTAGGCCATCCCATTCTATTATTTCAGTTAAGTGTGGACTGGAGAACGGCTGATTTAGATGAGCGTCAAAGAGCTATTCTACAAGTTGCCATGGCAATAAATGAGAACAATCCTGTCACAGATGAAGAACTTGCTAGTTTAGAGAAGCATGATCTCTCACAAGAAGATGTCTGGGATATAGGAAGTACTGTTGCTTTCTTTTCTCTCGTCAACAGAATGGTATCATTCATGAAAGTAAAGCCAAACAAGGAGCTTCACACGCTGGGAAGGCTGCGCTAAAAGACTCTTGTGAAGTTTTCCCATCAGTATGAAATGGGCCTCGTCGCGAGAAAACCTGTCTTCAGAGTTTCCGTCAAAACTTGTTTCAAACCAGTCTCCTAAGCTATAGAGACTAGCTAGAAAATTGAAATTTCGCTCGTAGCAAGTCTAGATAGGATTCGTTCTGATAAGCGAACAACAAAGGCGCTAATCAGCCTGCGCCGATGCGCAGGCTGGTCTGCGCCTGTGTTGTTTGCAAACCCCATAAGACAGGTTTTCTCGCGTCGGGCCAAACTAATCTATACCTTGAAGGTTTTTTGACAGTACAGAATGGTATCATTCATGAAAGTAAAGCCATACAAGGAACTTCACACGCTGGGAAGGCTCTGGTAAAAGACTCTCGTGAAGAAGTGCTGACCAGAACTTTTTCCCATCAGTATGAAATGAAATATACCTTGAAAGTTTTATTGACACTACAGAATGGTATCATTCATGAAAGTTAAGCCAAGCTTGGAACTTCACACGCTGGGAAGGCTGCGATGAAAAGACTCTCATGATTGGCTGAAGAACCTTTTTCATCAGTATGAAACAGGCTTTACCTTGAAAATTTTATTGGCACTACAATGAATATAGTACACACTAGGCTTTGTACTTTATATATTATGCAAATTTCCTCAGTGAATTGGACTAAGTAAATTCCCTAAATAGTATAACAATATCAAAGCCTCCATAAATATCCATGGTACCGCCTACATATTTAACAATTGAAAGTTATTTTTCTGCGTTTCACTGAGGTATGAAATGTCGGGAAAATTACATCTAATTTGCATGAAAAACTGAATAGTCAAGGAGCTAGGTTTTTGAAAATTGACTTGGCGCAACTGTCCAGCCAGAAAAGGTTTGACTTCAGAAATAGTTAGAACTACCCTTCTACAACATTTCTAGGCACGTCGTACAGTCATATTGTGGTTGCAGTTTTCCAGGAGGAGTCGTTTTGTACACCTACCCCATTTCTACTATAAAAAGAAAATGGCAACATTTGAATAAGAAATGGTATCCAGGTTGTATCCAGATGGTGCATAGGGTCGTTAATTACTGCCAAAACCTCAATAAGGACCTAAACAATTGTGAAAATAAATTGTTTGCATCCAGAAGCACAGCTTTTATGTTTTAACTGTCATTTACGTTATATATTCAATTACGCCTTATAAAATCAAATAATTTTGGTCAAAGTTTAATTTTATAAGTACTATTATGGGTATATATGTATTACATACCATGTTTGGAAAAGGTAATTGCCTGACTGTTTCAAAACTGCAAACGTATTGTTTCTATCACAATTACAGTAAGAATTATAAGCTGTTGAAAATGATTACCCCCCCCCCCAAAAAAAAAAAAAAATGGTGAATATGGTTAGAACCATTTAACTTTGCAAGTTAGCATGCAATACCATCTGCTGACTTTTAAACCATAATTGGGCATTCTGTCGATACACAATAGTAAAAAGCTATACTTAATTGCGTTTCTGGTGTAAAGTTCCATATTTTAATGTTTGTATGACAATATGTAACGTACATTACAAATTTTAAGACTTCCTATATATATATTGCTGACTACCTTATATTATATGTCATATGGTATTTTATTTAATTTCAAACCTGTTTTGTTTTAAATTTATAACAAGACAGCAGTTTGTTCTAAATATTTATCAGTTTTTATTAAGTTACTATATCTATAAACATTTACATTTGCAATAAAGAGTTTTTTAAGTTTTCATCTCCACGAAATATCATTTTGATTTGTCCAAAGTTAGATATTCTAAAACACATAAACAAAGAAATATACAGCTCTTAAGTAGTAGTAGAATACATTCCATTTCTGTCAAATTCATCAAAGTAACATATATATCCATAACGAATATAATAAGGTCCTATGTTTGTCCTAAATGTTATCAAAGACAGTATACGATTGGGCCCTGAAAAGTTAAAATATTAAGGATGTAGAATTTTGTAATATTTAAAGCAGGAGAAAAACAACACAACTAAGTTTTATTGAATGGAGTCTCATCAGTCATTTGAAAATATTTTATGTACCCAGTTTACTATTGTACACATTATGCAAACAAAGTCAGTAATATAATATAGCTTAGCTCCTTGTATAATACCTAGGTTAATTTTCCATAGAAAAAAATACAAATTACTGAATGTTTAGAGAGATAGTAAATTTTTTTTTTACTATTTTTCTTTGCTTACATTCCAGACAAAACCAATTACCTAAGAGTGGGTAGGATAAAATTTATATATATTACAATAGAGGTTATGCATTTAACGTGTCTGTAATCAGTTTTTTTTTAAAGATAATCTGTAAAAATCAAATTGTATACTGACATTTATATGCATATGCAGATTAAGACACGTTACTTGTTTCAGCTTTTAATTTGATTTTGTTTATTTTCTGAATACCTTTTATAGATTATTTTATGAAACTGTTAGTACCTTTGATCATTTGCTCAACTAATATTACTTTATAAGGAGAGGTTTTATATAGAAGAAACATTTCCCTGTAAATAGGTAAAATCAGTTATAATAGATGACAACGATCTCATGTGATATGATCATATCCATGGAACACATGTTAATTGTTGCTTAAGAAACTATTTTAGCACATATGACATTATCAGTCAAGAGTTATGTCAGGCTGAATAAGACATTGTGACACTCAGGTAATGTAAAATATGCTTTAAAATGTTCTTTAAGACATTGGATGGATAAATAAGACGTTTAAAACATGCAGTCATGAGATCTTACTCAGTTTTAGCAACCAATGTTTAAATAACTGATGATAATTTTCACTATAAAGAATGTGGCATGACCAAATTATTACAGGAGTCTTGTAAATATAATTCTTGATAGCAAGTTATAAGGTTGCAAAGATCAGGAATCGATACAATCAAGTACCACACCTGACCCAGGATACCAATGGGAAAGTGACAAACTCACAGAAGACACCACAAACGAGAGCCAAGAGGTCAGCCCTTTCCCAGCAGGTGACCACAAAGCACATATAAACAGACGCGCACAAAACATAGCAAACACAAGACAGAACAAAAACATAAAAGATCCACAAAAGAAGTACCGCCTTGGAACGGTCAGTAAAATATTTTACTGGAGGGCTTAAACAGGTTTAACGGCGCATATATGCATATAAGCTCTATATGCATATAAACATAAGAATGAATAAGTGATATAAAATTAAAATCAACACAGCTTTTTCTTAAACAATATCTTGCTTCTTCAGACAGAAAACAAATGCATTACACATAAATGGGAAATTATATAAAAACCTACAAAGAGTCATTTGTTCTTACAAATACTTTGTTCAGTAGTCTTTGCCGTCAATGAAAGACTTAAATGCAATGCCCAGAAATAATGCATGAAAGTATATTATGCATGTCATATCTGTAATGCTTCCATCCAAAAGAAATCACAATTCTATTACGTTTAAAGGTAAGTATAAATCTTAGAAGTTGACAAAGCAGTGCCTCTATTGCTGTATATGCTATAATATACAAGATTTTGAATATCTTATCTTCAATATGATCTTTGACAGTACCACAAGTGTGATAAGTGCCATAACATCAAAAAAACAATTGCAGACCTCTCTTAAGTAAATTTATACATGCTCAATTGAAGATTTGAACCACCATATGTGATTTTGGTACCTACCTCACATGGGGAAATGCAGCGTTTAATCCACCATGCTGATGCAGTGGAGCCAGCGTTTGTCTTCATCTACACATACATTTAGCAGCAAATGCTATGATGTGTCTAATGACATACTTTTACAGGAGAGGGAGCGCAGTGGCTCAGTGGTAGAGTGCTTGACTCGAGACCGAAGGGTAGCGGGTTCGAGCCTCACCGGCGTCACTGCGTTGTGGTCCTTGAGCAAGACACATTTATCCTAGCTTAGTACTGGTTAAACCCAGGAAGAACCGTCCCGCATAACTGAAAGATTGTTGAGTGGACGTAAAGAATCAAATCAAACAAACAAACAAAAAACTTTTACAGGATCGCATGAGCCTTCATTGCTGAACTAAAATCAAATGTGCTTACTAATTTGATATCTTATTTACGTTGCTATTTATCATTAATTAAGTTTGATTTGGAATGTACACAGTATTAATGGGATGCCTTTCTTGCACCAATGTTTATGTGCTCATTTGACATGCTGAATATCGTTACGATTTTTATATGAACAAATTCCACGTTTAGACTAAGCCTAATTTATAGAAATAATGCAAAACAAAATTTCCAATAATTTATTTGAGTCCATTCATTTTGCAACAGCTACAATATAATCTTTACAATGCAAAAGAGTTATTCTAAGTGATAAGCCTTGACATCTAAAATGTATAACCATAAATAACATTGGAAAATATATCCTGTTTCAATGCTCTATAACATTGCAGAACCAGACAAAGCGTATGATAAATGTCACCATCTCTCTAACCCTTTTAAGTCGGATGAAACTTCCCACATTTATCATATGGACCAGTCTATTTTCGTCTTTAGGGTTGTTGAGTGTTGTTTTTCATTCTTATTCAAATTTTGATAGAACATCCTGTAAGCAAACAGTCGAGAACCTGATCAGACATTGCTGTCTGTGGCGTCTGATCTTGGCCTGTACTGTTTGTCTATGTCCCACAAAAGGAACGCTTAAATACTTTTGTTGTATATGTTACTCACATCAGTTGTAATTTTTCTTCATCAAACTGGATAATGATTGGATATTGAGCGGTTTTAACCATATGAATAGGCATGGCGTTTGCCATATGTGGAACAGAAACCGTTATGATTAAAACAGTTTTTGCTATGGCACGCATTAACGTTTGCTTTAATGTTTCATACCTCAAATTCAACCAATATTTTAAATTAAAAAGGTAATTTTATGAATTAAGTGTAAGTTTTCCCAAAATGATAGCTAATATAGTTATTGTAGTCAATAGTTGACAAGCTATAATTGCATGTATTTTGGTGGCTTACACAATTGGTGATATAGTTATTTCATTCAATATTGTATTTAGTAGAAAGTAACATATATAACTGTAATAATAGGTGCCAAATTTAGTTTAAAATCATATTGCTAGTAAATTTCTTTAAAGTAAAAGTTAATATTGAAACGTAAGAATAACAAATAACTGGATATTAACACTATAGGAATTCCTATTATTTTATGTAAACGTAGTGAATTTGGCCATTGCAGGGTAACGCCTTATCCGCTGAAAAGCTAACGCACTTCATTATGTGGCTAATATAATTTGGTTTTAGTAATGTACAGTCTACAAACCTCATTTTGTGGAGGTCGTTTGGTATCCCATAATCTAATGATATTACTGCATTAAATAGTGATATATTTGAAAGTAAGTAACGTATGTAACTGTAATATCATGTTGTATAATGGTTAAACGCATACTGGCTGTTTGCTGCATTTCATTTAATGATTTAAGGCTATCGTCATGTCCTTGTATAAGAATTTAGTATTAGTCACAGATATATTCTATTGCAGCAGAGGTTGTACTCTGAAAATTGTGTAATAAACGCATTCCTGAATTGTCATTTCAGGTGGTATGTTCTTTCTTTGATTTGTAACAAATGTAAAACATGACAAACATACTATAAGAATAATGTTTAAATATGATTATAAATATGCTATTTTACTTGATAAATTAAGAAATGGGGAAGATTTCATTTCTTATTGAATTTGGATACATTATATTCAGGGGATGGGGTAAATCACTCCTTCCGTTGGACATTTTCACGTCTAATATACCATATATACAAAATTTCTGTATTGCTTTACTGTCGTATGCCATTGCATACATGTAATGTATAAATTTATAGGGAAATATGCTGAAAAAGAAGCAAAGGCTGAACGTGAGGCGTGTTTTCCTCTCAATTTGCCTAAGCCTCATTCAGCGTAGGGTACGTTCAAAGATGACGTCCTACAGCAAAACTGCTACCACAATTTAACTGTACGACGTACCTAGGAGTATTGCAGAAGACCACAGGAATGCATTGCTGCAGTCAAACCTTTTCTGGCAGGTAAGTTTTGCCAAGTCAAAAACTAAGGCCTGTACAGAAATCAGCGCCTGGACTAAAAACACACTCGAGATAAGTCCTTCACATTTCTGGTTGTCCCATGTCTAGACTACCATTTCGTGCATTCGGTTCTCGTAGGTAGTGGATTTCTGAACACCTTAATTGTGTTAGATTTCCGTTAAAATTGGCAACCTGAAAAAATGGACCCCTGTCACATTTAAATGGCTTTCATGTGTTTCCTCGTGACAACATCCGTAAACCTTTTATTGTTACGCATTATCCAGCATTTGAACATTAAGATACACTTTCAATTGCATTCAATTGCATTATTTTGTATGTAGGTTAGGCCACTGGCTGGATATGGTTTACCTCCCCCCAGGGGGAATTTGTAGACCACATTTTTCTTAAAGCCCAATGTCTTGCGAGGATTTTGCTACAATTAGCCCTCTGACAATGGCAGCGTTAAGCTGTAACAGTCTGTTACATATGTTACCCTACAAAATATTTGATAACTAAAATTCTTTTTAAGACTTCAGAAAAGTGAAAAAGAAAAGGTAAGATTTCCAAATTGGTTATATTTTCTAAGTAAGCTATTACTGGGCTACAGATATTGACGTTTAAAAACAAATATAGTCACCCCCGATGTAGTGTATGTTATATTTTTTCATTGAACCCCCTTTTAAATGATAAATGAATCTAATATAGTTTGTCTTAAATTTTATTGAAACCAATTTATGTTCATTAATTTGGTATTATATTAAAGAATTTTTATTTACCTTTCCAAAACTGCAAGCATTATGTTTCTATCTTACATACTTTTTGAGTTATTAGATGTTGAACATGGTAGCCCCATATCATGCAAAAATGTAAAATGTAATTCTCTAGGCCTTGCGCTGGCTATAGACCCACCTCCACACAATGGGAATTTTGTACACTATGATTTCCAGATACTACATTATATAAGCCACAAAATGAAATATGTGAGCCCTCTGAAAGTGGCAGCGTTAGCGTGTAACATCATGTTATAAACGTTACCCACAAAATAACATTAAATTTTCCTGATAATGTCTCCAACATGACTTATTCATACTTTTTGAAGTATGTCACAGGTTTAAGAACTTCCTTTAAACACGTTTGATAGATGCAGGTTTCTGTAATTACGATTGTTTGTACAGCCTGGCTTGTTGGAGGCGCTGTCTGTCTCTTCCGAATCATTTGCTATATAGAGAGGTTGGACGGCTTGGGTCCTGGTCAAGACACCTTGTACTGAGCATGGACCCTTGCATTCTGTACCCGTTTGTGTGCACTATCCATCCAATTAAAGAACTACCTTCGCTTAGAAACCGGCAGAAATCATTTCGTGTCACGCCTTGGCTAACGACAGTCATGCCACTAGAGAGTGGCAACCAGTTTAATAACACGATACGTGTTAAAAGGAACTTTGCGTCTTGCAATTGTCAATCAAGTTGCGCTGATGCCTGCCATATATGTATTCTGAAATTAATTTGTTACCTTGCTAAACAGTTGAGACTCGGGCTTGGCCATGTGCTACTGCAGGCTAAGCCGAGTCCCTGGTGTTTACAGGTTAGCTTTAGTTATTCCATCAGCGAGTTCCATATACATCCACGTTCAGTATGTTAAATATAGCAACATGGAATGCTACTGGCATAATGTCAAGTGCGTCATATGTCAGTGACTTAATTATGAAAGAGAACGTCCATATCTTAGGGCTGTCTGAGCATTGGCTTTATCAACATAACTTGCATTTTCTGCAAGCTATTAATAGCAACTATAATTGTTTTGGTATTTGTGATCATGATTTAGATATTCCAAATAATAGAAAAGTTGGTAAGGGCGGCTTGGCAATTTTATGGCACAGGTCCCTAGATAATCAAGTAACACAACTAGATATTGATAGTGACCGCATATGTGGAATACAGTTTAGGATAAGTCAGCAGTTGCATTTTTACATTTTGCAAGTATATGCACCATCAAGTAATCACCCAGTACAAGTGTACAGGGATTTCTTAGACTATCTACGAGCAATTATCAGCATGTACTGTCATAATGGGCTAGTGGTAGTATTGGGTGATTTTAATGCTCATTTGCAGGGGGGACGGTATATAAAACCTACCGATGATCGTGGATCATACTTGCTTGACCTGATGAATTACCACAATCTAGTTAGCCTTAACACATTGCCACTGTGTTCTGGTGCTGCTGCCAGTTTTGTTTCATATGACGGGAACCACGAGTCCCTTATTGATCACATACTTTTTCCCGCTGAAAGGTTAGATACTGTTATGTCATATACAATTATTGATGATCATGTTTTGAACGTATCTCGACAGAGGCCAGTTATATGTAGAATTACTGTTCCCATGGTGAATTTCGAAAATCAACTACAATCTTATATGTCGCACGTTAAATGGGAAAAATTGGATGAAAGTGCCCTTCAGCTCTATCAGTCAGAGATAAGTAAATCTCTGTTATCATATTCTTGTCCGGCTGATCAGGATCCCAAACAGAAACTTGAACAAACATACACTCATATCGTTAACAGTATAACTGTAGTTTCAGACTTGGTACTGCCTAAAACAAAATTCAAGCCCTACATAAAACCTTACTGGGACACAACGTTAAAAGGTCTGCATGCTGCAATGAGGGGAAAAAGGCGAAATTGGATTAGGGAAGGGCGGCCAAGGGGGCATACTCATCTCTCATATAGGGAATATAAACTTACTAAATGCTTGTTTCGGGCGTATCATAGAAAGTGTGCAGAAAAGTTTTTAACTGAATTGGACAGCAATATTGATCAGGCTGCCGAAGTAGACAGTGCGGGGTTTTGGAAAAAAGTAAATAACAGAAGGAATTTTTCATGCACAAACGCAGGTTCAGAAATCAAATTTGAAAATGTTGTCTGCCGTGACGCAGAAAGTATTGCCTCTGGCTGGGGTGAATATTTTCGCAAGTTATATTCAGACACAGATCGACCCCACTATGATTCGAATTTTAAACGGGAAGTTAAGCAGAGGGTAAAAGACATAAGGGCGGAAATCGCATCAGATAGTAACAGTAATTCTACTTATATATCAGTATACGATGTTAAAAAAGCTGTCAAGGTTCTAAAAAAGAAGAAAGCCTGTGGGCACGATTGTATTTACAATGAGCATTTGATAAATGGAGGGGATGTCTTATATGAACAGCTTGCAAATTTCTTTACTGATATGTACAATAACAGTTATATCCCACCCAGTCTCAAACAGGGTATCATAATAACGCTACATAAAGGTGGTCAGAAATCAAAAACTAACCCAAATAATTATCGAGCTATAACACTTTCTTCTTCATTATTAAAACCTTTTGAAAGAATCTTATTGGAAAGGGTCGAAGCCAGTATCTCAAAGCCCTTAAATGGTTTACAAGGTGGTTTCAGAGCAAATATTGGCTGCAATATGACCTCCTTAATGACCAAAGAATGTATCTCCTATGCTAAGGAAAATCACAGTAAGCTTTTCGTATGTTACCTGGATATTCAGAAGGCATTTGATCGTATGTGGCACGATGGCCTGTTTGTAAAGTTATATGACCTTGGGATTAGGTCAAAATTACTGGGTATTATTATTGATCTTCATACAAATATGAGTAGTTGTGTTCTGTTTAAGGGGCATAAATTTGCTTGGTTCAAAATTCTTCAAGGCTCCCGTCAGGGTGGTAATATTTCCCCCTCTATGTTTTTGTGTTTTAACGACGACATACTTGAACAGTTGGTCAATTGTCATGTCGGATTCAAAATGTTAAATATGAACGTATGTGCTCCCACTGTTGCTGATGACATGGTCCTCATGGCATTATCTATAGCCAGCCTTGCTATCCTTCTGTGCATATGTTATGCATACTCTTGTAAGTGGCGATATGACTTTTCGGCTCCTAAAAGCTCAATTATTGTGTACAATGAAACAAAAAATAATTATCAAAAATCAAAACGATCATGGTATATAGGTAATGATATCGTAGCAGAAAGTGAAAATTATAAGCACCTTGGGCTTAACAATAATAAATATCTTAACAACAAAATAAGTATTCAAGATGCAACCCACAAGCTTAAAGGTACTTTTCTCAGTCTAGTTAATAGTGGTATTCTTAATCATGGTGCTCTGCATCCCCTCACACGTAAAACAATCTATAAATCTATAGCTTTACCGAAGGCTCTTTATGGCTGCGAAAATTGGGATAATCTAAATGATACTGAATTACTTTTACTAGAACGTACCCACAGGTTCTGTGTTAAGCATATGCAATCCCTCAATTCTACGTACACGAACAAACGTAGCATTAAGTCTCTTGGGTATATTTCCGATTGAAATTGATATAGATTTCAGAAAGTTAACTCTTTTTGGACAGTTTTGTAGATTGAATTCAAATATTTGGGTTAAAACAGTCTTTCTTAACAGATTAACATCGTATATTGCCAAATGTAATCATAAACAAGAAGGTTTTGTACCAGATATTGTAAGATTGCTAGAAAAATACCAGCTGATTGACTCCTTATATACTTATATTGAAAAGGTAACATTCCCAATATCCTTTGCATGGAAACGTCTGCTAAAGAGTAAACTGCATCACAGTGCAATTTCTACTTGGAACAGTAGAACATTGACACACGACTTTTGTCGATTCAGAGATATTCATTTTGAGTATACGCCACACTGGGTATGGTATTCATCGAAAGAGAGAAGAAATCTTCTATTTCCCAGTTTTTCTCTCATTCAAATGATATCTCATTTGGCTGAGATGTCAATGGATAACAAATTCTGTCTATACTGTAATGTGTATTATAACAATACTGTAAATCATTGTATTAACACTTGCACTTACTTGGGCCTGGAAAGAACAAGGCTGTGGTCTGACATTCAAAACATTAGTATCCAGGCCTATATGTTTCTCTGTACAGTAGACAAAAGCCGTGTGTCTGATCTTCTCCTAGGCATGGAAAATGCAGAATTTACTCGAATATTGGGTAATAAAAGTAAACAGTTTAAGTTATGCTGCATTATCAATCTTCACAAAATGTGGTGTAAGTATAAACATTTAGTGGAATTATTCTATTAAGAAGTTCTATTTCTTCTTTGAAATATAATGCATTGAGTTATGTGTATGTATTATGCGTGATGTAAACGTACATGTACCTATATAAGTTAAAATGCTGTTCGGTCTTCTCTTTCCTCCTATTAGGCTTTTGGAGGAAATTGATAGGATGTTGCGACCGATTTTGAGTTTTATGAACCATAACAGGGATCAGACTAGTGGTATGTACATTATCACTAGAATTGAACCTTGCTATATTTCATAATAAGGATAGATTGTTTAAGTTATTCCACATTACCTTTCACTACCCTTGCATTTCGTTTCGGTAAGAATAGTGGGGTAGGGATAGCAGCATGACAATGATTGTGTATACTTTATTTTGTGTAAATTTGTATCTAGTACCATATTCTCATACATTTACATGTAAATTGATTTCGTTTAATTGCCATATTTGATATTTGTATATATGTTTGTATGTTTGTATTCATACATATTTATATTTATATGTAGATTGTTCTCTCCTTTGTGGAGGATATAAAGAATTTCAATCTATCTATCTATCTATCTATTGTAGTCAATAGTTGACAAGCTATAATTGCATGTATTTTGGTGGCTTACACAATTGGTGATATAGTTATTTCATTCAATATTGTATTTAGTAGAAAGTTACATATATAACTGTAATAATAGGTGACAAAATTAGTTTAAAATCATATTGCTAGTAAATTTCTTTAAAGTAAAAGTTAATATTGAAATGTAAGAATAAAAAATAACTGGATATTAACACTATAGGAATTCCTATTATTTTATGTAAACGTAGTGAATTTGGCCATTGCAGGGTAACGCCTTATCCGCTAAAAAGCTAACGCACTTCATTATGTGGCTAATATAATTTGGTTTTAGTAATGTACAGTCTACAAACCTAATTTTGTGGAGGTCGTTTGGTATCCCATAATCTAATGATATTACTGCATTAAATAGTGATATATTTGAAAGTAAGTAACGTATGTAACTGTAATATCATGTTGTATAATGGTTAAACGCAAACTGGCTGTTTGCTGCATTTCATTTAATGATTTAAGGCTATCGTCATGCCCTTGTATAAGAATTTAGTATTAGTCACAGATATATTCTATTGCAGCAGAGGTTGTACTCTGAAAATTGCGTAATAAACGCATTCCTGAATTGTCATTTCAGGTGGTATGTTCTTTCTTTGATTTGTAACAAATGTAAAACATGACAAACACACTATAAGAATAATGTTTAAATATGATTATAAATATGCTATTTTACTTGATAAATTAAGAAACGGGGAAGATTTCATTTCTTATTGAATTTGGATACATTATATTCAGGGGATGGGGTAAATCACTCCTTCCGTTGGACATTTTCACGTCTAATATACCATATATACAAAATTTCTGTATTGCTTTACTGTCGTATGCCATTGCATACATGTAATGTATAAATTTATAGGGAAATATGCTGAAAAAGAAGCAAAGGCTGAACGTGAGGCGTGTTTTCCTCTCAATTTGCCTAAGCCTCATTCAGCGTAGGGTACGTTCAAAGATGACGTCCTACAGCAAAACTGCTACCACAATTTAACTGTACGACGTACCTAGGAGTATTGCAGAAGACCCCAGGAATGCATTGCTGCAGTCAAACCTTTTCTGGCAGGTAAGTTGTGCCAAGTCAAAAACTAAGGCCTGTACAGAAATCAGCGCCTGGACTAATAGTGTAGGGGCCAAATCTCAAATTTTGAGTTCTGTTGCACCCCAGGAAGAAAAACTTGGTCACTATATTCAGTCAGGGACATGTCTTTGGGCCTTGGAAACCCATGTTTTACTAAGTTTTCTGTGGTCAATTTTCTGTAAATGGCCTGTAACCAACGTTACCCTACTAACATAGAAAAAGGCAGTGTACAAAATACAAGACTAATAAAATATTTTACAAAAGTATCAGTGAAATTATTTGAACTTTAAATGTTTGATCTAGTCATAAACATCAATTGCAGACATCTGTGAGATATGTTTTTGTTCAACAGCGTGACGTATGTTACATTATATACAAAATTGCAGTTAATGCCTTTATAGATTGCATATGAGAATGATAGTTGGCAATCCGAATCGAAAAAAGATGCATATTTTTGGTTTTGTTGGCATTTTTGAGTACATTTGTTAGACCACTTTTAACATAATATTTAGCATGTGTATAAAGCCTTAGGGGTGGATGCCAAGTCTGAATTTGCATATGAAGGCCAGAAATTAGGTCAAAGATCATTGAGTGCAAAAATGAAAAAATATGTACTACTGTAAAACAACTTCATCTTTTTATATGTAAATATATTTTGTTTCAAGCCAAATTTTGTATGCTTATAGTTATAAGTCTGAAAAACATTTAGAAAATGTTTTTTGTAACTAAATGATCATATGTCAGCTTTAAAATGGGGTCAAAGGTCATCAAGTGCAATAATCAGAGCATTTTTACAAACTGTGTTTCTTTTTTTCTCTGGTCCCACAGCAAGATGTTTTTTAAACTCTAAAAAGGGTAGAAGTCTTTCAGAAGGCTTAAATTAACATGTTTATTATTAAAAGAATCCCTTTGGAAGCATCCTTTTATGGATATTACAAAGACAAACATCGTAAGTTTTGTGCAATTATGACGGAAATTTTCCCTCATTTGGGCTAAACTGAGATATGGGCTACTTAGATAGTTTGCTGCACCTCGCAGAAAGTAAAACTATTTTCAGTTTGGGACATATCTTGGGGCCTTAGAAACCCATAATTTAATAACTTTTCTGTGATAATTTTTCTATAAATCACCTGTAATCAACGTTACTCTACTGACATTGAAAATAACAGTACACACAATACATGGCTTATGTTGATTTATTTTAATAGTATTATTGAAACAGTTTAAGCATTAAATGTGTAAACTAGACATAAAAATCAATTGCATACATCTGTGATTTTCATTACTGCATGTCAGCGATACTTATGTTACATTTTATACTAAATTGCAGATAATGACTTAACAAATTACATGTATAACAATAAACCATGATACCTGATCCGAAATATACATGATGTTCATATATATTCTAATTGAAAATGTTCATTTGCATATATTTGAAGTTGTTTATAACTTTTAACTTGCAATGAAGTGAAATCAAGTAAATATTTAAATATGCTAATTAGTATGTGATTTGTACCGGCTCCAGCATGTAATGCATAGGTGCTTACAGATTCATTTTTCTATTTACATAGCATTGGAATTGGCAAAATATCTTTTATAATGAAATCAAAATATAACTATATTAACAATAATTGGTCTAAAATTGCTGCACATATATTATTGAGGTAACGTAGGTAACAAAAGGTGCCTTACATAAATGGATAAAGGTAGTAAATTGTTGTTAGGCTTATATAAAATTTGGGTCTGCTTTCCCTAACTCGCTTACATATACTACACACATTTTATTCTATATAAGACTTAATTTAAAAGAGTGCCATGGGTTGGTCTGCAATATGTGAATGAGGCTTTTCCTGGTCTTACTCAATTACTTTTTGCAATTTGCTTGGCTCTTTTACATTCATATGGCAGTTTTCAGATTTCTACCAATGGTACATAACGATAAACATACAATCTACATCATATTGACTTAATATCAATAATTTACTTAAAATAGCATAGCAATATTTCATACATCTAGTGGCAAGACAGGAATTAAGGCAGTGGTAGTGCTGAGTGTCTTCTAGAGCAGGTATAGGTTTTTGAAGATTGCAAATATAACATCAACCAAAGCTTTCGTAGTACAGAACCGGCATGGTTTATGTCCAAATATAGGGTGTTACATAAATCTAGTATTAAAGATTTTCCTTGTATGCTGAATTCTTTTAATTTTCACTTTTCACTGTTGAAAATTACATTATAAAATTAATTTATCATCTGTCCCCATTAAAACCTATGTTTTTTAAACTAGATTTCATATCATATTGTAATGATGATTATCTTATTATATTCTGCAGCAATTCTGATAGAAACTATTCGGCTTGTTAATTATCTTATACTAAGGTTGCTTGAGGTAAGGTTTCCTCAGCCATGTTGCAGTCTTGTAAAACATCTGAACATATTTCATGGAAACATAAACAGCAAATCATTTGAACGTTAGTGATACTTTATTTTAAAGATCAGTTTACTGTTCTTTTCTGAAGCATAAAACAAAAACATGACTCCCAAAATTCACTAGTATGGTTTGTATCTCTGAAACTCACAGATTAAACTGAATGTTGAAAAAGTAGTGTCACACACAGCTGATTTCTTTGCTTTTCTTATTCACAAGGTAGTTTGTTTTTAGTTTTGTTTATGCACTACCATCTGATTTTTTTGAGCTATTTGTAACCCTAGTACATGTTTTATATATGTCCTATGAAAAGTTAGTTATGGTCTGTTTGTTGGTTTTAACAGGTTTACTAGATTAGGCTTATTGTGATAGTCTTAAATATATGCAAAACCATCGAAAATATGAACAACATTGCTGACAACAGCTTGTAGAAAGCATTTGAGCATGAACTTGCTCACTCTTGTACCTATATCCTTGTAGATATTTGTGAAGACTAACACTGTTTGAGGACTGTCTTGTATATAGTGAAAGAAAAGAAGTTCAGTTTTATTTCAAGAGTAATGCCATATTAAAACTACTCATTTCGAGTATGTTACCAGTTACAAGTGCTATCCAATCTGATATATTGCACTTGTATCGAGCAGTAGATGTATACATTAATGTAAGTCACCTACCCTATATGCAATCAATCCCTGTCTTAGCAAATTGTCATGGTTAACAGATAGATTCTACACTAGAACAGGCGATTTAACTACCTTAGGATCTAACATACATCAAGCAAATCGGAGATGTTAAACCAATTGATTATGCTAGTAAATGTACATATTAGATAACTATTTCAGGACACATTTACTCTAAATACTAAGAGATGACCCCAAACTTTTGGAAAACTATGAACACAATCAAATCATCAGGTGCTCCAATATGGTGAATGCCTGTGTTCCCAAGAAGTCACCACACATCTGTTTTGGGGAATTTTAATTTGGAATAAAACTTGCATCAATTGGCATTTTACAGTAAAAAATGTATTAATTTGTCATGAGATAATGTAGTTACAGCATTCCATGTTTTTTTCAAATATTCCATTTTAGCCAAATGTTACATGCTTAAATATCTCTATGTGCAGGGCTATAACAATAGGTTCATTTGCTATGACCCGAGGGTTTTGGCCGGCCGTGAAAACGTTTAAGGGTCCATGTTTTGGTTGTGATTGTGGTATAAAATGCTGTCAATTGCTGCTGAAACGGCTCGGTCCCAAGTCCGAGATAGCAGAGTGCCTATTCAATGATAGCTAGCATACTGGTAATAAATAAGTTCAGCCGGTATAATGAGAAAAACCTTGCAGAGGCTATATGCAATTCTGCACATTTTTTGATTCGTAAATACATGGACTGCCGTATACAAATTATCAAATCTACAGTAATTAAGATCAGCCATGGTTGATGTGCACTAACTAGCTAGTTTATTATCATGCTTTAACACTAATGAATAGTAGGTTTGTTTTGGCAATGTGTTTTAAACAGGAAATAATGATTGGGTTGAAAAGGACTCCAGTTGATGTCATTGACATGTACAGCCTTACTCTGTGGCAGGCTCCGTTTTGCATAATTTAAGGTAAGTTGTATACGGTATATAGTCAATAACATAAAGGTCATATCATTCATTTTTATTTGTATTTATATTTTTTTGTAAACATAATTTTATACAGTACTCTACTTATATCTTTAAATGACAAACAGACGGCATCGGCATGATACTATGAAAATAGTATAGCTAACTAAAGTAAGCTACAATAGGTTCCCGCACTCGTAGCTTAAGGCAAAAAACCGGGGTTCCATTTTGGAATGCCACTATACACAAATATGTACAGGAACACCTTCGGGTGGTAATGCCTATAGCAACGTAGAACCTGCAATATGCCGTAGACTGACAGACATTGTTCTTACTCTCAAATGCTATTTTTTTAAAAAAAGACCTCTTTTATACTATACACTTTACCTAATATTGTGTACTAAAATTACTACACCATTCTATATTAATCATTTTATTTTATTTTTTCTTTCATTTGGTTGGTTTTACTTAGCATTACTTTTATTGTTGTCATTATTATTATTGTCATTATCACATAACATAGCAAGCAATACATAGTAACACTCACTAGATACAATCACACGGGTGGTCCTGGACTAGTTCTTAAGTTATTCTGTTCAATTCAGACATACACAAAGTAAACATATGATGCCATACAGTGGCTTGTACTCATGTCAAAACATCTACAAACCAGCAGACAGATGCATTCCGTTTGAAATAGATATACCCCAAAGTACATAGAGAGGGCCTGGTGCGCCTTACAAAGTAAATTCTATTCTATTCTACTCTATTCAAGCAAACAGGAAGTGAAAAATACATGACGTCATATATGACGCTGTACTGTCTTCTGCAACTTCCTTCAAAAACAAACAACCAACAGACAGATGTTTTCACTTAAAATAGACATTTTCAAAGCTAATTATTACCAAAATAGGGGATTTATACCTGGAATAACACTCTAATTATAGAAAGAAGTGACAGATACCAGTGCTCAAAGCAAGAAGCATGGATTACACTGATTAGCAGGTAAAATTAGCAATGAAACCATTCTCCTCTGCACTCTACTCTGCAATAATTTTATTTACCCAGCTGTTTTAAATGCATGATCATACTTTACAATACCTACCTTCAATAAGGTTGATGCCTACCCAAATCCTTCGCAAGCTACGGATTTGGTGTGTTAGGGTGTGTGTTGTTGTTTGTTTATTTCATGTATTAATTTGTCATGAGATAATGAAGTTACAGCATTCCATGTTTTTTTCAAATATTCCATTTTAGCCAAATGTTACATGCTTAAATATCTCTATGTGCAGGGCTATAACAATAGGTTCATTTGCTATGACCCGAGGGTTTTGGCCGGCCGTGAAAACGTTTAAGGGTCCATGTTTTGGTTGTGATTGTGGTATAAAATGCTGTCAATTGCTGCTGAAACGGCTCGGTCCCAAGTCCGAGATAGCAGAGTGCCTATTCAATGATAGCTAGCATACTGGTAATAAATAAGTTCAGCCGGTATAATGAGAAAAACCTTGCAGAGGCTATATGCAATTCTGCACATTTTTTGATTCGTAAATACATGGACTGCCGTATACAAATTATCAAATCTACAGTAATTAAGATCAGCCATGGTTGATGTGCACTAACTAGCTAGTTTATTATCATGCTTTAACACTAATGAATAGTAGGTTTGTTTTGGCAATGTGTTTTAAACAGGAAATAATGATTGGGTTGAAAAGGACTCCAGTTGATGTCATTGACATGTACAGCCTTACTCTGTGGCAGGCTCCGTTTTGCATAATTTAAGGTAAGTTGTATACGGTATATAGTCAATAACATAAAGGTCGTATCATTCATTTTTATTTGTATTTATATTTTTTTGTAAACATAATTTTAATCAGTACTCTACTTATATCTTTAAATGACAAACAGATGGCATCGGCATGATACTATGAAAATAGTATAGCTAACTAAAGTAAGCTACAGTAGGTTCCCGCACTCGTAGCTTAAGGCAAAAAACAGGGGTTCCATTTTGGAATGCCACTATACACAAATTTATAGGGAAATATGCTGAAAAAGAAGCAAAGGCTGAACGTGAGGCGTGTTTTCCTCTCAATTTGCCTAAGCCTCATTCAGCGTAGGGTACGTTCAAAGATGACGTCCTACAGCAAAACTGCTACCACAATTTAACTGTACGACGTACCTAGGAGTATTGCAGAAGACCCCAGGAATGCATTGCTGCAGTCAAACCTTTTCTGGCAGGTAAGTTGTGCCAAGTCAAAAACTAAGGCCTGTACAGAAATCAGCGCCTGGACTAAAAACACACTCGAGATAAGTCCTTCACATTTCTGGTTGTCCCATGTCTAGACTACCATTTCGTGCATTCGGATCTCGTAGGTAGTGGATTTCTGAACACCTTAATTGTGTTAGATTTCCGTTAAAATTGGCAACCTGAAAAAATGGACCCCTGTCACATTTAAATGGCTTTCATGTGTTTCCTCGTGACAACATCCGTAAAACTTTTATTGTTACGCATTATCCAGCATTTGAACATTAAGATACACTTTCAATTGCATTCAATTGCATTTTTTTGTATGTAGGTTAGGCCACTGGCTGGATATGGTTTACCTCCCCCCCAGGGGGAATTTGTAGACCACATTTTTCTTAAAGCCCAATGTCTTGCGAGGATTTTGCTACAATTAGCCCTCTGACAATGGCAGCGTTAAGCTGTAACAGTCTGTTACATATGTTACCCTACATAATATTTGATAACTAAAATTCTTTTTAAGACTTCAGAAAAGTGAAAAAGAAAAGGTAAGATTTCCAAATTGGTTATATTTTCTAAGTAAGCTATTACTGGGCTACAGATATTGACGTTTAAAAACAAACATAGTCACCCCCGATGTAGTGTATGTTATATTTTTTCATTGAACCCCCTTTTAAATGATAAATGAATCTAATATAGTTTGTCTTAAATTTTATTGAAACCAATTTATGTTCATTAATTTGGTATTATATTAAAGAATTTTTATTTACCTTTCCAAAACGGCAAGCATTATGTTTCTATCTTACATACTTTTTGAGTTATTAGATGTTGAACATGGTAGCCCCATATCATGCAAAAATGTAAAATGTAATTCTCTAGGCCTTGCGCTGGCTATAGACCCACCTCCACACAATGGGAATTTTGTACACTATGATTTCCAGATACTACATTATATAAGCCACAAAATGAAATATGTGAGCCCTCTGAAAGTGGCAGCGTTAGCGTGTAACATCATGGTATGTACGTTACCCACAAAATAACATTAAATTTTCCTGATAATGTCTCCAACATGACTTATTCATACTTTTTGAAGTATGTCACAGGTTTAAGAACTTCCTTTAAACACGTTTGATAGATGCAGGTTTCTGTAATTACGATTGTTTGTACAGCCTGGCTTGTTGGAGGCGCTGTCTGTCTCTTCCGAATCATTTGCTATATAGAGAGGTTGGACGGCTTGGGTCCTGGTCAAGACACCTTGTACTGAGCATGGACCCTTGCATTCTGTACCCGTTTGTGTGCACTATCCATCCAATTAAAGAACTACCTTCACTTAGAAACCGGCAGAAATCATTTCGTGTCACGCCTTGGCTAACGACAGTCATGCCACTAGAGAGTGGCAACCAGTTTAATAACACGATACGTGTTAAAAGGAACTTTGCGTCTTGCAATTGTCAATCAAGTTGCGCTGATGCCTGCCATATATGTATTCTGAAATTAATTTGTTACCTTGCTAAACAGTTGAGACTCGGGCTTGGCCATGTGCTACTGCAGGCTAAGCCGAGTCCCTGGTGTTTACAGGTTAGCTTTAGTTATTCCATCAGCGAGTTCCATATACATCCACGTTCAGTATGTTAAATATAGCAACATGGAATGCTACTGGCATAATGTCAAGTGCGTCATATGTCAGTGACTTAATTATGAAAGAGAACGTCCATATCTTAGGGCTGTCTGAGCATTGGCTTTATCAACATAACTTGCATTTTCTGCAAGCTATTAATAGCAACTATAATTGTTTTGGTATTTGTGATCATGATTTAGATATTCCAAGTAATAGAAAAGTTGGTAAGGGCGGCGTGGCAATTTTATGGCACAGGTCCTTAGATAATCAAGTAACACAACTAGATATTGATAGTGACCGCATATGTGGAATACAGTTTAGGATAAGTCAGCAGTTGCATTTTTACATTTTGCAAGTATATGCACCATCAAGTAATTACCCAGTACAAGTGTACAGGGATTTCTTAGACTATCTACGAGCAATTATCAGCATGTACTGTCATAATGGGCTAGTGGTAGTATTGGGTGATTTTAATGCTCATTTGCAGGGGGGACGGTATATAAAACATACCGATGATCGTGGATCATACTTGCTTGACCTGATGAATTACCACAATCTAGTTAGCCTTAACACATTGCCACTGTGTTCTGGTGCTGCTGCCAGTTTTGTTTCATATGACGGGAACCACGAGTCCCTTATTGATCACATACTTTTTCCCGCTGAAAGGTTAGATACTGTTATGTCATATACAATTATTGATGATCATGTTTTGAACGTATCTCGACAGAGGCCAGTTATATGTAGAATTACTGTTCCCATGGTGAATTTCGAAAATCAACTACAATCTTATATGTCGCACGTTAAATGGGAAAAATTGGATGAAAGTGCCCTTCAGCTCTATCAGTCAGAGATAAGTAAATCTCTGTTATCATATTCTTGTCCGGCTGATCAGGATCCCAAACAGAAACTTGAACAAACATACACTCATATCGTTAAAAGTATAACTGTAGTTTCAGACTTGGTACTGCCTAAAACAAAATTCAAGCCCTACATAAAACCTTACTGGGACACAACGTTAAAAGGTCTGCATGCTGCACTGAGGGGAAAAAGGCGAAATTGGATTAGGGAAGGGCGGCCAAGGGGGCATACTCATCTCTCATATAGGGAATATAAACTTACTAAATGCTTGTTTCGGGCGTATCATAGAAAGTGTGCAGAAAAGTTTTTAACTGAATTAGACAGCAATATTGATCAGGCTGCCGAAGTAGACAGTGCGGGGTTTTGGAAAAAAGTAAATAACAGAAGGAATTTTTCATGCACAAACGCAGGTTCAGAAATCAAATTTGAAAATGTTGTCTGCCGTGACGCAGAAAGTATTGCCTCTGGCTGGGGTGAATATTTTCGCAAGTTATATTCAGACACAGATCGACCCCACTATGATTCGAATTTTAAACGGGAAGTTGAGCAGAGGGTAAAAGACATAAGGGCGGAAATCGCATCAGATAGTAACAGTAATTCTACTTATATATCAGTATACGATGTTAAAAAAGCTGTCAAGGTTCTAAAAAAGAAGAAAGCCTGTGGGCACGATTGTATTTACAATGAGCATTTGATAAATGGAGGGGATGTCTTATATGAACAGCTTGCAAATTTCTTTACTGATATGTACAATAACAGTTATATCCCACCCAGTCTCAAACAGGGTATCATAATAACGCTACATAAAGGTGGTCGGAAATCAAAAACTAACCCAAATAATTATCGAGCTATAACACTTTCTTCTTCATTATTAAAACCTTTTGAAAGAATCTTATTGGAAAGGGTCGAAGCCAGTATCTCAAAGCCCTTAAATGGTTTACAAGGTGGTTTCAGAGCAAATATTGGCTGCAATATGACCTCCTTAACGGTCAAAGAATGTATCTCCTATGCTAAGGAAAATCACAGTAAGCTTTTCGTATGTTACCTGGATATTCAGAAGGCATTTGATCGTATGTGGCACGATGGCCTGTTTGTAAAGTTATATGACCTTGGGATTAGGTCAAAATTACTGGGTATTATTATTGATCTTCATACAAATATGAGTAGTTGTGTTCTGTTTAAGGGGCATAAATTTGCTTGGTTCAAAATTCTTCAAGGCTCCCGTCAGGGTGGTAATATTTCCCCCTCTATGTTTTTGTGTTTTAACGACGACATACTTGAACAGTTGGTCAATTGTCATGTCGGATTCAAAATGTTAAATATGAACCTATGTGCTCCCACTGTTGCTGATGACATGGTCCTCATGGCATTATCTATAGCCGGCCTTGCTATCCTTCTGTGCATATGTTATGCATACTCTTGTAAGTGGCGATATGACTATTCGGCTCCTAAAAGCTCAATTATTGTGTACAATGAAACAAAAAATAATTATCAAAAATCAAAACGATCATGGTATATAGGTAATGATATCGTAGCAGAAAGTGAAAATTATAAGCACCTTGGGCTTAACAATAATAAATATCTTAACAACAAAATAAGTATTCAAGATGCAACCCACAAGCTTAAAGGTACTTTTCTCAGTCTAGTTAATAGTGGTATTCTTAATCATGGTGCTCTGCATCCCCTCACACGTAAAACAATCTATAAATCTATAGCTTTACCGAAGGCTCTTTATGGCTGCGAAAATTGGGATAATCTAAATGATACTGAATTACTTTTACTAGAACGTGCCCACAGGTTCTGTGTTAAGCATATGCAATCCCTCAATTCTACGTACACGAACAGACGTAGCATTAAGTCTCTTGGGTATATTTCCGATTGAAATTGATATAGATTTCAGAAAATTAACTCTTTTTGGACAGTTTTGTAGATTGAATTCAAATATTTGGGTTAAAACAGTCTTTTTTAACAGATTAACATCGTATATTGCCAAATGTAATCATAAACAAGAAGGTTTTGTACCAGATATTGTGAGATTGCTAGAAAAATACCAGCTGATTGACTCCTTATATACTTATATTGAAAAGGGAACATTCCCAATATCCTTTGCATGGAAACGTCTGCTAAAGAGTAAACTGCATCACAGTGCAATTTCTACTTGGAAAGTAGAACATTGACACACGACTTTTGTCGATTCAGAGATATTCATTTTGAGTATACGCCACACTGGGTATGGTATTCATCGAAAGAGAGAAGAAATCTTCTATTTCCCAGTTTTTCTCTCATTCAAATGATATCTCATTTGGCTGAGATGTCAATGGATAACAAATTCTGTCTATACTGTAATGTGTATTATAACAATACTGTAAATCATTGTATTAACACTTGCACTTACTTGGGCCAGGAAAGAACAAGGCTGTGGTCTGACATTCAAAACATTAGTATCCAGGCCTATATGTTTCTCTGTACAGTAGACAAAAGCCGTGTGTCTGATCTTCTCCTAGGCATGGAAAATGCAGAATTTACTCGAATATTGGGTAATAAAAGTAAACAGTTTAAGTTATGCTGCATTATCAATCTTCACAAAATGTGGTGTAAGTATAAACATTTAGTGGAATTATTCTATTAAGAAGTTCTATTTCTTCTTTGAAATATAATGCATTGAGTTATGTGTATGTATTATGCGTGATGTAAACGTACATGTACCTATATAAGTTAAAATGCTGTTCGGTCTTCTCTTTCCTCCTATTAGGCTTTTGGAGGAAATTGATAGGATGTTGCGACCGATTTTGAGTTTTATGAACCATAACAGGGATCAGACTAGTGGTATGTACATTATCACTAGAATTGAACCTTGCTATATTTCATAATAAGGATAGATTGTTTAAGTTATTCCACATTACCTTTCACTACCCTTGCATTTCGTTTCGGTAAGAATAGTGGGGTAGGGATAGCAGCATGACAATGATTGTGTATACTTTATTTTGTGTAAATTTGTATCTAGTACCATATTCTCATACATTTACATGTAAATTGATTTCGTTTAATTGCCATATTTGATATTTGTATATATGTTTGTATGTTTGTATTCATACATATTTATATTTATATGTAGATTGTTCTCTCCTTTGTGGAGGATATAAAGAATTTCTATCTATCTATCTATCTATCTATCTATCTATCTATCTATCTATCTATCTATCTATCTATCTATCTATCTATCTATCTATCTATCTATCTATTGTAGTCAATAGTTGACAAGCTATAATTGCATGTATTTTGGTGGCTTACACAATTGGTGATATAGTTATTTCATTCAATATTGTATTTAGTAGAAAGTTACATATATAACTGTAATAATAGGTGACAAAATTAGTTTAAAATCATATTGCTAGTAAATTTCTTTAAAGTAAAAGTTAATATTGAAATGTAAGAATAAAAAATAACTGGATATTAACACTATAGGAATTCCTATTATTTTATGTAAACGTAGTGAATTTGGCCATTGCAGGGTAACGCCTTATCCGCTGAAAAGCTAACGCACTTCATTATGTGGCTAATATAATTTGGTTTTAGTAATGTACAGTCTACAAACCTAATTTTGTGGAGGTCGTTTGGTATCCCATATTCTAATGATATTACTGCATTAAATAGTGATATATTTGAAAGTAAGTAACGTATGTAACTGTAATATCATGTTGTATAATGGTTAAACGCAAACTGGCTGTTTGCTGCATTTCATTTAATGATTTATGGCTATCGTCATGCCCTTGTATAAGAATTTAGTATTAGTCACAGATATATTCTATTGCAGCAGAGGTTGTACTCTGAAAATTGCGTAATAAACGCATTCCTGAATTGTCATTTCAGGTGGTATGTTCTTTCTTTGATTTGTAACAAATGTAAAACATGACAAACACACTATAAGAATAATGTTTAAATATGATTATAAATATGCTATTTTACTTGATAAATTAAGAAACGGGGAAGATTTCATTTCTTATTGAATTTGGATACATTATATTCAGGGGATGGGGTAAATCACTCCTTCCGTTGGACATTTTCACGTCTAATATACCATATATACAAAATTTCTGTATTGCTTTACTGTCGTATGCCATTGCATACATGTAATGTATAAATTTATAGGGAAATATGCTGAAAAAGAAGCAAAGGCTGAACGTGAGGCGTGTTTTCCTCTCAATTTGCCTTAGCCTCATTCAGCGTAGGGTACGTTCAAAGATGACGTCCTACAGCAAAACTGCTACCACAATTTAACTGTACGACGTACCTAGGAGTATTGCAGAAGACCCAAGGAATGCATTGCTGCAGTCAAACCTTTTCTGGCAGGTAAGTTGTGCCAAGTCAAAAACTAAGGCCTGTACAGAAATCAGCGCCTGGACTAATAGTGTAGGGGCCAAATCTCAAATTTTGAGTTCTGTTGCACCCCCAGGAAGAAAAACTTGGTCACTATATTCAGTCAGGGACATGTCTTTGGGCCTTGGAAACCCATGTTTTACTAAGTTTTCTGTGGTCAATTTTCTGTAAATGGCCTGTAACCAACGTTACCCTACTAACATAGAAAAAGGCAGTGTACAAAATACAAGACTAATAAAATATTTTACAAAAGTATCAGTGAAATTATTTGAACTTTAAATGTTTGATCTAGTCATAAACATCAATTGCAGACATCTGTGAGATATGTTTTTGTTCAACAGCGTGACGTATGTTACATTATATACAAAATTGCAGTTAATGCCTTTATAGATTGCATATGAGAATGATAGTTGGCAATCCGAATCGAAAAAAGATGCATATTTTTGGTTTTGTTGGCATTTTTGAGTACATTTGTTAGACCACTTTTAACATAATATTTAGCATGTGTATAAAGCCTTAGGGGTGGATGCCAAGTCTGAATTTGCATATGAAGGCCAGAAATTAGGTCAAAGGTCATTGAGTGCAAAAATGAAAAAATATGTACTACTGTAAAACAACTTCATCTTTTTATATGTAAATATATTTTGTTTCAAGCCAAATTTTGTATGCTTATAGTTATAAGTCTGAAAAACATTTAGAAAATGTTTTTTGTAACTAAATGATCATATGTCAGCTTAAAAATGGGGTCAAAGGTCATCAAGTGCAATAATCAGAGCATTTTTACAAACTGTGTTTCTTTTTTTCTCTGGTCCCACAACAAGATGTTTTTTAAACTCTAAAAAGGGTAGAAGTCTTTCAGAAGGCTTAAATTAACATGTTTATTATTAAAGGAATCCCTTTGGAAGCATCCTTTTATGGATATTACAAAGACAAACATCGTAAGTTTTGTGCAATTATGACGGAAATTTTCCCTCATTTGGGCTAAACTGAGATATGGGCTACTTAGATAGTTTGCTGCACCTCGCAGAAAGTAAAACTATTTTCAGTTTGGGACATATCTTGGGGCCTTAGAAACCCATAATTTAATAACTTTTCTGTGATAATTTTTCTATAAATCACCTGTAATCAACGTTACTCTACTGACATTGAAAATAACAGTACACACAATACATGGCTTATGTTGATTTATTTTAATAGTATTATTGAAACAGTTTAAGCATTAAATGTGTAAATTAGACATAAAAATCAATTGCATACATCTGTGATTTTCATTTCTGCATGTCAGCGATACTTATGTTACATTTTATACTAAATTGCAGATAATGACTTAACAAATTACATGTATAACAATAAACCATGATACCTGATCCGAAATATACATGATGTTCATATATATTCTAATTGAAAATGTTCATTTGCATATATTTGAAGTTGTTTATAACTTTTAACTTGCAATGAAGTGAAATCAAGTAAATATTTAAATATGCTAATTAGTATGTGATTTGTACCGGCTCCAGCATGTAATGCATAGGTGCTTACAGATTCATTTTTCTATTTACATAGCATTAGAATTGGCAAAATATCTTTTATAATGAAATCAAAATATAACTATATTAACAATAATTGGTCTAAAATTGCTGCACATATATTATTGAGGTAACGTAGGTAACAAAAGGTGCCTTACATAAATGGATAAAGGTAGTAAATTGTTGTTAGGCTTATATAAAATTTGGGTCTGCTTTCCCCAACTCGCTTACATATACTACACACATTTTATTCTATATAAGACTTAATTTAAAAGAGTGCCATGGGTTGGTCTGCAATATGTGAATGAGGCTTTTCCTGGTCTTACTCAATTACTTTTTGCAATTTGCTTGGCTCTTTTACATTCATATGGCAGTTTTCAGATTTCTACCAATGGTACATAACGATAAACATACAATCTACATCATATTGACTTAATATCAATAATTTACTTAAAATAGCATAGCAATATTTCATACATCTAGTGGCAAGACAGGAATTAAGGCAGTGGTAGTGCTGAGTGTCTTCTAGAGCAGGTATAGGTTTTTGAAGATTGCAAATATAACATCAACCAAGGCTTTCGTAGTACAGAACCGGCATGGTTTATGTCCAAATATAGGGTGTTACATAAATCTAGTATTAAAGATTTTCCTTGTATGCTGAATTCTTTTAATTTTCACTTTTCACTGTTGAAAATTACATTATAAAATTAATTTATCATCTGTCCCCATTAAAACCTATGTTTTTTAAACTAGATTTCATATCATATTGTAATGATGATTATCTTATTATATTCTGCAGCAATTCTGATAGAAACTATTCGGCTTGTTAATTATCTTATACTAAGGTTGCTTGAGGTAAGGTTTCCTCAGCCATGTTGCAGTCTTGTAAAACATCTGAACATATTTCATGGAAACATAAACAGCAAATCATTTGAACGTTAGTGATACTTTATTTTAAAGATCAGTTTACTGTTCTTTTCTGAAGCATAAAACAAAAACATGACTCCCAAAATTCACTAGTATGGTTTGTATCTCTGAAACTCACAGATTAAACTAAATGTTGAAAAAGTAGTGTCACACACAGCTGATTTCTTTGCTTTTCTTATTCACAAGGTAGTTTGTTTTTAGTTTTGTTTATGCACTACCATCTGATTTTTTTGAGCTATTTGTAACCCTAGTACATGTTTTATATATGTCCTATGAAAAGTTAGTTATGGTCTGTTTGTTGGTTTTAACAGGTTTACTAGATTAGGCTTATTGTGATAGTCTTAAATATATGCAAAACCATCGAAAATATGAACAACATTGCTGACAACAGCTTGTAGAAAGCATTTGAGCATGAACTTGCTCACTCTTGTACCTATATCCTTGTAGATATTTGTGAAGACTAACACTGTTTGAGGACTGTCTTGTATATAGTGAAAGAAAAGAAGTTCAGTTTTATTTCAAGAGTAATGCCATATTAAAACTACTCATTTCGAGTATGTTACCAGTTACAAGTGCTATCCAATCTGATATATTGCACTTGTATCGAGCAGTAGATGTATACATTAATGTAAGTCACCTACCCTATATGCAATCAATCCCTGTCTTAGCAAATTGTCATGGTTAACAGATAGATTCTACACTAGAACAGGCGATTTAACTACCTTAGGATCTAACATACATCAAGCAAATCGGAGATGTTAAACCAATTGATTATGCTAGTAAATGTACATATTAGATAACTATTTCAGGACACATTTACTCTAAATACTAAGAGATGACCCCAAACTTTTGGAAAACTATGAACACAATCAAATCATCAGGTGCTCCAATATGGTGAATGCCTGTGTTCCCAAGAAGTCACCACACATCTGTTTTGGGGAATTTTGATTTGGAATAAAACTTGCATCAATTGGCATTTTACAGTAAAAAGAATAACATAACGAAACACATGCAATAGCCTCATAACATTTGATCTCTATGATCATTGCAAAGAATAATAAGCAAAATATGTTTAATACTATTACTTAGAATTGAATTTATCGACACTGAAACAATTACAATGTGTTAAAAGTTGCGCTTTGAAAGACATAGATATATATTTTATGGTCTCTTAGAATTAGAGGTTACCTTTAATATCATTTCTATACTGCTTCTATATATGGATGAATACGTTTAATCAAGCAGCCTGATTTCAAAGAAATGCTGCTTTTGAATCAACATCATTTCATCAATATGTGCAAATGAAAGCACACCCCTACAATTAAATGTTAAAAGTTATATGGAGGATAACCAATAATGTCAGGGCTATTTCCATGATATACCCCCACAAAAAGTTAACAATGTTTTCACTGGATCATCTTTATTTGAAAAGTTCCTGCATATTAGCTTTATGTTATGTATGCTACCATCTGCTAACAGGCCGATGTGAAGACCAATGTGAGGATATATTCCTTCCAGTATATGAGATTTACCATATTCTATCATAGTTTCAACACGCCTGATTTTTAATGAAAGGAGGCTTGGTCTTTGTGTTTTCATGAAGCTATGCTTAGTATATGCAATTAACAGGTAGTGGCCTTGTAAAAAGTGTTTTACAATTACTCATGGATGGGAACAAACACAAAAAATGTGTGAAATGAGAAAAAAAAAATTTTAGTCCTATAAGCATGAGATCATGGCCAAGTCCTTCATGAAAGATGTAGCTAGGAGCATATACCTTTGAGAAATGACTCAAAATCAGACGGTAAAATGTAACGTAAGTAACAACTTAAACACATCTTATGTTTAAGAGGATAGATAATTGCATAAAATGATGTATTCATACTAAGCATTAAGCAAAAGAAATTATTTATTTAAAATGAAATGGTTATTATTAGTTGTATTACATTTTAATTGATTTCATACAGTAACATACTTTACATGCCTGTTATGAATATTTGACCGCTGGAAACTTAGTAAATCATTGCTCTCCAAACATGATAGACACACACCTAGCAGGATAGCAATAAAAAATTCTTCCATTAGGGTAGAAGGGAACTTAAAAGTTGAATTTTGCCCCTATATACATAAAATATTGCTACAATTTTCACTGATTTTGCACTTAAATGACCTATGACCCAAACACGCATCATGCCTTGATGATGCCGTTTGTTTAAATAGCATGGCTGTATGATCCAAAAGAGATTTTGCATTACTTTTAATCATAATTTTGGATAGCTAATTGATAAAAACGCTAAAATCTGACGTATATACAATAATTTGCACTCAGTTGACCTTTGACCTAATTCTGGGACTTTGAGGCATTTCCAGACTTGGCATCCACCCCTATCCTTCTTAAAACACATCAAGATACACTTTGAGCATGGATGCCAAAATGTACTCAAAAATGCCAACAGAATTTTTTTTTCAGGCTCTGGATGGCCAACTATGAACCATGTTTCCTAACCGCAGGAAGAAACATTTTGTTACTATTTTCAGTCAGAGACATGTCTTGTGGCCTTAGAAACTAATGATTTACTAAGATTTCTTCGGTCAGTTGTCTGTAAATGGCCTGTAATCAATGTTACCCTACTGACTTTAAAAATAGCAACACAAAATACAAGACTAATGAGATATTTCCCAATAGTATTAATGAAATTATTTGAGCTTTACATGTTTGAACCAGACTTAAAAACCAATTTGAGACACCTGTGGAGTGTATTTCTGCTGGTCAGAGTTACTTATGTTACATTTTTTCATAATATTGCATATTATGACTTTATAGATTACAAAATAGAATAAACCATGTTCCTCAACCTTAAATATGTGATAAAGATCTCTATTCTAATGACGAATCTCCATTCTTACATATAAAAGCTACTTAAAACTTGTAACTGGCGATAGAGGTAGCAAAATAAACGTTTAGATATGCTTATTAGCACGTTACTTCTACTTGTGTACATATTTTCTATCTGACCTTATTAACATTGCATTAGAATGTACAATGTCTTCTTTCATCTCTGTCACAGTGAAGTAAAATAATAATTTAATACACATAGTCAACGACCATGGAAAGTTTGTTGCTGTTAATATATAAAAAGGTAACGTAGGTAACAACATTGTCCTTTGCATAAATAGATAAAAACACTAAAGTGTGGAAAGTAGACCCAAATTCTTCCTAAGCCTGACGACATAGCCTGTTGACAAGGTTATATTTGAGTCTACTCTCCATCTTTTTTTAAATAACTTCAATAATAGTCAAATTATTCTAAATAATCAATAAAATAAGAGAGTTTTGCAATTTTGGTTGATTCTGTTACTTTGATATGACAGTTTGCAGATTTTTTACCAATGGTTCATAACAATAAACATTGTATATCTACTTCATGATTCAAATATTGGACTGAATGTTTTATTACGTTTCCTGTTGTCAAACTCAAAATAGGCCTGTAAATTACGCTACCATATAAAATCAGGATAGAAAATATGTAAGCCAATGCAAGTTACATGCTTATAAGCGTATTTAAAGTCATTATCTGCAATTTCGTATAAAAAGTAACATACGTAACGCTGACGAGCAGAAACATATCTCAAATATGTCTGCAATTAGTGTTTATGTCTAGGTCAAACATTTAAAGCTCAAATATGTTCATTGATACTATTGGAAATTATCCTATTAGGGTAAGTGTGTCTTGGTTAGTCTTTTGGTGACAAAGGCTCTTAATAAGGTTATTCAACGATGTAAACATGCTACGCACGCAGCTGTCATTCACCACATTGGATCAGCTGACAGCTTCAGTGAATACCCAGTCTTTCATCAGTTGATTAGAGGTCATGTCTTATGTTTTGAGAAATTACATCACCAAAGATTTATCTAATACAAATTTACAAACACAATTAAATGTTTTAATATTTCTAATTTGCATGATAAAGAATACAATCCCTTTGTTGGGATGCTCGCCATCCAAACATATAATGAATCTGTTTTTCAACCATATCAGTTTACAAAACAGTGATTTGTTGTATATAAGGTATGTCTTTATATTACAGTATCATATTACATGTATTAACCGGTGCAATATACGAGATTAGCTAGCACTTGTAACTGGCAACATACAGTACTAAATATTTGTAATCTTAATATGGCACTACACTTAAAATTAAATGGAAATGATTTCCTTTCACTTTAGACAAGACAGCCCTTAAACAATGTTAGTATTAACAGATGGGTACAAGAACGAGTCAGTGTATGACTAAAATGCTGTCTACAAACTGTTATCCGCAGTATTACTCACATTTTCAGAGGCTCTGCATACAATAAGCCTAATTCAGTAAATCTTTGAAACCAACAAACCGACCATAAGTCTCATACTTTTCATTTCATAGATCATGTGCAAACATGTATAATTGTTACAAATAACTCGGACAGTGCAAAAAACAACAACACAAAACTACATTATTAACAATGTAAGAAAGCCAATAGCTGTGTGTTACTTGTGGCACCTTTTTTTCAACTGACAATCATTTGACAACTTAAATATGTGAGCTTTAGAGATTCAAACCATGTTGCTTAATTTGTTGTGCCATGTTTATGATTCAAGTTGTAACTCCTGAAAATGGACTTTCAAAAAGATTCAATAACTGACAACAGATTTGCAATTAATGTTACCATGAACTATCTTTATAGCTTTGTAATTAGTGTTACCACATACTATGTTTTTCAGCCTATGAGTACGGCTTTACCTTAACTTTTCTTAATTAACAAACAAAATAATTTCTAAAAAAATTGCTGTATAATATAATCAAATAATAAGCTTTACAATATGATATAAAAGAATCGTGCTTTACATAAGTAGAGAAGATTGCAATAGTGACAGATGAAACATTGTTGTTATTTGTTTTCCAAATGTAATTGCCAACATTGTAAATTAAATGTATTAAGCATACAAGAAAACCTGTTTAGGCTAGATCTACAAAACATCAGGTACATTTGGGTATAAAACATGCTACTTCTGTTCTGATAAACACTTTGGTTGATATTATGATTGCAGTTTTTAAAAAATGAGTTAGAAATTTTAGATTACATGTATAGCAAAAGGTCGTCAAGACCTGAAATGTCCTGTCTCTTCTTCACAGTACCGTTGGTTTGTCTGCAGTCTGCGATTGTGACATTTCCTGGTCATACTCACTTTTTAGCAAACACAGTTTTTTTTTTCAAGCCTGATAAAATACTTTTAATGGCAAAAAGAGCCAGAACTTCAGTCCAATATTTGAATCATGAAGTAAATATCATGTATATTGCCATGAACCATTGACAAAAAAATACAAATAGCCATATCAAAGTAACAGAACCAAACATACAAAACTGTTATATTAGTGTTTATTCAGAATAATTTGTCTGTAAATGAATGTATAAAAACATGCTGAGTGTAAACTTAAAATTTTCCCTTGCGTGTAGTCAGGCAAAGGCAAAAAAATTGAGACTATTCTCCACAGATTCGTTTATCTTTATCCATTTATGCAAAACATCATTTAGTTACCTACGTTACCTTATTTATATATTGACAGAAATTAAATATCCATGGTAGGTAAACTTGCTTGTTTTATTATGTCGCTATTTAATTTCATTGTGACAGAGATGAAAGAAGACAGTGTCCATCCCAGTGCAATGTAAATGGACGAAAATAAAACATGTACGACAGTAGAAGTGAGACGCTTATAAGCATCTTGAAATATTATTTTACTGCACTTTATTGCCAGTTGCAATTTAAAAATGGCTTTAAACCTGTGAAAATGAAAATTAATCATCAGAATCAAAATCTTTATTACACATTTATGGTTGTGGAATATGGTTTATTCTGATATGCAATCTTTTAAGTTATTATCTGCAATTTCATAAAAAATGTAACATAAGTAACTCTGGAGAGCAGAAGAACATACCACAGATGTTTACAATTGATATTTATGTCTAGCTGAAACGTGTAAAGCTCAAATAATTTCATTAATACTATTGGAAAATATCCTATTGGTCTTGTCTTTTTTGTTGGTATTGTTAATGTTATTAGGGTAACATTGATTACAGGCCTCTTACAGACGACTGGCCAAAGAAAACTTAGAAAAAACATGGGTTTCTAAGGCCACAGGACATGTCTCTGACTGAAAATAGTAACAAAGCTTTTCTTCCTGGGGTTAGGGAACATGATTCTTCTTATATATATTCTTAAAAGTCATTATCTGCAATTTTGTATAAAATGTAACGTACGTAACACTGATGAGCAGAAATACATCTCAGAGATGTCTGCAATTGATGTTTATGACGCGATCAATTATTTAAAGTTCAAATAATTTCATTGATACTTTTGTAAAATATCCTATTAGTCTTGTTATTTGAGTACTACTATTTTCAATGTTAGTAGGGTAACGTTGATTACAGGCCATTTACAGAAAGCTGACCACAGAAAACTTAGTAAAACATGGGTTTCCAAGGCCCCAAGACATGACCCTAACTGAAAATAGTAACCAAGTTTTTCTTCCTGGGGGGTGCAACAAACTCGCAAAATAGCCCATATATATCAGTTTGGCCCCTAGACCATAAAACACACACTCGAGATAAGTCCTTCACATTTCTGGTTGTCCCATGTCTAGACTACCATTTCGTGCATTCCGATCTCGTAGGTAGTGGATTTCTGAACACCTTAATTGTGTTAGATTTCCGTTAAAATTGGCAACCTGAAAAAATGGTACCCTGTCACATTTAAATGGCTTTCATGTGTTTCCTCGTGACAACATCCGTAAAACTTTTACTGTTATGCATTACCCAGTATTTGAACATTAAGATACACTTTCAATTGCATTCAAATGACTAATTTTGTATATAGGTTAGGCCACTGGCTGGATATGGTTTACCTCCCCCCCGGGGGAATTTTGTAGACCACATTTTTCTTAAAGCCCAATGTCTTGCGAGGATTTTGCTACATGTTAGCCCTCTGACAATGGCAGCGTTAAGCTGTAACAGTCTGTTACATATGTTACCCTACAAAATATTTGATAATTAAAATTCTTTTTAAGACTTCAGAAAAGTGAAAAAGAAAAGGTAAGATTTCCAAATTGGTTATATTTTCTAAGTAAACTATTACTGGGCTACAGATATTGACATTTAAAAACAAATATAGTCACCCTCGATGTAGTGTATGTTATATTTTTTTATTGAACCCTCTTTAAATGATAAATGAATCTAATATAGTTTGTCTTAAATTTTATTGAAACCAATTTATGTTCATTAATTTGGTATTATATTAAAGAATTTTTATTTACCTTTCCAAAACTACAAGCATTATGTTTCTATCTTACATACTTTTTGAGTTATTAGATGTTGAACATGGTAGCCCCATATCATGCAAAAATGTAAAATGTAATTCTCTAGGCCTTGCGCTGGCTATAGACCCACCTCCACACAATGGGAATTTTGTACACTATGATTTCCAGATACTACATTATATAAGCCACAAAATGAAATATGTGAGCCCTCTGAAAGTAGCAGCGTTAGCGTGTAACATCATGTTATGTACGTTACCCACAAAATAACATTAAATTTTCCTGATAATGTCTCCAACATGACTTATTCATACTTTTTGAAGTATGTCACAGGTTTAAGAACTTCCTTTAAACACAGTTACATAATTTTAGCATTTATTTTATAAATGCATAGAGTTTATGCCGTTGTATATGTTACTTATTGTTTCATATGTTATTTCCAAGTATCAGCACGGCAGTTAGTTACTATACATGTATTACATCCGTCAGTGAATATAGCAAATCTATAAGGCTGCTATTCAAATGAATTGGAAGTTTTTCTTATGGTGTCTTACACTGTTTTACAGCACAGGTTACATATATTACTCTCCAAATACCATAAACGTTCAAGATAAGGTCTCCAACACAACCTGCTTGTACTTATTTGCATATTGGCACAGATCTATGTATTTCTTTTTACTCTGGCCTATTTGCTGAGGAAGTAACTCAAAACACAAACTACCATAAAACCTCTTTTCTTTTATAGAGACATCAAATATAGTTAACATAATACTCATGGAAAGTTTGTAACATAGTGCAATATGCAAGAAACAACTTAAAAAATCAAATAAAACCCATCAGGTAGAAGTTATGGAGCTGTTTCTTGCAAAGTTAGAAACTCTTTGAATATTATCCAAGGGATTAAAGAATTTTCCAATACAGCTTATTCATCTTGCAAGGATTTTGCAATATGCTAGCACTCTGGTAATGGCACCATTAACTTGTAGCAGCCAATTACATATATCACCCATCAACATCTTTGATGATTTTAGTAAATGGTATGACTTCTGAACAGTACAAACCATAAGGTAAGATTTCCAAATTGGCTACATCATCCAAGTAAGCTATTTTTGCATCACATATATGGACCTTTGAAAACAAATATGCACCCCAAAGTGTTACGTATGTTACAACAATTCCTATATAAATGATTTATGAAACTAATATAGTTTGATTTATTTTATTAATGTGAATGTGCTTACTAACTCATTTTGTATTAAAGAATAATTAAGTATCTTTTGGAAACTGCACATATTATGTTTCTATCTTTTATAAGGTTTGAGTTGTTGAGTTTTGAACATGGTGACCCCATATCACACAAAAGGTGAAATATAATTATGCGGCTCTTTTGTTAGGGTACAATCAAGTTCTCTGTCACCCAGAGGTACTCCATTTCCTTCCCATTTATTTTCCATACATTTTGTCCATATCTGGAAAGCCTCACTTGTTTTCATGGGAAAGACTTGTTAGTTCAATCTTTGTATATACATCTTAAGGACAGAAAAGCAGGGTGGAGGTAAGCTCATGTTCATGCCATTTGAAATAGTCAGTATATGGGTATGGCTTTGGTACTTTTTCAGAAACATGTCGTACTGCAGCTTATTCACAAAAACATAAATAGCACATGTTAGGGCTTCATATCACTGATGAGTGCCTAGAGCAATTCTTTATTTGTTTTCCTACCCTTCTTAGAATGTTGATGAACTAGTGGGGGAGGGGTTCTCTATCAGTTTTATAGGTATAACCTTTCCGTAGTACTAACACATTGGTAGTGTCACAATCTGCTAAACAGTGTATTACTGTAGATCTCTTCCCCCATATTCTGGCCAATGCTGTTGACATTCAGAAGGTGCACCTTTTGTTGCATACACCATTGTTGAACAAAAAACCCAGGCCATCCTCTGCGAGAATGTTTGTAAGACTATATAGACTGCTGCTTATACATTGTATATATGTATCAGTGACAAAACCAACATGCCCTGCCTTTAGTGCCTGGTTGAATACTGGTGCCATCAGATACATGAAGGTGACAGGAAAAGCTATTATGCTCTGTAGTTACGGCATTAACATCAACGTTATGTGCAGCACTACATGGCCAATCTTATGTTGGTCCAATGTGTGATTGCAAGCCATGCTGAAGTTTGGACTTGTCAGTTTAGGTGGAAATTCTATCAGGAGTTGACAGTGACCATGGTACAGGTCCCAGAAGGAACAGCAGTGTCAACTCAAGGTCAACATTATGTCCAATAGAAAGAAGGTCATGCTTACCAAAGACGCTCCTTTAAGCTCTCATCTGGCTGTTTACGTTTTGTAAATTGGGCAATTTCTTCTTGCTTGACATCGCAAGCATCAACACTTTATTAGCTTGTAGCATTTTATGGGGGATGTGAAAGACAGATTTTTTTAACTAAAAGTGAGTCAATGAAGTCTGCAACAGCCTTCCTGCCAATGTCATCAGCCTCAATAAGATCCTTAGCTATGCCAGGCTTAGCAGGCACACCGAAAGACAAAAAGTACAGTTCATTGCCTTCAAAACTAGAACTCAAAGGATTGGTGAAGCCTGAAACTGCCTCTAGTACTCATTCTACTTTGCATCTGAGCAGATTGAATATTTCATTTCAGTGCATTGAAGAGTTGTTTCAATATATTGAGCTCTGATGTGATGAGTAATACACCATTCCATCTGTAGTACGAAGCATAGTTCTAGTTGCTGAAGCCTATAATACCTCTTTATTGTTTGCCTGATAGTTATGTCAAAAGCATTACTCAAGCAAAGAACCAATGGTTGTGAATCACTAAACCCATTTTGTTCGAGAAGTTCTTTGCATCTGCGATGTGTATCAATTTTATGAGTGCAATCAATTACACAGGTACATATTGTGCGTAGTTGTTGTGATCCTTTGCAATGAACATTGTGAACAAGGCATACAGATAGAGATGACATGCAATTCAAAGTTGTTTTCCTTGAAGCCCTAATCAGTGTCAACACCATCTGAATCATATCCATATACCTTGCCCAGAACTGAGCTGTTTCACAGTGTCTGTCTTTCAGAACATCCAATTTGAATGCATGGTATATATACTGTTTATGTGAGCAAACAACGAAGGTTGATAGATCACATTATATTATTAGTTTAAGTCACCATAATTAATAAGGAACTTCAATTTATTTCAGCCTTATAAATTTTCTAAATTCTCTGACAGACTTTATACATGTATTGTCAACAACTTCTACACAGATACTCAGAATAACTTATGCATCATTTGGTAACACACATAACAGTTAAAGCTCAATGCATTTATTAAATGAATACTTAAAACAGGTAAACCTTGCTAAAAGAAGTACATAAACCTGCGCAAGCATGCAAATAAGTATAAACAGGGCTTGTAAGAGACATTCACTTAAATGTTTAATCCTATTTTGAAGGTAACATACATAACATGGACCTGAAAAATATTGTAAGCGACCATAATAAAGAACTTTAAATCATTTTAGTAGCAGCCTTATAGATTTACTATATTCTGTGACAGATGTAATACACGTATAGTCAATAAATACCATACTGATACTCGGAAATAACGCAGGAAACACTAAGTAACATATACAACGGTAATTACTCAAGACATTTATAAAATTAATACTAAAAATGTGTAACTGTGTTATGAGAAGTTCATAAACCTGTGTCAGCATGCAAATATGTACGAACATGTCATGGTTGAGACATTATCAGGGACGTTTAATACTATTTGGGGGGGGGGGTAACGTATATAACGTGCTGATACTGGACATAATACAACATTAAAGAATCTGTATTACGGTTTAATGCAAATGTAAAACAAAACATGATTTTAAAAATAGCAATTAGATTTTGTTAAAAAGATTTATTTGTCTTAAAAATGTCATAATACTAATAATATGTATATATTGAAATAACTGTGTCATGTTCTCAAAATGGAAGCAATTATTTCTTACTTGTGCAAAATCGCCACACTCCAAAAGGAAGTGACGTACAGTGAATGGTGCATCGTAACCAACACATTGTGGTTGCTCTTCACCTAGTGGTACATGTAAGTATGAATGTGTGATTTTTGTATGACCTTAACGGAGTCGAGCCAAAACAACTTCTTCTTTTCTAATGTTTCGAACAACTGATTGATGTTTACCAATAGTTGGATATATTTCAAGAAGTTTATTTCCAATGCTGTTATTCCGTGAAGTTTGCCATTGATCCAAGATATATTTATTGATAGATGGCTTAAATTTGGAAAATGGAATCTTAAAAAAGCTGGTTTTAATGAAAGCGATGTTTTTGCTTGCTGATCTACCATCTCATTCCTTTGGATATCTATATGACTAGGAATCCAACAGAGAACAATTTCTTTATTAGCTAAAAGCTCATCATGACATTTTTCTAAAAGTTTCTGAATCTGTGGATCCTTGAACTGGTATGGTTCATAGCTTTCAATACAGAAAGCGAGTCCGAAAATATAATAAATTTATTGTTAGCATCACAAGTGCTAATGAAAGCTAAAACAAGATCGACTGCTTTGGCTTCAGAAGTGAAGATTGATTAATCGTCAGGTATATGTTGCATATTACTATGGCTGTCTGATATTACAGCACAACCAACCTTTGAGTCTTCTTTTGACCCATTAGTATAAACTTGTTGATAATTCTTATAACGACTTTGCAGCCGTCTGAAAAATCTATTAATATGTGTGGTTTTGAATCAGATTTTTCCCAGAGTGTAAATCGAAAAGTATATCAGGTTGTTTCACACACCAAGCTGGAATATTTGGTGTAAAATGTTTTTCAACATTTTGTGGTTTGACACAAGCAGATTCTAAAATAGGTGAAATTCTAATGCCAAATGATTTAATAACTTAAGGTTTTGGTTCATATAAATCAAGATAGTTTGGTGGGAATGTAACTTCATGACTCTAGCATATGCTGTTTATGACAAAATATCTAGATAATTATACGAACATCCATTACAATACGCATATATTCATACAAATACATAAATAGACATGCTTTTTAAAGGTATTTTGCAAAATTGTAGTTTAAAGGGCCATACTTATACAGCTTTAAACCTCACGCTAGAAAACACTTTACTCGAACAGCGCAGTCATTGCATGGTGGTTTCAGTCGACGTGTGTACAAAATACAGTATAACCTGTCTAAAACGGCCACTCTCAAAAAGACAAAGAATTGGTTTTCAAGACCAATTATCGCTTAATGCAGGTCAAATGGGGGCATTCTGCAATACTTTCGACCTTCATTAAGCTACCATTTGTCACTGAGGAGGTATTTGTTTTGTCTATTTTTGAGTGGCCGCCTAAGACAGGTTTTACTGAAGTATACCCAGCTGTTAAGATGGGTAATTTTCCGGTCATTTTTTAACTTATGAAAATATTCATTGTGAAATTACTGTTATTTTTCGTTAATCAAAAATCCAATTATGGTATGATGATGATGAAACATACATTTAAGAACATTATAAGCATTTGGGAGGGAGAGATATGACGCCATGCAATTGGATCGATGAACCACTTGTTATTTACAGATTTAGTAACGTTACGTAACGACGTTCATTATAACGTTGCTACAAATATTGACGTTTTGTTGCTCCTGTATTAATGAATTGATTAAACCAGTTGCAAAAAGAGATAAAATGCTTGACTACTCTCGCATTTTATCTATTTTCCTCAACTCGTTTAGCAAATTCAATAAAATATGACCTCTCGTGTAAGATTTCTTATGAAAAACTAGTGGTCTACAATATTTAACAGCTCTATCTGTAACAATGTCGCGTTATTGCGGCAAATCTTCGCAATTTTTTCACGCTAAAATGCGATTTTAAAGTTCTTTTTTGCAACAGATAATACATATAATCTTACATTAACTATTCTTCATTGTTGCGTTTATAAAACCCTTCGGTAAAAAGCGATAAAATGGTTGACAAGCTAGCATTGTATCGCTTCTCGCCAACGCGTTTGATAATCGATTAAAAAATTAGAACTCATGTAAGATCTTTACATTTTAAATTGCGTAGCATCCTTTACGAAGGTAAGGCACGTGCGTAATAAAATAGTAACACTTAATGTGATTAATGGGATTTTCCATTCTAAAAGGAACTGCTTTTAAAGGAAAGAATTCGCTCCCTGTAACGCAACTGAAGAGAATCATTTCTTGATCCAGAAGTCTCCCTTTGATGTGCGTAACTTTTCAGCGATCTGGCTACGCCATTGCTTCATGTTAATTGTTTGGCTCTTTATTTACCTTTTTCAAGGTTCTGATATCCTTGCTTGACCACCAAGGTGTACACCATTAAAACTCCTATAGCAATTCCAAATAAAGCAAAAAGTATCTGCCTCATTTTAAATGCTGCCATTCCTTCTGTCTCTTCCCATGAATAATTATACGTAGCAACATCTGTGATGATTATATTTATACAGTCATTGATCAATGACAGCCTTTTCATGAATAACTAACAACACACGTATAAGTTTTAAAAAAAACAATCGCTTGTCATCTTTGTTCACAAAAAATCAGTGAATTGTCTCGCCAATATAATCCTGAAGTAAAACAAGTGACTATGCACAAAAATCCTACATCCACAACCACCGTAGTTCAACCCATGCCACAAGGCGAACAGACATTATATTACAAACAAAGATTTTCACTTAAAGTCAGTGAATTGCCGTGCTAAAATGTTCCTCAAAAATAGTGAGAATGATCGGGAATTACAACAATTACAAACTGCAGACAAACCCATAGCACCGCGAAGAAAAGACACACGGCAATCACGAGATACCAGAAAGACAAACAAAGCAAAGCGAACAGCTCTCTCTTCCCTATCAAGATGATTGCAAAACTTGAATGGACTTAAAGTAACGCACAATAAAGCACATTACAATTACAGAATCAACAACGATTCAACAACATCAGAACCACCGCCTTAGAATGGACAGCAGCCTAAGCCACCGGGGGGGGGGGGTCTTAAATGCATTTCACTGGTACCAAATCATCGCCCTAGATTCTGATGTTGTTAAATCACAAAAACAGTTTATCTCACATGGAGGATTCCGAACTAGTGCAATGTATCATCATAGAGAAACAGTCAAATCTAAGGAACACACCATGATATAACAAAGATAATGACTCACAACTCAAAGATTGTCAGAGCGAGAGAAAACCACAAGTTGGGCCACGGTGGGCCCAGCAAAAGACAAGCATCAGGCATCAACCCACCGATTAAAGCTTTACGTCAGAGCCGTCAATGAGTCTGAAACCTGATCCACCGTCGTGCAATTAAAGAGGCAACCCTAGCTCACGTTCAGTGGGATATATTTGACCTACTTTTTATTCAAAATAAGGACTATCAATTTTAAATAAGTCATCTAAATATCTGGAGGTAGAGTTAAAAGCTTCAATAATAACAGCCTGAAGTCTCTCTCATAACGAAACAAAAACAAATCTGCAACAAGAGAAGCACCATTAGTACGCATTGGAATACATACAATTCATCTTTGTAATTTCGAACCAAATTATATAATTATATATATTGTCCAAAAGATAATGGAGAGCATCACACATTTCAGACACGACCACAATATATATCGTTAAGGTTGTTCAGAAGTAAAGAAAAGGAACGATTCTCATTATAAGCCCAAAAAAGTGAGCCCTTTCTGTTTAAAGTTTGTTCAATTAATTCCGTAGACAAACTAGATGCTAGAAGACCTTTTGATTTTAATTTATTAAGAATCTCACCTGAATTTTTAATAGACCAAAATAATTTGTTACCATTCCTTTCATAAAAGGTTGTACAATATTTTATAACATGGGTTTTAATCGCAATATGGCAAGAAGTCAAAAGTTATACAACTCGGAAGTACAATCGGAACTGCCTCAGTCAATTTCGCGAAATTCCTTGGAATCAGACCACGGATGTACACTGAGGATCTACTTAGATAACGGGGGTGATAACATGACGCTGACGTTATATAACGTGACGCTGACGTCAAAGAAACCATGTTAACACAATTACAAGTGTGATTGCAGCCAAACAAACGGCTTAAATGAAGTTTGTTTTTTTCATTTATTGAAAAAACTTAAATTTCATTTATTCTGCTGATTAAACTTTACGGATAATCAGAATAATCGATTTGTTTCTGTCTACCGTCATAAATGTTTTTTACTTAATATACTTATTATTGTTATGTTAAAATTGATAGTTTTGAATAGAGATTTTTTTTGCAGCAAAGCTTATACAATTTTCCAACACTTTTATTTATAAGTCAGTTGCTAGGGATACGATACCGTTGTGAGAGCACACTATCCATGGGCATTTGGTTTGGTATGGGTTGTGGTTTAACGCCAAGGTCAACAGCTATGGTCATGCCAAGATCGTCACTTAACCTAACCACAATTTCTTATACCGTTAACCTGTACTTAGTGCACATTCTTTCGCCAGTAGCTGACAACTGCCCTTCTTGAATCAGCGGAATGAGGAGGATGACAGTAGAAAATATGTTCTTGCACACCGGATAGGGACATCTGAAATTTTACCCTGGGTTAGAAAATCTTAACTTACCCATGCTATCTTACCCAAGGCTGTCACGTGAGGGCTAATTACATTGGTTGTATAGGAACTCACGCACATGGCCGTCAAGTGACGTCATTGTTACGTCAAAGTGACGTCAACATAACACGTGGCATCTCGGCGTATTCAGGAACTTCTTGGAGCCTTTTCTTAAAAATAAAAGGTGATCAAGAAAAAGAATGCATTATTAGGGTGAGCGTAGGATAGAAAAATCTGTCCCTTGGGATCACCGTTTGTCATCACTCGGCAAGCCTTGTGATGCCAAATGGTGATCCTCAGGAGGGATTTTTCCATCCTAACCTCACACTCATGATAGATTCATATATTATGATCAATCTCCACGAAAGTATAGGATGTCCATGGAGGAAGACTCCGCTTTGCAGGGGTGTACGTTTTTTCTTCTTAGTTGTTTCCATGAAGCGGCCTCTCATAATTACTTAAGCATGCTTATGAAATAAAATTTACACGATCATGACTCTCAAATGTGTAATTTTCAAATTTTTTAATTTCTGCTCAAAACATAGATATTGTGAACTCATTAGAACTACCTAATCGCGACAGTCCAAATGCGAAGCCAAATATATGTTTTGAGCAGAAGTAAGAATTTGACTAAATTAGAATTTAATGTAATTTGTATATAAGTCAGATTATCCACGGTTTTCACTGCATGGAATTGTCCGTATTATGTAAGAGCTGCCTTAATGCTCAAGTAAGCGGTTATAATGAATACATACAATCAATAAATTATTTGAGCTGAAGTTAGAAAGAAAGCTATCACAAAATGGGCTGCGGCAAACAAAAATGTGTTTTCGGACATCTTTGGAAAATGACGATTTAAATCCACATAATTGTCAGAATCCAAGGTTTTGGTTACAGCTTCTATAGACATCACATTCTTAACCTAGCGGAAAACAAAGACCCTGACGAGGAGGCACATATGCGCAGACTGATCTGGGTCTTTGTTGTTCGCACATGGCCACATATACACTTTCGCTCTGGGCGACCCTAATATTGATGGACAGAATTTTGCTGCAGGGATGTATCTATGCAACTGCAAAACAGAAAGGAAAAAATCCCCCACAAAAACAGAGATGCATTTACAAAAAATATACATTTTTTTACCTTTGACCTTTGGGACAATGCCACATGAAACATTGGTAAATGTCATCTACATTTTGTACGCTATGTACCTGCAAAGTTCAAACCTTCTACGTCCAACGGTTTTGCAAGAAAATCCATTATTTGACTGTAGGCCTTTACCTTGACATAAAGCATTATCCAGTACCCTCTACATCATGTGACCTATGCTCCTGCAAACATTGAAGTTGCTACGTCCAACAGTTTAAGAGGAAATGCATATTATAGAAAATACATTATTTGACCTTTGTTCTAAACTATAAGGACAAGGCGGCATGAAACATTATTTTGTATCCTTAGCATTATGTGAGGTATATTTATGTACCTGCAAAGTTTGCAGCTGCTACGTCCAACGGTTTAGGAGGAGATGCATTTGCAGGAAAAACATTATTTGACCTTGACTTTGACATGAAACATTGTTCAGTATCTTAGGAAGAAATCAATTTAATAAAAAATGCATTTTTTGACCTTTACCTTGAAATGTTGCCCAGTACCCACCTCAGCATGTGACATATGTACCTGCACTTGTTTGAAATTTCTACGGCCAGCGCTTAAGGAGAAGATACAATTACAAGAAACGTGACAGACGAATGCACAGACAGACGTTCGTAGGACGACATTGATACAAAATTAATATACCCTTTAGGAAAAAAAACGGGTATGATTATTTAATGTGGGCCCTGTCGCTCGAAAATATATCTTCAGACATCTTTATTGGAAGCAAAATAACGGTTCATTTCAGCGTGCACATTTCCATATTGTCGACATAATTCCAGGTTTAGGTTGAAAAGTTCTACATCCACTACACTGTCTTAGCAGCTAAGTATAAAGACCATGATCAGCATGTATGCACGAAAAACATGTAAGTCAATTCATAATAGGAATGATAAAATAATAAAATTACACATACATCCAGCACACTTGGATTGGTCAGACCCTTTGCCAGTCAGGTGCACGCTCAATTTTTGTCAGCTCAATTACTCCAGCTAGTTAAGTTTGAGATGACCCCTACTATACCTGTTCAACAGCATAATGATAGTACAAGTGCAAGCGGCGGTGAAAGCGGCGTCTACTAGTGGTTAAAGTTATGAAATGATGCTCATAACAACGTCACGTATATTTGACAGCTTTAGCAACAAAACACAAACAATATGACGTCATATGATAACTTGGATCTAACATTCGTGCTCCTATATGATTGAAAGTAATTAAACTCGTTGCCAAAAAGTGATAAAATACTCGGCAAGCATCGCATTTAATTACTTTTACCCGACATGTTTATTAAATTCAATAAAACATGAACAATCCTGTGAGATCCTCTATTTATTTCATAATTGAGCCTGTGCATATTAATCGAAACTGCCTTGGCCAATTCCGCGTAATTCCGTGGAATCAGGCCACGGATGTACATCGAGGATCTACTTTAATAACGCGGGTGATAAAGTAAAGTTATATAACGTGACGCTGACGTCACAGAAACCATGTTAACACATTAACAAGTGTGAATGCAGCAAAACAAACGGTTATAAATGAAGTTGTGTATTTTTCAATAAAAATATTAATATAGCGATATTTTATTGAAAAAATACACAACTTCATTAATTTTGCTGATTAAACTTTTATGATAATCATAAAAATTGATTTTAATAGAGCTGAACCCTACACATGCTACAGAACTTATTTTCTATACTCCAGTTCTGGCTACCAAAATAGAGCTTATTGGTACATAGCACTACGCGTTATGCTCCTTATATGCACCCAAGTCATGATTCGATTCTCGAATTTTGACGGACTTTCCCGAATGCCTGTGCATATCAATACCAACAATTTGATTTTGTATCCAGTGGAGAACGGAGACTCAGATAGGCCTGACCATTTTCCTTGACTAATCAGTCTCGTTGCTGTGCGCTGTATAGGTAGCTATGGATCAAAGCATCAAGTGTTCTGATTAGACTGGTCGATGTCCTGGATGCTCATAATCGTTTAAGATTATTATAAATACACGTTTGATTCAATTTACTGAATGATACGAATAAGACCACACATTTCCCATGCGCAGATCCGGGGGGGGGGGAGATGGGGGCTCCACTGAAAACAGCAAACCATCATTCAATTTTGGGCCATCATCGGCCCACCAGGGAAACGCCATTAATGACTTTTTACTGGTGGGCCGATGAAGGCTTGCTTTTAGAGGTATTTTGCTCACCAGCTTAAAAAAATAACGCTGTCAGAGTTGGACCCCGCTCTGACAAAACTTTGTTTCTTGAGTTAATTACGTTAGTATAAAAAATGTTTGAGGTTTATTAAGCTGTTAAGGGTTATAATTAGTATTCATTGATCGACGACTGTATAGAAGTTAAATGATAAGCACACATGTTGATTAGGTTATCAATTGACAGAGGCAGAAGAAAATTGTGAAGAAGGAATGATTGCTAACATGTATAAATTTATAGCTGGAATTTCTATAGGTGTATTAATTATTTACACTATCATAGTGAAGCAAGGATATCGGTACAATATAGGTAAATACTGTAGATTCGGAAATGTTCGCGAGAATTTTATTTTTGCGAATAGCGTTAAAAGACATATTTGCAGTGTTTAAAATTCGCGACTATGGCATGATTTACATATATCATTAAACGACAGAGTGATTTGGCCATTTCGCAAGGGTTTTTTTTTTCACGAAATTTCGCATATGCGGAGTTTCGCGAAAATAAAATCCTCGTGAAAATTTCCGAATTTACAGTACAGAGTCAAACAAATAGCAAAGAAAAAAAACAGGAGTGTTTGTGTTTCATTAATTTTTTAAAACAAGTTGGGGGGAAATCGATAAAACAAGAGGATCACCAAGTTTTTTTTCGCTTGTTCACTTCGAGTTAAATAAATCAAATGATATAGACAGGAATACGAAGTGTAGTTCTAATTTACCATGTGACGCTGGGTATTTTGAAATCGCAGTTTTTGATATTACAAATGTATGTACCTCGGAAACGCTATAGTAGAGTAAACGAGAGCTCAAAAGTCGTCCCCTTAAGGACTTTTAGGTACCCTCTCTGTCAACAAGCAGTGTTATATACCTAATTGTTTGTTAGCATCCCTAGTTTCAGAAACTCTATGATGTCGGTGTTGGAGTCGCGTACTTACAGAGTTATGGCCCTCGTAAGTTACCTACCCTACACATATTTACGACTGCTTCTAGAGTATAAAATGAGCATAAAATGTATTTGTTTCGCTGGAAATAACCAGCTTTACGTATTTTCGACTTAAGTTTGAATCAGAAAAGGAAAATACGTTATAGTTCTATTCATTTTCCCCAACAAAAGAGGAGATTGGAACGAAAGCCTTTTGTAGCGCACGCCATGAGCGCGTCGGCGCCAGTACTAATGCAGGTGTGCCCCTTTGGTATGCTTCATATCTCCTGATCGGGTGATCTGATTTTATCAAAATTTGCAAGGATACAGCAACTAGGATTGATAGATGATAAGTATTTGGTGATCTTGGCCTTGATCTTATTTCAAGGTCGCTATAGCGATATTTTATTGAAAAAATACACAACTTCATTAATTTTGCTGATTAAACTTTTATGATAATCATAAAAATTGATTTTAATAGAGCTGAACCCTACACATGCTACAGAACTTATTTTCTATACTCCAGTTCTGGCTACCAAAATAGAGCTTATTGGTACATAGCACTACACGTTATGGTCCTTATATGCACCCAAGTCATGATTCGATTCTCGAATTGTGAAGGACTTTCCAGAATGCCTGTGCATATCAATACCAACAATTTGATTTTGTATCCAGTGGAGAACGGAGACTCAGATAGGCCTGACCATTTTCCTTGACTAATCAGTCTCGTTGCTGTGCGCTGTATAGGTAGCTATGGATCAAAGCATCAAGTGTTCTGATTAGACTGGTCGATGTCCAGGATGCTCTTAATCGTTTAAGATTGATATAAATACACGTTTGATTCGATTTTACTGAATGATACGAATAAGACTACACATTTCCCATGCGCAGATCCGGGGGGGGGGGGCGAGGGGGGCTCCACTGAAAACAGCAAACCATCATTCAATTTTGGGCCATCATCGGCCCGCCAGCGAAACGCCATTAATGACTTTTTACTGGTGGGCCGATGAAGGCTTGCTTTTAGAGGTATTTTGCTCACCAGCTTAAAAAATTAACGCTGTCAGAGTTGGACCCCGCTCTGACAAAACTTTGTTTCTTGAGTTAATTACGTTAGTATAAATATTGTTTGAGGTTTATTAAGCTGTTAAGGGTTATAATTATTATTCATTGATCGACGACTGTATAGAAGTTAAATGATAAGCACACATGTTAATTAGGTTATCAATTGACAGAGGCAGAAGAAAATTGTGAATAAGGAACGATTGCTAACATGTATAAATTTATAGCTAGAATTTCTATAGGTGTATTAATTATTTACACTATCATAGTGGAGCAAGGAAGGTAAATACTGTAGATTCGGAAATGTTTGAGAGAATTTTATTTTTGCGAATAGCGTTAAAAGACATATTTGCAGCGTTTAAAATTCGCGACTATGGCATGATTTACATATATCATTAAACGACAGAGTGATTTGGCCATTTCGCCAGGGTTTTCTTTTTACGAAATTTCGCATATGCGGAGTTTCGCGAAAATAAGATCCTCGTGGAAATTTCCGAATTTACAGTACAGAGTCGAACAATTAGCAAAGAACAAAAAACAGGAGCGCTCGTGTTTCATTAATTTTTTAAAACAAGTTGGGGGGAAATCGATAAAACAAGAGGATCACCAAGTTTTTTTACGCTTTTTCACATCGAGTTGAATAAATCAAATGATATAGACAGGAATACGAACTGTAGTTCTAATGTACCATGTGACGCTGGGTATTTTGAAATCGCAGTTTTTGATATTATGTACCTCCGAAACGCTATAGTAGAGTAAACGAGAGCTCAGAAGTCGTCTCCTTAAGGACTTTAGGTACCCTCTCTGTCAACAAGCAGTGTTATATACCAAATTGTTTTGTTAGAATCCCTAGTTTCAGAAACCCTATGATGTCCGTGTCGGAGTCCCGTACTTACAGAGTTATGGCCCTCGTAAGCTACCTACCCTACACATATTTACGACTGCTTCTAGGGTATAAAATGAGCATTAAATGTGCTTGTTTCGCTAAAAATCACCAGCTTTACGTATTTTCGACTAAAGTTTGAATCAGAAAAGGAAAATATGTTATAGTTCTATTCATTTTCCCCGACAAAAGAGGAGATTGGAACGAATGCCTTTTGTAGCGCACGCCATGAGCGCGTCGGCGCCAGTACTAATGCAGGTGTGCCCCTTTGGTTTGCTTCATATCTCCTGATCGGGTGATCGGATTTCATCAAAATTTGCAAGGATACAGCAACTAGGATTGATAGAAGATTAGTATTTGGTGATCTTGACCTTGATCTTATTTTCAAGGTCACCACAGAGAAAAGTCTGCTTAATTTATGCCAAACAGTACTTTTCAAGATCACATTTGGACAAAACTGCTAAATTTGGGCAAAAAAATACTTAAATGCACATTATCTTCGGACTGGGTTAGTGAATTTTACCCAGATTTGCATAAATCTAATACATGGACATGACATAAAAATGATAAAGATTTGAGGACCTTGACCTTATTTTTATGATCACAAGAGAAAAAGAAACTGCTTAATTTAGGCCAAAAATACTTAAATGCACATTATCTTTAGAGTGTGTTAGGGATTATACCCAAACTTGCATGATTTTAAAACATGGACATGATAAAAAAGGGATACGGTTTTGGATACCTTGACCTTATTTTCAAGGTCGCATTAGAAAAAAAGTTAGGCAAAAAACTTATTGAATGTGCATTATCTTAGGAGCTGATCAGCGGATTTTACCGATATTTGGATGAAATTAATATTTAGACATGACAAGAGATGATAATTTCTTTGGGACCATGACCAAAAATTATCGCATTTGAGAGTCGGCCGATGTTTCAAAGTTTACCAAAGTTGTGCAAGCAGGTAAATAGTTGATTTAATTATTAGTCCATTATTAGTCCGTTAGGTGAGACCCTCAAAAATAAATTTGTTGCTCTCCCTGGAACCAAGGTTGCTATATACCATTTTGTAGGTTATTTTATGCTGAAATCAATAGGTAATGTTGTCAACCTGACAACCTGTACAAAAATTGTGTAAACAAGTATGCGTAGGGCAGAGGTAGGGTAAAAATATTAACACATTTTAACAACCATACACAATTTTGATATGTGTTTTCTCTTTAAAGAGTTAATTAAACTCTTCTGAAAGATATCCCTGATCTATCAACAAGATTAAATTTTAATTAGCTGCGAAAAAACATAACAAAACAAATGCCAACCAGAACCCTTTTCTATTTCTGTATATTAACTATGTTACCACATTTATGCTAGAAGTATGGGCGTCACTAAAGCTCCAAGTTCGAAAAAAAGGTCCCTTATGACCATACAAAATCGTGTAAAAAGGTCCCTTTTACCACACAAATGAATGCTGTAGAATTATAGCATCAAGGTCAAGGTCACTCTTGTAATGACGTCATCGGCCATTTTGTTTCTATTTTTAGTAACTGTTGTCATACACGTTCAGACCTGCTTGTCTATATTTAGACATTGATTATGACCTGCTTGAAAATCAATTTTAATGACCGCTATGAAAGAAGAGCAATAAAATGCACCTGATAGATTCTAAGGTCCCTTATGACCACACAAAATGAAAGTTTATTGACATAAAGACTGTATATGTACGATAAATACCTACGGGTCGCGTAGCGCAGTCGGAAACGTACCGGAGTGCAGATACTTGTCTGTCTGCGGATCCAGGGGTCGCCCCTGTCCCACAGAGATTGATCGTGAAATAATGTCTTTTTTCATTGACCTCTCTCTTCCAGAAGGCTCATTGTCATACATGTTTCGACCTGCACATCTATATTTAGACATTGATTATGTATTGACGTGGACAAAATTGGCCAGGAAGCTATTATAAAAAGTGTTTTGGGCAATAATTGTTTAGTTTTCTCCTATTTTTCAAAATGAGATCAGTTGTAATTTCACTTCACGCATTCGAAAAACATTTGGATGCCAGTAACCTTAGTGCTTCAGTATTTTTAAACAGATTTATCATGTTCAAGAGCATCAAAAACTGTTTAAATCAACCCAATGAGATTTCCCAACATGGAAAAAGATCTGAACTCGTGAAAAGATTTCCCTATAACATAGGAGTCATGGGATATACCAATCAGTGGAGCCAAAGTGTTAAAGTAATGTATACCAGGACAAGAAAGATGGTTTTTGTTATCACAGCTTACCCAATATCGTCGTGAAACAAAACATGCATGAACATGTTGTAGGACTTTAAATAGACATTGGGTAAGTATAAATAACCCTCCAATCAGATTTTGTGGCCAATCAGAAAAGACATTGTGCTATATAAGTCCCATCACATGCATTCGAGTCATTACCGTTCAGACACTCGAACAGTAACATGTCTAGATGCAGAATGAGCCTTGGCAATGATCGTTACATGGAAGTCAAAGAGTGGAAAGGTGAATTGCGTGTGGACCTGAGAGAATGGAAAGACGGCAAACCAACGAAAAAAGGTATCAGCTTAACCTTGATGCGATGGAAGAATAGGGTGGAAAGCCTGGAATAAGCTGATCGAGCAAGGGCAGAGAAAAAAACCCTATATGGGTCACCTCGGGGAAACGTATATTGCACTGTTACTGAGGGCAGCTTGTGCATGGACATTAGACAGTTTTGGAAACCCAAAGATGAGTTGGTACCTACCAAAAAGGGATTGTGTTTGAGACCCATAGAATACAGCGCCCTGAAAGAACTTGTACCCCAAATCTGAACCACGTTACCGGAATTGGACAGAGTTGTACCCTGTTACATGCAGAGTGATCACATGAACCAGTTGGGTGCGTTACAGTGTTCAGAGTGTAATCCTAATGACTTTGCAAACTGGTAAATGTAACTATTGATAGTGTGTAAATAATAGAAAGTTTTATGGATCAATAAATAGCACCAGTAAAATCCATATCATATCACTTATAAGGTGTTTATTTTGAACGCGCACCTCATTTTTCAATCTCATAGCAATGATGCCTCATAGATACATGTTTAAGTGCCCCATATGCAATAGAAAGGACGTTAAAGTGCCATATTAAGATCATAAAATGGACAGGTGTTATAGGCATCATATTAGTCTCTCTTAGCACACCGCTCTATATTTTAGCGAGCATGGAATGGTCAAATATCTATCCTTTTGATTATGTAATGGAAGTCAATCAGACTGCATGCTCATATCTGAATCAATTTGATCTCAAAGATAATGTAATTTTATCAGTGTGCAACAGATATTGAGAAATCATGTTAGATATACGTCTCTTCCTAAATCAAATGGCTACCATTCGTGGTATTCCATTTAACTTAAGACAATGGAACGTTCTACAACGAGCATCCAATAGTGTGAATAGAGCTATCGAAAAAGGAAAACACATGTAAGAACCAGTGATCAAGGAAATAGTTCCAATTCATGATGGAGCTCTCAAGTGCCTTTAATCGAATATATTTCTTATTAGAGTTGAAGAATGCATCAGGAGATGACAGAATTATCATGTTAGAATACATCACTCCGGGACAAATGGCCTGTATAGGAGAGATAGCTCGTAGAATATACCACCATACATTTCTTTTGTTGATTTAAGACCTAGCTTATTTTGAGGACAGAAGCTTAATGTTACGCGTATTATTTTCATTAAGGGTATCTTTTCGTGGAAAAGTAGCCACACTAGTTCGTTACCACAGAATGTTGTCAAGGCTTCTACAAACGTATTACCTCCGGGCCACTATCCAAGACCAAATACAATCTCAACGTGAATCTTAGTTTACCATAACATGAGGTCAAGATGGTGGTGGTGGTGATGGTGGTGGTGATGGTGGTGGTGGTGGAGTGGTGGTGGTGGTGGTGGTGGTGATGGTGGTGGTGGTAACAATGATCCAAAGATTGTAAGAAGGCTGAAAAGCGTAAGAAGATATAGACACAATATTCGTCGAGACAAAATGATCAGGTGTTTGATCTGCAACCAGTCCTATAGTAGGCGTGATGCATTGGGAAGACATGAACGCAATGTCCATGGCAGTGGGAAAATATGACCATTGAAGGAAAGGACAGTTCAACATCCCTTTTCTATGATGGTGACTGGGCCCAGTGGATCGGGGAAAACTGAATGGACTAGAAAACTGTTACTCACCTCATTAATACAGTCACCTCCAGAACGTATCTTATGGTGTTTTGGGCAATGGCAACCCTTGTACGAGGATCTTCAGAAGAGAATTCCATGGATAGAATTTGTGCACGGCATTCCAGACTATCTCAATAGTCCTCAGTTTACAATCCAGGTAGACGAAACCTAATCAATTTTGACGATCTGATGACCAAAGCGAATGTGACCAGAAAATAGCTGATTTCTTTACCAAAAGCAATCGCCACAAAATTATATCTTACCTACTGTACCTTACCCAAAACGCGTTTCCTCAAGGTAAAGCGTGCAGGGATATTGCTTTGAATACGCAATGCTTGGTCTTGTTTAATAATCCAATTGACAGACAACAAGTGGCAACCTTGGCAAGAAGAATTTATCCATCAACCAGCGCTATGTTTATGAAGCGATTAGAAGAAGCCACTTCACGACTTTATGGTTATCTCGTCATAGATCTTAAATAGAGTACATCAGAACAAGACAGATTACAAACTGATATACTTGAGTCCACTGATCAACATGCTTTTGAATCTCCAGACGAGGAAACTCTGTCTGATGATGAAGATGCTAGCAGCGTCGAGTCTCTAGACTATATAAACGTTCTTGGACCTCCTGGTAAGCAAAGAAAGGTAAGAGATGCCCGCTCTAGACCTGACATATGGAATAGGAGATTTCAAAATCCGCTCAGGAAGGCCAACATAGAACAGTTAAAGGCTAAAGTGAATGACTATGACGAGCAAGGTTTTACCTTGGAAAAAGTTATCCATTTTGCTGCCAATGATGAATTGCCTTACGAGGGGGGTTCAATATGAAATGAAAACAGCCCAGTATATCCCAAAGTTTTATATTTACACACTTCATAATTACTTTTATTAAAATATCTGTTTCTTGGCTAAATAAATATAAAATTGCAGTTGGCAATCTCCTTACCCAATTTACACAAGCCACATTCAAGATAGGGTACTGAAGTACACTGCAATATGAAATAAACCAATGTTTTCAAAAGCAGATAACTACATGAACGAGGGATGTTTTCTGTCTGCATCTTTGCGTGGTAAATATCCATATATTGGTGAGTTATACCTGCAAAAAATTTCGATATTGCTTTATATTCTATGAAATACTGAGGCTGTCATTTTGGTTAAAATCCTCCTTGATGCTACATTTTCTGGCTATCCATTGACAGAGTCGTTTTTGCGTGAACGAATGCATAGCGAATTTTTTTACGAAAATCATTGGTAACATTTTTTCTGGTCGCTTGGATGTTCATTTGCAAGTAATACAGCCGATTTTAAAATTTCCATATTTAATCTCACTCATAAAGTACAAGCAAGTACGTCATTTGAAATAAGAAAATCACTTAAAAGAATGCCAGCTCTGGCTTACACTGAAATGGATCAGACAAAATACCGCATTTCATCGATGTTTGCATTCGGATGCATTATTTTGACATTTTTACACGTATTTACAAGTACATACTCTGGTTGGCTAATTTCAGACAATAAAATCATAGGAAACGAAAATGGTATACCACTCAGATGAGATACTCCTAGATATTGGTTTCAGTTTAACTGGTCTGCTGCCTTTGCACTGTGTGTATTGAAACTTCGATACAATCAAAATTGTCCTTTCCTGGTACAAAACCACATTTCCGATTTTCAAGAACCGTGCGCATTTTAGTATTACGTCCATTAAACGACGTCAACGTAAGAGGGAGTAACGTAATAAACCCTTTGCTCAAGAAATCTGTAACGTTCACAATTTGTATCTTTATATCAGATAAAGGGGAAATGAGTCAGAAAACTATAAATATGTGATTCATGCATGTTAAATGTTTGTTTTAGAAAATACAGCATGCCTTTCTGCCTTTGTTAAAATGAGTCTTTACAATTTGGAGGAAAATATATGCAGTGTTTATTAGTGTGCTTTTTAAAAAGTGTGTCACTTATTAAATTTGGAAAGATAAAATAATGTTTCATGCACCATTTTAACGGCGACGCTTTGATCTTTTGTATGGCTTATAGCAAAAGATCCTAACGCGTTTGTGGATGGAGTTATGGATGGGTTTTTATTACATATTGAACCCCCCTCGTATGTCTGTAAAAGACTTAGACAAGAGTACACCCAATTTCTCATTGATTTTTATTAGTTACAAGAGAACCATATTTAACAGCAAATACTAGAATCTGCAAGAACGATCAGAAATCAATATGATATGAATCAGACTGACTCTATCAGACAAGCCATCAAACTCAGAAAAGACTTATTTATGAACATATGGCCAGATCACAATATAGAAGAAAACCATGAAGAGGATAAAGCCTCTGAAGAGGAATGAACAACGTTAGAATGATGAGGTACCTTACAAGAACAAAAACAATGGGGTCAATCGAAGTATACGATGATAAACAAGAAAAATGGGTTCCCTACATTCCAGACTACAATGTAAGGTATCAACATTTTAATGACTTGAGAGATGGATACGTCCAGCAGGACCATATGGGACGTTATGTCGTGGGCAGTGGGAAGAAATACAGAAAGCTAAAAGAAATAGAAACACGAGAAAAGGAAATGGAAGCGCGTGAAAAACAACTTGAAGCACGTGAAAAACAATTAGAAGCACAAGAACAGAAAAGTCCCACTTTGAAACAAATCACACCCGTAGCTCAAGTGATCGAAATAGCCAAATCAGAGATTGAGCATAAACAAAAAGAGAATAATAGTCAGAGCATAACAGGTGGAAATCTGCAGCGTAAGCTATGCAAAGCAACTGTGGACTGGAATTCATTCAGATATTAAAAGATGAACAGCAAACAACTGTATGATATGCTGCTTGGCTATCCAGTCACAATATGCACTGCAGATCAACTTAAAATACAAAGAGGCAGATTCTTCATTTCCAATACAGACACAAGCCAAGGCCCAGGTGAACACTGGGTGACATTTAACTTTCCTAAACGTGGACAGTTCGAATTTTTCTGACTCCTTGGGACACATGCCAGAAGACTATGGAGGTGGATTTGAAAAGATCCAAAAAAGGAAATACCTCAAAAACGTTGGTCAACTACAGCAATCTACATCCAACGTGTGCAGTCTATACTGCGCATACTTTGTTATGAAGAGACACCAGGGAAAAACGATGAAAGACATTGTAAAATACTTTAATGTACAACAGAAGAAGCGAAATGATCGCTTGCTAGTGACAAAATGATGCAATTGTGTACTCAAAAGAGTCCAGTGCAGGTGAAATGATGTCATAATAGTGCTTGTTCTGTACTCTATATTACAATAAATATAAAACACGTATACTAGTTTTTGTGTTATTTTTATGCTTTCCCGATAAATCCTCTCTGCAACTCCTCTATACCCCCCATTTATCACCGCTGTACCCTCATCACATTGTAACTAAGTCTTGTTCATACATGTACAGCTATACAATGATCAAGCATAACAATTTAGCCTGTGTGTTCAGTATGTGGGTGTGTGTTTTAGTTAATACATGTGTATTGTGCATATGTATTTGTGTATTGAGCGAGTACATGTGCATGTACTCATGGATTTGTGTGTGTGTGTGTGTGCTAGAGAATACATGTGTGAGTGTGTGTATGTAAGCGTGTGTGCATGTGTGTTCATATGTGTGTATTTGTTTGTGTGTGTGAGTGTGTGCATTCATGCGTGTGTGTATATGTGTCTGTGTGTGTGTATGTATGTGTGTGTGCGGGAGCATGTTCAGGTGTATGTGTGTTGTGTGTTTTAAGCGAGTAACATGTGTGTGTATGTGTGTTGTGTGTGCTGACTCATGCATGCGTGTGTGTTTTATGTGTATGCATACGTGTGTGGAAGTGTTTAGGTGTATATATGTATCACATGTGTATATATGTTTGTTAATGTGTTTTGAGTGTGTGGTATGTGTGCTGGAGCGTGTGTTGTGTTCATGTTTGCGTGAGGTTGTGATGCTGTACTCGTGTGAATACTTTTACATTTGATAGTGTAAGGCCTGTTTTCGCATGAAACGATTATGCTATAAGTCTAACATTATTGACAAATTTAATCCTTTATTTGGTCACTTTAAGTATAGTCTGGTTCACGAAAATTGGCAGTTTTTTACCGTTAGCAAAGGGGAGTTCATTATTCAAACCAGGACCTGAAAAGTATCTGTAAATCATAGATTGTTTTGTTTGTAACTGTAGCTTTCAAAATATCAAATATCAATCCACGATAGCGCAGTCGGGAACAGCGCGGATTAGCTAAGTTTTCCGCAGTTGTAACAAACGTACTAGTCTAGTCTAATCTTTTTACTTCTTCCTTTTTTTTAAATTATCAATCCCTTGCCTAATGTTCTAAATGGTGCGAGTCAATAACAGTAGATAGATTGATACACTTTAAGTTTAGCTTTAACGATTTTATTTAAACTTAGTCCAATCACATTTAGATTACTGAAAGAACCAAATATTTCAGCATTTGAACCGCAAACTTCTAAATACTAGCGAGTTGGTCTACTACTCTGACTTCTGACCGTTCCAAGGCGGTACTTCTTTTGTGGATCTTTTATGTTTTTTTCTGTCTTGTGTTTGCTATGCCTTTGTACACGTCTATTTATATATATGTGCCTTGTGGTCACCTGCTGGGAAAGGACTGACCTCTTGGCTCTCGTTTGTGGTGTCTAATTGTGAGTTTGTTACTTGCCCATTGGTATCCTGGGTCAGGTGTGGTACTTGATTGTATCGATTCTTGATATTTGCACCCTTACTTACTTTTCTTAAATGGGGAAGTGAGTTCAAACTCTGGTTCGGCCACTTCCTTTTGTTGAGACCGTCAACTGTCATTAATGGTGAAAATATAAATACACTAGTATTAGAAAAGTATTAGAAAACCTTTCATCAGAAGCATGTCCAGGAACAGTTTGATAGAATAACTGACTGGTAATCTGATAAAAGCTACCTCACGACCCAACTACATGCTACAACAAGCAGATGTTGCATATTAAAGTTAACCAAATATTGATTTGCCAGTTCGAATTCTAAAGTGAGAATGAAGGAAATTATTATAGCAGGTGCGCTTGTACAGTTTCCATAAAAACTTGTCACGTGATTTAATAATATACAGTCAGACATAAGTTAAGCATCACACAAACATTATTTCAGAGACGTTTTTCGTGTACAAATATCTTCAAAAGAACAATCAATTTGTAATATGTTGTTACCCTAGTTTTCCTTTAGTCTGCTGAACATATCAGAATGCCATTTGGCCATTTTGCTGAATTTCTACGGTGTCCTGTATACACCAACCCCTATTTTCGGGTGTGCCCTTATAAAGTGTCACAGCTTAACCCAAAGTGCTTACTTTGAATTCAAATAAACGCAGAAATAATCTAGACATATTTTTTTCAAATTATGGCCAACTGATTCTGTCGAACTCAAGGTTTCATGTCAGTTATAGAGGATCATAGAGATAGTTAATCGCGTGTTTATAATTTTTGCATTATCACTATATAACATGCCATTCTTTACACATTCATAACTTTTGTTATTTTAGAGATATGAATCTGAAATTTTCAGACAGAACTCTTTTATGTCTGGGCGTCAACAGTGGTCGCTTTATGGGTATTCTCGCTTTTACACCGCCTCTATTTAGTGACCGTGTAACCGTTCGAATTGATATTGGTCCATACATCGGCCATTGGTTTCAATGTCTACGTGCCGTCAATGTAGGGTTTGCACGTGCCAGTCGCTCAAGATATCTATTCTCACGCTCGTCCGTTTTACGTGGTCGTCCTGAGCGTTGACGTTCAGATGCCGTTCCGTCAGCCCGATAACGTTGAAGAAGTCGTACGATAATTGACTGGTTCACCCTGAATTGTCCAGCAAGATTCCATGTTTTAAGACCGGCATTGTTCATGCCCACAATTTGCTACTTTTGGGCTTCAGAAAGTTTTCTTCTAGCCATCACTTCATCAATGTACAACCATGCATCAAAACATTATTATTGGGTCCGTGCATAACGAAATAAAACATGTGAAGCAAACTGGTGTTTCAAAATCGTGCATAGTAGTGTGATAAAACCGGTTCCTAAGACAACATGATACATGTAAAAATAAATTTATCGATAGATTTTAAGTGTAGAGGCATCAGTTTGTCTTGAGACCAAATGAGGAAAAAATAAAATATAAATCAGAAAAGTTATACCACACTTCAGTCAGGTGATGCTTAACTTATGGCTGACTGTATATTATTGGCAATTATTTAATGGCGGTCATTAAAAAAATAATTTTCTTGCCCATGAGAATTAAGTACTTATTGCATGAGTAAGTAACCAAATAAGGCACATGTGATCCTGACTTGCCGTCCGTCCTGATCTGGGTCCAAACTTTTTGCATAGGTTATCAACACACGACAAAAGATGCTGCTAATAGGGAAACCGTTAAACGTACATGCGCAGGCTAGGGTCGAGAGTTCGGTTTGATTCTTCATCTATTGACCTGTACTATTGTGGGTTAAAACGTCTTAGACCCGCTTCGCAAACAGCCTAGACCCTGATGAAATGCCTCATTGCGCTAGAATATATAGTCTTACAGCATATCGCTTCATCTGCGCCCATTGTGGTCTAAGGTACAATGACGTATGGGCGTCTGATTACCAAAGAATGAAGACCCTGATGAAATGTCTCATTGCACTCGAATAGTATATACACTAATGTTAGAGCGTTTCGCTACTGCTCCGATAGTGGCCCAAGGTAGAACGTCAGATAAATAAGTTTTAACTTAAATATGATAAATTGGCCAGGTGCATTTTATTTTGACAACAACCCTTCTCTAATCAATGAGAGAGAGGTCAATGGCCTTAGATATTATTTCACGACCAATCTCCGTGAAAGTATGGGACAGTCAGTCATATTTAATAAACTTTATTGTGAATTTTATTGCTCTTTACGATTACCAACAGTGTTTAGTTTAGAATTATTTTATGATGACTGTCGTCAGCTGGTAACCTTTGCAAGCAGTTTGGACTCATATCAGGTCACTGTCCTGTGTGTGTGACTGTGTGTCTGTCTGCATGGTTTTCTGCAGATGCGTGTGTGTCTGTCTGTCTGTGTGTGTGTGTGTGCGTGTGTCTGTCTGTCTTTCTGTGCGTGTACACGCATTTGCTTGTCTTCACATTGGCGCAGACTAGTCTGAGCCTTCAGTGAGCCTTAAATGCCAAAATTTCATGGCTCATATGAGGTATGATTCCTAATTGAATAAGCCCTTCACCTATTAGCGTCACCTGTTAACAGTGAAAGATCTGTAAAGGCTGCTCAGATTTTTGTTTTCATGAGCAATGAGCCATTTTGATAGTTATTAATACTAATCTCATGTGTACCCAGTACTTGCATCTCTATCATTTATCGCTTCATCTGCGCCTATAGTGGACCCCCTAGGTAGAACGTCGGAGTGGCGTCTACCATACAGCGAAGACCCTGATGAAATGCCTCATCGTTGTAATAAGGACCTTAGAAATGGTAAACAGATCAATCTCTATGGGACCTTGTCGGGATAGAACTTGCGACCCCTGAATCCGCAGACAGACAAGTATCTGCACTCGGGTACATTACCGACTGCGCTACGTAACCCGTAGGTATTTATCGTACATATACAGTCTTTATTTCAATAAGCTTTCATTTTGTGTGGTCACAAGGGACCTTAGAATCGATCAGGTGCATTTTATTGCTCTTCTTTCATAGCGGTCATTAAAATTGATTTTCAAGCAGTTCATTATCAATGTCTAAATATAGACAAGCAGGTCTGAACGTGTATGACAACAGTTACTAAAGATAGAAACAAAATGGCCGATGACGTCATTACAAGAGTGACCTTGACCTTGATGCTATACTTCTACAGCATTCATTTGTGTGGTAAAAAGGGACCTTTTTACACGATTTTGTATGGTCATAAGGGACCTTTTTTCGAACTTGGAGCTATAGTGACGCCCATACTACTTATGCTCGTTTTCAAAAGCATGTTGCTTTCAAAAACTGTCTGCCTAAGTCAGAAAGTGTTCTCTTTATCCCCAATTTTAAAAGCAGTATTACAATTTTGCAAGAATGGATAAACTTCTTATCTTATTAATATCTGGATCAAAAGCATTGCTTGATATGTGACAGCTTGTTTTCTATGTTACGTAATTTGTGTATTCAAAACCTATTTTCAGCTTAAGTATTTTTAACTAATCATATATGTCTTAGGATATAACTGTAGCTAAACATCAAGCTAATAATTATTCCTTTATTAGTATAGCTAAGTGAGAAAATGGTTGTCATAATGTTACATACGTTACAATATCAGGTGAACAGTAATACATTATTTCGGTCACAGGTTATACATAAGGTAATCTAAATTTTATTAATGAGTGTAATGTTCAACTCATTTTCCCTTTATGCTTTGCTAAATCAATAGTCCAATTCAAAACAGATCTTTATTTGAACAAAACCTTCACAACACTTCAGTAATTATATGATGTATGGCTTAAACTGTTACTAGAAAATGTATAAATACCTATCATACATACTCATAAAGCCTCGCTAGAATATATAACACAGTAACGTTCTGTTTATGTAATATTTATAAAGTCTGATCAGATGTAAATTTTTATTCATATAGATGTTTTTTTATTCATATTGATGTCTTTGAGCTAAATTTATCGTTTCTCTCAAATACTTTATTTTTCTTGTGCTATCTAATGTCTGAGTCAGCATAAATTAAAATTCTGGACTAGAATGCTAGCGCAAGATACGATATGGAATGGAAGTGGTTGGTATGGGTTCATATGGACACTGATATCAGTCTATGTTTATGTTTGCCAAAACTATATGCATGGACATCTACAAAAATCATTTAAAACATCCTTGAATTTGTATAGCATAATATCATAATTGTGACATACATAACAACAGTAGTTCAATTATGCTCACATCCTTTTTCTCGCTAAAAATTAGTTAATACTTTGCTCCAATTCCATCATGCCATAGATTCCAGTTGTCTTTTGATATGTTTTTTGGTGAAGCACAGTTGCTCGGTTGGTAAAGCATTAGATTGGGAATCGAAGGATACTAGTATGAGACTCACCACCTGTGGAGTTACTGTGTTCTATCCTTGACCAAGGCACATTATCTGCTGCTAAGTACTTGTTCAACCTAAGAAGACAGTAAATTTTCTAGACACAATTGAAAAATTGTTGACCCGAACGTTAAGCATACAACCAAGCAAAAAGGCTTTTTCGTCAAAATACAGTTTTATGATATCCTAAAGTAATAAGGTTGCAAAGATCAGGAATCGATACAATCAAGTACCACACCTGACCCAGGATACCAATGGGAAAGTGACAAACTCACAGAAGACACCACAAACGAGAGCCAAGAGGTCAGCCCTTTCCCAGCAGGTGACCACAAAGCACATATAAACAGACGCGCACAAAACATAGCAAACACAAGACAGAACAAAAACATAAAAGATCCACAAAAGAAGTACCGCCTTGGAACGGTCAGTAAAATATTTTACTGGAGGGCTTAAACCGGTTTAACGGCGCCAACCTCACCCTTAATTCAGATGTGGATCAAGACACATAAATATTTGGTTTGCATGAAAGACCCCTAACTTATCAATGCATCATCTCCTAAAACATATAAATCAAGATATAACAAGGAGATAAAGCAAGAATAAGGACTCAACAGTAAATTAAACTGAATACCGGAGCAAAAGAAATCCAACAGGTAAACCCCGGTGGGCCCGACAAACAGCCAAAGCATCAGGCCCCTACCATCTCATCAATAGATAAGTCTTTAAGTCGGACCCATCATAGAGTCTGAAGTCCGACCCACCGGCGTGCAATTAAAGAGGAAAGCAAAGTTGCCAACCGTGATTGGGCTGACCACCAAGCATGCAGTCATATTTCACTTCCTATTGAAACAGATGCACCGATTCTCTCTTCTTTTGTTAGTGTAGCGTTATAATATACATATATATTACATGGTGACAGCATACCTGCATTTAAAGACAGTCCAAATGCTATCAATTTAGTGTTTTCTTTCGTAAATAGGTGATACCAGCCCATTTAAATAATTCATACTTTAACGCACAGTTCATTTGGTAATGACAAACCCACAAAATATTTATTGCCAGAACACATACTACAAGAACAAAACCTTGGAATTCACTAGATAAACCGTTAACGTATCAGCAAGTGAAATGGCATCTTTTTCAAAGGGAGATAATAACTGTAATGAAATAGAATTTTCATTGGCAAGCATAGCAGTTCTGAATAGTAAAATCACACAAATCTTTAGTCCATGGAATGTCAACTGATGTATCTTATTCCTTATCATGTATATATTCCATTTTATTGGCTTAAGAGCTATATGCAATGGATACACAGAGAAAAGGCATTAAAATGCAACATTGCTCTCCAGTTATTTTCTTTCATTTTAAAATGATATATTGATGGGTAAGAGACAGTATTATGATTTTGGTAGTACTATAAACTACATTTCTGTCACATATATACATTGCTACTAAAATGTCATAACAGCATCTCATTACGATAATACATACAGCAAGTTATAAGTTATTCAAATAAGTGCATACACCAGACTAAGGATTACGTTTTTTTTTCGATAAATGACATCAGATGTAGTGTTCAAATATCTTGGAACATCTGACAATATGCTTTGAGGTCAAGATCTAGGTCATTTTATTATATGTAAATTTGATGTATGTAACATTCTAACACACCTCGCCTATAGATCCAACGGTAACAAACTGTGATATATCGGACAATAATTCACAGCTAAAGTGTGTGATAGCTGACGTCACTGAAAAATGACGTCATTCATGGCGTTAGACGGTGTTACGTCGTTTTTACGCTTGAAAGACTTTACAATTACATGTAAACGTATGCGACGCAGTCTAAGTATTGGCGGGAGTTCTTCAGTGCATTGGCGGAAAGCTGGAAGAAGCTGATGACTTCCTATGTGTTTTCGTAGTTTATTGTGTGTTAGAATCGAAATAGATCAGCTCCAGTGCGTGAATTGTTGAGTAATAATTCACTGTTTGTCGGTCAGTTGTACGAAGAAAAATCACTCGCGCTGCGCGCTCGTGGTTTGATCTTCTTTACAACTGACCTCCAAACAGTGAATTATTAAACAACAATTCTCTACTGGAGCTGATCTATTTCTTAATTATACATCTTGTTTAAATACTTGCGAAAGAGGACAGTTTAGGAAATTAATTAACGATATATCATCAAGGCACACATAAACTAAATACATAATCTTACAAGGCAAATCCATGTTAACATGCACAGGTGTTTAACTAAATGACGTTTCAAACAAAGACACCAGCCTCAATGACTATTGAAAATCCGGGGGATATCACGACGCATTAATCTAAGGTTGCTTTCGTACTTTATCAATAAACAAAGTATTGATAACATTTTATGAAGACAACACTAAATAAAAGCTGTTCTTCTCATACATCCATAATTGTTTCTTGACCAGTTGTGGTTAAATGTGGATAAAAATGTAAAAATTGTAAAACATGTAACATGATCAAAGTTGGCTATATAGCCCCTTCCTGAAACAGGCAAATGGTAACGGTACGAGTCACCGGGTTATATCTGCCATACAGAACAATATGGTCCAAATCTATCTATCTATCTCACGTTAACTTTTACATGCTGGCGTTATTAACAGGCTCTAGACAAGATTGGGTATACGTTAAAATGGTAAGATATTGTAATGACCGCTCCAAGGGGGCGCTTCTTTTGTGGATCATTTGTGTTATTTATGCCTTTTGTTGTCATGCTTTCGTGTGTGTTCATTTCTTGTGGTCACCTGCTGGGAAAGGGCTGACCTCTTGGATCTCGTTTATGGTGTTTTATTATGTACTTGTCACCCATGTGGAATCCTGGATCAGGTATGGTACTTGATTGTATCAATTCCTGATCTTTGCTACCTTTCTCACTTTAATCACCCAGTAAATGTAAATCTATGACCTTCCTAAGGTGGTAAGTTTGCTGTGGTTTGCTATGTTGGTCGTTTTGGTGTTTTGGAGTCAGTTTCTTTGCTATTTTCAACTGTGTATCAAGAAAATATTATTAAATGTAATGAGGTTTAAGTAGACAAGTGGCTAACTTTTGGGAAAGGTGCTGACTTAATTAACATCCTCTTTGTGTTATGTCTATTTGCAATTTTAGTCCTATCCCATTTGGTTTTGAGGGCAGAAATTTGATTTAGATTGAACCAGTTTCTGGCCATCGCTTTCCTTTTACCTTTTCTAGTATGACAGACTAACTGAGATGAGTATGCGGTTGTGTTGCGGAATAACAGATACTATTAAAATCTCAAAAATTCAATTATCCACTACCTTTCAAATGACTGTCACGGTGTTTATTTGGGAGTATCGGTTGTTTTGAATTAATGAGCTACATATTCATATTATATATATAAATGCTTTGTGGCATAATACGTTACCATAGTTTTTTGTTATTTAATGACCTGTTAAATTAGATAAATTGACTTTAGATAAATTGATATTCATCATTATTTGATACAATTTGTCAAAATACTGTGAGTTAACAGCATTATTCTAATATAAGTAGATCAGGTAACGTATACAACATAACATATATTAAAATACATTGCCATGCTATGTTTGTTTAGTACAGTCCAATTACATAAGGCTTTTATATTCTATATTTTGTTATCCATAATTTAACATGATATATTAAAATAGTATCTATTGAACATAAGTTAGTAAGGTAACGTTTATAACAGAAACTGTATCAAAGAAGATATTTCAATGCTATGAATTCAGATAGGAATGATGAAATATTTTCTTTCATTTTTAAAGATAGTTAATATGACTGAAGGGTTGCGTAGTTTTATGTTTGAAGCAAACTAAGGTATATTCATACTGTAAATGTGCCATTACAAAGCATGGCAAATGGTTTTCAGAGTGAGTTGAGGTTATACAAGCTGCTGATATATTATTTGTCCATTTTACATTCACGTTTCTGACACACAGAATGAGTGTCAGACATGATATATCAAAACAGGGTACGTATGCTTTGTTTTCGAACAAAAAAAAGAGGAAAACATGCGCTTGGTAATTTACAGATCGTCTTTAACTAAAGGGAGAACATTGTGTTATTGATGAAAGCTTCGCCCTCTTGGTGTTTCTTTGTTAGCTTTTAATGCAGAATTGTTTCTCTGGATAAGCTATGTGCATATATTCTAGCAAAAAATCGTATTTTCCAAAGTTCTTGAGTTGTTTGTGAAATTATTTGTGCCGTGGTGTCAATTACCCCACCCACCAATGGTAAGTTTCAATGTTGTTTACAAAAATAAAGCATAAATGCTGCTTTCAAGCTCTTGTAGGATATCTTCAAATATACTTTTTGCATATATTTACCATCCAAAAGGTTTTTAAATAACTTTAAAAAAGAAAATACTTTAGTTTACCTATAATTCCTGTACACAAAATGTAGGAAACCTTTTCGCTTACCGCCCCTCTCTATTTGCATGTTTACAAATAACTGCACAGGTTTACGGCTTGACAACATCGTGCATCATATACAGCACACTTTCAGCTTTAAAATGATATATAGGAACTTTGATACCTAGGGTGGTGCAACCAACTCCTTAATTAGGCCACTTATTTCATTTCACCTAACGGCTATTTTATTACAACAGGCACTACTGGTCAAAGCCAAGGAACAGCCACAAAAGCTATAATTATTGTAAGATCGAATTACATGTCTACTCATTTTAAAATTCTCCAGCTACAGGTATGCCGCAAATCATAAAAAATATTAAACATTCCAAGCGAAATTATCAATAACAACAATATTTTTAACACTTGGTATCGATTTATTTACGACCCGCAAGGGGGCACTATACTCACTGTGTGAGTCCGTCTCTCCGTCGAATTCGCTTGCCACACATTTCTTCTGGCGCTAGAAACCGATTAATCCCATTACAGTCGGTTGATTTATTAACATCTATAAACCACAATTGGTTTACATATTCAGTAACGTTGCGTAAAGCCGCCCGCAATAACATCGCCAATTTATCGCACAATCTAAACATTTTCATGCCTAAATCGCGATTTCAAAGCCCCTTTAGTGTCATATGATCAATAGGGGATCTTATATTTTGTACATGATGAGTGTTCATGTTTTATTTTTAAAGTGTCATTTCATAACTTTACCCGAAATCTGTAAACTACTAGTGGTTTATCGATTTAAATGCATGGCGTTATTTAACTCGCAGGTGCGACGTCATATGATAAATCGTAGAATCTAACATTAATATTCCTGTTTTATTTAATTTATTTAACGGATAAAATGGTAGGCAAGCCTCGCATTATACGTTTTATCTCTTTTTCACAACTCGTTTAATAATAATAGAAAAAAACACATGAGCACCCATGTAAGATCCTCTATGTACGCTTTGAATAGAGCACATTGTGGGTCCAAATATTTGATGGAGGGAATTCATCTGGCTATAGCTAGTCACAACTAGAATGGTCCGATTTACATATGGGCCTTACAGCGAAAAAAGCACACTGTCTTTTGCATCTGTGAATTTAGTCAGCTCAGCTTTAGAGAGTTTGAATTCAATCGGAAAACTTCGACTCAATTCGAGAATCAAGCCTTGGGTGTATGTAAGGCGTATTACTATGTATGAAAAAAGCTGCATTTTATTAGCCGGAACTGACGTAATGAAAAATAGTTCTGTAGCATGTGGGTCCATTCCTTTTAAAATCCATTATTTTTATTACCCAAAAGTTTTATCAGCAGAATAAATGAAGCTTACATAAATGTATTTTTCATTGAAATATCGCTAAATGAAGAAGCGATATTTTATTGAAAAAAACATAAGCTTCATTTATAACCATTTATTTTGCTGTAATTCATGTTATTGTGTTGGCATGGATTCTGTGACGTCAGCCTCATATTATGTAATGTTAGCGTCACGTTATCAAAGTAGATACTCGATATACATCCGAGGTCTGATTCCACGGAATGGGCCGAGGCAGTTCCGACTGAGTTTGAATCATGAAACTTTGAATGTTGCAAGTTTAGATTTTTAATTTTCTTATTATAGAAACAAAACAATTGCGCAGATCAGAATGCGTGGATGCACAGGCTGTTCTGTGCCTTTGTTGTTTGCATGCAATATAATCCATTTTTTCCCAACGAGGTCTACATACATTTATAATTACTAGGCGGGCGCCTTTTGCTCTGCCAAACGCATTGCTCAGTTTTCACTGTAGTTATTCCACTATGGTAATTTGGGTCTCGTCACCCACTTCGGTGTCGTAGTAAAATTACCTTCAAATAAAGGCGGACAAAATGAGAACTTTCGAATATGATAGCTTCGAGCTTGCATCGTCTACACTACAAATTTCGCCACACGTAAAAATCATATAATAATCATATGATTCTTATATAAAAAACTTTTATATAATACTTGTTAAAAAAGGCAGCCGCGTGTGGATCATATAAAACAGATTATATAATTTTCATATGAGAATGATATGATTTTTACGAAACCTGAAATACATATAATAATCATATGATATTAATAAGTATTTTTACATAATAATCATATAATAATTATATGAAAATCATATGATTGCCCTTTTATATAAATATCATATGAGTGCCTTTATATAAATTTTTTATAAAAAGGCAGTCACATGAGGATGATGTGTAATGCACTGTATATGAAAATTATATAAAAATGTTACAAAACTTAATTCACCACACATGATTATCACATGTATTACTTTACATATAAAGCTTATATGACTATTTTTTGGGTAAAAATCATTAACTGTATGACCTAGTTTACGGTCCAGCATCTCAACAGGGCCCGTGGTTATAAAACTTTTTTCATGCTCAACTCTATTAAGAATAAAATTTCAAACCCTCATAAAACTAAAATGCTGAAAAAGAAGACTTTTCTTGCTTTCAAACTCTCAGAGGTTGTGTTTATCATACATTAAATGTTAAAATTCCAAAGATTGTTTGGATTTTAACACGTACATGTATATGAGTATGCTAAATTTCATGCTCAGTTGAGCTGAGCATAAAAAAGTGTTATAACCACGAAGCCAGGTCTGCAAGTGGAATAGAAATAGTTTCTACTTTACCACTTGTGTCCAGTCTTTACTGTCAGAATTTGCAGGTTGTTTTAGATAGCTATTGGAGCAAAACTAGCTCAAGAAGTATTGCAATGATTATAAACAACAGTCCTCAGAATTTTGAATGGGGATATGGGGACAAAGGTCATGCAATCATATATTGTTTGTTTTATTGATTATTTAGACCCCATCAACAATCTTTCAGTTATAAAGGGACGGGTCTTCCTGGGTTGAACCAGTACTAAGCTAGGATTAATGTTCTAGCTCAAGGACACAACGCAGTGACGCCGGTGAGGCTCGAGCCTGCGGCCCCTCGGTCTCGAGTCAAGCGTTCTACCACTGAGCCACTGCGCTCCATTGCAATAACATATTTGCAGTTGTCAAAACATTCAACTGTTGTTATACTGACCCATAAAATAGAAACATTCCAAAAACAGATAACAACATGCATTTCCGTGTTCTACTGTTTAATATAATAGTAAAGACATGTAATAGTAAATTGAATTTAGCATCCATGGGTGAAATTTCAAAATGCTAAACTTAAGAAATTCAATTCTGAAAACTTCCAGCATGCCCCTATAAAATATTAAAAATAAAAAAGTTTAAAAGGTCAGTTTTCTTTAGATAATTTGAAAATAAATAAGCAATAATATTCTGCCAATTCATTATTTTGAGCCTGACTTTCCATAGATGCACACCATTTTATCACAGAAACGAACACTATGTACCATGTTCAGACTGCTCCAAAAGGAACTGTCTGATCTTGGGTCTTATTGTTTGCAATATAGGCAGTACATAGGCAAATGAGAGAGCAGACAACAATTGTCTTGAATAGCAGGAAAAGGATTGAGTAAAAACATGATAATGTTGTATTACTATGCAATACATCAGTCGTTTACTGGATTAAAGGAAACCTCCCTTCCCCACCTAGCCACGGTGTAGACTGTGATGTTATATATGCTAGACCCAACTAAATGGTATTTGTAACAACCATGAGCTATTACTGGATGGCATTTAAAATGCCTACGACATGATCAACAACACATCATCTTAGTTGCAAGTCTTGCGAAACAATAAAAATCACAAAGTCTACAATTTTTAGCTTCAAAGGGCCATAATTCCAAAACAGCCATCCGGAGTTACTGTTCTTGCATTCTAAAAGCTGTCTGATGTTGGATAACATTTGCATAAACTTTTACAAAGAATTTTTAAGTCACAGAGCAGACATTATTAAATCGCAATATCTACTAGTTTCTGTTTCAAAGGACTATAACTCCAAGAATAGGCAATCAAGAGTTATGGTTCTTGCATTCTGCATGTTATGTTATGATAGTTAATATTTGTATGAAGTTTCATGAAGGTCTTAAATTACAGAGCGGACAAAATTAAATCCCAAAATCAACCATATAGCAAAGGGCCGTAACTCAAAAATAATTAATCCAGAGTTAGGTTTCTTGCATTTTGTATGTCATTTCAACTCATTGATGTTGGCTAATACTTAAAGTATCTAAACCCTTTTTTAAGTTGCAGAGCAGACAGGAAAGCTTGACTGACTGACAGACAGACATTCTGAGTTTAAAGTTGTGATCTTGGGAGTTCATAGCATAGTGTTGTGTGTGACACAGTGACATACTATTGGTATTAATCATATAAAGTAATAATGCATATGCCCAACCCTTTTAGGAGATATGGCCCAGACATAAGATTCTGAGAATTGCAGCTTCTGACCAAGTTTGAGTCAAAGTTGTGACCTTGACCTTGGGAGTTGGTGGCTAAGTGTTGAGCGTGACAAACTTCATGCTATTGGTAATAATCATATGAAGTAATAATTAAATTTGGCTTACCCTTTTTGGAGATATGGCCAAGATGAAAAACCCAGGATTTCAGCATGACTGACGTATTTGTTTGTTTTGATTCTTGACGCCCCAGCCAACAATTTTTATGCTTTGTCAGGAAGGGTCTTCCTAGGTTGAACCAGTACTAAGCAGAGGAATAAGTGTCTTGCTCAAGGACACAACACAGAGCATTTGGTGAGGCTCGAACCCGAAACCCATGAATCTCGAGTCAAGCAATCTACCACTGAGTCCCTTTCACCCACCTAGAATAATTACCATTGTTTTTGAACAATTAAAATATAATCATACAACTTACCTATTCAAACTCAATTGTTCTGATCTGATGCCTCAGTTATTGAGATAAGCCTTCAAGTTTTTGCACTCTAGCAGTAGCAAAGATGTTATGTGGTGCTGATAATTTTATGTGGTTCATCTATTGATGATTCTGTGACGTTAAAAAGGTGCTGGGTCAGTTCAGTATAGAATCCATGCCTTAGACAAATCCTCCTGGAATACAATTATCATAAATTTTGTAAGGTTATTATCTACTAGTGAATCTGTATGAACCAATAACTGCATCTTTACCTGTTTTATTCTGATGGATTTTCCCATATATATCGATATGATAAGTATGGAATTGCCCATTTTGTATTTTAAGAGTTCACAGGTAAAAGTTTCTAAATAATGATATTTTCTGTCCCTGAAGGTTGTTTTAATCTTAGCAAACAGTGCAGACCCTGATGAAATGCAGTATTATGATGTGTTTCATCTGAGTCTTCATTGTTTGTCAAAGGGTCTGTTTAGGGGTTTACAGGATACAAAGAGTTAAGTGAGATCACTACATTGCAAGTCATAATGACTGCACAGCAATGACACACAGTTTTAAAATGTTTAACTACAATAGCCTATAGATTCTCGGTATGAATAACCATATCAGCATGTGTATGAACATGTACATGTACAGTCAGTTAATGTGCACTCCATAGCTTTTAGAAACCACAAAAAATCTGACTCTGCTTTCGACTGCATGATGATTATAAAATGAAAACTATTCTTGCTCAAAGAGATGCTGGATCTTTTCAAAGAAATGCCTTAGAAAAGTATTCAAACAGCAACACTTCCCCATAGATACAATATCGAATGTATGTGCAGCTTACTATATATATTAGGCCAGGGGTTCAGGATCTGTCTACTCCACCCCCACCCCTTACCACGTGACATCCCACACTTCTTGCAGATAAAAAGGTAAAAAATACAAAAGGTAAAATAAGGTTTACCCTAGTTATAAGTCTATATGTGATCCCCTTGGCCTGGACCGTTTTAGCCCCAGGGCCATGATTTAGATAAATTTGGTAGAGATAAGTCTATTAGGTGATGCTAAATACCAAATATAAAGGCTCTAGGCCCTGTGCTTTAAAGTTTTTATTTTAAAAAAATCTATTTTAGCTCATTTGACCTAGTTATGCAATGGACTGGACCCATTTTAACAATTATGGACTAAGGCTGTATAAGGATAATTCCTGCAAAGTTTGATCAAAATCAAGCTAGTTTATAAGATGTCCTCCAGAAGCAGTTATTGATAACCCATGAAAGACATCACACAATCACAAAGACTCACCTACAGCCTATGGCACACATGAACTTAAAAGTAATACTGCCTATAAGCTTGAAGAAGTGGAGAAGACATTTGTTTATGTAGATTTTTTATAGCAAGTAACCCTTTAGAAAAAGACTATACATATACAACTTATTTTATCAAACTGGATTGAAGATTCCACCAATACAAGTGATTGTGATATCTTCTGGTCATACTCCATACTCACTTCTTACTTTTTGAAGACTTAATTGTCCATACAATGTACATACCTGCTTCGCATCTTGTAAGTGTCTATTTCAATACCCATCTAAAGCAATAGGCAGTCACTTGGGACACTACCCAGTACCCAACATTGCTGAATTACAAATGAGAGATTTTTGAATGAAAAGGAATTATAAGAAACAGAATACTAGTTCTGAATATAGAAAAAAGCACCAGTCATGGTGGCATAGACTATAAACCTTTATTATTGAGGTAGAGGCAGCTTTGTATGGGTTGGTTGGTTAATAGTCCTTGTTTTTTCTGACGTTTTAGTGGCTTTTCTTTATTTTGATATTTGCCACTGCCAAATAGTGGCAAATATCAAAATATGGAAAAGCCACTTAAACAGAGAAAGCTCGGATTAGGTGGTTGGCTGCAAACCAATTTGTTTTATGGTTAGCCTGATTGAAAGAAAATTGAACCTTTATTTCTGCATACCTTGAAAAAACAAACTTCAGATATCCTTTTTTGTTTAAATCACCTACAAAATATATCTATGTAACATGTTTAAGCTTGACAATACAATTTTCATACCATTTTATCTTCTGCAGCATCTGTTATTTACTTAAAAGCATGTACATTTTACTACACAGAATCATGTCCATTTCATCAACACTGTTTAAATATAGGATTTCTAAACCCAAATGACAGAGGTTTACTCATCGCTCCTGATGTGACATTGACATGGGGTGCATATTTACCTGCATTTTACACATTTGTATGTTAAGGTCCTTATTCAATTTTCAAATGTATGTACATGTAGGAAGCCCAAATACTTTTTCATTTGGAACAGCTCTCATTGGTTGTGTTCTGGTGTTCATGAATACAGGGACATATATATTATGATGCGAGCAGTCTGTGAACAAGTTTAACTGACCGGTTAATTGTCCAGCTGTTACAACGCATGAAATAGGGTCTATTATATAGAGTGTGTGCGTTATTATTATTATTATTAATATATTCCATTGCATGCCATTTAGGCATTTAGCAGAGATTTTACCAAAAATTTGGCCCCACAGTGCAGGGCTTGGCGCACCTCTGGTTTACCAAGAAAGCTGTAAACCAGAGACTACCCCAGGGGAAGCTTTTAGCAAGGCTTTGAAAATTTAAAAAATAAAAGCCACGCTATTCCCTGGCCCTGAGGGATACAAATGACTGGTGCATAATACCTCTCAAAGACATTTGTGGTCATTTCCACTTGCATTTTTTACATTGTTTCCATGCAAAAATTCAAACAAATCTTTTGAAATATTGCTTCAGGTGTCTTAAATAGTTTGAGAAGGTATGTGGGGGCTGTGGCACCCCTAATAACGTAACGTTATATCTGTTTTTCTATGACCGAGTTGTCGTGTCTGAGGTTTTATGGGCGGCTTATTAACTGCAACATTCAAGCATTTTGACTGAGTCTACCACAGGCAGTTGCTAAATAGAAAAAAGCACACCCACTCTATAATGGAGAATGGATAGTTTTTATTAGTAGAGACTCCCCAAACACATCAACTTCTCTTTTCAGGGCTGAAACAACCAGGGGCCGTATCGGCATATTCCACATTCTAACGCCGCTCAAAACAATTTGCAAACTATGGTCAGTTTTAGTGGTTTCCATATGAATACTTTTTCTTATGATTTAACTTACCTGTATGGTTATTCCAATTATCCCAAACGCCAGATAGATCTATTATTGTTGACATTTGATGCAGGCACAGACGCTCTAAATCATGACCGTTTGCAGAGTGACGTCACTGGCTCGTGACAGTGTAGTCAAAAACTCGATTCCAATTATTATTATTATTATTATTATTATTTTTATTATAGACCTACCAAACTATCATAAATCAACAAAATCCGTCTATGGTAAAACATTGTCTGTGGATGGTGGATGTCATGTTTCTCTGAAAATAGTCAAATATTTGCTCTACGCTCAGAGTATTTGAAATAAACATCATGCCTTTCTGTTCAGATGGCTGGGACGTTAAACCACAAACCAAACAATACATACATAACTAAATGGGGATGGGGTGCAATAAACGAGAACCATAATTCTAGCCTCAATATATTTTGAGTTATTCCCCTTTATTGCTATTTTTTTCTCCATTATATTTATATTTATTATCTTAATAATAAGGGAGTAATGTGCGGAATAAGTTGTGTGTCCCAGTTTGGACCCCAGACCACAACCAAAACCAGCTTTTCCGGATTCACATCACCACTTGTTTTCTCACAATCTCCTACCTAGCCCCAACCACATCCCAAACAGTAAATTTAGGAAATGGGATAGCAAGCAATATTTTGGTGCTATTGCATATGCACCAAATCCTCATTTAAACGTTCATGCTGATGTATCCAGAGAAGCTAGATACCTTAAATCTAGATACCTTAAATTTAGTCTGATTCTTCATCTACATCCATACTTTGTGTATGTGAAAAGCAAATGCTCTGCAGCAAGACTGCCTGGATGCGCAGGCTAGTCTGAGCCTTAAATTGCTGCTAGCAGGTGTGATAAGAACCAAAATATGTACTGGTCCATACAATATCTATAGATAAATAAAATAGGCAATTCAATAAATGGTTGCTTCATGATTATGTATGCATGCATGCGCATACATACATACATTGGGGTGAGTATATTTATGCGAAAAGAGATTTATTGTTCACATCATTGTTTTTCTTTCTTTATGAACTTGAATCTTTTTTATATATATGATTCTTATATAATCTTATTTTTATCAACAATTCATATAAATTAATTTATTTCATAATTATATGAAATAATATACATATAATGATCATATAAAACTTACATGGGTTTCATATGATATTAATTACATAAAAAAATTATATGATTTTGTGAGCGTGTAAATATCATATAAATCCTATTATATAAAATTCATATGAAACAGCACATATGAAAATCATATATTCAGGTTTACATATGATAATTATATAAGACTCATATGAGAATCGTATATAAAGGCAATTATATAAGAATGACGTATGGCGAAATTGGCTTAGTAGTTAACAACCTCTGTGTTGTTTTGCCATAACGGAGATAAAAACAGATTTTCAATGTATTTTTTACAGTTATATTTAAAAAAATGTCAATTACGGTTTAGTCATAATCATACGGTTTCGTCATTGATTAATTGTCCACGATGACGAAACCGTAATAAGTTATTTCATGCTTAGACGTCAAACGTAAAAGTTTTCATATAATTGTAAAGCTAAAAGCTACAATGTGAATTTGAAGAACAAAAAATAATCGGAACCCAAGCATTTTGGGCGTTTATCTGTGGTTAAATGAAGAAATTGAACATGGTGAGAAAGTTACCTTAACACCGGAATAAGTGACGAGACCCAAATTGCCGCAGTGGTATGACTACAGTGGTTTTGTCGTTCTTTAAATTCTTTAGTTCGCAAAGAAATTTCTAACTTACACAACCGTGAACGTATCATCACATTAAGATTATTAAAATGAAACCAATTACGATTATTTGTGCTTTTGGATAAGTCAGTCTTTGATTACTATTTCAGATATCATAAACCAGACAAAAACGCCCAATTCCATTCGGGATGAAAACTTTGAACAGCCCCTAGCCGATATAAAGGAGGGTAGATATCAACACAATCTAAACCAGACAGGAACAATCAATTCAAAACAGATGGGATATTTTGAACAGTCCATACCCAGTGTACCTGAGGATTCCCATCAACAACAACTAAAACGTTTACAACATCTCAGACACGCTTGTGCAGATGAAGATTTTTTCAAAAAAGCGATGTACAAGAAACGGAGTTTTACTTCGTACTTTTCCTCATCGAAATATAATTTCAGTTATTGTAAAGTACATAAGGCAGGCGGCACATTTTGGACACAGGTATTTACCATTTTACGCAAAGGTGCATCTGAAGACGTTTTCAGATTGGCTCGCGATGAGTTACATCGTAAATTTGCTAGGTCAGAAAAAACAACGTTGAAAATGGCTACAGAACAGGCTCCTCGCACAGTTCTCGTATCACGTAATCCCTATTCGAGATTGTTTTCAGCATTTATTGATAAATTGTTCCTGCCCATGTACTACTCAAGTGCGGTTGCCATTGTACAAAGACAAAGACAATCCAATGACTCATGTGCGAATGATATAACTTTTGAAGAGTTTTTGACAGATATTATAGACAATGTGAGAAAGGGACATAAACTTGATGTTCACTGGACTCCGATTGTTAATCTCTGTAAGCCTTGTAGTGTTCACGCTTTTGCACTAATTAAACAGGAAACGTTTACAACGGACGTTGAGTACGTTTTGAAGGAAGTCGGTATTGCAAGTGATGAGTTTGAAGTGATTTATAAGGCTTTGCATGATAATAAAATAGAAACTACTATGCATGGCATAGTGGCAACTGCGATAACAAAGTGGAAAAGGAATGTAGTCCAAAAATGCATGAATAGTTTAGAACTTGCCAGACGCCTCTGGACAGCGTTTCAATTTCAAGGTTACATCAAAGATGACTTGCCATTTCCGTCCAACATTATCAAAACCAATGGAAAGGCTGCGAGTCTTGATTTCCTGATGAAAGTGATGCTTGAAACAATTAAGAAACACCCCTTGTCACATAATGAGTCTAAACTACAAAGACAACGAGCCTTAGTGAAAGCATTCCAGGGAATGAGTCAAGATATTTTGGATCAAATAAAGGAAGTGTATAAGCAGGATTTCATTTTATTTGATTATGCGTTTGAAACGCCTTCAATGAAACAATAATTGCCTGGCAAAAAACAAAAAAAAATATTTTGGACTGATGAAACAGTAAACTACTTTATAATAAAGGTTGGAATCATTACATATACTGAAACAATAAAGTTATGTCCGCTTGACGTTTATGTCTGCCAGTTCAAAATGTACGAACGCATTTCAATCATTTTTTTATTACCAACTGTGATCATTTAGAAATGTTTCGCATCTAAGAGAAATTCATTTGGTACATGTAATCAGTAGAGCCGCTGACAAAGGAGCGATCACGAGTACCCTTAAAATCAAAAGTCACAACATCAATAGCTTGTGTGTCCATCATAATCCCGAATTTATAGCACATTTAAACATCACTAAGCAAACTCTATAGGAAAAATGTTATGCTGGCTAGCTGTGTGCATTGCTTTTACGACCACAGCCATTAATCCGTAACATACTCGACGTGACAAAACGTCGATCACGAGCGTGTGAGAAAACACTCAGAAAATTCAGTTTTGGTCCAGCATTTTAATAATCAAAAGAATCGGATTTTTTTTTTTCGTCATCACAAGCATTTCAACTTATGAGTGTCCGACGTTTGATAAGCATTTTGGTTTTATTTTTGTTGCGATATTTTAACTGGATCGAAAGATACAATACCATGAAAATCGGACGTTTTTTTTTGTTTGAGCATATTTGGAGAAGTTCAGACAGTAGTCAAGATGGTTGCCAAATTCAAATAAGTCTCAAAAATGATTGTCTAGAAGTTCGTGATATTCACACTGGTAAATGTATACGTCGATTTGCTGGTACATTTGTATTTACGCGTATTGCCGGTACTTCATAGACCGGAAGTGGTAGCAATTGGTGTTAATACTATATATAAAAACATGTCATATGCCTAAAGGACTATAGAATTAGATCATGTTTAAGTATTTGGCATGCACATGGCGATTTATGTAAGCATTCGAGTACCGATCATCCAGATCGGTACTCGAATCTATTCCTAAATGCTTACATAAATCGCCGTGCACATACTGAATACTTAAACATGGTTGAAGTCTATAGTCCTTTAGGCATATGGCATTCTCTTCTATACAGTATTAACACCAATATCTACCACTTCCGGTCTATGAAATACCGGTAATAAGCGTAAATACCAACAAATCGACGTATACATTTACCAGTGTGATATTCATGTAATTGAGCCATTGCATGAGATTTCCAACAATGTGGCATTTTGAAATGTGTTGACTCCGATGAGCCTCTGCAGCCTCCTTTTAAGCTTAGAAACACCAAATGGTGTTAAATCAGTAGCTTAACAATCATAGTATACGAAAGCGACTAGCAAAGACTCTGATTAGACTGCGCGTATGCGCAGGTTGATCTGAGGCTTTGCTGGTCGCACATACCACATTGTTGAAAATCTCATGCACTGGCTAAATTATCATACACTGCTTCCTTATTTGATTGTGGAGTTGTTATACAGTTTTTTATCACATACTTATACTAGTATTGCCCTTGATACTAGACTTTTGGCCCAAGCGTATCGCCCCAGTCAAAAAGAGCTGTCCAGCCCTGGGATTCAAAAGGCATGTAGAGGGCTGATACGGGGGCTGATACCAGGGCTGATATTTTTCTGTCCCGCCCTGCCCAGCAGTTGATCTCGCCCTGGCGAAAAAAACAGGGAATATCTGCAAAACAATTGTAAAAAAATAAAGAAAATGGACGCATTCTTGCATATCTTTACCTGATTCCAACCAAATTCGCACTGAAAACACCGTTAAAACATTGAAATATCCATTTTCTTACACCGAGTATATCTCCATACAAAATGGCGTCGGCGTCAACCTTTCGAACGCAATTACGTCACAACGTCATTAGCCGCACGCAACGTTTTCGCGAAGAAAAAAATGGACGAGATGCCTTTGAGGCTGATAAAGTCACTTAATTTAGTAATTGTCAAAACAAAGAAATCGATAGATTATTTCATTAGCTCTTTTACACGCATAAGTATATGATAAAGATATTATTACACGGTTTTTTTTTTATCCCATCCCTGATCTCAGCCCTCTGACCGTATCAGCCCTTGCCCTTCGGGCTCGGGCTGATACGGTCTACTCGGGCTGAGATCAGGGCTGGGATCAAAAAACCCGTGTAATAATCTATATGTATCACTGCTATTAAAACTTTTCGTGTGAGCTAATCTTGCTACATCATACCTACTTAGATACTCCTTTTGAGCAACATAAGCTGCACATGTTCCTATGAAGCAGCACAAGCTGCACATTTTCTTACGGAGCAGCGCACGCTGCATATTTTTTTATGAAGCATGAAAAGTCGCATATTTTCACACGGAGCAGCTAAAGCTGCCTATTTTCTTATGGAGCATAAAAAGCTGCACATGTTCTTAAGAAGCAGCACAAGCAGCACATTTTCTTATGAAGCAGCAAAAGCTGCATATTTTCTTAGGGAGCAGCACAATGTGCACATGTTCCTATGGGGCAGCACAAGCTGCACATTATCTTATGGAGCAGCACAAGCTTCACAGCTGCACAAGTTCCTATGGAGCAGCACAAGCTGAACATTTTCTTATTGAGCAGCACTAGCTGTACATTATCTTATGGAGCAGCACAAGCTGCACGTTATCTTATGGAGCAGCACAAGCTGCACAAGCTGCACAAGTTCCTATGGAGCAGCACAAGCTGAACATTTTCTTATGGAGCAGCACTAGCTGTACATTATCTTATGGAGCAGCACAAGCTGCACATTATCTTATAGAGCAGCACAAGCTGCACAAGCTGCACAAGTTCCTATGGAGCAGCACAAGCTTCACATTATCTTATGGAGCAGCACTAGCTGCACATTTTCTTATGGAGCAGCACTAGCTGCACATTATCTTATGGAGCAGCACTAGCTGCACATTATCTTATGGAGCAGCACTAGCTGCACATTATCTTATGGAGCAGCACTAGCTGCACATTATCTTATGGAGCAGCACTAGCTGCACATTATCTTATGGAGCAGCACTAGCTGCACATTATCTTATGGAGCAGCACTAGCTGCACATTTTCTTATGGAGCAGCACAAGCTGCACATTATCTTATGGAGCAGCACAAGCTTCACATTATCTTATGGAGCAGCACTAGCTGCACATTATCTTATGGAGCAGCACTAGCTGCACATTATCTTATGGAGCAGCACTAGCTGCACATTATCTTATGGAGCAGCACTAGCTGCGCATTATCTTATGGAGCAGCACAAGCTGTACATTATCTTATGGAGCAGCACAAGCTGCACATTATCTTATGGAGCAGCACAAGCTGAACATTATCTTATGGAGCAGCACTAGCTGCACATTATCTTCTGAAGCAGCACTAGCTGTACATTATCTTATGGAGCAGCACTAGCTGAACATTTTCTTATGGAGAAGCACTAGCTGTATATTATCTTATTGAGCAGCACTAGCTGCACATTATCTTATGGAGCAGCACTAGCTGCGCATTATCTTATGGAGCAGCACAAGCTGAACATTATCTTATGGAGCAGCACAAGCTGAACATTATCTTATGGAGCAGCACTAGCTGCACATTATCTTATGGAGCAGCACTAGCTGCACACTATCTTATCGAGCAGCACAAGTTGTACATTATCTTATGGAGCAGCACAAGCTTCACATTATCTTATGGAGCAGCACTAGCTGCGCATTATCTTATGGAGCAGCACAAGCTGCACATTATCTTATGGAGCAGCACTAGCTGCACATTATCTTATGGAGCAGCACTAGCTGCACATTATCTTATGGAGCAGCACTAGCTGCGCATTATCTTATGGAGCAGCACAAGCTGCACATTATCTTATGGAGCAGCACTAGCTGCACATTATCTTATGGAGCAGCACTAGCTGCACATTATCTTATGGAGCAGCACTAGCTGCACATTATCTTATGGAGCAGCACAAGCTTCACATTATCTTATGGAGCAGCACAAGCTGAACAATATCTTATGGAGCAGCACAAGCTGCACATTATCTTATGGAGCAGCACTAGCTGTACATTATCTTATGGAGCAGCACTAGCTGCACATTTTCTTATGGAGTAGCACTAGCTGCACATTACCTTATGGAGCAGCACTAGCTGTATATTATCTTATGGAGCAGCACAAGCTTCACATTGTCTTATGGAGCAGCACAAGCTGAACAATATCTTATGGAGCAGCACAAGCTGCACATTATCTTATGGAGCAGCACTAGCTGTACATTATCTTATGGAGTAGCACTAGCTGCACATTATCTTATGGAGCAGCACTAGCTGTACATTATCTTATGGAGCAGCACTAGCTGCACATTATCTTATGGAGCAGCACAAGCAGCACAAGCTGCACTTGTTCCTATTGATCAGCACAAGCTATACATTATCTTATGGAGCAGCACTAGCTATACATTATCTTATGGAGCAGCACTAGCTGAACATTATCTTATGGAGTAGCACTAGCTGCACATTATCTTATGGAGTAGCACTAGCTGCACATTACCTTATGGAGCAGCACTAGCTGTATATTATCTTATGGAGCAGCACTAGCTGAACATTATCTTATGGAGTAGCACTAGCTGCACATTATCTTATGGAGCAGCACTAGCTGCACATTTTCTTATGGAGCAGCACTAGCTGAACATTATCTTATGGAGTAGCACTAGCTGCACATTATCTTATGGAGCAGCACTAGCTGAACATTATCTTATGGAGCAGCACTAGCTGTACATTATCTTATGGAGCAGTACTAGCTCCGCATTATCTTATGGAGCAGCACTAGCTGCACATTACCTTATGGAGCAGCACTAGCTGCACATTATCTTGTGGAGCAGCACTTGCTGCATATTTTCTTATGGAGCAGCACTAGCTGTACATTACCTTATGGAGCAGCACTAGCTGCACATTATCTTGTGGAGCAGCACTTGCTGCATATTTTCTTATGGAGCAGCACTAGCTGTACATTACCTTATGGAGCAGCACTAGCTGCACATTATCTTGTGGAGCAGCACTTGCTGCACATTTTCTTCTGAAGCAGCACTAGCTGTACATTATCTTATGGAGCAGCACTAGCTGCACATTATCTTATGGAGCAGCACTAGCTGCACATTATCTTATGGAGTAGCACTAGCTGAACATTATCTTATGGAGCAGCACTAGCTGCACATTATCTTATGGAGCAGCACTAGCTGCACATTTTCTTCTGAAGCAGCACTAGCTGTACATTATCTTATGGAGCAGCACTAGCTGCACATTATCTTATGGAGCAGCACTAGCTGTACATTATTTTATGGAACAGCACTAGCTGCACATTATCTTATGGAGCAGCACTAGCTGTACATTTTCTTCTGAAGCAGCACTAGCTGTACATTATCTTATGGAGCAGCACAAGCTGTACATTATCTTATGGAGCAGCACTAGCTGCACATTTTCTTCTGAAGCAGCACTAGCTGTACATTATCTTATGGAGCAGCACAAGTTGTACATTATCTTATGGAGCAGCACTAGCTGCACATTATTTTATGGAGCAGCACTAGCTGCACATTATCGTATGGAGCAGCACTAGCTGCACATTATCTTATGGAGCAGCACTAGCTGCACATTTTCTTCTGAAGCAGCACTAGCTGCACATTATCGTATGGAGCAGCACTAGCTGCACATTATCTTATGGAGCAGCACAAGCTGCACATTATCTTATGGAGCAGCACTAGCTGCACATTATCTTATGGAGCAGCACTAGCTGCACATTATCTTATGGAGCAGCACTAGCTGCACATTATCTTCTGAAGCAGCACTAGCTGTACATTATCTTATGGAGCAGCACTAGCTGCACATTATCTTATGGAGCAGCACTAGCTGCACATTATCTTATGGAGCAGCACTAGCTGCACATTATCTTATGGAGCAGCACTAGCAGCACATTATCTTATGGAGCAGCACTAGCTGCACTTTTTCTTATGGAGCATCACTAGATGCACATTATCTTATGGAGCAGCACTAGTTGCACATTATCTTATGGAGCAGCACTAGCTGCACATTATCTTATGGAGCAGCACTAGCTGCACATTATCTTATGGAGCAGCACTAGCTGCACATTATCTTATGGAGCAGCACTAGCTGCACATTATCTTATGAAGCAGCACTAGCTCCACATTATCTTATGGAGCAGCACTAGCTGTACATTATTTTATGGAGCAGCACTAGCTGCACATTTTCTTATGGAGCAGCACAAGCTGCACATTATCTTATGGAGCAGCGCAAGCTGCACATTATCTTACGGAGCAGCACAAGCTGCACATTTTCTTATGGAGCAGCACTAGCTGTACATTATCTTATGGAGCAGAACAAGCTGCACATTATATTATGGAGCAGCACAAGCTGCACATTTTTTGCTTCTGAAGCAGCACTAGCTGCACATTATCTTATGGAGCAGCACAAGCTACATATTATCTTAAGGAGAAGCACTAGCTGTACATTATTTTATCGAGCAGCACAAGCTGTACATTATCTTATGGAGCAGCACAAGCTGTACATTATCTTATGGAGCAGCACAAGCTGAACATTTTCTTATGGAGAAGCACTAGCTGTATATTATCTTATGGAGCATCACTAGCTGTACATTATCTTATGGAGCAGCACAAGCTGCACATTATCTTATGGAGCAGCACAAGCAGCACAAGCTGCACTTGTTCCTATTGATCAGCACAATCTATACATTATCTTATGGAGCAGCACTAGCTATACATTATCTTATGGAGCAGCACTAGCTGTACATTATCTTATGGAGCAGCACTAGCCGCACATTATCTTATGGAGCAGCACAAGCAGCACAAGCTGCACTTGTTCCTATTGATCAGCACAAGCTATACATTATCTTATGGAGCAGCACTAGCTATACATTATCTTATGGAGCAGCACTAGCTGTACATTATCTTATCGAGCAGCACTAGCTGCACATTATCTTATGGAGCAGCACTAGCTGTACATTATCTTATGGAGCAGCACTAGCTGCACATTATCTTATGGAGCAGCACTAGCTGTACATTATCTTATGGAGCAGCACTAGCTGCACATTATCTTATGGAGCAGCACAAGCAGCACAAGCTGCAGTTGTTCCTATTGATCAGCACAAGCTATACATTATCTTATGGAGCAGCACTAGCTATACATTATCTTATGGAGCAGCACTAGCTGCACATTATCTTATGGAGCAGCACAAGCAGCACAAGCTGCACTTGTTCCTATTGATCAGCACAAGCTATACATTATCTTATGGAGCAGCACTAGCTATACATTATCTTATGGAGCAGCACTAGCTGCACAATATCTTATGGAGCAGCACTAGCTGTACATTATCTTATGGAGCAGCACTAGCTGCACATTATCTTATGGAGCAGCACTAGCTGTACATTATCTTATGGAGCAGCACTAGCTGCACATTATCTTATGGAGCAGCACAAGCAGCACAAGCTGCACTTGTTCCTATTGATCAGCACAAGCTATACATTATCTTATGGAGCAGCACTAGCTATACATTATCTTATGGAGCAGCACTAGCTGCACATTATCTTATGGAGCAGCACAAGCAGCACAAGCTGCACTTGTTCCTATTGATCAGCACAAGATATACATTATCTTATGGAGCAGCACTAGCTATACATTATCTTATGGAGCAGCACTAGCTGCACAATATCTTATGGAGCAGCACTAGCTGCACAATATCTTATGGAGTAGCACTAGCTGTACATTATCTTATGGAGCAGCACAAGCTGCACATTATCTTATGGAGCAGCACAAGCAGCACAAGCTGCACTTGTTCCTATTGATCAGCACAAGCTATACATTATCTTATGGAGCAGCACTAGCTATACATTATCTTATGGAGCAGCACCAGCTGCACAATATCTTATGGAGCAGCACTAGCTGTACATTATCTTATGGAGCAGCACTAGCTGCACATTATCTTATGGAGCAGCACTAGCTCCGCATTATCTTATGGAGCAGCACTAGCTGTACATTATCTTATGGAGCAGCACTAGCTATACATTATCTTATGGAGCAGCACTAGCTATACATTATCTTATGGAGCAGCACTAGCTGCACAATATCTTATGGAGCAGCACTAGCTGCACAATATCTTATGGAGTAGCACTAGCTGTACATTATCTTATGGAGCAGCACAAGCTGCACATTATCTTATGGAGCAGCACAAGCAGCACAAGCTGCACTTGTTCCTATTGATCAGCACAAGCTATACATTATCTTATGGAGCAGCACTAGCTATACATTATCTTATGGAGCAGCACTAGCTGCACAATATCTTATGGAGCAGCACTAGCTGTACATTATCTTATGGAGCAGCACTAGCTGTACATTATCTTATGGAGCAGCACTAGCTCCGCATTATCTTATGGAGCAGCACTAGCTGTACATTATCTTATGGAGCAGCACTAGCTGTACATTATCTTATGGAGCAGCACTAGCTCCGCATTATCTTATGGAGCAGCACTAGCTGTACATTATCTTATGGAGCAGCACTAGCTGCACATTATCTTATGGAGCAGCACAAGCTGTACATTATCTTATGGAGCAGCACTAGCTGCACATTATCTTATGGAGTAGCACTAGTTGTACATTATTTTATGGAGTAGCACTAGCTGCACATTTTCTTATGGAGCAGCACTAGCTATACATTATCTTAAGGAGCAGCACTAGTTGCACATTTTCTTATGGAGCAGCACTAGCTATACATTATCTTATGGAGCAGCACTAGTTGCACATTTTCTTATGGAGCAGCACTAGCTATACATTATCTTATGGAGCAGCACTAGCTGCACATTATCTTATGGAGCAGCACTAGCTATACATTATCTTATGGAGCAGCACTAGTTGCACATTATCTTATGGAGCAGCACTAGCTGCACATTATCTTATGGAGCAGCACTAGCTGCACATTATCTTATGGAGTAGCACTAGCTGCACATTATCTTATGGAGCAGCACTAGCTGTACATTATCTTATGGAGCAGCACTAGCTGCACATTATCTTATGGAGCAGCACTAGCTGCACAATATCTTATGGAGCAGCACTAGCTGTACATTTTCTTATGGAGCAGCACTAGCTGCACATTATCTTATGGAGCAGCACTAGCTGTACATTATCTTATGGAGAAGCTCTAGCTGTACATTATCTTATGGACCAGCACAAGCTGTACATTATCTTATGGAGCAGCGCAAGCTGCACATTATCTTATGGAGCAGCACTAGTTGCACATTATCTTATGGAGCAGCACTAGCTGCACATTATCTTATGGAGTAGCACTAGCTGCACATTATCTTATGGAGCAGCACAAGTTGCACATTATCTTATAATGCATTACTAGCTGCTCACTATCTTATGGAGCAGCACAAGTTGCACATTATCTTATGGAGCACATTTGCTGCACATTATTTTATGGAGCAGCACAAGTTGCACACTATCTTATGAAGCGCTACAAGCTGCACATTATCTGACGGAGCAGCACAAGTTGCACATTATCTTATGGAGCAGCACTAGCTGCACACTATCTTATGGAGCATCACAAGCTGCACATTGTCTTATGGAGCAGCACAAATTGCACATTATCTTATGGAGCACACTAGCTGCACATCATCTAATGGAGCAGCACAAGCTGCACATTATCTTATGGAGCAGCACAAGCTGTATATTATCTAATGGAGCAGTACTAGCTGCACATTATCTTATGGAGCAGCACAAGTTGCACATTATCTTATGGAGCAGCACAAGCTGCACATTATCTTATGGAGCAGCACAAGCTGTACATTATCTTATGGAGCAGCACTAGCTTCACATTATTTTATGGAGCAGCACAAGCTGCATATTATCTTATGGAGCAGCACTAGCTGCATATTATCTTATGAAGCAGCATAAGTTGCTCTTTTTCTTATGGAGCAGCACAAGCTGCACATTATCTTATGGAGCAGCACTAGCTGCACAATATTTTATGGAGCAGCACTAGCTGCACATTATCTTATGGAGCAGCACTAGCTGCACATTATCTTATGGAGCAGCACTAGTTGCACATTTTCTTTTGGAGCAGCACTAGCTGCACATTATCTTATGGAGCAGCACTAGCTGAACATTATCTTATGGAGCAGCACTAGCTGCACATTATCTTATGGAGCAGCACAAGCTTCACATTATCTTATGGAGCAGCACAAGCTGCACATTATCTTATGGAGCAGCACTAGCTGCACAATATTTTATGGAGCAGCACTAGCTGCGCATTATCTTATGGAGCAGCACTAGCTGCACAATATTTTATGGAGCAGCACTAGCTGCGCATTATCTTATGGAGCAGCACTAGCTGTACATTATCTTATGGAGCAGCACTAGCTGCACAATATCTTATGGAGCAGCACTAGCTGCACAATATCTTATGGAGCAGCACAAGCTGCACATTATCTTATGGAGCAGCACTAGCTGCACATTATCTTATGGAGCAGCACTAGCTGTACATTATCTTATGGAGCAGCACAAGTTGCACATTATCTTATGGAGCATCACAAGCTGCACATTATCTTATGGAGCAGCACTAGTTGCACATTTTCTTATGGAGCAGCACTAGCTGCACTTTTTCTTATGGAGCAGCACTAGCTTCCCATTATCTTATGGAGCAGCACAAGCTGCACATTATCTTATGGAGCAGCACAAGCTGCACATTATCTTATGGAGCAGCACAAGCTGTACATTATCTCAAGGAGCAGTACTAGCTGCTTATTATCTTATGGAGCAGCACTAGCTGTACATTATCTTATTGAGCAGCACTAGCTTCACAATATTTTATGGAGCAGCACAAGCTGCACATTATCTTATGGAGCAGCACTAGCTGCATATTATCTTATGGAGCAGCATAAGTGGCACTTTTTCTTATGGAGCAGCACAAGCTGCACATTATCTTATGGAGCAGCACTAGTTGCACATTTTCTTACGGAGCAGCACAAGCTGCACATTATCTTATGGAGCAGCACTAGCTGCACAATATTTTATGGAGCAGCACTAGCTGCGCATTATCTTATGGAGCAGCACTAGCTGCACAATATCTTATGGAGCAGCACTAGCTGCACAATATCTTATGGAGCAGCACAAGCTGCACATTATCTTATGGAGCAGCACAAGTTGCATATTATCTTATGGAGCATCACAAGCTGCACATTATCTTATGGAGCAGCACTAGTTGCACATTTTCTTATGGAGCAGCACTAGCTGCACTTTTTCTTATGGAGCAGCACTAGCTTCACATTATCTTATGGAGCAGCACAAGCTGCACATTATCTTATGGAGCAGCACAAGCTGCACATTATCTTATGGAGCAGCACAAGCTGTACATTATCTCAAGGAGCAGTACTAGCTGCTTATTATCTTATGGAGCAGCACTAGCTGTACATTATCTTATTGAGCAGCACTAGCTTCACAATATTTTATGGAGCAGCACAAGCTGCACATTATCTTATGGAGCAGCACTAGCTGCATATTATCTTATGGAGCAGCATAAGTGGCACTTTTTCTTATGGAGCAGCACAAGCTGCACATTATCTTATGGAGCAGCACTAGTTGCACATTTTTTACGGAGCAGCACACGCTGCACATTATCTTATGGAGCAGCACTAGCTGCTCAATATCTTATGGAGCAGCACTAGCTGCACATTATCTTATGGAGCAGCACTAGCTGCAGATTATCTTATGGAGCAGCACTAGTTGCTCATTTTCTTATGGAGCAGCACTAGTTGCACATTTTCTTATGGAGCAGCACTAGTTGCACATTTTCTTACGGAGCAGCACAAGCTGCACATTACCTTATGGAGCAGCACAAGCTGCACATTATCTTATGGAGCAGCACAAGCTGCACATTATCTTATGGAGCATCACAAGCTGCACATTGTCTTATGGAGCAGCACAAGTTGCACATTATCTTATGGAGCACACTAGCTGCACATCATCTAATGGAGCAGCACAAGCTGCACATTATCTTATGGAGCAGCACAAGCTGTATATTATCTAATGGAGCAGTACTAGCTGCACATTATCTTATGGAGCAGCACAAGTTGCACATTATCTTATGGAGCAGCACAAGCTGCACATTATCTTATGGAGCAGCACAAGCTGTACATTATCTTATGGAGCAGCACTAGCTTCACATTATTTTATGGAGCAGCACAAGCTGCACATTATCTTATGGAGCAGCACTAGCTGCATATTATCTTATGAAGCAGCATAAGTTGCTCTTTTTCTTATGGAGCAGCACAAGCTGCACATTATCTAATGGAGCAGCACTAGCTGCACAATATTTTATGGAGCAGCACTAGCTGCACATTATCTTATGGAGCAGCACTAGCTGCACAATATCTTATGGAGCAGCACTAGCTGCACAATATCTTATGGAGCAGCACAAGCTGCACATTATCTTATGGAGCAGCACAAGTTGCACATTATCTTATGGAGCATCACAAGCTGCACATTATCTTATGGAGCAGCACTAGTTGCACATTTTCTTATGGAGCAGCACTAGCTGCACTTTTTCTTATGGAGCAGCACTAGCTTCACATTATCTTATGGAGCAGCACAAGCTGCACATTATCTTATGGAGCAGCACAAGCTGCACATTATCTTATGGAGCAGCACAAGCTGTACATTATCTCAAGGAGCAGTACTAGCTGCTTATTATCTTATGGAGCAGCACTAGCTGTACATTATCTTATTGAGCAGCACTAGCTTCACAATATTTTATGGAGCAGCACAAGCTGCACATTATCTTATAGAGCAGCACTAGCTGCATATTATCTTATGGAGCAGCATAAGTGGCACTTTTTCTTATGGAGCAGCACAAGCTGCACATTATCTTATGGAGCAGCACTAGTTGCACATTTTCTTACGGAGCAGCACAAGCTGCACATTATCTTATGGAGCAGCACTAGCTGCTCAATATCTTATGGAGCAGCACTAGCTGCACATTATCTTATGGAGCAGCACTAGCTGCAGATTATCTTATGGAGCAGCACTAGTTGCTCATTTTCTTATGGAGCAGCACTAGTTGCACATTTTCTTATGGAGCAGCACTAGTTGCACATTTTCTTACGGAGCAGCACAAGCTGCACATAACCTTATGGAGCAGCACAAGCTGCACATTATCTTATGGAGCAGCACAAGCTGCACATTATCATATGGAGCAGCACTAGTTGCACATTATCTTATGGAGCAGCACTAGTTGCACATTATCTTATGGACCAGCACTAGTTGCACATTATCTTATGGAGCAGCACTAGTTGCACATTATCTTATGGAGCAGCACAAGCTGCACATTATCTTATGTAGCAGCACAAGCTGGCCATTTTCTTATGGAGCAGCACTAGTTGCACATTATCTTATGGAGCAGCACTAGTTGCACATTATCTTATGGAGCAGCACTAGTTGCACATTATCTTTTTGAGCAGCACTAGTTGCACATTATCTTATGGAGCAGCACTAGTTGCACATTATCTTATGGAGCAGCACTAGTTGCACATTATCTTATGTAGCAGCACAAGCTGCACATTATCTTATGGAGCAGCACAAGCTGACCATTATCTTATGGTTCAGCACAAGTTGCACATTATCTTATCGAGCATCACTAGATGCACATTATCTTATGGAGCAGCACTAGTTGCACATTATCTTATGGAGCAGCACTAGTTGCACATTATCTTATGGAGCAGCACTAGTTGCACATTATCTTATGGAGCATCACTAGATGCACATTATCTTATGGAGCAGCACAAGTAGCACATTATCTTATGGAGCCGCACAAGCTGCACATTATCTTATGGAGCAGCACAAGCTGCACATTATCTTATGTAGCAGCACAAGCTGCACATTATCTTATGGAGCAGCACTAGTTGCACAATATCTTATGGAGCAGCACTAGCTGTACATTATCTTTACAACCAGGCATGTACTGTTGCATGATATCCATGTTGTATCCTACCTTTTTAAAAAACGTTTAGTTATTTTATGCCCTGTTGCAATAATTATATTCAAACTGAAGCCCACTTCTCGGACTGGGACTTGAGCATTACATGCGCGGATCCAGAAAATTTTGTCAGGGGGGTGGGGGTCAAATTTTGGCAACGTTTTTTTTTATTTATTTGCTTTTTTAGTTGATGAGATTGGTGGGAGGATCCAGATCCAAATACAACTTTAAGTGGGCCATTATCCACCCGCAAGCTAAACATGTGCTGATGATGGCCCAACATTGAATGCTGGCTTGGTAGCTTTGTGACTTTTCAGGGGATCTGGACCAGAATTTTTAACAAAACTGTATTTTTGTGATTTTTCAGGGGGGGGGGGGGGTCCGGACCTATTCTCCCCACCCACATCCTACCTCTGGATTCGCACATATCATTACAAAATTACATAATTTTAATCAAAAATATTATGAGTGGGCGATTTTAATTTTGAAATATGTATTTTCCCTTTTCTAGATAGAGATGTTCTTCATTTGCAATCTTACTGTCTATACTAGTGAATCCTAAAAACCTTCCGTGGTAAACAGCCAAGATAATGCGGCATTTCATCTGGGTCTACACTGTTTGCTTTGACAAAGACAATCTTTAGAGAACGAGATACATTTTACGTAAAAATTTTAACATGTGGCCCCTTTGTTTTTATAATGGAACATACCAATAATATAGTATCAAACCAAACGGAAGAATCCATTAGGTCAAAAAGGGTTAAAATGATGAATAGTGAGAATGAGAGATGGATATCATTTCTCATTAGTTGAACTTTTTTCCCCTGAAGTTTGTATCAGAATCCGACAGAAACGAGTAATGAGAATACTTTCTGAGATCACATTTATACTACAAACGTAGGAATCCTTAGGTATGCATGACATTCCAAGATTTTCGATTCTCTTTCTGACCAATGCTGTCCCAAGCCACAAAAACCATTCGGCATTCAACACCAGCACACTGATAAAATATTTAGGTCAGGGTTTTAATTTAGTGTGCAGCCTGTAGACTGATTTTCAGTCCCCAATGTCAATTTCATTTTACATTACATATGGGAGGTAGAAAAGGTAAAATAAATTTTATAAATCATAAGAAATAATATAAGAAGGAGACTGGTACAAGTCGATGCAGCCTGATACAAATAAAATTATTGTCAGACCAATACCTTTGACTCCAGGGTCATATAAGAGATCTGAAAACATTGACAATTATGTGATAACTATTAACACCGTGCGCGGATCCAGAAAGTTTTCTGAGAGCGGATACAGGTACAACTATGTCACGACACTGTCTGCTGGCTTGGTAACTTTCAATCGAAACTGCCTCGGCCAATTCAGCGAAATTCCGTGGAATCAGACCACGGATGTACATCGAGGATCTACTTTGATAACGCGGGTGATAATGTGACGCTGACGTTATATAACGTGAAGCTGACGTCACGGAAACCATGTTAACACAATAATAAGTGTGATTGCAGCAAAACAAACGGCTTAAATGAAGTTTATTCTGTTTTCAATAAAATATCGCTATAGCAATATTCTATTGAAAAAAACAACAACATAAACTTCATTTATTCTACTAGGGAAGCCTATATGTGACATTGTGTTTTGTGTTATGTCCTTTTGATTTCGGCGTTGTAACTATTGAGTTTTATGTTTTGTGTACAATGTTGCACATTTTAAACGGCGCACTTCACGAGGTAGAGCCAAGATGGAGAACAAACGAGTAAAGAAAGACGAGAGTATAAGTATTTCAATTCATCCGTCGTAATGTTAGGTTTTATATATTTGAAATCGATGCAGCCGGTAACTATCACAGTCAAAAAGTCTACCGGAGGCTTTCGGTTTGATTATGCTACATTCTGGGTTCTCACTGTGAAAGTAGTCACATAGAGCCAGTACTATTCAATATAATACAGTTCGACTGACTATAATAGCTCGATCCATTTATATCGACCCATTGAAATTGTTACAGAAATTAATTCTGAGATTTTATTCTGTAGGTCTAGATCTGATACAGTGCAATAGAAAATAAGATGGCATTAAAGGCAAAACGTATCTATCTATCTATCTATCTATCTATCTATCTATCTATCTATCTATCTATCTATCTATCTATCTATCTATCTATCTATCCATCCACCCACCCACCCACCCACCCACCCACCATCCATCCATCCATCCATCCATCCATCCATCCATCCATCCATCCATCCATCCATCCATCCATCCATCCATCCATCTATCTATCTATCTATCTATCTATCTATCTATCTATCTATCTATCTATCTATCTATCTATCTATCTTGAGGTTATCTGTCTGTCTGTCAATCTGTCAGTCAGTTTAAATGCTGTTTTCAAACGTCACACCCACTGCCATATAAATTTCTTGGGTTTATCTACCTTTCTGTTTGCCTAAATACATTTTTCTACCGTCTACCCCATATCCACTACCCCCCCCCTCCGCTTACAAACTTTGCTTGAGTTTATTCACCTGTCGGTCTGTCTGTCCGCCTGTCTGTCGATCTTTCCGCCTGTCAGTCTGTCTTTTTTTCTGCCTGTATAAGAAAACAAGTAAGCATTACATGGAAATTTCATAATCACTATGATGACGAGACGCAGTACACAGACAGTCACCTGCAGCAAGAAAGCATTCAAAGTTTACCAGTCAGTTATCTGGCTCTTTTCTTCAGCAAAATGACTGCAAAACAACATGTATAAAATCACTACGAACTTCACCACAGAATAAGAAGACAATACAATAACCCCACACACAATGAGAGCAACAAGGAATAATGAATTAGCAACAACATAATCAATGCCTTAGAATGGACAGTGGTCGAGATCACCAGGGAGGGGCTCTTCACCCTAGATTCTGCTATTGTACATAAAGCTGTTTTCCATTGCCTACCCTATACCGACCCACCGCCCTATAAGTTTATTGGGGTTATCTACATGTCTGTCTGCGTCTGTCTGCCTGTCTGTCTGTCTGTCTGTCCAATGAGGTGGCGTGAACAGACAATCGTTATATTGCAAGGCTATATGTGTACTTATATACTTTTTTTTATTCATTTGACTTTTATCTTTGGCCCTTTTACTTCATCTTTTGTGTTTTGTCTTTTGTGTTTTAAATTTTGTCTTCAGAAAGGAATCTTTCCTTTATTGTCTTTTGCCTATTGCGTTTTAACTTTCAGCTTTTTACTTTTGTCTTTTGTCTTTTGTGTTTAACTTTTTGTATATTGTATTTTGGCTTTTGGCTTTCGCATGCTAGTTCTATGATCAAAATGCATCCCAGTACCCCTTCAAATTTTGGCAGCAGACAAACATACAGACAGACAGACAGACAGACAGACATACAGACAATTGACAGCGTATCAGATATGGGAAGGCGGTGGAAATAGGTTGACAGATAGATACGTTTTGCATTTAATGCCATCTTATTTTCGATTACACTTTATTCGACATACAGAATAAATAAATTATGACTATTAAAATGAGTCATACTGTCGTGTACAAAATTGTCATTGATCTATTTGAATACTTTCACAGATAGCATGGTTGAACAGAAAACCTACAGTAGACTTTTTGGACTGAGATATTTACCAGCTGCATTGATTTCAAACGTAACAAAACGTTTCACAGGATGCATTAAAATACTTGTACTTTTGTCTTTCTTACCTTTTTTTTTATTTCCATCTTGGTTCTACCCCTATGAATTGTGTTGTTTAAAATGATGCACAACATCATACACAAAACAAACATCTGTATGCAAATTCACATATGAGCCACGTCATAAGAAAACCTGCATTTTGAAATATGAGAACGAAAAGGCACTGATTAGATGTTTCCTTACATGCTGGTCAACACATTTTTTAAAGTTTAATATCTTATTTCAAGATTCTAACACTCCTCGCCTAACGAGCCAATGCTAAAAATTGTGATATATCAAACAATTATTCACAGCTTTGAAAGCGCGAGGAAGACGCGCGCTAGCTGACGTCATTTGTTACTGCAAAATGACGTCTGTCATGGCGTTAGACGGTGTAACGTCGTTTTTACGCTGGAAAGACTTAATTTTTACATGTAAATATATGTGTCACAATCCAACTATTGGGGGGATTTCCTCAGTGCAATGGCAGAAAGTTGTAAGAAGCTGAAGACTTCAAATGTATTTTCATCGTTTATTGTGTGTTAAATTGAAATAGATCAGCTCTATTGCTTGAATTGCTGAGAAATAATTCACTGTTTGTCGGTCACTTGTACGAAGATAAATCACTCGTGCTGTGCGCTCATGATTTGATCTTCTTTACAGCTGACCTCCAAACAGTGAGTTAGTACTCAACAATTCACTGCTAGAGCTGATCTATTTCTTAATTATAGCAAGTGTTTGAAGCTTAGAAGGTCAATTCGAGCCTAACATAGAAATTGGAAAATTCGAAATTCGAAAACGAGGTGTCTGGCGATAAGGCTAATTATCACTGCTTCAATGCTTTATCAGTTTCCCAGTGGATGCACAGCTGATCTGCGCATTTGTTATCTGTATGTGTAAAATGCTATTCAGTTTGTATTGGACATCTCTTTGATCAGTTCATTTTTCTATATAAAAACATTTATTTGTCTATAGCTACATAGCCAAGTTTGTGTTGGACCTATTAGAAATCCGCTTAGCCAGGTTTTCGAATGATGAGGCTCATATGTCAAAGATTATACAATGCAATTACTCATATTTGGCGTGAAAATTACTGGTCCCAATTTACACAATTTACTCTTATTTTACAAGCATAACAAAATTAATGCAGGGTCACCGAACGACTAACGAAACCTGGCACTAACGACTGAGGAAACCTGGTACTTTTCGTTTGTCTCTAACTTGTAAAAACGAGTCCTAAGGCAAAAAGTAAAAGTTTATTTTAATAAAAGAGCATCAAATGTGATTTTTATTTTAATGCATACCACCATCAAATTGTCGTAAAGTATCTGCTCGACATGCTGAACTGGCTAGCACATTAAACCAGTGACCTTGACCTATATTTTACAAGCGACAATGGCTAGTTTTTTTTATATTTGTATGTCAACCCTTGTGCTCTCATCAACTATAATGCTTAACACTATCAAACATAAGGCATAAGGCATTCCCTCAACAGCTTGAGTCAGCACGCATCTTAATCTGATGACTTCCACTTAAATTTCAAGCTCCATTGAATAGTCATTTTTATGTCCACCTTCAGGATCTCGTTAAATATTGTGTCTACAACCACCAAAGCGTACATAAGGCATCTCCTCAAATTCCTGTGTTGGTTCAGAGACATTGACCTTAACTGAAACCAGTTCTTATTGGTCAACACCTTGACCCATGACCGATATTTTATGCTTTTTAAATAAAAGCCCAATGACTTTGTTTCTCTTCCCCCAGCGGATGCAGCATTAACTTCCATGTAATTCTTGTTCTTTGTCAAAACACCCCCCCCCTTTTCATGTATGCTTATTACTTTGTTGTGGCTGTGTAGCCAAAGTACATCAGGTCAAAGTCAGAATGCAAAAACATTTCTGCTAATCCATCTATGCTTTTCTTAATTTAAATTGAAATCACACGTTCATCTCATCAACATTTCAAGTAATGTAGATTGAACCTTGAAGAAATCTGTATTAACTTAATTCAGAATGAAGATTTCATACGTCTAAATAATACAAATATCTATTTACTTGGAAATTAAGCAAAGCAATGTCAGGAACGGATATAATTAGTTTCTAAACCTTGCCCATAAAAACACAAGGTAAAAGAGTCACAACGAGATTGATACGAGTAAACAAATGACATATGATGAACCAAGTAAGCACCTATTTTCCAAACAGGTGGTGACTCTGAATTCAAACGTAACTGAATAAAAATTACAATTTAAATAGGACAATGAAATGATAACAAAGAACAGCAAGTAACCACACAAAGCATCAACTTGGAACGGTCATTAATGCGTTACTAGTGGATTTAAGTTAATTTTATGAGGGTTCAGTCCTAATCCTCACTTTTGATGTGGTTCTAAAACATGCATTGAATGACCCACGTGGAGGTTCCCAACTCATCATTAAATTAACACAGACAACAAATGAATCATAGGTAAAACCATGATGGTTCAAGGATGAATAGTTAACAGAATAAATGCTTACTCTGACATTTAACATCGCCACTGGAACACTGAGGGGAATGAAAGCTAAAACTTGAATCTTAGTGAGCCAACACACACAGTACGTGTAACGGTTAATTTGTGCAACAACTATTGCTAATTTCATATGTTAAGTAAATACAAGTTTTTAAATATAAAATTAATGAGGATTACATTTCGTTGCTCTTCTACGGATGATGTAAAAGCTTCAATGCTTCATGTCTCTGGCATGTGTATGCAATGCAAAGTAGGGATAGAGGCAAAGTTTTGGATTCGACACAGTCAATAACCACACCTGACCCTGAATACCATATGGGAAAGTGACAAATACACTAAAACATAAAATACAGAAGAGCCAAGAAGTCAGCCCATTTCTAGCAGGTGACAACAAGGCTGCATGACACAGACAAGACAATATAGCAAAGACAAACACATAAAAAAGATCCACAAAGAAATACCACCTTGGAATGGTCAGTAAAAAAATACTGAAGGGCATAAACTAGTTTCACGGTACAAACCTTACCCTTAATTCTGATTTGGATCAAGACACATATATGTTTGGTTCGCATAAAAGGCCCCTAATTTATCCATGACTCGTCTCCAAAAATAATAAGTGAGTATGATCAGGTATAACCACAATCACCAACCGCAGACAACCCCGTGGCACCGCAAGTAAGAGCCCTCAACCATCACGAGACACCAGGAAGACAAATTAAGCAAAGCAACCAAGCACATATAAATCAAGATACAAAAAGGAGATACAGCAGACACAGCATCAGGCCCAAACCCTCGCATTTATAGATATGTCTTTAATTTGGAACCTTCAAAGCAAGCCTCTTAATTACCTACCACCACTGTCATCATATTAAGCAAATCTACTGCAGGTGAAATTAGTTAATAAAACTTATGATCATTGGTACTTGTACATAAAGCAAAACGTGAATGTTTCAGATTTTTTTTAGTAGGAATTAAGTCCAATGAGCAAATTCACTGACGTTTCAAAATCAGTTCTTGGATTTTATAAGGCTCAGTATCGCCAGAAATTCATTTAAAAACGTCTTCTTATTATACATTTCTTAACACGTTGTTACATCAACTTGATCTACCAGTGTTCCAAACTCTAAGTGACCATTGAGTAAAGTATATCAGGCTATGCTTCTTGAATATCAACATTTTCTCTGCGCTCTGATTGAATGGAGATTCCGGTTTTACACAAGCAAAGAAGCCACCAGGTGAGCTAAACACTCTTTGTGTTTTAACAACGGCAGCAACTAGGGCACATATTCGGCCAGTAAAATATATCTAAGTAAGAATGACAGCAAAGATCAGGAAACGATACAATCAAGTACCACACCTGACCCAGGATACCACATGGAAAAGTAACAAAAACACACTTAAACATCACAAACAAGAGCCATGAGGTCAGCCCTTTCCCAGCAGGTGACCACACGGTAGCAATACAAACACAAGACATAAATAACACAAATGATCCACAAAAGAAGTACCGCCTTGGAAATATCAGTAAAATATTTTATTTGAACGCTTAAACCAGTTTCACAGCGCTAACCTCACCCTTAGTTCAGATGTGGATCAAGACACGTAGATGTTTTCACCCCCAGTGACCTCGGCTGCTGTCTGTTCTGAGATAGTGATTCTGTTGTTGATGATACATTGTTTGTTGTTGCTCCCATTGTGTTGGGTCTTTGTTTTATATAGTTTACTTCTTTTTGTCCTTTCTAGTTTGTTCTAGTTTTCTAGTTTGTTGTCATCTTGCTGAGGTATAGAGAGCTGGTTGCTATACTTTAGTTATGTTGTCGTGTGGCTGTCAGTGTTCTTTGTATCTTCCCCTCTGGTGTCAAAGGTTAGTCTGTGGTATATGCTTGTGGCATTTCTTGGCCATACTCATCTGTTTTGGGCGCTTCTTTCTAGTTCTGCTTAATGAGATCAATAAAACAGAGTCAGACACATTCAACATAAAATGGGGTTAGTGTCTTGAAATTATCCTGTATCTCTCAGGTCTTTAAAAGGCGTATCAAGCAATGTAATCTCCGGCGCCTCAGTGTTTCCCGCCATGGCTCTATTCTCTGATTGGAAACACAGTTTCCATACATGAAGATGGCAAATCCAACAACTGATTCTGCAGCTGTGTGTATAAAAAGGGTTGCAGAAGCACAGTTCGTTGTGCCTAGATCACAACGTAGATCGTCTGGTGCTATCTAGAATAGTTCAAAACATCAAAATATGAGATGGGTTCTGAATGCTGAAATCGCTGTCGTGATTTTGTTTTTGTTTGTTTAGGATACATATTAATTGTAAATCAATAATGCACAAACTTAATCATTTGTCAAAATATACCAAAATTAATTGTACTCTAGATTGGCCATTCATTGGAGGGAGGTTATGGTGAAACAAAATTAACATCTCCACACTGTGTAGCAAGTGTGACTACATTAATCTTGCAGAGACATGATTAACCTGAAAACAAAATTGATAAATTATGAATATTATTAATTATTAGTAGTAAAAGATCTTCGGGTGCACAAATATATGATTTTCTGCGTTGTGTTTTGCTGACTGGTTTCACATAATATAGATGCATTAAAACAACTATTTAAGTTGTGTTTTTTTAGAAAAGACCAACTGATTTGATATCCGTGAAACTACCAAATTTTAAGGTTCTCATAGGTCCAATTATTGCATTTTTATGGTAACACCAAAGATCTCCAGTAGGACACACTGCGCTAACAAACAGTGATTAAGTACAATTTAGTTATTTCCAGAAAGACAGATACACTCATAGATTGATAGATTAATATATGGATGGATATATAGATATAAACAGTAAATATTCATGTACGTAGATAGATATATAGATAGATAGATACGTTTTGCCTTTCATGGCGTGTAATTTTCGAGTGCACTGCATCGGTCTTACAAAATAAAATCTTAGAATAAATTTCCGTAACAATTTAAATTGGTCAAACTATTATAAGGGACCAAATCGTGTCGTATTGAATTGTCCTTGGTCTATTTGAATGCTTTCACAGAGAGAGAGAACCCATTTTGTAGCATGACCTGTATATTTTTGACTTTGTGATCGTTACCGGCTGCATGGATTTCAAATGGTAAATACCCCACTTACATTACATGTACAATGAATGCATTAAAATACTTACAACTTCGTTTTTCGCCCTCTTTTCGACTATATCTTGTCTCTACCTCGTGAATTGCGCCTTTTTGAAATGAACAACATCGTACACAGAACACACTAACAAGAAACTTAAAACTTCGAAATAAAAGCGACATAACACAAAACACAATGTAACATATAGGCTTCCGTATTCTACTGATTAAACTTTTCTGATAATCCGAAACATCGATTTTAATAGAGAGAACCCACATGCTACATAACTTATTTTCCATACGCCAATTCCGGCTAACAAAATGGAGCTTTTTGGTACATACATGTAGTACTATGCTCCTTATATACACCCGAGTCATGATTCGATTCTCGACTTGTGACGGACTTTCCCGATTTGGATAACTTTGTAATATCCCAAGGGAGATACCATTATTCTTACAGAAACCTCCATTTTGTGATTTTCCAGGGGTTGTCCGTATACCCCATCTCAACCCCACCCCACTCTGGATCCATGCATGAACACACGCAATCAAAAGCAGATGCAATTATTTACAGTGACAAAAAATCCAAGTTCATTCTTTGGATTCCAAACACATGTTACATACAAATAGTAGTAAGTATGCCAAATATGAACACTTAGTAGTTACATGTAGCATTATGTTGACATTGTAACCAGTGGTGGCGGTCTAACATCATCCTCCATTTCCTGTTTTTTTTGTTTGTTTTATTTGATTCTTTACGTCCCATCAACAACCTTTCAGATAAACAGGGATGTGTCTTCCTGGGTTGCACCAGAACTAAGCTAGGATAAATTTGTCTTGCTTAAGGACCACAATGCAGTGACGCCCGTTAAACTGAAACCCGCGGCCCCTCGGTCTCGAGTTAAGCACTCTACCATTGAGCCACTGCGCTCCCCTCCATTTCCTGTTATAATGTAGAAATTCGGATACACAATATGAGAATATGCTGAGATTAGTTGGGAGAAAACAAATGCAAGCAGAAAATAACCCCCTTCAGGGACGAGCTATAGGAACATAAAGTATAAATAGCGTATTTATATGTCGTAAAATATTTCTAGGCAGAACTCCATCTTCTTCAAACTTAGCGTGTGAGAACTGTATGAGCATTTATATCTGAGACTTCACAGATCGCCTTAAGGTTAGATACATTCGATTTATCTCACGCTTCCTCAATATGTATGTATATCTAAGCCGCCAGTTAATATCTTCCGGATATACATGCAATCGTCACGTTTTTATGAGCCTTACCATGGGATGATGGTACTTCTCGTGTGCGTGAAACTACAGTTTAAAGACACATTCCAATAATATCCCATGGGGCTAGCCAGCCTTCATCAAATCCATTGTGTGTGTGTCTATAGCGAATGTTCTGACCAGAGTAAATACATGTATATGTAGAAATTAGTTTTGTCCATCGATGCTCTTATTTGCGATATATACCAAAATAACATGCGTATGGAACATAAAACAAAATCCTGTTTGGTTACATCTTTGATTACCCTGAATGGGATCAACGCTAAATGATACAGACAAACTGACACGTCCAGCTATGTAGACCATTAGAGACATGCATCGATCAAGAGCGGGAGGACAGCCCCCCACCCCCTGAAAAATCACCTTCTTAGCAATGCTGGGCCGGATCCACTAAAATCACAAAGCTACCAAGCCAGCATTTAATGTTCGGCCATCATTGGCACGCCAGCGAAACGCCACTTAAATGCGTTTCGCTGGCGGTCCGATGATGGCCCGCTTAAAGTGGCATCTCTCCCCTCATCAACAAAAAAAAAACGTTGTCAAAGTTGGACCACCTTTGACAAAACTTTCTGGGTCCGCTCATGAGAGACTGAAACATGGTACATTAATATGAAACACAAATAACGCCTATTAGGAAGCGTGAATACGCTGACAATCTTCGGTTTTGCTGTTTGCAAAACAGATCTTATCTCATGATACGGCATATTTAATGGCTCGAGTAGCGTATCTTAAAATATACATTGATGTTTTTAAAAAGTTATTGCCTGAGGATGGCTAGGGCGACAGCAATGCGGATTTCTGAAATAGTAAGTTACCATCTGGTACTCAAAAGAAATGTCTCGTTAAGACGTTTTTGAGCAGTCAAAACAGACGCAGAAACTGATGGACAAGTACGAGAGGTATTTGGAAAGTACGTCGCATTGTCTTTTAACTCAGAAACCAGTTAACAACCCGATTCATGTCTGGTATTATTTTAAACAGCTATCTTATCTCTATGTTAGAAGGATGTTATATTGAAGATATATTATTGTAAATTCGAGTACTGTTTGTTTACTGGGGGAAAAATCCATGGAATTGGTAACTTTTTACCTTTTGAAAATTATGCAGAACATTAACAATATTTTATGAAACCGTATAGTTTAATTGTGCTATTTTGTAGACCACCATCTGATAAAGGCATTCTAGAAGTAATGGCCGAGTTTGTTGGTTAAAACTATAAACTGAGACAGCAGTACCGAAACCGTTTAGAAAACAAGGCAATGCGTTTAGTTAAACGACTAGAAATCGCATGCCATAATGCCCATATTTTGATAGTATATATCCGCTGTGGACAGTTGTTTAAACATGCCCTGCGTTGGTATTTTTGTCAAGCACACTTTGTGTTCTTTGTATTGAAACCATAACAGTTTTTTGTAAACCAGAACGAAAGGATTATCTCTTAAAATATTCTCATTTGGAAGAATGAGTTTAGCTATGAGTTGACTTTCTGGTTTATTTCATTTAAAACAGTGGCAAACACATATCTTGAGAAAAGAAATCATTATATTTTGTAATGGTTAACGCAATATCCAAGAAAATCGTATGCCGTGATGGATACATGTACAATGTAAGTACGAGGGGCATTTGGAAAGTACGTCGCATGGTCTATAAACTCAGAAACCAATTAACAACCCGATTCATTGACAAAATATAAGGGGTGAGTGACCCCACCCACTTCTTGATAAAAGGGGTAATGGTATCAGGTATATTTTTTAATACATAATTAAACTGTCATTTTTGGCTCAACGCAATGTATCTAATACATTATTCGCTGGTCAGTGAAAAGTTCTAAAGAAAATTTTATTTTCCCCGTGGAAATGGTAGTTGGTTCTGCCCTCGGATTATCGGCCAAAGAGAGTTTTTCGTTGGGCAAGTTCTGATTAAAAATATTCAACATATAGGGAATCGAAAGAAGTGTTTTCGAGATGCTTTCTTCCAATTGATCAAGTACATCCTATTGCATACAGTTCTATGCCTTCTCTGTGTTTCTATGGACGACCTGCTTATTTACAGAAACCATCCATATATTCTAGAAAGTAAATAAGAAGACAAAGATCAGGATTCAATACAATCAAGTACCAAACCTGGCCCAGGACGCCATATCAGGAAGTGTCAAAAACACAAGAAAACATCACATACAAGATAGCCAAGAGGTCAGCTATTTCCCAGCAGGTGACTACAAGGCTGCAAGAAACAGACAAGACATACAAGTATGACCAAAACAAACGCAAACCACAAATAATAAAATTGTTCCACAAAATAAGCACCGCCTTGGAACGGTCAGTAAGAAAATTACTGGAGGGCTTAAACATGTTTCACGGTCCAAATTTGACTCTTAATTATGATGTTGATCGAGACAAATAGATGTTTGGTACGCATAAAAGATCCCAAATTTAATGCTGCAAACAATTTTATCTCAAGTTCAATGCTGCAAGCATTATATGTCCAAGTATTTAGATGGATATTTGACAAAATCTTGACTTTCTGCCAAATAAAAAGTCAAACTCCTCCAAAACCCTAAGATGCTGGAATGTATATGCAATATTTTCGCTCAAACATAAACATTTAGACATATTGAAAAGATGGGTTGCAGATGACATCACACTTCTTGAGTTATCTTCCTTGCTGGAGCAGCTAACAATGTTTTCTACTTTTTTGAACTTGAAGTTACGAATCTCAGATTCTTTTTATCACTGCGTAATCATCTGAAAAGAATGATTAAAATTGAGTATATAAAAGTAAGTAAGGGAGCAAAGATCATGAATTGATACTATCAAGTACCTATGGGAATGTAACAAACTCACAGTAAGACACCACAAACGAGAGCCAAGAGGCCAGCCCTTTCCCAGCAGGTGACCACAAGGCACATATAAACAGACGCGTAAAAAGGCAAAGCAAACACATAGCTATTTCCCAGCAGGTGACTACAAGGCTGCAAGAAACAGACAAGACAGTATGACCAAAACAAACGCAAACCACAAATAATAAAATTGTTTCACAAAATGACCACAGAAAAAAACATAAAAGATCCACAAAAGAAGTACCGCCTTGGAACGGTCAGTAAAATATTTTACTGGAGGGATTAAACCATTTTAACGGTGCACAACCTCACCATTAGTTCAGATGTGGATCAAGACACATAAATGTTTTGTTTGCATGAAGGACCCCTAACTTATCTATGGTTATTAAAGAGACTAAGTCTGCAACTATGAACATTTTTTATTTTCTTTTTAAATCGTTTGTAAAAGTAGAATTAAGTTTGTTTTCACAATAAATCTGTTCACTATAGCTGAAAATTGCACGGTAAGTGAATTATCTCGTAAAACATGATTGTGTGTTTTTCTCTTGTTGGTAATTATTTGCGTCCCTCCAATAATTATAGACAGTTAAATTTAACATAAATGCTGTTGTTTTGATACTGATAATGTGTTAAGATTTACGAAATTGGTAAAATGTATACGTGAATTTTAGATTTTTTACTTTGTTCTTGAAAAAATAGAAACATTAGTACTTAAATTAAAAGATCAAAAGTTACAGACTATGCAGCTTTAACCCTGGTTATTCTCACTAGTATGGTGGATCAAGGGAGAATAATCACACAAAGCTTTGGACTATGTATCCTCTCAATAGGAGACAGTTCCAGGTCCTTTGTTTACTGTGCGGCATAGGAAATATACTGTACTGTTTTCAGATAGCTGGTATTTGTTTGCTGCTCTGTGTTTTTGCGTTGACCTGTGATGGAGGTTACATACGGAAGAGACCATCTGGTTGCTATTACAGTCGTCGACAATGCGAAGCGAAGGTTGGTACAAAGGGTATTTTGTTAGAATATGGGTATTGAGAGATATCTGACGTTGAATATTGAAATAACAATGCAAGGTACAATCATGGAAATTAATGGAAAGTCTGACACTTCTCATCAAACCAAGTATATTTTCGTGCGTTTACAAATTTTAAAGATATCTACTTTGGATACGCACTATTTGATCCTGAAACTACTAAAATACGTCAGTGGACCCATCGTGACAGACGTTTTCTGGTCATATTTGTTCTCTTACAGAAGCAGTTTAGTCTGGAACCAAACTATTTGACAATGTGGGTTCTCAAATACGCCAGCAGACAACAAAGTCGACGATATTCGTATGCTTGGTGTTTTCTTGCATAATCGCCTACATACAGGAGCAATCTAATCTGGGTCTATACTATTTGACCATGTAACTTCTAGAATAAATTAGTGAATGAAAAAGTAGACAATTTTGGTCGCGATTGTGTTTCCTGATCATATTCACCTATTTATTAGGGTCAAACATCGCATGTAATCCATGCTACTTATTTGAAGATTATAAAACATAAACACACTTATTAGGAGAACTATGGGTTCTACGGTTTAATCTTTTGATCCGTGACTAACTGCTGAGTACCCCACGTCTGTCCAAACCTCGGTAATTAACAGAGATCAGAGAAGGCGCCAACATGCTTAATCAACAAATATACTATGGAGGCAAAGCTCATAATTGGCACTTTGGCTTGATCGCACGCTATTTCCTACTGGAAGAATATTGCGAAATTTGAGACTTTCTTTAGAAAGTTTTTGTTTGAACAAGAAATGACACAAACACGTGACGAAAGCCCCCAAAGGAATTGGTCTTGCATAACACACATTTGAGGAAAAATAGCTGTAATATAGCACGAAAAACCTAGAAATGAGGCCAGAAGTCAATGTCAAGGTCAAAGTTACTCAAACTGGTATGCACAACTCCGCCATCCCAAGAGGAATCACCATCCCAAATTTGGGATTCCTACATCAAATAATGTAGGAGATATGCTCTTGACACAATAATTCTTGAAAACTAGATCAGAGGTCAAGGTCACAGTGACCCAAAAATGGTTTGTGACACTCAGGCATCCCAAGATGCAATTACATACCAAATTTTGAATTCCTATTTCAAAGAATATAGGAGATATGCACCAGTTTCTAGAAACTAGGTTAGAGGTCAATGTCAAGGTCACAGTGACTCAATTATGGTTAGCGACACTTCGTCATCCCAAGATGCATCCACACACCAAATTTGAGATTCCTACCTTCAATAATATAAGAGATATGCTCTGGACATGATTATTCTAAAAATTAGGTCAGAGGTCAAGGTCACAGTGCCACGAAAATGGTACATGACACTCCGCCATCCCAAGATGTATCCACACTCCAAATTTGGAATTCCTAACTCAAAGAATATAAGAGATGTGCTCGGGACACAATAATTCTTTAAACTAGGTCAGAGGTCAAGGTCACAGTGACCCAAAAATGGTATGTGACTCCCCGTCATCTCAAGATGTATTTACACACCAAAGTTGGAATTCCTATCTCAAAAAATATAGGAGATATGCACCAGACTCAATGCAGTTTCTAGAAACTAGGTCAGAGGTCAAGATCAAGGTCTCAGTGACCCAGTTATGGTACGTGACACTTTGTCATCCCAAGATGCATCCACACACCAAATTTGAGATTCCTACCTCAAATCATATAAGTTACCGAATAATGGTATGCGACACTTCATCATCCCAAGATGCATCCACACACCAAATTTGAGATTCCTACCTCAAATCATATAAGAGATATGCTATGGACACGATTATTCTAAAAACTAGGTCAGAGGTCAAGGTCACAGTGACCCAAAAATGGTACATGACACTTCGCCATCCCAAGATGTATCCGTACACCAAATATGGAATTCCTAACTCAAAGAATATAAAAGATATGCTCGGGACACAATTATTCTTTAAACTAGGTCAGAGGTCAAGGTCACAGTGACCCAAAATAGGCATGTGACACCCCGTCATCCCAAGATACATTTACACACCAAATTTGGAATTCCTATCTCAAAGAATATAGGAGATATGCACCAGACTCAATGCAGATTCTAGAAACTAGGTCAGAGGTCAAGTTCAAGGTAACAGTTACCGAATAATGGTATGCGACACTTCATCATCCCAAGATGCATCCACACACCAAATTTGAGATTCCTACCTCAAATAATATAAGAGATATGCTCCGGACACGATTATTTTAAAAACTCGGTCTGAGGTCAAGGTCAAAAGCACAGTGACCCGAAAATGGTACGCGACACTCCGCCATCCCAAGATGTATCCACACACCAAATTTGGAATTCCTACCTCAAAGAGTATAGAAGATATGGACCGGACAAGAATGTGGGACAGACAAACAGACGGACTGACAGACGGACAGTGCGATTACTATATGCCTCCCAAAGTTCCTTTGGGGGCATAAAAAGAGCACTTGCATAAAGCTCTCTTGGTTCCAACCCCAGCAAATACTGAGTATACCAACTGGATACCAACCCCAGTGTATTGCAGAAGCAAATTACAATCAGTACCAACCTGGCAGCTTCTGAAATCAGTTAATACACACGACTACGTGTAACTTACCAACATTCTAGACCCATACCTTACACGGGTTAACCAGGTTTACATAACTCAAAGTGTGGCAAACTCTGAACAGACTGTCCATTGGTATAGCACAACTGATCTAAACTACAAGAAATAAGCTTGTTGTTTTCATAAAACACATATACTTACACCTATAAACGGCGCAAAAAGCAATTTGGAGTGTGTGATTGTGACATTTACTGGTCATATTCACTTCCTGTTTGAGCAGTGGAGAACCATAAGGCAAAAGTGCAGATGTTTAAATCATTTAATGAGCGAATTTTCAGGTAAACACCCAGATGCAGGGGAAGATCAAGGATTCGTCGAAAGGGGGTTCATATGTATAAAGGTGTTGGGGTTCGCTTTGCTGATTTTATCTCATTTATTTTAAATATCCGATGAAAATGAAATAATATGGTTTCACTGAGACCAAATCATTTCATTTTCATAGGATATTTAAGAGCGGGGAGGGGGGCCGAACCGACTCTAGATCCACCACTACAATGCGGTCCCAATCACTATTAAAGGCAGAGCAATATTGGCCAGTACAGGTAATACGACTGAGTGAACACTTTAAAGGTTGATAAATTCGCGAATTTGAACGATTTATCGATCCGTTCTTTTGACTGTATGGTTCTCCGCTCATTTCATACCCTGTCACGGTATGATTTCCGCTCAAACGTAATTCGCCCGTCTTTATTTGCAACTGAAAAAGAGAAAATTTCTTCTCGAAAACGCATTTTTGCAGACCTGGCTATTGTCTGCTGGGGATAGAGATATACACGAGTCAGTTTCTACTATAGTGACAACATAGTACACACGCTCGTAAAGAGCTGTTTATTTCAAAAGTGTGTTATAAACGACACACCAATTCACATGTACAGTAGAGGTATTCTAACACCGCAGTAACGAATACTTAAAGCTATTAGAACAAAAACTACTTCTCTAGAAACCTCATCACAACAAAGTAATGAGAACTAAACACCTGGGGCTTAGACAAACCGTTACTATTTCACTAACTGGATGTGTGGATAGTCCTACGCCAAATGAGCTCTCTTCTTCCAGAGGCCTACACGCACCCACATAAGTTTTGAGTTAGATCCTACATATGTTGTAATTAATCATGCTAATAAATGTTAAAATGTCAACAGTTGCTGGCATCTTAATATTAAGAAGAATTGAATCAATCGATTGAGTTCTTCGCAAATATCAGCATTTACATTTAAAACAACATAGTATGCCCTTTTTGACATGGACATTGTCTCTAAGGTCATATCAGCAATCCATAAGCACTGTTGTCAATTATAAATAATGTACAACATGTGTCCCAACTATGATTCACTTACATTTTCTATAAGTGTAAGTTTTGCATGTTTAAGTATTTTTCCTTAAACTTTAATATAAAAGTCAAATCAGTAGACGTTAACCACTGTTGATATTTACTCGCCTTAGGCAATCAGTGTGCAAGACTACTCAAAACATGTAAGAGATGAACAATTTACAAGCCATACACCTTGAATTAAATTATTCAGTCAAGATCTTATGACTCAAGAGCCATTTTGAAAACACAAATAATTTATTGTCTTCTACATATTTATACAACATTGTGTCATATTTAATCATTGTACAAAATATGACAAAAATACAGATTATATGTATATCTAACCTTGGCATCATAGTTATGATTATAAGAGTAAAAGGAGGCTGCGTTATAAGATATAAAACTAATTTTAAGTATACTTGGCATTGATCTTTGACTCATGGTCATATGCATATGGTGTGACGAGTGTTGTTAACTACACATGACATGTAATATTTGTGCCAAGTATAAGCACATCCTGACAAAAAATGAAAGAGAGGCATATAAGAAACTATCACGAGTGTGAGGGTAGGATAGACAAATATCGTCCTGAGGATCGCCGTTTGTCATCATGAAGCTTGCCGAGTGACCACAAACAGTGATCGCGAGGGATGGATATTTCTATCCTACCCTCACACGATTAATGGATTATTTTTCTTTCTCACCATTGTTTTTATTTCTTTATTTAATTATTTATTTTTTGTTTATTTATTTATTTTAAAATAAGCTTCCAGAAGTCCCTGAATACGCTGAGTTGCAATTACACATGATGACGTTACTTGACGTCCTGGGTAAGATAGCATGGGTAAGATAAGAATTTCTATACCAGGGTAAAATCTCAGATATCCTTATCCGGTGTGCAAGAATTTGCATGACGATCCCTAAACTGTTTAAATGTATATTTCTTCTTGCATTTTGACTCCAAGGTAATAGCAGTGATCTAAAACCTCTGTTGTATTTTTTTAAACCTGTATTTTTGTAATATTTGCGCTAAATATAAACACTGTCCATATACAGATGAAAGAGGAGCCGTAAGATTAATGTTAATAACATCAGGGTAATCATTTTAGTTGCATTCTCGCGAGACCTGACGACAACTCATCTAGATTTCTCGCATTTCACCCTTTGCATTATGGGTAGCTAGCGACATTAGGCTCGTCCCGTTCAATTCTCGCGCCCCTGTAGTGACAGAATTTATCGTTAAAAATAGCAAAAAGTAAAAAAAAATACAGTTTACCATTTCTCTTTTTGTCAATATTTTCTGGATGTAAAGCCCTCAGTCATGCTAGCAGTGATCGCATAATATATTTTCAATAAAAATGGCGGTTCAATCCCAGTGTGAACCGAGCGAAAGGCGACAGATTAGTACGTGCTAGAGTGCTTCCTGTCTGCGACAATGTTTTAGTTGTGTTTTACAGTGTTGCTGTAGTGAGAAGAAATGTGAGCCAACAGTTTTTAGAGGAAGGACATATTACAAGTGTGTTACTGGTATGTATAGATTATTACACTTAAGGTACTAAGATATAATAGAAAAATATCAAATGTGCAGTGCCTGTATCTAGTGCTTCTTTTAAACGAGAGAGTCCACAGTGATGTTCCTCGTTCTACATCCTATGGAAACTATATCTCTCAACTCATTCGTTTTGCTAGAGCATCTAGCTATGTTGCTGACTTCAAAGTAAGTAAGGTTGCAAAGATCAGGAATCGATACAATCAAGTACCACACCTGACCCAGGATACCAATGGGAAAGTGACAAACTCACAGAAGACACCACAAACGAGAGCCAAGAGGTCAACCCTTTCCCAGCAGGTGACCACGAAGCACATATAAACAGACGCGCACAAAACATAGCAAACACAAGACAGAACAAAAACATAAAAGATCCACAAAAGAAGTACCTCCTTGGAACGGTCAGTAAAATATTTTACTGGAGGGCTTAAACCGGTTTAACGGCGCCAACCTCACCATTAATTCAGATGTGTATCAAGACACATAGATATTTGGTTTGCATGAAAGACCCCTAACTTATCAATGCATCATCTCCTAAAACATATAAATCAAGATATAACAAGGAGATAAAGCAAGGATAAGGACTCAACAGTAAATTAAACTGAATACCGGAGCAAAAGAAATCCAACAGGTAAACCCCGGTGGGCCCGACAAACAGCCAAAGCATCAGGCCCCTACCATCTCATCAATAGATAAGTCTTTAAGTCGGAACCATCATAGAGTCTGAAGTCCAACCCACCGGCGTGCAATTAAAGAGGAAAGCACTCGCAATAAATTATTAACTCAGAAACTTCTTATACAAGGCTATCGGTATCATAAACTTCGCAAAACATTTTCAAAATTTTATAGACCATACTATGATTTGATTTCTAAATTCCAAGTTGGACTTAAATCTCTCTTGCGCCAAGGACTTTGGAACCTGATTTCTATGGTGACTTGGTGTATAAATTGAAGAAGATTGTTGGCTCTAATAATTTTCAGCGCAGTTCATTAAAATAATTTCCCATTATAAAAAGAATGGCTATAACATTAATGTATTGCAACAGACTGCATGCTTGGTAGTCAACCCAATCACGGTTGGCAACTTTGCTTTCCTCTTTAATTGCACGCTGGTGGGTCGGACTTCAGACTCTATAATGGTTCCGACTTAAAGACTTATCTATTGATGAGATGGTAGGGGCCTGATGCTTTGGCTGTTTGTCAGGCCCACTGTGGTTTACCTGTTGGATTTCGTTTGCTCCGGTATTCAGTTTAATTTACTGTTGAGTCCTTATCCTTGTTTTATCTCCTTGTTATATCTTGATTTATATGTTTTTGGAGATGATGCATTGATAAGTTAGGGGTCTTTTATGCAAACCAAATATCTATGTGTCTTGATACACATCTGAATTAAGGGTGAGGTTGGCGCCGTTAAGCCCTCCAGTAAAATATTTTACTGACCGTTCCAAGGTGCTACTTCTTTTGTGGATCTTTTATGTTTTTGTTCTGTCTTGTGTTTGCTATGTCTTTGTGCGCGTCTGTTTATATGTGCTTTGTGGTCACCTGCTGGGAAAGGGCTGACCTCTTGGCTGATGACATCAAAACATCATACCAACAAGCAGCGTCATTTAAATGGTATGTAAAATATAAGAACACAATAATACTATGTAAAATATGAGAACACACTTACGTGCAAAAGGATTAGTTGGGACTCGGGGAGGGAATGATTTTTTTTTCTATTTCCTATATGTATAATACAAAAAGTGACCATTTTAGCCCCAGAATAAAGCCGTACATTCAATGAAATAGGAAACAAATGCAAAATTATAAAATAGAGACCAGCAGTGAGCTTATATATGAAGATGCAAGCATTTGATCGACTTTAAGTTTATCAAAATTATAGGCAGCGATACACTGTGATTCCCATTACCAGCGTCAGAGGTCCTTTTCACGCCAGCTAGTACCGGCTAAAGTTTAGGGAAATAAATCGAATGGTTTAACGTAAAGATAATCTATCAATATCACCCAGTTAGAGATCATGGTACAAATTAAGCAATTACTTCGATTAATTGGAACAAAACTACTTAATATGAATTATTAGCATTTACATCGTAGTTTCCTTAGGTGAAAAACATATTAACATAACTGCAGATGTTTTCATTTCTCGATGCAAAACATTGAACAATCACATGATTTTAAAACGCACCCCATTTATATATGTAGGGTCATGCCAAAATTAGGACCGTTTCATATATTTTGGGATTTAATTCCATACCCATTGATATATACATGTACAATGTTTAACAAATAAAATGCGCACACCTCTTGATCTTAAGAAAGGTATGCTTCTGAGCCAAAAAAGCGCCCAAATACATGTTACTTAAAGACTAAGCATAACATTCCCAAGACCTGATGTGCTCTTTTTGGGTATAAGTTAAAAGAAGGTACCCATTTGCATGTAACTTTATGTCAAAGCTGGTAACATGAATTAAAACTCAAATACTTTAATATTGACATTTATCATACTGGATATTTTGACAGTATTTTTTGTCACTGATGGCTTTAAAATAATTACATGGCCATCAAAAGAAACACCCTCAAGTTTAAATGTGTGAATCCAATATTAAAATATTAAAACATAAGCAAAAAGTAAATGAGTATAATCAAGTCTTGAAAATTGTATTGTCTCATTAATTCTGTCTATCCAGAAGGTGTTTCTGCAAGTTAATTGGCATAATAAAAGGTAAAAAGAAGGTTTATGGGTTTTCCTGGCATAACTTTTAGCCACAGTAATCCAGAGCATCAAATACAAGTGGGCATTCATATATTTAAGTTTTGAATAGGGGGTGTTTCATATATTATGACGACAAAAAACAAGCCAATTGATATATTGCTGGCATGAAAAAGGGGGACATTCCAGACGCGTCTGTATTAACCCATATAATGGAAGTTACCTCCTCCAAGACAAAATAAAATGAGTATATGTTTTTTACCATCTGACTTTTTGTATTCGTTTGGCAGTGAACTGCGGAAATTTGCCAGATCCTGTCAATGGTAACGTATCGACTCCTGGTGGAACCACATTTGAAAGTCTGGCAGAATACAGGTGTAATGAAGGATATAAACTTAGCTATCCAGCTGGCAGAACGTGTCTCAGTTCTGGTCTATGGAGCGAAACGGCACCAATGTGTGAACCTGAACCATTTTGTGGGAAACTAGGTAAGTAACTTACAGTGGTGATTGGTATATGTATTTGTGTCACATCAAATGATTATGTGATTATTTTATGCTTAAAACACCAAAAAAACTTTATACTTTTAATTACACAATATATATATTTACTGTTTTTGAGTTGAGCAAAATAATATATGAGCCGCAACATGTAATTTCCAACAATGTGGCATTTTAACAAGTGTAGACTCCTCTTAAGCTTAGAAACTCTAAATTGTGTTCAGTAAGTAGCTTAATAGTCATATAACATTCAGGCGACTAGCAAAGGCTCTGATCAGACTGCGTATGCGCGGGCTGGTCTGAGCCTTTGCTGGTCGCACATACCACATTGTTGGAAATCTCATGCCACGGCTCATTTGTACATTTTTTGATTTAAGCAAAATAAGATATTGCAATGAGCACCTGGTACCCGCCCTAACATAATTCACGATAAAAGTTAGGTAAATTCATATTTTTCGAGTTATCTGTGCTTCATTAAAAACACAAAATAAGCCTTTCCTAACCATAAATCCCTGATAAATTGAGGATTCGAACACGCTTTTTAAGGGACATATGCCGAACAAAAGTGAAAACGCTACACTACAATTATCTATATTTTAAAAGAAAGTATTGGACAAAAAGTATTTACTAAAGCTTAATAATATTGCCCAGACATCCAGCAAATGGCTCGTTAAAACTCCGCCAATTTGTCTCGTTTGATGTATGACTTATGCTCCTTTATGTGTTTAAAGCTTTATTCACTGAAATTTGCGATTGCGATTGCGCAAATTAAAATTGTTATGCTTAGCAAAATTGGTCTTAATTGTGTTGCATAAAAACACAAGAAAACTGCTTAATCGCTTGAAACAAGCTCAGAAATTATTTTCGAATTTAGCAAATTTGTAAAAGATTGGAAAATTATCTCCCTTTGACAAAAAAAAATAGGGAATATTAAATGTTTGGTAATCATCGATTTATCACAATTTTCGATATTTTTCTTTTGCCAAATCAAGGTAGACCTCTCAGCACATTGCTTCTACCATTTCTCGACTAGTAATGTCCTCATACTAAGATGCAACAACATATTGATTTTCCTATGGAGCTTTCAGTGTTAAAATTTTAAACTTGGTAATGTGATGGAAAATCAGATTTTTAAGATTGCTTTTCTAAACCATAAAACAAACTTGAGATAAGTCCATCACATTTCTGGTTGTCCCATGTCTAGACTACCATTTTGTGCCGTCGGATCTCGTAGGTAGTCAATTTCTGAAGGCCTAAATTGTGTTAGTTTTCTGTTCAAATTGGCAACCTGAAAAAAATGGACCCCTGTCACAATTAAATGGCTTTTATGTGTTTCCTTGTGACAACATCCGTAAAACTTTTACTGTTATGCATTACCAAATATTTGGACATTAAGATACACTGTCGATTGCATTCTTGGTTTGCATAATTTTGTATATAGGTGGCAAACAATTTAGGTGTAGCGTTTTCACTTTTGTTCAGTATAGATTGCCCATAAAATACTGCCAGATATTTTGTCTATGGAACATAGTTAGTTTCTGGCAATATATTAAAGTTGCTTCACATTGATCTTAATCTCTCTTTTGAACTTATACAATAGTAAACTTTAGTCCTTTCTAAAAGCTTTATCTCTAATGACGTTTGATTTTTTTAATCAGTGATTTATTTGTACCTCTGCATAGAGTATGTGACAAGATAAACTGATAGATATGTCCATTAGTTTGGAAGAAAAATGGCAAACAATTTGTAATGAGACACTCCATTTAAAGCTCTGTAAAGTTCACGAAAATAGTATGGACTCTATGACGGCTCTGACGTAAAGCTTTAATCGGTGGGTTGGTGCCTGATGCTTATCTGTAGCTGGACCCACCGTGGCTCAACTTGAGGTTTTCTTTAGCTCTGACTATCTGTGAGTCATGAGCCCTTTTCTTTGTTTCATCATAGTGTGTTAATTTGATTAGAGTGTTTCCCCATGATGATACATTGCATTAGTTAGATGGCCTCCATGCGAGCTGAACATTTCTTGTACTTCAACAACAGCAGAATCTAGAGCGAAGATTTGGTACCAGTAAAATCCATTTAAGCCCCCCCCATGGCTTAGGCTACTGTCCGTTCTAAGGCGGTGGTTCTGTTGTTGTTGACTTTGTGTTTATTGTTACTCCCATTGTGGGAGTCTGTAATTGTTCTATGTTTTGTTGTGTGTTACTTTATGTCCATTCTAGCATTGCAATCATCTTGATGGGGAAGAGAGAGCTGGTTGCTTTGCTTAATTTGTCTTCCTGGTGTCTCGTGATGGTTGAGCCGCTCTTCCTTGCGGTGCAACAGGGTTGTCTGCAGTTTGTGATTGTGGTATTTCCTGATCAAACTCACTTTCTATTTTAACAACACCACTCTAATTTGTGTTACTCGTATGGTGATCTATAGTGATCCGGGCTGATTTGAACTTTTAACAACAATTCGATAGCATGTCTTTCAGCCTAAGTCTTTAAAATTGTATTATCCCAACGCTACAGTAACACATCAAAAGCGATGCGTTTTGGAAAAAGTTTATTTTGCCCCTTTGCCTGTTTCATAAGGACCTTGCGGTTGCAATTCTGACAGCAAAAACTATGAATTTCAACTGTCTCATGAATGATTGGTCAGCCTTTAATATGAATCAAACACATTTAATATATCGCTCAATAATACCAGAAATTGTATATCTATATTAACAGTGTAAAGTTAGTTTGGGTTTTAAGTATATAAGCTTATCATATGAACCATTAAAATTCGGCTTAGATGATCACAACAGGTTCAGTGGGCTTATCGCATCAACTTGATTATGAATTACCTTACAATTAACAACTCACCGATGCTCATCGGAAAGGTTTTAACCCCCCCCCCTGGTGTCTTAGGCTGCTGTCTGTTCTAAGGCGGTGGTTCTATTGTTGTTGATCTATTTTTGGTGTGCTTCCCATTGTCTGTGGGGATCTGTGTTTGTCTTTGCTTGTTGTGCATTACTTCGTGTCCTTTCTAGTTTTGTAATCATCTAGGAGAGGAAGATAGAGCTGGTTGCTTTGCTTTTATTGTCTTACAGATGTCTTGTTATTGTATCTGTTCTATGACTCTTCCTCACGGTGCCAGGGGTTGGTCTGCGGTGTGTGATTTTGTTATTTACTGATCATACTCACTTACTTTTTAATGTTAGTTCCAAGATGCTATTTGTGCATACATTTGTCTGAACTTGCCACCTGCAAATGTATATCTTATCTGTAACGCAAGGAGTTTATACCATCCTGAAAACATAAAGGATTCAGGTTGATGAGTTGAACATTATTAACCCATTTTAAATATACATTTGCTGTTTGTTTTGTTGCTTTACGTTCCAAGTTAACAGCTATGGTCATGGCCGGACGGTCAGTTTACCTAACCATACTTTTTCCTGTGCAAGCTTGAACAAGCAGTACCAGTACTTCGTGCACATACTTTCGCTTGTAAATGACAACAACCCTTCTTGAATAATTCAGCGGAAGGGGGGAGAATGACCGTAGAAATTATTTCATGATCAATCTCCACGAAAGTATGGGATCGGGCTTGGATCGAACTCACGACCCCTGGATCTGAAGGCAGACTCAAATCTGTTGCCAGACACGTTACCTACTGCGCTACATGGCCCGGATTTTTACAGGCCATCACGTAACACTTAAGCTAATTTTTGAAACTGACCCAAAATCAAACTTCACCAGTAATTAATACAGTATATGTCTTGGTTACCCGCAAGTTTGAAGCTGGTCTGAAGTTTTTTTAAAAATGCAATGATCAAGAAAAGGTTTTCTTCATAATCTCATCATGGATCCTTGCAGTTCGATCTGTCCCTTAATATTATTCATTGTCATTTTGGCAATGAACAATATTAAGGGTAGAGATTAAAATTATAGCAAAGTGACTCTAGTTTCTGTATCTAAAAGAAGAATAGTCAAGCTTTCTTTGTAGTTGAGCTGTCGTTTCTAGGCTGCTCGAAAAGCTGGAAGACAGGTTTTGTCTTGACAAGGACCATTTTTTTAAAAAAAATGCAGTGTTATATAAACATTTTGTTCAGGAACTGACACATATCAGCATAGAGCGCAAAAACGTTTCGTTCTGTGCGAAATCACAGAAAAGGACATATTCTTTCTTTATATACGGGAAAAGAAATTTAATCGATAAAATTAGAATGGAAACAAGAACTATCTTTAAAAAATATTTGACGAAGTGACAGTAGGTATATTTGATATGAGTAACGTGAGATTTTTTAAAGAAATTGAAGAGAAAATAATTGGAGATTTTAATACTATGTTATGTTTTCATTCAGCTGAGCTCAGTAAAGCGTTTGGCTTAAGGAACCTATGTTATTCCAAACTATCTGTAGTGATGCTTTTAGGGTACAGGATTTCTGGAATCTCACAAAAACACGAGTCATAGCGAAACAAATATGCCCTGCATCCAAAAGCTGCATGTTTAAATAGCTAGTGTTATACATGCCTGATGCAAAAGATCTAAAGTAAATATTAGTTTAATTGACCGTAACCTATAAATATCAGCAATTCTTCCCTACGGAAGCGGTAGCCTGCCATACATTAATTTTTTTACCATCAACGCACATATTTCTTAACATTTTTCGCGTTATTACTATCATTCTTTCCGCGTCAACGTGAAAATCGCATTTAAAACTAACGAAAAGTGCAAAAATAAAAAAAATAACATACTGCTAAATCTCTGCGATAGACGAATAACCATTTCATGGCATATACTTTCTTCCATACAGAGATCTAGTCAACTTTACACCAACAATGAAATTATAAGATTCGTCTAACGATAAATTTAAATCGAAATTAAAACAAAAAAAAACAGAAAAGAAATTTAAACGATAAACTTAGTTTGAAAAAATAAATAAGAAAAAAAGAAAAGAAATAAAAACAATAAATCAAATGAGATAATAAGTCGTTTAAACGATATATTTCAGCCAATGAGATTCAGGACTTATGTTGAACAAACGACATTTATTCTTGTAACTCCTATCCTGTTTTCTGGTTTAAAATTCTATTCCAATTTGATTGTTTAATTTTTATTCTGATTTTTTCATTATGATTTCTTTTCTCGTATATAAAAGAAAGAAAATGTCCTTTCAGGGGTTCCGTAGCTCTGAAATATTAGTCCTCTCCTAGTTAGGTCTAGATTATGAACATTTTGAAGTCCTGCGATTTTATTATTATTATTATTATTATTATTATTATAAGTAGTAGTAGTAGCAGTAGCAGTAGTAGAAGAAGTGGTAGTAGTAGCCATAGTAGCTGTTGTTGTTGTAGTATCTTGCTTTAGTTGGTGTCATTTAAATGTTGATTGTTGCAGCGTTGAAACATACCTTTAAGAACATGTCCATACAGCAAAAATTCTAATCTTAAGAAACGCATGCTTGGTATCATAAATGTTTAAAATGAGAGCATTATTATTATTATTATTATTATTTTTATTATTATTAAATCAATAGTATAGCATTTAGCAATTTATATTACTACAATCTTATGTTTGAAAATGAAAGCCTAAGATAAGTTTGAAGTTTGTATTTTGGAAAACGTGTTTGTGGGGTTAGTCCTACCCTTCATCACGAGTTTCTGATGCCTTGATTAGCTTTTATTTCATTTGACGTAATATTAAATCATGTTTAGGACATTGCTTGGACACAACAACACCTTTGTAATGATTTATTTGAAAATATGCACCAACATTTTGTTAAGAGTTGTTTGTGTCTTAAACTTGTTAGATACTTGTTAAATTGGACAACAACAAAAATGAGTCATTTACTGGCCTTAATCTATTTTTCTGAGACTGCCATCATAATTTTATATTATCTATATAAAACATATCAAAAGATTTGCTCTCTGAAACTGGTAACAAATGACCAAATTCCGGGGGCTAGCTCATGGACTATGATAAGAATAACCATGAAACGGAGTGAAATGGCTCAGTTGGTAGAACGTAAGACTGGGTATTGAAAGGTTGCAAGCTCGAAACTCACTGCTGGCGGATTCAATGAGCTGATACTTTGAGCAAGACGCTTTATCTCCTGTTTGATAATGGTTCAAAACATGAAATTGTCTCAAAATCACTAAAAATGTTGACTGGGTAATAAAAACAAATAACAAAAATACATATTTGAACAAACTTAAAATCGATTTTCACTACTGTGGAAAATGTTTCTCCGAGGAACGCCGCAAACAGTTACTGTGTAAGTAACTGTTTTACTCGTTATTTTTGCGGTGTTTCTCGGAGAAATCTTCTGAATTCCATGTTACAGTAACGCAAAATTCAGAGAGTTCTCATTCCATTTCGCAGAGGAAAATGGCCGCCGATCGCAGGGAAAAGAGAGAAAAAATGTTCTTTACCAGAACTGTATAGGCACAATCTCAATGTTTGACCTTTTTACCCAACCAAAAAGGTCAGGGATGTCCACAAGGTCAAACATTTAACTTGCATAATGTTATGTACGTCTTTACTTTCAATTTGATGTGCAACAAGACATTCTTCAGAAAAAAAAAATTGAACACTTTTTCCCATCAAGGGGTCGTAAACATGTAAAAGGGTCAAATATTTGCTTTCATTGTGTTCTCTGTTTCATTCCCGTTTATATGAAAGACAACTTTCTGAAAAAAAAATACTTTTGACCCCCTCCCAGGTGTCAACGGTATATGTAAGGGCATACTATTTGCTAACATGTTATTGTATATTCCATTTCCTTTCATTTGATATGCAACAAGTCCATATTCTAGAAATGATGATGTTATATAAGTCTGTCCCTGTGGGAATTTTTTTGACCCCTGTGTTATAACTTGAGCAAACTTGGTAGAGGTCCACTAGGTAATGTTACAAACCAAATATCAAGGCTCTAGGCCTTGTGGTTTCAGAGAAGAAGAATTTTTCAAGTTTTCTCAATATAAGTAAATAAGGGTGCAAAGATCAGGAATCGATACAATTAAGTACCACACCTGACTCAGGATACCAATAGGAAAGTGACAAACTCACAGTTAGACACCACAAACGAGAGCCAAGAGGTCAGCCCTTTCCCAGCAGGTGACAACAAGGCACATATAAACAGACGCGCGCAAAGGCATAACAAACACAAGACAAAAAAAGCATAAAAGATCCACAAAAGAAGTTTTCAATATAAAAGCCTATGTAAAACAGGTGAACAGGTGGGCCCATTTTTGGCTAAAGGGGCATATTTTTAGCAAATTTGGTACTGGTCTACTAGATGATGCTACATACCAAATATCAAGATTTCATAAAGAAAAAAAATGTCATGTTTTCCCTTTTTAAGCCTATATGAAACTTGTGACCCTGGGCTGGGCCATTTTTTATCCAAGGGGCATAGCTTGGTAGAAGTCTGCTTCTGGATGCTATACCAAATATCAAGGCTTAATGCTTTGTGGTTTTAGGCCAGAAGAATTTTTCGTGTTTTACTTACAAAAGCCTACATACGAGGGTTGTTTTTTATGTTCGTAGAATGGTAGATTTAAAGAACACATTGAAAGTAAATGCATACATCATGCATATATTTGGAAAGATTGAGCTTTGAGCAATACATGCAACCTAAAATAATTTCAAAATGCATTACTTTAATGACTTCAAAGAGGCAAACACATACCTTTATATTTGACACTGGAAATATGGTAGAAATATGACATTTATGGACTTAGTCCCAGACAGAACGTTAGTAACAATTACATAAAAATGGGTCCATAGCCATACAAAGTTAATGAAAACTTGGCTGCAGATAAAGGACACTATAATGTTTAGGGGTGGGTATCTGAACAGTTTCCCAGGTATTAAGCCTTTTATGAAGTGAATGGGGAATTGCAATATTATATAACCATTAAAGCATATACGCAACAATTATCGGATATGGAAGATTTGTTTGGAACCGCAGCAAATTGTACAGTAGTCATATGAACTTTTATTGTAAAAAGTTGACACAAGCGGAAGTTAGATACAGGCAGATACAGATACAGTCTAATGCCTTAAACAGTTGGAAACTAAATATTTTTAAAATTATTGATGGTAGAATTTCATTTTATTGCAACAATTTAGATCTTCTACCACCTAAACCTAAATTCACTTTTAGACACTTGAAGAAAGGGATCCAGGAATTCCATAGGAAGTTTGTTTTGGCCCCCACAGATAAGGCTGCTAACAATGTTGTGGTCGTTTGAAAAAGTTACTATATTAACACCCTAAAGCAAGAACTTAGCACTGCCAAAACATATGAGCATAACAGGCTTGATGATACGTCTATCGTTGATAGGCATCATTGCCATATGGCAGCTAAGTTTGGTTTTTTTTGTTGATGAGGACCATAGCAAGCTTCCTACGTTATACTGGTTACCTTAACTTCATAAGCGGCCCTATAAGTCGCGTTTATTGCTAATTCTAGTGCATGTACAACTACTGAATTGTCTATTATTTTGACTTCTTGCTTCACTGCAATTAAAAACCATGTCATTAAATATTGCACAACAGTTTATTAAAGAAATGGTAAAAAATTATTTTGGTCTATTAAAAATCCAGGTGAAATTCTTAATAAATTGAAGTCTAGAGGTTTTCTAGCATCTGGTTTGTCCACATATGATTTCTCTACTCTCTATACTACATTGCCTCATAATCTAATAAAAAACTAACAGAATTAATTGAACAAACATTTAACAGAGAGGGCTTGTAATGATAAATATGCCTTTTTTACTTCTGAACAACCTAAACGATATAAATTGTGGTCATGTCAGAAAATGTGTGATGCGCTCCATTATCTTTTGGACAATATATTTATAAGATTTGGCTCAAAATTATATAGAAAAATTGTCGGTATTCCAATGGGTACTAATTGTGCTCCTCTTGTTGCAGATTTTTTTTTTGTTTTGTTATGAGAGAGACTTTATGTTGTCTCTGTCAGACAATAATCAAGCTGATATTATTGAAGCTTTTAACCCTACCTCCAGATATTTAGATGACTTTCTTAATATTGATAATCCTTATCATGAACAAATGGTAGGTCAGATATACCCCACTGAACTTCAGTTAAATAAGGCAAATTCTTCTGATACTGAAGCTCCGTTTTTTGACTTGAACTTGTCAATAACAAATGGCATAGTTTCTTCTAAAATTTATGATAAATGGGACGATTTTAATTTTGAAATAGTAAATTTCCCATTTCTTGATGGAGATGTTCCTCGCTCTCCTTCCTATGGTGTATATTTCTCAGCTTATTCGTTTTGCTAGAGTTTGCTCTAATGTTGATGACTTTAACAACAGAAACTTATTTTTAACTGCTAAATTATTAAAACAAGGTTATAGATATCATAAAATTCGAAAAGCATTTTCTAAATTCTACCACAGACACTCAGAGTTAATTGTTAAATACAACATTGGGTTAAGAACTCTTCTGCAACAAGGCATATCAGAACCTATATTTTATGGTGATTTAGTCTATAAATTCAAACGAATTGTTGGAAAACCTAATTTTAGTGATCAGTTCAAAAAGATAGTAAAACGTTATATAAGGGTTGGATATAATTTGGATATCATGCGACAGTCTGCATGCCTAGTTTTAAACCCAATCACGGTTTATAGCTATGGTTTCCTCTTTAATTGCAGGTGGGTGGGTCAGGCCTCAGACTCTATGACGGCTCTGACGTAAAGCTTTAATCGGTGGGTTGGTGCCTGATGCTTATCTGTAGCTGGACCCACCATGGCTCAACTTGAGGTTTTCTTTAGCTCTGACTATCTGTGAGTCATGAGCCCTTTTCTTTGTTTCATCATGGAGTGTTAATTTGATTAGAGTGTTTTCCATGATGTTTCATTGCATTAGTTAGATGGCCTCCATGCGAGCTGAACATTTCTTGTACTTCAACAACAGCAGAATCTTGGGCGAAGATTTGGTACCAGTAAAATGTATTTAAGCCCCCTGGTAGCTTAGGCTGCTGTCCGTTCTAAGGCGGTGGTTCTGTTGTTGTTGACTTTTTGTTTATTGCTGCTCCCATTGTGGGAGACTGTAATTGTTCTATGTTTTGTTGTACGTTACTTTATGTCCATTCTAGTATTGCAATCATCTTGATGGGGAAGAGAGAGCTGATTGCTTTGCTTAATTTGTCTTCCTGGTGTCTAGTGATGGTTGAGCGGCTCTTCCTCACAGTGCTGGGGGTTGTCTGCAGTTTGTGATTGTGGTATTTACTGATCATACTCACTTACTATTTTTGAATGTGGCTCAATATGTTGGCTGTAAAGTAGTATTATATTAGTTCTTGTTTTCATGGTAGCTGGAAGTGTTGTGGTAACTTTCACCTCAAAACAAAGTTAATACTTTTGTTTTATTAGAAATGAACTGCAAAATAAATAACCTAGGGGTGCTAAAATCCCTTATTTTGTACATAAATGACGTCACGGACCGTTAGTATATTAGTAAATTCATTAAAACTTGTTTTGTGCCTCTTAACAGGTATGATAATTACTGCAATAAAAAAAATATGCAGATCAGATTGTCTTTGTCTTTTCTATGCAGGGTTGATTTGCCCCATCCACTTTTAATAGCAGGGGGGTATGAAAGTACCGGAAGTTGCCAGTTACACGTTTAAATCGGTACATCAATATAAATACTGACGAATCATTGAGTTTATCATGTGCTATGCAAAAACAGAATAAATTTTAAAATTTGGTCATAATCGTTATTTTAACAGATATAATAACTAGCACTTGACTGTGATTATTTTGGTATATTGATGGGTGTTTTAAAATTGTTATATAAAAGTAAACAACATGCTTAAAGTTTTGCTGCACTTGTCTACGATTTACGTTTGAATAATTAATTTTGATGGTGCGAAAGAAAAATCTGCTTGACAAATGCTTAAATCACTCTAGCGAATGGAACTTAACAGCATCTAACTTCCTGCTTGTTGCGTGGTTAAAATGACATGGATTTCGACCAGTGTCTTTTACCATGCCCTATTCAAAGCTATACATCTTGACAGAACTCAGCGCAAATGATGTAAAATTTATATCAGTTGATAGACAGAAGCTAGACCTTTCAAAATACATATACTTATGGTGCCGTAAATTCTATATTTGTATAGATACAGCCCAATTATACAAACATAAAAAATGACACTCGCAAAACATGTGACCCCTTGGGTGGGGCTATTTTTTGGCACCTAGGGCAAAAATTGAATAAACCGAGTAGATGTCTACTACATACAAAATATCGAGGCTTTAGGCTTCGGAATTTCAGACAAGAAGATTTTTAAGTTTTCAATATATAAGCATATGTAAAACATAAGAACCCTGGGTCAGGGCCATTCTTAAGACCAAGGGTATAATTTGATCCAACTTGGTAGAGGTCCACTAGGTGAAGCAACATACCAAATATTTAGGCTCTAGACACTAAGGTTTTTTATATACTTTCCCTATATAAGCCCATTTTATACATGTGACTCCCAGGGCGCCCAGGGGCAAATTTGAACAAACTTGGTACAGGTTAACTAGATGAAACAGATGCTACATACAAAATATCAATGCCCTAGACCATGTGGTTTCAGAAAATTACCAAAAGGTTTCTAAAGTTGTGTCCCCAAAATCTATTTTAGCCTGTGTGACCAAGATTTGCAATGGACCGATCACTAAACAGGGCCATATAAGGATAATTTCTACCAAGTTTGGTAAAAATCAAGCCATTAGTTTAGGAGGAGATTTCCTCTGAAGCAATTGTCGACAAAGCACGACGCATGGCCGATATCCAACGATCACTTTGAGTCAATGGCTCAGATGAACTAATAGATGCAAGCTTGATAAGAAATAATAAAATCGACAGAAATAGAGTTTGTTTACATTTCTGCTATTGACGCCTACTCCTGTGGGGAATTTCACCTGCACAATGTCGTTGTAGTAACTGTGATTTTACATTGACCAGTGTGATACTCCTCATATACACCTTTAAAGACATATGCGGCTATTTCCAATGCGCACCTTTCCCGCGTCTGCAAACGGGGAAAGTTGTCTGGGTCCTGTCTTTCGACCCTTAACGGATTCGGATCAACACAGCTTCCGCTATTCTTATGTCATATCGGCGTTCCGACATTTTCTTCACAAAATAACTAATGAAAGTGTCTTCGAAATATCTATTGACATCTTTTCAGAACTGATCGTCTCAGCATTAAAGACAGATAAATGTAGCTCAGTCGAAATCAAACGACGTACACAATAACCCTGGTTACGAATACGATAGTAGCCGAGTCTATACTATTTGTTTGGTTATTTAGAGCGGCGCACGACCTGACCTCGTGGCCTAGTGGTTAGCGTGTCTGGCTACAAAGCCAGAGGACCAGGATCGATTTCCAGATGCGCACATATTTTCAGTGTGTTTTTTCTTCTTTTTTAACATTTTAATGCTAAATTACTTCATGTACAAGTAAAATGGCATCATCAAAACGAACGAAATGGTCATCCTCGAACTTTTTACATTGAATTACGCATGAAACATAAGGGGGTGGGGTTAAATTTGGCCCTCTAGAAAGAGAATTAGTTCGGTGACCCCAGATTTTTATTCTTTTTTCTGAAAGGTATTATAATAGTCCATGAATTAAAAATAAATTTTCAAGATTTTCAATATCAGATTTTTTTATACATGATTTTTCTAAAAACAAATTCCATTTTTTTGACGAATTGTCAAAATACATCATGCAGTATCTTGTCACAGCATGGGATAACAAGCAAACATGCACATTTTCTTAAAAGTTTGAGGTCATGGGCAGTAATTTAAGTTAAAAGAAAGAAGCTGGCTGAAGATTACAACCGTTTTAGCTCAAAAACTAGGACAAGTGTTATTATTTTATATTTCTAGAAAATTGGTCAAATGCAGTAAACTTCAATATGAGATTCTGAAAAAATAAGCACGGTGACATATCCTTTTTATTTCATAAATGGATAGCCCATGCATAAAACAAACTGTATGCAAAGTATTGAAAATATTTCAATATGGGAAGTATTTAGTAGCATATGTCCTTAAAACCTTAATAGACATTTTTACCCACAAAGCGAACTGCTGATAGCGGATAACTGACTGCGGATTAAAATTTAGGGAACATCTCAACATTAAATTTGATACCAAAATTACAAAACCGACCATCGGACTGCGATGTAGATTTTATTTTCTTGTCTTTTGGGATCATGGGTTTCATTATGGAACTTTGAAACTATTAGAGGGTCACTGATGAAGCCTAATTGTCAGAAACTAGCTAGTCTTGCCCAGGAAATATGCGCACTCTTATTTCAGTTCCTTGGTGCAGTCTTTGCTTCCAAAGGATACCCTTTTAAGAACATATTTATTTAATGACGTACTGTTTATACACACTGGGTTTGCGGCAATCAAGAGCTCAATTTTTTAAACAAAACTATTTTCTATGCCCCCAAAGGAACTTTGGGAGCCGTATAGTAATCGCACTGCCCATCCCGCCGTCGGTCCATCAGTCCGTCCGTCCTGTTTCCTGTCCAGTGCATATCTCCTATATTCTTTGAGGTAGGAATTTCAAGTTTGGTGTGTGGATGCATATTGAGATAGCAAAGTTTCTCGAACGTTTTCAGGTCACTGTGACTTTGACCTTGATCTAGTTATCAGAATAATTGTGTCCGGAGCATATCTCCTATATTATTTAAGGGAGGAATCCTAATTTTGGTATTTGAGGAATCCCAAATTTAGTATTTGGATGCATCTTGAGATGACAAAGCGTCGCGCACCATCCTTGGGTCCATGTGACATTGACCTTGACCTCTGACCTAGTTTCTAGAAACAGCTTTGAGTCTGGTGCATATCTCCTATATTCTTTGAGGTAGGAATTCCAAATTTGGTGTGTGAATGCATCCTGGGATGGCAGAGTGTCACGTACCATTTTCGAGTCACTGTGACCTTGACCTTGACCTCTGACCTAGTTTTAAGAATTATTGTATCTGGAGCACATCTCTTATATTCTTTGAGGTAGAAATTCCAAATTTGATGTGTAAATGCATCTCTGGTGGCAACTTGGTGTGTGAATGCATCTTGGAATGACGGATTGTCCCGTTCCATCTTTGGTCACTGTGACCTTAACCTCTGACCTAGTTTCTAGAATTGGCATCAAGTCTAGTGCATAACTTCTATATTCTTTGAGGAAGAAATTCCAAATTAGATGTGTTGATGCATCTTGGGATGACAGAGTGTAGCATACCACTTTTTGGGTCACTATGACCTTGACCTCTGACCTAGTTTTAGAACAATTGTGTCCAGAGCATTTCACCTATATTATTTGAGCTAGGGATTCCAAATTTGGAGTGCATTTGTATCTTGGGATGGCAGAGTGCCATGTGGTAAATGTGTTTAGGTTCGTATTTTTTTCTTTTTTCTTTATCACTAGTCAAACACCATCAAGGTAAGCTGGGCTGGCCAGGACCTTGTTTGTACGCCAGAAACAGTGGAAGGTAGTCTATTTATTGAAACTATATTACCATTGCATTGGAGGTCAGCAATGCAATACATTGCGACAGCCAGATTGCTTTTAGAAAACCAAATCACGGTTTAACTATGGTTTCCACTTTAATTGCATCACGATGGAGCAGACCTCAGTCTCAGATACTTTCGTCTCTATGCTGGCTCCTTATGCTTGTTTTCAGCTGGGCCCACCGTGGCTCAACTTGAGAGATACTCTTTTATTCTAACTCTCTGTGAGCCATTTTCTTTGTTTCACCAAATCATTGAAAGTTTGTTTCTCTGTGATAATGTTTTGCATAAGTTAGAAATCCTCTATTCGAGCTTAACACGTTTGTGTTTTGAAAGAAACCCAGCTGAATCCAGAGCTCAGATTTGGCGCAATAACGCATCTAGGCCACCAGTAGCTTCCGCTGCTGTCCATTCTTTTACGGTGGTTCTGTCGTTGTTGATTGCTCCTAACTTTATAACCAGATGGTATTATTTGATCAAATTTTGCAAACGTATACATGTCAACATTGTCCAAACACTGGCATGCATAACAGTTTCGTTTGACAGAAAAGGTTTAGCCGAGCATCAGTCAGGCGGGTAATGGTCAGTTAGTATAAATGCTCATAAATCTTAAACCACATGGTATATTTTGATCAAATTTTGCATACTTATTATTTATTCATTTTAACATTTTCAGACGCTTGTATGCAAAACGGTGACGACACTTTGTCAAGCATCATTTTGGCCGGTCGAGGTATTTTAGTGAAAATGCTCATAGTTTTGAACGGCATGTCATACATGTATTTTGATAAAAAAGTTCATACTTATCCTTGACACTTGTATAATATAACTATTTTGAATCTTGAAAAATAGCTGAGAATCTGATGTTGTGTAAAGTGGTGTTCTTATTTTAACTCTGGTAGTCATTTTGTTCAGCTGATCAGAACCGATTGAGAATTTTTAAAAGATGACCTTATAATAAACCTTCGTGTGATTTGTTTTTAAATTGGGACCGGTGGCTCGAGAGAATATGTCATTTAGAGATATTTCTTATCTACAGCTCTGGCAGTCAGCTTATTTGGCAGAGCAAAGTGATTAACTTAAAGGCAATTTTGTTAGAGAGCATTATGAGGAACATTTCTGCGAAATTATTTTGCATTTGTACCTATGCTGAGTTTCGCCTTTCATTTCAACTTGTAGAAATACTCACCCTACAAGTATCTTTTAAGCTGAAATTTACTCATTTATCATGATTTTTAACTCAAATATCATATTTTGGACCCCTATACTAGAATATATTAAAACTTTTTCACTCCTAAATTCAACAGTATCCCTTTCTCAACAAGTCACAGCAAGATAGAAAACAAATTCGAATCTAAGACGAATGTTCTTTATTCGCTTAAAGCACATGAAAATAATGGCTGAAATATTTGCAATTCCCAGAAAAATGTCATTTGAGTTTTGCGGTCATCACTCTTAATTCACATTAGGTTCAGTGACGATATATATAGCTAAACATTCTATAGATACAGCCTTTTCAAAATGCACTAAAGCATATAAGACAACATATCTGCATAAAAGTTTGCTTGGTAAAAATTAAAAAGTTGACCGCAAATGCACAATACACTGCAGCCATAAAGTCAGTGTAAGGTGTAAGCGTAAGGTGTCAGCCTGTGGGTAAAAATGTCTAATAAGAGGATAACTAACAACACAAACTGTGGATAGTCATGTTACTAGGCAATGTCTCCTTGATCTTTACATGACTTTGTGTATTATTATTCCAGAGTGCCCTACACTTGAGAATCTCTGCAATGTACTGGTAGACTCACCAATAAATCCAAAACCTGGGGATGTCGCAACCTATGACTGTTTTGAGGGATTTGAATTGGATGGAGAAGAGACAAGAACTTGTCAGGACGACTACACGTGGGATGGCATTGCTCCATGTTGTGTAATAAGGCCATGCAAAGGTATGCTTTGATAATAATAATAATAATAATAATAATAATAATAATAATAATAATAATAATAATAATAATAATAATAATAAATATAGTTTTGCTCAAATTGACATGAGACTGATCAATTTTCGCCAAAATCTTCGCTTTATTCGTGCGTTTTCGTGAAGTACTCCGACCTTGGTCACGCTTTTAACAGAATTATGAAGATAATATCGATTGGCTAATGCAAATGGTCTTATAGTCTAGAGGCTAGGTGGCAACTTACAGACCAAGAATACCTGGATCGAAACTTGGAAAAGCCTTTTTATATATAATTGTCAAATTTCAGATTGGTCATGTATTTTACGTCATCTCGTGGTGAGTTTTATATCTTTAATTTATATTTAGTCGCTTTTATATTCATTTTTACTAGGTTTTCTCACTCTTTTCTTGTCAGCGCCGAGTTTTGTTGTCTGCTGATAGCCTTTGCAAACAGTTTGTTCCCAGATCAGCACCGGCAAAACGTCTGTCCTGATCTGGATACAGGCCGTTTGTCACTCAGGGCCCGCAATTGCAATGCTTCCTAAAAGTTAAGGAAGACTTAAGCTAAGTATTGATTTTTCAGGATGCGAAAAGTAACGTTTTAAACTGATTAAAATCAAAATAGTTTCAGTTTTTCTGAAGATCACAATGATATCTTTGACCACAAGCACCACATCGATCCATGTAATTTATTTAGTTTTTAATATAGCCTGTTGAAATATCAATACTTAACTTTAGTCTTCTTTAACTTTAAGGAGGCATTGTAATTCCTGGCCCTGATAGTGTTCCTGCAAGCAGCTTTGAAAAAGTTAATTTTCAAACAAAAAATAGAAGATGACAACAAAACTATTAAAGTCACCCAGTGTGCCATGAGTTATTACATTTCGGCTTATTGAAAATATTCACGTTTCTACGTGCGTATTTGTTGAATAAACGCATGCCAGATTCAAATTAATATATCCATGTGTACACGAAATCAAGAATAAAGACTAGCAAATTAATGTCACGTCGTCAAAATGGCGGAGTAATGTTTGTTTTGAATTTGCGAAGGGAGATATTAGCTAATTCGTAGATTTTGTTTACAAATGTCTATCACATGACATTTTCTATGCTTCATCTTGTAATTTGATGATTTGTTTAATCGAATGTCTCATGTAATTGTGCATAATAAGATAATAAACAATCAACTCATAAAATAATAATTTAGTAATAATAATAATAATAATAATAATAATAATAATAACAATAATAATAATAATTATTATAAAATTTAAAATAATAATAATAAAAATAATGATAATTATAATAATGATAAATTATACTACTATTACTACTTCTAGAACTACTACTACTACTACTACTACTACTACTACTACTAATGATAATAGTAATAAAAAATAATAAAATAAATTAATAATAATAATAAATCATAATAATAATCATTATAAAAAATAGTATTATTATTATTATTATTATTAGATCATTGCTTTTGTCTGAAAATCAAATGTACAGGCAAAATGTACTTAGAAAGTGTTTAAGGGCTCGTTACACAAGCTCATCTTGTATATTTGACAGATGTGGTTCCTATTTTGTACAATGATTGAAATATGACGTAACGTTAATTTAAAATATATTAAAATTGTCAACTACTATTGCTTTTTGACCGTAAATATTCACATCCCACACATATCTACCACAGCGTTTGCCTGTGCAGAAATGTTTTGACAATTTGCCCTTTGAGAGAAAGTTCAAGGTCAAAAAATGCCATACTATTAGCGCAGATATTTGTGATGAACACCAATCAATTGACGAGCTTCTAGTTATGTTCCAAATTTACTGGCATAGAAATTCTTAACTAAGAATGTGTAAGGAACTATTTTAGCTTCAATAACAGAGACTTATTGCTACCTATAATCTCCCTCATATGTAGTGTCTTCAAAATGAGCAGATTCTGGTTTCAAGTGCTGGCATATGGACAGTTCTTCTAAATTATATATTTATACCACAAGGAGAGTTAACGAACACACATCACGGATCGAAAATTCCTTGTTTATATAAAAATGGATGTTAACAACTAGAGTGATAGGTTGCAAGTCTAGCCCTATACATACAAATGAGCAAGTGCATGTGATTTCGACCAATGTGGTATTTTGACATGTGTAGACTCGAACGAGCCTGTGCAACCTCCTTTTAAGCTTAGAAACTCCAAATGCTGTTCGGTCAGTAGCTTAATATTCAAGTGACTAGCAAAGGCTCTGATCAGAAAGCGCGTATGCGAAGGCTGATCTGAGGCTTTGCTGGTCGCACATACCACATGGTTGAAAATCTCATGCACTGGCTCAAATGTTAATTACCTAGTTGGATACTCTGCAAAAGATGTGGTATTTACACCAATCTTGTGAAAAGGCATTTTTCTCTTTTTTCCCCGGGGTGAAAAAAACGTTAATTGACTTGTCTTGAAAACATATCATTCCTTTGCTGAGATCATCAAGCATCTATGAAAGAAAACATTTATTTAAAAAGAATAAATGATAATCATAAAAGGTAAGGTTTAATGCCTAGTTTTAAACCCAATCACGGTTTATAGCTATGGTTTCCTCTTTAATTGAACGACGGTGGGTCAGGCCTCAGACTCTATGACGACACTGACGTATAGCTTTAATCAGTGGGTTGGTGCCTGATGCTTTATCTGTAGCTGGGCCCAAGCTGCAAGGCTCAACTTGAGGCTTTCTTTAGCTTTGATTATGTGTGAGTCATAAGCCCTTTTCTTTGTTTTATCATGGTGTGTTAATTTGATTAGAGTATTTCTCCATGATGATACATTGCATTAGTTAGAAGGCCTCCATGCAAGCTGAAAATTTTTTGTACTTCAACAACAGCAGAATCTAGGGCATAGATTTGGTGCCAGTGAGGTGCATTTAGGCCAACGGTGGCTTAGGCTGCTGTCCGTCTTATGGCGGTGGTTCTGTTATTTTTGTTTATTGTTTCTCCTATTGTGGGAGTCTGTAATTGTTCTTTGTTATGTTGTACGTTTCTTTATCTCCTTTCTAGTATTGTAATCATCTTGATGGGGAAGAGAGAGCTGGTTGCTTTGCTTAATTTGTCTTCCTGGTGTCTTGTGATGGTTGAGTGGCTCTTTCTCGCAGTGCCATGGGGTTGTCTGCAGTTTGTGATTGTGGTTTTTCCTGGTCATACTCACTTACTATGTTTAATGTGGAATTCAAAGCATAACACATTTAAGTTCTGCTTTATTTGTAAAAAAAGGTTGATTGTGTGATAACATACAAGGGTTGTCCCAGAAACTCATAGACTTTTGTTATAACTCAAGACTGTGTATCAGGAATTCTATGAATTTGTATGGTAATTTTATATACATCACATAAACAGTTTGCACAAATTTTAGATGAATCACAATTTATATAACAAAGTTATGAATCTTTACCTGAGTGTGTGTCAGCGTGTGCGAATTACTTCAAAACATCTTTTAAATAAAATTCATCTAGTCTAAATATTAGTGTACATTTAACTAAATTTCGCAGTTATAACTCACACAATGTATTACCACTTCAATAAGTGATACTTCAAGGTATAGTGTTGAAATTGATCGTCGTCATTAATTTTATAGAAGATTTATCATACCTACTACATTTTTTTTATTTTTCAGAAAATACTAAGTAAAGGTTATAAGAACCGTTGACTTTCAATATTTTTGGCAAATTAAACTAACAAAATCAATTTCTTCTAATGTTAACTTAATAGGGGAGTTGTCGCTAGTATTTAGTATCGTGCAAAACTAATAAGTAATACCTAAAAACAGACTCCTTTTCGTCATTTTAACTGAACATAAGTTTTTTTGCTGTCAGTTATTTTAATAGTAAATATGTTGTCTCGTATGAACTCTAAACTATCGCGCTTGTTTGTTTGCTAAGCAAACCTAAACTAAATGTTTAGTCATTATTTGAACTAGGAGTACTTACTCAACAAACAGATGTCAATATTTGATGCCATTTAAGCTCGTATGAAAGAAGCATAGACAATATAATTGACCATCCCTCTCTGAAAATATAGCAAACTAATTTGTGATGTGCTCCGTGATGACACGCACGCTGACACACAGTCAATGAAAGGTTTATAACTTTGTTATATAAACCGTGATTCCATCCCTGTTTGTATCAATTGTTTATGTGATGTATATAAAATATCATATAAATTTGATAGAATTCCTGATACACGGTTCTGTGCTTTAGCAAAAGTCTAATCCTCGTAAGTAGCTGTAAAATGTTTATATGATATACAGTTTGCTTAATGCATTTATAAATCAGAAAACAATCATCCCTTTATAAACATACGTAAATTTCCATTTTCAGAAATGGCCAAATATGTAGGCAATTTTGAGGGAAGCTCATATTGGATTACTGAATACCCAACATTTGCAAAAGTAAGCTGGACATCTGCTACGGTATGTACAGTAGATATAATATAATATAAGCTGCGATCTGTGAAAACTAGCCTTAATGACATTTAGGACTTTTTTAATATAAAATCATTTGAAGGCAAAAAGAATCAATGTGAACTTTTCTGCTAATTCCATTGTACACATACTAAGGATAATATAAAAGTATGTTGGCAAGAAATAGCATGTTTTTCATGCACCGGACAAACTCTCAAATCAGGATGTTACCTTTGATGTCATTAGTAACGTCATGATGTTTCTGACATTGCTGTTAAATTTAAGACAGTGCATAGTTTCAAAAGACTGTATTTCCATAAAAAAATGAGATAACTTCATAGAATTTGTAGGATAATTTTTCTACAATTCATAAATTAAGTGGGTATAATTGACTAGATTTTGACGATTTCTTCATATATGCAGTTTTTCACAGACTGTGACTCATACATATTCATTTTTGTGACGTCAATGTTTAAGGGCATAATTTGGATGATTCCATTAGATTCAATCAATGATTTGAGATGTTTATCTCATGTCATGCCAACGTTATTGCTTAACAAGAAGTTGGGGACATACATACCTTTCAAATATAAGTTCTAATTCGACGGCTTGTACAAACTTTGCTTTGATTAATGCAAGTAAATTGATTAAATCTGTTTTTACAACAAATCAATTCAAAGTATAGTGCATGTACATTCTGAAAGCAGTCCAAACTACAGGTTTGTATCTGAACATTTAGGCATCGCTTGTTTAGAATGAGTTAGATCTTATCAATACCATTTTTATCAACTAAAATAGTGATTCACAATATAAAAAAAATGTTTTTTTTTTATTTTTGTGGATTTTATTAATACATAAACTTCCTCGAGTCACTAACAAACTCAGTAAAGCGCATATTTCTTTATGCAAAAATTGTGAGTAATTCGCTGGGGTTTACGCATAAATAAATCCACATAAATACAATTAATTCCTAGGTATTTCTGCTTTGGAACAATATATCGCATTTGTAAAGAATTGCATTAACCCATAAAACGCCACCTACAATTTGCAGCAGATGACAATTTCAAATTTTGCCGCTTTTTTTCAAAAATAACAATTAAGACATGTTATTTCATGATAATTGTCTGCTGGCAGACAATTCTCATGAAATCATACCCTATTTTTCTTCGAAAAATTAAGAAAGATGTCGCAAAATTTGTCGTCTGCTGCAGTTGTGATTTGCGCTTTAAGGGTTATTTTAAATTGTAAAGCCCGGGGAAGGAAATTAATTCGAAATCACTGTCAATTGAAGCTTGGACAGCCATATTTAGATCTGTCAAGTCAAACTTTTGTTATCAATATATTATCAAGAAAATAGCATTCAATGGATCAAATAAGTGAGTATGAGCTCACAAAACCTCAATTTATTGTAAAATATATACTTAATTACTAAAGAAACCTGACACATATTGGTGTCATTTTTTTGGAAGTAAATGAATACGATGCACATTGTCTTGTCTTTCCATGGCGTAAAATTGAACAAAGGTAGACTAAGACGCACTGAGATTATTTGAAAAGATGAACTAATTGCAGACGTCAGCAGTCAAAACGTCACATAACCCCTAAAATTAGTTTTCATGAACAAAGAAATCACGCAAAATTCACCAGAAAACGCTTTAGTGTGATATCTTTGTTATTTGATTGACATCTTCTGGGAATTCAAATAAAGCATGCGTGCATTGGTCAACCCAAAAGCCTATTTTCATTTCCTAACGTCGATTTTTCGTTATCAGCGTTTTATGAGCTTTTGAAAAAACACTATCACTTTATCAACTCTTTTCACATTGTACAATGTTTAGAATGCATTTTGACAATGTTTCAGTCCTTTTGAACTCCGTAGCTATAGCCTACGTCCATTTAGCGACGTCAAGCGTTACAATAACATGCTGATATATATATATATATATACTGCAAAGCTTGAAATTCTAACGCGATAAAAGTAAATTGTAGGAAATTGACACTTTAACTAAGTAGACAGCACACACTAAACGGCGACATACGTTGACAAAGAAAAAAACGGCTGTAATCTATAGTTTACGTTGTTTCTTAATTGACGTTAAATTCGGTTCATTCCGCCTTTACACTTTAACGCGACGCGAAACATAAGTTCTGATTCTTGAAAATGCATTCTCTTACAATGATTGGTTGACTCCTAGTCATTTCACTTTCTAGAAATTGCTTAAACAAATGAAAAAACACTGCCATTTAGACAACGTCGAAAGCACAACTAAAAAAACCAATATCATACGCCACATCAAGAAATCGCAAATTTTAAAAATGCACTTTTGTCTGTATTGGTGGCTGCCTTGCATACATGAAAAACATGCCAATAAAATATCTAGACACACACACTCCCAAGGCTAAAGTGAAATCAACGGTATTTTTGGCGTTGTGACGTCATGTTCTATATTTGATAAATATATGTTTTCGAAGAATACTATCTAATGTCTTGTTATAAAAATAAGCATATGGGCGCAGGTCTATAATTTGTTATATACGATTTGAAGCAAGTAAAAAGTGTCAGGTTTTTTAGTACAAGAGATGTTTCATGTTTATTTGAACAAATTTGAAAATGTCCTTACTCATTAATTTCTCGTTATATTTGCGTAATAATTGATTTCCATGGGTTAGTCCGATCTCCAGGAATACACAGTCATCATGAAAATAGTTCTTAATCTTTATTTTCTGGTTTGAAACAGTCTCTGAAGATGAGTAGTCAAAATTTTAGCGTTTAAAAATGCTGTCTGAACGAAATGCACTAAATCTTTCTCGAACAATTTCTCTAAAAGAAATGAAATTTCCCCTTGGAACCTTTAATATATTGTACATAGATAATTAAAGTATGTTCTGTTAGAAAATAAAGCATTCCAGCTGGATATTTACTTTTTGGAAGCGACTTTTACATCAAATTTTAGGGTTTACAGTTTCTATAGCAACACTAAATTGTATGCAAAATACACAAATGCAATATTTGGTGATCAGTTTTATCGGTAATAGATACTTATAATATCTAAGAGATTAAGTCAGCTGGGATTTTTGAGAATTTGCTTTTCAAACTTTTTCCGAGACACATTTTATACATGAGATACCCATTTGGGCACTTTTATGGAAGAGCTTATTAAACCCAGTTTCCAAGCAAAAACAGGCACTCATAGGCTGTTTCTCATCTTAATAACAGACAGAGTGTGCCTCTAAACTTAAAAGAAATTTTTACACTTAAACACGCATTTTCTTAGAAGATACACCCGTTTTAGCTCTTAAAATCAGTAAAAAGCGGTTGGAATGTATTTAGGGCCGCCGTGTTATGGTTATGCTATAAATTGCAATCTGGCCAGTTTGGCAATACCAGGGACACGCTTGTTATGCATTAAAAAGCAAAATTTGTTTGTTTTCATTATATGCAACCGCAAAAAGTGAAATTCAAATCTGTTCAAATAAACATGAAACATGTCTCGTAGTTAAGTATACTTTGTTTTCCGCAAATGCCTTTGGCTGATTATTAAAGAACATTAAGGCCCTATCATGGTTTAACTAAATAAAACATCTAATCGTTTAACACACGTAGCCCATTAGGCAACGATAAGAGACAGCATGTTTGGAGACACATATTTTACAGTGCTCAAAGGCAGGTAAGTCTAAGCTTGAAACAGCGATCAGGCCTTAATTAAAACACTCAAGATATTAAGCCAGTTCAGAGTAAGTAAGGGTGCAAAGATCAGGAATCGGTACAATCAAGTAACACACCTGACCCAGGATACCAACGGGAAAGTAACTAACAAACTTACAATAAGACACCACAAACGCAAAGAGGTCAGCTCTTTTCCAGCAGGTGGGTTATCTACAATCATTTAAATGATCTGAATAAATATAGCCCAGAAAATCTGAATATACTATATTTTCCAGATGCTTAAGTACAGCTAACTCCGTAGGCAATAGTGGGCTATGGCCGCAACTTAGGCTCATCAATGCTTTTATGCATATCCTGATTTCCTACAAGAATGAAAAAGATCAAATAATATGTGAATGCGGGAGAATGATAGCAACATTTTCTTATATTGTATGTCAGTGGGGATTTTTCCAGACGCTAATGGGCTGCTTACGCTGAAGTGTGATCTATCCGAATATCAAACTTATTCATTTGCAATGTATATTCTTGTTAACTACAAAAATGTGAAAGATGAGAAAACAAAATAAAAAGTGCTAGAGTGGCCATAACATACATCTTTTTTTCAGACACTTAAGGACAGCTAACTCCGTAATTAGTGGTGAGTAAGGCGGAACGTCAAAACCAATTTGAGCGTTATGGCTGTCCTTATTACCTGCAAGAATAAAAAAGGTTGCAAATGAGTTGTTATAAACATTGCCCACGTAAAGTATATTCTTTTTGACACCACACTTGACACGCTAAAGACTTTATATCTACTTTTTATACAGGGTATCAAAATATATCATATTCTTTGTTTCCTGATTTGGAATTCTGCTTGGAATGACTTTCATATTTTAGATCTATAAGTTAGCTTTTTTCCGGCATTGTTATAAAGGTATATGTAGTTGTTGTAATCAATACTTTATCCAGACTTCCAGAAAGAGTGCGTAATTGAAAATTATTTTCTTATTTCTCAACCAAAATATAAGAATATGATGGATAAGAAAATAATGCAATTGTACGCTGAAACTTTTTGCTTATCTGACCCTATGTTATCATCTAAACGTAAACGTTAGAATGCTTATATGCCGAACAAAAGTGAAAACGCTACACTACAATTATCTATATTTTAAGAGAAAGCATTGGACAAAAAGTATTTACTAAAGCTTGATAATGTTGCCCAGACATCCAGCAAACGGTTCATTAAAACTCCACCAATTTGTCTCGTTTGATGTATGAGTTATGCTCCTTTAAGTGTTTAAAGCTTTATTCACTGAAATTTGCGATTGCGCATACGCAAATTAAAATTGTTATGCTTATCAAAATTGGTCTTAATTGTGTTGCATAAAACACAAGAAAACTGCTCAATCACTTGAAACAAGCTCAGAAATTAATTTCAAATTAAGTAAATTTGTAAAATATTGAAAAATTATCTCCTTTGGACAAAAACAAACAGGGATTATTAAATGTTTGGTAATCATCGATTATCACAATTTTCGACAATTTTCTTTTGCTAAATCAGGTAGATCTCTCAGCATATTGTTTCTACCATTTCTCGACTAGTAATGTCCTCATTCTAAGATGCAACAACACATTGATTTTCCTATGGAGATTTGAGTGTTAAATTTTTAAACTTGGCAATTTGATGGAAACTCCGCTTTTTAAGATTGCTTTTCTAAACGACCAAAACAAACTTGAGATAAGTCCTTCACATTTCTGGTTGTCCCATGTCTAGACCACCATTTTGTGCAGTCAGATCTCGTAGGTAGTGGATTTCTGAAGGCCTAAGTTTTGTTAGATTTCGGTTCAAATTGGCAACCTGAAAAAATGTCACCCTGTCACATTTAAATGGCTTTCATGTGTTTCCTTGTGACAACATCCGTAAAACTTTTACTGTTATGCATTACCCAGTATTTGGACATTGAGATACACTGTCGATTGGTTTGCATAATTTTGTATATAGGTGGCAAACAATTCAGGTGTAGCGTTTTCACTTTTGTTCAGTATATAATGGGAAATGTATCTGATAAAGTTATATCGATAGTTATATTTCATCTAAATTGAGCTGTTTGCAGTGATGCTAAATGTTCTGTAGATTGCATTTCATTCATAAAAGGAAGCAAATACGCGTAAGTGACACAGAGAATATATCATTTACGCATTTTTTAAAACATACATGTACTTTAACTATGTATAATAAACACTTATTAAAATGCTGTTAACATGAATCTTAAAAACAATTAATGGCATGTCCATGTGCATTCAAGTTTTCCTTTTATATATAGCAGCTATGTTTACCCCATGATCCATGATTAAACATATTCTGCAAGACTTAAGCCCTGTATTATATTCGTTTTCACACTTCTGAAACGTCACTATAAAACAGTATGTACTTGGTTTTCTACCAGATTCTGGTCTCCCTTTTTCCAAATTTTAATTTCTAGATAATCCAGTTTGGAAGTGTGGACGCACGCACAAATGCATGGACATACATTGCCTTCAGTCCCGTCCTATAAACTCACCTTGTGAAAATTCGGCTAAGGTGAGCTGGAAACAATTTTATCACCTTACCAAAAAGTAAGTGAGTATGATCCGTATATACCACAATCAAACATTGTAGACTCTGAGTCTGTTTCTCATTTTAATGACCCATTGCTAACATCTAGCAGATAACGCATACATTAAACTGATTAAACCATATACTTTTATTCAGTGGATAACGTCATGTCATGAATAATGTTATGACCACACGTTACATAGCACTTTTGCCGGAAACAAGTAACGACATTTCGTTGTCTGTTACAACAGTGCTAATTTACGTACAAATATACACACTTTGAAGGCGCTCAAATTGCATTTAAAAAGTCATATATAAACTCGTGATCAATTCATATGAAATTTACTAATTACGTTAAAGCTCGTTTAATAAATTTCATATAAATTGATCACTAGACGTGTAAAACCATCAATATAGTGCCTAAAAAGTCTGTCTGAAAAAACAAATACGTTTTTCTTTTCTTTTAGTATTTTTGTGAAGCTGATGGTGCTCATCTTGTTGAAATTACCTCAGAGGCTGAGCAAATGTATTTGGAAACTCTCCTATCTGGTATGCTCTTGATTTCTTTTGATGTCCAACAAAATTGGAGAAACATGGTTAAAAGATATGATGCTTTTAACAATTGCATCATACTTGCTACAGTGTAACCGTACTTTTTGAATTTAAATTGTTGTAAGACATAGCAGGGACTTGATTTAGCTATTCTCTTTACTCCTTCCTCTCTTAACTGGCAGAACAGAAATCAAGTGCTCTGGAACATCTGTGCTGACGTACGCCGGAGTACTCCATCTTCCAAGGTGGTGTAGACAGAACAGTCACTCTAAAATTGATATATCAATTCCGCCTCTACATTTTCCTGTGCATGTACAGTGTTCATTACCACATGAAGGTGAAAAGAGAGAGTAGTATTATAATTCAACTGTATGTTTTATACAAAGCAAACAAAGTAAGAAAAAGGAAAAAGATCAGTAATCAATACAAACAAGCACCTCATCTGAACCAGACGCACCTCATCTGACCCAGGATACCAATGAGAAAGTGACTACTTAACAATTAGACATCACAAACGAGAGCCAATAGGCCAGCCCTTTCCCAGCAGATGACCACCAGGCATCAATAAACAGACACGCACGAAAGCATAACACAAACAAGGCAGAAATAACATAAATGATCCACAAAAGAAGCATCACCCTGGAACCGTCAGTAAAATATTTTACTGGAGGGCTTAAACCGGTTTCACAGCGCGCCAGCCTCACCCTTAGTTCATATCAGCTGTGGATCAAGGCACATAGATGTTTGGTTTGCACAAATTCATAGTTAAACGCCTATTGTGCAGATTCTATATACAATCTAAAAAATAGAGTATGAAAATTTATTTTATTCTAAATAGCATAGCTTGTTAGCTGCATAAGCCTCTGAATAATGCTCTATTATATTCAATCCTATTAACGTTTGGTTCCTATGCAGATAGGGATATGTTTGCGCGGCTTCATGCTACTGATGCTTTTAATGCAAAAACGGTTGATCAAAACGAAGTCCTGTTTATTTAACCACTGCCTCATTTCAATAAATAGCAGTTTACTTTAACCAATTGAAAAGGCTATTTAGTTACTAGCATTAAAAGATACATTTTTATAATTATAACAGTTGAGTGGAATTTTTGACAATCAGATTTGTTTAATTATCTTACTATCTGATATGGCCTACGTAATTGTCCAATGATTTAAATCATTATGCCATATTTAGCACATTTCATTAGATTTGAAATGAGTTTGAACTGAAGAAACTTAAATATCTGCCTCCATGTGAGCTTAACCGTTTTTGTAATTTAACAATAGCAGAAAGTATGGCAAATATTTGGCGCCAGTACAATGCATTTAAGCCTCCCCTTTCTCAGTTGGTTTGGTTGCTGTCGATGCTAAGGTTGGGGCTATTTTGATGTTGACTTAATGTTTATTGTTGCATACATATTATGGGGGTTTTGTGGTTAGCCCTATTCTATTATGCAGTACTCGGCACCTTTCTAATTTTGATATAATTCTGAGGAAGAGAATGTTGGGTGCTTTACTGAAATTGCCTTCCTAATGTCTTGTGACTGTTATGTTTTGTGTTTCTTCATCACAGTACGTGGGCAATCCGAACTGCCTCGTTCAATTCCGCGAAATTCCGTGGAAGCAGACCACGTATGTACATGGAGGATCTACTTTGATAACGTGGGTGATAATGTGACGCTGACGTTATATAACGATGTGCTGACGTCACAGAAACCATGTAAAAACAGTAACAAGTGTGATTGCAGCTAAACAAACGGTTTCAAATGATTTTTGATTTTTTTCAATAAAAATGTGATAGCGATATTTTTTTTGAAAAAACATAAACTTCATTTACTCTGCTGATTAAACTTTTCGAGTAATCAAACAAATGGATTTTACTAGGGCTGAACTCAGCAGCTAAAAGAACTATTTTTTCCTTTTCTGGCTAACAAAACAGAGATTTTTCGCACATAGTACTACGCGTTATGTGCCTTACATACACACTAGGGTTGATTTGATTCTTGAATTGTGCCATACTTTCCCAAATGAGTACAAAGGTTATTCTGCGGTGTCTGAAAGTAGCATTTCCTGGTTATTTCACTTACTTCTAATTACCAACAATTTGCAAAATAGAAATTTGATACTTGAGAATTTACAACAGTTTAAAACTTATATTTATCCAGTTGATAAATTGTTGGTTAGCCTATCTATCTATCTGATTGCCGAGATCAGATCTAGCTATCTATCTATCAGTCAGTCTTCTTACATACTCATTGCAACCTTTAATATAGAAATTAAAGCATATATTTTATGTAATTAGTTAACTAATAGTTTTCAAATACGGCATAATTTAGTCATAAAATTAGCAATATATAGCATTATTATCAACGTCATTAAATGACAAATAGCATTATAACGCATCATTTTAGCAATAAGTTGGGCACATTTGGATAAACCAGGCCAGTACAAAATAACTTGGTTCTAAGCACACATTACTGCATATTGTACCTGTTGCTAGAATAGGGAGTACCACTCTAGCGTAAAATTCTTAATGGAAAGCAAGCCCTTACACTTACTTATGCTAAAGTGGTAAGTATTCAATAAACTTCTCATGTCACTGGAGCTGCCGATCTTGATTATGCCACTAGCCTTAAGCAAAGGACTTCAGACAGTCTCATATTCAATCTTCTCAAATTTTGAAAGCCTGTAGTTAGGATTAGGTAAACATGTAGTTGCCAACTGCATTTTTGTGCTTTAGATATAAACTGATATGCAGTGGACCTGAAGAAAATAAATAAATAGAACCTATTGATTATTAATTTCAAGATCTTAGGATTTAGTGGGTAGGAGTATTTTCGTGCCCACTTCTTTAGCAGAAAGCCAAAGTTTTGTCAGGTATCCATCTAAAACAAGGTAATATAATGTTTTTCGCATAAACTTTAAGATGAAAGTTTTACGTTTGCATAGAATTTGAGTCTAGAATATTTCAATGTTTTTGTTTAATGAGTATTTCGTACATAGCTTTTGACTATAACCTGTGGCTGTGTTACATAGCAAATCTTGCATGAGTGTTCATGTTTTATTGAATTTATTAAACGAGTTGAAGAAAAGAGATATAATGCGAGGTTGCCAAACATTTTATCTCTTTTTCGCAAAGAGTTTAATACATTCAATAATACCAGAGCACGAATATTAGATTCTATTTATAATAGGACATTAAGATTATTTTGAAGTATTTTCAACATATGTACAATATCTAAAATTACTTAACCTTTGTCTAAAAGTTGACGTTCATTATAATCATTTGTTTTACTGTACTATTGAGCAGTATATATCCAGAATCACTTTATGTTACCTATACTTTCTAAAGGGGACAAGCAATATGTTTTAACCATTCCTTCATTAATATTCAGGCAGGTTCCATATAGAACAAAATAATTACTTGTCAGCACCACTTGTATAGGATCATAAATATCATCTTTCAATGAGCATATAGAGTAGATCCTGGGTCTGTTCTGATTGAAAAGGCGTCTCTGTGAGGTAAAGGGGTAAATAAGTCTCTGTTTAAATAGCAGGGAATTTTTTTTTGCTGCTTCAAATAGAGGAACTTGCAAAATACATATAATGTCTGTGCAAAATCACCAGCACCTTTATATGGGTCTCGTCGCGACAAAACCTGTCTTCGGGGTTTCCGACAAAGCGTGGTTCAAACCAGTCTCCTCAGCTACAGAGCCTAGCTAGAAAAATCAAATTTCACTTGTGGCAAGTTTACATATGATACTTTCCAATAAGCGAATAACATAGGCGCTGATCAGTCTGCGCGGATGCGCAGGTTGGTCTGCGCCTTTGTTGTTCGCAAACCCCCTGAAGACAGGTTTTCTCGCGATGAGGCCCATTTATGCATCCCTAAAAGCTTGATTGCATATGACTGATCATGTAGATTTGTTGATAATCGAGAACATTTATGTGAGTGCCAATACTGTACGCTATGATTATGAAAACTCTTGCTAGAATAAACACGGTTTCTATAAGCAGGCCACTACCTGAATCACTCATGCGATCTTGATATGTATTAGTTGAACTGTCAATAAATGTTATAGACGATGGCGGTCGAAAATTGTGGACGAATGGCAATGATATCAATGGCGTTTGGGTTTGGCCAGTGGCTGATAGTGATTTTACTCCTGCTTCCTCAGATATCTATACCAACTGGAGACCGGGTAAAGTTTCTTTTATTTCTTTTAGCAACTTTAAATATAATTTCTGAGTCAATTATTAGAGCCAGCAAATTACATGTTGCCATTTTACACATGGTCAAGTAGCAAATGTGCAGACCGACTAGGGCCTCGCTGCATGCATACACAAAATAGGATGCGGTGCATAATTTTGCATTGATTGTCCTCTCGCATATGACATTTCCCTTGTCATTCTCATTTGTTTTGCATGAGCAGATCCAGAGGGGGGCTGGGGGTCCGGACCCCCCCCTTGAAATAATCATAATAAAATAGGGTTTTCCTGAAAAATCACAAAGCTACTGAGCCAGCATTCCATGTATGGAGGTTTATGATGGCCCTCATCAACGTTGACGCTACATAACGTGACGCTGACGTGACAGAAACCATACCAACACAATTATACGTGTGAATTGCAGCAAAGCAAACGGTTATAATGAAGTTTATGTTTTTCAATAAAATATCACTATAGCGATATTTTATTGAATAAAAACCCATAAACTTCATTTGTTCTGCTGATTGAGCTTTTCGCGTAATCAGAAAAAAATGGATTTTAATAGGACTGAACCCACATGCTACATAACTAATTTTCCTTACGCCAGTTCTGGCTAACAAAATAGAGCTTTTTCGTACATAGTGCTACACGTAATGCGCCTTAGTTGCACGTACACCCGAGGCTTTATTCGAGCCTCGAACTGTGCCAGACTTTCCCAATTGCAGACGAATCTTGTATGAAGCTTCAAGGGTCCAGATAAATAAGTGTTGAGAAAACATTGTGGTTAGTTTCTTATTAATCAGTTAAGACAATTGCTTTGGTGCCAAAAAGAACCATCTAGTTAAAACCGTTCTTTGGAGTACCCTCAACTTTTGATTGTGTTGAGGAATAAGATGACATTTTAAATTACGTTTTCATATCTGGATCATGCGCGGATCCAGAAGGGGGATAGGGGGTCCGGACCGCGAATGGAAAATCACAAGTTCGATAGGTTTCCATAGAAATTAAAATTTGGACCCTCCCCCCCCCTATGCCTGGAAAAAGCTGGACCCCCCATCCTGAAAAATGTTGGACACCCCCTGGAACCTTAAAAAGTTATACTTTTCCTTAAAATAAACCTTTGGACCCCCTCTGTAAAAGTGTAAAATAAGCTGAAGACTAAGAAAATAAACTTGACCCCCTGAAAAAACTTCCTGGATCCGCGCATGTGGATGCCTATTAGAATGATGATGTACGCTTGGTATCACCAGGTTAGTTTATACAAAGAGCGGGCTGTACATGTATGCACCTTGATGTGTTGAAATGTCCATGTACTACTATCACTCTCATATCTTGAGGCCTGTTAAATTAATGACATTTCATTTTATATCACCAGGCGAGCCTAGTCAAAGCCAAAGCTGTATGTCCATTAGAGATGGAGGTTACCAATGGGAAGCATATAGCTGTTCTAGTTTATATGAATTTATCTGTGAATGCTGATTGGTTTAAAGTAAGTGTAAGTGTGTTAAGTGTAAGTAGCCGTTCCAAGGCGGTACTTCGTTTGTGGATGATTTATGTTTTTCTGTATTGTATTTCTTATGCTTTCGTGCGCGTCTGTTTATGTGTGTTGTGTTGTCACCTGGGAAAGGGCTGACCTCTTGGCTCTCATTTGTGGAGTCTAACTGTGAGTTTGCCACTTTCCCATTGTTATCCTGAGACAAGTGAGGCACTTGATTGTATCGATTTCTGATCTTTGCATCCTTACTTACTTTTATTAACTAAAAAAAAGAACAAAACTTCAGTGGGGCCCCCATGGGTTTTGGGGATCTGTGGAGAATGGCTATTTCTTTTCAGGGAGCTTGGAGAGCACTGGTAATTATTTTATGGGATCTGGGGAGCAAGCTCATAGTTTTGTGGATTTAGGGAGCCCTGCCAAAAAGTAAAAGATAAAATTATTAAATCTCACCTTAAAGGAAAAGACTCCATTGTGTTTGATTTTTTAAAAAATTCTCAGACCTCCCTAATAAATTGTAATTGTTTATTGACATGCACATCTGGATTGGTTGAAGAGAAACATATGGCAAGTAATATTTGTTGTTGTTGATTTATTATTCTTAATTTTTAGGTTGATAATAGTGTACTGTAGAACGCTCAGAATGGCCCAGATTACACCATATTTTGGGGGGACCAAGCCCCTGGACCCCCAGCACAAGTGTCAATCCACATCCTTACAAGGCTACCTACGCGCTCTTTCTAGTTAACTAGCGGATTTTTGTTAAAACTTTGTAAAATATACTTACTTAATGTAACGGAAGTTAAGCACACGTAAAGGGCTGATAGCAATTGTAAAAAGACTGTATGGTTACATAACTAAATACATTCACTTTGTTTATAAAAGATTCTAGCTTAAGCAAAGAAAATCCCAGCCCTTCCCCTTACCATAAACAAAACAAATGGTCTGTCCCTAATTTAAACAAAATCTAGAGAGCATTCCTTCATACCAACTCTTACAGGTACAGCAATAGCATTTTAAGGATGACGTCATACCTTGAGCTACATATCATGTATTTCAGTAAATAATTATATGCATGTATCTATGGCTTAGCCCTATCTTAACATGTAGGACGCAAACTATTAAGTGAAGATTAAGTCATGTGCTTGTGCAAAGCCTTATAGTATTAAGTATGAGAATTTAATCATACGGAGAGAAAAATACATTTACGGGAGAATTGGTTGATATTTTTGGGGATTTTGGGAGAAACTGAATTAATTTAAGGGATCTGTGGAGAAAAACAAAATACTTTAAGGGAGCTGAGGATTTTTTCCAGTGATTTGGGGAGATAAATGCATGTTACCTACGCACCTGCAAAGATTAAAGTTGCTAGGTTTAACGGTTTAGGCGGAGCTGAATTTACAAGAAAAAACATTATTTTACCTTTGACCATGCCAAGGTCACATGAAATGTGGTCTATTACCCTTAACATAATGTGACCTATGCATCTGCAAAGTTTGAAACTGCTACTTTCAACGGTTATGGATGAGATGCATTTACAAGAAACGTGACTGAAGGACGTTTGCACACACAAACGGACGGATAGACCATGGACAGACAATGGCACAGCTCTGATACAAACATAATAAAACGTTTTTTTCAAAAGGTAAAAACTGATATATTAACCTACTATAAAGATGGATCATGATGAGATTCGAACACAGGACCTCGTTGGTGTAAGCGTTTGGCTCTTATCAAAACACCACTTAGCATTGTGTTCTTCCTAAAGGGTAATAATCATAGGAAGTTTTAATGAATTTTCTCAACCTTTGTAGGAGTTACGGCGCGAATTCGAGATTCTGAGTATTGCAGCTTCTCATCAAGTTTGAACCAATGTTGTTATCTTGACTTTGTGGCTTAGTGTTATGTGTGGTATACCTTCATACTATAGGTAATAAGCAAATCATGTGTCCCAATTTTACTGGACTACACTTGAAGGAAATGTCGTCTGGACACGAAAGTGTGACTGACAAACGAATGGACGGAGGTACTTACAGGAAGAACTAACTTGGTGTTCTGAGGTTCCTAATGGTCTGTGGACATCGCAAATTTATGGGGTTAACCACAAAAGGTTAATCCTTCAAGTGCATTTTCCTAACCTCACTAAACACGCCTGTACAGATTACATAACCTCATAATGTACTGGATGTCTGCCAGGACAGACGGACGAACGGACGGCAGCAAGACAGCCTATAGTCCCCAAACCAGTCTTTGAACGTTTGGGGACCAAAAAGGACTATAAATCAATCGCCAATCCTCAGTACACCATATTTAGAAAATATACATTACCAAGTACACTTGTTATCAAACTCCAGTACCATTATCGTGACTAACAGGTCATTGGTTTGTAGCCATGTCTTGGTCAAATTACAACCTAGGTGGCTGAAATTTTCAGTATTGATATTTAAGTGACATTAAAAAAGATTGGCCTATTCAGAATTTTATAGCTTGCTTACATGTTTTGATTATATTCATTTTATGGGAGAAGAGTATACATTTTCGTGCGAGCGCGGCGCTCATACAAGTATTGTGATTTTTACCATCATTTACAGTGATTGATACCAATCCATGAATATAATTAGCTTGATATGGGTATAGTGGCTCTAAAATACCAACTGCCAAGTACCGAAAAAATAATTAAATAGGAGAAATTCCAGATTTACTTTCCCTCGTTGTGTTTATTTTCTTGGCGTTTTGAAACATTGGCTCATTTTGAAGCAATATCCGGGGTACGTTTCCACGCATTGTGTATCATGAGCACAAGTTAGTATTATTAGACTTTTCGTTTACTGTAAAGGCGGCACCTCATGAATGCATAATTCGGACTGGTCAACCTTAGACATAGGTAAAAGCTGTAAGTGACCTGGAACCAAAAATAGCTTATCATCTTGCGCCATTATCTCAGTATAGACGTCAAACACATTATTTAGTCCTTGAAACGCCAGCAAAAAAAACTGCATTTGAAAATGTCTAATTAACAAAAGCATAGAGGCAAACAATGTGGACCCAGATCAGATTTCTCCTGTAGGGTCCACACTGTTTGTATATGAGGCTTCAAATATTGTAGTGGACGACATAAAAAGAAACATTTTGGATTATGCGCTTTAGGGTTAATAAATGTGAGTTCAGTGTGTATACGGTTAGGATTTTCATGAAATGCACCCACGTTTGCACGGCCAAAACAACATATTTATTCTTAATGGGAGTGCAGTGGCTCAGTGGTAGAGTGCTTGACTCGAGACCGAGGGGCCGCTGGTTTGAGCCTCACAGGCATTACTGCGTTGTGTCCTTGAGCAAGACAGATAATTCCTGGCTCAGTACTGGTTCAACCCAGGAAGACCCGTGCCTTTATAACTGAACAATTGTTGATGGGACGTAAAGAATCAAATCAAACAAACAAAAAATAATAATTATAAATAGAACCTAAATTCTCTTGTTTAGCAGATGAAATTGCCGAACCACGCCCAGATATGTTTATTAAAGTTGCCGCCTTTACAGAGAGCAAAAAGTCTATTAATATGACGTCAGGAAAATGCTATAACCACAGACCAATCCACGACAACAGTTGGAGAAATGCAATACAAGAGAGCAGGCCCCGAGTTTATAAAACATTTTCATGCTCAACTCAGTTGAGCACGAAATTTATCCTGCTCATAAATGTTAAAATGCCAACAATTGTTGGTATTTTAACATGTATTAGCATGATAAATACAACATCTGAGAAACTTAAAGCAAGCCATTTCTTTATTTGTCGGTATATTAGTTTCTATGAGCATAGGGAAATTTCGTGATCAGTTGAGTTGAGCATGGAAAACGTTTTATAACCCCGGGAACAGGAGTACACGGAAAGTAACCAACACAAGTCTATATGGGCCTGGGCGTGGCAAAGAGAGACTCAAACCAGTCTCTTCAGCTACAGAGACTAGCTATAAAATTAAAAATTTCACTTGTAATATGTCTAGATAGGATAATTCCAAAAAGCGATTAACAAAGGGGCTGATCAGACTGCGTGGATGCGAATGCTAGTATGCGGTTTTGTTTTTCGCAAACCCCGAAGACAGGTTTTCTCGGGTCGCAGTCCATATTATTTTACGTAATTAGCTTCAGATATGGGATGATCTGCTTGAACTTAAATAGCCAAATAATATATCAAGAGCAAGTGCGAACTCCACTTCACTCTAAAAACACTTGTCATGCTTTGCATAGGACCATCAACAGCATGAATATACCTTAGGTTATAAATAACACGATACTATGCAAAACTTATGTCATATAAAAGTAAGTAATGGTGCAAAGATCAGGAATCGATACAATCAAGTACCACACCTGACCCAGGATACCAATGGGAAAGTGACAAACTCACAGAAGACACCACAAACGAGAGCTAAGAGGTCAGCCCTTTCCCAGCAGGTGACCACAAAGCACATATAAACAGACACGCACAAAACATAGCAAACAAAAGACAGAACAAAAACATAAACAATCCACAAAAGAAGTACCGCCTTGGAACGGTCAGTAAAATATTTTACTGGAGGGCTTAAACCTGTTTAACGGCGCCAACCTCACCCTTAATTCAGATGTGGATCAAGACACATAGATATTTGGTTTGCATGAAAGACCCCTAACTTATCAATGCATCATCTCCTAAAACATATAAATCAAGATATAACAAGGAGATAAAGCAAGGATAAGGACTCAACAGTAAATTAAACTGAATACCGGAGCGAAAGAAATCCAACAGGTAAACCCTGGTGGGCCCGACAAACAGCCAAAGCATCAGGCCCCTACCATCTCATCAATAGATAAGTCTTTAAGTCGGAACCATCATAGAGTCTGAAGTCCGACCCACCGTCGTGCAATTAAAGAGGAAAACAAAGTTGCCAACCGTGATTGGGTTGACTACCAAGCATGCAGTCTGTTGCAATACATTAATGTTATAGCCAATCTTTTTATAATGGGAAATTATTTTAATGAACTGCGCTGAAAAATTATTAGAGCCAACAATCTTCTTCAACTTATACACCAAGTCACCATAGAAATCAGGTTCCGAAAGTCCTTGGCGCAAGAGAGATTTAAGTCCAACTTGGAATTTAGAAATCAAATCATAGTATCGTCTATAAAATTTTGAAAATGTTTTGCGAAGTTTATGATACCGATAGCCTTGTTTAAGAAGTTTCTGAGTTAACAATTTATTGCGAGTGTTGAAGTCAGCAACATAGCTAGATGCTCTAGCAAAACGAATGAGTTGAGAGATATAGACTCCATAGGATGTAGAACGAGGAACATCACCATCTAAAAATGGGAAATTGACAATTTCAAAATCAAAGTCGTCACGTTTGTCATAAATTTTGGTAGAAACAATATCATTAGAAATTGACAAATGCAAGTCTAAAAATGCGGCTTCGGTATCAGAGGCATTGGCTTTATTAAGTTGGAGCTCTGAAGGGTATATTTGACTAACCATATTGTCAAAATAAACATTATTGATATTTAAAATATCGTCCAAATATCTGGAAGTAGTGTTAAATGCATCAATAACATCAGCCTGCTTATCATCAGAAAGAGACATCATAAAGTCCCCTTCATAACAAAACAGAAATAAATCTGCAACCAGGGGAGCACAATTAGTGCCCATTAAAGCGACTTTTCAAAAAAAAAAAGAAAATGTTTCATTATTCATGTATGATTGCATAGTATCGTAACATATTCTTTAATGTGTCGATGTATTGGCATGTGGCTTAAAGATATTTCTATTTTTGGCTCAGGTAGCCATGTTGTTCAGCCAAACTCAACGTTCTGATCAATTCGAATAGAGGGAATCATGAGGAACGTTTCTGTAAAATCATTTTGGATTTGTACCAGTGGTTCAGGAGGAGATGTCGTTTAAAACATATATTATTTAAAGCTCAGGAGACCCTTTTGTTTTGCAGAGCAGATCCATTTGAGCAATTTGAGTAGAAAGTACATGAGGAACAATTCTTTGAAATTATTTTGAATTTGGACCTGTGGTTCAAGAGATGTCATTTAAAGTGATTTCTTATCTAAAGCTCTGGTGGCTCCTTTATTTGGCCAAGTAGAACAATTTGTGCAATTTTGGTAGCAGCCATCATAAGGAACAATTCTGTGAAATTATTTTGAGTTCAGGCCAGTATTTAAGGAGGAGATGTTGTGTAAGGATCTTATCTAGAGCCCTGGGACCCTTTTGTTCAGCGAAGCCATACCGGGGCCAAACGATTAATGAAGTTGTGGTAAAGGGCACTCTGAGGAACAATTATTTGAAATTATTTTGAATTCGGACCAATGGTTCAGGTGGAGATGCCGTTTATGGAGAAAGATATTTCTTATCTAGAGCTCTAACAGCCCCTTCTTTTGATAGAGCAGAACCACATTTGCAATTTTGGTAGAAGGTATCATGCAGAACAATTTTGTGATGTTATTTTTAATGTGGACCAGTGGTTCTGGAGAATATGTAATTTAAAGATATTTCAGGTCAAGAGCTCTGGCACCCCTTTGTGTAATTTTGGTAGATGCCATTTGAAAGATTCTTATCTAGCGCTGTTAGCCGTCATGTTCAGCGAAGCGGAACCATTATCCAATTTGGTAGAGGGGGTTATGGAGAACATTCAATGTGAAAATATTTTAAATTTGGACCAGTGGTTCAGTGGATGTTGTTGAAAGACAAAGTTTACGCACGACCAACAAATGGACGGACCACGCACTCCATACGTGGGATGAGGACCGATCGCAATAGCTCACCTTGAGCCTTTGGCTCAGGTGAGCTAAAGCATGTTTTGTTGTATACATTATATTATATTAAATATTATGGTTAACTAGCAATATTTTGATAGATTATGTTAAATAATGAATATAAAGTAATACAATTTAATAAGTCTTAAGTCATTGGACTACATTGCAAACTTTGATAACGTATGTTACAAAGCATTTATAGATTATATGTACACGTAGCTCATTAATTCAAATATCCAATACTCCTAAAAACACAGAGACAAGCATTGAAAATGTAGTGGATAATTGACTTTTTGAGACTTTATTGTTATATACACAACCATACACGCATCTCCGTTGGCATGTCATATTCGAAAAAGTAAAAGGTTTGCGATTACCAGGAATGAATTAGTGCAATCTGAACCATCTCTCTGCCCTCAAAACCAAAATGAGATACGAGTGGATTACTATCAGACATAACACAAAGAGAACATATGGGAAACCAAGGCAGCCGCCTTTGAAAACGTAGCCATTCAGCTACCTTAACCTTACTATAGTTTTTTTAATAATGTCATCTTGATATTTAGGTGAAAACAGCACAGAAACTGGCACCAAAATGACCAACACAGAGAATCACAACAAATGTGCCGCCTTCATATTGTCATTGTTTTCAAATTACAGGGTGAATAAACTAATTTAAAGTGCACCCAATCTTGTCTAGTCTTGTTATAAAAACACAAGGATGCAAAGGTTACTTCATTAAATGTCACCAATACTTTGTTAATTGGTATAGCACAAAAGAGGGCTTACTTACTTAGAGGCATGTTTTGTGATATCCCTCAAATTTGCTATAACCATCAGGGCTGGTGTCTTAATCTGTAACTTCATTTAATTAAAACATGCGCATGAAAACACAGGTAGGCCTTGAAATATTCTGCATTTGTTTTTGCGTGCCTTTATCACTTACAAATGTCCTAAATGTCCTCGTTCGCAGGTGTTTAAACTATTTCTATAATGTTACATACTTCATACTTACATATAATCAAATGGTTTAAATCTTGATCACAAAGCATATAGGCAGATGTATCAAGATATTAAAGCTTGTACACATCTAATGAAATTAATCTTAATAACGTTGTAATACTTGTTCTAGTGTCTGAATTTATTTAAAAAAACTATACCTTGCTGTATACATATAATTGCAATACGATGGTGTTATGACATTGAAGTAGTAATGTATATGACAGAAAGGTGGTATATACGTGCATTATTATTATTATTATATAAAAATGGTTATAACATTAATGTATTGAGACAGACTGCATGCTTGGGGGTCAATCCAATCACCGTTAACAAGTTTGCTTTCCTCTTTAATTGCACGCAGGTGGGTGGGACCTTAGACTAGATTGAAAGTTCAGACTTAAAGACATCTGTAGATGAGAGGGTTGTGGCCTGAAATTTTGTCTTCGGTCAGCCTCGCCGCCCACTGTGATTTTACTGTTGGATTTCGTTTACTCTGGTATCCTTATCTTTGCTTTATCTCCTTTTTATATCTTGATTTGTATGTACTAGGAGATGATGTGAACCAAACATATATGTCTCTTGAGCCATATCAGAATTAAGGGTGCAGCTGGTACAATTAAACAGGTTTAAGCCATCCAGTACTTTTTCTTACCATTCTGATGCTTCTTTTGTGGATTATGTTTGGTATTTATGTTTCACATTTTGTAGCGCAGTCGGTAACGTGTCTAACTGCAGGTATGTGTCTGACTGCAGATCCAGGGGCTGCGAGTTTGATCCCAGCCTGGTCCCATACTTTCACCGAGATTGATCATGAAATAACTCAACGGCCATTCTCCTCCCTTCCGCTGATTCAAGAAGGGTTGTTTTCAGTTACAAGCGAAAATATGTGCACAAAGTACTGGTTAACCGTTTAGTCAAGCCTGCCCAGCAAAAAAGTGTGGTCAGATGAATTACCAATCAGACATGATCGAAGCTGTTGACTTGGACATAAAACACAAAACCAAACAAAACATTTGTCTTTATTATGCTGTCTTGTCTTTTCCTAGTGACTGTGTTATAAACTGCTGTGAAGTGGCTGGCCTCTCTTGGCTCTCTTGCGTGTGATGTTTTCTTGTTTTTGACACTTTCCCATATGGTGTCTGGGGTTAGGTGTGGTACTTGATTGTACCGATTCCTGATCTTTGCCTTCTCTTTTACTTATAGTATAGTATTACCAAAATAATTATTTTGTCTCTACGTATGCAGGTGACGATAGGTCATATAAAAATGAAAGAAAATATCTACCATTAACAATGCGGCATCTTTAAAGTTTTTCGCTGTGTTTTCCACAGCATTTTATCTGCAAATTTGTTGTTCAAATGCAACAAGCCAGGTTTGTCCGTCATGTTAAAGATTAACATACTTGGTGACATTTTTGATTTGGCACTATTGACGATACACAGGAAAATCCCTAAAGTAAAAGACTGCAGCAAAATATGTGTTCGTTACATCGTTTACAAACCCCTCCTTCAATGGGGATACTTTAAATGAACATAAATACATGCACTCCCAGATATTTGTTCTTTTACTTTTATACTTGTAAGACTAGAAATCAACGAAGGTGATACTCTAAGAAACCACCAAAATTTAACTACCTAAATAAGTCAATCTTTAGAAAACTTGGTATCTGAAGACGCGAATGTTAAAAACATATCCTGCGTCAGATAAGTCAGAAATCAATTGATAATGTTATTTCCCCTGCTTTCCACCCTTTACGAATTCGGATGTAAACAGTGTACTAATACTCTTATATCAGACCAATTTTCCAACATTTTTTAAGTAAATAAAATATGTCCAAAATACCAGTACCAAAACATTTAGATATGTCACAAGCAAAAGTAAGCAACATATATAATTTCCTAGTTTATAACTTGTAGCAAATATAAAAGAGGCCACATTAAGGATTATCTATTCTTCGTGAGCCGGGAATGACCTGTCCTTCTGACCTAGTGGTAAGCGTTCCAGAATATGAACCCAGAGGATGACAGTAGATTCCCCGGTGGGCACCTATTTTGCAGTATTTTTCTTCTTCCATGTTTAGCTTTTAAATTAGCTGAATTACTTCATACTCGTAAAATGAAATAATAAAAGCGACATTAATTTACATTCCTGAAGGTTTTATATTGAAATATATACGAAATCTAAAGGGGGGTGTTAAATTTGGCCCTCCTGAAAGAAAATTAGCGTGTTGATCCAGGGTTTTTCTTCTAAAATCTATTATGATAGTCCATGAAGTATAAAAAAATAAGCTTTCCAATGTCAGATTTTTAAATATGCAATGTGATGAAAAAATCAAATCTTATTTTTGAAGAATTACTAAAATAAAACATGCAGCATCTTGCCACGGCTTGGGATAACAAAAAAAATGCACATTTTCAGAAGGCTTAAGGTCATGAGCAATAATTGAAATTTTAAAAAATAGCTGACTAGAGATAACAACTACTTTAGATTGATATTTAGGACATAGGCTATTCTCTTATTTGTTGTTTAATGGCATGATTCCTTAGCGGGTTTAATGATTGAAATATGCATGCCAAAACATATATGTTTAAGTTTGCCATATTATAATATAATAAGTGTAAATAATAGCATTTTCTTTACTAATATCAAAAAATATATATGAAGTGACAAAACTGCATGCATCCAAATCGATAAACCACTAGTTGTTTATAGATTGTGGTAAAGTTATGCACTGACGCCCGTAATAAGGCCACGTATATATGTCAGAAACGCGATTTTAAAGTAGCTTTAGGGTCATATGAGATATGAATATCAGTTGTGATCCTGTACTATTGAATTTAATAAACTCGTTGCGTAAAAGAGATAAAATTCTCTGCAAACCTCGCATGTTATCTCTTTTCCAAAACTCGTTTAATAAATTCAATAATACATGAGCACTCATGTAATTTCCTCTATTTATTTTCAGGCGTTTAACAAGATCCTCGCCAATATTGAACAGATTTATCTCATTGATGAAACGTTTGTATCTACAGAGTATTTGATGTCAGTTTATAACTATAAAGCAATATACGTTCATATTTCATCTGATTAAAAACAATAGTCTGCTTGTTTGCGTTTTTGTCTTTTTGGGACAAAAGTATCTTGGCAATATTTCTTAGATGCAAAAACAACTCTTCTTGAATCAGCAGAATGAGAATGACCATAGGAATTTTCAAGGTGGCCAATCACGTGGTCTGCCTGATTTGGTTCACGGACTTTACGAACCAGTAAATGGACATCACAGGTGAAGAAAATCGTTCATAACTTTCGTTATACTAAGTCGAATTTCATGCGTTAAAGTGTAAATACCATCTCATATTTTTCTGCACAAAATTGTTTAAAAGTTTCTCCTGGGTTCGCTGCAGTTTTCCAAATTGCTTCGACCAACTAAAGTGTGTACCCAATTGCGGAGAATTTTCCGTTTTTTCTTCAGTTGGTCGAGGTTATCTGGAAACTACAGCAAATCGAGGAGAAACTTTGACACAGTCTTGTGCAGAAAAATATGAGGGGGGTTTTGCACTTTACTGCATAAAATTCGACTAAGTATTACACAAGTTATGAATGATTTGACTGGTTCAGGAAATCCGTAAACCCAATTATTCTGACCACGTGATAAGCCACCTTGATTATTTAATGATCAATCTCCAAGAAACCGTTGCCTTTAACAACTGAACTCTGACTGGTGTTCGTACAGATATGAGATTTTTGATAGAATTGTGAGACAATTTGTCCTAATTTGTTCTGATGGAGAGTAATGCTAGTCAGCATAGAGAGACTACCTAGACCAGGAATGAATCAAGCGTGTTGGCCTGGCGAGTCCCTCTGACATAAATCCAGTGAAGCGCCCAAGACATACTCCAGAGACATGTTAGTGAAAGAAATCCTTCTGAATATTCCCTAACAGAGCTGAAAATGTGTCCAAAATTACACACGCATAAATAGACTGGCTCCAGTCCTTAAACCATTTTTTCATCAATGTCTCTTATTATATACTTGTAGCTAGTCTCACTCTGGTGGCTCTGTCTTAAAACAGAGCCATCAGAGTAAGACCAGCTACAAGTATATGATATGGCACATTGATGAAAATTTGTTTTAAGGACTGGAGCCAGTCTAACTCATAAAGAGCTTAAATTCTTGATGTAGAGCTGTTATTGCTACAATATACTGACTTTAATAACACGTAAAAATCTTGAAAGTTCTTAAGGATTTTGAAAGTCGGTAACCCACTCACCAGGTGTCTACAGTGGTTTGCCTTGTATTACCCAGCCGAGTAAACCCAACCCATAAAACCTGGGTTGGGCAATAAAGTCATAAATATTATTGTCTACTTTGCGTAATATGCATGTTTTATAATTTTTTGGCCATAACATTCTCAGTTATGATTGATGATATGTATAAAAGTGTATATTATTCAAATTTAGCCATATTTAAATATTTACTTTGAAGCAAGCCTTTAATAAATCTCAAGTTTTTTGCAACCGTAAATAGCCTCATGAAAGACACACATTTATATGACAGCTGCCAAGCTCACTTGCCCGTGCAATAGGCTTCGAGCTTCAATTTCATTCGCCAGAAGTGACACTGGTGTCGTGATTGACAGCAAGCCACACCGGAGTCGCAAATGCAAAACAAGCTTGCTGTTTGCTCAATCGGCTGTCCGTGTTTACACTGGCTGTTCCGCTTTTCCGTTTTACACTCAAACAAAACCGTTAATACGATTACATAGTGAATACAAAAAAGGTAAGTGAGTATGATCAAGACATACCAAAATCACAAACTGCAGATAAACCTGTGACATCTTGAGGAATAGCCACAACAGACGAGACACCAGAAAGACAAACAAAGTAAAGCAACCAGCTCTCTCTTTCCCATCAAGATGATTGCAAAACTACAATGGAAATAAAGTAACGCACAAAAAACATTGAACAGTTACAGAATCCAACAATGAGCGTAACATCAAAATCTAATCAACAACAAAAGAACCACAGCCTTAGAATGGACAGCAGCTAAAGTGGCCACCGGGAGGTGTTTTGTTACCTAAATTATAAATATTTTTTCTATTTAAGATATTTATAATAAGATGTAAATATAAGCAATAAATTCAATCTTTGGTCTTTTCATGGAGTCGTGAATACTTATTGTCTCTTGCAAAGGAAATGGCTTCACCTACTTTGCTAGAGAGCCGAAGTATTCAGGATTCCATGAACATTCCAAAAATCTAATTTATTTCTTACTGGGGGTTCTTTTAATGAAACACATAAAACCTTATTAGGGAATATTTAAGTTAAACCAATACTCATATCAACTACTGACCTGTCACTTTAACAAATACGTGTTTTATTTGACAAGTTGATAATGCCTATTTTACGTTAAGGGGCACAAGTTTGGGGCTTTTCAAATCTGGTGCAACAAGAAAAAATCCATTTACAATTTGGGTGTAAAGAAATCTACACAAAATTATTTTGTTAATGGTGAATTGGAAAAATGACATTTTTATCATGATTATTAATTACTGGTTAAAGATATTGGAAAGTGAACCGATTAAATATATTAAATATGCATATAATTAATAGCTGACTGGTATTGAGAATAAACATGACTGTGTAAACTGGGCATCGCAGTTAAGGGATCTTTTGTCAAATCTTGGGTTCTATGGGGTATGGTTAAACCAGGGGATTGGTAATAAGAATATGTTTTGGCTGAATTTAAGCAAAGGTTGAATATAATCTTATACAGAACTGGAATAGTAGATTGGAGGAGTCAACAGTAGAGCTTAATTTTTACATTTTATTTTCAAATTTTGATCATCAACTATACTTAGAAACAGTTAAGATTGCCAGATTTCGCACAGCTTTATGTAAACTTAGGCTGTCTTCGCACTATTTAGAAATCGAAGTTGGACTTTGGGCAAAACTGAATAAAACCCCATTAGATCAATTGAAATTTGGTATATGTACTTTCATTTTCTCTTGGAATGTGAACTGTATAGTCAAATAAGAAAAAAAAGTATATAAAGAAATATTATTGGGGCAGACCAAATATGATAAAACTTTGTGACATTGGTATTTCCTGATAATACTCACTTACTATTTTTGAAGCTACAGATCTATAAAAGTAATGTTTTTTAAAGTAAAACTACAATCATATTTTACACAGATCAGAACTTTTATTAGACATAATCTATACAGTATCTAGTCTATCCTATTATTTTGAACAATAAACGCAGTGTTGGCCACATGAAGCAAATATGTATGTAATAATCTTTGATAATATGTTCAATGAGTTGTCAAAATAATTAGAATAACCCTTTTTATATTGTTTACCATCTTAATAACATGTATAATACGAGAAGCGTTCAATATGTAATGAAAACAGCCCAGTATATAGCAAATATTTATATTTACACACTTCATAATTACTTTCATTGAAAGGTCTGTTTCTTGGTTCAATAATAGTAAAATGCAGTTGTCCACCTCCTTATCTAATTTAAACACGTCACTTTCAAGATAGGGTACTGGAGTACACTGCTATATAGAATAACACAATGTTTTCAAAAGCAAATGACTACATGAACTAGGGATGTTTTCAGTCTGCTTCTTCGAGCGGTAAATATACATATATTGATATTGCTTTATACTCTATGAAATAATGAGGCTGCCATCCTGGTTAAAATCCTCCTTGATGCTACATTTTCTTGCATTCCAGTGACAGAGTCGGTTTTGCGTGAACGAATACATAGCAAAAATTTATACAAAAATCATTTGTAATGTTTTTTTCTGGTCGCTTTGATATTCATTTGCAAGTAATACAGCCGATTTTTAAATTTCCATATTTAATCTCACTCATAAAGAACCCACAAGTACGTCATTTGAAATAAGAAAATCACTTATTAAAGAATGCAATATCTGGCTTACACTGAAATGGATCAGACAAAATACCGCGTTTTATCGATGTTTGCATTCGGATGCATTTTTTGGATAGTGTTACACGTATTTACAGGTACATAATCTGGCTGGCTAAGGACCTCGGACAGTTTCCTATTCAATCTGCCCAAATTTTGACAGCCTCTGGCTAGGATAATGCATAACTGACAACTATAGTTTTGGGCTTAAATCAACCCTTTACATTAAGTGCACCTAGCACAATAAAAATATTTTGAAAATATTGCATAATTACGCCAGGACTCTAGGGTTTAGGGGGTGGGGGTATTTTTTTGACCAAATTTTATTTCACAGAAAGTCAAAGTTTCAACGAGTTTTCACCTAAATACATGTAAATATTATGTTTGCGGCATAAAACTTGAGACGAAAGTGATGCGTTTGCATAAAATTTGGGTCGAGAAGATTCCATTATTTCATCTTAAGAAGTGTGCTGTCAATTACTTTTGACTATTACCTGTAATGTTTCGAGGTCAACCAGTGTGACTTGTGCACTAAGGTGTATTATAACTGCATACTGTACATATCACAGTCTAGATAAACACAATTTTTGAGCATAAAATCATTAATATTTTCTTACACATTAGATTTAACCTATTGGTGCTTAAAAGAACCGTGTCATTGAGACGGTTCTTTTGAGTACCCATAACATATGTTTTGGTTGAGAAATGAGACAATTAATTACTTTGTAAGCACTCATAACTAAAGCCCTGAAACATGCCATTGCACATTGATATTTACCTACAGGCTTTTACAAAATAAGTTTCTAATACGTTTTTATACTAAAGTGTTATTGAGCATTTTGACAGCGCCCCCCCCCCCCCCCCCGTGACCAATCATGCCGCTGTTATATGATGTGTGAAATGTAAAACTACAACTGTATGCAAAAGGATTAGTTTGGTCACAGGAGGGAAAGCACTTCAGTAAAACGTTTTCTATTTTCTATATGATGAATAGCAAAAACTGAGTTTTCAACCCATATTTTTCAATTGGTACTTGTCCAGTGAGAAAACGACTTTTGTGGATAAGTCGAGGGTTGAACCTATTATCTTTTTCATTGAAAAAATATCATTTTCTTTGAAACTTTTCTCTGGTCATTTTATGGGCAATCCTTCATTAAGACTGTCCGAGGTCCTTTAAGACAATAAACTTATAGAAAACGAAAATCGACGTCAACGTAAGAGGGGATTACGTAATAAACCCGTTTGCACGAGAAATCACTACCGGTCGAAAGTTTGTATCGTTAAAGCAGATAAAGGGGAAATGAGTAAAAAAAACTATGGATATGTGATCCATGCATGTTTAATGTTTGTTTTAGAAATACAGCATGCCTTTCTACGTTTGTTAAAATGAGTCTTAACAATTCGGAGGAAAATATAGGCAGTGTATATTAGTTTGGAAAGATAAAATAATGTGTCATGCATTATTATAACGGCGACGCTTTGACCTTTGTCACATTAAATTCAAATTAAGAAGGCTTCCGCACATCTAAATCTTGCCAGAAAGTCGTCATTCAATCAAAACCATAAAATCTGTCTTTTAATTAATATCAAGATATGACATTAAGCCTAAGGGATTAAATGACACCTTTGATAATCGCATATCGCCTTTTACTTCCGTAGAAAACCCGAAGTTTTTTTTTCGGAAATTACCTATGAGAGTCTAAAAATCGATCGTCACCATAGTGAAGTACGAGTATTCTGCCAGATGCTGAGGCCTGACCCATCGCCGTGTAATTTAAGATGAAACCATAGCTATAAACCGTGATTGAGTTTAAAACCAGGCATGTGGACTTGCGCATGTCATCCAAATTATATCCAGCCTTTATATAATGTCTGATAATCTTTTCGAATTGATCACTAAAATTATGTTTTCCAACAATTATTTTGAATTTATAAACTTAATTACCATGAAATATAAGTTCTGATATGCCTTGTTGCAGAAGAGTTTTAACCCAATGTTGTATTTAACAATTAACTCTGAGTGTCTGCGGTAGAATTTTGAAAATGCTTTTCGAATTTTATGATATCTATAACCTTGTTTTAGTAACTTAGCAGTTAAAAATAAGTTTCTGATGTTGAAGTCATCAACATTAGAACACACTCTTGCAAACCGAAAACGCTGAGAAATATATACACCATAGGAAGAGGAGCGAGGAACATCTCTATCAAAAAATGGGGTCCTTAGTATTTCAAAACTTAAATCATCCCGTTTATCATGAATTTTAGAAGTAACTATGCCATTTGCTATGGCCAAGTTCAAGTCTTAAAACGGAGCTTCAGTATCAGAAGAATTCGCTTTATTTAACTGAGATTCAGCAGGATATATCTGGCCTACCATTTGTTCAAAATAAGGATTATCAATATTAAGTAAGTAATCTCAATATCTGGAGGTGGAGTTAAAAGCTTCAATATTATCAGTTTGATTATTGTCCGACAGAGGCATTATGAAGTCTCTCTCATAATAAAACACAAACAAATCTGCAACAAGAGGAGCACAATTAGTACCCATTGGAATACCTACATTTTTTAATATAAATTCGAACCAAATCTTATAAGTAGATTGTCCAAAAGATAATGGAGAGCATCACACTTTTTCTGACAAGACCACAACTTTATCGTTTTTGCTGTTCAGAAGTAAAAAGGCTTTTTTTATCACTACAGGCCAAATACATTGTTTGTGCAGAGGCGATACTAAAGAATTGACCTGTCTGCTAAGGCACATCACGACTGAAAAGCTGGGTTTGTGTCAATACGCGGTATGCATTACTCAACACACTATGTTAAAAAAAGTAGCAAGCACTGAATGGCTATAAATAATCCGTATGTGGAGACATCAAGTAAACGCTCGTCGCTAAACAAATACAATAATTTGTGTTACAGTATTTAGGGACACAATGATATGATTCTCTACACTAAAACATTTTTTTGGAAACATTTCCTACATGTCCTGGTCAAAAAGCGGTTTCTGTGACGCGTGATGACGGATTGATAACAAGTTTGAATCAACCAATTGGATGGACCACATGATTTGGTGACGAATTCGGTAAACAAGAATGTCGCATCCACAATGCTCAAATCAGATAGGCCATTATGCGATAGTCATGCCACCTACTGATAGATGTTGAGCCAAATAAAGTGATCAATCTCTGTTAAATCTGTGTTCAATTAATTCTGTTAGTTTTTCTTTGATTAGATTATGAGGCAATGCAGCATAGAGAGTAGAGAAATCATATGTAGACAAACTAGATGCTAAAAAACTCTAAAACCTTTAATTTATTATGAATTTCACCTTACTTTTTAATAGACCAAAATAATTTTTACCATTCCTTTTATAAACTGTTGTGCAATATTTAATGACATGAATTTTAATCGCAGTGAGGCAAGAAGAAACAAAATGACAACTCGGTAGTTGTACATGAACTGTAATTAGCAATAAAACGCGACTTATAGGGCCGTTTATGAAGTTCAGGTTACTCAAATTACAGACATGTTTTCCAAAGAGGAGATACAGTTTTCAGGTGTGCTTTTCCGTTAATGGCTACACAATAAGCCTAAACATGACCAATAGTATTATACTTAAGGAATAAAGAAACGCAACAGACAAAAATATATTTTTGCATGTTTATGTGACGGTTTGGTGAAATCTCTTTTGAAAATTTCTGATTGAGTATTTATAGCATGTGATGAAATACCAAAACGTCATTTTAACGCTACATTTTACGCTACAAGATGAAAACATATGAAAGGGTAAAATCTGACGTTAACGTCAGAATAAAGATCAAGAAACCCCGTCTTTTCCATGTTTGGTTATTTGGCGTCGACTTGACAATGTGCAAATTAAACAAACGTCCAATCATATTCGTAACGCAGTCAAATATTGCGTCAAAACACGCTACTTGAATGGCAAGATACACAATGGTAGTGAATAAACAATAAACGTCACTTAGAGCCGTCGGGTTTAGGTCGCTGGTGAAAATACTGGATAAGACAAACCTAGAGACATCAGAACATGCTTTCTTGGGAAAAACTGACTTTTCAGATACCGTAGAAATACGCTGGTAAGGTGTTTTTATTGACAATAACAAAACAAAAAAAACGGCATAACGCAAGAGAAAACATCTAATTACATGCTTAGAGTGAACACCAAATGTGTTAACTGTAACCTAAACTTTGTCTCTGGACTATAATACCATTAGAAAAACACATAAACATCATGGAAACCATTAAAACGTAGGATATCGGATTTTGACGTCAGAATTTTTTTTTTTTTTTACGTCTGAATATCTCAAGTCATAATTCTTGAACAATACGTCCTTGAAATGAATAATTCTCAAGCAGAAAAGAAAGTTTATGCGTTTTACGCAGTATTCAGAATTGACGTTAATGACGTTAAACCGTTTCAAAATCCTACAGAATCGTCGCCGTTTGATCATTTCCTTGATCCGCAATCTTTGCCAAGACTTTTTAAATAATAAACCGATGGTTGATTCAAAAATTGCTTTTATTGACCCTGTTTCAGTGGTTTACTACGGGGGTCAGGCTGTTTACGCGCATACCAAAATGACTACGTAATCAATAATTACGTTAAACATGCTGTAATTTGACGGACACATATTGCTCCTATGGATAGATGTCATTTGCACTAAAAACTTGCATCATATTGTAACCTTACAATGGCTAGAAGTGTTTGTTGCGTTTTTTTCCTTAAGTATATAATACCTTTAACCAGAATTATGCCATTTCAAAAAACGTATAAATGAGCCGTGACAAGAGATTTCCAACAATGTGGTATGTGCGACCAGCAAAGGCTCAGACCAGCCTGCGCATATGCGCAGTCTGATCAGAGCCTTTGCTTATCGCTTGGATATTTTATGACTGTTAAGCTACTGACTGAACATCATTTGGAGTTTCTAAGTTTAAAAGGAGGCCGCACAGGCTCGTCTGAGTCTACATAAGTCAAAATACCACATTGTTGGAAATCACAAGTCACGGCTCAAATATGAAAAATAAATGAGCCATGGCATGAGATTTCCGACACTGTGGTATGTGTGACCAGCAGAGGTTCAGGCCAGTTTTCGCATACGTGCAGACTGCTTAGAGCTTTTGCTTATCGCTTGGATATTTTATGACTGATAAGCTACTGACTGAACATCATTTGGAGTTTCTAAGTTTAAAAGGAGGCCGCACAGGCTCGTCTGAGTCTACATATGAGTGACATGATATTTCCAGCAATGAGGTATGTGTGACCAGCAAAGGCTCAGACCAGCCTGCGCATATGCGCAGTCTGATCAGAGCCTTTGCTTATCGCTTGGATATTTTATGACTGTTAAGCTACTGACTGAACATCATTTGGAGTTTCTAAGTTTAAAAGGAGGCCGCACAGGCTCTTCTGAGTCAAATATATGTCAAAACACCACATTGTTGGAAATCACATGTCACGACTCCAATATGAAAGATAAATAGATAATGTCATCACACTCAGCCTTGACTGTGACACAACTCACCATATAAGAATCTATCATGAGTGTGAGGGTAGGATAGAAAAAACGGTGATCCGAGGGACGGATTTTTCTATCCTACCCCCACACGAATAATGGATTCTTTTTCTTGCTCACCACTGTTTTTATTTATTTATTTATTCATTCATTTTTTTTATTCATTTATTTTAAAATAAACTTATCGAAGTCTCTGAATACGCTAAGATGCAATTTCACAGGATGACGTTTCTTGACGTCCTGGGTAAGATAGCATGGGTAAGATATGGTTTTCTATCCCAGGGTAAAATCTCAGATATTATTATCGAGTGTGCAAGAACACACATTCCAGCCCAGCCATTTATACCAGGACTTTCTTTAAGAGTGCTTAACAAAAATAATTTACTTATTTCTCAACCAAATCGTATGTTGCGGGTACTCAAAACAAACAAAATTGTTAAAAATGATGGGTAAGAACATATTTTCAAAATTTCGCATATCTAAACCTATGCATTATATATGAAAGTTCTAAGTAAGTGAACTGACTGCAATACCATACCCATGGATTGGGATGGCCCGGAGTTAAATTCTAGACCTACAATTACCATCATGTAAAACATAATTAAATACATCTAAGGGTTTCGATAATGTTTAACTTATATCTTTATGAATTATATGTAAAAGTTTGACTTTTTATAACCTTAAAAGAAAAGAAAATGACTGAATGTGAAAGTCTGTGACCATCCCAGAGAGATACTCAAAACATAACATAACAAAAATAAAAAAAATATAATCATTTTTATTATACAGTATATATTAAATACATACATCCATTTAAAAATAGTAAGTGAGTATGATCAGGAAATACCACAATCACAAACTGCAGACAGCCCCGTGGCATCGCGAGGAAGAGCCGCTCAACCATCACGAGACACCAGGAAGACAAATTAAGCAAAGCAATCAGCTTCCTCTTCCCCATCAAGATGATTGCAATACTAGAATGGACATAAAGTAACATACAACAAAACATAGAACAGTTACAGACTCCCACAATGGGAGTAACAATAAACAAAAATCAACAACAACAGAACCACCGCCTTAGAACGGACAGCAGCCTAAGCCACCGGGGGGCTCAAATGCATTTTACTGGTACCAAATCTTCGCCCTAGATTCTGCTGTTGTTGAAGTACGAAAAATTTTCAGCTCGCATGGAGGCCATCTACTTAATGCAATGTATCATCATGGAGAAACATTCTAATCCATCTATTGATACCTCTAAGACTATTCTGTCTTTTTAATGTCGAGTTAAACAGAGATGAGTTGGATTTTCGTCACCATCACAAACCTAGTTGCGCGGTTATAAAGTAAATACTTTTTTTTTCTGCTCATAAATGTTAAAATGCCAACATTTGCTGGAATTTGGACATTTATTGGCAGGGTGAATACAACATATGGGAGCTTATAGGAAGTAAAATCTTATTTTTTCAACTTTTCTATCTAAGCAGTTGAGAATTCATTCTCGTTTGAGCTATAAAAAGTTTCATAACCTCGAGGCCTGACAGGATAACGTACTTTACTTTGCTTGAAGTCCACATAGCTGTCGCCCAAAATGGTTAACGGAGGTGGAAAGCCTAGTAAAATATAAACACATGTCCAATGAAAACGCACTTCCAACAAAACTGACTGCAGTAAAACCTGTCAAAAACGGCCACTCTCAAAGAGACCAAAATTGCTTTTCAGGACGAATCAACGCTTAATGCAGGTCGAAAGTATTGCAGAATGCCCCAAGGGGAGCATTCTGCAATACTTTCGACCTTCATTAAGCTACCATTTGTCATTAAGATCTTTGTTTTGTCTATTTTTGAGTGGCTGCTTAAGACAGGTTTAACTGTATAATTTTTTTAACGACACACCATTTTGTAATTTCATCTTCTTGTACTGCAGCATTTCCGTTAGTTACTGATAGCATTTTAAACTGAATGGTCACTGATGACCCATGACGGAAGCATATAGCAAAACAGAAAGTCACACAGCCAGCAACCGCATGTGTCGGCATTTTCGTTATTCTTCCATTTTTCTGTGCATAAATTGCAAAGAATCTCCTAATTGGTAGTCTGTAATAGTCACATTGCCTTGAAAGCGGCTATAACGTTACGATGTGACGTCACTAACGTTACTTTCACTAGAATGTAAAAATCGAGACATTCAAGGAATCCTTCTTTTATTGATGCAAACCTACGACAAAGTCGTAGCGGAAGTTTTCTTATTCGTATTACAGGTCGTTTACATCGACGGAGCGTAGATATCAACGTTTTTTTTATATACCCGTCAACCTCTAAAAGCTCATATACACGAAATTAGAGCATCTGTGTTGAAGTTAATGTTAGATTATACGCACACCAGCAGATGAACACAAATTTCAGAAGACTTAAAATGCTAGATGTGCAAACAATGGCTGGCGTCAAAGGTGAAGTCAATGACGCAACGTCATTTTTAAAGGTTTTCGATGACGTTTTGCATGCCTTTGGGCTTGTACGACGAAAATCAGCATTGTGCAGAACACTAGGATTGTAGGAACCGCAATCAAATATCTTACGTCGAGTTTTTGTCAAACCAAGCCATTTTTAAGCTTACATAGTGACGTGCTTTGCGTTAGTGTAGTGTTTGGTATTGCGTCAAAACTGTCAACATTGTGGCGAAATGACAGTGGAACTACTAACATACAGAAAACGTTTAAACCAGATTTCTTGGTCTTTTAGTATACGTCCAAAATGCGATTAACGCAATTTCGAGGCTGACGTTACATCATGTGCTAACGGAGTCACTGGCGAAAACATTGCAATTGTCCTAAATAATAGATAAAGATAGAGCAATTTTGCACAGCTTTGATAGGCAACAGCTTAGCACATCTGAATAATGGTGCGTTTTCATTGGACATGAGTATACTTTAAAAATGTGTATCCTAAAATTGTACATGCATGTACATGCGGAAATTGATAAGCCAAGTCACTAAACAACCTTTTTATTCATTATGTGAACAAAAAATATGTTGATTGACCAGTTTCTTAACGTAGTCTATTTAGCATCATTGCAGTTTGTTGGTGCAACAACCATTTTTATCTATGACTTTTGATTCAAGCTGTTCTACGCAGCTGTTTGTAAGGCGCACGTCCTATATTCATGCGTATTTATGCTGCTTATTTTCGAGGTGGCTTGTGAGCTTCTTTGACATGGCTGACGTATTTTATCACTTACATGTATGAGCCAGTTCATGGGATAATTACACTTACCGCAGAAAATGTATAAAATATAGAGGATCTTGCATGTGTGCTCAGGTTTTATTGAATTTATTAAACCAGTTGCGAAAATGCGATAAAATGCTCGGCAAGCAAAGTCTATTATCTGATGTTACTTTATAAACCGTTCTGATATTCTAGCTAGTCTATGCACACTGATCAGCGCCATTTGTTATACTTTCCTAATAAAGTGTTTTATCTGACCTTACTTTGTAAACCGCTAGTCTCTACAGTCTAGTGAATGTCATATATATATATATACAGAGAGATATAGTGAATCAACTGAGCCGATAGATGCTTTAAATATTTTGCCTCTAGCGAGATTCGAACCCACGACCACGACAACACCGCCTAGCACTACACCAGACATTGACGCTACCAACTGCGCCACTGAGACATCCCCAAAAAAGGATGTTCAGGAAGCGCTGATATTGACGACGCCTGATGCAGTACATGTCGTATATTGGTTCCTTTTCAATGCATGACATCTATTTCGTTCGCAAGTGAAAGCCTGATGGATCCAAGGATACAAGTGAAATTAGATAAATATCAGAAGTGCGGAAATATAATTTCACAAACATCATTGCTTTCGAGCTACACAGGATCAGAAACTGATGCAGATTCAGACAGTAGACAAATATATATATATATATATATATATATATATATATATATATATATATATATATATATATATATATATATATATATATATATATATATATATATATTTGCCGTAAAATAGTTCTGGCAGAACTCCATCTTCTTCAAACTTAGCGTGTGAAAACCGTATGAGCAGTCATATCTGAGACTTCACAGATTACCTTAAGGTTAGATACATTCGATATATCTCAAGCTTCCTCAATATATATAATATCTAAGCTTCCGGATATATATGCAATCGTCACGTTTTTATGAGCCAAACCATGGGATGAAAGTACTTATCGTTTGCGTGAAACTACAGTTTAAAGACACATTCCAATAATATCTCATGAGGCTAGCCAGCCTTCATCAAATTCATTAATTTGTGTGTGTGTGTGTGTGTAGCGCCATGTGTTGGGCCATAATTGGCACGTCAGCGAAACGTCATTTGTATGACGTTTCGCTGGTGGGCCGATGATGGCCCGCTTGTGGTCGCATCTTACCCCTTATCAACCGCCAACAATTGTAATAATAATAAATAAAAGACGTCAAAGTTGAACCCACTCTGACAAAACTTTCTGGATCCGCGAAACGACTATTCGCTGATAATCTTCGGTTTTGCTGTTTGCATAATGCAAAACAGATCTTATCTCGTGGTACGGCGTATTAAATGGCACACGTAGCGTATCTTAAAATATATACATGTATTGATGTTTTTTAAAAACGTGGCTAGGGCGACAGCAATGCGGATTTCTAAAATAGTAAGTACATAGCAATGCCTACTAAATAATAATAATAATAATAATAATAATAATTGTAATAATAATAATAGGATTAATACAAATAATAACAACATAAATAATTATCCATAATCAGGCCTCTAGGTAAGAGTGTGTGATTATTTTTCACTCAATACATATGTTGTTGGTGCCCAAAAGAAATGAACGTCTCGTTCAGACGTTTTTCAAAACAGACGCAAAAACTGGGGGCATTTGGAAAGTACGTCGCATGGTCAGAAACCAATTAACAACCCGGTCAATGGCTGGTATCATTTTAAACAGCTATTTTATCTCCAAGTTAGGAGGATGCTATATTGAAGAACAAAATATAATATTGTTAATTCGAGTACTGTTTGTTTACTGGGATGAAAATCCATGGAATTGGGAACTTTTTACCTTTTGAAAAACAGAATCTTAACAATATTTTATAAAATAGTATTGTTTAATTGGGATATTGTGTAGGCTACCATCTGATAAAGGCATTCTAGAAGTAATGACCGAGTTTGTTGATTCTAATAACTATAAACCGAGACAGCAGTACCGAAACCGTTTAGAAAACAAGGCAATGCGTTTAGTTTAATGGCTCACGTAGCGTACGACTAGAAATCGCATGCCACAATGCACCTATTTTGAAGATATATAAGTTGGTATTTTTGTCAAGCAAACTTTGTGTTCTTTGTATTGAAACCATAACAGTTTTGTAAACCAGAACAAAAGGATGATATCTCTTAAAATCTTCTCATTGTGTAAAATGAGTTCAGCTATGAGTTGACTTTCTGGTTTATTTCAATTAAAACAGTGACAAACAAATATCTCTAGAAAAGAAATCTTAATTTTGTGATAGTTATCTCGATATCCAAGATAATCGTATGCCGTCGACAAAATATGAGGGGTTGAGTGACCCCACCCACTGCTTAAAGATAGGAGTAATGGTATCAGGAATAATTTTCTTAAATACAGAACTAAACAAGTTATAATTTGCTCAACACAATGTATCTTACACATTATTCTCTGGCCGGTGAAAAGTTTCAAAGAAAATGATATTTTTTCCTTGGAAGTGGTAGTTGGGTCTGCCCTCGGATTATCCGCGAAAATAGAGAATTGAAAGAATTTTTTTTGAGATACTTTCTTCCAATTGATCAAGTTTATCCTTTTGCATACAGTTCTTTGCCTTCTCTGTGTTTCGATGGACGACCTGCTTATTTACAGAAACCATCGAAATATTCTAGAAAGTAAATAAGAAGGCAAATATCAGGATTTGATACAATCAAGTACCACACCTGGCATAGGACACCATATTGAAAAGTGTCAAGAACACAAGAAAACATCACACACAAGAGAGCCAAGCGGTCAGCCATTACCCAGCAGGTGACCACAAGGCTGCAAGAAACAGACAAGACAGTATGACAAAGACAAACACAAACCACAAATATTAAAATGGTTCCACAAAATAAGCACCACCATGGAGCGGTCAGTAAGAAAATTACTGGAGGGCTTAAACATGTTTCACGGTCCCAACCTCACCCTTAATTATGATATTGATTGAGACACATAGATGTTTGTTTCGCCTAAAAGATCCGAAATTTAATGCAAAAACAATTTTATCTCAAGTTTAATGCTGCAAACATTATATGTCCAAGTATTTAGATGAATATCTGACAAAATCTTGACTTTCTGCAAAAAAGTCATACCCCTCCAAAACCCTAAGATGCTGGAATGTATATGAAATATTTTCGCTCAAACATAAACATTGAGACAAATTGAATAGAGAGGTTACAGATGACATCACACACAATGAGTTATCTTTCTTGCTGGAGACAACCAACAATGTTTTCTAATTTATCTTAATTAACTTTGAGCATACTTTGTCCCCTATCCCATCTGTAAATTAAAATGAAACCTTAATTATTCAATTTTAAGAGCCTCAAAATTAAACATGTTGAAGTTACGAATCTCAGACTCTTTTAATCACTGCGTAATCATCTGATAAAAATGATTAAAATTGTGTATACAACCCTGGTAATTGTCGCCAGTATGATGGATTAAGGGAGAATAATCATACAAAACTTTGGCCTATGTATCCTCTCAATAGGAGACTGTTCCTTTATTTACTTTCCAGCATAAGAAATTTACTGTACTGTTTTCAGATAGCTGGTATTTGTTTGCTGCTCTGTTTTTTTGCGTTGACCTGTGAAGGAGGTTACATACGGAAAAGACCATCTGGTTGCTATTACAGTCGTCGACAATGCGAAGCCAAGGTTGGTACAAAGGGTATTTTGTTAGAATATGTGTATTGAGAGATATCTGCCGTTGAATATTGAAATAACAATGAAAGGTACAATCATGGAAATTAATGGAAAGTCTGACACTTCTCATTAAACCAAGCATATTTTCGTGCGTTTACAAATTTTAAAGACATCTACTTTAGATACGCACTATTTGATCCTGAAAATACTAAAATACGTCAGCGGACCCATCGTGACTGACGTTTTCTGGTCATATTTGTTCTCTTACAGAAGCAGTCTAGTCTGGAACCAAACTATTTGACAATGCAGGTTCTCAAATACGCCGGCAGACAACAAAGTCGACGATATTGTCATGCTTGGTGTTTTATTGCATAATCACCTACATACAGGAGCAATCTAATCTGGGTCTGTACTATTTGACCATGAAACTTCTAGAATACATTAGTGAATGCAAAAGTAGACAACTTTGGTCGTGATTGGGTTTCCTGATCATATTCACTTATTTATTAGGGTCAAACATCGCATGTAATCCATGCTACTAATTTGAAGAAAATAAAACATAAACACACTTATTAGGAGAACTATGGGTTCTACGGTTTAATCTTTTGATCCGTGACTAACTGCTGAGTACCCCACGTCTGTCCAGTCCTCGGTAATTAACAGAGATCAGAGAATGCGCCAGCATGCTTAATCAACAAATATACTATGGAGGCAAAGCTCATAATTGGCAAGCTAGAGTTTTGACTTTGGCTTGATCGTACGCTAATTCCTATTGGAAGAATATTGCGAAATTTGAGACTTTCTTTAGAAAGTTTTTATTTGAAAAAGAGCACTTGCATAAAGCTCTCTTGGTTCCAACCCCAGCAAATACTGAGCACACCAACTGGGTACCAACCCCAGTGTATTGCAGAAGCAAATTACAATCAGTACCAACCTGGCAGCTTCTGAAATCAGTTAATACACACGACTACGTGTAACTTACCAACATTCTAGACCCATACCTTACACGGGTTTATCATCAGATACGCTACTAGTGGTTTTCATCACTCAAAGTGTGGCAAACTCTGAACGGATTGTCCATTGGTATGGCACAACTGATCTAAACTACAAGAAATTAACTTGTTGTTTTCATAACACACATATACTTACACCTATAAACGGCGCAAAAAAAGCAATTTTGAGTTTGTAATTGTGACATTTACTGGTCATATTCACTTCCTGTTTGAGCACTCAATCGGTGTGTCTTTATGGGAGATTTACGTTTGAGCGGATCCATAATACGACAGAGAAGATTGATTTTTACGAAACAGTGGAGAACCATAAGACAAAAGAGCGGATGTTTAAATCATTCAATGAGCGAATTTTTCAGGTAAACACCCAGATGCAGGGGAGAATCAAGGATTTGTCGATAGGGGGTTCATATGTATAAAGGTCTTGGGGTTCCTTTGCTGATTTTATCTCATTTATTTTAAATATCCCACGAAAATAAAATAATATGGTCTCACTGAGACCAAATTATTTCATTTTCATAGGATATTTGAGAGCGGGGAGGGGGCCGAACCACCTCTAGACCCACCACTACAATGCGGTTCTAATCACCTATTAAGGACAGAGCAATATTGGCCAGTACAGTTAATACATGTACGACTGAGTGAATACTTTTTAAAGGTTGAAAAATTCGCAAATTTGAACGGTTTATCGATCCGTTCTTTTGACTGTATGGTTCTCCGCTCATTTCATACCCCGTCACGGTATGATTTCCGCTCAAACGTAATTCGCCTGTCTTTATTTGCAACTGAAAAAGAGAAAATTTCTTCTCGAAAACGCATTTTTGCAGACCTGGCTATTGTCTGCTGGGTATAGAGACATACATGAGTCAGTTTCTACTATAGAGACAACATAGTACACACGTAAAGAGCTGTTTATTTCAAAAGTGTGTCATTAACGACACATCAATTCACATGTACAATAGAGGTATACTAACACCGCAGTAACGAATATTTATAGCTATTAAAACAAAAGCTACTTCTCAAGAAACATCATCACAACAAAGTAATGAGAACTAAACACCTGGGGTTTAGACAAACCGTTACTACTTCAATAACTGGGTGTGTGGATAGTCATATGCCAAATGAGCTCCTTTCTTCCAGAGGCCTACACGCATTCACATAAGTTTTGTGTTAGATCCTACGTATGTTGTAATTAATCATGCTAATAAATGTGAAAATGTCAACAGTTGCTGGCATCTTAATATTACGAAGAATTAATCCAATCAATTGAGTTCTTCGCAAATATCAGCCGCATGATTTATATTTAAAACAACATAGCATGCCCTTTTGGCATGCATTGTCTCTAAGGTCATATCAGCAACCCATAAGCACTGTTGTCAATTATAAATAATTTACAACATTTGTCCCAACTATGATTCACTTACATTTTCTATAAGTGTAAGCGTTGCATGTTTAAGTATTTTACCTTAAACTTTAATACAAAAGTCACATCAGTAGACGTTAACCAGTGTTGATATTTACACGCCTTAGGCAATCAGTGTGCAAAACTACCTAAATCAAAACATGTAAGAGATGTACACTTTACAAGCCATACACCTGGAATTAAATTATTCAAGAGCCATTTTGAAAACACAAATAATTAATTGTCTTCTACATAATTCTTGCAACATTGTATCATATTTTATTAATAGCCTGTGTCAAAACGAGCGAGATATGCATATATTTGACTTTGGCCTTCGATTCGAATGTCATATTGGAAATCATTGTACAAAATATGTCAAAAATACAGATTATATGTATATCTAACCTTGGCCTTTTACCACAGGAATCATAGTTATGATCTTTAACAACCATACCAATTATAAGACAAAAAGGAGGCTGCTTTATAAGATATAAAACTGATTTTAAATAAACTTGGCATTGATCTTTGACTCCATGGTCATATGCATATGGTGTGACGAGTGTTGTTAACTACACATGACATGTAATATTTGTGCCAAGTATAAGCACATCCTGACAAAAAGTGACAGAGACGCATATAAGAATCTATCATGAGTGTGAGGGTAGGATAGAAAAAAATCGCCCTGAGGATCGCCGTTTGTCATCACGAAGCTTGCCGAGTGACCACAAACAGTGATCGCGAGGGATGGGTATTTCTATCTTACCATCACACGATTAATGAATTATTTTTTTGCTCACCATTATTTTTATTTCTTTATTTCTTTATTATTTTTTTGTTTATTTATTTATTTTAAAATAAGCTTCCAGAAGTCCCTGAATACGCTAAGTTGCAATTTCACATGATGACATTACTTGACGTCCTGGGTAAGATAGCATGGGTAAGATAAGAATTTCTATGCCAGGGTAAAATCTCAGATATCCTTATCCGGTGTGCAAGAATTTGCATTACGATCCCTAAACTGTTTAAATGTATATTTGTTCTTGCATTTTGACTCCAAGGTAATAGCAGTGATCTGAAACCTCTGTTGGATTCTACACATCGGTATTTTTGTAATATTTGTGCTAAATGTAAACACTGTCCATATACAGATGAAAGATGAGCCGTAAGATTAATGTTAATAACATCAGGGTAATCATTTTAGTTGCATTCTCGCGAGACCTGACGATACCTCATCTAGATCTCTCGCATTTCGCCCTTTGCATTATGGGCACGTACATGTAGCTAGCGACATTAGGCTAGTCACGTTCAATTTTCGCGCCCCTTGTAGTGACAGAATTTATTGCTAAAAATAGCAAAAAGTCAATTGTTTGACAGTTTACCATTTCTCTAATAGTCAATATTTTCTGGATGTCAAGCCCTGAGTCATGCAAGCAGTGATCGCATGACATATTTTGATAAAAAATGGCGATTCAATCCCAGTGTGAACCGAGCGAAAGGCGACAGGTTAGTACGTGCTAGAGTGCTTCCTGTCTGCGACAATGTTTTAGTTGTGTTTTACAGTGTTGCTGTAGTGAGAAGAAATGTGAACCAACAGTTTTTAGAGGAAGGACATATTACAAGTGTGTTACTGGTATGTATAGATTATTACATTTAAGGTACTAAGATACAAAAGAAGAATATCAAATGTGCAATGCCTGTATCTAGTGCATCTTTTAAACAAGAGAGTCCACAGGTTTAGATAAACAAATATTGTCAACGTAAAAATGTAAATATGTTCTAACCCATAAGTTTTAACATATGTTTTGAGTGCTCAAAGGAACCGTCTCATTGAGTACCGACAACATATGTTTTGGTTGAGAAATAAGAAAAATACATTTTTGTTACGCAATCTTAGCTAAAGTCCTGGTCAGACTGAAGTTTAATTAAAGCTAAAAAGAAAATATATATTTATCAAGTTGTTTTTACAAAATTCACTTTAATTTTTACACCAATAGTTTCATATCGTTATCGTACATTTCACATAATGCATAGAAAATATATATTGGTCGAATAGTTCATAGAGTAAACAAGGCACATTGCTAAATTTAAGTGTTGAAAATTGACTGTTTATATTAATTTTTAAAAGAATATACAGGTTATTAATACTTGAAGAGACAAAAACATTAGGAAAGAGCCGTGTGCAAAAGGCAGATCAGGACCTGATCCAACATTTGTGAATAAACCGTGCTTGTGTTATTTTTTTTATGTTTTTTTATGTGTTTGGTCCTTGTATTGCAATTCAGTACTTATTGTCCTTTCTTATTTTCAATCATCTTGCTGAAGTAGAAATAGTTGGTTGTTTTACTTCATTTTTGTATTTACTGTCGTGTAAGTGATTGTATCTTCCTCGCGGTGCCATGGGATCATAAGAAACCATCATGTGTCAGGGTGGGATAGACAAATCCGACCCCAGGATCACCGATTAGCATCACGAGGCTTGCCGAGTGATGGCAGACGGTGATCACGAGGGAGGGATTTTTCTATCCCACCCTCACACGAATAATGGATTCTTTTTCTTGCTCACAACTCATTTTTATTGGAAAGACATGAAACGGTTTTCAGAAAATCCTGACGACATGGTGACGTCATTTTAACATTACAATAACGTCACGGATCGATGTGCGGCGGGCGTGCAGACGAGATGAGGCTTTTTGTTGTTTATCTTTCACACGGTCTGGAATTATCTCACATAGGTTAAGGCAACGGAAATACCGATCTGGTGTGCGAGAATAACTGTGGTCTATGAGTGTTGAAGTTATGAAACATTTTCCATGCTCAACTCAACTGAGCATTAAAATTCAACTGCTCATAACAACCAAAATGCTAAAAAATAATGATATTTCTTGCTTTAAAATTCTCCGATGTTTATCCTGTCAGTAAATATAAAAATGCCAACAGTTATAACATTTATAAGCAGGAAAACTTCATGTTCCGTTGAGTTTAGCATGAATAATGTTTTATAACCTTTGGGCCTGGTCGCTTCACTTACTGTTTTAAAGTACTTTCAACTTCTTCTTAACTGCTTATAAGAGTTAGGCTCAAATATTTGACTGGACGTCGGTGTTTTCAGTATTGAATAATCTGGAATACGGATCCTTCTGAAATAGAGAGAACCTACAGTATTAGAATACAGCAGACTCGGTTTTATTGAGTCTGTTCATGAGAACTAATGAAAAGTGCACCAATTACCACGCCCCCTAGCACCTGTTTAAGCGATAGTCTGCTTTCTTGAAGGACTAGAATATGAAAAAATATCAACACTCGATCGATGCATGGGGAGAAGTTTTACCAACTCCACACAGAAACTGCTGCGACCTCTAAATAATTTGGAAAAAAGAATCCTTCAGAAATAGAGAGAACCTACAATATTAGAAAATAGCAGACTCGGTTTTATTGAGTCTATTCATGAGAACTTATGAAAAGTGCAACAATTCTCACGCCCGCTAGCACCCGCTTTAGTTTAGGGAATTAACGTAATGATAATCTATCAAGATCACCCAATTAGATATCAAGGTACTAAATAAGCAATTACTTCGATTAATTGAAACAAGACTACTTAATATGAAATATTTACGTTTACATTGTAGTTGCCTTAGGTGCAACATATTAATATTATGCCAGATGTTTGCATTTCTCGATGCAAAGCATTGAACAATCACGTGATCTTAACATGCGCCTTGGGCGGACTAACGTTAACGTCAGCCAATGACTGGCTCTGCTTATCATGTTTATGTGACGTAATTATCGTATTACCAAGACGTAATTAATCCAAGCAAAGCCTGTGTACCAGATATGATACCAGCTAGGATACTACGAGACATGGCCGAAGAGATATCTCCAATCCTCACTACCCTATTCCAGAGGACCATAGACCTTGGAGAACTACCAGAAGACTAGAAATCAGCTAATGTCTCACCAATCTTTAATAAAGGAGACAGATTCAATGCATCAACTTACCGACCTGTGTCACTAACAAGCCTCATTTGTAAACTCCAGGAACATATAATCACCAGCAACTTTTTGAGCCATCTAGAGCAACACAAGATTTTGACAGATTGTCAACACGGTTTTAGAGCCCGACGTAGCTGTGAGACTGAGTTGTTGACACTAGTGCATGAGCTTGCTGAGACAGTGGATACAGGAGGGCAGATGGACCTTGTGATCCTCAACTTCTCCAAGGCCTTTAATCGCCTCCCGCATCGGAGACTTCTGGAGAAGCTCAACCACTACCGAATTATGGGTCAGACGCATGGATGGATCAAGTTTTCCTATCAGGCCGAATACAGCAAGTCATCGTTGATGGAGCAACATCGGAGAACGCCCCTGTCATAAGCGGTGTCCTTCAAGGCACCGTGCTTGGCCCTCTTCTCTTCATGTTGTTCATCAACGACCTGCCTGAATGCGTTACATCGAGGACCAGACTATTTGCAGATGACTGCATAGTATATCGAATTATACAGACTCCAGAAGATTGGAGAAAACTTCAGCGGGACCTCGTTGGCCTAGCACAATGGGAATCAAAATGGGGTATGTTCTTCCACCCAGATAAATGCAACGTGCTACGAGTAACCAAGAAGCGGACTCCACTCAACTCCACCTACAAACTCAAAGGCCAGGAACTAGCAGAACTATCCACGTCCAAGTATTTGGGGGTGGATCTTTCAAGCAACCTGGACTGGAAAAGGCACATTGACCGGACAGTGAAGAAAGCGAGCAGTGTACTGGGTTTTCTGAGAAGAAATCCCCGCATCAATAATCGTGAGACCAAATCATCTGCCTATGTCACACTTGTCCGTCCACACCTAGAATTTTGTGCCTCTATTTGGAGTCCTCATACAGACCAATCCAAGCAGAAACTGGAGATGGTTCAAAGGAGATCAGCTAGGTACTGCATCAATAGATACCACAACACAAGTAGTGTCACAGATATGCCAAAGGGATCTAAGTTGATAAACACTAGAGTCGCGAAGGACCAAACTCCAGCTTGTTATGATATACAAGATCATGAAGACCTAGTTGACATACCTGCTGATACTTATTTGACACCAGCAACAACCCGAACAAGAGCAATTCACTCAAAGAAGCTGCGACAGTACCCCACAAGGACAGATACCTTCAAGTACAGCTTATTTCCAAGAACCATACCTGTGTTGAATTCATTACCAGCCTGAGTTGCTGAGGTCCCTGACTTGGCACCTTTCAAGCAGGGGCTGACATCTCTCTCATTCTAAGCTAGGTAGGGGCCAGTCTGCAAGTAGGGTCAGAGGGTTTTAGAGCTGTGCCCATTGGGCGACCATACCCGGGGGCAGTTACTGTAGCCGGATTGGTCTACTACCCGATGAAGAACTGAAAACGCAGGCTGGAAACTTTCCTTTCTTTCTTACTTTTCTATCCACTTTATTTCTATCTTTCCCCCGTTTTCTTTTCAAAATCGCCACCAGAGACATAATGTTCAAGCATGAATGAAGTCTCTTACCGAACAGAAACAGAAACGTATTGTCATGACGTTGTATACAAGAGTTTCGCTGGCTAGCTGTTCCAACACGCCAGTTACACATAAAATAATTCAAGTTAAAAGGGAAACATGCGGGGCTGGGTGTAAATTTGTTTGGCATAATTGATTGATAATATAAAATGTAAATATAGGATTGAAAAGCAAATTTTTAGCTGGCACTGGATGATGCAAATAATGAGTTTTTTATTTTTCCAAGAAGCCCTTCAGGACTCACAGCCATTAGAACGCCTTATGTTTTGCATCAAACTTGCAAGCTAAAAATCTGCATTTCAATCCTTAAATAAAGATTTGATGAAGCATGAAAATTGAGATGTTTTTGACGATACCAAAAAATCACTTATTCGTATTAACCTCAAAGTTTTTTTTTTATCTAATTACTAGTATAGATCTGACTCCTACATGCATATTTCGACAAACTTTAGCCTTGAAGATAAGTGGCATTTTAGCAGGGTCTTTGCTGTTTCATAACCCTTTGTATTTGGTAAACCCCTAATTGAGTACCTTTGCAAACAGTGAAGACCCATGGTCTACACTGTATGTAAAGGTAAAACGATCTTCAGACATAATACTACAATATTTTTTTAAAAAATTATCACCTTTATATTCTATATATGAACAATGGACTATTCCAATTTTTTGTACCAACTCAGCAGGAAAAATCCATTAGTACGAGGAGTGTCCCAGTAAATCGTAGATTTTGTTATAATATGAGACTGTGTATCAGGAATTCTATTAAAGTTGTATGATTTGTTTATCTACATCTAAGACACATTTTCTACAAATATGGATAACATCACAGTTTAGATAACAAAGTTATGAACCTTTACTTGAGGGTGTATCAGCGTATGTGGTGCACGTCGCAAATTCGTTTGCTGTATTTTCAAAGAGGGGTGGCCAAATGTTTTGACTCTACTTTTTTTACATAAGCTTAAATGGCAACAAATATTGTCATCTATTTGTTGAGAAAGTCTCCCTGGTTCAAGTAATGCCTATATAGTTAGTTTAGATATGTAACGCACACAAACAAGCGAGATCTTTTAGATTTAATACGAGATAACATATCTACCATTAAAATAACTAACAGAAAAATAGCATGTGTTCTGTTAAATTGACGAAAAGGAGCTTGTCTTTGTCATATAACTAAAATAATTTTACACAAAATCTATTTTACGATACTAATGACTGTTCTACGAATTATTTAACATAAACAGATCGTTTTTTTATGTGTTTAATTACAGCAAAAAAGTATTTAAAGTCTAATTTTTACGCTGTACCGCTGCATAACGTTAGTTTTTTTTTGAAAAAAAAAAGATAAATAGTAGGTATGTAAAATCATTAATAAAATCAATGCAAATGGCCAAACACGTTTTAAATTTTCAACACTTTACCTTACATAGTCATTAGTTGATGTGATAATGCATTTGTTCGAAATACAACAGCGAAATTTGATTAAATGTACTCAACTCTTTGGACTAGATGAGTTTCATTGAAAATATTTTGACGTGCGCCGCTTAGGCGGACATACCGTTAAGTAAAGGTTCATATATTTGTAATCTAAACTGCGATTCAAACCATATTTATACAAGATTTTTCCCATATGTATATAAGCACATCCTTTAAATATCATAGAGTTACTTATACACAGTCTTGTGTTATAACAAAAGTCCACGATTTACTGGGACAGCCCTCGTATACAACGGGTTAAGACACTCTATTAAACGATCGTCAAGGAAACTAATACAATTTTATTCTAGATTTACATACTATGACTTCGAAATATATAATAGATAATCCCAAATTTTGGGTATCAAAGCAGAAGGAAGTACCCATTTTTGCACAAAGGGTTACATATTGGCAGCATATAAAGGAAGAAGTATATTTAAATAACATTTGGCAAAATACTTGGGGTGGAGCTGGGGCTGGGGTAACTGATCTAGCATTTTGGTACAGAAGTGCATCTGGTTTTTCAAAAACCCACCCCATTTATATATACGGTCATACCAAAATTAGGACCGTTTCATATGTTTTGGGTATCATTTTGATTCCCGTTGATATATACATGTACAATGTGAAGCAAATATAATGCGCAGCTCTTGATCTTAAGTATCTGTATGTTTCTAAGCCAACAAAGCGCCTACTAAATGTTACTTCAAGACTTAGCATAACATTTCCAAGATCTGATGTGATTTTGGGGATAAGCTAAAGGAAGGTACCCATTTGCTTGTAACTTTATGTCAAAGCAGGTAACGTGAATTAAAACTCAAATACTTTATAATATTTACAATATGCAACTGGATATTGTGACAGTATTTGTTTGCAAAAGTTCTATTAATGTCCCTGATGGCATTAAAATGATAACATGGCCATCAAAAGAAACACCCATTCCGGATAGTCCGCCAGAATTCGAGAATTGAATTATGGCTCGGGTGTATAAACGGAGCATTACGCCTAGTACTATGTACCAAAAAGCTCCATTTTGTAATCCAAAACTGGCGTACGGAAAATTAGTTGTAGCATTTGGGTTCAGCTCTATTAAAATCGATTATTGTGATTATTCGAAAAGTTTAATCAGAAGAATAAATGAAGTATTGAAATAAAAACATAAACTTCATTTAAGCCGTTTGCTTTGCTGCAATCACACTTGTTATTGTGTTAACATGGTTTCTGTGTCGTCAGCGTCGCGTTATATAACGTCAACGTCACGTTATCACCCGCGTTATCAAAGTAGATCCTCGATGTACATCCGTGGTCTAATACTACGGAATTTATCGCAATTGGCCAAGGCAGTTCCTATTGAAGAAACAGCCACAAGTTTAAATGTGTGAATCCAATATCAAAACATAAGCAAAAAGTTAATGAGTATGATCAAGTCTTGGAAAAAGGTGTTTCTGCAAGTTAATTGGTACAATAAAAGATTTAAGGAAGTTTTATGGGTTTTCCTGACATTAATTTTAGCCACAGTAGTCCAGATCATCACAGAAAAGTGATCATTCTTATATTTAAGTTCTGAAAAGGGGCATTTCATTTATTTTGATGACAAAAACAAACCCATCGATATATTGCTGGCATGAAAAAGGAGGTCATTCCAGACGCGTCTGTACTAACCCATATAATGGAAGTAACCCCCTTCGAGGCAAAATAAAATGAGTATATGTTTTTTACCTTCTGACTTCTTCTATTCGTTTGGCAGTGAACTGCGGAAATTTGCCAGATCCTGTAAATGGTAACGTAACGACTCTTGGTGAAACCACATTTGAAAGTCTGGCAGAATACAGGTGTAATGAAGGATATAAACTTAGCTATCCAGCGGGCAGAACGTGTCTCAGTTCTGGTGTATGGAGCGGGATGGCACCAAGGTGTGAACCTGAACCATTTTGTGGGAAACTAGGTAAGTAACGTACAGTCACGTTATTGGTACATGTATCTGTGTCACTGCTCAACTAGCATATATAACGACGCCAGACGCTGCAGTACACTGGGTATATGGGTTCTATTAACTATTTTTCTGTGCAGGATTATGATATTTCTCGCATCTGTAGCAGCAACACTTGTCTTTTTCGACCACAGTGGAGACATAATCCATATAAATATTTCGACTTCTGTGGGGGTTGAACCCACGAATGCGGCGTGCGCGCCTAGCACTGCAATGTCTGACGTCCTTAACCATTACACCGTCGAGGCATCCAAAAAATGATGCTCAACTAGCATATATAACGACGCCAGACGATGCAGTACACTCCGTATATGGGTTCTATATTAACCTTTTTTCTTTGCAGGATTATGATATTTCTCACATCTGTAGCAGCGACACTTGTCTTTTTCGACCACAGTGGAGACATAATCCATATAAATATTTCGAACTATGTGGGGGTTGAACCCACAAATGCCGCGTGCGCGCCTAGCACTGCAACGTCTGACTTCCTTAACCATTACACCATCGAGGCATCCCAAAAAGGATGCTCAACTCGCATATATAACGACGCCAGACACTGCAGTACACTCCTTATATGGGTTCTATATTAACTATTTTTCTGTGCAGGATTATGATACTTCTCGCATCTGTAGCAGCGACACTTGTCTTTTTCGACCACAGTGGAGACACAATCCATATAAATATTTCGACTTTTGTACTTATTTACTGTTTTTGATTTTAGCAAAATAAGAAATTGCAATGAGCACCTGGTTCCCGCCCTAACATAATTCACAACAAAATACTTAGGTAAATTAATATTTTTTGAGTTATCTGTGCTTTCATTAAAAAGACAAAATTAACCTTTCCTAACCAAAAATCCCTAATAAATTGAGGATTCGAACATGCTTTTTAAGGGACATCGATTGCCCATAAAATACTGCCAGATATTTTGTCTATGGCGCATAGACAGTTTCTGGCAAAATCTTAAAGTTGCTTCACATTGATCCTATCTCTCTTTGAACTAAAACAATAGTAAACTTTAGTCCTTTTTAAAAGCCTTATCTCTGATGACATTTTATTCTTTTAATCAGTGATTTATTTGGACCTCTGCATAGAGTATGTGACTAGATAATATGATAAATATGTCCAACGGTTTGGAAGAAAAATGGCAAACAATTTGTAATGGGAAATTCCATTAAAAGCTCTGTTAAGTTCAAGAAAATGGTACAGATGTAACACCACCACTCTAATTTGTGTTACTCGTATGGTGATCTGGGCTGATTTGAACTTTAAACAACAATTTGATAGCTCATGCCTTTCAGCCTGGGTCTTTAAAATTAAAAATAGTTTATCCCAAACGCTACAGCAACACATCAAAAGCGATGCGTTTTGGAAAAGTTTATTTTGCCCCCTTGCCTGTTTCATTTTGACCTTGTGGTTGCAATTATGGCAACGAAAACCATGATTTTCAACTGTCTCATGAATGTTTGATCAAACTTTAATGTGAATCAAACACATTTAATATATCACTCACCAATACCTGAAAATGTATAAATATATACTAACAGTGTAAAGTTACTTTGCGTTTAAGCATATAAGCTTATCATATGAGACTTTAGATGATCACAACAGGTTCAATGGGCTTATCGCACCGACTTGATTATGAATTACCTTACAATTAACAACTCACCGATGCTCATCGGCAAGGTTTTTACCCCCCCCCCCCTTGTGGCTTAGGTTGCTGTCCGTTCTAAGGCGGTGGTTCTATTGTTGTTGATCTGTTTTTTGGTGTGCTTTCCATTGGTTGTGGGGGGTCTGTCTTTGTCTTTGCTTTGTTGTGCATTACTTTGTGTCCTTTCTAGTTTTGCAATCATCTTGAAGAGGAAGATAGAGCTGGTTGCTTTGCTATTATTGTCTTACGGATGCCTTGTTACTGTATATGTTCTATGACTCTTCCTCACGGTGCCAGGGGTTGGTCTGCGGTGTGTTATTTTGTTATTTACTGATCATACTCACTTACTTTTTAATGTTGGTTCCAAGATGCTATTTGTGCATACATTTGTCTGAACTTGCCACCTGCAAATGTGAATCTTATCTGTAACGCAAGGAGTTTATACCATCCTGACAACATAAAGGATTAAGGTTGATGAGTTGAACATTTTTAACTCATTTTAAATATAAATTTGTTGTTTGTTGTTTTGCTTTACGTCCCAAGTCAACAGCTATGGTAATGGCCGGACGGTCAGTTCACCAAGCCATACTTTTTCCTGGGAAAGCTTGAACAAGCAGTTAACCAGTACTTCGTGCACATACTTTCGCTTGTAAATGACAATAACCCTTCTTGAATGATTCAGCGGAAGGGGAGAGAATGACCGTAGAAATCATTTCATGATCAATCTCCTCGAAAGTATGGGATCGGGCTTGGATCAAACTCATGACCCCTGGATCTGCAGGCAGACTCGAATCCGTTGCCAGACACGTTACTGTCTGCGCTACGTGGCCAAGACTTTTACAGGCCATCACGTAACACTTAAGCTAATTTTTGAAACTGACCCCAAATCAAACTTCACCAATATTTAATACAGTATATGTCTTGGTTACCTGCAAGTTTGAAACTGGTCTGATTTTTTAAAAATGCAATGAGTAAGAAAAGGTTGTCTTCATAATCTAATCATGGATCCTTGCAGTTGGATCTGTCCCCTTAACATTGTTCATTGTCTTTTTGGCAATGAACAATATTAAGGGTAGAGATCAAATTTATAGCAAAGTGACTCTAGTTTCTGTATCTAAAAGAAGAATAGCCAACCTTTCTTTGTAGTTGAGCCGTCGTTTCTGGGCTGCTCGAAAAGGCTGAAGACAGATTTTGTCCCGACAAGGACCATTTTTAAAAAAAAAAATATGCATGCTGTTCTTTAACATTCTGTTCAGGAACTGACCCATATCAGCATAGAGCGCAAAAACGTTCTGCTCTGTATGAAACCACGAAAAATGACATTGTCTTTCTTTTATATACGAGAAAAGAAATTTAAACGATCAAATTAGAATGGAAACAAAACAATATCTTAAGAAAAATATACGACAAAGTGACAGAAGGAATTTTGATATGATTAACATGAGATTTTTTGAAGAAATTGAGAAGAAAAAATGGGGATGTTTATACTTTGTTATGTCTTCGGACGGCTGAGTTTAGTAAAGCGTATGGCTTAAGGAACCTATGCTATTCCAAAATATCTGTTGTAATGCTTATAGGGTACAGGATTGCTTGGATATCGCAAGAACTTGAGTCAGAACGAAAAACATATATATATATATATATATATATATATATATATATATATATATATATATATATATATATATATATATATATATATATATATATATATATATATATATATATAGTGCAAGAAATTTAAAAAATCAAATTGGAATTGAAATTTAAACCAGAAAACAGGATAGGAATTACAACAATAAATGTCTTTAATCAACATAAGACCTGAATTTCATTGGCTGAAATATATAGTTTAAACGACTTATTATCTTGAAAGGTACCATAGATCCGAAATATAAGTCCTCTCCTGGTTAGGGAAAATTAGAAGTCCAATTGAAATTGTCATCTCTGGAGATGACTTATATAAGCTTACGCCTACTGTCAAATCCCTTTCATTCAACTTCTTTGTTATATTATTAGTGCTATGCTTATTGTATAAAAGAGAATGAATAAAACATGTTTAAACCAAATTGTTTGTGATCATCCAGAACAATTTTCAAAATGACACTCAAGATAAAAAAAATGGTAAACCAATGCTATAAACCCACATCAACAGTAATGTGTTGAATTTTATCTGATTTTTATATTATCTTATGCAGTAACATCGGGCATGGTATTTTTTTTTAAAATTTAATCCTTAACCTCATAGAGACAATTTATGACACTTTTGCAAACAAAGGAGACCTTTGTCAGGCCCACTGGGGTTTACCTGTTGGATTTCTTTTGCTCCGGTATTCGTATTTTTTTTTACTGTTGAGTCCTTATCTTTGCCTTATCTCCTCTTTATATCTTGATTCTGTTCTAGGAGATGATGCATTGATAAGTTAAAGGTCTTTCATGCACACCAAACATCTATCATAATTTTATATTATATATATCAAACATATCGAAAGATTTGCTCTCTGCAACTGGAAACAAATGACCAAATTCCTGTGGCTAGCTCATTGACTATGATGAGAATAACCATGAAATGAAGTGAAATGGCTCAGTTGGTAGAACGTAAGACATCGTTGCAAGCTCGACATTCACTGCTGGCAGATTCAATGAAATGAGTCTTTGGGCAAGACGCTTTATCCGCTGTTTGATAATAGTTCAACACATGAAATTGTCCCCAAATCACTAACAATTTTGATTGTGCAATAAAAACAAATAACACAAACACATATTTGAACTTACTAAAATCGAATTTCACTACTGTGGAAAATATTTCTCTGAGAAACCCCATGTTCAGTTACTATTTAAGTTACCTGTTTCACTCGCTATTTTTGCGGAGTTTCTCCAAGAAATCTTTTGAGTATGCGTTACAGAAATGCAAAATTCAGAAGAATTCTCATTCTATTTTGCAGAGAAAAAATGTTCGCTGATAGCAGAGAAAAGAGAAAAAATAATGTTCTTTACCGGAACTGTATCTGCACAATTTCAATGTTTGACCTTGTTGCCCAACGTGAAAGGTCAAGTATGTGCATAAGGTCAAACATTTTACTTGCATAATGGTATACATGGCTTTCCCTTTAATTTGGTATGCAACATGACATTCGTCAGAAAAAAATATTTGATCCCTTTGTCCCCATCCAGGGGTCGTAAGCATGTAAAAGGGTAGGATATTTGCTTTCATTATGTTCTCTGTTTTTTCCGCTAATATAATATGCAACATGACAACTTTCTGAAAAAAAAAACAAAAAAACTTTTTGACCCACCCCAGGTGTCAACGGTATATGTAAGGGCATACTATTTGCTAACATGTTATTGTATATTCCATTTCCTTTAACTTGATATGCAACATGACCATATTCTAGAAATGATAAGGTTATATAAGTCTGTCCCTGCAGATTATTTTTTGGCCCCAGCGGCATAATTAGAACAAACTTGGTAGAGGTCCACTAGGTGATGCTACAAACCAAATATCAAGGCTCTAGGCCTTGTGGTTTCAGAGAAGAACTATTTTGCATGTTTTCCACCAAATAAGCCTATGTAAACATGTGAACAGGTGGGTCCATTTGGGCTAAATGGGCATATTTTGTACAAATTTGGTACAGGTCTACTAGGTGATGCTACATACAAAATATCAGATTATAGGCCTTGTGGTTTCTGAAAAGAAGATTTTGTCATGATTTCCCTATTTAAGCCTGTGACCCCAGGCTGGGCTATTTTTGCCCAAGGGGCATAACTTGGTAGAGGTCCGCTTTAGGATGCTTTATCAAATATCAAGGCTGTATGCTTTGTGGTTTTATACCAGAAGAATTTCTCACGTTTGCCTTATAAAAGCCTACATGAAATATTGGACCCCTTGGGTGGGGCTATTTTTGGCACTTAGGGCAAATATTGAACAAACCGAGTAGATGTATAGTAGGTGATGCTGCATACAAAATATCAAGGCTTTAGGCTCTGTGATTTCAGACAAAAAGAGTGTTTTATGTCTTCCATATATAAGCCTATGTAAAGCATAAGAACCACCTTTCAGGGCCATTTTAAACACCATAGGCATAATTGGAACCAACTTGGTAGAAGTCCAACAGGTGAAGCAACATACCAAATATTTAGGCTCTAGGCCTTGAGGTTTAGACAAGAAGTTATTTTTCATGCTTTCCCTATATAAGCCCATGTTATACATGTGACCCCCGTGGCGGGCCCATTTTTGACCCCAGGAGCAAATATGAATATACTTGGTACAGGTCAACTGGTTGATTCAGATGCTACATACAAAATATCAATGCCCTAGATCATGTGGTTTCAGATAATTACCAAAAGGTTTTTAAAGTTTCATCCCCAAAATCTATTTTAGCCTGTGTGACCTAGATTTGCAATGGACTGATCACTAAAAAGGGGCATATAAGGATAATTTCTACCAAGTTTGGTAAAAATCAAGCCTTTAGTTTAAGAGGATATTTCCTCTGAAGCAATTGTAGACGAAGTACGACTCACTGCCGATTTTCCAACGATCACAATAGCTCACTATGAGTCAATGGCTCAGATGAACTAATAGATGCAAGCTTAATAAGAAATAATAAAATCGACAGTAATAGAGTTTGTTCATCTTTTCCGCCATTTACGCCTACTCCTGTGCGGAATTTCACCTGCACAAGTCAATGTAGTAACTGTGTTTTGTACATTGCCCAGTGTAATACTCTTTTACACCTTTAAAAACATTCATAACAGGATAACTGTCAACACAAACTGTGGATAGTCATGTGTGTAGGCAATGTCTCCTTATTCTTTACATGACTTCGTGTATTATTATTCCAGAGTGCCCTACACTTGAGACTCTCTGCAATGTACTGGTAGACGCACCAATAAATCCAAAACCTGGGGATGTCGCCACCTATGACTGTCTAGAGGGATTTGAACTGGATGGAGAAGAGACAAGAACATGTCTGGACGACTACACGTGGGATGGCATTGCTCCATGTTGTGTAAAAAGGCCATGCAAAGGTATGCTTTAATAATAATAATAATAATAATAATAATAATAATAATAATAATAATAATAATAATGATGATAATAATAATAATAATGATATTAATATTTTGAATAATAATAATAATTATAATAATAATAATAATAATAATAATATGCTTTTAATAACAATTATAATAGTAACAATATTAATATTATTATTTTGATAATAAAAATAATAATAATAATAATTATAATAATAATAAGAATAATAAATATAAATGATAATAATAATATTATTATTAATACTATTAAGTCTCCCAAACGAAGTAGGAAGACTTATTGTTTTTGCTCTGATGATCTTATTATTATTCTTTTTCTTCTTCCATTTTTTCTTTTTCTTTCAGCCCAAATTTTTAACCGCTGAAATCTCATTAAACACTGTTCTGATTATTCAGAAATTTGGGGGCATGGTAGATATGGATGTGAAGTTGTGCAAAATGGTTTCACAATTAAAAATGTCAGACTCTGAGGCTGACCCACAGGCGTGCCCAAAACAGCTCAAATTTTGTCCCGACTACTTCTCACTAGCCGCTAAAGGGATTGTTCTGATTTTTTTATATGAAATATATTTATTTAAAAATATTCAACAAAGTTTAAAATTTGAAATTTCAAACTCATTGGCTGACCTGGAGAAATGCCCAGACCCAAACAATTTTTAAAATTCCTTATATCTCAGAAACCATTCAGATCCCCACCCATAAAAACCATATATGTTTTCGTTGTTTATAATAAAACACATTCAATAACACTGACTGGGTAGTTCCCTGGTGCGTGCCCAGGTATGTCAAACCCCCTTCATTTCATTAAAAGGCTTAATGTCTCGTAGACCATTTAGATCCCCACCCATAAACCATATGAGCCAGTGCATGAGATTTCCAACTAATTGGTTTGTGCGACCAGCAAAGCCTCAGATCAGCCTGCGCATACGGGCAGTCTGTTCAGAGCCTTTGCTAGTCGCTTTGTTAAGCTACTGACTGAACACCATTTTTAATTTTAAAGCTTAAAAGGAGCCTGCAGAGGCGCATCCCAGTGTACACATGTCAAAATGTCACACTGTTGGACATCACATGCACTGGCTCATATGTTATTTCTCATGATAAGGGGTGTGGGAGCATAGTGGCTCAGTGGTAGAGTGTTTGACTCGAGACCGAAGGGCCGCGGGTTTGAGCCTCACCGGCGTCACTGCGTTGTGGTCCTTGAGCAAGACGCATTTATTCTAGCTTAGTACTGGTTCAACCCAGGAAGAACCGTCCCTATATAACTAAAAGAGTGTTGACGGGACGTAAAGAATCAAATCAAACAAAACAAAATGTTAAGGGGCATTTAATAATACTGACAAGGAAGTCTCCCTTGTGTGCACTGGCATGTCCTACCCCTTTAAATTCATAAAAGGCTTAATATCTCGGAAACCTTACAGATCCCTACCCCTAAACCATACATATTCATGTATCTTATGATAAGAAGCATTCAATAACACTGACGATGAAGTCATCCTTGACATTCCTGGGCATGTGCAGCCCACTTCACTTCACTTCATAAAAAGGCTAAATATCTCAGAAACTGTACAGATCCCCACCCCTAAACCATACCTATTCATGAATTGTACAGATCCCCGCCCCTTAACAATATAAACATGTTTCTGATCACAAGATAAATCATGATGTCCAGGGGGGATGCATGGCTCGAAATGCATCACCCCGTTCACTTCATAAAAGGCTTACAGCAAATCCAGGGAGAGACCCATACAAACCATTATGAAAGTTTTTCCAAATTTCTTAATTATCTTCCTATATTCTTTTCAAATTCAATGGTCGGTAGAAAAGTTGACTCTTAAGATCAATTCTCTGAGAGCACCAGACAAATTTCTCCACGCACCGAAAGAAATTTCTCTAAACCATATTCAAATGGAAGTCTATGCTCAATAACCCAGAAAAATTTACTTTGTGTCATAATTGAATCTTTCGTTGCCATGGAAACCCTGTATGAATTATGTAAAACTGATATTTGGTCAAGGAATTCAGTGGCCCAAAATATTGTCTTTTTTAGCAAACAAGAGCTGTATTAATTTCATTGATTCTGCAATGTTTGTTTGAAGTAAATACCAAAGAAATAAATAAAAATTAAAAATGAGGTATTTGAAGCCTATTTTTGTTACAGCAGCCTTTTAACTGAGAAATTTGTAATTTAGACGGATGGCTGAGAATGGGTTTGCTCCCCCCCCCCTAGGGAATTTTGCAGACATATCCTATCTTGTAGAGAATTGAAAGCCGAGTCTTTTAAGAGATGTTTGCACTCTGTGCTCCGGGGCGTTAGTCTGTAAGAGCCTGTAACATACGTTACTTCATCAAACTAAGAAAAAGTAAATTGAAAGTTTGGGCTACAAATTAAAGACATTAAAATATTTATTTTTAAAAATCATTCATATAGTCTGCATACTGGATATCTTAACTACGTATGACAGCCATTTGAACAAAATCGCGGCTTCCTAAGGTGTCATATGCGTTACATAAATCAGATAACCCATTAAAATTTGCAAGTGTGGCTAACATCATTTACATTCACAATCTCTCTGTGTGTTTTGCAAAATGTTTTTAACCATGTCTGACTAGCTAATGCAATTGGCTAACAGAAAAATTAAAGTTTGTTTCCCTAGCTTAAATATTTTTTCTGTAATAAGCAATTAAACAACCCTACCCCTACCCAGTTTTAAGGTGAAATGTTTGGTATTAAAACTAAAGTAAAAATAGTTAAAAAATATTTGCAGTTGATGAATGTGTTTCATTGTTTGGGATTTATTTGCTTATAAGAAAAGACTCATAAATCTGCAAGTTTGTTGCAAAATTTTTAATATCAGAGGCTGTAACATACGTTACCTGATGTAATAAATGGGCAAGCTCATTGTCTTTACGTAAGATATGCCTAAAAATGTTTTAATCTCCTCGAGGGAATTTTGCAGACATATTCCTTCTTATAGTACAACTCAAGCTGCATCGAATGAGGGATGTTTGCACTCTCTATGTTGGGGCGTTAGTCTGAAACAGCGTGTTACATGCGTTACTATATCAAATAAAGGAAATGTAGTTTGAAAGTTTGAGCTAAAATTGTGAAAAAACTTGCAGCTGTTGGATATCTTACATTGTTTAGGGATTTTAAACTGCCTCCTATGATAAAGACTTATAGATCTGCTAGTTGTCATCAAGTTTTAAAGATCAGAGAGCGTTACATATGTTAACGTGATAAGTCAAATCATCAAACATTATTTGACATCAAGCTGAGTAAGGGCCTGTCTATCCTAATCCCCTTTGGAATTCTGCAGACAAATTACATCTTATGTAACTATTCAAGGTGCATTTAATAAGAAATGTTTGCACTCTGTAAGTCGGGGCGTTAGCCTGTAACAGCTTGTTACATATGTTACTATATCAATTTGAGAATAAGAAATTTGAATGTTTGAGCTACCAAAAGAAGACATTAAAATTATTTAATAAATTGACATTCTTATAGACTTTATACTGGATGTCTTTACTACATATGGAAGCTGTTTAACATTAATACGGCTAACTGTGGTGTTATGTGCGTTACATGAACCTAATTATAATTTAAAAGCTATGATTGTGGCTATCGTCATGTAGTTAAACAACTACAATGACTTTGTTTCAAACTGTTTTATTAGATTTTACAAACATATACTCATTTGATGAATAGAAAAAACCAAGTTTGCTTTTCTATCTTAAATATATTGTCTTATAGGAACTAGTACAGAGCCCTATTCCCAGTTTTACAGAGAAGCGAATTTTGTTATTACCGTTTAAGTAAAACACATGAAAGCGATTACAGCGTTTGGATATTTTTCATTTTCTTAGTCTGTCTTGCTCATATATCTACAAGATGTCATTAAAGATCAGGACACTTAATGTGTACTAATAAGTCTTTGGTGCCAAAACACTAGAAATTATATTCATTTCTGATTATCAAGCCCATGAACTGGTGTTACAGATGTTATCAATGACCTTTTGGACACATTTCCTAATACTGTGCATATAATGCTAAATATAGAGCCACAAATAGAAAAATTAGTTTTACATTTTTACAAGAAAATACAATAAATGAAATGGTCCAAACTATTTCTCATCTATATAACACTCATGTTAAACGTTTGTCAACTTTCCAATTTTGCCATTTATGGCTTGGAACATTCGGAAACTGATATGAATTCCTAATAGTTGGCTCTTTGAGTATGCGTTTCAAGTGATACTCTGCAAGTAGGAGAAAGACTAAAGCTTTACAAAGAAGAAAAACTATGCCATTAAGAGCAATGAGCACCTGGACTGATGTACCTTGATTTTTCTGTGGTAAAAAATCATATCTTAGCTGGTTAACTTTTATAAATGTAGCCTTTCCATACATGCAACCCACATATTTTCATCTAATAATGTCTCTGCACTTCTTATCTTTCCCCAAGCATTCAAAAACTTATTTGAAGTCTTAGTACTTCTGAAGTGCTGAAACCGAGGTAACTCTTTCCCTTCAGATAAACAAACTAGATGTATCACAGCAGGTAAAGCAATAAAATGCAGGATGAACAGAGCGCAAATTAGACCCTTTCAATTCAATGATTCGTTTCTAAGATAAGAGCGCTTATTAAAGGATGTAACATATATAACTCGTCATAATAAATGAGCAAGGGCATTGTCGTGACATCCTTTTTGACTACACAGTCAGAGGCAAGTGTTTTCAATTTCAGTTTTTCCAATGGATCATGAAATGAGGCACCTTATCAACTTGTTTACTCTGTATAAATCTTCCATAGAGCATAATATAGAACTACATGTTATCCCATTCTATCTATAGTATAGTCCACTTTCTTTCTTTTGAATGCAACAGCTAATGATATGGCTGCAAAAACTGAGAAATCATAGGTTTTACATTATTTTAAGACATGCTTCAATGTACTGACATCAAAAAACAACCAACTGCAAACATAATTATTGTCCAACTTCATATTCTTTCTCTTATACCAGATAACTTTCAAGGTGTAACAGAAATTGTTTCAGACGGTCTTCCAAAACCATCAAGAGTCAACATTGTAACTAAAGAAAACTTATAAAGTTCTTTGGGCGCAGCAAAATACTATTGATCTAAGACCTGAGGACTTAAGCACCAAAAGACTGGATAGGTTCCATGGCAAATGATGCAAAAAATTAGCCTATCAAATTTCTGTTTGACCAATGTCAGAAATCTTAAAGTATTCTTAGAGGTACACCGTAGAGACATAGATTTTGCAAATCAGAGCAAAGTTATCATTTGACTAGCATGGATGCAGAGGCAGCTGCAGTTAGATTACTCTTGCCACTTCACAGGAAGAGATATATATCAGAGTCATACTCCATTGTATGCATATATGTGAAATGGCATTAAACCCATATTTAATTAGGTGTTTGATCCCATGACACTGACATGCTGTTTCTGCTTTTGAAGAATGCTAAGGATTCAAGTTTGGCTGAATCAAGTTGTTTGACGCTGGCACTAGCCACAAATACAAAGAAAATTAAGTCTTTTGATGGCAAAAGAGGAGGATCACACGAAATGCTTATAAGTGATGTTTGTCACAATTACCAATTTTAAAAAGTAATCTTTATTAATGTAACACATATAACACCATAGGAAGCTGTATATTTGTTAAAAAATCTTTTCTTATGTGTCAAAGGTATTCAGCATGCAAACTACATGAATAATTCAAATAAATAGATAGTTTTATGTCTTCTTTCTGTTTCTCAGACTTTCAATTCATTTATTCTTAAATTGATATTGTAATATACGTATCATACCATTACAGGCTAACCCCCTAGTTAATAGAGTGCAAACATATCTTAGTTGGTGCAGCTTGAATTGTTCTTTAAGGTAGGATATATCTGCACAATTCCCAAAGGGGTGGAAAGGAACAGGATTGTACTCAGTTTGCAGTCCAAATACAATGCCATGATTCTACTGGTTGTGATGAAATGGGTGATTATTTTGCAATAGAAGCAGACACCACGATAGACATTGTGAGGGTGACTTGAATAAAGATTGTTTTTGAATAATTTTATTTAATAGGAATATTTATTAAATTGTGTCATTTAAATGAGAACTATTATTTTCTATCTATATGTCTATATATTTTAATATTATAGGCATTAGGAAATATGTGATTAAAAAGGTTATATATAACATAGGTAACACAATTCCATGGGCTTGTTATCAGCAATGACTGTAATTACTAAGACTTAGGCACCAGAGGCTAGAGATTAATAGGAAAACATGTGAAAAAAGGTATTTTTCTGAAATATCATCTCTTACTTCCAAGAAAATATCCTATCTCATTCATTATGCCATGTAACATATGTTACATACTTTAATAAGTGCTCTGATCCTGATGTCAAACTTGCAAATGTATGTTTCTTTATTGCATTAACAAGACAGTGCCAAAAATGTAAGATATCCACAAGCGTCAAATATTTTCATATATTTTTCTTCAATAATAGATACCAAAATTGGATACTTAAAATTGGGGGTAGGGTTGTTTAATAGCTCATATAAAACAATGTATTTGAGATAGAAAAGCAAACTTTGTTTTTTCTATTAGTCAAATGAGTATTTTAGTAAACTAAGATTAAAAACACTTGTAAAAATGCACAAATCGTCTGTAAAATGAATGATGTTAGTCACGATTTCTACTTTCAAAGGGAAATTTAATCTATGTAACGCATATAACACCATTGAAGGCTGTAATTTTGTTTAAAATGCTGCTTTTATGTAGCTTAGGCATCCAGCTTGCAAACTACATAATAAATTTGAATAATTAGATGGTTTAATGTCTTCTTTCTGTAGCTCAAACTTTCATTTTGATTTTTTCCTTAGTTTGTTACAGTAACATATGTAACAGGCTGTCAGAGACTAACGCCCCGGAGCACAGAGTGCAAACATCTCTTAAAAGATGCGGCTTGAAATTTTCTTCAAGAGAGGATATGTCTGTAAAATTCCCTAGGGGGGGGAGCAGGACCTTTTTTAGCTCGAAGTCTAATTATTTTGTCATAAAACAGTCTACATTTTAAGTGAATATTATGCATAATGCGCCGGGATACAGACATGGCCCCATATCAAAACATAATCTGAATAGTCTGAAATACAATATTCACAAGAAACATGAGTGGGTTATTGTAATCTCACCAAGATTTTACAGGGTGAAAGGGTCTTAATTTTGAAGTTTTTATTCTGTTCTATTCTATCCCTTGTCTTGTTGCTTGGCATTTGCTAGGCAGTTACCTCCCTTATACATGTGAAACCAATTTCCCGGATTTTTCAAACAATGTCAAATGTTGCTGGAAAAGACTGTCAATCAGCCTATTTTGGTAGCTGTGTTAATTTATCCACCATAGTTGTATGTTCAGATGAATTTCTAACTGACAGAGAATTAGTCAGGGGCGATCGGGACTCCTGTGCGAATTTGATGCAGATTTATGGTGACCTATACCAAATCAAACTTTAGGGGATAACTAATGAAAATCACCTGGTCACCCATCTGGGTTTTACGTCTGGACGTCATTATGACGTCATCAAAATAACGTTTATTGTATCAGTGCAATTTAAACGGTATGCCCATTGTAGTCTATGGCGATCAGAACTTTCTTGCATTTTGTTTGCGAATTTCAGTCGAAATGCACCAAATTTAATCTTAGGGGGGAAATAATGAAAATTAAAATATCGCCCATATTGTTTTCGCATCAGAACAAAAAGATAACGTCATTGAAATGGCGCCTGATATGTAAATACCACATATATGCATTTTGTCCATTTCCAACGCATGGGAATATTCCTCTAGTGAACTGGTAGCCTTATCATGACTGAATACAAACTCTTTTAAATCGTAACATACAAAATATATTCAGATAGGGTGAAGTCAGTTCGAGGGCGGGACGTAAATGTCGTCACGATTTACGAATATAAAGACAGTGGAGTGAATGAAAAACAAACAGTGTTTTTTGATAATAAACGGTCTAAATATAATATCTGATGCTTATATATAAAGATGTACCACGACCTCTGACCAATGACCTTTGGGTCTTTCTATTTCAAATGATTGATGCAGAATACGTAAAATGAGCCAGTCCGGCTAGAACATATGTGTATGTCAAAGCTTTTAGTAAATGTAAATAAATGCCTGAAACCCTTTTTAAATATCAATATTGTAAATAGAGTCACGCTTCAAAGCTTTTGGTTTATCTGTAGCTGCTTATCCTACACCCAAAGAAATGATAGAAGTAATAATCATTTGCATACACTATCAACCAAACTCATTATAGTCAGATTTTGACCCATGAGGGATCATAAGTTAGAAGAGTCTACTTAGTAGTTCATGATATGGAAATAAGGATAAAACCCTCTACAAGTTACCCATTGTACTCCGATAGTACGGACAATAGAAAACTGTTACAATCTGATTTATCTTTCGCAATCTTATGGGTAGAATCGTCTTCAAAGGTCAAAATCGAACAATAAGGCATTCTTGTTGATATGGCTAAAGAAATATCTGAATCCACATGAAAATAGTTGTTCAAAAGTCATAAGCATATTGATAACTAGCAATATTGTACATGAGTCCTCTTCTGTTCCATAGCAACACAAATCAGCACAATATGAATGGTTTGCTTTGTACTTACACCGAGATGTTTCGCATACAGACATGCTGCAACCTCATTTTATCAGCTGCAGAGGGGTTTCGAGGGCAAGAGGCAACATGCGCGGATCCAGGAATTTTGTCAGTTTTATTTAGTCCTCTGCTTATTTTGCAGTTTACAGAGGGAGTCCAATTGTTTTATTGCTGAGAAAACTATACGTATACGTTACAGATGTACCAAGGATCCAGAGGGGGTCCATTATTTTCCAGGGGGGTGTCCAACTTTTTCTAGGGGAGGGGGGTCCAAATGCGAATTTCTATAGAAACCCATATACGTACTTGTTATTTTCCAGGGGGGGGGTGTCCAGACCCCCTATCCCCCTCTGGATCCGCACATGGGCAATGTCATCATAACAGGACAATATTTTTCACAATCCCGCTTCTAACCATAATTGTCAGGCATTGATTTGTCAGGATTAATGACAGGTGAGGTTTTTCAAATGATGCACTGGTACTGCGCACGTTTGACACCTTCAAGAAACACAGCTCTTGGAAGTGGTAGTTTTTGCAATTCAACTTTTTTTTCTCCAAAATATCCACTACCTCAAGGCTGTGAGTCGAACAATATCGGTGACTGGCTAATACAAAGTAAGAAAGACGGCAAAGATCAGGAATCTATACAATCAAGTACCACGCCTGAACAAGGATACCAATGGGAAAGTAACAAACTCACAGTTTGACATCACAAACGAGAGCTAAGAGATCAGGACATTTTACAAATATATAACCCCAGTGCATCCGCCATAGTGCTTTCTAAGGGCACTGAGTCGAGGTGAAAGAATGCTTCGTGGATAGAGTCTCCAGCATAGCTAAATGCCTGCCAATATGATTTCTTGCTCTTTCCTGACATTGAACTAGTTAATATCAGCACGAGAAAGTGCATGGAATTCGATCAGAGCCCTGGTTGTGACATCACCAATGGCACATTGACATCTTTAATAAGTGTCCTGATCTTAGAAACTTGATGATATATGAGCAAGACTGTTTAAGAAAATGTAAAATATCAGCACTCTGCAATTGTTTTATATGTATTTTATTTAAGCGGCGAAAACAAAATTTGCTCCCTCTGCAAAACTGGGGGTAGGGTTGTGTATTAGCTCATATAAGACAAAATATTTAAGATAGAAAAGCAACTTAGATTTTTGTGTTTTTCAATTGAGTATATATTTGTTAAATCTAATCTAAAACGGTTTGAAACAAACTCAGATCAGTCTAGAAACTACATGACGATTGCCAAAATTACTACTTTTGAATTATAATTAAGTTCATGTAACACACATAATACAGCATGTAGCCGTAAACAGCTGTCATATGTAGTAAAGACATCCAGTAATTTGCAGACTATTAGAATGTTCATTGATTAACTAGTTTTAATGTCTTCTTTCTGTAGCTCAAACTTTCAATATTCTTATTCTCAAATTGATAAAGTAACATATGTATCAAGCTGTTACAGGCTAACGCCCATGCTTACAGTGAGCAAATATCTCCTATTCGATGTACCTTGAATTGGTACATACGATAGAGTATGTTTAAAAGGGTTTGAGATAGAGCAGGCCATTACTCAGTTTGAAGTCAAAATCTTGTTTGATGAGTATTTTGTTTTTATGAGATGAGGAGGACAATTATTTTACCAGAGAAGCAGAATTGATTTTGTATATGACTTGGATAAGGATTGGTTTAGAATATTTACATTAGAAAGTGACATTTACTAAATTGTACTGTTTGAATGTGAAACGATTATTTTCTACTTTTCTCTAGGATGTATCTTTATTTTAGAATTATTCATATAAGGAATATTGAAAACAAATATTCATAACATCTGTAACAAAGGTACATGGGCTTAATAATCATCAATACCTAAGATTTAGGCACCAGAGGCTAGAGACTTTAGCTTGGAAAACATGCGAAATATATTCATTTTTACCTGAAATATCATCTCTTACATCAAATCGATGTCCTTGCTCATTTATAATGTCATGTAACTTATGTTACAGCCTTTAACAAGTGCTTCAATCTTGTTGTTAAACCTGCAAATTCTATAATTCGTTATAATATGAGCCAGACAATCCCAAATATGCAAAATATTCAACAGCAGCAAATGTTTTCATATATTTTTACTTAAATGATGCCTACCGAATTCGGCTCTTTAAAATTGGGTGTAGCCTTTTGGTTGTTTAATTGCACGTATAAGACACTATATTTAAAGTAAAAAAGCAAACGTTCGATTTTCTCTAACCCAAATGAGTTTGTTAGTATAGAATAATCAAAAAATTTTGGAAAATGCGCATACCAGCTGAAAAATAAATGATATTGGTCACAACTTTCATGCTTAAAGGGTAGTTTAATCAAAGTAACGCACATAACACCACAGGAAGCTGTAATTTTGCTCTAAAAGAATTTATATGTAGCTAAAGTAGTCAATATGCAGACCATATGAGTAATTTAAATAATTAGCCCTCTTTCTGTAGCTCAAACTTTTATTTTTTTCTTAATTTAATATGGCAACATATGTATCAGGCTGTTAGAGCCTAACGCCCCGGCGAACATAGTGCAAACATCTATTAAAAGACGCAGCTTGAAATCCTCTTTTAGATAGGATACGCTTGCGAAATTCCTGAGGGGGAGCAATAACATTCTCAGCCATCAGTCTAAAGGTGGACCGATAAGCTGGGTATGTATGAGAAATCTACGGTAATTTGCATGTAAAATATAGTTATCGAGAAATAATTCATTGTCAAAGTCAGGTAAAGCATTGATGTAACCATCATATGACTAAATTAATTGATATTTTGTTTAAAAAAAGCGTTCGTGTTGGATAAATATGACCATACCAACACAAACTATAGCTTTTATTAGCGGGCAGTTTCTTATTATGGTCGCCATATTTATGACGTCATAACTAGCCTCAGACGCGGATTTGAGATGGGTGACCACCTTTAAATTAAAGGTAAGACTCCATTGAAGGTTTTGATATAGGTCACCATAAATCGGCACACAACTCGCACGGGACCTATTTTTTGTCCCTAAGGGCCCTGACTAAATGTGTTATGTCTAAAAACGGACTAAATGAGGACTGAATGTGACTAAAATTTGTATGTAACATTATTTCGTTTAACAACAAAAACAACAATTACACTTTGATGAAGCATTCTGTAGCATATATCTGCCTGACATTTTGATGCTGCTGAGTAAAATGACATATCACTAATTAAGAGAATGATTGACTAAACTGAATATTGATTCGAGGAGAAAAAAGGAGCCCAGGCTACTTTGTGTGATGCTACTTGTACCCTATTCTGACAGGCTACTTAATTAATGTAGAATGGCCCATTGGAAATGATGCTGAAGATAAAAGAGACTGCCAGGGTGTTCAAATTATAATAGGTAAGCCTGTAAATGGACATCTCGGGGTGGGGGGGGGGGCCCCACAAACTAGGCCCATTGCAAATTCAGCCCCTAACCCACTCGGCCCCTATTGTCAAAATTTGGGAGAACTATACCAACGACAATATACATGTACCTATCTCAGTGTTGCTGAAGGAGTGTGAAAAAATTTACAGGCCCTCAAGTGTGAAGTTTAAGGATGTAATTGTGTTCTGTTATCCAATATTTTATAACTAGCCTATCATCCCATATGGTACTTTATATCCAATATGCGACCTGCGAAGGCTAAGGCCTGACTGCGCATAGAGCCTTCAGTGGCGGATCCAGAGAGGGTTCAATTAAGACAAAATTATTTCATTTTCATGGAGAATTTAGAAAAATCTGAGAAAATTAATAAATAATCAGGTAATATTAACAAATCGAACCCCCGGCCCCTTTATAAATTTGAACCCCTTACCAAGAAATCCTGGATCCCCCCCCTGGCCTTCGGTATTGGCGCACATTTATTATCACCAGTCTGACAACTTTTGTTGCATTCTCTTTCTGTTTGAGTCATCATAAATTGGTATTTCAAACATTGGTGTCCTGATGAAACCCCATATTATCAGGCTTCTCAACTTGGACTTCTCTGTTTGCTATATGTAACATTTGAAAAGCTAGTGAATAGATGCATTGGCACAGTCTCTTCAGAACTATTCATTTACGGGGTTCCAATGTTCAAAGGATAACTCATGCACATCAGCTCTAGGACGATTCATTTGTGCTTTAATTTGGAACTATGAGAATTAAAACCATGATGGTTATCTGGTGCTGAGTTTGTTGTCAATGAGTTGACTGAAAAATAGACAAAACATGATTGGGATTAAGCACATGTGCAATGAAACTATATACAGCGGGATTACAGCTTCCTGAAACAAATGAAACAATATTTCGGTTGGGGCCCAAGTTAGTAGTCCTACTTGTTAGGGGCCGAGTTTGTCAGGGGCTGAGATGTCGTGGAATTGGTAATCTCCAATAAAATAAGAATTTTGGTTGACCTTAAATGTAACTTTTCCGGATCTCAGGTCACTATTAGCCCGCCATCAAAAGGCCATTTGGATGGTGTTTCGCTGGCTGGCCATTCTTGGCTCAATTTTACATGCTTACTGGGTAGGAAATCTGCCCAATCTGTGATCTCTGAAAAAATTGAATGACCTGGTCTGCAAAAATGAATTAAAATGCAAAACAAAAGGGCCCCTCCGAGCTTAAGTGAAGCAAATTGTAGAAGGGCTGATTTGAAGAACTATGTCAGACCCTGCTACTAGCAGGTGCGATAAAAATGTATTTTTTTCTGTAAATAGGCAGGCTGTTGCCTGCTGGAGGCCGATGCCTTCAAATTTGAACTCAAATTATATTTAACTGGGTACTTTGAGTTATAATCAGGACAAACCAACTTGCTTAGCTACAGAGACTAGCTAGAAGATTGAGGTTTTGTCGATAACATTGAAGTTTAGGATTTTACCTTTGAGCGAATGATAAAGGTGCTGATCAGATTGCATGTATATGCAGACTGCATGCATATGCAGGCTGGTCTCAGTGGTCTGCACATGTAATGAAATCAGATATTCGAATTTCTTGTGACATTGCCTATATAATCATGATAATATACTTTTGACAGTTCAAGCTATCATCCCTTAAAATTACTAATGGAGCTTCCATAGGCCTAAAGAAAATTTGTGTGTTTCAGGTTACCAGACAGCGAGTGTCTAAATTATTTGCCCCTTTGAAGCCTATTGAGGGGTTTTCCCAGTTTAGCCATATTGTTTCCCCATGTGTTTTTTTAAATGAAATAGAAATATTTTTCTACCTACCATCCCTACTATAAATGTTAATGTAACCTGAAACACACAATTTATTAATTGGTTGGCCTATTATTGTATCAAACTGCATATGAATAAATGTGGATCATTCCCTATACTTTTGACTTTACATTTTACAATTATTATCCCCAGATATTTTTTTATAATATTGTGACCAACTCTGTCTGTCTGTTGTCTCAATGAGACAGTTCTTTTGAGTACCCACAATGAAATTGATGGATAAGAAAATAGGCTTAATTTTTATGCTCAAAAAGTATGTTACGGCTTAAATTAAAAACATGTGTGTTTCATGTTACCAGACTGTGCCTAATTTTTAGCTTTTTTCATTATTTTTAGGGAATTTCCAGATTGGGCCATATTGTCTCCCTTTTAAAAACTTTTAACAAAATAAAAAATATTTTCCTACAGTATCTACCATCCATATTTTAAAATTTCATGTAAGCAGAAACACACATATATTTTTTTCACACTAATCTGGACCATTGAAATGTTTTAGATTTCTTAACTATATTTTCAAATAAAAAAGTATGAAGTTTTATTGTCATGAAGTAATTGCTCTAGTGTTCCACACAGTGTAAAAAAGAGATTGAATGTTGGCTAAGATCAGATTGTGCATTTGCCAAATCTGATCAAAAGCCCATTGATTGCTGCCTAGTCATTTTGAAAACCTAGTCTTTGTCTAGTCAGACCTGTTTACTAATTAATGGCTCCCTTTTTCAGATTTTTTACCATGTTCACAGATCCTATTACAGAGAAGACAGTATATGCTTATTTGGTGGTTCATTTCAAGATCTAGTAACATTATACCTCTGGAAAAGTGACCATAAATGAACTATATCAGCCAAATTACAAACACTGGTGTTGATGCAGAACAGTAAAAATAAACTCAATTGACTATGGGACATCCATCCACCATCTGTACACTACCACCAAGGTCAGGAAAAGACCTGCCAACAAGTTACACAGCTTACTTCACAGCTTCAAGTCTGAACATTTGTATTTCTGTCTTCCTCTCATCTTGACTTAAGTGCCTTTGATTGTACCTTACATTTAACATGAATGATAAAATGGTTAGACTTACAGACTGCTGCACTGAATCAACTGATTTCATAGGAAGACTCCTCAAAGCTTTAGATTAACAAAATTTTTCAGCATAAAAATGTAAATATTTTCTTGCCCATCAGTTTTAACATATGTTTGGGTGCTCAAAAGAACAGTCTCATTGAGATGGTTCTTATGAGTACCCACAACATATGCTTTGGTTGAGAAGTAAGAAAATTAAATTTTTGTTATGCACTCTTAACTAAAGTCCTGCTCCTTATGATAAATTAGCCAAAATTTTTACAAATTGTTCTGGTCACATGACCAAGATAGCCCGCATACCCATATATGGTAAAAACCCTTTAAAATCTTCTTTTCAAGAACCAGAAGGCTGATGACCTTGGGACTTGGTATGTAAATTTAGGGTGTAGGACCTACCATTTTTGTTCAAATGGTGATCCTAGGTGACCTTGACCTACTTAAAACCAAGTTCAAATTTGCTTCCTAATGCATTTAACTTGGAATTTTTTTGAAAAGTTGATTTTTTAAATACTTTTGAAGCCAAAATCGTTATTCTCCCTTGATATGTTAAGAGACAATGTCTATTATTAAGTTCTAAAGGTCAAGGTTGACCTTTCAGCCAAGTTCGCTCATAATTGAGTCCCATCAACGTATTAAAACATAGTTTTCTCAGAAACCACTTGGCCAATTGAACTCAAATTTCATATGGAGACTCCTTAAGATAAGGTGAGTAAATTTAAAAAAAAAATGTTAATGGCTACTTGACCAAGATGGCCGCCATGCCCATATACAGTAAAAGCCCTTTAAATATCTTCTCTAGAACCAAAAGGCCAATGGCCTTGGGACTTGGTATGCATTATTGGAGATGTCGACCCTACCAGGTTTACACAAATGATGGATCGGGGTTGTCCTTGACCTTTTTTTTTACCTCAAGGCCAAATTTGTTTCCTAATGCATTTATATTGAAAAAATCTTGAAATGTGCATTTCCTATATCTGTTTAAGTGGAAATCATAATACTTGCGAGAAATGTTAAACCTTCAAACTGGAATAAAGCGTTGTCATGGAAACTCTATACAAAAAAGTTACATCCACTTGTCCATTTGTTGCAAATAAAATTTCTGTATATATTTTGTTAAAAGCAACAACTGTAAAAGACAGGCCTCGCACAGGCTTGAATATACAGGACTGTCTTGAAAAGTCCTTGAAAATAAATTTGCAGGGATTATTTTGGGGTGAGATATTGAGAGATTTGCTCATTTTTCTGCCAAAAATCTCATTGAAATTGGCTTAATGGGAGAAAAATCTCTTATAGCAAAATGTAATTTAGCTAAAAATTTTGCTAAAAGTTCTCACTGAATATTCCCATTTTCTCGTCAGTTTTGGCTGAATGAGATATTTTCTCTCACAATATTCTGAGCCAGAATTATCCCTGAATTTGCCTTTAAAAGTACTTGAAAAACACTAAAAGGCCTTGAAAAGTCCTTGAATTTTACCATTTACATGAGGATTCAACAGTGTTTTTGGAGACCTAAATCAGTATAAAATTGTGGTGCCTTTATTTTGTGCAGCATATGCTGCACCAAATAAAGGCATCACAATTATATACTAATTTTCTTAAACTTATATCTTTATTAATGGACTCAAGCATTTACGAAGTAGAATTTTAACGTGTAAATGAGCCTTTTTCTTAAGTTTTCAGTCCTTGAAAATGGTAGGAAAGTCTTTTAGAAGTCCTTGAAAAGTCCTTGAATTTTACACAATCTTGCTCGATGAACCCTGATAGAGCTGTTGGAATTTTATTCCACAAATAACAGGAAAATTAAATCAGTTTTCGGAAAATTTCATCCCAAAATATACCCACCCACCAATAATGGTTCATTCTAGAGATAAATTTTCAACTAAGTACTATATTATATAACCATTTCATTGTATGAAGTCATTGTTTATAATATCTGAATGCATATCTTGAATATTCTTATGAATAAACAGTTTCCATAGCATCTAAATCTGGTGTTTTTGTCAAAAATAGAATTTCCTTCGATTTTGGTTGCTAGGCAACTATTCGAATATCGCATGTATTTACTTTCTATTTTACTTCATTAAAACATTACTAGCACATTCTATGATGCAATTTGCAAGATGAAAGGTCCGTTGTTATACATGTACTGTTTTAGATTTGAAATAATTTTAAATTCATCCCTGCTTCGTCAGAAATGTCGTTAGCGCGAACGCACATCGCTGAAAGGCGGTCTTCGGTTGCCCAGCAACAGCACATTGAAGATGATAAGACGTCAACATCTATATGCAATAAAGCACAAAGGTTCATTCTATAGGTGTTTTAAGTTTCAGTCAAGAGAAAGAGATATTAACCAACTCTCAGTTATTTTGGATTAACCCTCTAATATAGAAAAATTCTCCAAAATCCTTGCATTTTCAGTTCCTTATAAAGAGTTATGGCCCCTTTTCTCTCAAAACAATATAAATATTTAAATCAACTTGGTTTTAAAATCTAGCAGGGCCAATATTATTTTGATTATAGTACATTTCTGCCAAGCAAGCCTTTCACAATAAAGGTCAATCTTTGGTTGATTTTCCCTACCCCTGTTTTTTGCATTTTTTGGCTTAAAAATAGGAAAAATAAGCACTATTTTCAAGATGCAAACCCGTATTCACACAATTTTGATCTAAAACCCTTCCAGGGAGCAGGTTGTTTATCAAAAGTACTTGCAGTTGAATTAATTATATTGTTAGAACATATCTATGACAGTGCTCCATTAAAACCTGTTTTAAAATTTGTACTGTGCCATTATTAAAGCGCTTATTTTGCAAGTAAGATCCAAATAACCCACTCATGTTTTTCTATAACTTTAATAACTTTATTTAGTCAGTTCAGAAAAACATTATGAGAATGTTCAAAGCCCGGTGCATTTTTGACTCTATCGTTTCAAAAATTGCCTAAAATGGTGATTTAAACTTTTTGAGAAATATTGAAGAGTATCTACACTTCACGCTTGTGACACAAAACTTTGGAATTTTTAAATTTTGAAATAAACATCTGATATGTGTTAGCAAGATATGGTTGACTTGGAAGAAAAAACATATTTTAGATGTATGCTATTTTTTATATTGATATTTTCACATGAAAAACAGCTATTTTCAATACTTGCATAATGAAAAATTTGGCTAAATTTAGCCAATTTTTATTCTGCTGGTTGCCATGGCAACGGTGCATGCAAACAAAATTTTAACTAAATTTATGCTGTTATTGGGTGGTCATAATCATTATGTGAAAGTTTCGTCCTATTCTGAGACGGTGCGTGGAATGGGTCTATGGGAATTTTCTGGTGCTCTCAGAGAACTGATGTTAACCTTTGAAAAAAACTCTATTAGAGCTGATTTCATTTATCTTCATTTCAATCTTCATCAGTGATTGGTTAACAAAACAAGTGTAATAAGTACTTTGCCTGTGACCATACAAGGAATCTGTTTGAAATGAAACTGTTCTATTGTCAAGAGATTATGAACACGATTGAGGAGAAGAGGAAACTACCAACAACATCATTTCTCAAATATTCAAGGGAGTTATCAACTTACCCTTAGCCTAACCAAACTTCATTTTCATATCAACACATTGTGTTAAGTTGAAGAAATACATATTAAAATAATTTCTATGCTCGCCAGTTAGCTATATAATACTTAAATGAATATGAATGTTAAGTTCATAGTTTGACAAGAGGTTTAGAAGAAACTTTCATAATGGTTTGTATACATCTCTGTCTGGATGAGCTGTAATACATGGGAAACTGTTCAGATACCCACCCCTAAACGTTATATAATGAAATTTCTTGGGATAAGACACATTCAATAACACTGATCATGATGTCCCCTTGGAATTGGGGGCTGGTTTGGGAGACTTTATAATCAGTAGATTATAATCATATCGTGTTATTATTATGAAAATAGTATTATTATTACGATTATTATTATTATTATTATTATTATTATTGATAGAAGTCACATTATCACTTGATCATATGCCATCATCAAAACAATGAAATGGCTGCTAATTGGCTGGTTAATGGTTGCTGCATTGTTTACTGGGTATATGTTATCTTTGGAATATTGGTAGGGGCACCCCCCTTTTGCACACCAGATAGGGATATCTGAGATTTTAACCTGGGATTAAAAAATCTTATCTTACCCATGTTATCTTTCCCAGGCTGTCACTCGAGTTTTGTACATTGGTTGTATTGGAACTCACGCACATGGTCCTCAAGTGACATCATTGTTATGTTTAATTGACGTCATCATATCATGTCACATTTCAGCGTATTCGGGAACTTTCAAACATAAAATGTCGTATTTAATGGTGAGCAAGAAAAATATTCCATTAATCGTGTGAGGATGGGATGGAAAAATCTATGTCTCTGGATCCCTGTTTATCATCACTGGCCAAGCCTTGTGACGCCAAACGGTGATCCTTGGGGCGAATTTTTCAATACAACCCTCACAGTCAAGATGGATTATTATATTCCTGTGTAAAACATGGTGACTAATAAGAATTGGATCGATATTCTATTCTTAAATAATAAGTTCCTTCAATTGTAGATTTGACATTTTGTTTTTGCTTTTGCCTAGTGATGTTTTAGTTTTTTTGTTTTTTTTTACATATTCTTAGGACGTCAAGAGTATTAAAATCTCAAAATGAGATTGGGTGTGGTTATTTGAACGTAACGTGGCATCTTACACACTCACGCTGAGTACATTTAATAAACGCAACATTTTATTGCAACATTTGCTCCTTTCATGAATGAATACGCTGTGATCAGCTTTTCGGTGACTTTTCCAAAAATATTCATCCCTTTCTCATACCAGAACTGTGCAACCTCTATTTTATACCTGTAGCTGCCAAAGTAAGTAAGGGTGCATAGATCAGGAATCGATACAATCAAGTACCACACCTGACCCAGGATACCAATGGGAATGTGACAACCTCACAGTTAGACACAACAAATGAGAGTCACGAGGTCAGCCCTTTCCCAGCAGGTGACCACAAGGCCAAGTATATTAAGTGGCGACTGTGCATTTGAGGTATTTACTCTACAATTTTCTCTTTTTTTTATATGTCGAATTCCACTGATAACAACGATAATGACTCAGCAAGGTATCATTGTAAAAATTGCAAAGAAGACGTGTTAGACCTCGGATGTTGTGTAGCTGCTTGTATCTCATCTGACAGATGGGTCTACAAATCAAAATCTGGCTCACTATTAGTAACGCCTGCTCCCTATTTATTCTTTGATGGAGGTTGTTCAAATTTGGCACAATTGTTGCCTATGAGATGTAAATAGCAACAGGAAATACAGATAACTGATACAGCCTTAAATCAAAGGTCGAGGTCAAATATATTTAACATCTGTCCAAATTTGTTTGCAGGTTGTAACGAAAACGGCTTCTTCATTTTATGACCTAGGATTTTCATATAACAGTATGCCTACTACATTTTTATTTTTCAGAAAATACTAAGTGAAGGTTATAAGAACGGTACAGCACAAAAATTTGATTCTCAATATTTTTTGGCTAATTAAACTAACAAAATAAATTTCTTCTATTGCTATCTTATTAGCTGAGTAGTCACTAGTATCGTTAAATTGAGTTCATGCAAAATTAATAAGTAATACCTAAGAAACAGGCACCTTTTCGTCATTTTAACTGAACATATGTTATTTTGCTGTCAGTTAGTTTAATAGTAAATATGTTTTCTCGTAAAAACTCTAAAAGATTGCGCTTGTTTTGTTTGCTGAACAATTCTAAACTAAATATTTAGTCACTATTTGAACTTGGAGTACTTACTTAACAAACAGATGTCAATATTTGATACCATTTAAGTTCATATGAAAGAAGCATAGACAATATATTTGACCACTACTCTCTAAAGATATAGCAAATTAATTTGTGATGAGTTCCACACCCGCTGACACACAGTAATTCAAAGGTTCATAACTTTGTTATATAAACAGTAATTCCACCCATGTTTGTATCAAATTTTTATGTGATGTATATGAAAATATTATACAAATCTGATAGGATTCCTGATACAAAGTTCTGTGTTATAGCAAACGTCTACGACTTACTGGAATATACCTTGTAAGTAGCTGTAAAATCGCTATATAATATGCAGGTTGCTTAATGCATTAATATATCAGAAAACAATCATCACTATGTAAACACAAGCGATTTTCTATTTTCAGAAATGGCGAAATATGAAGGCAATTTTGAAGGAAGCTCATATTGGATTTCTGACTACAAAACAATTGCATCAAATGCTGCGGTATGTACAGTAGATATAATATATATAAGCCGTGATCTATTAAAGCCAGCCTTTATGACATTTAGGACTTTTTATATAAAATCATTTGAAAAACACCAAAAGTTAAGAAATTTGACATATTTGTACATTGCCTTAAAACCTATTTAGTAGAATAAAACTGGCAATTATTTCTGATTAAACTGATTCGTTATCATGCCATGTTTCCAGGGCAATAACTTTACCTTACCAACTGTCAGATTATGCAAACTCTAGGCAAAACAGATTCAGTGTGAACTTTTCTGTTAATTTCATTGCACAAATCCTAAGGATAATATAAAAGCATATTAGTAAAAAGAAGCATGTTTAGTAACGACATGACTTTTCTGAAATTGTTGTTATTTTTTAGGCAGTGCATAGTTTCGAAAGACCGCATTTCGATAAATAATGGAGATAGCTTCATAAAATTTGTAGGATAACTCTTTTTTACAATTCGTAGATTAACTGTGTGAAATTAACTAGATTTTGACCACTTCTTCATTAAGGCTGTCTTTCACATACTGTGACTGTGGCCTTAAGCAAGAACATTAATCCTAGCTTAGTACTGGTTCAACCCAACAAGACCCATCCCTTTATAACTGAAAGATTGTTGATATGGCGTAAAGAATCAAATCAAACAAACAAACAAAACAGATTGTGGCTCATATATATTCATTTTTTGTGACGTCAATGTTTAAGGGCATAGTTTGGATGTTTCGATAAAATCCAATCAATGATTTGAGATGTTTATGTAATGTTGTAGCCAACGTCGTTGCTCAACAAGAAGTTGGGGACATACATACCTTTCAAAATATAAGTTCTAATTCTAAGGCTTGTACAAAATTTGCATTTCTTAATGAAAGTAAAATGATTAAATCTGTTTTTACAACAAATCAATTCAAAGTGTTGTACATGTTCATTCTGAAATCAGTCCAAACTACAGATTTGTTGTGGGTTGGACTTCAGACTCTTTGATGGTTCCAACTTAAAGACTTATCTATCGATGAGATGGTACAGGCCTGATGCTTTGTCGTTTGTCGGGCCCACCGGGGTTTACCTGTTGGATATCTTTTGCTCCGGCATTCAGTTTTATTTACTGTTGAGTCCTTATCTTTGCTTTATCTACTTGTTATATCTTGATTTATATGTTTTAGGAGATGATGCATTGATAAGTTAGGGGTTTTTCATGCAAACCAAATATCTATGTGTCTTGATCCACATCTGAATTAAGGGTGAGGTTGGTGCCGTTAAACAGGTTTAAACCCTCCAGTATTTTTTGATACTGACCGTTCCAAGGCGGTACTTCTTTCGTGGATCTTTTATGTTTTTCTGTCTTGTGTTTGCTATGCCATTCTGTGCGCCTGTTTATATGTGCTTTGTGGTCACCTGCTGGGAAAGAGCTGACCTCTTGGCTCTCGTTTGTGGTGTCTAACTGTGAGTGTGTCACTTTCCCATTGTCATCCTGTGTCAGGTGTGGTACTTGATTATATCGATTCCTGATCGTTGCACCCTTACTAACTTTGTAGCTTAACATTTAGGCATAACTTGTTAAAGCTAATTTAGATTTAAATACCGCCAATTTTCTCTATTACTATACATGAAGTGATTTACAATATAAAAATGCATTTTATTTTTGTGGAGTTATCAATACATAAACTTTGTCGAATTACTAACAAACTCAGTAAAGCACAGCTTGCTTTATACAAACATTGGGAGTATTCACTGGGGTTTACACATGAATAAATCCACATAAATACAATTAATTCCTTTGAATTTTAGCTTTTAACAATACATCCCATTTGTAAAGGGTTGTTGGCATTAACCCATAAAGCGCCACCTACAATTTGCAGCAGACTACAATTTCAAATTTTGCCGCTTTTTCAAAAATAACAATTACCTGTATGCTGGCAGACAATTCTCATAAAATATCATAACTTATTTTTTTCGAAAATTAAGAAAGATGTCGCAAAATTTGTCATCTGCTGCAGTCGTGATTGGTACTTTAAGGGTTAATTTAAATTCTAAAGCCCAGGGAAGGAAAATAGTTCGAAATCACTGGCAATGGAAATTTGGGCAGCCGTATTTGAATTTGTCAAGTCAAAACCTATTTTTGAAATATTATTAAGAAAATTGCATTCAATGGATCGAATAAATGAGTATAAGCTCACAAAGACTCAATTTGTTGTAAAATATACTTAACTACTGAAGACACCTGACACATACTATGTGTCATTGTTTTGGTAGTAAATGAATACAATGCAAACTTGTCTATCCATTGTGTAAAATTGAACAAAGGTAGACTAAGATGCACTGAGATTATTTGAAAAGATAAACTTATTTCAGAATTCAGCTATCAAAACGTCACGTAACCCCTGAAATCATTTTTTCAATAACAACGAAATCACGCAAAATTCAACAGAAATCCGCTTTAGTGGGATTTCTTTGTTATTTAATTGACATCTTCTGGGCATTCAAATAAAGCATGCGTGCAGTGTTCATCCCAAAAGCCTATATTTATTTCTTAACGTCGAGTTTACGTTATCAGTGTTTTATGAGCTTTTGAAAAACACTATCACTTTATCAAGTCTTTTCACTTTGTATAATGTATAGAATGCATTTTGACAATGTTTCAGTCCTTTTGAACTCCGTAGCTGCCGCCTACGTCCATATTGCAACGTCAAGCGTTACAATTACATGCTGATATTGTGTATACTTGCAAAGCTTGAAATTCATACGCGATTAAAGTAAAGTGTAGCCAGTTGGCACTTTAACAAAGTAGACAGCACACACTAAATGGCGACATACGTCGACAACGAAATAAAACGGTTATTATCCATAGTTTACGCTGTTCCTTAATAGACGTTAAATTTGGTTCATTCCCCCTTTAACCTTTAACGCAACGCAAAACATAAGTTGTGACTTTTGAAAATGCATTCTCTTACAATGATTGGTTGACTCCAAGTCATTACAATTTCTAAAAATTGATTAAACAAAAGAAAAACACTTCCTTTTAGACAACGTCGAAAGCAAAACTTAAAAAAAACCATATCATACACCGGATCAAGAAATCGCAAATTTTCATCATGCTCTTTTGACTGTACCCGTAGTGTGGACGCACGCTCAGATGCATAGACGGACATTGGTTTTAGTCCCATCCTTTAAGCTCACATTGTGAGCATTCAGCTCAGGTGAGCTAGACACAATTTTATCACCTTACCAAAAAAAAAGTGAGTATGATCCGTATATACCACAATCAAGCATTGTAGACTATAGCGTATTATGTTTCTCATTATTATGACACATAGAGAAGTTCGAGTTGCCAACATCCAGCAAATAACATTAACTGATTGAATCATATGCTAATACTTTAATTTAGTGGATAACGTCATGTCATAAATAATGTGATGACTACACGTTACATAACACTTTTGGCTGAAACAAGTCACGCCATAACGATTTCCGTTACAACAGCGCAAATTTTCGTGCAAATATACAAAAACTGAAGGCGCTCAAATTGCATTCTAAAAGGTCATATGAAAATCAAAATCTTACACTCGTGATCATTTCATATGAAATTTACTAAACTCGCCAAATCTCGTTGTATAAAATTCATATCAACTGATCACCAGTGTAAAATCCTCAATATAGTGCCTAAAAAAGCTGTCTGAAAAACAAATACTGTTTTCTTTTGTTTTAGATTCTTTGTGAAGCTGATGGTGCTCATCTTGTTGAAATTACCTCAGAGGCTGAGCAAATGTATCTGGAAACTTTCATACCTGGTATGCTCATGATTTCTTTTGATGTGCAAACAAATTAGAAAAATATTGTTAATAGATATGATGGTTTTTTTTTCAATTGCATCATTCTTGCTACAGTATAATCATACTTTATCAATTGAGTTAGTCATTGTTGGAAATCTCATGTCATGGCTCAATTATCATCTTTCAATGAGCATACAGAGTAGATCCTGGGTCTGCACTGATTGAAAAGGCGTCTCTGTGAGGTAAAGGGTTAAATAAGTCTCTGTTTAAAAAGCAGGGAATTTTTTTTTGCTGCTTCAAAAAGAGGGACTTGCAAAATACTTATAATGTCTGCGCAAAATCACCAGCTGTTTGTTACCTTTATATGGGTCTCGTTGCGACAAAACCTGTCTTCGGGGTTTCCGACTAAGCGTTTTCAAACCAGTCTCCTCAGCTACAGAGCCTAGCTAGAAAAATCAAATTTCACTTGTGGCAAGTTTACATATGATACTTTCCAATAAGCGATTAACATTAGGCGCTGATCAGTCTGCGCGGATGCGCAGGCTGGTCTGCGCCTTTGTTGTTCGCAAACCCCCCTAAGACAGGTTTTCTCGCGATGAGGCCCATTTATGCATCTTTAAAAGCTTGATTGCATATGACTGATCATGTAGATTTGTTGATAATCGAGAAAAATTTTTGTGAGTGCCAATATTGTATTGTTTGTCAAAATTGACCCGAGACATATGAATATTCAATGACCTTTTACTCAGTCTTCGTGAATCTTCGTAAAAAGTCCGCATTAGATCGTTGTACAATTACTAATTTGAATGAAATTAATCAGAATTCCTCGATAGCCTAGTGGATACTCGAGTGTTTTAGCACTCAGAAGATGTGGGTTCGAGTCCAGTAGCATTTAAGTATTTTTTTTTCATTTTTCTTTTCACATGCTAGTTTCTTTGTCTTTATTCTTGTTGTATTCTTTTTGTGCACAACTCGATACATTTATTTGAATTTGGCATGCGTTCATGTAACAAATACAGCACCGTGATTAATTTTAATAAGCCTACTTGTGATTAACTCTTTGCACGCTGAATTATTTTTGAGACTTTTGTTATCATCTGCTGACTTTTAACCAAAATTAACTTTTTCAAAAAATCTTACAGGAACACTATAAGAGTGTCAAATGGGCTGTACAAAGATCAGAACCGACGTTATGTTGGTACAGAACTGGGTCCAAAATATTTTCAAAAGTTAGCAGCTGACAAGGAAAGATTGCAAAAGCGGCTAAATACAAATGAAAGATGTAAAGCTCATCACAAGATAATGTAAAATATACGAACAATATCAACTTAAAAAAGAAAGCAATTAGACAATTATATAAAAAAAAGGTTCCTTCCAAGTTTCGATCCTGGTATGCTTGATTTGTAAGTAGACAACTAACCACTAGACTATCAGACTATTTGCATTAACGAATTTACATTATCTTCATATTCTCTGTAAAAGCGTGACCAAGGTCGGAGTACTCCACGAAAACGCACGAATATCACGAAGTTTTTGGCGAAAATTAATCAGTCTAAGGTCAGTTTTGACAGACTATACGCTATGATTGTGAAAACTCTTGCTAGAATAAACACGGTTTTTAAAAGCGGGCCACTACCTGAATCACTCATGCGATCTTGATATATATTAGTTTGAACTTTCAATACATGTTATAGAGGATCCCCATCAACAATGGTGGACGAATGGCAATGATAACAATGGCGTTTGGGCTTGGCCAGTAGATGGTAGTGATTTTACTGTCTATAGCAACTGGTTTCCGGGTAAAGTATCTTTTATTTCTATTAGCGACTTTAAATATAATTTCTGAGTCAATCATTAAAGCAAGCGAATTACGTTTTTCACATGGCTAAGTTGTAAATATGCAGACCGACTAGGGCCTCGCTGCATGCATACACAGAATAGGATGTGGTGGATAATTTTGCTTGGATTGTCCTCTATCATAATGACATTTCCCTAGTCATTCTCATTTGTTTTGCATGAGCAGATCCAGAGGGGGGCAGGGGGTCCGGACACCCCCTTGAAAAACCATAATAAAATAGGGTTTCTTAGCAATACTGGTTAGGATTCCCTGAAAAATCACAAAGCTACCGAGCCAGCATTCCATGTATGAAGGTTTATGATGGCCCTCATCAACTAAAAAAAACGTTGGCAATGTTGGACCTCTCTAAAAAAAATCCTTAGAATCAGACCTCGAATGAACATCGAGGATCTACTTTGATAGCGTGACGTTGACGCTACATAACGTGACGCTGACGTGACAGAAACCATACCAACACAATAACACGTGTGATTGCAGCAAAACAAACGGTTATAATGAAGTTTATGTTTTTCAATAAAATATAGCTATAGCGATATTTTATTGAAAAAAAAACAAAAACATAAACTTCATTTATTCTGCTGATTGAACTTTTTGCGTGATCAGAAAAAATGGATTTTAATAGGACTGAACCCACATGCTACAGAACTAGTTTTCCTTACGCCAGTTCTGGCTAACAAAATGGAGCTTTTTCGTTACATAGTCCTGCGCGTTATGCGCCTTAGTTACACGTACACCCGAGGCTTGATTCGAGTCTCGAACTGTGCCAGACTTTCCCAATTGCAGGCGAGTCTTGTATGAAGCTTGATGGGTCCAGATAAATAAGTGTTGAGAAAACATTGTGATTAACTTCTTGTTAATCAGTTAAGACAATTGCTTTGGTGCCCAAAAGAACCATCTAATTAAAACCGTTCTTTGGAGTACCCACAACTTTTGGTTGTGTTGAGGATTAAGATGACATTTTAAATTACGTTTTCATATCGGGATCATGCGCGGATCCAGAAGGGGGATAGGGGGTCTGGACCAAAAGTGGAAAATCACAAGTTCTATAGGTTTCCATAGAAATTAAAATTTGGACCCCCCCCCCCCCCCCCTGGAAAAAAGCTGGACCCCACATCCTGGAAAATGTTGGACACCCCCTGGAACCTTAAAAAGTAATACTTTTCCTTAAAATAAACCATTGAACCCCTCTGTAAAAGTGTAAAATAAGTTGAAGACTAAGAAAATAAACTTGACCCCCTGGAAAAACTTCCTGGATCCACGCATGTGGATGCCTATTAGTATGATGATGCACGCTTGGTATCACCAGGTTAGCTTATACAAAGAGCCGGCTGTACATGTATGCACCTTGACGTGTTCAAATGTCCATGTACTACTATCACTCTCATATCTGGAGGCCTGTTAAATTAATGATATTTCATTTTATATCACCAGGCGAGCCTAGTCAAAGCCAAAGCTGTATGTCCATTTTTGATGGAAGTCATCAATGGCAAGCGAAAAACTGTTCCAGTGATTATAAATTTATATGTGAATGCTGATCGATTTAAAGTAAGTATGCGTTAGCCGTTCCAAGGCGGTACTTCTTTTGTGGATCTTTTATGTTTTTGTTCTGTCTTGTGTTTGCTATGTCTTTGTGCACGTCTGTTTATATGTGCTTTGTGGTCACCTGCTGGGAAAGGGCTGACCTCTTGGCTCTCGTGTGTGGCGTCTACTGTGAGTTTGTCACTTTCCCATTGGTATCCTGGGTCAGGTGTGGTACTTGATTGTATCGATTCCTGATCTTTGCACCCTTACTTACTTTCAGTGGGGCCCCCAGGGGTTTTGGGGGTCTAAAAAGAATGGCGTTTTCTTTTCAGGGAGCTTGGGGAGCACTGGTAATTATTTTATGGGATCTGGGGAGCAAGCTCATAGTTATGTGGATTTAGGGAGCCCTGCCAAAAAATAAAAGATAAAATTAAAAAGTCTCGCCTTAAAGGAAAAGCCTCCATTTTGTTTGATTTTTTTAAAAAAAATTCTCAGACCTCCCTGATCAATTGTAAATGTTTATTGACATGCACATCTGGATAGATTGAAGAGAAACATATGGCAAGTAATATTTGTTGTTGATGATTTATTATCCTTAATTTTTTTAGGTTGATAATAGTGTACTGTGGAACGCTCAGAATGCCCCAGATCACACCATATTTTGGGGGGACCAAGCCCCTAGACCCCCAGCACAAGTGTCAATCCACATCCTTACAGGGCTACCTACGCGCTCTTTCTAGTTAACTAGCTGATTTTCATTAAAACTTTGTAAAATATACTTACTTCATGAAACGGAAGTTAAGCACAAGTAAAGGGCTGATAGCTATTGTAAAAAGACTGACAGTATGGTTTCAAAATTAAATGCTTTCACTTTGTTTAGAAAAGATTCTAGCTTAAGCTGTTGCAAAGAAAACCCCAGCCCTTCCCCTTACCCCCCCCTCCAAAAAAAAAAATGGACTGTCCCTAATTTAAACAAAATCTAGAGAGCATTCCTTCATACATGTACCAACTCTACCGGGTACAGCAATAGCATTTTAAGGATGACCTCATACTTTCAGCTACATATCATGTATTTCAGTAAAATAATTATATGCATGTATTCTATGGCTAAGCCCTATCTTAACATGTAGGACGCAAACTATTAAGTGAACATTAAGTCATGTGCATGTGTAAAGCCTTATAGTTTTAAGTATGAGAATTTAATCATACGGAGAGGAAAATATATTTACGGGAGAATTAGCTGATATTTTTTGGGATTTTGGGAGAAACTGAATTGATTTTAGGGATCTGTGGAGAAAAACAAAATACTTTAAGGGAGCTGAGGATTTTTTTCAGAGATTTGGGGAGATCAATGCATGTGACCTACGCTCCTGCAAAGATTAAAGTTGCTAGATTAAACGGTTTAGGAGGAGCTGTATTTACAAGAAAAAACATTATTTTACCTTTGACCATGACAAGGTCACATAAAATGTTGTCTTTTACCCTTAACATCATGTGACTTATGCATCTGCAAAGTTTGAAACTGCTTCTTCGAACGTTAAAGGATCAGATGCATTTACAAGAAACGTGACTGAAGGACGTTTGCACACACAGATTGACGGATGGACCATGGACAGACGATGGCACAGCTTTGATACAAATATAATATAACGTTTTTTTCTAAAGGTAAAAACTGATATAATAACAGTCTATAAAGATGGATCATGATGAGATTCGAACGCAGGATCTCGTTGATGAAAGCGTTTGGCTCTTATCAAAATACTACTCAGCATTGTATTCATCCTTAAGGGTAATAATCATAGGAAGTTGTAATTAATTTTCTCAACATTTGAAGGAGATACGGCGCGAATTCGAGATTCTGAGTATTGCAGCTTCTCACCAAGTTTGAGCCAATGTTGTTACCTTGACTTTGTGGCTTAGTGTTATGTGTGGTATACCTTCATACTATAAGTAATAAGCAAATCATGTGTCACAATTTTATTTGACTACACTTGAAGGAAATGTCGTCTGGACACGAAAGCGTGACTGACAAACGAATGGACGGACGTACTTACAGGACAAACTAACTTGGTGTTATGAGGTTCCTAATGGTCTGTGGACATCGCAAATTTATGGGGTTAACCACAAAAGGTTAATCCGTCATGTGCATTTTCCTAACCTCACTAAACACGCCTACAGATTACATAACCTCATAATGTACTGGATGTCTGCAAGGACAGACGAACAAACGGACGGCAGCGAGACAGCCTATAGTCCCAAAACCAGTCTTTGAACGTTTGGGGACCAAAAAGTACTTTAAATCAATTGCCAATCCTCAGTACACCATATTTAGAAAATATGCATTGCCAAGCACACTTGTTATCAATCTAAGAATATGTAATTTAAAGAGATATCTTGTCATGAGCTCTGGCACTCCTTTGTGTAATTTTGGTAGATGTCATTTAAAAGATTTCTTATCTACTGCTGTTGGCCGTCATGTTCAGCGAAGCGGAACCATTATGCAATTTGGTAGAGGAGGCTATGGAGAACATTCAATGTGAAAATATTTTAAATTTCGACCAGTGATTTAGGAGATGTTGTTGAAAGAAAAAATTTAAGCAATACCAAAAAATGGACGGACCATGCACACACGACGCGGGATGAGGACCAATCGCAATAGCTCACCTGCTCACCTTGAGCCTTTGGCTCAGGTGAGCTAAAACATGTTTTGTTGTATACATTATATTATATTAAAATATTAAGGTTAAATTGCAATATTTTGATAGATTATGTCAAATAATGTATATACAGTAATCCATATTTAATAAGTCTTAAGTCATTGGACTACATTGGAAACTTTGATTACGTACAAAGCATTTATAGATTATATGTATACGTAGCTCATTAATTCAAAACATCCAATACTCCTAAACAAACACAGTGACAAGCATTGAAAATGTAGCGGATAATTGACTTTTTGAGACTTTATTGTTATATACACAGCCATACACGCATCTCAGTTGGCATGTCATTCTAGAAAAAGTAAAAGGTTTGCAATTACCAGGAATGAATTAGTGCAATCAGAACCAACTCTCTGCCCTCAAAACCAGAATGAGATACGAGTGAAATTACTAACAGACATTACACAAAGAGAACATATGGGTAACCAAGGCAACGACTCTCCCAAAAAAGTATCCACTCAGCTACCTAAACCTTACTATAGTTTTGGTTAATAATGTCATCTTGATATTTGGGTGAAAACAGCACAGAAACTGGCACCAAAATGACCAACATAGAGAATCATAACAAATGTACCGCCTTCGAATGGTCATTGTTTTCAAATTACAGGGTAAATTAACTAATTTAAAGTGCACCCAATCTTGTCTAGAGTCTGTTAATAACAACACAATGATGCAAAGGTTACTTCATCAAATGTTATCAATACTTTGTTAATCGGTAAGCACAAAGGAGGCCTTACGTACTTAGAGGCATGCATCGTGATATCCCTCAAACTTGCCATAGCCATCAGGGCTTGTGTCTTCACCTGTAACTTCATTTAATTAAAAACCTGCGCATGAAAACACGGGTAGGCCTTGTAATATTCTGTATTTGTTTCTGTGTGCCTTCATTACTTACAAATGTCATAAATGTCCTCGTTTGCAGGTGTTTAAACTAATTCTATAATGTACTTCATACTTAAATATAATGAAATGGTTTAAATCTTGATCTCAAAGCATATAGTCAGATGTATCAGGATATTAAAGCTTGTACACATCTAATGACATTTATCTTAATAACGTTGCAATCCTTGCTCTAGTGTGTGCATTTATTTGAATAAACTATTACTTGCTGTATACATATTATTGCATTAAGATGGTGTTATGACTTTTAATTAGTAATGTATGTGACAGTAAGGTGGTATAAACATGCATTAATATTATTATTATTATTATTATTATTATTATTATAAAAAAAATGGTTATAACATTAATGTATTGTGACAGACTGCATGCTTGGGGGGTCAATCCAATCACGGTTTACAAGTTTGCTTTCCTCTTTAATTGCACGCAGGTGGGTGGGAATCTCAGACTATGAAAGTTCAGACTTAAAGACATCTGTAGATGAGAGGGTTATGGCCTGAATTTTTTACTTTGTTCAGCCTCACCGCCCACTGGGATTTAACTGTTGGATTTCGTTTACTCTGGTGTCCTTTTCTTTGCTTTATCTCCTTTTTATATCTTGATTTATATGTACTAGGAGATGATGCGAACCAAACATATATGTGTTTTGAGCCATATCAGAATTAAGGGTGCAGCTAGTACCATTAACATGTTTAAACCATCCAGTATTTTTTCTGACCATTCTGATGCTTCTTTTGTGGATTATTTTTGTTATTTATGTTTCACATTTTGTAGCGCAGTCGGTAACGTGTCTAACAGCAGATATGTGTCTGACTGCAGATCAAGAGGCTGCGAGTTCAATCCAAGCCTGGTCCCATACTTTCGCCGAGATTGATCATGATATAACTCAACGGCCATTCTCCTCCCTTCCGCTGATTCAAGAAGGGTTGTTTTCAGTTACAAGCGAAAATATGTGCACAAAGTACTGGTTAACCGTTTGGTCAAGCCTGCCCAGCAAAAAAGTGTGGTTAGATGAATTACCAACCAGACATGACCTAAGCTGTTGACTTGGACATAAAACACAAAACGAAACAAAATATTTGTCTTTTTTATGCTGTCTTGTCTTTTCCTTGCGACCGTGTGATAAACTGTTGTGAAGTGGCTGGCCTCTCTTGGCTCTCTTGTGTGTGATGTTTTCTTGTTTTTGCCACTTTCCCATATAGTGTCTGGGGTTAGGTGTGGTACTTGATTGTACCGATTCCTGATCTTTGCCTTCTCTTTTACTTATAGTATAGTATTACCAAAATAATTATTTTGTCTCTACGTATGCAGTTGACGATAGGTCATTTAAAAATGAAAGAAAATAACTACCATGAACATCGCTGCATCTTTAAAGTTTTTTGTTGTGTGTTCCACAGCATTTTATCTGCAAATTTGTTGTTCAAATGCAACAAAGCCAGGTTTGTCCATCATGTTAAAGATTAACATACTTGGTGGCATTTTTGATTTGGCACTATTGCCCATATACAGGAAAATCCCTAAAGTAAAAGACTGCAGCAAAATATGACATCAAGGATATGTGCTATTGGAATATTTTAATCCACTTTTATTCGTCAGTGTTCGTTACAACGTTTGCAAACCCTCCTTCAATGGTGATACTTTAAATGAACATAAATACATGCACTCCCAGATATTTGTTCTTTTACTCTTATACTTGTAAGACTAGAAATCAACGAAAGTGATACTTTAAGAAACCACCAAAATTTAACTACCTAAATAATTCAATCTTTAGAAAACTTGGTATCTGAAGATGCGAATGTTAAAAACATATCCTGCGTCAGATAAGTCAGAAATCAATTCATAATGTTTATTTCCCCTGCTTTCGACCCTTTACGAATTCGGATACTGTGTACTAATACTCTTATATCAGACCAATTTTCCAAAAAATTTTAAGTAAATAAAATATGTCCAAAATACCAGTACCAAAACATATAGATATGTCACAAGCAAAAGTAAGCAACATATATAATTTCCTAGTTTATAACTTGTAGCAAATATAAAAGAGGCCGCATTAAGGATTATCTATTCTTCCTGAGCCGGGAATGACCTGTCCTTCTGACTTAGTGGTAAGCGTGCCAGAATATGAACCCAGAGGATGACGGTAGATTCCCTGGTGGGCACCTATTTTGCAGCATTTTTCTTCTTCCATGTTTAGCTTTTAAATTAGCTGAATTACTTCATACTAGTAAAATGAAATACTAAAAGCGACATAAATTTACATTTTTGAAGGTTTATATTGAATTATATACGAAATCTAAAAGGGGGTGTTAAATTTGGCCCTCCTGAAAGAAAATTAGCGTGTTGATCCGGGGTTTTTCTTCTAAAATGTATTATGATAGTCCATGAAGTATAAAAAATAAGCTTTCCAATGTCAGATTTTTAAATATGCAATGTGATGAAAAAATCAAATCTTATTTTTGAAAAATTACTAAAATAAATTATGCAGCATCTTGCCACGGCTTGGGCTAACAAAATAAAATGCACATTTTCAGAAGGCTTAAGGTCATGAGCAATAATTGAAATTTAAAAAAAAAATAGCTGACTAGAGATAACAACTACTTTAGATTGATAATTAGGACATAGGCTATTCTCTTATTTGTTGTTTAATGGCATGATTCCTTAGCGGGTATGATGATTGAACTATGCATGCCAAAACATATATGTTTAAGTTTGCCATATTATAATCTAATAAGTGTAAATAATAGCATTTTCTTTACTAATATCAAAAAATATATATGAAGTGACATAACTGCATGCATTAAAATCGATAAACCACTAGTGGTTTATAGATTGTGGTAAGGTTATGCATTGACGCCCGTAATAAACATTTTTACCCACAGAGCCAACTGCTGATAGCAGATAAACGACTGCGGATTAAATTTTAGGGAACATCTCAACAATTATTTTGATGTCAAAATTACAAAACACCGACCATCGGACGGCGATTCAGGCTTTATACAATGTTGTACTGTATAAACACACTGGGTTTGCGGCAATCATGAGCTCAGCTTTTTTAACAAAACTGTTTTTAAGCCGCCAAAGGAACTCTGGGAGGCATATAGTAATTGCTTTGTCCATTCCTCCATCTGTCTGCCCATCCCTCAGTCCGTCCATCCCGCTTGCTGTCCGGTGCATATATCCTATATTCTTTGAGGTAGGAATTCCAATTTTGGTGTGTGGATGCATATTGAGATAGCAAAGTGTCTGGTGACATGTTCGGGTCACTGTGACCTTGACCTCGACATCTGACCTAGTTTTTAGAATTATCGTGTCCGGAGCATATCTCCTAGATTATTTGAGGTAGGAATCCCAAAGTTGGTATGTTGATGCATCTTGGGATGACAAAGTGTCGCGCACCATCCTTGGGTCCCTGTGACATTGACCTTTGCCTCTGACCTAATTTCTAGAAACTGCTTGGAGTTTGGTGCATATCTCCTATATTCTTTGAGGTAGGAATTCCAAATTTGGTGTGGAAATGCATCTTGGGATGGCGGAGTGTCACGTACAATATTCGAGTCACTGTGACATTGATGTTTGACTTAGCTTTAAGAATTCTTGTCTGGAGCATATCGCGTACATTCTTCAAATTTGGTGTGTAAATGCATATTGGATGGCAATTTGGTGTGTGAATGCATCTTGAAATGGCGGATTGTCACGTTCCATTTTCCGGTCACTGTGACCTTAACCTCTGACCTAGTTTCTAGAATCCGCATCAAGTCTGGTGCAAAACTTCTATATTCTTTGAGGTAGGAATTCCAAATTAGATGAGTCGATGCATTTTGGGATGGTAGAATGTCGCATACCATTTTTGGGTCATTGTGACCTTGACCTCTGACCTAGTTTATAGAATAATTGTGTCCGGAGCTTCTCATCTATATTATTTGAGCTAGGGATCCCAAATTTGGTGTATGGTTGCATCTTTGGATGGCCGAGTGTCATGTGGTAAATGTGGTTTAGGTGAGTACTTCTTTCGTTATCACAAGTCAATCACAATCAAGGTAAGCTGGGCTGGCCAGGACCTTACTTGTTCGCCAGAAATAGTGGAAGGTTTTCTATTTATTAAAACTGTATTGCCCCTGCATTTGATGTCAGCAATTTAATACATTGCGACAGTCAGTATGCCTGGTAGAAAACCAAATCACGGTTTAGCTATGGTTTCCACTTTAATTGCATCATGATGGAGCAGACCTCAGTCTCAGAAGCTTTCGTCTTTATGCTGGCCCCTTATGCTTGTTTTCAGCTGGGCCCACCGTGGCTCAACTTGAGGTACTCTTTAGTTCTAACTCATTGTGAGCCATTTTCTTTGTTTCACCAAATCATTGATAGTTTGTTCTTCTGTGGTAATGTTTTGCATAAATTAGAAATCCTCTATTCGAGCTTAACACGTTTGTGTTTTAAAAGAAACCCAGCAGAATCCAGAGCACAGATTTGGCGCCATAACGCATTTAAGCAACCAGTAGCTTCCGTTGCTGTCCTTACTTTGGCGGTGATTCTGTCGTTGTTGAATCCTCATAACTTTATAACCAGATGGTATACTAGTTTGATCAAATTTTGCATACGTATACATTTCAACATTGTCCAAACACTGGCATGGGTAAAAGTTTCGTTTGGCAGACAATGTTATGCCGAGCATCAGTCAGGCGGGTAATGGTCAGTTAGTATACATGCTCATAAATCTTAAAATACATGGTATATTTCGATCAAATTTTGCATAATAATTTCTTAATATTTATTTTAACATTGTTCAGACAAATGTATGCAAAACGGTGACGACGCTTTGCCTAGCATCATTTAGGTCGGTCGAAGTATTTTAGTGAAAATGCTCATAACTTTGAACGGCATGTTATATATGTATTTTGATCAAAGTTTTCATACTTATCCTTAACACTGGTTTAATATAATTATTTTGAATCTTGAACAATAGCCAAGAATCTGGTGCTGTGTAAAGTGGTGTTCTTGTTTTAACTCTGGTAGTCAGCTGATCAGAACCGATTGAGAAATCTTACCAGATGACTTTATAATAAACCTTTGCGTGATGTGTTTTTGAATTGGGACCGATGACTCGAGAGAATATGGCATTTTAAGATATTTCTTATGTACAGTTCTGGCAGCCAGCTTATTTGCCGGAGCAAATTCATTTAGGCAATTTTGTTAGAGGGCATTATTGGAACATACCTGCGAAATTATTTTGCATTTGTACCAGTGTTGTTTGATGTAACCTTTGTTTCGCATTTCATTTCAATTTGTAGAAATACCCACCCTACAAGTCTCTTTAGCTGAAATTTACTCATATATTATGATTTTAAACTCAAATATGATATTTTGAACCCCTATACTAGAATATCTTAAAATTCTTTCACTCCCAAATTCAAACTATCCGATTCTGAACTAGTCAAAGCAAGAAAAAAAACTAATATGAATCTCCGGCAAAATGTGTGAGAACCGCAACTGCAACATATCCCTAATGATGCTCTCGCTTCCTTCAGTCTCGGCGCAGTCAGATCAGTAAAAACTGATTTAACTTTAAAATGTTGTTTCTAAGATATACGTTCACCACGGGTCGTGCACATTACGACCAGTTGATTTTATAGTTTATTGTTGCTCTCATTGTGTGTGGGAGTTTTGTGTTTGTTCCTTGTTTTGCTACACAGTTCTTAGTATCAATTCTAGTTTTGCACTCATTCCGCTAGGGAAGAGAGAGCAGGTTGCTTTATTTTAATTGTCCTCTTGCTGTCATGCGACTGTAAGTGTTCCGTGTCTCTTCCTCATGGTGTGGTTGGTTAGTCTGCAGTATGTGCTTGTGGTATTTTCTGGACTCTTAGTTTTAAGAATTGCGCACAGCATCGCCGCCTACCCGATTTTATACCTCACATATTGTGAACAGATTAGACTTTAGATTAAAGAAAGATGGATCATATATCATTTTTAAATCTGAAACTGGGCTTACAAATATACTGAAGGACTTTAGAAACGCACCAGTTATATATTCACGGTCTCTTCCACATGGTTGATTTGAGGATGTTTTCTTTATCACTTTTTATCCGCTTGCACAATGGACGACCATGATTTGCCATAGTTTAGATTTGCTAATGCGTTTCATTATGACGTAACAATATCGTGAGTGTTTTTCAACAATTGTCGTCTGACAGCTGTGAGATTAGTTCAATTTAAAAGCAAACACTTTGAGCTGGTAACCAGATGTCTTAACCCACCGAAAAACAAAAATTTTTTTGGAAATAATCGGAATTGATCGTTTAATTACACTCCCAGTCGCAGCGTTTCTTTGCTAACGTCAGTCTTAATTGTTTAAACAGCAATAACAGGCGGATGACGTTCGCGCATGTCGCGATACTTTTGTCTTCTACGCAACGGGTTGCGGAGTATCTTGTTGCACTAAAACATTTTGATTATTTCTGATCATTAGGATATAAGCAGCCAATTATGTCAAAAACATTACTGACGTCACCTAGGCGAAATGAACGTTACCAGAGGCCTAAAACTTCATGATTTGATTTTGTCTTTCCTTGTGCTTTCAAAAACAAACATCGGTTTGAAAAAATTTTGCGCTCATAATGGAAGGTATAGGTACTCTGTGACTCTTTAAATTTGGGATGTCTCAGAAAAATCGCGACCTCACGGCAACCATAAGCCACAGCGTTTCGGTTTTCTTATTGAATGCAAGCTAAATGAAGGGACTTGTCAATTTTATTTTTCACGTAATTAAAATATTAGATTTTGACAGTAAATAAGCATTTTAGCAGGTGGTGCGTTTCTTAAGTCCTTCAGTATATATTCTATGCTAAAAATAGTTGACGCCACAACAATTATTATTTGCATGCTATTTCATGAGCACCACAAATAATCACATATATGACTGTGAATGTTTTCACATGCCATGGAAAAGTCTGATAACTTCAAAAGGACCGCTCCTGAATTTCACAACCGACCATTGACACAAAACACCTCAAACCACATTACCATGTTAAAAGTGGGATACTTCTTATCCAGTTAGCGTCTTTGCATGCTTGGTAATTTTGCATGTTTTTGGAAGTCTGCTCAGTTTCTCTAAAATTAGTATTTCAAAACATAATCCAGAATACCACCAGAATGTCAAATAGTTACAAAGTTCATGTTGTCGGTCTGATCTGGTTCTAAACTGAAGCAGAGGACACAACTCGCCACCAGCGCGGAAAAAGTTAATCTCGTCCGATACGTTGGCAAGATAGAAGCATTGTATGAAATGGTACAAAATCTTGAGCTCACGAGAAAAAAGGCATTCGAGGTCGTCCTTTCTAAAACAGTGAATTCAGCATCCAAACTATGTACAGCTGCTCGGTACATGTACATGTAGGATATTCCACATATTCTATATGCATCCGCTGAGGTACATGTACATGTAGGATTTTCCACATGAGAGAGAAATCATCGGTGAAGCAGTCAAGAGGGTCTAGATGGGGTATAATGATTAATGAATAATGACTCTTTTTTATAATGAATAGTGAATAATGAGCCAAAAAAATAATGAATAGTGAAAATTGAGTGCCTAAAAATAATAAATGATTCTATTTTTTTAATGAATTGAAGAAAAAATTAATGAATAGTGAATAATCAGATTTCTTTGCCACCTTTTTTACTGTTAATGAATAATTGGTCTTATTTTAATGAATAACCCAAAATTTTAATGAGATGAATAATGGGCTAAATTTTTAATGAATAGTGAATACCAGACCCCCCCATCCAACCGTCAGTCAATGTTTAATGGAAGAATCTCATATTTTAATGTGTCCTCGACAGTATGGGTAAAATTTATAAGGACAACGGGAACGACTTTCTTTGCTGCCATAAATCGGAGACTCTAAAGCATGTGAAATGACGAGCAAATGTTGTTGTATCAACAAGCGTAGACAACGGATGGACTCTGCAATTCAGTGTCCGACAACTTTAAACTGCAGAGCTTAGTGGCTCAGTGGTAGAGTGCTTGACTCGAGACCAAAGGGCCGCGGGTTCGAGACTCACCGGCGTCATTGTGTTGTGGTCCTTGAGCAAGACGCATTTATCCTAGCTTAGTACTGGTTCAACCCAGGAAGACTCATCCCTATATAACTGAAAGATTGTTGATGGGACGTAAAGAATCAAATCAAACAAACAGAATCAAAGCAGACGCATAGACCTTACCGACGTACATGTACATGTTGTGTGTAAAGTTATCCTGCGTGTTCTGAGAAAATCCCCCAATATCTTAACCAGAGCATGAAATATAGCGATTGTGTTTTTGTGGTCAATAATTCCTGTTACCCAAAGATGTCTTGTTTACTCGGAGGTTGTTATATGTAACCCAGAGCAGAATGTTGGTCTTATATTATGATGTTTTCTTATAGCTCAAATCACATGAAATAGTGGCTGAAATATTTTTAATTCCCAGAAACATGTCATTTGCAGTTTTGTGGTCATCACTCTTAATTCACATTAGGTTCAGTGACGATATATACAGCAGAGCATTCTATAAATACAGCCTTTTTATAATGCACTAAAGCATATAAGACAACATATCTGCGTATAAGTTTGCTTGGTAAAAATTAAAAAGTTGACCGCAAATGCACAATACACTGCACCCATAAATTCAGTGTAAGGTGCACGCGTGAGGTGTCAGCCTGTGGGTGAAAATGTCAAATAAGGCCATGTATATATGTCAGAAACGCGATTTTAAAGTAGCTTTATGAGCGATATGAGATATGAATATCAGTTGTGATCCTGTACTATTGAATTTAATAAACTAGTTGCGTAAAAGAGATAAAATTCTCTGCAAACCTCGCATGTTATCTCTTTTTCAAAACTCGTTTAATAAATTCAATAATACATGAGCACTCATGTAATTTCCTCTATTTATTTTCAGACGTTTAACAAGATCCTCGCCAATATTGAACAGATTTATCTCATTGATGAAACGTTTGTATCTACAGAGTATTTGATGTCAGTTTATAGCTATAAAGCAATATATTGAAAACGTTCTTATTTCATCTGATTAAAAACAATAGTCTGCTTGTTTGCGTTTTTGCCTTTTTAGGACAAAAGTATCTTGGCAATATTTCTTAGATGCAAAAAAACTCTTCTTGAATCAGCAGAATGAGAATGACCATAGGAATTTTCAAGGTGGCCAATCACGTGGTCTGCCTGATTTGGTTTACGGACTTTACGAACCAGTAAACGGACATCACAGGTGAAGAAAATCGTTCATAACTTTCGTTATACTGAGTCGAATTTCATGCGTTAAAGTGTAAATACCATCTAATATTTTTCTGCACAAAACTGTTTAAACGTTTTTTTCCTGGGTTCGCTGCAGTTTTCCAAATCACTTCGACCGACTAAAGTGTGTACCCAATTGCGGAGAATTTTCCTTTTTTTCTTCAGTTGGTCGAGGTTATCTGAGAAACTACACCTAACCGAGGAGAAACTTTGACGCAGTCTTGTGCAGAAAAATATAAGGGGGGGGGGGGGTTGCACTTTACTGCATAAAATTCGACTAAGTATTACACAAGTTATGAATGATTTGACTGGTTCAGGAAATCCGTAAACCCAATTATTCTGACCACGTGATTAGCCACCTTGATTATTTAATGATCAATCTCCAAGAAACCGTTGCCTTTAACAACTGAACTCTGACTGGTGTTCGGTACAGATATGAGATTTTTGATAGAATTGTGAGACAATTTGTCCTTATTTTGTTCTAATGGAGGGTAATGCTCGTCAGCATAGAGTGACTACCTAGACCAGGAATGAATCAAGCTTGTTGGCCTGGCGAGTCCCACTGACATAAATCCAGTGAAGCACCTGAGACATACTCCAGAGACCTGTTAGTGAAAGAAATCCTTCCGAATATTCCCTTACAGAGCTGAAAAAGTGTGCAAAATTACACACGCATAAACAGACTGGCTCCAGTCTTTAAAACAATGTTTCATCAATGTGCCTTATCATATACTTGTAACTAGTCTCACTCTGATGGCTCTGTCTTAAAACAGAGCCATCAGAGTAAGACCAGCTACAAGTATATGATATGGCACATTAATGAAAATGTGTTTTAAGGACTGGAGCCAGTCTAACTCATAAAGAGCTTAAATTCTCGATGTAGAGCTGTTATTGCTACAATATACTGACTTTAATAACACGTAAAAAGCTTGAAAGTTCTTAAGGATTTTGAAAGTGGTTACCCCACTCACCAGGTGTCTACAGGGGTTTGCCTGGTATTACCCACCCAAGTAAACCCAACCCATAAAACCCGGGTTGGGCGATAAGGTCATAAATATTATTGCCTACTTTGCGTAATATGCAGGTTTTTTGATTTTTGGCCATAATATTCTCAGTTTTCTGATTGATGATATGTAGAAAAGTGTATAATATTAAAATTTAGCCATATCAAAATATTTACTTTGAAGCAATCCTTTAATTAATCTCAAGTTTTTTGCAACCGTACATAGCCTAATGAAAGACACAAATTCGTATGACAGCTGCCAAGCTCACTTGCCCGTGCAATAGGCTTCGAGCTTCAATTTCATTCGCCAGAAGTGACAGTGGTGTCGTGATCGACAGCAAGCCACAACGGAGTCGCACATGCAAAACAAGCTTATTGTTTGCTCAATCGGCTGTCCATGTTTACACGGGCTGTTCCGCTTTTCCGTTTTACACTCCAACAAAACCGTTAATACAATTACATATTAAATACAAAAAAGTGAGTGAGTATGATCAGGACATACCAAAATCACAAACTTCAGACAAACCCGTGACATCTTGAGGAATAGCCACACAAGACGAGACACCAGAAAGACAAACAAAGTAACGCTACCAGCTCTCTCTTTCCCATCAAGATGATTGCAAAACTACAATGGACATAAAGTAACGCACAAAAAACATTGAACAGTTACAGAATCCAACAATGAGCGTAACAATTAAAATCTAATCAACAACAACAGAACCACAGCCTTAGAATGGACAGCAGCCAAAGTGGCCACCGCGGGGGAGGGGGGGGGGGTTGTTACCTAAATTATAAATATTTTTTTTCCATTTTAGATATTCATAATAAGATATAAATATAAGCAATAAATTCAATCTTTGGTCTTTTCATGGAATCGTGAATACTTCTGGTCTCTTGCAAAGGAAATGGCTTCACCTATTTTGCTAGAGAGCCGAAGTATTCAGGATTCCATGAACATTCCAAAAATCTAATTTAATTCTTACTGGGGGTTCTTTTAATGAAACACATAAAACCTTATCAAGGAATATTTAAGTTAAACAAGTACTCATATCAACTACTGACCTGTCACCTAAACAAATACTTGTTTTATTTGACAAGTTAATAATGCCTATTTTACGTTAAGGGGCACAAGTTTGGTTTTTTTCAAATCTGGTGAAACAAGAAAAAATCCATTTACAATTTGGGTGTAAAGAAATTTACACAGAATTATTTTGTTAATGGTGAATTGGAAAAATGACATTTTTATCATGATTATTAATTACAGGTTAAAGATATTGGAAAGTGAACCGATAAAATATATTAAATATGCATATAATTTATAGCTGACTGGTATTGAGAATAAACATGACTGTGTAAACTTGGCATCGCAGTTAAGGGATCTTATGTCAAATCTTGGATTCTATGGGGTATGGTTAAACACGGGATTGGTAATAAGAATATGTTTTAGCTGAATTTAAGCAAAGGTTGAATATAATTTTATACAGAACAGGAATAGTAGATTGGAGAAGTCCAGTAGAGCTTAATTTTTACACTTTATTTTCAAATTTTGATCATCAACTATACTTAGAAACAATTAAAATTGCCAAATTTCGCAGAGCTTTATGTAAACTTAGGCTGTCTTCGCACTATTTAGAAATCGAAGTTGGGCTTTGGGCGAAACTGAATAAAACCCCATTAGATCAATTAAAATTTGGTATATGTACTTTCATTTTCTCTTGGAATGTGAACTGTATAGTCAAATAAGAAAAAAGTATATAAAATAATATTATTGGGGCAGACCGAATATGATAAAACTTTGTGAAATTGGTATTTCCTGATCATACTCACTTACTATTTTTAAAGCTACAGATCTATGAAAGTAATGTTTTTTAAAGTAAAACTGCAATCATATTTTTACACAGAACAAAACTTTTATTAGACGTAATCTATACAGTATCTAGTCTATCCTTTTATTTTGAACAATAAACGCAGTGTTGGCCACATGAAGCAAATATGTATGTAATAATCTTTGATAATATGTTCAATGAGTTGTCAAAATAATAAGAATATCCCTTTTTATATTGTTTACCATCTTAATTACATGTATAATACGAGGGGCGTTCAATATGTAATGAAAACAGCCCAGTATAAAGCAAAGATTTATATTTACACACTTCAAAATTACTTTCATTGAAAGGTCTGTTTCTTGGTTCAATAAAAGTAAAAATGCAGTTGTCTAATTCCTTAACTGATTTAAACATGTCACTATCAAGATAGGGTACTGAAGTACACTGCTATATGAAATAACACAATGTTTTCAAAAGCAGATGACTACATGAACTAGGGATGTTTTCAGTCTGCTTCTTCGAGTGGTAAATATACATATATTGGTATTGCTTTATACTCTATGAAATAATGAGGCTGCCATTTTGGTTAAAATCCTCCTTGATGCTACATTTTCTGGCATTCCAATGACAGAGTCGGTCTTGCGTGAACGAATACATAGCAAAAATTTATACAAAAATCATTTGTAACGTTTTTTTTTGGTCGCTTTGATATTCATTTGAAAGTAATACTGCCGATTTTGAAATTTCCATATTTAATGTCACTCATAAAGAACCCACAAGTACGTCATTTGAAATAAGAAAATCACTTATTAAAAGAATGCAATATCTGGCTTACACTGAAATGGATCAGACAAAATACCGCGTTTTATCGATGTTTGCATTTGGATGCATTATTTGGATAGTGTTACACGTATTTACAGGTACATAATCTGGCTGGCTAATTTAAGACAATAAACTAATAAGAAACGAAAATAGTATACCACTCAGATGAGATACCTCACAATATTGGTTTCAGTATAACTGGTCTGCTGTCTATGCACTGTGTGTATAAACAAAATTGTCCTTTCCTGGTACAAAGCCACGTTTCCGAATTTTGAGAACCGTGCGTATTTTAGTGTTATGTCCATTGCTTCAATCGACGTCAACGTAAGAGGGGATAACGTAATAAAACCGTTTGCATGAGAAATCACTACCGGTCGAAAGTTTGTAACGTTATAGCAGATAAGGGGGAAATGAGTAAAATAAACTATGGATATGTGATCCATGCATGTAAAATGTTTGTTTTGAAAACCATAAAATCTGTCTTTTTATTACTATCAAGATATGACATTAAGCCTAAGAGATTAAATGACACCTTGGATAATCGCATATCGCAGTTTACTTCTGTAGAAAACCCAAAGTTCTTCGGAAATTACCTATGAGAGACTAAAGATCGATCGTCACCAGAGTGAAGTACGAGTATTCTGCCGGATGCTGAGGCCTGACCCATCGTCGTGTAATTTAAGATGAAACCATAGCTATATACCGTGATTGAGTTTAAAACCAGGCATGTGGACTTGCGCATGTTACCCAAATTATATCCAACCTTTATATAATGTTTGATAATCTTTTCGAATTGATCACTAAAATTATGTTTTCCAACAATTATTTTGAATTTATAAACTATCTCACCATAAAATATAAGTTCTGATATGCCTTGTTGCAGAAGAGTTTTAACCCAATGTTATATTTAACAATTAACTCTGAGTGTCTGCGGTAGAATTTTGAAAATGCTTTTCGAATTTTATGATATTTATAACCTTGCTTTAATAACTTAGCAGTTAAAAATAAGTTTCTGATGTTGAAGTCATCAACATTAGAACACACTCTTGCAAACCGAATATGCTGAGAAATATATACACCATAGGAAGAGGAGCGAGGAACATTTTTTATCAAGAAATGGGGTCCTCAGTATTTCAAAACTAAAATCATCCCGTTTATCATGAATTTTAGAAGAAACTATGCCATTTGTTATGGCCAAGTTCAAGTCTTAAAACGGAGCTTCAGTATCAGAAGAATTCGCCTTATTTAACTGAGATTCAGCAGGATATATCTGACCTACCATTTGTTCAAAATAAGGATTATCAATATTAAGTAAGTAATCTCAATATCTGGAGGAGGAGTTAAAAAAGCTTCAATATTATCAGTTTGATTATTGTCCGACAGAGGCATTATGAAGTCTCTCTCATAATAAAACACAAACAAATCTGCAACAAGAGGAGCACAATTAGTACCCATTGGAATACCTACATTTTTTAATATAAATTCGAGCCAAATCTTATAAATATATTGTCCAAAAGATAATGGAGAGCATCACACTTTTTCTGACAAGACCACAACTTTATCGTTTATGCTGTTCAGAAGTAAAAAGGCTTTTTATCACTACAGGCCAAATACATTGTTTGTGCAGAGGCGATACTAAAGAATTGACCTGTCTGCTAAGGCACATCACGACTGAAAAGCTGGGTTTGTGTCAATACGCGGTATGCATTACTCAACACACTATGTTAAAAAAAAGTAGCAAGCACTGAATGGCTATAAATAATCCGTTTGTGGAGACATCAAGTAAACGCTCGTCGCTAAACAAATACAATAATTTGTGTTACAGTATTTAGGGACACAATGATATGATTCTCTACACTAAAATATTTTTGGAAACATTTCCTACATGTCCTGGTCAAAAAGCGGTTTCTGTGACGCGTGATGACGCAGATTGATAACAAGTTTGAATCAACCAATTGGACGGACCACATGATTTGGTGACGAATTCGGTAAACAAGAATGTCGCATGCACCCACAATGCTCAAATCAGATAGGCCATTATGCGATAGTCATGCCACCTACTGATAGATATTGAGCCAAATAAAGTGATCAATCTCTGTTAAATGTTTGTTCAATTAATTCTATTAGTTTTTCTTTGATTAGATTATGAGGCAATGCAGCATAGAGAGTAGAGAAATCATATGTAGACAAACTAGATGCTAAAAAACTCTAAAACCTTTAATTTATTATGAATTTCACCTTACTTTTTAATAGACCAAAATAATTTTTTACCATTCCTTTTATAAACTGTTGTGCAATATTTAATGACATGAATTTTAATCGCAGTGAGGCGAGAAGAAAAAAAATGACAACTCGGTAGTTGTTAGCAATAAAACGCGACTTATAGGGCCGTTTATGAAGTTTAGGTAAATCAAATTACAGACATGTTTTCCAAAGAGGAGATACAGTTTTCAGGTGTGCTTTTCCGTTAATGGCTACACAATAAGCCTAAACATGACCAATAGTATTATATTTAAGGAATAAAGAAACGCAACAGACAAAAATATATTTTTGCGTGTTTATGTGACGGTTTGGTGAATTCTCTTTTGAAAATTTCTTATTGAGTATTTATAGCATGTGATGAAATACCAAAACGTCATTTTAACGCTACATTTTACGCTACAAGATGAAAACATATGAAAGGGTAAAATCTGACGTTAACGTCAGAATAAAGATCAAGAAACCCGTCTTTTCCATGTTTGGTTTTTTGGCGTCGACTTGACAATGTGCAAATTAAACAAACGTCCAATCATATTCGTAACGCAGTCAAATATTGCGTCAAAACACGCTACTTGAATGGCAAGATACACAATGGTAGTGAATAAACAATAAAAGTCACTTAGAGCCGTCGGGTTTAGGTCGCTGGTGAAAATACGGGATAAGACAAACCTAGAGACATCAGAACATGCTTTCTTGGGAAAAAACTGACTTTTCAGATACCGTAGAAATACGCTGGTAAGGTGTTTTTATTGACGTTAACAAAACAAAAAAAAACGGCAAAACGCAAGAGAAAACATCTAATTACATGCCTAGAGTGAACACCAAATGTGTTAACTGTAACCTAAACGTTGTCTCTGGACTATTATACCATTAGAAAAACACATAAACATCATGGAAACCATTAAAACGTAGGATATCGGATTTTGACGTCAGAATTGATTTTTTTGACGTCTGAATATCTCAAGTCATAATTCTTGAACAATACGTCCTTGAAATGAATAATTCTCAAGCAGAAAAGAAAGTTTATGCGTTTTACGCAGTATTCAGAATTGACGTTAATGACGTTAAACCGTTTCAGAATCCTACAGAATCGTCGCCGTTTGATCATTTCCTTGATCCGCAATCTTTGCCAAGACTTTTTAAATAATAAACCGATGGTTGATACAAAAATTGCTTTTATTGACCCTGTTTCAGTGGTTTACTACGGGGGTCAGGCTGTTTACGCGCATACCAAAATGACTACGTAATCAATAAAAACGTTAAACATGCTGTAATTTGACGGACACATATTGCTCCTATGGATAGATGTCATTTGCACTAAAAACTTGCATCATATTGTAACCTTACAATGGCTCGAAGTGATTGTTGCGTTTTTTATTCCTTAAGTATATAATACCTTTAACCAGAATTATGCCATTTTAAAACGTATAAATGAGCCGTGACAAGAGATTTCCAACAATGTGGTATGTGCGACCAGCAAAGGCTCAGACCAGCCTGCGCATATGCGCAGTCTGATCAGAGCCTTTGCTTATCGCTTGGATATTTTATGACTGTTAAGCTACTGACTGAACATCGTTTGGAGTTTCTAAGTTTAAAAGGAGGCCGCACAGGCTCGTCTGAGTCTACATAAGTCAAAATGCCACATTGTTGGAAATCACAAGTCACGGCTCAAATATGAAAAATAAATGAGCCATGGCATGAGATTTCCGACACTGTGGTATGTGTGACCAGCAGAGGTTCAGGCCAGTTTTGCATACATGCAGACTGCTTAGAGCTTTTGCTTATCGCTTGGATATTTTATGACTGATAAGCTACTGACTGAACATCATTTGGAGTTTCTAAGTTTAAAAGGAGGCCGCACAGGCTCGTCTGAGTCTACATATGAGTGACATGATATTTCCAGCAATGAGGTATGTGTGACCAGCAAAGGCTCAGACCAGCCTGCGTATATTTTTAAAGGTTTTCGATGACGTTTTGCATGCCTTTGGGCTTGTACGACGAAAATCAGCATTGTGTAGAACACTAGGACTGTAGAAACCGCAATTAAATATCTTACGTCGAGTTTTTGTCGAACCAAGCCATTTTTAAGCTTACATAGTGACGTGCTTTGCGTTAGCGTAGTGTTCTGTATTGCGTCACAACTGTCAACATTGTGGCGAAATGACAGTGGAACTACTATCATACAGAAAACGTTTAAACCAGATTTCTTGGTCCTTTAGTATACGTCCAAAATGCGATTAACACAATTTCGAGACTGACGTTACATCATGTGCTAACGGAGTCACTGGCGAAAACATTGCAATTGTCCTAAATAATAGATATAGATAGAGCAATTTTGCACAGCTTTGATAGGCAGCAGCTTAGCACATCTGAATAATGGTGCGTTTTCATTGGACATGAGTATACTTTAAAAATGTGTATCCTAAAATTGTACATGCATTTACATGAGGAAATTGATAAGCCAAGTCACTAAACAACCTTTTTATTCATTATGTGAACAAAAAATGTGTTGATTGACCAGTTTCTTAACATAGTCTATTTAGCATCATTGCTGTTTGTTGGTGCAACATCCATTTCACTCTACGACTTTTGATTCAAGCTGTTCTACGCAGCTGTTTGTAAGGCGCACGTCCTATATTCAGGCGCATTTGTGCTGCTTATGTTCGAGGTGGCTGATGAGCTTCTTTGACATGGCTGACGTATTTTATCACTTACATGTATGAGCCAGTGCATGGGATAATTGCACTTACCGCAGATAATGTATAAAATATAGAGGATCTTGCATGTGTGCTCATGTTTTATTGAATTTATTAAACCAGTTGCGAAAATGCGATAAAATGCTCGGCAAGCAAAGTGTATTATCTGATGTTACTTTATAAACAGTTCTGATATTCTAGCTAGTTTCTACACACTGATCAGCGCCATTTGTTATACTTTCCTAATAAAGTGTTTTATTTGACCTTACTTTGTAAACCGCTAGTCTCTACAGTCTAGTGAATGTCATATGTTATTCGTTGCTTGCAAAGTGTATTTATCTGGCCTTACTTTTTAAACAGTATTGGTATTCTAGCTAGTCTCTACAGTCTGGTCAGCGTCATTTGTTATTCATTTCCTGCAAAGTGCATTTTTCTGACCTTACTTTATAAACAGTTCCAGCATTCAAGCTAGTCTCTACAGTCTGGTCATTGGTCATTCATATCCTGCAAAGTGTATTTTTCTGACCTTACTTTTTAAACAGTTCCAGCATTCAAGCTAGTCTCTACAGTCTGGTCATTGGTCATTCATATCCTGCAAAGTGTATTTTTCTGACCTTACTTTATAAACAGTTCCAGCATTCAAGCTAGTCTCTACAGTCTGGTCATTGGTCATTCATATCCTGCAAAGTGTATTTTTCTGACCTTACTTTTTAAACAGTATTGGTATTCTAACTAGTCTGTACAGTCTGGTCAGCGACATTGGTCATTCATCCCAGCAAAGTGTAATCATCTGACCTTACTTTATAAACAGTTTTTGCATTCTAACTAGTCTGTACAGTCTGGTCAGCGACATTGGTCATTCGTTCCCAGCAAAGTGTATTCATCTGACCTTACTTTATAAACAGTTCCAGTATTCTAGCTAGTCTCTACAGTTTGGTCATCGGTCATTCGTTCCCTGCAAAGTGTATTTTTCTGACCTTACTTTATAAACAGTTCCAGTATTCTAGCTAGAATCTACTTTCTGTTCAGCGCCATTTGTTATTCGTCCCCCGCAAAGTTTATTTATCTGACCTAACTTTATCGACAGTTCTTGCATTCAAGCTATTCTCTGCATGCTGATCAACGCCATATGTTATTCGCTCCCTGCAAAGTTAATTGTTTGACATTACTTTATACACAGATTTGGCATTTTAGATATTCTCAGCAGTCTGGACAGTGCCCCTGCAAAGTGTATTATCTGAAATTACTTTATAAAACAGGTTTAGTATTTTAGCTAAACATGAGCATGACCTTGTCGAAAAGCCTGAAGACAATTTTAACGCGACGGGCCCATTTGATATATACTTAAAGCCAAAAGTAACTTTACACTGTTATTATATATACCATTTTGGGGTATTGGTGAGTTGTATTTAAATTGTGTTTAATTTATAATAAACTTCAATCAATTATTCATATGACAGTTGAATTTAATGTTTTTACCGTCATAAATGCAACCAAAATGCCCAAATGAAAGAAGCAAGGGGGCATAATATTTTTCCGAAGTGCATCACTTTTGGATGTGTTACTGTAGCTTTGCGATTGGACATTTTTTTTTAATTTTAAAGAACCAGTCTGAGAGACAGGCTATTGAATTGTTGTTTAAAGTTCAAATCAGCCCGGATCGCACTTTGAATAACACAAATTAGAGTTGTGTTTTACGTGCATACCCCCTTTTGTGAACCTATCAGTGCTTTCAATGGAATTTCCCTTAAGAAATTGTTTGCCGTTTTTCTTCCAAACCGATGGGTATTTTTATCAGATTATCTTGTCACATACTCAATGCAGAAGTCCCAACAAATCGCTGATAAAAAATCCAAATGTCATCTAAGATAAAGCTTTTAGCAGGGACTACAGTTTGCTTTTGTTTTAATTCAAAGGGAGATAATTTCAAAGTGAACCAACTTTAAGATGCTACCAAAAACAAACTATACGTCAGAGACAAAATGTCTTGCAGTATTTTTAATGGGCAATCGATGTCCCTTAAAATAGCGTGTTCAAATCTTAGGTTTACTTTGGATTTTGTAAGGAAATGCTGATTTTGTGCTTTTAATGAAAGCACAGATAACTCGAAAGAAGATTAATTTACCTAAGTTGTTTTTCGTGAATTAGGTTTAGGGCGGGTACCAGCAACTCATTGCAATATTTAAATTGGTTAAATCAAAAACAGTAAAGATATATTCAGTAGTTCAAAGTGTAATGTTACTTTTGGCTTTAAGTATATATACGGAAGTTAGAAGACATTGGCATGGTTAGTGGCTACTGAGATGAATTGAGAACATGGCACGTGTCGTTTACTGTAAGTGGGCCTGCTGAAAACCAGACTAGACTGTGCATCCGCTGATCGTACACATTTAGATTTAGACCAAACTAAAATAGCTATTATAACTATGCATGCACGTTAAAAGAATGACAATATCACAGGTTGTGATCTTTAAGTATGGTTTACATATACAAGCAGTGAAGCTTCAGCCCTTCATTTAGGCATTTTGTCCTACTTAACGGTATTCTTCCTTCTGGTTTGATGTAATAAACTTGGGATCTTTATTCCATTGTACATATATAGGGGTATCAGGTAAAAATTTTAAAAAAATGTTCTATTGTTTGAAGATCTTTGTATCTTAAAACAGTGAAAATACTGATGAAATGCAGTATTATGTAGCTTTACATCTGGGTTTTCACGCCGTTGTTTGCAAAAGTACTTTTTAGGGGTTTCCCGAACGCAAAAGATTAAATATTTAGTTGAGTTACATATATAGCATTTCATCTAAACCATGCCAGCAACTCTATTTGTTTTGTGGGAGTCTTCGTGTGGCTTTGTACCAGGAAAGGACACTTTTGATTATATCGAAATTTCAATACACACAGTGCATAGGCAGCAGACCAGTTGAACTGAAACCAATATCTAGGGGTATCACATCTGAGTGGTATACCATTTTCGTTTCCTATATTTTTATTGTCTGAAAAAAGCCAGCCAGATTATGTACATGTAAATACGTGTAATAATGTCCAAATAATGCATCTGAATGCAAACATTGATGAAATGCGGTATTTTGTCTGATCAATTTCAGTGTAAGCCAGAGATGTCATTCTTTTAAGTGATTTTCTTATTTCAAATGACGTACTTGTGGGTACTTAATGAGTGAGATTGAATATGGACATTTCAAAATCGGCTGTATTACTTGCAAATGAACATCAAAGAGATCGCAAAAAATGCTACAAATGATTTTCATATAAAAAAATTACTATGTATTCGACTCTATCAATGGAATGCCAAAACATGTAGCATCAAGGAGGATTTTAACCAAGATGGCAGCCTCAGAATTTCATCGAATATAAAGCAATGTCAAAAATTATGCATGGTGTAAATCTCAAATATATGGATATTTACCACACAAAGAAGTAGACAGAAAACATCCATCGTTCTTGTAGTTATCTGCTTTTGAAAACATTGTTTTATTTCATATAAAATTTGAACGAGCCAGTAGTATAAGAAAGAAAGAAAGCATTGTACTCCAGTACCCTATCTTGGAAGTGGCTTGTATAAGTTAGATAAAGAGCTGGACAACTGCAATTATATTATTATTTAGCCAAGAAACAGACCTTTTAAATAAAGTAATTACGAAGTTTGTAAATATAAAACGTTGGGATATACTGTGCTGTTTTCATTACATATTGAACACCCCTCGTAACAAGTGTGATTGCAGCAAAAAAAAAAAAACCCGGCTTAAGTGAAGTTTGTGTTCTTTTAATAAAATATAGCTATAGCGTTATTTTATTGAAAACACCCCATAAGCTTCATTCGCTATAGTGATATTTTATTGAAAAAAATACCTGTGTAAAATAGACAAAACAATGATCTTTATGGTAGCTTAATAAAAGTCGAAAGTATTGCAGAATGCTCCGTTTGACCTGCATTAAGCGATAATTGGTATTGAAAGCCATATTTTGGTCTTTTTGAGAGTGGCCGTTTTGCACATGTTTCACTGTATGATTAGAACATACCACAATCACACACTGCAGACCCACCCATGGCACCATCAGGACGATCCACACTACACTAACAGTCACATCAGAAAGACAAAGTAAAGCAACCAGCACTCTCTCTCTTCTCTCTCTCCCTCTCTTTTCCTCGTCAAGATGATTAAACACACAGATCAATGGGAGGAATATTTAACAATGATTCAACAACAACAGAACTACCGCCTTAGAACGGACAGCAGCCTATTAAGTAAGCCATCTAGGATTTAAATGCAGTTTACCGGCGCAAAATCTTCTCCATAGACTCTCTTGTTGTTAAAACACAAAAATGTTTGTTCACACGGAGGCTGTCTGACAACTGCAATCATTGTAATGCATCACCACAAAGAAATAATCTAATCAAATTAATATACTAAGATGATACAAAGAAAATATCTCACGATTGACATATGTAGTAAGAGCTAAAGAAATCATCAATGGGCCATGGTGGACCCAGCCAAAACAAGCATAAGACACTTACCAACGGATAAAAGCTATATGTCAGGGCCTTCATTGAGTCTGAGGCCAGACCCACCGTCGTGCAATTACATGTATAGAGGACAACATAGCTATAAACCGTGATTTGGTTTAAAACCAGGCATGCATACTGTCGCATGATATCCATGTTGTATCCTACTGTTTTGATAACTTTTATTTATCTTATGCCCTGTTGCAATAATTATTTTCAAACTGAAGCCCCCTTCTCGGACTGGGACTTAACCATTACATGCGGGTCAAGAATATTTGTCAGGGGGGTCTAACTTTGACGACTTTTTTTTATTTGCCCTTTTTAGTTGATGAGGTAGGGGATCTAGATCCAAATACAACGTTAAGCGGGCCATTATCGGCCCTCCAGCGAAACGTTTATTGATGATGGCCCAACATTGAATGCTGGCTTGCTAGCTTTGTGATTTTCCAGGGGATCTGGACCAGAATTCTAGCCAAAACTATATGTTTGTGATTTTTCAGGGAAGGGGGATCCGGACCCCTTGTCTCCACCCACCTCCCACCTCTGGATCCGCGCATATCATTACAAAATTACCTAATTTTAACCAAAAATATTATGAGCGCGCGATTTTAATCTTATGTACTTTCCCTTTTCTAGATAGAGTTGCTCTTCTCTTGCCATCTTACTGTCTATTCTAGTGACTCCCAAAAGCCTTCCATAGTAAACAGCGAAGTTAATGCGGCATTTAATCTGGGTCTACAATGTTTGCTATGACATAGATAATCTTTAGAAAAAGAGATACATTTTATGTAAAACATATAACCTGTTGCCCTTTTTATGTAAAAAATATAACCTGTTGCCCATTTGTTATTACAATGGAACATACCAAATATATAGTATCAAACCAAAAGGAAGAATCCATTAGGTCATAAAGGGTTAAAATGGTGAAACGTGAGAATGAGAGGTTGATATCATTTCTCATTAGTTGAACAATTTTTCCTGAAGTTTGTACCAGAATCTGACAGAAACTAGTAACGAGAATACTTTCTGAGATCGCATTTATACTACAAAAGTAGGAATCCATAGGCTAATGCATGACATTCCCAGATTGTTGATTCTCTTCCTGAGCAATACTGTTCCAAGCCATAAAAAACATTCGGCATTCAACACCAACACACTGATAATATATTTAGGTCAGATGCAACCTGATACAAATACAAATATTGTCAGACCAAGACTTGCCAATCATGGCGCAAACTATGAATACCGTGCGCGGATCCAGAGAGTTTCCTGAGAGGGGGTGCAGGTCTAGTTATGTCACGCTGCTGGCTAGGTAACTTTCAATCGAAACTGCCTCCAATTAGCCAATTCCGCGGAATTCCGTGGAATCAGACCACGGATGTACATCAAGGATCTACTTTGATAACGCGGGTGATAACGTGACGCTGACGTTATATAACTTGACGCTGACGTCACGGAAACCGTGATAACACAATAATAAGTGTGATTGCAGCAAACCAAACGGCTTAAATGAAGTTATTGTGTTTTTTTTCAATAAAATATTGAGAAAAAAAATAGATCTATCGCAATAGCGATATTTCATTGAAAAAAAACATAAACTTCATTTATTCTGCTGATTAAACTTTTCGGATAATCAGAATAATCGATTTTAATATAGCTGAACCCATATGCTACAGAACTTATTTTCCATATGCCAGTTCCGGCTAACAAATGGAGCTTCTTGGTATATGCATGTAGTACTATGCTCCTTATATACACCCAAATCATGATTCGATTCTCGAATTGTGATTGACTTTCCCGAATGGGATAACTTTGTAATATCCCAAGGGAGATACCATTATTCTTACAGAAACCTCCAGTTTGTGATTTTCCGAGGGTTGTCCGTATACCCCATCCCAGCCCCACCCAACTATGGATCCATACATGAACACACACCATCAAAAGCAGATAAAGTTATTTACAGTTACAAAAAATCCAAGTTCATTCTTTGGATTCTAAACACATGTTACATACAAATAGCAGTAAGTATGCCAAATATGAACACTTAGTAGTTACATGTAGCATTATGTTGACATTTTCACCAGTGGTGGCGGTCTACATGTAACATCATCCTGTTTTTCCTGTGATAATGTAGAAATGCGGTATAAGCCAAGATTAGTTGGGAGTATACAAATGCAAGCAGAAAATAACCCCCCTTCAGGGAAGAGCTATAAAAACATAAGTATTAATAGCATATATATATACACGGGCTTTAAAAACGCTACACTAACTACCTGCTATATCTTACAAAAGACAGTTGAATGTAAAATTTCTTTGCTTCGATGATGTCATCATGAAGTGGCTTCTTCAGTCAACACTTATGTTTTAACTGTACAACTAAACTCGGCGACGTTATTACTTAGTAAAGTTTTCGTCACTGAAACATCTCTTAAATAGCAGAGTTTTTAAGTCATCGAATGAACTGGTACAGACAGATTAACGTCCAAAAAAGCAGAACTGTTGTATCACAGACCTGCCAATCAAAATAAAAACGATTTCTCGATGACTTACAATGTTCATGACACACATTTGATGCTTCTGGTGTTTCCTGATTAAAAGAAATAGGGGATCTTTCACTGATAAAATTTTGTCAAATGAACGAATTGACCCCTATCTCAAAGAATTTACATGTTAAATGCTTAAATTAATTTGAAGTGGACAAATATTTCATGTGTTACTCATAAATGCACACTCTTTACTACACAATCAAATCGATTGCTTTGCATTCTTTTTTGAGACATACATTAAGCTGCTTACCTAGTGTATTGTTTTTAAAGCCCGTCAATATATATATATATATTTCAAACTTAGCGAGTGAGAACTGTATCGCCTTAAGGTTAGATACATTCGAATATATATCACGCTTCCTCAATTTATCTAAGCCGCCCCTTAATATCCTAATACGGCGTGTTATATGGCACACGAAGCGTATCTTAAAATATATATTTATGTTTTTAAAAACGTGGCTAGGGCGACAGTAATGCGGATTTCTAAAATAGTAAGTTACATAGCAATGCCTAGTAAATAATAATAACAACAATAATAATGATAATAATAATAATAATAATTATTATAATACTAATAATAATAGGAATAATACAAATAATAACAACATTAATAACTATCCATAATCAGGCCTCTAGGTAAGAGTGTGTGATTATTTTTCACTCAATCAATACATATGTTGTTGGTACCTAAACGAAATAAATGTCTCTTTCAGACGTTTTTTGAGCAGTCAAACCAGACGCAAAAAATAATGGATAAGTACGAGGGGCATTTGGAAAGTAAGTTGCATGGTCTTTAAACTCAGAAACCAATAAACAACCCGATCCATGTCTGGTATTATTTTAAACAGCTATCTTATCTCTATGAAAGGAGGATGCTATATTGAAGAAACAAAATATATTATTGTAAATTCGAGTACTGTTTGTTTACTGGGGAAATCCATGGATTTGGTAACTTTTCACCTTTTGAAAATTGTGCAGAACATGAACAATATTTTATAAAATCACATAGTTTAATTGTGCTATTTTGCAGACCACCATCTGATGAAGGCATTCTAGAGTAATAACCGAGTTTGTTGATTCTAATAACTATAAACCGAGACAGCAGTAACGAAACCGTTTAGTTTAACGACTAGAAATCGCATGCCATAATGCACAAATTTTGAAGGCATATAACCGCCGTGAGCAGTTGTTTAAACATGCCCTAAGTCGATATTTTTGTCAAGCAAACTTTGTATTGAAGCCATAACAGTTTTTGTAAACCAGAACAAAAGGATTATCTCTTTAAATATTCTCATCGGGTAGAATGAGTTTAGCTACGAGTTAACTTTCTGGTTTATTTCAATTAAAACAGTGGCAAACACATATCTTGAGAAAAGAAATCATAAAATTTTGTAATTGTTAATCGTATGCCGTGATGGATACAATGTAAGTACGAGGGGCATTTGGAAAGTACGTCGCATGGTCTTTAAACTAAGAAACCAATTAACAACCCAATTCATCGACAAAATATAAGGGGTGAGTGACCCCAACCACTTCTTGAAAATAGGGGTAATGGTATCAGGTATAATTTTTTTGAATACATAATTAAACAGTCATTTTTTGGCTCAACGCAATGTATCTTATACATAATTCGCTGGTTGATGAAAACTTCCAAGAAAATTATATTTTCCCGTGGAAATGGTAGTTGGTTGAGCCCTCGGAATACCCGTCAAATGCGTTTTTCGTTGGGCAAGTTCTGATTAAAAAATATTCAACATATATGGAATCGAAAGAAGTGTTTTTGAGATACTTTCTTCCAAATGATCAAGTTTATTCTTTTGCATACAGGTATGTGCCTTCTCTTTGTTTCTTTGGACGACCTGCTTATTTACAGAAACCATCGAAATATTCTGGAAAGTAAATAAGAAGACAAAGATCAGGATTCGATACAATCAAGTACCACACCTGGCCCAGGACACCATATCGGGAAGTGTAAAAAACACAAGAAAACATCACATTCAAGAGAGCCAAGAGGTCAGCAGGTGACCACAAGGCTGCAAGAAGCAGACAAGACAGTATGACCAAGACAAACGCAAACCACAAATAATAAAATGGTTCCACAAAATAAGCACCGCCTTGGAACGGCCAGTAAGAAAATTACTGGAGGGTTTAAACAAGTTTCACGGTCCAAACCTCACCCTTAATTATGATGTTGATCAAGACACATAGCTGTTTGGTTCGCATAAAGGATCCCAAATTTAATGCAAAAACATTTTTATCTCAAGTTTAATGCTGCAAACATTATATGTCCAAGTATTCAGATGAATATCTGACTAAATCTTGACTTTCTGCAAAAAAAAATCACACCCCTCCAAACCCCTAAGATGCTGGAATGTATATGCAATATTTTCGCTCAAACATAAACATTTAGACATATTGAATAGAGAGGTTGCAGATGACATCACGCCTCTTGAGTTATCTTCCTTGCTGTAGACAACCAACAATGTTTTCTACTTTTTTGAACTTTGAGCATATTGTGTCCGTTATCTCAACTGTAAACTAAGGTAAGACCTTAATTATTCAATTTTTAAGAGACTCAAAAATTAAACATATTGAAGTTACGAACCTCAGACTCTTTTTACCACTGCGTTATCATCTGATAAAAATGATTAAAATTGTGAATATAAAAGTAAGTAAGGGCGCAAAGATCAGGAATCGATACAATCAAGTACCACACTTGACCCAGGATACCAATGGGAAAGTAACAAACTCACAGTTAGATACAACAAACGAGAGCTAAGAGGCCAGCCCTTTCCCAGCAGGTGACCACAAGGCACATATAAACAGACGCGCGTACAAAGGCAAAGAAAACACAAGACAGAAAAAAAACATAAAAAATCCACAAAAGAAGTACCGCCTTGGAACGGTCAGTAAAATATTTTACTGGAGGGATTAAACCATTTTAACGGTGCACCAACCTCACCCTTTGTTCTGATGTGGATCAAGACACATATATGTTTGGTTTGCATGAAAGACCCCTAACTTATCTATGGTTATTAACCCTGGTGCAGACTTGATTTACCTTTTCTCTTTACTCCTTCCACTCCGAACAGGCAGAACGGAAATCAAGTGCGCTGGAACATCTGAGTGTGCTGGCGTACAATGGAGTACTCCATCTTCGGAGGTGGTGTAGACAGAACAGTCACATGACCTGTTTCAAAAAATATGGTGGATCACTGCCTGCATGCGCGGAAATATTTTGTATCGCTTGATTAAATCCGGAGTATTCCAAAGTGCCCAGTTGTACTTGTTTAGGTGGCTGTTCTGGCGTACGCGGAGTACTCTATATATTGCTAAATCAAGTCCGCCCCTGGTTATTCTCTCCAGTATGGTTGATCAAGGGAGAATAATCATACAAAACTTTGGCCTATGTATCCTCTCTATAGGAGACTGTTCCAGGTCCTTTATTGACTTTGCGGCATAAGAAATATACTGTACTGTTTTCAGATAGCTTGTATCTGTTGGCTGCTCTGTGTTTGTGCGATGAGCTGTGAAGGCGGTTACATACGAAAGAGACCATCTGGTTGTTATTACAGTCGTCGACAATGCGAAGCCAAGGTTGGTTCAAGGGGTTTTTCGTTAGAATATGGGTATTGAGAGATATCTGCCGTTGAATATTGAAATAACAATGAAAGGTACAATCATGGAAATTAATGGAAAGTCTGACACTTCTCATCAAACCAAGCAAATTTTCGTTTGTTTACAAATATTAAAGATATCTACTTTTGATTCGCACTTTTAGGATCCTGAAACTCCTAAAATTCGTCAGCGGACGTCAGGTTCGTTGATCCATCATGACTGACGTTTCCTGGTCATATTCGTTCACTTACAGAAGCAGTCTAGTATGGACCCAAACTAATTGACCATGCAGGCTCTAAAATACGTCAACAGACGACAAAATCGACAACATTCGTCATGCTTGGTGTTTTCTTTGCATAGTCACTTATATACAGGTGCAATCTAATCTGAGTCTGTTCTATTTGAGCATCAAATTTCTAGAATCAATCATTGAATGAAAGAGTTGACAACTTTTGTCGTAATTGGTATTCACTTATTTATTAGGGTCAAACAGCGCATGTAATCCATGCTACTTATTTGAAGAAAACATAGACACGTCATAGATCACTTATTAGGAGAACTATTGGTTGTGCGGTAAAATCTTTTGGTTCGTGGTTGTTTGGTCCGTCCAAATTTAGGTAATTAACAGAGATCAGAGAAGGCACCAACATGTTTTATCAACAAATATACCATGGAGGCAGAGCTCATTAGTGGGCATCTAGAGTTTTGACTTTGGCTTGATCGCACGCTATTTCTTACTGGAAGAATATTGCAAAGTTTTCATCACTCAAAGTATGGTAAGTTCCATTTGTAAAACACAACTGATCTTTGCTACAAGAAATAAAAATGTTCTTTTCATACAATGCATGCTTATACTTATAAACGGCGCAAAACGAAAGCAGTTTTGAGGGTTTGATTGTGACATTTATGGTCATATTCACTTAATTTTTGAGCACTGAATCGGTGTGTTTTTATTGAAACTGAAAAAGAGAAGTTTTCATCTCGAAAACGCGTTTTTGCAAACCTGGCTATTGTCTGCTGGGGATAGAGACATACACGAGTTAGTTTCTATTATAAAAAAAAACATAGTACACATGCTCTTGAAGAGCTGTTTATTACAAAAGTGCTTTATTCGCGACACACCAATTCACGTGTACAATTGAGGTATACTAACACCGAATTACCCAATACCTAAAGCTTCTCTAGAAGCCTCATCACAACAAAGTAATGATAACTAAAAACCTGGGGTTTGACAAATATGTTCTCAAAATGGTATCCTTTGGAAGCAAAGACTGAACCAAAGAACTGAAACTAGAGTGTGCATATTTCCTGGACCAGACTAGCTAGTTTCTGCCAATTAGGCTTCATCAGTGACCCTCTAATGAATATTTTACTAACTGGACGTGTGGATAGTCCTATGTAAAATGAGCTCTTTTCTTCCAGAGGCCTACACACACACACATAAGTTTTGCGTTAGGTCCTAAGTATGTTGTAATTAATTATGCCAATAAATGTCAACAGTTGCTGGCATTTTAATATTAAGTAGAATTGAATCAATCGATTGAGTTCTTCACAAATATCAGCACTTACATTAAATACAACATAGTATGCCCTTTTTGACATGAACATTGTCTCTAAGGTCATATCAGCAATCCATAAGCACTGTTGTCAATTATAAATAATGTTCAACATGTGTCTCATTTTCTATAAGTGTAAGCGTTGCATGTTTAAGTATTTTACCTTAAACTTTAATATGCAAGTCACATCAGTAGACGTTAACCAGTGTTGATATTTACACGCCTTAGGCAATCAGTGTGCAAAACTACCTAAATCAAAACATGTAAGAGATGTACACTTTACAAGCCATACACCTGGAATTAAATTATTCAAGAGCCATTTTGAAAACACAAACAATTAATTGTCTTCTACATGCTTCATGCAACATTGTGTCATATTTTATTAATAGCCTGTGTCAAAACGAGCGAGATATGCAATGCATATATTTGACTTTGGCCTTCGATTCGAATGTCATATTGGAAATCATTGTACAAAATATGTCAAAAATACAGATTATATGTATATCTAACCTTGGCCTTTGACCACAAGAATCATAGTTATGATCTTTAACCACCATACCAATTATAAGACAAAAAGGAGACTGCGTTATAAGATATAAAACTGATTTTAAGTATACTTGGCATTGATCTTTGACTCCATGGTCATATGCATATGGTGTGACGAGTGTTGTCAACTACACATGACATGTAATATTTGTGCCAAGTATAAGCACATCCTGACAAAAAATGAAAGAGAGGCATATAAGAATCTATCATGAGTGTGAGGGTAGGATAGAAAAAAATCATCCTGATGATCGCCGTTTGTCATCACGAAGCTTGCCGAGTGACCACAAACAGTGATCGCGAGGGATGAATATTTCTATCTTACCATCACACGATTTATGAATTATTTTTTTGCCCACCATTATTTTTATTTCTTTATTTCTTTATCTATTTTTTGTTTATTTATTTATTTTAAAATAAGCTTCCAGAAGTCCCTTAATACGCTAAGTTGCAATTTCACATGATGACATTACTTGATGTCCTGGGTAAGATAGCATGGGTAAGATAAGAATTTCTATGCCAGGGTAAAATCTCAGATATCCTTATCCGGTGTGCAAGAATTTGCATTACGATCCCTAAACTGTTTAAACTTATATTTGTTTTTGCATTGTGACTCCAAGGTAATAGCAGTGATCTGAAACCTCTGTTGTATTCTTCACATCTGTATTTTTGTACTATTTGTGCTAAATGTAAACACTGTCCATATACAGATGAAAGATGAGCCGTAAGATTAATGTTAATAACATCAGGGTAATCATTTTAGTTGCATTCTCGCGAGACCTGACGATACCTCATCTAGATCTCTCGCATTTCGCCCTTTGCATTATGGGCACGTACATGTAGCTAGCGACATTAGGCTAGTCACGTTCAATTTTCGCGCCCCTTGTAGTGACAGAATTTATTGCTAAAAATAGCAAAAAGTCAATTGTATGACAGTTTACCATTTCTCTAATAGTCAATATTTTCTGGATGTCAAGCCCTGAGTCATGCAAAAAGGGATCGCATGACATATTTTCGATAAAAAATGGCGATTCAATCCCAGTGTGCACCGAGCGAAAGGCAACAGGTTAGTACGTGCTAGAGTGCTTCCTGTCTGCGACAATGTTTTAGTTGTGTTTTACAGTGTTGCTGTAGTGAGAAGAAATGTGAACCAACAGTTTTTAGAGGAAGGACATATTACAAGTGTGTTACTGGTATGTATAGAGTATTACACTTAAGGTACAAGTGTGTTACTGGTATGTATAGATTATTACATTTAAGGTACTAAGATATAATAGAAAAATATCAAATGTGCAATGCCTGTATCTAGTGCTTCTTTTAAACAAGAGAGTCCACAGGTTTAGATAAACAAATATTGTCAACGTAAAAATGTAAATATTTTCTAACCCATCAGTTTTAACATATGTTTTGAGTGCTCAAAGGAACCGTCTCATTTAGTACTCACAACATATGTTTTGGTTGAGAAATAAGAAAAATACATTTTAGTTACGCAATTTTAGCTAAAGTCCTGGTCAGACTGAAGTTTAATTAAAGCTAAAAAGAAAATATATATTTATCAAGTTGTTTTTACAAAATTCACTTTAATTTTTACACCAATAGTTTCATATCGTTATCGTACATTTCACATAATGCATAGAAAATATCATCTTGTCCTACCACGGGTTACGATTGTCTAATCTAACCCTTGGCCTAACAGCTTTGATTTTCTCCCATTGAGTACGTCATATGACGAAAATAGTAACAATTAATATGATCAATCACAAATCGGTGCAAAAAATCGATAAACACCAGGCCTCCAGATAAGACGGCGTAATTAATTTACATTCAGTTTTCTTACGAACTACTAAAATATACGTTTAAGGTGCTCAAAAGAACTGCCACATTAAGATGGCTACTTTGAGCACCCATAACATAATATTAAACTGAAGGTTAGAAGAAAAATAAATAATTTTACAACCAAAATCTTTGCTTATCTGGACTTAAGGAGACATAGCTGGCGGTGTATATTAGATGCCGATAAACTGCTACATTTAATCCGATCGGCAGGAAGGAATTATCGGAAAAATCCTTCCTGGCGTTTTCATTGGTTGATTAGTCTGCGCTAATAATAAATTTTGAGGGTCGTGAGGCGAAGGGTTTGTCGAAAGGTAGATATGACGAAACCTTCGCTGGAGAAGATGAGAAAATATATATTGGTCGAAAACATCATAGAGTAAACAAGGCACATTGCCAAATTTGAGTGTTGAAAATTGACTGTTTATATTAATTTTTAAAAGAATATACAGGTTATTAATACTTGAAGAGACGAAAGCATTAGGAAAGAGCCGTGTGATAAAGGCAGATCAGGACCTGAACCAACATTTGTGAATAAACCGTGCTTGTGTTATTTTTTTATGTTTTTTTATGTGTTTGGTCCTTGTATTGCAATTCAGTACTTATTGTCCTTTCTAATTTTCAATCATCTTGCTGAAGTAGAAATAGCTGGTTGTTTTACTTCATTTTTGTATTTACTGTCGTGTAAGTGATTGTATCTTCCTCGCGGTGCCGTGGGATCATAAGAAACCATCATGTGTGAGGGTGGGATAGACAAATCCGACCCCAGGATCACCAATTAGCATCACGAGGCTTGCTGAGTGATGGCAGACGGTGATCACGAGGGACGGATTTTTCTATCCCACCCTCACACGAATAATGGATTCTTTTTCTTGCTCACAACTCATTTTTATTGGAAAGACATGAAACGATTTCCAGAAAATCCTGACGACATGGTGACGTCATTTTAAAATTACAATAACGTCACGAATCGATGTGCGGCGGCGTTCGGACGAGATGCGGCTGTTTGTTGTTTATCTTTCACACGGTCTGGTACAGGTGTGTGAGATAAATAGAATCCATCATTGGTGTTCAGTGGGAACAGAAAAATCCCAACCCGAGGGCCATTCGTTCTAGTGGGAAACGAGGCTTGCCGAGTTTCCCACTGAACGGTGGACCCGAGGGTTGGGATTTTTCTGGAACCACTGAACACCAATGATCGATTATTTTTCTCATATACCACGACCGTAGGGTACAGTACTGTGTAATATTTGTTGATGACGTCACTGAGATCGATGTTTACAGTCAATGACGCGCGCTGTACAAATCAACTTGAAACAGCGAATAAACAGCGCATTAAACAATGAACAAAAGGTTATTTCATCAAAATGGATTTACAAGACCACAGTAACTCAAGTAAGTAATTTTGTTGAGAAAAATGTGTGTGTGGTGTGTTTTTACATCGTCAAGGCTCCCCGTCCCGGTGGATTCAGTCACTCAATGCCCAACACAACAGGTTAAATATGTCAATCGCAATGCACTCAGCATGTTCAAAGCGTTGAATAAAGGTTGTAAGTAAAAATGCGCAGTTTTACTTTTAAACCAAGTAGAAGGCCGACATACGGGACTTTAACGGACATCCAGGTAGCTGCGATGCGCTGAAGCGGTAATAGGGAATTACAATGGAAGGTGTTAGTTTTTATACTATATCTTTTGAAATTATAAAAGCAGAATTCCTGTGCAAACAAATGTTTTACCTAAATATCTCACGATTATTCTGGTATATTTTTTGTGAATTTCCCTCTGCAAACTCTTCGTCCTTTTTGATGGTTTTTGATAGAACCCTAAGAATGATTAAATTATATAGTAAAACAGGCTTTTTAAGATCTGCTCATTGGTAGATATTCGGTCATAGTTTTTAAAGTATTCAATATATTTTCTCTGTGCAAGCGGTGCGCTGTGCTCAGTTCAATTGCGAACAATTTGGTATAATTTTCATACAATTAAAATAAAATTTGATGTAGCCTTTTGAAATTTTCCTGGTACAACCCCTTTGACTTTTCCACAAGCTATCCACGTATTACGGAGGTATAATCTATTTTTAGAAACAGTATCCAAGGTAACAACAGGTATTGACCACACATACACTTTAGTTATCGCGCGTCTATATCTTAGCTCTTTTGAAAGTATTTATTTATTTATTTATTTATTTATTTATTTATTTATTTATTTATTTATTTATTTATTTATTTATTTATTTATTTATTTATTTATATATCTATTTATTTATCTATTTATTTATCTATTTATTTATCTATTTATTTATTTATCTATTTATTTATTTATTCTATAAAGTTGCGTCTGATCAGGGTACGCACTGTTTGCATTAAGAACATTCCATTAACAATTAATTAAAAAAAAGATACCACCCAGCTTAATACAGAATGGACTGGCCCAAATGACAAGAGCGGAAATTCTATTAACCTAAATTGGTAAAAATTCTTCACTTGCTAATGGCTCAGACCTGAGCTAGTAGCGGTAATTTTGGTACATATAGTGTCGATCTAGATCAGGCCCGAAAAGCGTTGAACTGATCTGAATACATACTGTTTGAGTAGAGAAATTTTGACACTGGGTTGGTATTAATGAAATAAAAGGCAAAAAAGATTTTGAAATATTGTGTCAAATGCCCATTTAAAAAGGAACAGCAGATAACAAGATAGCCGGCAAAATTACCCAGCATGCAAAGAGTTCAATTACTACCAATTATTGAATGCTAAAATTGGCGACACTTGGCGGGGTCTATTATTGGTGTAAAAACTGTGAACTTGTCAATTACTACTAGAATATAATTACTGCTCAAACATTAGCTCAGTTAAACTTTGTTCTTCGGCGTCTGATCAGGGTCTACACGGTTTCTTATAAAATATTCTATTCAAATCTGAATAAAATTATAAATACCATCATACAACCCTTGGTTCAGAAATGGACTGCACCAACTGATAAGAGTGGGAAATTCCATATGGCTTAAACGGGTAATATTTCAATTTCTTATATTATGAATTATGAAAGGTCAGCGTTAATTGTATAATATAAATGAGCCATGACATGTGATTTCCAACAATGTGGCATTTTGACAAGTGTAGACTCAGACAAGCCTGTGTAGAACCCTTTTAAGCTTAGAAACTCAAAATGATGTTCAGTCAGAAGCTTAACACCCATAGAATGTTCAGGCGACTAGCAAAGGCTCTGATAAGACTGCGCATATGCGCTGGCTGATTTGAGGCCTTGCTGGTCGCACATACATTATTGTTGGAAATCTCCTGCCGTGGCTCAAATAATAATAATTCAGCTGGCACCATTATTTACAAGTATGTTATATCAGAAACTTGAAATAATTTTGACTTTTAAGAATGCAAACATTGCAGACCTAAATGAAATGCCACAGAACGCAGGCACCTTATTCGGGTCTTCACTGATCGCATATAAATCCATTTGTTTATAGTGGAAAAGCCGATAAACAAAGATTAACAGATCAACACGCAATTCAATTCAATTCTTTATTACTCTAGGTTAACATGGTTAACAACAAGAGAATCAAATTTTACATATGTTCCAATACAAATAACGTGAGCATCAACACATCCGAGTATTACCTAGCCAGATGCGTAATCCTCGGAATGAGGGGTCACAACAGACCTAATTTATGATCGTTTTTTTCTGATCTGGGAATTTGTCTATGGTCAGTTACTGTAGTAAATATTATTAACGTGATTGTGTCACGTGGGCATTAATCCGGTCTGATTGAGTTGACAGGTACCGGTTTTAGGACGTTATGTCCTGTTGTGTTTCATTCAACCAGAAAACCGCGTGTTATTCTTTGAAGTGATTCTAATATTTTGGATATGTATTTAAAAAAAAATCAAAAGTTTTGGAATTACTATACAGTTGATTTTTATTGCAAGCGTGTGTTTTCTCATCTTTTTTTTTCTTTCTTTTAAATTTTACTTTTTAAAAAAATGTTTTTAGATAATTTATTATACGATATACCATCTGTTGAAATCTAATAAAAATCGCGTAATCATGGGCATTTACCAGGGACAGTTGTGCATGTGCGATAAGTTCCAACATGGGCGTTTATCAGGGGCATTTGCGCATGTGCAGATCAGGATCAAGATTTTGTCAGGCTTGATCTAGGTCCACGCTGTTTGCAATACAAGCAGTAACTCCACCCTTCACCGAGAGACGCATCATGGTTTGGATCGAATTGGCTATCGTAGATTGTTTATTATTTTATTTTATCTAGAAAGCACTGTTCAGGGTCTTCACTGTTCGTTCAGATGGTTCCTCTTAAAGTTCAATAAAATTTAAAAACCGACACCAACAGCTGTAAAATTTGAAATGAACCCGTCCGATTGAGAAATGGAAACGTTCGGCTTAAATCTGGCGAAAATACAGCAGATCTATCTACATTAACATTGGTCAAGCAATGATCAGACTGTGTCTGTGTACGTGTTGTGTAGACTAAGCAACGCGTACAAGAAAAAATTGGTTTTCTTTCATCTTGATCCAATTTGTTATGAAATGTATTAAAGCTATACTTAATTTATGGTTGTTTCATTTGATACATATCTGATGTACACTCTGATCAATGTGCGATGCACACGCGCAGAAAATTTTGACATACTATTCTAATAGTAATGCTACAAATTTTCGATAATCTGTTTCACTATAAAAACATTCTAACAGTCCAGTGGATCAAACGCCTTTAGCTATGCATGGTTACTATGGTGACTCTGCCACCTGCTAAGGGATTAAAATACAGGTAGTGTCCTGGCAGAATGAGATACGAAAACTCGATGTCCTCCAAAGTTCGACATGCTTAAATCGCTGAAAATTCAACATAGAATTTTTTCCTGACTGGCAACAATTCAACTTTCGTTTTCGAAGGAATACAGTCATGCTCCAAAAATGTTATCTCACATTAGCAACTGGTCGCGTGTGGCTTATCTCGTATTAGTTACGCTTATCTCACATGGGTAGCGATGTGGGACAGATTTTTCCGACAGCGAGCTTACATAGGGATCACTCGATCTCGTATGCATTGGTATGTGAGAAAGAATTTTCTCACATACCAAGGCATACAAGATAGAGTGATCCCTATGTTAGCTCGCTGTTGGAAAAATCTGTCCCACATCGCTACCCATGTGAGATAAGCGTTACTAATGCGAGATAAGCCACACGCGGTCGGTTTCTAATGCGAGATAAGAAAATCACGCGGCATTTTAGGCGCACCACTGTATTCTTACGCCGCTCTCGCTAAGGGAGATAATAAATCGCGTTCAATACCGATTTAACCTGTTTGGATAGCTTCCCTTAATCGTGAACGCTTAAAGTGAAAACAAAACAAACGATCAATAAAAGTAAAGAAGAGCTGTGATAACGAGTTCAATAACATTGCAAATTCATTAAAAGCTGCAAAATGATTGAGTTCAACGTTGGGGACACAGTGCATATTGGCCCAAAGCGTCAGAAAGGGAAAATCGTGGACATTGTTTATCCTGTTGGCCCCCAGTCCTGCATTATGTACAAGGTCCAGCTGTTTAATGAAGAAACTATTAGAACCGTTGATAAAGTAACACTTGTGAAGGCCCGACAAAATGATATCCTGTTACCAGACCAAGCAGTAATGCTTCCACCAACTTGCACAACCACTTCGACGTTGTTGAGTCAAATTTTTGAAACTAAACACACTTACTTTGATGAGCAGGCATTCATTGAAACAGACCCTGATGATCAGATTGCAGAGCTTCTTGGGTCTGTTGATGTAACTGCCAATCCAAGTGTACACAGTGCAGATATGTTTGTGGATGAACATCCTCCCCAAATTCAAGACCTTGGCTCCCAACATTCATCCAAACAGAAATCCAGATTTGCCAAACCTGTTCAAATTGAAGATTACATATTTGAAAATGAAAATAAAGCCACCCGCTGCAAGACATTATCACACCAAAAACTGTTTGAGAGTTATTTAGAAGAACACAATGAATTAAGAGCCATATGTGACATAGCACCTGCGGACCTAAACAATTATTTGAGCCAGTTTCTAGTCTCTGTTCACCAACAAAATGGTGATGAATATGAACCAGTTACATTGAGAAGTATTGTTGGGAGTTTAGAGAGGTATCTTAAAAGACATAGTTATGGTTGCAGTTTGATATCAGGTAATGAATTTTCAAAATCAAGAGAAGTGCTGAAATGTAAGCAGAAGGATTTGAAAAGACAGGGGCGTGGAAACAAACCTAATGCTGCAGATGCCATAAGTGATGAGCAAATTAACATTCTTTACGAATCTGGCCAGCTGGGTCCCAATACCCCCACATCCATGCTTAACACTTTGTGGTTCAACAATTGTCTCTATTTTGGAATGCGTGGAGGAGGAGCAGAGCATCGACAGCTTCGATGGGGCGACCTGAACCTCTGCTATGATAGTGACCTAAACCAAGAATACATTGACTTTAATGAAAGGCAGACAAAAACTCGAACCGGAGAGGATGTTAGTAATACGCGCAAAGACAAACCCAGAATGTATGCTAGACCGGATAGCGAAAGGTGTCCAGTAATGTTGTATAAAAAATATGCTGACAAAAGGCCTGAACTCATGAGTCAAAATGACAGCCCTTTTTACCTAGCAACAATAACCAATAAGTCTATACCATAGAGAATGAGCGCTGGTTTTTAAGCCAGCCGATAGGTGTGAATAAACTGAATGGGTTATTGAAAACTATGGCTTTGAGAGCCCATTTACCTGATTTGCCATACATGCGTATTACTAACACCAGTGTTAGGAAGCATTTGTGCCAGAAGCTTCTCGACTGTAACATTCCTGACACACATGCTATACATATAACAGGCCATAAAAAGCCGCAGTCCCTGAACAATTATCAAAAACTCTCAAATAAGCAAAAACAACAAGTGTCAACGCTTTTGTCATCTTCAAGCGGGCAAAATGAAAACCAAGAATTCAGAAAGCCCCAATATTTGCCAAATATTCCATCAAATCCAATTTCTGAACCTCATGTACATGTACCTGAGGTTCAGAGACTTATTCCATCAACTCCAATTTCTGAACCTCATGTACATGTACCTGAGGTTCAGAGACTTATTCCATCAACATCAAATCCAATCTCTGAACCTCATGTACATGTACCTGAGGTTCAGAGACTTATTCCATCAACTCCAATTTCTGAACCTCATGTACATGTACCTGAGGTTCAGAGACTTATTCCATCAACATCAAATCGAATCTCTGAACCTCATGTACATGTACCTGAGGTTCAGAGACTTATTCCATCAACTCCAATTTCTGAACCTCATGTACATGTACATGAGGTTCAGAGACTTATTCCATCAAATCAAATCTCTGAACCTCATGTACATGTACCTGAGGTTCAGAGACTCACCAAAAAAAACCCGCTTTCAGTCACATCAGTTAAAACAGCTGAAAACGCAGCTGGCCACCAAAGTCTGCAATTTTCTGAAGCCACATCATCACTGAATATTGATGCCAACAGTGCTTTAAAGTCTATTTTTCAGGGCTCTCACATCTATGGTGGGACTTTCAACATTTCAGTAAACTTTCAGTTGCTTCCTGCAGCAAAGAGACCACGAATGGAAAATGAAAGTTAATTTTTGTGGAAATTTGTGAACCTTAGGAATGTTTTAAATGTTTTTTAGTTGTGGTATAAACGGCCATAAACTGAGAATGAGTTGAGAAACTGAACTGGGCAAGTTCTCTTGTAGGTTCTACAGAGCATTAGGAAGCTGTAGTCAATTATAAAAACTGAAATTGTTTACATACACAGTGAAAATATTATTATGTTGTGGTGCTAAAAAGAACCGTCACATTAAGACGGTTCTTTTGAGTATCACCAACAAATTATATTTTGTTGTTGGTAGAGAAATAAGAAGAAAACTTTTCATTCTCGAGTCGAAACATGGATGCTGAAACTTGACCTAGTTTTTTTCGTTCAAAGGCACCGGTTGTGGCTTTGCGTGAAATGAACCTTGTTTTTCGACTTCAGCACTTGACACACAACTTTACTAACTGTTATTTTTTAATTGTAAATCCATTTTGATGAATTAGCCACATGTTTATTGTTTAAATTGCTGTGAAATCGGTGTAAAAATGCTGACCTCTTTACAACGTTATCATTTTTAAACTTGCGCCTCATAATAAAGTGACGTCAACAAAATATTGTACAGTACGTCGCCAATTGTATTGTTATCATTCTAAAATTGGTGGTATGTGAGAAATAGAATCCATCATTGGTGTTGAGTGTTGACAGGAAAATCCCAACCCTCGGGCCCAACGTTGCAGTGGGAAACTCGGCAAGCCTCGTTTCCCACTGGAACATTGGGCCCTCGGGTTGGGATTTTCCTGTCTCCACTCAACACCAATGATGGATTCTATTTATCTCACATGGGTTAAGGCAACGGAAATACCGATCTGGTGTGCGAGAATAACTGTGGTCTATGAGTGTTGAAGTTATGAAACATTTTCCATGCTCAACTCAACTGAGCATTAAAATTCAACTGCTCATAACAACTAAAATGCTGAAAAATAATGATATTTCTTGCTTTAAAAACTCTCAGATGTTTATCCTGTCAGTAAATATAAAAATGCCAACAGTTATAACATTTATAAGCAGGAAAACTTCATGTTCCGTTGAGTTTAGCATGAATAATGTTTTATAACCTTTGTGCCTGGTCGCTTTACTTACTGTTTTAAAGTACTTTCAACTTCTTCTTAACTGCTGATAAGAGTTAGGCTCAAATATTTGACTGGACGTCGGTGTTTTCAGTATTGAATAATCTGGAAAACGGATCCTTCAGAAATAGAGAGAACCTACAGTATTAGAATACAGCAGACTCGGTTTTATTGAGTCTGTTCATGAGAACTAATGAAAAGTGCACCAATTACCACGCCCCCTAGCACCTGTTTAAGCGGTAGTCTGCTTTCTTGAAGGACTAGAATATGAAAAAATATCAACACTAGATCGATGCATGGGGAGAAGTTTTACCAACTCCACACAGAAACTGTTGCGACCTCTAAATAATTTGGAAAAAAGAATCCTTCAGAAATAGAGAGAACCTACAATATTAGAAAACAGCAGACTCTGTTTTATTGAGTCTATTCATGAGAACTTATGAAAAGTGCAACAATTCTCACGCCCGCTAGCACCCGCTTTAGTTTAGGGAATTAACGTAATGATAATCTATCAAGATCACCCAATTAGAGATCAAGGTACTAAATAAGCAATTACTTCGATTAATTGAAACAAGACTACTTAATATGAAATATTTACGTTTACATTGTAGTTGCCTTAGGTGCAACATATTAGTATTATGCCAGATGTTTGCATTTCTCGATGCAAAGCATTGAACAATCACGTGATCTTAACATGCGCCTTGGGCGGACTAACGTTAACGTCAGCCAATGACTGGCTCTGCTTATCATGTTTATGTGACGTAATTATCGTATTACCAAGACGTAATTAATCCAAGCAAAGCCTGTGTACCAGATATGATACCAGCTAGGATACTACGAGACATGGCCGAAGAGATATCTCCAATCCTCACTACCCTATTCCAGAGGACCATAGACCTTGGAGAACTACCAGAAGACTAGAAATCAGCTAATGTCTCACCAATCTTCAATAAAGGAGACAGATTCAAGGCATCAACTTACCGACCTGTGTCACTAACAAGCCTCATTTATAAACTCCAGGAACATATAATCACCAGCAATTTTTGAGCCATCTAGAGCAACACAAGATTTTTACAGATTGTCAACATGGTTTTAGAGCTCGACGTAGCTGTGAGACTGAGTTGTTGACACTAGTGCATGAGCTTGCTGAGACAGTGGATACAGGAGGGCAGATGGACCTTGTAATCCTCAACTTCTCCAAGGCCTTTGATCGCCTCCCGCATTGGAGACTTCTGGAGAAGCTCAAACACTACCAAATTAGGGGTCAGACGCATGGATGGATCAAGTCTTTCCTATCAGGCCGAATACAGCATGTCATCGATGATGGAGCAACATCGGAGAAAGCCCCTGTCATAAGCGGTGTCCCTCAAGGCACCGTACTTGGCCCTCTTCTCTTCATGTTGTTCATCAACGACCTGCCTGACTGCGTTACATCGAGGACCAGACTTTTTGCAGATGACTGCATAGTATATCGAATTAAACAGACTCCAGAAGATTTGAGAAAACTTCAGCGGGACCTCGTTGGCCTAGCACAATGGTAATTAAGATGGGGTATGTTCTTCCACCCAGATAAATGCAACGTGCTACGAGTAACCAAGAAGCGGACTCCACTCAACTCCACCTACAAACTCAAAGGCCAGGAACTAGCAGAAATATCCACGTCCAAGTATTTGGGGGTGGATCTTTCAAGCAACCTGGAATGGAAAAAGGCACATTACCCGGACAGTGAAGAAAGTGAGCAGTGTACTGGGTTTTCTGAGAAGAAATCTCCGCATCAATAATCGTGAGACCAAATCATCTGCCTATGTCACACTTGTCCGTCCACACCTAGAATATTGTGCCTCTATTTGGAGTCCTCATACAGACCGATCCAAGCAGAAACTGGAGATGGTTCAAAGGAGATCAGCTAGGTACTGCACCAATAGATACCACAACACAAGTAGTGTCACAGATATGCCAAAGGGATCTAAGTTGATAGACACTAGAGTCGCGAAGGACCAAACTCCAGCTTGTTATGACATACAAGATCATGAACGACCTAGTTGACATACCTGCTGATACCTATTTGACACCAGCAACAACCCGAACAAGAGCAATCCACTCAAAGAAGCTGTGACAGTACCCCACAAGGACGGATACCTTCAAGTACAGCTTATTTCCAAGAACCATACCTGTGTTGAATTCATTACCAGCCTCAGTTGCTGAGGCCCCTGACTTGGCACTTTTCAAGCAGGGGCTGACATCTCTCTCGTTCTAAGCTAGGTAGGGGCCAGTCTGCAAGTAGGGTCAGAGGGTTTTAGAGCTGTGCCCATTGGGCGACCATACCCGGGGGCAGTTACTGTAGCCAGATTGGTCTACTACCCGATGAAGAACTGAAAACGCAGGCTGGAAACTTTCCTTTCTTTCTTACTTTTCTATCCACTTTATTTCTATCTTTCCCCCTTTTTCTTTTCTTAATCGCCACCGGAGACATAATGTTCAAGCATGAATGAAGTCTCTTACTGAACAGAAACAGAAACAGAAACGTATTGCCATGACGTTGTAAACAAGAGTTTCGCTGGCTGGCTGTTCCAACACGCCAGTTACACATAAAATAATTCAAGTTAAAAGGGAAACATGCGGGGCTGGGTGTAAATTTGTTTGGTATAATTGATTGATAATATAAAATGTAAATGTAGGATTGAAAAGCAAATTTTTAGCTGGCACTGGATGATGCAAATAATAAGTTTTTATTTTTCCAAGAAGCCCTTTAGGACTCGCAGCCATTAGAACGCCTTATGTTTTGCATCAAACTTGCAAGCTAAAAATCTGCATTTCAATCCTTAAATAAAGATTTGATAAAGCATGAAAATTGAGATGTTTTTGACGATACCAAAAAATCATGGTCCACACTGTATGTAAAGGTAAAACGATCTTCAGACATAATAATACAATATTTTTTTTAAAAATTATCATCTTTATATTCTATATATGTACAATGGACTATTCCAATTTTTTGTATCAAATCAGCAGGAAAAATCCATTAGTACGAGGAGTGTCCCAGTAAATCGTGGATTTTGTTATAATATGAGACTGTGTATCAGGAATTCTATTAAATTTGTATGATTTGTTTATCTACATCTAAGACACATTTTCTACAAATATGGATAACATCACTGTTAAGATAACAAAGTTATGAACCTTTACTTGAGGGTGTATCAGCGTATGCGGAGCACGTCGCAAATTCGTTTGCTGTATTTTCAAAGAGGGGTGGCCAAATGTTTTGACTCTACTTTTTTTACATAAGCTTAAATGGCAACAAATATTGTCATCTAATTGTTGAGAAAGTCTCCCTGGTTCAAGTAATGTCTATATAGTTAGTTTAGATATGTAAACCACACAAACAAGCGAGATCTTTTAGATTTAATACGAGATAACATATTTACCATTAAAATAACTAACAGAAAAATAGCATGTGTTCTGTTAAATTGACGAAAAGGAGCTTGTCTTTGTCATATAACTAAAATAATTTTACACAAAATCTATTTTACGATACTAGTGACTGTTCTACGAATTATTTAACATTAACAGATCGTATTTTTATGTGTTTAATTACAGCAAAAAAGTATTTAAAGTCTAACTTTTACGCTGTACCGCTCCATAACGTAAGCTTTTTTTTTGAAAAAAAGATAAATAGTAGGTATATAAAATCATTAATAAAATCAATGCAAATGGCCACACACGTTTTAAATTTTCAACACTTTACCTTACATAGTCATTAGTTGATGTGATAATGCATTTTTTTGAAATACAACAGCGAAATTTGATTAAATGTACTCAACTCTTTGGACTAGATGAGTTTCATTGAAAATATTTTGACGTGCGCCGCTCAGGCGGACATACCGTTTAGTAAAGGTTCATATATTTGTTATCTAAACTGCGATTCCACCCATATTTATACAAGATGTTTCCCATATGTATATAAGCGCATCCTTTAAATATCATAGAGTTACTTATACACAGTCTTGTGTTATAACAAAAGTCCACGATTTACTGGGACAGCCCTCGTATACAATGGGTTAAGACACTCTATTAAACGATCGTCAAGGAAACTAATACAATTTTATTCTAGATTTACATACTATGACTTCGAAATATATAATAAATAATCCCAAATTTTTGGTATCAAAGCAGAAGGAAGTACCCATTTTTGCACAAAGGGTTACATATTGGCAGCATATAAAGGATGAAGTATATTTCAATAACATTTGGCAAAATACTCGGGGTTGAGCTGGGGCTGGGGTAACTGATCTAGCATTTTGGTACAGAAGTGCATCTGGTTTTTCAAAAACCCACCCCATTTATATATACGGTCATGCCAAAATTAGGACCGTTTCATATGTTTTGGGTATCATTTTGATTCCCGTTGATATATACATGTACAATGTGAAGCAAATATAATGCGCAGCTCTTGATCTTAAGTATCTGTATGTTTCTAAGCCAACAAATCGCCTACTAAATGTTACTTCAAGACTTAGCATAACATTTCCAAGATCTGATGTGATTTTGGGGATAAGCTAAAAGAAGGTACCCATTTGCTTGTAACTTTATGTCAAAGCAGGTAACGTGAATTAAAACTCAAATACTTTATAATATTGACAATATGCATACTGGATATTGTGACAGTATTTGTTTGCAAAAGTTCTATTAATGTCCCTGATGGCATTAAAATAATTACATGGCCATCAAAAGAAACACCCATTTCCGATAGTCCGCCAGAATTCGAGAATTGAATCATGGCTCGGGTGTATAAACGGAGCATTACGCCTAGTACTATGTACCAAAAAGCTCCATTTTGTAAGCTGAAACTGGCGTACGGAAAATTAGTTTTAGCATGTGGGTTCAGTTCTATTAAAATCGATTATTGTGATTATTCGAAAAGTTTAATCAGAAGAATAAATGAAGTATGGAAAAAAAAGCATAAACTTCATTTAAGCCGTTTGCTTTGCTGCAATCACACTTGTTATTGTGTTAACATGGTTTCTGTGTCGTCAGCGTCGCGCGTTTTATAACGTCAACGTCACGTTATCACCCGCGTTATCAAAGTAGATCCTCGATGTACATCCGTGGTCTAATACTACGGAATTTCTCGCAATTGGCCGAGGCAGTTCCTATTGAAGAAACAGCCACAAGTTTAAATGTGTGAATCCAATATCAAAGCATAAGCAAAAAGTTAATGAGTATGATCAAGTCTTAAAAAATTGTATTGCCTCATTAATTTTGTCAGTCCAGAAGGTGTTTCTGCAAGTTAATTGGCACAATAAAAGATTTAAGGAAGTTTTATGGGTTTTCCTGACATTAACTTTGGCCACAGTAGTCCAGATCATCGCAGAAAAGCGATCATTCTTATATTTAAGTTTTGAAAAGGGGCATTTCATTTATTTTGATGACAAAAACAAATCCATCAATATACTGCTGGCATGAAAAAGGAGATCATTCCAGACGCGTCTGTACTAACCCATATAACGGAAGTAACCCCCTTCGAGGCAAAATAAAATGAGTATATGTTTTTTACCTTCTGACTTCTTCTATTCGTTTGGCAGTGAACTGCGGAAATTTGCCAGATCCTGTAAATGGTAACGTAACGACTCTTGGTGGAACCACATTTGAAAGTCTGGCAGAATACAGGTGTAATGAAGGATATAAACTTAGCTATCCAGCGGGCAGAACGTGTCTCAGTTCTGGTGTATGGAGCGGGATGGCACCAAGGTGTGAACCTGAACCATTTTGTGGGAAACTAGGTAAGTAACGTACAGTCACGTGATTGGTACATGTTTCTGTGTCACTGCTCAACTAGCATATATAACGACGCCAGACGCTGCAGTACACTGGTTATATGGGTTCTATTAACTATTTTTCTGTGCAGGATTATGATATTTCTCGCATCTGTAGCAGCAACACTTGTCTTTTTCGACCACAGTGGAGACATAATCCATATAAATATTTCGACTTCTGTGGGGGTTGAACCCACGAATGCGGCGTTCGCGCCTAGCACTGCAACGTCTGACGCCCTTAACCATTACACCATCGAGGTATTCCAAAAAGGATGCTCATCTAGCATATATAACGACGCCAGACGCTGCAGTACACTCCGTATATGGGTTCTATATTTTCTATTTTTCTGTGCAGGATTATGATATTTCTCTCATGTGTAGCAGCGACACTTGTCTTTTTCGACCACAGTGGAGACATAATCCATATAAATATTTTGACTTCTGTGGAGGTTGAACCCACTAACGCGGCGTGCGCACCTAGCACTGCAACGTCTGACGTCCTCAACCATTACACCATCGAGGCATCCCAAAAAGGATGCTCAACTAGCATATATAACGACGCCAGACGCTGCAGTGCACTCAGTATATGGGTTCTATATTAACTATTTTTCTGTGCAGGATTGTGATATTTCTCGCATCTGTAGCAGCAACACTTGTCTTTTTCGACCACAGTGAAGACATAATCCATATAAATATTTCGACTTCTGTGGGGGTTGAACCCACGAATGCGGCGTGCGCGCCTAGCACTGCAACGTCTGACGTCCTCAACCATTACACCATCGAGGCATCCCAAAAAGGATGCTCAACTAGCATATATAACGACGCCAGACGCTGCAGTGCACTCAGTATATGGGTTCTATATTAACTATTTTTCTGTGCAGGATTGTGATATTTCTCGCATCTGTAGCAGCAACACTTGTCTTTTTCGACCACAGTGAAGACATAATCCATATAAATATTTCGACTTCTGTGGGGGTTGAACCCACGAATGCGGCGTGCGCGCCTAGCACTGCAACGTCTGACGTCCTCAACCATTACACCATCGAGGCATCCCGAGATGCTCAACTAGCATATATAACGACGCCAGACGCTGCAGTACACTCCGTATATGGGTTCTATATTAACTATTTTTCTGTGCACGATTATGATATTTCTCGCATCTGTAGCAGTGACACTTGTCTTTTTCGACCACAGTGGAGACATAATCCATATAAATATTTCGACTTCTGTGGGGGTTGAACCCACCAATGCGGCGTACGCGCCTAGCACTGCAACGTCTGACGTCCTTAACCATTACACCATCGAGGCATCCCAAAAAGGATGCTCAACTAGCATATATAACGACGCCAGACACTGCAGTACACTCCTTATATGGGTTCTATATTAACTATTTTTCAGTGCAGGATTATGATACTTCTCGCATCTGTAGCAGCAACACTTGTCTTTTTCGACCACAGTGGAGACACAATCCATATAAATACTTCGACTTCTGTACTTATTTACTGTTTTTGATTTTAGCAAAATTAGATATTGCAATGAGCACCTGGTTCCCGCCCTAACATAATTCACAACAAAATACTTAGGTAAATTAATATTTTTTCGAGTTATCTGTGCCTTCATTAAAAACACAAAATTAACCTTTCCTAAGCAAAAATGCCTGATAAATTGAGGATTCGAACATGCTTTTTAAGGGACATCGATTGCCCATAAAATACTGCCAGATAGTTTGTCTATGGCGCATAGACAGTTTCTGGCAAAATCTTAAAGTTGCTTCAAATTGATCCTATCTCTCTTTGAACTAAAACAATAGTAAACTTTAGTCCTTTTTAAAAGCCTTATCTCTGATGACATTTTATTCTTTTTTCATCAGTGATTTATTTGGACCTCTGCATAGAGTATGTGACTAGATAATATGATAAATATGTCCATCGGGTTGGAAGAAAAATGACAAACAATTTGTTATGGGAAATTCCATTGAAAGCTCTGTAAAGTTCAAGAAAATGGTACAGATGTAACACCACCACTCTAATTTGTGTTACTCGAATGGTGATCCGGGCTGATTTGAACTTTAAACAACAATTTGATAGCTCATGTCTTTCAGTCTGGGTCTTTAAAATTAAAAATATATTAACCCAACGCTACAGCAACACATCAAAAGCAATGCGTTTTGGAAAAGTTTATTTTGCCCCCTTGCCTGTTTCATTTTGACCTTGTGGTTGCAATTATGGCAACGAAAACAATGATTTTCAACTGTCTCATGAAGGTTTGATCAGACTTTAATGTGAATTAAACACATTTAATATATCACTCACCAATACCTGAAAATGTATAAATATATACTAACAGTGTAAAGTTACTTTGCGTTTAAGTATATAAGCTTATCATATGAGACTTTAAAATTCGACTTAGATGATCACAACAGGTTCAGTGGGCTTATCGCACCGGCTTGATTATGAATTACCTTACAATTAACAACTCACCGATGATCATCGGCAAGGTTTTTACCCACCCTGGTGGCTTAGGTTGCTGTCCGTTCTAAGGCGGTGGTTCTATTGTTGTTGATCTGTTTTTTTTGGTGTGCTTTCCATTGGTTGTGGGGTCTGTCTTTGTCTTTGCTTTGTTGTGCATTACTTCGTGTCCTTTCTAGTTTTGCAATCATCTTGAAGAGGAAGATAGAGCTGGTTGTTTTGCTATTATTGTCTTACGGATGCCTTGTTACTGTATATGTTCTATGACTCTTCCTCACAGTGCCAGGGGTTGGTCTGCCGTGTGTTATTTTGTTATTAACTGATCATACTCACTTACTTTTTAATGTTAGTTCCAAGTTGCTATTTGTGCATACATTTGTCTGAACTTGCCACCTGCAAATGTGAATCTTATCTGTAACGCAAGGAGTTTATACCATTCTGACAACATAAAGGATTAAGGTTGATGAGTTGAACATTATTAACTTATTTTAAATATACATTTGTTGTTTGTTTTGTTGCTTTACATCCCAAGTCAACAGCTATGGTCATGGCCGGACGGTCAGTTCACCTAGCCATACTTTTTCCTGGGAAAGCTTGAACAAGCAGTTAACCAGTACTTCGTGCACATACTTTCGCTTGTAAATGACAATAACCCTTCTTGAATGATTCAGCGGAAGGGGAGAGAATGACTGTAGAAATCATTTCATGATCAATCTCCTCGAAAGTATGGGATCGGGCTTGGATCGAACTCATGACCCCTGGATCTGCAGGCAGACTCGAATCCGTTGCCAGACACGTTACTGTCTGCGCCTCGTGGCCCGGAATTTTACAGGCCATCACGTAACACTTAAGCTTATTTTTGAAACTGACCCCAAATCAAACTTCACCAATATTTAATACAGTATATGTCTTGGTAATACCTGCAAGTTTGAAACTGGTCTGATTTTTTAAAAATGCAAAGATCAAGGAAAGGTTTTCTTCATAATCTCATCATGGATCCTTGCAGTTCGATCTGTCCCCTTAACATTGTTCATTGTCTTTTAGCAATGAACAATATTAAGGGTAGAGATCAAATTTATAGCAAAGTGACTCTAGTTTCTGTATCTAAAAGAAGAATATCCAACCTTTCTTTGTAGTTGAGTCGTCGTTTCTGGGCTGCTCGAAAAGGCTGAAGACAGAGTTTGTCCCGACAAGGACCATTTTTTTAAAAAAAAATATGCAGGCTGTTCTTAAACATTCTGTTCAGGAACTGACACATATCAGCATTAAGCGCGAAAACGTTCTGCTCTGTATGAAACCACGAAAAATGACATTGACTTTCTTTTATATACTAACGATCAAATTAGAATGGAAACAAAACAATATCTTAAGAAAGATATACGACAAAGTGACAGAAGGAATATTTGATATGATTAACGTGAGATTTTTTAAAGAAATTGGGAAGAAAAAAATGGGGATGTTTATACTTTGTTATTTCTTTGGACGGCTTAGTTTAGTAAAGCGTTTGGCTTAAGGAACCTATGCTATTCCAAAATAAATGTAGTAATGCTTCTAGGGTACAGGATTGCTTGAATATCGCAAAAAAATTTGAGTCAGAACGAAAAACATATATAAATAGTGCATTTTATATTATAATGAGAAAATGAGACAAGAAATTTAAAAATTCAAATTGGAATTGAAATTTAAACCAGAAAACAGGATAGGAATTACAACAATAAATGTATTTAATCAATATAAGTCCTGAATCTCATTGGCTGAAATATATAGTTTAAAACAGCCACCAGTTTTTTTTTGCCACACCAGAATTTGGCAAAATCACATCATCTTTCTAGTGGTGCAAAAGGCTCAAAACCACTAAAATACAAAAATACAGACATAAGGGAGCAAAACATATATAATTATGACTAAAAAAATATATGCCAACATAATGAAAAAAATGGTCAAAGTCAAAAACCCCGCGGGGTTTTCTAAAAAACCCGTGGGGTTTTTAAAACCCCGCGGGGTTTTTAAAACCCTGCGCGGGGTTTTTCCCCCACATTTTCAAATGGGGGAAAAACCCCGCAGGGTTTTTTCAAAAAAATAAATATCAAAATAAGTTCAAGAAATAAGTTTGTTTGATTGTAATTATTTCAGAAAATGATTGGTAAGGCTTAATTCCAACCTTTAATTTCCCCCGCGGGGTTTTTCTCCCATTTCAGATTGTGGGGGAAAAACCCCGCAGGGTTTTTTAAAAAAATAAAAATGTTTGTTTTTAATTGTATTGCTTTACAAAACAATATAGAAGCTGAATTGAAGTTTTTTCTCATCATTTGAAGCCTTTCAAGCAAAATAAAAAAAAAAAACCCGCGGGGGAAAACCCCCACGGGGTTTTTCCCCCACAAAATAAAATGGGAGAAAAACCCTGCGGGGTTTTCACCAAAGAGTGATTATCAGTTTTATTAATGATTGAGATCAGTTATACATTTGGAGCTCATATTATTTAAGTTTTTAAGTAATTAAAGGCCATAAAACAATTCTCTCGATGACCCCTCCCCCCCCCCCCAACCCTTGTCCGCCACCCCCCCTCCCCCCCCCTCGTCCGCCATGCACTGCATCAGCGGTGATCACTACCAAGTTTGCACCACCGAACGGCCCAAAAAATATTGTTCAGGTAGCACTGATATTATTTGTTTAGCACGATTCATTACATCCCAGTCAACCATTTATCAGTCATGTTAGGATGCTGCGTCTTATGGGTTGAAACAGTTCTAACAGCAGATAAAAGCACTAATATTAATAACGGCCATTGCAGTACCTGTCATACATAACTGCAATCTTATAAACTGGTTCATGTGTAGTACATTCACAGACAGTGCAGACCAGGATCAGATGCAGCAGAATGTAGCATCTGATCACGGTCTTCATTGATTGTTTAGGAATCATAGAATGGGTTGGGCATCAAGAAATTTGGGTCTTTTCTACAACCCTGTGTGTATCCTATAGAAAGATCCTGGTCTAAAGCAGACCAATTTCACAGATCTTAATTGATGTACCAATTCCGGCTACACAGTGTCTTTCATGCATCCAAGGGTCCATGACGGGGGTCGCGCCTATAGCAATGCACCAAACTCCTGGGGAGTGTACAGGAAGATAGAGTACGGATTGGGTAGTTAAAAAAACTAAGATGGCAGATTGATTACTAAATCTACCTGACATTCTATTTTCTACTAGTTACAGAGGTATAGTGAGATTTACAAGAAAAGTATTACTGGAATGTGCTCACTTTGACAACTAGCTGATGAAAGGTAAATTGATTTTGCCTTGTCAATTAGTTTTTAGCTACTTTCATTTTGCCTACAAGCTGACAAGTTCCCCACCCCCTGGCCCTGCCTCTGTAGACAGAAAATAACTAGTGATTAACTGTGATTTGCAAATAAATTTGTGTTGAGTTGAGTGAAAGAGTTGACTACTTGCGAGACAATACAGTCAAAGGGCTGTTAATATATAAATATAACATTCTTGAGAGAGTGCTAGTCGAAAATATCATCCCGAGGAATGTGATTATTAACCGAGGCGCAGTCGAGTTTGATAATCATATTTCCAGGGATGATATTTTCGACTAGCACCCTCTCAAGAATGTTATATTTATTTTATTATACCGAACATTATTCCTTAATTTTCTAACCATGGTGCGAGAGTTCCAAAGACACTGAACGCAATGCGTAATTGCCACGAATTATTGAATTATCTTTCACAAAAGGGTAGTGTTTGTAAACAGCTTGAATGCTCAAACTGGTCGTGATCGCCGTTTAAACAAATCGTGCCATAATCACTGATGGCATCAAACACTTTAGGCTACTTCGCTTGCAGCGTCGCTTAAATCAACATTGTAAATGGATCTGCTGTAGATGATGCGGTTTTGTTGCAAAACAGAAAATTTCGCCAAATATGCTCAAATTTGGTTTCAAAGTGTTCAGCTCGTTCTAACTAAGAAAACGAGTACCCACACTTTATGTTTCTGTCCACAAATAACGAAGTTATTGGGAGTTTAAAGTGACACGGCCATGGCTCATTCATGTACATGTATCCGCCATTGTAGGTTAGCGTCTCCTCGTGTAAACGAACCGTACGCGCATCGGCGGCGCGCATGTGATAGTCGAAATTATCGCAGGGTGATAGTCGAAATTAGCACCTACCGGTCTGTGGAGGATTTACATGGGGTTTCTATGTGAGGTATAATAATAACAATAACAGCTTACATAAACTTTTGCACTGTCACATTTTTAAACAACAATTTTTAAGCCGGTACAGACAAACCATTGGCAGAACAGATAGAACGGGCCCACTGGGGACCAAGCCTGTTGTGTTAAAGTCAATTGTGACAGTACAATGTATCGATGTAGATGTATATGTACAGTCGATAGTAGTTGTAGGCCGATTTATCGAGCTCATCGATCATTGGTCATTTTCAGTGAACTGATTAATTGATAGTGGTAGGCCAATTAATCGAGTTCATCGATCATTGGTCATTTTCAGTGAACTGATTAATTGATCGGTAGTTTTTCAATAATCGATTACTCGGTATAGACATTCTGCTGCATTGGCCTTAAATTTTCAGCTTAATGTATTTGTTTAATATGACCCTTTCTTGCATTTTCAGTTTCTGGTATGGTCTAAATAATGTAGTGAATGTGTTCTTTTGGCTAGGGCCCTGTTATTTGACACCTGTGACATGGTTGGCCAATCAACGCAACGCCACAAGGCATCTTCAAAGTACCATGATATGTCCCATATATGTATTCTATTTTAGTCGATTAATGATCGATCATTGGTCACTTGTTATTTCCGATGATCGATCATAAAAATCTAGCCGATTCCTACCACTATTAATTGATCTGTAGTTTTTCAATAATCGATTACTCAGTAAAGACCTTCTGCTTCATTGGCCTTCAATTTTTAGCTTGGTGTATTTATTTAATATGACCCTTTTCTGCATTTTCAGTTTCTGGTATGAACAGCATATGGTTCAAATAATGTACATAGGTTTAGATAAACAAAAGTTTTGAGTGTAAAATTGTAAATATATACTAATCCATCAGTTTGAACATATGTTTTGGGTGCTCAAAAGAACCGTCTTATTGAGAGGGTTCTTTTGAGTACCCACAACATATGTTTTGGTTGAGAAAATTAATTTTTTGGTACACACTCTGAACACCTAACATGTCTGGTCAATCAACTTGACCCCGTAAGGCATCTTAGACATACCTGGCATGATATGTACCATATATAATATGTATTTTATTTTAGTCGATTAATGATTGATCATTGGTCGCTTGTTATTTTCAATGATCGATTATAAAAATCCAGCCTATTCCTACCACTAGTCGATAGAACCTCACAACCAGAAGAAATGATGCTGCATTCTCGGGACCGCCTTGACGTCACAGCCTTAGCGGCACATAAACAAATGTACCGAGGTGAATTGGACAGTGAATTTTAACATTACGGGTAACAGGAAAATGATGAAAAACGTGCTGCATTCATTCAAATTCTCTGATTTTTCACCAGTCTGCGCTTAATTCGAAGGAAAAACATTGTCTTTTGTCCCACCACGATTAATTTAATTATAATTTCACCGATTATTCACAAATTATTGAAAAACTTGGATGTGGGTGGGGTGAACGGCTATCAGTTTGCGATCATTTAGATGTGATCTCTAATGTCTTAGGAGCTTTAACAACAGTAGAACACTCAATGCCTTAGGTACAATATGCAGCCTGTCATAAGAAAAGTTCCCAGCTATTGTTATAAGGAATTCGAGCATAATCTCAAGATTTGTATCAATAGGCCTACATGCGGGGATCCAGGAATTTTTGTCAGGTGGGGCGTCCAGGTTTATCTGTCATAAAAAGATAAAAAGTCTTAGACAACGTTTTTCTTTGGGTTTTTATGCCCACAAAGGAACTTTGGGAGGCATATAGTAATTGCACAGTCCGTCCGTGTGTCCGTCCGTCCCGCTTCGTGTCCGGTGAATATCTCCTAGATTCTTTGAGGTAGGGATTCCAAATTTGGTATGTGGATACATCTTGGGATGGCGGAGTGTCGCATACCATTTTCGGGTCACTGTGACCTTGACCTCTGACCTAGTTTTTAGAATAATCGTGTTCAGAGCATATCCCTTACATTATTTGAGGTAGGAATTTCAAATTTGGTGTGTGGATGCATCTTGGGATGACAAAGTGTTGCGTACCATAATTGGGTCACTGTGACCTTGAACTTGACCTCTGATTTAGTTTCTAGAAACTGCATTGAGTCTGGTGCATATCTCCTATATTCTTTTAGATAGGAATTCCAAATTTGGTGTGTAAATGCATCTTAGGATGACAGAGTGTCACATACCATTTTCAGGTCACTATGACCTTGACCTCTGACCTAGTTTTAAGAATTATTATGTCCTGAGCCTATCTCCTACATTCTTTGAGGTAGGAATTCTAAATTCGGTATGTGGATACATCTTGGGATTGTGGAGTGCCGTGTACCATTTTCGGGTCACTGTGACCTTGATCTTGACCTCTGACCTAGTTTTTGGAATAATCGTGTCCGGAGCATATCTTTTATATTATTTGAGGCAGGAATCTCAAATTTGGTGTGAGGATGCATCTTGGAATGACAATGTTTCCCGTACCATATTTGGGTCACTGGGACCTTGAACTTGACCTCTGACCTAGTTTCTAGAAACTGCAATGAGTCTGGTGCATATCTCCTATATTCTTAGAGATAGGAATTCCAGATTTGGTGTGTAAATGTATCTTGGGATGACAGAGTGTCACATATCATTTTCGGGTCACTGTGACCTTGACCTCTGACCTAGTTTTAAGAATTATTGCGGCCGGAGCCTAAATCCTAGGATGTGGATGCATCTTGGGATGGCGGAGTATTGTTTACCATTTTCGGGTCACTGTGACCTTGACCTAACCTAGTTTTTAGAATAATCGTGTCTGGAACATATCTCTTATATTATTTGGGTAAGGAATCTCAAATTTGGTAAGTGGATGCATCTTGAGATGACGAAGTGCCGTGTACCATAATCGGGTCACTGTGACTTTGAACTTGACCTCTGACCTAGTTTTTAGAAACTGCATTGAGTCTGGTGCATATCTCCTATATTATTTGATGTAGGAATTCCAAATTTGGGGTGATGATTCCTCTTGGGATGGCAGAGTGGTGCATACCATTTTGGGTCACTTTGACCTTGACATTGACTTCTGGCCTCATTTCTAGGTTTTTCCTGTTTGGAGCATATCTCCTATATTACAGCTTACTTTCCTCAAATGTGTCTTATGCTAGACCAATTCCTTTGGGGGCATTCGTCACGTGTTTGTGACATTTCTTGTTTAGTCCTCAACTTATTTTACAGAAGTCCAATGGTTTATTTTAAAGAAAATTGTAATTTTCCAAGGATCCAGAGGGGGTCTATCATTTTTTTCCAAGGGGAGGCAGGGGCGTAGCTTGGCTTCAATGAATGCGTAGGCCTAATGGTAGGGGCCCCAGAAAAATTTTCGGTCCTAGACTGTCCAAATATGGATTTTGCGATTATTTCGCACTTATAAATGCGTTCATGCGATTGTTAGAAATTACAGGTAGTTATCACCATCATCGCCCATATGGCCTAATATGCTTATCAAGTTTGATCAACTTACGGTGCTGAAATGCAAAAACAAAATCATCGACCTGGGAGTCAGGGACAGGTATCATACTCTTTTAACCATTAAATGGCCAATCACTACAAAAGTAGTCCGCTTTCTCATCTGCTGAATTGTTTTACAAGCGTCTTAGACAAACAGTGAGAGATCCAGATCTGGGTCTACACTGTTTGCCTCAATACTGACATTAGTCAATAATATTAGCAAATATATGCAACAGAGGACTAAGGCAAACGCGTCTTTCATTTGCAGTTTTTGGCTCACCAGGTGCTTTAAGGGTTAGAAGGCTTATAGGAGCCTACATGGTTATAGCAAGAAGACATGTGACATTGTAATGATCATCCCAAATAAAAGATACAATGTACTGTACATGTACGTTGAAAAACAAGCGACATCAAGTTTCAATATCTAAATGCAGGTAGCAACAAAACTATTAATCACAAGCCAACTTGAAAACAAAACTAATTTTCTGCATTAAATTTGTCTGACGCAAACATGTTTATCACCCTGTCAACATCAAGTGTCTGTAGATCATCGCTACAAAGGAAAGCCTGGCAGACATCATTGTTGAGCGCAAGTAGTTTTTAATTCTTTTCATGCTACCTTTGGCATGTTGCAGACGTCGGTGGCATGGTCAAAAGGACTCCAATTATGGTGAAAATGCAATTATACAGGTTGCAAAGCTTCGTGCGATGGTTCATTTCCTATTGGGTAGGCTAGCAACATCACGTGACAGCTCGTCCTGGAACGCAAACAACCGTTCTTCTACAGTGGGTAATGGGTGACGTCTGTTATCAGGATAATTTGGAATATCTTTCTGATTTACTCACCCCCTACCCCCTCCATTTTATTGCATTTTTGGTGTTTATATTTTTTTTTTACTTTCTGAAAAAGTGTAGGCCGCGGCCTACATGGCCTAAAGGAAGCTACGCCACTGGGAGGGGTCCAACTTTTTACAGGGGGGGAGGAGGGGCAATCGCTTATTCCCTATACCCATATCAGCAGTGTTTCCGCGAGAGTGTGTTTCTTGCGTTTTTGACGATTTATATTTTGTCATTTATAAGTTTCTCTAAAGTAACCCTTCGCCCGGAGTATAAATTCGACAAATTTGCCTTGATTGACTTCTGTTTGGCCAGGCGACACATCCGATTCTTGAAATTCTAGTGTTTTTTTCCTTATCTTATTGTTTCAAGCTGTATATACCATACATGTACAAATTAATTTGAATAAAATATAATATTTGATCCAATTGAAACCGCTGATGGGTGATTTAAAAAAAAATGCATCCGAAGTGTGACATTGGGGGTCAAATTTCAAAATTGCTCTATCATTATCTTTTTTACATCCTCTTAACCAGGGAACATCAAAATTTCAGAAACAAATACTGGTTTAAGAATAAAATTTAGGACAATGCTTTAAATTTAATACTTTAATCATTTTTTCCTTATTTTTTTACAATTCTATAAGCTACACTTAGCTTGATTATAAACAACACAGGTATGCAGAATTGTAAATATTCTTTCATGAACTGATGAAGTAGTTAGGTATACACATTTTCAAAGTAAAATTTAATCTTTCACTCAAAATTTGCACTTGTAATAAAATTTTATGTGAAAATACACCCCTGGATTTTCACTGTGTAGAGGAAAAAGTTTTTCTAATTTAAATAATAAGCATGATTTTTGTTAAAAATTGTTCTTAGATAACAAGTAGGGTATATGAAAAACATAGAACAAATTTTATTTGAATATATAGGATATAAAACATATTAAACACAATAACATATGTTGGTAATGGAATGTGCTACACATGTGACAAAATCAGAAGAGGGAGTTTCTCCTTTGAATATTTTATCTCTTATAGATTTTATATAGGATGAAGTGAAATGGCTTCATGGAAATTGATTAAAATGTATCAAAACATAAATCAATTCCCTTTTTTAGCACAAGACTTTAAAAATGAACTATTCAGATTTGTTTATTAAGCATAGTTAGGAGTTATAAAATGTTAATGATCAGAAAACAGTTGAGAGCACTCATTGTTGGATAAATTATCAATTGAATGATTTGATTGATACCATTTTTGCAATTCTAAAGAATCTGTAACAAATTTAAGGCTTAAATAGAAAGAAATAATTGTGTTACACTTGTGACAAGCATACAAAGGAACTGATTATGACCCTTTTGTCTTTTCTTATCTCTTATACTTTATGTAACTTACTATAGTATGTACAACTTAGCATCTTTTTTGGTTTTCTTCAATAAATTCATGTAAATATTTTTTGAATTGTGAAAAAATACCTTTCCCTCCTTGTGAGTGCATAATTTTATCCTTTTTGTTTACACCATTTTGTGTTTTCTTTGTATCGAAAGAGTGAATAACTACCCTTAATACCAAAATATATCAAATTAATTGTTGAATTGATCATCCTTTGACCAAACACAGGAAAAAGTGAGATGAATTCAATCCATAATATATGTTACACTTGTGACACAAATCACATTTTAAAGTCTACCTGTCTAAATCAAGTTATAGTCTGATTTAAGATTGTCTGATTTCTTCAGTGTTGAATTTAGCATGATTCCTATCCCAGAATGTAGCTCAAGGATGGCCAGCTTCATAATGAAACTAGTATATGGGCTTGAGGAAGTATCATTCCTGCTGGACCGTAACTAGTATTGACTACACATTTGGTGAAGTTGTTGACTTTTTGTTGTGTTTAAATTATATTTATGCATTCAAGAATTATTAAAAAGACCAAATAAGTAATATTTCATTTAAGATTTGCCATGTATATGCATTTATCACATATTCCTAAAATGTGTTACACTTGTGACATCAGTTAAAATCATGCCACAAAGTCAGCAGCTTAAGGATTTCACCACAATTCCTCATAATGTTTTTTGGGGGCTCCCTTGACCAGAAAAACAGCAAAAAAGCTATGAAATGCAAAACAAATTGAAATGCTGATGGTTGAAACCTTAAATGTTACACTTGTGACATATCTGGGTGGTTTTATTCAGTACTGGCTACATAAAATCATACTTGTTGTTTTATAGGCAAGTTGGTTCCTTTAGAAAGCTTAAAGACAGCTATTCATTAAAACAGCATTCCTTTTGAATAAAACTTTGTATATTTTATGAGGCAATTCACTTTACTCCAATCATATGAAATTCTGTATGATAAAAATTTGAAAGGGTGTGTTTATAAAAGGTTACAAATTTCCGATTTATCTGGTTTAAAAAAGATGAAAAGATTGTTTTCCTACAACTTTTATGCTATATTTCAACTGCAATTCACAATTTGACTATACATGAATAGTGTTTAATACAATTTACAGTTGAATTGAAGGTAAGGGAAAAAATGTCACAAAAAAGTGTTACCCTTGTGACAATTTGGATGACATTTTTCCATGTAATTTTTTAACGGAACATTCTAAAGCGATGAAACTTGGCATGATGCAAGAAAATCATTAATTACATATCTTAAAATTAATTTTAACAATAAATCTGCTTTAGATAGTCTATAAACATTGATTATAGAAATGGATGCATTATTTTTGAAATCACCCTGATCCATTTAAGATTTTCATAGCTGGATATTTGGCCTAATAATTCTTTTCCATTGTTCAATCTTGGAAATCTGGGTGATATTCATTCGATTTCACGTGATAATATAACTCAATATTTCCCCATCCACATACAATGTAATAGATGGCCCACTCTAGCTTTTCAGCAAGGGGTCAAAGGCTTTAGATTGAACACTGTTTTCCCTGACCTAATATAGGGCCTTGTATATTTTCAGACTGAAAAACAGTAAGGATTTTGCTCGGATAACTCCACAGACACCAGCTGATCTTAATTGACAGTACATGTATTTGAAAAAAGGATAAATCCAGACTCAGCAGGACTTTGTTTATATTTAAATGTTCTTCAGAGCATCAACATGCAAAAGCTGCCATCCAGCAGTCCAAGTCATTCCAGAATTGCAGGATTAGTATGGCTATCAGTAGCCAGGAGGCTGTAGAGGCTTCTATGATGAACACATACTTCACTGACAAGAGGGACACCGCAGGCAGTTTGGTCCCTCAGCTGAACATGCTGAATGGTGATAAATGAGGTAAGATTTTGACCTAAGTATGAACAGTAAATATTTTTGCGCTGATGAGATTACTGCAATACATTGAGAGACTGACCCAGAATCTAGGTAGCTGTACAATTATCAAAATAAGTAAAACAGAGGTGTTTAACACAAATCCCCCACCAACATTCTTCCAGAGCACTGCAAGTCACCAATTGTTATGTACTAAGTACTACTAGTCAATTGTATAGGCTCAAGGTGAGCTATTGTGATCATAGGATGTCCGTCGTCCGTCAACAATTTCCTTTAAATAATGTCTCCTTCTGTACCACTTGGTGCTATTTCACCAAACTACACAGAAATCCTGCTTCAAAGCACTTGATGAGCTATTGTGATCGTTGGAAGTCAGTCGTCGTCTGTGGTCAACATTTGCATCAAAGGACATTTCCTAAACTACTAGCTGGATTTTGGCCAAACTTGGCAGGAATGATCTTTATATAGCCCTCTTTGATAATTGTTCAAATGATTTTGGTCAACACAGGCTAAAAATAGATTTTCAAGATGAAAAATTTAAAAATGTTCTTGTCTGAAACCACAAGCCATATAGATTTGATATTTGGTATGTGCATCATCTAAGTGACCTCTACCAAGCTTGTTCAAATTATGCCCATTATGCCGTGGGTCATAAATGGGCCTGTCCCTGGGGTTACATGTGATACATAGGCTTATATAGGGAATTTATAAAAAAATCTTCTTGTCTAAAACCACAAGGCATAGAGCTTTGATATTTGGTATGTAGCATCACCAAGACTAGTGGACCTCTACCAAGTTTGTTCAAATTATGATCCAGGTCCACCAAGTTTGTTCAAATTATGACCCTGGGGCCAAAAATGGTCCTGTCCCAAGGGGCCACATGTTTTACACAGGCTTATGGAAAACATGAAAAAATCTTCTTGTATGAAACCACAAATCATAGAGCCTTGATATTTGATATGAAGTATAACCTAGTAGACCTCTACCAGCTTTGTTCAAGTTATACTCCTGGGGCCAAAAATGTTCCCGCCTCAGTGGTCACATGATTTACTATTTTACATAGGCTTTAATAAGGAAAACTTGAAAAAATCTTCTTGTCTGAAACTACAAGGCTTAGAGCCTTGATATTTGGTATGTAGCATCACCTCACATTATGTCATAGGCTTATAAATATAAAATCAATTTTTTTCAGAATATAGTCATGTTGCATATTAAATTTAAGGGAATGAAGCATACAATAACATGCTAGCTAATATTTTGTGCCAACACACACCCTTGACCCCTGGGGTGTGGTCAAAAGATCATATTTTTCTTTTCTGAAATTACACACTGGGTAGGCGCAACAAGAATACAACCGAGGAACTGTGATCAATATTTACATTTTACAGCCGCCGTTTTGGGTAAGTTTAATATTTTATTTTTTTCATTGGAATGCTCAGGTTTCAGTAAAAGTAAGCATGATATCAGTTTTAGGTAAGATCAAAGAAATGCGCTTGGTGTTATATTTGTCCAAAAAATGTGTGAGAGTTGGCTGAAAAATAACATTTTATTTCTGATCATTACTTATTTCAACTTAAATTTGAAAAATATATGAGCCGCGCCATGCGATAATGTGTCTTCGGGAGATTAATTACGTCATGAGATATGACGTCGTAAAGTCTGACGTAATTATTTCGCGCCGCGCGTAATTAAAGAGAGCGTCATCAATGATTAGGACAATTAAGACAAGTCATGTTTCGAATAAAATGCGATTAAAATCAAGGAATTTTAGGCCGATTGTATTCTGTTGTAAATTAGTCATGGTCTGATCCAGCACGAGTTCCTGGTAAAAAATAAACTGTCCAAAAAGATGCGGCTTGGTAAACGCTAATTGACCCTCAATCCTCAACTTCTTTGCACTCCAAAGACAGTCTAACAAAAAAAAGAATTAAATAAAATAAAATAAATTGAAATTAAAAGATAAACGCTGAATACATCCCAGCTTTCCTTAATCTACCAACCAGTGTGTCTGAACCTTTCGTATTTGGACGGCAATTTCGAACGAAAACAGTTTCCGGTACACAAAGCCGCATTTACGATTGGGCAAAGGCTCCAACGAGACTGTTAGATGCGCAGATTTGTTTGAGTCTTTACTGAGTGACCGTGCGTGAAATAAACTAAAGTCTCACGAGGTAGCTTTCATGTATAAAAAACAAGTATAATACACGATTAAGTCTCACACGAGAAACGATATTTATCATTTGTCACCTTGTTACGTCGCCGTTTAAATCAATGTATTACCAGATTTCTTGCAAAAATTGTTGTCGCAAAACTATTGAAGCTACAATAATGGAAAAAGCACCAAAATAAAGCAAATTGATATACGCAATAAACATTTTTATTGTTGTTTCCTTGTGTCTGTTGATTACTTATGGCAGTCATTTAAACACACAGACAAATTAAAAATGTCATTTTTTCGGTGACGTTAACGTTGCGTCAATGAGAATCGTGATAAAAAAATCATTATCTATTAAACGTTTTTCTACTTTTGAAGTGTAATTATTTTCATGTTTATTGAGTATTGCTTTTTTTCTATTTGATCTCCATACCTGTAGGTTTTGTAAAATTGCATCCATTAATTTTGTCATGGTAGTTTATACAAAAAAAAATCTTGAGGAGCACTGTTTGAAACGGCGATATCACTGATAAAATTAATTGTAACTTCTTTGAGTGGGGGAGAGTAGTATTACTACTCCCACTCCAAGAACGTTCAGCTTAATGGAACTAAACAATTGGAGAGGTAGTAACATTTCCCCAAAGGTTCCCCCTAGAGGTTGAAGTCCTCTTTCCCAGTAACACCTATAACCCACGTGCATGTGTATTGTCAACAAAGACGGAGATGCGGAATGAAACGCAGGGTAGTGTTACTTTGTTTTCAAAATCAGCGTACAGTTCAACAATTTAAGAGCGGCGAACATTAACAAACTTAACCTGCCTCTATTCTCAACTTAGTATCTGGAGATGCAGCGAAGGCAGTGTACATACGGAGTTGTCAAGTCAAGACCTGTGCGATTGGGCCTGATTTAGAACTACACAATTCAAACTACATGTCCCACTTTTTATACAGCCAGAATCCCTTTCTTAAAGCCTACGTGGGTACATAAAACTGGGGGAAATGTGCACACTCAATAAACATGTATGCAAGAGGCAAGGGCGCTCTACGCCGACATAAAACTACAAAATCGAAAGGAATAGGAATGAGTACCCGCACTGCCATAGCAACCAGATTTCTTTATATCTTTATTGTTTTTGGTATGCTTTTGTTGTTCGAAATAGACTGAAATCCTTTTTTTCAGTGAGAAGTATCATACGATTAAGGAATAATGAGGCATTTTTCTCCGGATAGCAAAGTCGGGTACAGTGAGGCAAATACGCAATCCTGCTTCTGTAGGCTGAGATTGTGAGCTCGAGCCACTGCCTGGTCAACATTTCATCAAGGCTATTATCCTCAATCATTGTCCCGGTTCAAGTAGGGTAGTTGTCAGTTACTGGCGAAATATGCATACACTATAAACTGGTCGCCGTGATATGCCGACTGATAATGTTTTGAAATTATGTAACCAATTTATATTAGCCTAGCGCCCTTTTTGTGTGACATGGGCAAACAGATTAGAACTAGATCAGACGCCGCACTGTTTGCTTTGCGCGTTGAGCGAAATTGTAAATTACTACCCAACAACCCTTGAATCAGAAATGGATCCGGCCTTTTGGCAGTATTGTGAAATTCCATTGGGCATATATGGGTTTAGCCTAAACAACAACAACAACAAAAACAGTGAATAAAAGAAAGTACCCATCGCCGAATCTTTATTTACACTAGTTATCAAATTTGCAATACAACGTTGCAAGAACGCATTTTTGTGATATTATTTTTCAGATCCAGTTTTGTTTTGAATTTTTAACTACCAAGTCAACATTTTTGCATCATGTCGGACTAGAGTATTCGCTGCTTCATTGTGGTCGAACTTTAACGCGATGGTAGAAAAAAGATTGCCCGAAAGCTAAGGAAATACGCTCGCGAACGCTTGAAATATTTTGGGTCAGGTGTGGTACTTGATTGTATCGATTCCTGATCTGTGACCTCTTAATTTGAAAACGTCAGTGCTCCTCCTCAGTATATATTAACATATGTGGCTAATTGACCCTAAAGGGAATGTGTGACTGCAGAACAATTCATTTTGTAGAAACAGTTAGACGGTTTCAGGCCATCAAATAACAACGTACCTGTACCCGATTTTCTACTAGTGCAACATTTTGAGCATCGGTTGAACAAATAAGACATCATTGCGAAAATCCTCGATATGTAGTGTCACACTCCGTTGGCAAATACCTTATTTTTTTTCTTTATTACTTCATGTTTATGTACTCATCTAAATCGTCATTCGTGAGCTGAAAGGCAACCATTTCTTTGAGAAGAAAATGCCATCTGTTTTTAAGTCGCAACCTATTTAATTTAATTTTGATCTTACTTTTCCACAGAACATTTAACATGCCGATTCTGCTGTTTGTTTACTTGATTCTTTACGTCCCATCAACAATCTGTCAGTTATGTGGGAACGGGTCGTCCTGGGTTGAACCATTACTAAGCTTGGATTAATGTGTCTTGCCCAAGGACACAACACAGTGACGCTGGTGAAGCTCGAACCCGTGGTCCCTCCGTCTCTAGTCAAGCTCTCTACCACTGAGCCACTGCGCTCCCCCTATTCTGCTGTTACAATGCGAAGGACAGGCCCTGCCAAATGCCCGATTGGGCGTATATAGTATACAAAGTATCAAAACCTGCTCCAGGTCCCGAAGTTATAACAGCTTTTGGTGCTCAACTCAACTGAGCATGGAATTTATGCTGTTCATAAATGTAAAGAAATGTTGGCATTTAAACAGTATATTTAAAATCGGAGAGTTTTTCCATATAAACAAGAAAACATTTTCGTTCAAGTTAACATTTTAATTTTCACGGGCAATTGAGCATATAATGTCGCGGCCAGGTTTTTCCGAATTTCAAAAGTCAATGTGCAAATTTGTGCCCAATTTTATACGGAGATGTGTCCGTGATGACCCATATTTGTGCTGGCAAAATACCGGGGCAAAATATTGGTGCAGGAAACTATCGCACCAGTCGACGGCTACGTCCATTTAGTGCACATTTTCAAGCGAAGGCTGACATGGCATGTACCTTAAGGTTCGGAATCATTTCTATGTCAAAATTGAAGAATACGAAAGAAATAAAGTACGTTTGACTTACGATTAAATTCAATTATTTTGTTTAACCAGCATCAGTAGGGGTAGGCTACGTCGCTACCCAGTTTTATGTTAGTAACAGCGATGGTCGGATATCTAAAGCCATAAAAACTTCGCAACGTTGTGAATGACTCATCGTGACGTCACGCAACGTTAGTTCTAAAATCAACGTCAAGCCGTCCAAAGTTCAAATTCCAATATCTTTTCTAATAATTTGAATATTTTGATCAAACAAAAACGAGTTTACTCTTCATATAATGACCTGTATAAAAATCACAGAATCTCAAAATGGCCAAATTTACCCCGAAGACACATTTTCCCATGGCGCGGCTCATATATATTTTTTCGCATTCATTGTCGTATTTCGATTTTCAGAAACAGAAGGGTAAAATTAAATCATTGGTGGATATCCTGTGTGTATTCAATAATTTCTATCTGATAAGTGAAAAGCGCAGTATCTGTTTTAAAGGATGATGGTAATGATACTAAGGCAATCGAAAACTTCATTAATGGCAATCGGTTATCGATAGCAATCAATGTTTTTGGCAATTAATGAGCAATTTTTTGTTTGCTTTTGTCCGATATATATATATCCGAGCGTTATAAGTATGTTTTCTGTTTTATATTGATCCATAAACTCAAATCGGACCTGGAAGGCTCAGGATCAAACCCTATGTCACATGCCTACTGTGTGGCCCGACAGTTCAGTGGTAAACATACACCCACATTCTGAGAGGGTCCTGGGTTCAAGTTCAGGACGGGTCATGGGGGGGTGTAGATGACACTTGTGAAGAAAAAGCATATGACCAGATGGGGACTCGAACCCGGGACCTATCACAGACCGTGCAAATACTCTGACCACTTAGCTAACGGGCCACACGATGAGCCTGCCAGTTCTACAATATATATGGCAGGGTAGTTGTACTCCTTCCAAGGTCTGTTTGGACATCACCAGACACATCGAAAAAAAAAGGTTTTCTTGTGACGGAGCTCATATGAAAGAAAGCTAAGAACCCATTGTCTGCGATCGGCCGACTGTAAGTTCATTTTACTTGTTTATCAGAAACAACACCTGCATAGAACAAATCACGATTCATTTCAGAATAGATAGGCGAAACCAATTTTATTAAAATACTGCTATAAATTATAAAAAAAAAAAACAGATAAACTGACTTATTTATAACAGCGGCTGTACATACATGTATTGATCGCAGTTCCTCGATTGTGTTCAGCGTTCGATGTTGCCGCCTACCCGATGTGAATTAGTTGTGTTGCATATCAAATTAAAGGGAATGAAACAGGGTAGATAATCCTTATGTCTATCGAAGTTGAAGTCAATAACTGTTTTGTTGTATGGCGTTTCAACTAAGAATGAAACTTTTCTACTTTTTGTTTTGTTGTTTAAGTTATGTTCAACCTTCAGCCTAAGGACTTTCTCATAAGTTTTATCAACTGTTATTAAATATTTAAACATAGTATTTTGCATGTTGAAAAGGATACTAATTCTCTGAGTGTGGAACGTAAAATTTAATTAATATAAAACTTTTTTTTATACTTTTTGTTTTTTCAAAACAAAGATAAATTAACAAACAAGATAATACAAAAAGTTTGTTTTCAAAAAGATCATGAAAGTCTTTAATTTACCTGTTGGGATGTGAAACAGCAAATCATGTCAATTTCATGCAGCACATGTTAGTTTTATATTAATCATGCTATTTTTAGCTCTACAGATGGTGATATTAGTGTCAAAATATTAACTTCTGGAAACTAGTTTGAGCTGGTTTTCATGCAATATTAACTTGTAGGCCAGTTTAGACCGGTTTTCAGGTAGACAGAGATTTATGAAGACAAATTGAGCCAATCAGGAGGGTCCGATGATTAACAGAAATCAGCAGAAATCACCAAGAAATCACCAGATAAAAATAAGAAAAAACTACCATTTTATTGTTAGTTTAATGTCATAATATAATAACAATTAGTATAATAAGCTTATTTCTACTTTGATTTTAAAAAGAAGTGAAAAGAATGTTATGATTTCACTTTCAAATTCAGTGCACAGTGAATTCACCGAAATCACCAGATAAAAATAGGAAATCACAATTTTATTATTAATTTAATGCCATAATTGGATAGTAAGTAAGTAAGTAAATAAGTAAGTAAGTAAGTAAGTAAGTAAGTAAGTAAGTAAGTAAAGTCTTTATTTAAAGAGGGTGACAACATTTAGTAGTACAACTAATCTTCCATGAGGCCCTCAAAATAAATAATATTTACACACATAAAAAAAAACAAAAACAAAAAAACAACAATTCTACACAAACTATCAAATTAAATTGTTTAACCCTGTACTGCTGAGCAAATATAGCTAAATTCTGGCAAGACCGTAAACTGAATGCAAAACTGTGGATCCCGATCAGCTGATCAGTTTCCACATTGTTAGTGTTTCCAAAAACAGGATATATCTAGGTTCAGCAGGACAAGGGTCAATTTGATATTTACACAAGTGCATTTATTATAATATAGTAACCCTATTTATCTTGACAAGCATCCATTTCTATTTTACTCTGCTTGCTGGAAATTTTTTGATATTTTTGTCATCTGCTGTCTTTTTTAAAATTAATTTACTATATAGTTCTCAGAGAGTCAAACAGTTTGGATTTAGATCTGGCCCAATATTTTGTTGGTCCTGATTTGGTTCCAAAACTGTTTGCAAAGGTTATCAGCAGACAACAATTGCAGGCAGAGTAACTTCAGCAGTGTTTATTTAACCAACTTGTAGGGTACCACTTATTTGTATGCCTTTGCAAGCAAAGTAGAAAACAATATACATCCTGATCAGCTGGCTTCAGGACCAGGAAAATGTTTAGGTATTTTGTCATCTGCTGTCTTTTCTAAATTAATTTACTATATAGATTACCATATAGATCACCATCAGAGAGTCAAACAGTTTGGATCCAGATCAGGTCTGACATTTTGTCGGTCCTGATCTGGCTTATACTGTTTGCAAAGGTTATCAGCAGACAACAATTGCAGGCAAAGAGTAACTTTAGCAGTGTATATCTAACCAACTTGCAGGGTACGCGCAATGTTTACCGCCGTCGCCCTGGGCCCTGTTATCTGTTAAACTAACGGTACCCGAGCAAACATTGAAGGCATTATACCACTTATTTGTATGCATTTACAAGCAGAGTAGAAAACAATATACATCCTGATCAGCTGACTTCAGGACCAGGCAAATGTTTAGGTATTTTGTCATCTGCTGTCTTTTCTAAATGAATTTACTATATAGTTCCTTAATGATCACCATCAGAGAGTCATACAGTTTGGACCCAGATCAGGTCTGACATTTTGTCGGTCCTGATCTGGCTCTAAAACTGTTTGCAAAGGTTATTAGCAGATAACAATTGCGGGCAAAGAGTAACTTCAGCAGTGTATATCAAACCAACTTGCAGGGTACAGTAAGCGCAATGTTTACCGTTGTCGCCCTGGACCCTGTTACCTGTTAAACTAACGGTACCGGGAGCCAACATTGAAGGCATTATACCACTTATTTGTATGTATTTACAAGCAGAGAAGAAAACAATATGCATCCTGATCAGCTGACTTCAGGACCAGGCAAATGTTTAGGTATTTTGTCATCTGCTGTCTTTTCTAAATGAATTTACTATATAGTTCCTTCATGATCACCATCAGAGAGTCATACAGTTTGGACCCAGATCAGGTCTGACATTTTGTCAGTCCTGAACTGGTTCTTAAACTGTTTGCAAAGATTATCAGCAGACAACAATTTCAGGCAAAGAGTAACTTCAGCAGTGTATATCTAACCAACTTGCAGGGTTCCACTTAATAGTATGCATTAACAAGCAGAGTAGAAAACAATATGCATCCTGATCAGCTGGATAACAATTTGAATAATAAGCTTATTTCTACTTTGATTAAAATATGAAAAAAAATGTACATTGCAATTTCCAATTCAAGGTATGCCGAAATCACCAGAAAAAAAGGAAATATCCATTTTAATGTTAATTTTATGCCTTTATATGATATAAATGATAGTAGAATAATTGATATGTTTACAAAAGGCTTATATTTTAATGTGCCAGCAAATAAATATTTCAATAAAAAATATAGCAACACATTATAGCAATTTGAAAGTGATTTTTTTATCAACATATTTTTAAAAACAGACTAGAAATAAGCATATTATACTAATTCTTTTCATATTTTTGCATTAAGTAAACAATAAAAAGGTGATTTCTTACTTTTATCTCGTGATTTCGGTGATTTTCTGGTGATTTCGGTGATATCTGTTGATTTCGGTTAATCATGGCACCGAATCAGGAGATGGGATTCTCTCCAGTTATATAACAATATGTCATATTGGTTTGTGCAATAATTTTTTCAGGGTGAACAGCATCTCACAGATAAGATAGTTTGGTCTCAGAGAAAGTCCAGTTCTAAGGAGTCCATTGACCACAGTCACCAACTTACAGCAATATCTGATGTGATTCAAGGGAATTATACCTCTTTCATTTTAATGTTTGATAAGAGTACAGATTTGTTACTCACTGAGCCAAATTTTAACTACTCAGTATGGTCTTAGCAAGAGTTGAACATATAACATCTTTCTTGGCCATTAGGACTCTATTCCAATATTGAATCCCTAACCCATGATTTCTGGATGTGATAAATAAGGAACAAGTTCTGCTGGACACTGATTGGCTTGTCGAATGATGGCCAGTGATGGGCAGCTTCAATGTCAGCAGGAAATCAGGAGTGGTACAAGACACTTTAACCTGAGACTGATTGGTACTGGTTCAACACAGAAGACCCGTTCCGACATGACTGAAAAATTATTGACTGGTTGAAGAAACAAATCATCCATAATCAAACACTTTGGATCCAGATTAGGACCGACTTCAGTGTTAAATCCATTAAATTTTCAGTGGTCATTTTCATGTGATTTCAGATGGAAAAACACTGTCTAATATTTGCCCATTTGCATGATGTTGATGATGGCCAACTCTACCTTTAGCAAGGGGCCATTTGATACATAAGGGGGCCACTTAAAGGGGGCCAGTGGCCGCCTCTAGATTTTGCAGAGGTAATCAGCAGACAACAATAATAGGCAAAAAGTTAACTCATAAAGTGCCACATACAATTTGCAGCAGACGACAATTGCAAATTTTGCTGCTTTTTCAAAGAATAAAAAAACAAATAAGGCACGACGTTTCATGAGAATAGTCTGCTGGCAGACGATTCTTATGAAATATCATACCTTATTTTTTTCAAAAATTAGGAAAGTTGTCGCCATATTTGTCATCTGCTGCAGTCGTGATTGGTGCTTTAAGGGTTAAATAGAAAAGACTAAAGAAATAATCAAATGTCATCTGTTTTAATAAAATGCATAATTTTAAGCTGTATAACTTTTAAATATTGAAATAGATGAGTTTATATGTACATGGAGTTTGGTCTAACATAAGTCCAGATAAGTGAACTTTTATTGACAAAATTGTGAGAACATATGCAATTTTTCAATCATTTGAACATTTGTTTTGGGTGCTCAAAAGAACAGTCTCATGAGACGGCTCTTTTGAGCATCAAGAAAATTGTTTTTTGATATGATTTTTAAGCACATTCAACTGGATACCTAAGTGTATTAGCAATTTTCTATAATGGACTTATTAACTGATAGGAGACTGCCTGCAGCCAAATCAAGGACAGGTGCCATACTGGGAATTTAGTCATATAGTACACAGGTATAGGTTAACCGCTCAATAGCCCTTCAAAAGCCTCTATATCACCAAATGAGAGTTTTTATCTAAACATCCAGAATATCTGTTCTGGTTGTTTTATTTTATGTGATTCTTTACATCCCATGAACAATCTTTCAGCTATAAAGGGATGGGTCTTCCTGGGTTGAACCAGGACTAAGCTAGGATTAATGTGTCCTGCTCAAGGACACAACGCAGTGATGCCGGTGATGCTCTAACCGGGGGGCCATCTGTCTCGAGTCAAGCACTCTACCACTGAGCCACTGCACTCCTGGATTTGGTTTTGATTTAACAATTTGAAAATTATTTTCTTATAAGCACTTCCATCTGGAGGCCAAATAGTGGATTTGGAATTGGACATATTAAGTCACCTGGCTATTAAGTGCTCAAACTGAGCTATACATTTAATATTGCCTGCAAATATGTCTGCAAGATGTGAATGGTGTGTCTGTCATTTGTGTGTCAAGACAAGAGGCCCTTCTGAACACTAAACTTAGCATGTGCATTTTCAATTGACAGTACACCATGAGGTCAGGTCATGAATGTTTGCATGCCGGATAGTTTTACAAGCTTTTGTTGTCCTCTGCTGATCAGTGCCTTAACCCTTGTTCTGCTGCATAAATATGAATATGGCACATTCACTTCTGTTTTCCAGTGGAATCTTATGCTGCCTGGAAAGCAGTCAGATCTAGATCTCATGTCCACAGATGTGTTCACTAGATTTAGCCAGCTGATTCTGGATTTACTCTCTTTTCTAAAGATGACATATCCGGTTTCAGCAGGACAAGGGTTTATCCATCATTTTATGGGACATTGGCAAACAGTACATAACCAGATCAGATATGACATAATGTGACCTCTGATCAGGTTCCGCACTGTTTCCTAACATTACATACTTTTAATATTTGAGTGTAATTATAATCCCAACTGGAGATGGATGCATTCAATTGGAAATTCAATTTGTGACTGGGGAGGAATTATTGAAAATTTACAAGCCATTCTTTGTGGAAGTATGTATTAAATGGGTTAGTGCTATTATGTCCCCCAAAATGTTTGTTCCTGAAATGTCTACTGTGCCAAAATGTCTTTTCCCATGATGTCTACTATGGCAACTTGCAAGACCGGGCGGATGTCCATGCCCGTTTCAACAATCTCCGATCCCCAGTATGCATCGTATTAACCTTTTTACCTGCTAGGGACAATTTGAAAACAGTTTGGATCTGGATAAAGACTGTCAAAATGGTAGGCCTGATCAGAATCCAAACTGTGTGCCACTCTGATGGTATTCCTGAAAATTCATTAGAGAAAATTATGACAATGGTCATCATGTTAACCCTCTATCTGCTAGTAACAGTTTGCAAACTGGTTGTAACCAGATCAGGAACATCAAAATGACTTTGCTGGGTCTGATCTGGATCCAAAATGGTTTGACAGTCTGGTATTCCTGAAAAATTCATTAGAGTTACTTCAATCAAGGGTTACGATTGAAGCACTATCATTTAATTTGGACACTTTAATCCTTGCATTAGTACTGGTGCAATCCAGGTAGACCCATCCCGCCATAACTGAAAAATTATTGACTGGGCGTAAAGAATCAAATCAAATCAAAAAAAAAAAAAAATGGAGAAATCAATTGTAATGATGGAATAGGTCTTTCAGGAGTATATTGGTAAGTAAGCAAGTAAGTAAGTAAAGTCTTTATTTAAAGAGGGTGACAACATTTAGTGGTACAACTTATCTTCCATGAGGCCCTCAAAATAAAGAATATGTACACACACAAAAAAAAAACAACAATTCTACACAAACTATCAAATTTAAATTGTTTAACCCTGTACTGCTGAGCAAATATAGCTAAATTTTGGCAAGACCGTAAACTGAATGCAAAACTGTGGATCCTGATCAGCTGATCAGTTGTTTCCAAAAACAGGATATATCTAGGTTCAGCAGGACAAAGGTTAATTTGATATTTATGCAAGTGCATTTATTATAACATAGTAACCCTATTTGTCTCACCAAGCATCCATTTCTATTTTACTCTGCTTGTTGGAAATTATTTAGGTATTTTGTCCTCTGCTGTCTTTTCTAAATTAATTTACTATATAGTTCCTTCATTATCACTATCAGAGAGTCAAACAGTTTGGATTCAGATCAGGTCTGGCATTTTGTCGGTCCTGATCTGGTTCTAAAACTGTTTGCAAAGGTTATCCTGATCAGCTGGTTTCAGGCCAGCTGATTCAGATCTATACTGTTTTCAAAACAAGTTAAACCCAGGTACAGCATGGTATGGGCCATTTTACATTATTTACAGGTCATCATATTTCTGTAATTTTTATTTTTGTTAATTTTCTCCGAATTTTATGCGCATAAAATTCGACAAAAACACATCAGAAGAAATTTTGGATACTGCCTAATTATGACTATTCCCTATGAGTGTAGATCCAGATCAGCTAGCTTCTGAGAGGCCAGCTGATCAGGATCCACACTGTAAGGTACAAGAATTGTCATAGGTAAAATAATAAATCGATAGAAGAGAAATGAACAAAATATTCACTAAAAATATATATACAAACTACAAACATGTACTTAAGGACATATGCTACTAAATACTTCCCATATTGAAATATTTTCAATACTTTGCATACAGTTTGTTTTGTGCATGGGCTATCCATTTATGAAATAAAAAGAATATGTCACCGTGCTTATGTTTTCAGAATCTCATATTGAAGTTAACAGCATTTGACCAATTTTCTAGAAATATAAAATAATAACACTAGTCCTAATTATCGAGCTAAAACGGTTGTAATCTTCAGCCAGCTTCTTTCTTTTAACGTAAATTACTGCCCATGACCTCAAACTTTTAAGAAAATGTGCATGTTTACTTGTTATCCCATGCTGTGACAAGATACTGCATGATATATTTTGGCAATTCGTCGAAAAATGGAATTTGTTTTTAGAATAAATCATGTATTAAAAAATCTGATATTGAAAATCTTGAAAATTTATTTTTAATTCATGGACTATTATAATACCTTTCAGAAAAAAGAATAAAAATCTGGGGTCACCGAACTAATTCTCTTTCTAGAGGGCCAAATTTAACCCCACCCCCATAGGTTCCATGCGTAATTCAATATAAAAGTTCGGGGATGACCATTTCGGTCGTTTTGATGATGCCATTTTACTAGTATATGAAGTAATTTAGCATTAAAATGTTAAAAAAGAAAGAAAAAAACACACTGAAAATATGTGCGCATCCGGGAATCGATCCTGGTCCTCTGGCTTTGTAGCCAGACACGCTAACCACTAGGCCACGAGGTCAGGTCGTGCGCCGCTCGAAATAACCATACAAATAGTATAGACTCGGCCACTATCGTATTCGTAACCAGGGTTATTGTGTACGTCGTTTGATTTCGACTGAGCTACATTTATCTGTCTTTAGTGCTGAGACGATCAGTTCTGAAAAGATGTCAATAGATATTTCGAACACACTTTAATTAGTTATTTTGTGAAGAAAATGTCTGAACACCGATATGATATAAGAATATCGGAAGCTGTGTTGATCGGAATCCGTTAAGGGTCGAAAGACAGGACCCAGACAACTTTCCCCGTTTGCAGACGCGGGAAAGGTGCGCATTGGAAATAGCCGCATATGTCTTTAAAATGAATAGTTTAGCATTTTAAAAGGATTTTTGCTTGGAAGTAGATATTGTGGGAGTATCATTTTGGGAGCAGACATAGACGGCACCTTCAGGTGTGTAAAAAAAAAACCTTACACCCTAGTGCACATTATGTTTACTAAGTTTAGACATAGAGTGCATTAAAAGTAAACATCATGCAATTCACATAACAACTTTAGTTATGATTCATTACTCGAATATTAAGCGAATAAAGAAATGTGCTTCATGCAAGATTGTCATTTTGTATCCTGCTTGATAACTTATATCACTTTTACTATCCTTGTTAGCAAAGACTTTTGTCATCTGCTGATAACCTTTGCAAACAGTAAGGGCCCAGATCTGGAACGAGAAGAATGTCGATCCTGATCTTGATCCAAAAGGATTGACACTCTAATAGTGTGTTCCTGAAAGAATTTATTGAAAAAAGTAATTTTTTTAAAAAAAAAGTCAGCAGACGACAAAAAAGTTTAAAGAAAAAGATCTTTCTAATTCTATTGTATTGTTATAATACATACAGCGAAAATATTAAGCGAATAAAGAAATGTGCTTCATGCTAGATTGTCATTTTGTATCCTGCTTGATAACTTATGTTATTTTGAATTACATCATTTTAACTATCCTTGTTAACTAGGTTGCAAGGCAGTAGACATTAGAATAAAAACCCGTATTATTAGCTTTTTGATGAATATTGTGAATGGTAAACAAACAAAACTATCAAAATGGTTATACTTACTTCTACTAGGAGAATATGATGGTGGCATCCATCAACATAAATGGATCCATTTTATTAAACATATTCTAATATCTGTTGGGCGTCCCGATCTTTTAAACAAGGAAGTCATTGAAAACCCAAAATCAATCAAAAATCAAATCTCTAAAACTCTATCAGACCTTTATGTTAAGGAGTGGCATAACAAAGTAACTTCATCCTCTAAAGGAAAGAATTATACTCTTTTCAAGCAAGATTTAAATTTTGAAAATTACCTAATCAAATTAAATAGGAAACACTGTTCTTCATTGTTAAAGTTTAGGTTAAGTAATCATAGGCTTCTGGTTGAAACTGGTCGCTGGGAAAACTATAGAAGACAGAAAATGCACATTATGTAGCAAATATGATATCGGTGACGAATTTCACTATCTTTTTGTTTGTGATCACTTTATATCTGACAGAAAGAAATATTTAAGATCATATTTTTACAAAAGTCCTAACATTATAAAATTCAAAGAACTATTTTCTTCAACAAATACCAGGAAGCTTGTAAAGTTATCAAGTTTTGTAGAAATTATAATGAATAAATGTTCATGTGCAGCCTAACCCTAAAAGAGTCAATCATTACGATAATATACTTCTTACTATGTCTTGGCTTAATATTTCATGGGAATTGCCTGATTATAGACAACTCACATGATATGTCATATCATGCGAATTGTCTATAATTAATAATGTGAAGCCTATTTTGTTTCTTAATGAAGCAACAACAGTCGATTATGTTGCCTACTGTTAGTTATAGAAGGCTCTTTCAGGGTTGATTTTGCTTGCATTTTAATTTTCACCTTTTTCATGCTCTTTGTACACTGTATTTTATGTATATCATGTATATGCTTTGTTTTTGTATCTTATGCTCTTACGCTATCTATGAGTGGCCTGAGTTTTCAGGGATGAGAACAGTCAGCCATTCTCAATCAGGAAAATATGTCGATTCACTCCAATATAGAGAAAAGTAATTTTTAAATCACTTATTAAAGGTTTAAAATCACAAAATATCAATAGAAACCAGTCAGTTTATGCTTAATTTATATCTAAAATTGAGTTTAACTTCATTCAAAAATAAATTTCAGCAAAAAAAACTGGCATTATATAAATCATATGCCAGTGCTCAATCAGGAAATCCTGATCAATCCTGAACTTTCTCATGCCTGAGTTTTATGTCAATGAAGATATGTTCTGTTCTGTTAACAAAGACTTTTGTCATCTGCTGATAACCTTTGCAAACAGTAAGGACCCAGATCAGGGCCGAGAAGAATGTTGATCCTTATCTTGATCCAAACCGTCTGACACTCTAATAGTGTGTTTTTGAAAGAATTCTTTGAAAAAAGTTATTTTAAAAAAAAAGTCAGCAGACGACAAAAAGTTTATAGAAAAAAGATCTTTCTGGTTCTATTGTATTGTATTTGAATTTAAGGTACAGCTTGCATTTTATATTGTAGAACAGTGACCTATGTCACTGTACAGAAATGTGTAGAAAGACCCTTGTTACTGTGTATAACATTTTATCAGACAGACAATGTCGTCTGCTGATAACCTTGCAAACAGTTAGGACCAAGATCAGAACCAATTGAAAGTCATTCCTGGTCTGCATCCAAAATGTTTGACATTCTAATTGAGTTCCTGAAAGACTTTTTGCAAAAGGCATAAAAAGTATTCAACTAGTTAAAAAAGATCTTTTTGGTTTTAATGGTCAGCAGACCTCAAAACATTAATGTGGGCATGACTGGATTTGTTCATCTAAATTGAAGTGTTCTTGTTACCCTGGCAACAAATAGCAGGCTTCTGACCACATGGTGAGGCTATTACCTGGTGACTTATAATCCCAATAAACACCGAAATTTCAGTTTTACACTGTCAATCACATACCAGCTTTAGCAAACAGTGTAGATACAGATGAGAAGCAGCTAATAAGGAAAGAGTTAAATCATTAAGGTCCTTTAAGATAGTCTTCTGGAATTACCTTTTAGTGAATAAATTATTTTGTTCAAAGAACAAAAAAAAATCCCTGATCAGACTGCATTGAATTTTCTATATAAATCTTTACATGCGACATACTTAGTGATTTTGTTGTCGTCTGCTGACTCCTTTCAAAATAAATATTTTCAAGAAATTTCAGGAAAAAAATCAAGGTGTCAAATTGTATGGATCCAGATCAGGACCAAACATACTGTTGGTCCTGATCTGACTCCAAACTGTTCATGAATGTTATCAGCAGATGACAAAAGTTTGATGATCAGTTGTTTCCAAAAACGGGATATATCTAGGTTCAGCAGGACAAAGGTTAATTTGATATTTATGCAAGTGCATTTATTATAACATAGTAACCCTATTTGTCTCACCAAGCATCCATTTCTATTTTACTCTGCTTGTTGGAAATTATTTAGGTATTTTGTCATCTGCTGTCTTTTCTAAATTAATTTACTATATAGTTCCTTCATTATCACTATCAGAGAGTCAAACAGTTTGGATTCAGATCAGGTCTGACATTTTGTCGGTGCTGATCTGGTTCTAAAATTGTTTGCATAGGTTATCAGCAGACAACAATTGTAGGCAAAGAGAAACTTCAGCAGTGTATATCTAACCAACTTGCAGGGTTCCACTTAGTAGTATGCATTTATAACCAAAGTAGAAAACAATATGTATCCTGATCAGCTGGTTTCAGGCCAGCTGATTCAGATCTATACTGTTTTCAAAACAAGTTATACCCAGGTACAGCATGGTATGAGCCATTTTACATTATTTACAGGTCATCATATTTCTTTAATTTTTATTTTTGTTAATTTTCTCCGAATTTTATGCACATAAAATTCGACAAAAACACAGAAGAAATTTAGGATACTGCCTGATTATGACTATTTCCTATGAGTGTAGATCCAGATCAGCTAGCTTCTGAGAGGCCAGCTGATCAGGATCCACACTGTAAGGTGCAAGAATTGTCATAGGTAAAATAATAAATCGATAGAAGAGAAATGAACAAAATATTCACTAAAAATATATATACAAACTACAAACATGTACTTAAAATGAATAGTTTAGCATTTTAAAAGGATTTTTGCTTGGGAGTATATATTGTGGGAGTATCATTTTGGGAGCAGGCTTAGACGGCACCTTCAGGTGTGTAAAAACAAAAACCTTACACCCTAGTGCACATTATGTTTACTAAGTTTAGACATAGAGTGCATTAATAGTGAACATCATGCAATTCACATAACAACTTAAGTTATAATTCATTACTCGAATATTAAGCGAATAAAGAAATGTGCTTCATGCAAGATTGTCATTTTGTATCCTGCTTGATAACTTATATCACTTTAACTGTCCTTGTTAGCAAAGACTTTTGTCATCTGCTGATAACCTTTGCAAACAGTAAGGGCCCAGATCTGGAACGAGAAGAATGTCGATCCTGATATTGATTCAAAAGGATTGACACTCTAATAGTGCGTTCCTGAAAGAATTTATTGAAAAAAGTAATTTAAAAAAAAAGTCAGCAGACGACAAAAAAGTTCATAGATAAAGATCTTTCTGGTTCTATTGTATTGTTATAATTCATAACTCGAAAATATTAAGCGAATAAAGAAATGTGCTTCATGCTAGATTGTCCTTTTGTATCCTGCTTGATAACTTATGTTATTTTGAATTATATCATTTTAACTATCCTTGTTTACTAGGTTGCAAGGCAGTAGACATTAGAATAAAAACCCGTATTATTAGCTTTTTGATGAATATTGTGAATGGTAAACAAACAAAACTATCAAAATGGTTATACTTACTTCTACTAGGAGAATATGATGGTGGCATCCATCAACATAAATGGATCCATTTTATTAAACATATTCTAATATCTGTTGGGCGTCCCGATCTTTTAAACAAGGAAGTCATTGAAAACCCAAAATCAATCAAAAATCAAATCTCTAAAACTCTATCAGACCTTAATGTTAAGGAGTGGCATAACAAAGTAACTTCATCCTCTAAAGGAAAGAATTATACTCTTTTCAAGCAAGATTTAAATTTTGAAAATTACCTAATCAAATTAAATAGGAAACACTGTTCTTCATTGTTAAAGTTAAGGTTAAGTAATCATAGGTTTCCGGTTGAAACTGGTCGCTGCAAAAACTATACAAGACAGAAAATGCACATTATGTAGCAAATATGATATCGGTGACGAATTTCACTATCTTTTTGTTTGTGATTACTTTATATCTGACAGAAAGAAATATTTAAGATCATATTTTTACAAAAGTCCTAACATTATAAAATTCAAAGAACTATTTTCTTCAGCAAATACCAGGAAGCTTGTAAAGTTATCAAGTTTTGTAGAAATTATAATGAATAAATTTTCATGTGCAGCCTAACCCTAAAAGAGTCAATCAGTACGATAATATACTTCTTACTATGTCTTGGCTTAATATTTCATGGGAATAACCTGATTATAGACAGTTCACATGATATGTCAATTTATGCGAATTGTCTATAATCAATAATGTGAAGCCTTATTTTGTTTCTTAATGAAGCAACAACAGTCGATTATGTTGCCTACTGTAAGTTATAGAAGGCTCTTTCAGGGTTGATTTTGCTCGCATTTTAATTTTCACCTTTTTCATGCTCTTTGTACTCATGTATTTTATGTATATCATGTATATGCTTTGTTTTTGTATCTTATGCCTTTACGCTTTTTATGAGTGGCCTGAGTTTTATTTCAATAAAGATATGTTCTGTTCTGTTAACAAAGACTTTTGTCATCTGTTGATAACCTTTGCAAACAGTAAGGACCCAGATCAGGGCCGAGAAGACTGTTATAATCCCAAATAATTGGTATGTTCTAGAATGTTCTAGAAAGTCTCAGTCCAGTTCCAATTCTGCTTGAATAGAACTTCCTGGGATTTTGTGGTAATTCACTTTACATGGTATTTAATGGAATTCCATTAAATCCCAAAAGTTGGAACAATTGGTATTTTCTGTCACTATCTGGAACTGGAAAATCCCAGAAAGTCTCAAATAATTCTGCTTAAAATATAATTGGGATTTTATGTTACTTTCTGGGATTAATATTCCATTTAATCCCAGAAAGTCCCAGTAGGTACTTTAAATGGGATTATTAAGATTTTCTGGGACTTCATCAATTCAACACATCCATATAATTTGGGATTAAATGGAATCTTTTGGTACTGCTGTAAATAATTTGGTTCCATTTAATACCAAATAATCCCAACCTAGATTTGCATAGGACCATTATATTCTGAACTCAGTCTGACCTTGAAATATGATATAACTGTGTTAACCTGGTTCTCTCATTTCAATGACTCAAGCTGAAATTCTTTAATCTTGCAGGAAACCAGAAAAAGATTCAAATAAACCTCATGGTTTGCAAGGCTCTAACTATTTGATAAATCCTGTGTTAATTTTGGATATATACTGCATAAACTGCACAAAATAAATCCTACAACAGACAATGTGTGTAAATAGAACATATTTCTATGCTTATAAATTATACTTGCATGAGACTTTTCATCATATAATTTAGTTTCTCAGAAACAAAGCCATTTGTAGTTGTTTCTTTCTTTAAATGCTGATGAAAGACGCTTAATACTGAATTGTGTTCATTATGGTTATACAATTTTACCATTATCATTATTATTTACAGCAGCATTTATGGCAGTACAACACTTAGTTAGTGTGGTACATGTAAGCAGGTTAATTACTGAATTTACAGGATAATCAGGCTGATCATTGGGGCTTATTTTTATTTGATTTTTTTTATCCATTCTCTTTTTAAAAGGTGTTGGGAGATATTGCGATTGCCTTCGTCTGTATATCAGGTTTTTGTTTGTTATGCTATCTTCTAAACAACTGGACAGATTATCCAACCAAATTTGTTGAGCAACTCGTGTATGCAACTGGTGTATGCAACAGCAAAATTCCAATACCCCAATGATGTGGGATGTAGGTCAAAAGTGTCCTTCGGTCTGCCCATTTGCCTGCAATACTTTCACCTTGCAAACGGTTTGTTTGTTTTGTTGCTTTACGTCCCAAGTCAACATCTATGGTCATGGCGGGACAGTTAGTTCACCTAACCACACTTTTTCCTGGGCAAGCTTTAACAAGCAGTTAACCAGTACTTCGTGCACATACTTTCACTTGTAACTGACAACAACCCTTCTTGAATGATTCAGCCGAAGGGAGGAGAATGACCGTAGAAATTATTTCATGATCAATCTCCACGAAAGTACGGGACCGGGTTGGGATTCAATCTCGTGACCCCTGGATTCAGACTCACATCTGTTGCCAGACACGTTACCGACTGCGCAAACGGTCATACTGAATCCAACCGAATTTGTTTGGTGACTTACTTGCACAAGTGGGTGAGCAGGAGCATTACTGTTTTTTGCTTTTTGGATCCCCTTTGCATGGGCCTCAGAGAGTGTGCATTTTCTGGCTAAATTGCAGTCTCTCTGAATTGCTGGGTAGAACTCAACCAAATTTGTGCACAACTTAAACAAATTGTGTATACAAGAGCTTATTTTTGGGTACCCCACTCAGAGGCGCCCTATAATGGGGTCAAAAGTGTCTGCCCATAATCCAAATATGCTGGACTTAATTCAACCTAATTTGTTGAAAGGTCGACTTTCTCACAAGTGGGGAGTGGTAAAGAACATTTATTTTTTTAACCTTCCAGCCAAATTTTTGATTATCCGAAACTACTGGGTTATTCGAAGACTATGGACAGTCCTGACTTTTTTCTCTATTATCTGTTGCAATAAAACTACCTATTCTTCGAATTTCGATTATCCGAAAAATTCAATTTTTCGAAGTGATTTGTCAGTCCCGATAAAAGAAATGGCTATTAAATTACCTTTCAAGATTCGAAGTCCAAGTGTCACGCATGGTGATCATGATTTCTTTGTTTGGTCGAGTTTATTTTTATTATATAGATTAATAATAAGAAAAAAATAGGTGAATGCCATTACAATAATACTTCATCAGTGTTGACGTGGTCTATTGTCATATACAGCATGGATGTTGGTGACCTGATTTTGAATGAAAAGATTCAAATCTGAATATCAATATATAAACTAGAGGACCTGAAGGTCCTGAGGCGCTCACCTGATCTCCTTAATAATGTTACAATAGGTCAAAGTCAACTACAGCTTATAATGGAACACATTTTGTTTTACCATATATGGGGATAGCAGACATTTTGGTCAAGTGACTTAAACAATCTAATGAATAATCCATCAAACAGCCCAGTGATTTCTGAGAAACAGTTGTTTAGATAGGTGTGTGGCAGTCCAAATGAGTGGCCTTGGATAAAAGGTCACAGGCCAGCTTGGCTTTTGGTACTTAATACAAGATTTTTCCCAAGTAAATGCATTAGGAATCTAATTTGACCTTGCCATAAAGTAGGTCAAGGTCAACCTTGATTAATCATTTGTGCAAATCTGGTAGGGCCCACATCCCCAATGCTACATACCAAGTCCCAAGGCCATTGGCCTTTTGATTCCAGAGAAGAAGACATTTAAAGGGTTTTTACCATATATGGGCGTGGTGGCCATCTTGGTCATGTGACCAGTACACTTGGTATAAATTTTGGCTAACCTTTCATAAGGAGTCTTCATATGAAATTTGAGTTCAAATAGCCGAGTGGTTTCTGAGGAAACTATGTTTTGATGTGTTGATGGGACTCCAATATGAGCAACCTTGGCTGATAAGTTAAAGGTGAACCTTGACCTTTGAAACTTATTTATAGCCATTGTCTCATTTGGTTCAACATATCAATTGAGAATAATGACTTTGGCCTCAACAGTTTTCAAAAAATGAAATTTTCAAAAAAAATCCCATTTAAATGCATTAGGAAGCAAATTTGACCTTGACGTTAAGTAGGTCAAGGTCAACTTAGGTTCACCATTTGAACAAACTTGGTAGGCCCCACATCCCAAATGCTACATACCAAGTCCCAAGGTCATCAGCCTTCTGGTTCAGGAGAAGAAGATTTTTAAATGGTTTTTACCATATATGGGCATGGCGGCCATCTTGGCCATGTGATTATTATATCTTGCATAAATTTTTGCTTACTTATCATAAGGAGTCTTCACATGAAATTTGAGTTCAATTGGGCCAATGGTTTGTGAGAAAACTATGTTTTAATATATTGATGGGACTCCAATATGAGCGACCTAAGCTGAAAGGTCAAAGGGCAACCTTGACCTTTTGAACTTATTTATAGCCATTGTCTCATTAGGTTAAACATATCAAGTGAGAATAATGACTAAAGCTTCCACAGTTTAAAAAAAATCAACTTTTCAGAAATTTTCCCATTTAAATGCATTAGGAAGCAAATTTGACCTTGACGTTAAGTAGGTCAAGGTCAACCTAGGATCATCATTTGAACAAACTTAGTAGGCCCTACAACCCCAATGCTACATACCAAGTCCCAAGGTCATCGGCCTTCCGGTTCTGGAGAAGAAGATTTTTTAAGGGTTTTTACCATATATGGGCGTGGCGGCCATCTTGGTCATGTGACCAAGACCATTTGAACAAACTTTCGTTCCCCCATCATAAGGAGTCTCCATATGAAATAGGAGTTCAATTGGCCCAGTACTTTCAGAGGAGAAGATGTTTGAAAATGTTGACGGAGGACGGACAGACGGACGGACGCCGGACGCCGGAGTCACTGGTATACTATTAGCTCACCAATGAGCCTTCGGCTCAGGTGAGCTAACAAACAGGTTTTAAAATATTAAAACCAAACCAATAATGTATATGATGTATATATGTTCAATGTTTCTATCTTGCTTTTGTAATTGTGCTTTATTTGTATGCTCTTCACATGTGGAGGAAATAAAGAATATTATTATTATCATTATTTTTATTATTATTATTATTATTATTATTATTATTATTATTATTAGTATTTTATTAAGGTCGTCTGCAATGATGGTTTTGTTTGATGTTTTTTAAATGTCTAATTATGGGCAATAAATGAGCTAAACTTGATTTTAATTGGATCTTCTCATCCTTTGATTTATTCTTGACCACTGTTTACATTATATTTAATATAGAATACAAGTATGTCTACAGAATTCCAAAGGGCCCTTACTTAGATTACAGTTATAATTCTGTCTGATTACTCTACTGGTTGTGATGAGATGAGTCGAGCAATTATTTTGCCACACAAGCAGATATAATGATAGATATTGTATACGACTTGGATAAGGATTAGTTAAGATATTTTAAAACATTTAACCAATTTAACAAATACTAAATTGTCATGTTAAAATAGAAACTATTATTTTCCACGCCCCTCTATCTATATCGTAGTATTATACATATATGGAAATATTGAAAAAGTTTATATATAACATCTGTAAAAAAGGTCTTGATAATAGAGCAATGAATTGCTTCCTAAGATTAAAGCACCAAATCCGAGAGATTTATAAGAAACCATGCGAAAAATATTCATTTCCCTTTGAAATATCATCTCTTACACCAAGTCAATGGCCTTGCTAATTTATTATGTTAGGTAACATAAGTTACAACCTGTAACACAACCTGTAACAAGTACTTCTATCTTGTTGCTTAACATGCAAAATCTATGATTCTTTATTATATGAGCAAGACTATCAAAATATGGAAGATTTTATATAATTTTTACGTAAATAATACCTACCAAATTGGGCTCCTTAAAACTTGGGGTAGTGTTGTTTAATTGCTTATATAAGGCAATGCATTTAAGATAGATAAACACCAAATAAGTGTGTTAGTACAACTAGATTAAAAGCATTTTAAAAATTCACAAATCAGCTGTAAAATTAAATGCTATTGGTCACAGTTACCGTTTTTAAAGGGTAGTTTTATGTAAGTAACGCACATAACACATTAGGATGCCGTAATTTTGCTTTAAAACTTTTATCTGCAGCTTAGGTATCCAGCAGGCAGACTATATGCGTGATTTAAATAGTTAGTTTAATGCCTTCTTTCTGTAGCACAGCCTTTTAACTTTTCATTTTCTGAATTTTATATTGTAACATATGTAACAGACTGTCAGAGGCAAACACCAAATCGTACACATGCAAACATCTCTTATTCTACGCAGCTTGAAATGCTCTTTTAAGATACGATGTGTCTGCAAAATTCTTTAGCAGGGAGCAAAACATTCTCAGCCATCAGTCTAACAATGATTCATTGCCATTTTGGTAACGTATATTTTAGGATTTCCCACCAAGGGAGAAATTGAAATCTCTCTGTTTTGATATAAAACTCTCACAACTTTGAACACAGAGTGTAAAATGCTTCTTTGAGCTAAAAACTAAAAATATTATTTTTGGATAAAAAACCCCGCAGGGTTTTTCTCCCATTTTTTTTTGTGGGGGAAAAACCCCGCGGGGGAAAAACCCTGCGGGGGAATTTTCTTTTTCCTCTAGAGGCACAATATAATGCTGAAAGTTTTTGATATACCTTTTATTATGCATTGTGATGAATAATAATTCAAAAAAGTCAATTTGAATTTTTCAAAAAAACCCGCGGGGTTTTTCCCCCCCAATCTGAAATGGGAGAAAAACCCCGCGGGGGAAATCAAAGTTTTGAATTAAGCCATATCAATCATTTTCTGCAATAATTACAATCAAACAAACTTGTTTCTTGAACAAATTTTAATATTTATTTTTTTGAAAAAATCCTGCGGGGTTTTTCCCCCATTTGAAAATGTGGGGGAAAAACCCCGCGCGGGGTTTTAAAAACCCCGCGGGGTTTTCGAAAAACCCCGCGGGTTTTTTAACTTTGACCATTTTTTTCATTATGATGGCATATATTTTTTTAGTCATAATCATATATGTTTTGCTCCCTTATGTCTGTATTTATGTATTTTAGTGGTTTTGAGTCTTTTGCACCACTGGAAAGATGATGTGATTTTGCCAAATTCTGGTGTGGCAAAAAAAAACTGGTGGCTGTTTTAAACGACTTATTATCTCGAAAGGTACCATAGATCTGAAATATAAGTCCTCTCCTGGTTAGGGAAAATTAGAAGTCCAATTGAAATTGTCATCTCGGGAGATGACTTATATAAGCTTCCGCCTACTTCAAATCCCTTTCATTCAACTTCTTTGTTATATTATTAGTGCTATGCTTATTGTATAAACGAGAATGAATAAAACATGTTTAAACCAAATTGTTTGTGATCATCAAGAACAATTTTCAAAATGACACTCAAGATAAAAAAAAATGGTAATCCAATGCTATAAACCCACATCAACAGTAATGTGTTGAATTTTATCTGATTTTTATATTATCTTATGCAGTAAAATCCGGCATGGTATTTTTTTAAAATTTAATCCTTAACCTCATAGAGACACTTTATGACACTTTTGCAAACAAAAGAGACCTTTATCAGGCCCACTGGGGTTTACCTGTTGGATTTCTTTTGCCCCGGTATTCGTATTTTTTTTTTATTGTTGAGTCCTTATCTTTGCTTTATCTCCTCTTTATATCTTGATTCTGTTCTAGGAGATGATGCATTGATAAGTTAAAGGTCTCTTATGCACACCAAACATCTATCATAATTTTATATTATATATATCAAACATATCGAAAGATTTGCTCTCTGAAACTGGAAACAAATGACCAAATTCCTGGAGCTAGCTCATTGACTATGATGAGAATAACCATGAAATGAAGTGAAATTGCTCAGTTGGTAGAACGTAAGACATCGTTGCAAGCTCGACATTCACTGCTGGCAGATTCAATGAAATAAGTCTTTGAGCAAGATGCTTTATCTGCTGTTTGATAATGGTTCAACACATGAAATTGTCCCCAAATCACTAACAATTTTGATTGTGCAATAAAAACAAATAACACAAACACATATTTGAACTTACTAAAATCGAATTTCACTACTGTGGAAAATATTTCTCTGAGAAACCCCATGTTCAGTTACTGTTTAAGTTACCTGTTTCACTTGCTATTTTTGCGGAGTTTCTCCAAGAAATCTTCTGAGAAGGCGTTACAGAAATGCAAAATTTAGAGGAATTCTCATTCTATTTCGCAGAGAAAAATTGTTCGCTGATAGCAGAGAAAAGAGAAAAAATAATGTTCTTTACCGGAACTGTATCTGCACAATTTCAATGTTTGACCTTGTTGCCCAACGTAAAAGGTCAAGTATGTGCATAAGGTCAAACATTTTACTTGCATAATGGTATACACGGCTTTCCTTTTAATTTGGTATGCAACATGACATTCGTCAGAAAAAAATATTTGATCCCTTTGTCCCCATCCAGGGGTCGTAAGCATGTAAAAGGGTAGGATATTTGCTTTCATTATTTTCTCTGTTTTTTTCCGTTAATATAATATGCAACATGACAACTTTCTGAAAAGAAAAAAAAAACTTTTTGACCCACCCCAGGTGTCAACGGTATATGTAAGGGCATACTATTTGCTAACATGTTATTGTATATTCCATTTCCTTTAACTTGATATGCAACATGACCATATTCTAGTAATGATAAGTTTATATAAGTCTGTCCCTGCAGATTATTTTTGGCCCCAGGGGCATAATTTGAACAAACTTGGTAGAGGTCCACTAGGTGATGCTACAAACCAAATATCAAGGCTCTAGGCCTTGTGGTTTCAGAGAAGAACTATTTTGCATGTTTTCCTCATATAAGCCTATTCAAACATGTGAACAGGTGGGTCCATACTGGCTAAATGGGCATATTTTGTACAAATTTGGTACAGGTCTACTAGGTGATGCTACATACAAAATATCAGATTATAGGCCTTGTGGTGTCTGAAAAGAAGATTTTGTCACGATTTCCCTATTTAAGCCTGTGACCCCAGGCTGGGCTTTTTTTGCCCAAAGGGCATAACTTGGTAGAGGTCCACTTTAGGATGCTTTATCAAATATCAAGGCTTTATGCTTTGTGGTTTTACACCAGAAGAATTTCTCACGTTTGCCTTATAAAAGCCTACATGAAATATGGGACCCCTTGGGTAGGGCTATTTTTGGCACTTAGGGCAAATATTGAACAAACCGAGTAGATGTATAGTAGGTGATGCTACATACAAAATATCAAGGCTTTAGGCTCTGTGATTTTAGACAAAAAGAGTGTTTTATGTCTTCCATATATAAGCCTATGTAAAGCATAAGAACCACCTTTCAGGGCAATTTTAAACACCAAAGGCATAATTGGAACCAACTTGGTAGAAGTCCTACAGGTGAAGCAACATACCAAATATTTAGGCTTTAGGCCTTGAGCTTTAGACAAGAAGTTATTTTTCATGCTTTCCCTATATAAGCCGATGTTATACATGTGACCCCCGTGGCGGGCCCATTTTTGACCCCAGGAGCAAATATGAATATACTTGGTACAGGTCAACTGGTTGAATCAGATGCTACATACAAAATATCAATGCCCTAGATCATGTGGTTTCAGATAATTACCAAAAAGGTTTTTAAAGTTTCATCCCCAAAATCTATTTTAGCCTGTGTGACCTAGATTTGCAATAAACTGGTGCCCTGTTATCGTCTTATTCGACAACAGGTATCCCCTATTCTATCATTGGCTGTGATTAGTTTATTAATTGACCAATGAGGTGGCCTGTTACGTTTCAAGTTTAGCGTGGGTTGCAAACTGTTGGACTGTTACGATATTTTGTTAAATTTAACCACTAAAGCAACGCGAGTTTTGTGAAAATACAAATTCACATTAAGATACTGGATTCCTGCCTCAAATTTGGTTGATTTTAACGTATCTTAAACTCTCAAAAATCATCCGCTCGATCATCCGCGCCATTTTTTTACAGTTAAGAGTTACTTCCCCTAGATCAAACCTATCCCATGATCCTCGTAGACGGTCAAGATTCTGACCGTCTGGATTAGCCTATACCTGACCCTAGATAGGTAGATCAAGGGGAGGGAACCAGACTAGATTTGCAATGGACCGATCACTAAAAAGGGGCATATAAGGATAATTTCTACCAAGTTTGGTAAAAATCAAGCCTTTAGTTTAAGAGGATATTACCTCTGAAGCAATTGTAGACGAAGTACGACTCACGGCCGATTTTCCAACGATCACAATAGCTCACTATGAGTCAATGGCTCAGATGAACTAATAGATGCAAGCTTAATAAGAAATAATAAAATCGACAGTAATAGAGTTTGTTTATCTTTTCCGCCATTTACGCCTACTCCTGTGCGGAATTTCACCTGCACAAGTCAATGTAGTAACTGTGTTTTGTACATCGCTCAGTGTGATACTCTTATACACCTTTAAAAACATTCATAACAGGATAATTGTCAACACAAACTGTGGATAGTCATGTGTGTAGGCAATGTCTCCTTATTCTTTACATGACTTCGTGTATTATTATTCCAGAGTGCCCTACACTTGAGACTCTCTGCAATGTACTGGTAGACGCACCAATAAATCCAAAACCTGGGGATGTCGCCACCTATGACTGTCTAGAGGGATTTGAACTGGATGGAGAAGAGAAAAGAACATGTCTGGACGACTACACGTGGGATGGCATTGCTCCATGTTGTGTAAAAAGGCCTTGCAAAGGTATGCTTTAATAATAATAATAATAATAATAATAATAATAATAATAATGATAATAATAATAATGATAATAATACTTTGAATAATAATAATAATAATAATAATAATAATAATAATAATAATATGCTTTTAATAACAATTATAATAGTAACAATACTAATATTATTATTTTTAAAATAATAATAATTATATAATGATGATAATAATAATAATAATTATAATAATAATAAATATAAATGATAATAATAATATTATTATTAATACTATTAAGTCTCCCAAACGAAGTAGGAAGACTTATTGTTTTTGCTCTGATGATCTTATTATTATTCTTTTTCTTCTTCCATATCTTCCATTTTTTTCTTTTTCTTTCAGCCCAAATTTTTAACCGCTGAAGTCTCATTTAACACTGTTCTGATTATTCAGAAATTTGGGGGCATGGTAGATATGGATGTGAAGTTGTGCAAAATGGTTTCACAATTCAAAATGTCAGACTCTAAGGCTGGCCCACAGGCGTGCCCAAAACAGCTCAAATTTGTCCCGACTATTTCTCACTAGCCGCTGAAGGGATTGTTCTGATTTTTTATTTGAAATATATTTATTTAAAAATATTCAACAAAGTTTAAAATTTGAAATTTCAAACTCATTGGCTGACCTGGAGGAATGCCCAGACCCAAACAATTTTTAAAATTCCTTATATCTCAGAAACCATTCAGATCCCCACCCATAAAAACCATATATGTTTTCGTTGTTTATAATAAGACAAATTCAATAACACTGACTGGGTAGTTCCTTGGTGCGTGCCCAGGCATGTCAAACCCCCTTCATTTCACTAAAAGGCTTAATGTCTCGTAGACCATTTAGATCCCCACCCATAAACCATATGAGCCAGTGCATGAGATTTCCAACTAATTGGTTTGTGCGACCAGCAAAGCCTCAGATCAGCCTGCGCATACGCGCAGTCTGTTCAGAGCCTTTGCTAGTCGCTTGAGTATTATATGATTGTTAAGCTACTGACTGAACACCATTTTTAATTTTAAAGCTTGAAAGGAGCCTGCAGAGGCGCATCCAAGTGTACACATGTCAAAATGTCACACTGTTGGACATCACATGCACTGGCTCATATGTTATTTCTCATGATAAGGGGTGTGGGAGCATAGTGGCTCAGTGGTAGAGTGCTTGACTCGAGACCGAAGGGCCGCGGGTTTGAGCCTCACCGGCGTCACTGCGTTGTGGTCCTTGAGCAAGACACATTTATTCTAGCTTAGTACTGGTTCAACCCAGGAAGAACCGTCCCTATATAACTGAAAGAGTGTTGATGGGACGTAAAGAATCAAATCAAACAAAACAAAATGTTAAGGGGCATTTAATAATACTGACAAGGAAGTCTCCATTGTGCGCACTGGCATGCCCCACCCCTTTAAATTCATAAAAGGCTTAATATCTCGGAAACCTTACAGATCCCCACCCCTAAACCATACATATTCATGTTTCTTATGATAAGAAGCATCCAATAACACTGACGATGAAGTCATCCGTGACATTCCCGGGCATGTGCCGCCCACTTCACTTCGCTTCATAAAAAGGCTTAATATCTGAGAAACTGTACAGATCCCCACCCCTAAACCATACCTATTCATGAATTGTACAGATCCCCACCCCTTAACAATATAAACATGTTTCTGATCACAAGATAAATCTGGATGTCTGGGGGGGGAGGCATGGCTCGGAATGCATTACCCCGTTCACTTCATAAAAGGCTTACAGAGAATCCAGGATGAGACCCATACAAACCATTATGAAAGTTTCTTCCAAATTTCTTAATTATCTTCCAATATTCTTTTCAAATTCAATGGTCGGTAGAAAAGTTGACTCTTAACCTTTGAAAAAAAAACTCTATAAGAGCTGATTTCATTTATCTTCATTTCAATCTTCATCAGTGATTGGTTTACAAAACAAGTGTAATAAGTACTTCACCTGTGACCATACAAGGAATCTGTTTGAAATGAAACTGTTCTATTGTCAAGAGATTATGAACAAGATTGAGGAGAAGAGGAAACTACCAACAAAATCATTTCTCAAATATTCAAGGGAGTTATCAACTTACCCTTAGCCTAACCAAACTTCATTTTCATATCAACGCCTTGTGTTAAGTTAAAGAAACACATATTAAAATCGTTTCTATGCTTGCCAGTTAGCTATACAATACTTAAATGAATATGAATGGTAAGTTCATAGTTTGACAAGAGGTTTAGAAGAAACTTTCATAATTGTTTGTAGATGAGCTGTGTTACCTGTGAAACTGTTCAGATACCCACCCCTAAACGTTATATAATGATATTTCTTTGGATTAGACACATTCAATAACACTGATCATGTTGTCCCCTTGGAATGTGGGGCGGGTTTTTGAGACTTTATAATCAGTAGATTATAATCATATCTTGTTATTATTATGAAATTATTATTATTATTATTATTATTATTATTATTATTATTTTTGATAGAAGTCACATTATCACTCGATCATATACCATCATCAAAACAATGAAATGGCTGCTCGTTGGCTAGTTAATGGTTGCTGCATTGTTAACTGGGTATATGCTATCTTTGGGATATTGGTAGGGGCACCCCCTTCTTGCACACCAGATAGGGATATCTGAGATTTTAACCTGTGATTAAAAATCTTATCTTACCCATGTTATTTTTCCCAGGCTGTCACTTGAGGGTTGTACATTGGCTGTATTGGAACTCACGCACATGGTCGTTAAGTGACATCATTGTTATGTTTAATTGACGTCATCATATCATGTCACATCTCAGTGTATTCTGGAACTTTCAAACATAAAATGCCGCATTTAATGGTGAGCAAGAAAAATATTCCATTAATCGTGTGAGGATGGGATGGAAAAAATCTATGTCTCAGGATCACCGTTTGTCGTCACTTACCAAGCCTCGTGATGCCAAACGGTGATCCTTGGGACGGATTTTTCGATACCACCCTCACAGTCATGATGGTTTATTATATCCCTGTGTAAAAAATGGTGACTAATAAGAATTGAAGCGATATTCTATTCTAAAATAATAAGTTCCTTCAATTGTAGATTGGACATTTTGTTTTTTCTTTTGCCAGGTGATGTTTTAGTTTTTTTTTTTTTGCATATTCGTAGGACGTCAAGAGTATTAAAATCTCAAAATAAGATTGGGTGTGGTTATTTGAACTTAACGTGGCATCTTTCTCACTCACGCTGAGTACATTTAATAAACGCAACATTTTATTGCAACATTTGCTCCTTTTATGAATGTATACGCTGTGATCAGCTTTTCGGTGACTTTTCCAAAAATGTTCATCCCTTTCTCATACCAGAACTGTGCAACCTCTATATTATATCTGTAGCTGCCAAAGTAAGTAAGGGTGCAGAGATCAGGAATCGATACAATCAAGTACCACGCCTGACCCAGGATACCAATGGGAAAGTGACAAACTCACAGTTAGACACAACAAACGAGAGTCACGAGGTCAGCCCTTTCTCAGCAGGTGACCACACGGCCAAGTAATTTAAGTGGCGACTGTGCATTTAAGGTATTTACTCTACCATTTTCTCTTTTTTCATTTGTCGAATTCCACTGATAACAACGGTAATGACTCAGCAAGATAACATTGTAGAAATTGCAAGGAAGACGTGTTAGACCTCGGATGTTGTGTAGTTGCTTGAATCTCATCTGATAGATGGGTCTACAAATCAAAATCTGGCTCATGATTAGTAACGCCTGCTCCCTATTCATTCTTTGATGGAGGTTGTTCAAATTTGGCACAATTGTTGCCTATGAGATGTAAATAGCAACAGGAGATACAGATAACAGATACAGCCTTAAATCAAAGGTCGAGGTCAAACATATTTAACATCTGTCCAAATTTGTTTGCATGTTGTAACGAAAACGGCTTCTTCATTTTATGACCTAGGATTTGCATATAACAGTATGGCTACTACATTTTTATTTTTCAGAAAATACTAAGTCCTGGTAATAAGAACGGTACAGCAAAAAAATTTGACTTTCAATATTTTTTGGCTAATTAAACTAACAAAATAAATTTCTTCTATTGCAATCTTATTAGCTGAGAAGTCACTAGTATCGTTAAAGGGAGTTTATGCAAAATTAATAAGTAATACCTAAGAAACAGGCACCTTTTCGTCATTTTAACTGAACATATGTTATTTTGCTGTCAGTTAGTTTAATAGTAAATATGTTTTCTCGTAAAAACTCTAAAAGATGGCGCTTGTTTTGTTTGCTTAACAAACCTAAACTAAATATTTAGTCATTATTTGAACTCTGAGTACTTACTTAACAAACAGATGGCAATATTTGATACCGTTAAAGCTTATATGAAAGGAGCATAGACAAAATATTTGACCACCCCTCTCTGAAAATATAGCAAAACAATTTGTGATGAGTTCTGCACACGCTGACACACAGTAATTCAAAGGTTTATAACTTTGTTATATAAACAGTAATATCCACCCATGTTTGTATCAAATGTTTATGTGATGTATATGAAAATATTATACAAATTTGATAGGATTCCTGATACAAAGTTCTGTGTTATAGCAAAAGTCTACGACTTACTGGAACAAACCTTGTAAGTAGCTGTAAAATCGCTATATAATATGCAGGTTGCTTAATGCATTAATATATCAGAAAACAATCATCACTAAATAAACACAAGCGATTTTCCATTTTCAGAAATGGCCAAATATGAAGGCAATTTTGAAGGAAGCTCATATTGGATTTCTGACTACCTGACAGCTGCATCAAATGCTGCGGTATGTACAATAGATATAATATATATATAAGCCGTGATCTTTTAAAGCCAGCCTTTATGACATGTAGGACTTTTTATATAAAATCATTTGAAAAACACCAAAAGTTAAGAAGTTTGAGATATTTGTATATTGCCTTAAAACCTATTTAGTAGAATAAAACTGGCAATTATTTCTGATTAAACTGATTCGTTATCATGCCATGTTTCCACGGCAATAACTTTACCTTAGCAACTGTCAGAATGATGACAGTATGGTCAGTCGTTTACAGAGTATGCAAACGCTAGGCAAAACTGAATCAGTGTGAACTTGTCTGTTAATTTCAATGCACACATCCTAAGGATAATATAAAAGCATATTAGCAAGAAAAAGCATGTTTAGTAACGACATGACGTTTCTGAAATTGTTGTTATTTTTAGACCGTGCATAGTTTCAAAAGACCGCATTTCCATACATAATGGAGATAGCTTCATAAAATTTGTAGGATAACTCTTTTTTTACAATTCGTAGATTAAGTGAGTGTACTTAACTAGATTTTGACCACTTCTTCATTAAGGCTGTTTTTCACATACTGTGACTGTGGCCTTAAGCAAGAACATTAATCCTAGCTTAGTAGTGGTTCAACCCAGCAAGACCCAGATTGAAAGATTGTTGATATGGCGTAAAGAATCAAATCAAACAAACAATCAAAACAGATCGTGGCTCATATATATTCATTTTTGTGACGTCAATGTTTAAGGGCATAGTTTGGATGTTTCGATAAGATTCAATCTATGATTTGAGATGTTTATGTAATGTTGTAGCCAAAGTAATTGCTTAACAAGAAGTTGGGGACATACATACCATTCAAAATATAAGTTCTAATTCTAAGGCTTGTACAAAATTTGCATTTATTAATGAAAGTAAAATGATTAAATCTATTTTTACAACAAATCAATTCAAAGTATTGTACATGTTCATTCTGAAAGCAGTCCAAACTACAGATTTGTTGGTGGGTTGGACTTCAGACTCTTTGATGGTTCCAACTTAAAGACTTATCTATCGATGAGATGGTACGGGCCTGATGCTTTGGTCGTTTGTCCGGCCCACCGGGGTTTACCTGTTGGATTTCTTTTGCTCTGGCATTCAGTTTTATTTACTGTTGAGTCCTTATCTTTGCTTTATCTCCTTGTTATATCTTGATTTATATGTTTTAGGAGATGATGCATTGATCAGTTAGGGGTCTTTCATGCAAACCAAATATCTATGTGTCTTGATCCACATCTGAATTAAGGGTGAGGTTGGCGCTGTTAAACAGGTTTAAGCCCTCTAGTATTTTTTTTACTGACCGTTTCAAGGCGGTACTTCTTATGTGGATCTATTATGTTTTTCTGTCTTGTGTTTGCTATGCCTTAGTGTGCGCCTGTTTATATATGCTTTGTGGTCACCTGCTGGGAAAGAGCTGACCTCTTGGCTCTCGTTTGTGGTGTCTAACTGTGAGTGTGTCACTTTCCCATTGTCATCCATGGTCAGGTGTGGTACTTAATTATATCGATTCCCGATCTTTGCAACCTTACTAACTTTGCAGCTTAACGTTTAGGCAGTACTTGTTAAAGCTAATTTAGATTTGAATACCGCCAATTTACTCTATTAAAATACATGTAGTGATTTACAATGTAAAAATGCATTTTATTTTTGTGGATTTATCAATACATAAACTTTGTCGAATTACTAACAAACTCAGTAAAGCACAGCTTGCTTAATACAAACTTTGGGAGTATTCACTGGGGTTTACACATGAATAAATCCACATAAATACAATTAATTCCCTGGAATTTTAGCTTTTTAACAATACATCCCATTTGTAAAGGGTTGTTGGCACTAACCCATAAAGCGCCACCTACTTTTTGCAGCAGACTACAATTTCAAATTTTTACCGCTTTTTTTTCAAAAATAACAATTATCTGTATGCTGGCAGACAATTCTCATAAAATATCAGAACTTATTTTTTTCGAAAATTAAGAAATATGTCGCAAAAGTTGTCATCTGCTGCAGTCGTGATTGGTACTTTAAGGGTTAATTTAAATTGTAAAGCCCTGGGAAGGAAAATAGTTCAAAATCACTACCAATGAAAATTTGGGCAGCCATATTTTAATCTGTCAAGTCAAAACTTATTTTAAAAATATTATTAAGAAAATTGCATTCAATGGATCGAATAAATGAGTATAAGCTCACAAAGACTCAATTTGTTGTAAAATATACTTAACTACTGAAGACACCTGACACATACTATGTGTCATTGTTTTGGTAGTAAATGAATACAATGCACACTTGTCTATCCATTACATACAGTTGAACAAAGGTAGACTAAGATGCACTGAGATTTTTTGAAAAGATGAACTTATTTCAGAATTCAGCTATCAAAACGTCACGTAACCCCTGAAATCATTTTTTCAATAACAACGAAATCACGCAAAATTCAACAGAAATCTGCTTTTGTGTGATTTATTTGTTGACATCTTCTGGGCATTCAAATAAAGCATGCGTGCAGTGTTCATCTCAAAAGCCTATATTTATTTCTTAGCGTCGAGTTTACGTTATCAGTGTTTAGTGAGCTTTTGAAAGACACTATCACTTTATCAAGTCTTTTCACTTTGTATAATGTATAGAATGCATTTCGACAATGTTTCAGTCCTTTGAACTCCGTAGCTGCCGCCTACGTACATATAGCGACGTCAAGCGTTACAATTACATGCTGATATGTGTATTCTTGCAAAGCGTGAAATTCATACGCGATTAAAGTAAAGTGTAGCCAGTTGGCACTATAACAAAGTAGACAGCACACACTAAATGGCGACATACGTTGACAAAGAAAAAAAACGATTATTATCCATAGTTTACGCTGTTCCTTGATAGACGTTAAATTTGGTTCATTCCGCCTTTACCCTTTAACGCAACGCAAAACATAAGTTCTGATTTTTGAAAATGCATTCTCTTACAATGATTGGTTGACTCCAAGTCATTACGATTTCTATAAATTGATTAAAAAAAAGAAAACACTGCCTTTTAGACAACGTCGAAAGCAAAACTTAAAAAAAACCATATCATACGCCGGATCAAGAAATTGCAAATTTTAAAAATGCTCTTTTGAGTGTACCCGTAGTGTGGACGCACGCACAGATGCATAGACGGACATCGGCTTTAGTCCCTTCCTTTAAGCTCACGTTGTGAGCATTCAGCTCAGGTGAGCTGGGCACAATTTTATCACCTTACCAAAAAACTAAGTGAGTCCGATCCGTATATACCACAATCAAACATTGTATACTATAGCGTGTTATGTTTCTCATGTTAATGACACATAGAGACGTTCAAGTTGCCAACATCCAGCAAATAACATTAACTGATTAAATCATATGCTTTTACTTTTATTCAGTGGATAACGTCGAGTCATAATTAATGTGAAGACTACACGTTACATAACACTTTGGCTCAAACAAGTTACGCCATAACGATTTCCGTTACAACAGTGCAAATTTTCGTGCAAATATACAAACAATGAAGGCGCTCAAATTGCATTTAGGAAAAGGTCATATGAAAAGCAAAATCTTACACTCGTGATCATTTCATATGAAATTTACTAAACTCGCCAAAGCTCGTTGTATAAATTTCATATCAACTGATCACCAAGTAAAATCCTCAATATAGTGCCTAAAAAGCTGTCTGAAAAAGCAAATACTGTTTTCTTTTGTTTTAGATTCTTTGTGAAGCTGATGGTGCTCATCTTGTTGAAATTACCTCAGAGGCTGAGCAAATGTATCTGGAAACTTTCATACCTGGTATGCTCATGATTTCTTTTGATGTGCAACAAAATTAGAAAAATATGGTTAATAGATATGATGTGTTTTTAAATTGCATCATTCTTGCTACAGTATAATCATACTTTATCAATTAAGTTAGTCATAAGATATAGAGTGGACTTGATTTGGCTGTTCTCTTTACTCCTTCCACTTTGAACTGGCAGAACAGAAATCAAGTGCTCTGGAACATCTATGCTGCCGTTCGCCGGAGTACTCCATCTTCCGAGGTGGTGTAGACAGAATAGTCACGAGTCCTGATCCAAAACAAGATGGCGGAGCACTGCCTGCATGTGCGGAAATATTTGTATCCTTTGATTTATTCAAAAGTACTCAAAAGTGCCCAGTTTTACTTGTTTTAAGTGGCTGTTCTGGCGTACGCCGAGTACTCTAAAATTGATATATCAAGTCCAGCCCTACATTCATTTTCCAGTGCATGTACAGTATTCATAAAACTGCATTCATCACATGTAGGTGTAAAGAGAGAGTAGTATTGCATAAAAGGTCCATAGTTCAACTATATGTTTTATACGAATAAAACAAAGAAAAAGGGCAAAGATCAGGAATCAATACAATCAAGCACCACACCTGACCCAGGATACCAATCGGAAAGTGACAATTTAACGATTAGACATCACAGACGAGAGCCAAGGGGTCAGCACTTTCCCAGCAGCTGACCACAAGGCATCAATAAACAGACGCACACGAAAGCATAACATATACAAGACAGAAATAACATAAAAGATCAACAAAAGAAGCACCACCTTGGAACGGTCAGTAAAAGACTGTAGGGCTTAAGCCAGTTTCACGGCACGCTAGCCTCACCCTTAGTTCATATCTGATGTGGATCACGACACATAGATGTTTGGTTTGCATGAAAGTTAGACGTCTATTGTGCAGAATTCTATACAAACTTGTTAGCTGCATAAGCCTCTGAATAATGCTCTATTTTATTTAATCCTGTTGACTTTTGGTTCCCATGCAGATAGGGATATGTTGGCGCGGTTTCATGCTACCGATGCTTTTAATGCAAAAAAAAGTTGATCAAAATTTCACCACGGCCTCGTTTCAATAATTAGCAGTTTACCTAAATGAAAAGACTCTTGTGTTACTAGAATTAAAAGATAAATTTGTATTAATAAAACAGTTGGGTTGAACTTTTTACAATCATATTTGTCCAATTATCTAACTATCTGATATGCCTTAGAACGAACAGCAGCCTAAGACACCGGGGGGGGGGGGGGGGGGGGGGTGGCTTAAATGCATTTTATCGGTCACCCTAATATTAACAGAACTATTTCAACATACCTGATAAACGTTTCTTATCTAACGGCATGTTACCTTTATCAGGTCATGATGATGTTGCACTTTTTTGAATGGCGTCGCTGATGACGCTGAATGAACACAAAAATAAAAAATAATTCGTCATAATCTCTAGTTTGAAGAGTGTTCAACAATAGGTAAACTAATAAATAGAATACCAGGTTCGCGTCTTTTGATATCAAGTTTACCAGGCTCGGCTTTGAGAACACATGTTGAATCACTCGGCAAGCCTCGCGATGTCAACATGCGTTCTCAAAGGCTTGCCTGGTAAACTTGACATCAAAAGACACTCACCTAGTATTCTCTATTTACTGGAGCCAAATCTACGGCTTTGAGAACACATGTAGAATCGCTCGGCAAGCCTAGCGATGTCAACATGCGTTCTCAAAGCCTTTGCAGAGCGATTCAACATGTGTTCTCAAAGCCTTGCCTGGTAAACTTGACATCAAAAGACACTCACCTAGTATTCTCTATTTACTGGAGCCAAATCTTCGCCCTGGATTCTACTGTTGTTAGCTCGCATGAAGGCTTCCTAACTTATGCAATGCATCATCACAGAGAAACAGTCAAATCAAAGTAACACACTATGATGAAACAAAGAAAAGGGCACATGACTCACAGATAGTCAAGGTAAAGAAAACCTCAAGTTGAGGTCTTGTGGGCCCAGCCAAGGACAAACATCAGGCACTTACCAACAGATTAAGGCTTAACGTCAGAGTTTGACGTTAGTTGTAGCTTTTTTCGTATTTGGGCCGTGTCATGAGATTTGCTGGTCGCTTAAATATTGTATGACTGTTAAACTACTGACCGAACCTCATTTGAGGTTTCTAAGCGTAAAAGGAGGCTGCACAAGCTCATCTGAATCTACACTTGTCAAAATCCACATTGTTCGAAATCACGTGTCACGGCTCATTTAAATAAATGTACAATATCTAAAATTACTTAACCTTTGTCTAAACTTTGACGTTGTTTTTCTGTACTATTGAGCAGTATATATCCAGAATCACTTTATGTTACCTGTACTTTCTAAAGGGGACACGTAATATGTTTAACCCTTTCAGGCTACGTTCCACCCGCTAAGAATAATTGTATAAATAAACTTTAATGTTGGTACATATACTGAGGGACTTTAAAAACGCACCATTTTACATTATCTGTCTCTTCCACATGATTAATTTGAGGATGTTTTCTTTATCATTTTTTATCCTCTTGCAAAATGGACCATGATTTGCCATTATTTCGATTTGCTCATGCTGTTCATTCTGATGTAATATCGACATAAGTGTTTTTCAACAATTGTCGTCGACAAATTTGAATTGGATTAAATTTGGCAACAAACAATTTTAGGTGGTGTCCAGATGTCTTAACAAATGGAAAAACACAAAACTTTTCAGAAATTATCGTTTTATTACACTCCCACTCGCAGCGTTTCTTTGATAACGTCAGTCTTAAATTTTCAAACATCAATAACAGACGGATGACGTCTACGCATGTCGCGATACTTTTGTCTTTTATGCAACTGGTTGAGGAGTATCTGTTGGCAACAAAAAGATTTTGATTATTTCTGATCCTTAGTATATAAACGGCCAATTACGTCAAAAATCAATGACGTCATGTAGACGTAATGAACGTTGCCAGAGGCCTAAAACTTCATGATTTGATTTTGTCTTTCCTTTTGCTTTCAAGAACAAACATCGGTTCGAAAACTTTTTTTCGTTCATAATGGAAGGTATGGGGACTCAGTGACTTTTTGAATTTGAGTTGTTTCATAATTATCGCGACGTCACGATAATTATAAGCCACAGCGTTTCGATTTTCTTATTGAATGCAAGCTAAATGACGGAACTTGTCAATTTTATTTTTCACATGGTGAAAATATCGAATTTTCGACATAAATTGGCATTTAAGCAGGTGGTGCGTTTTTAAAGTCCTTCAGTATATATACTTAAACGCAAAAGAAACGCAACTCTTTCTAAAATATAATTCCTTCTTTTTCATAAAAAAATTCAGACAGCGATAATGAAATCGCTAAGAATCGTTATTTGCCTTGCATACAGCACCAGAATCAGACCGCTGTGACTTATGGTTGGCGAGCTGCAACGAGAAATGTAAGGCAACCCCCATTTGTAAAGTCACAAAGTTCAAAAAGTATGCCTATTTTGCGAAAAAAACGTTTTTAATCAATATCGGGTTTTGAAAGCAAAAGGGTAGACAAAAGCAAATCAGGTACTTTTATGTTTCTGTCAACGTTCAATTTGTCAAAATGACGTCTTTATTTTTGTGCGTAATTGGCCATTTTTATTCAAACAAAAATTAATAATCGAAAATTTTTAATGTCTCCATATAGCCCTCACTACATTGCATAGAAGACATAAGTATCGCGACATGATCGAACAAAATGCGTCTGAAATGACTGTTTAAAAAAAAGTAAGTTGACGTCAATAAAGAAACGCAGCAACGCAGCGACTGGTAGCGTTCATAATCAATAACTTGCAAATCGTTTAAATGTTTTCCTTTTAAGTTAAGACATCTGGCTATCAGATCAAGCTGTTTGATTTCAAATCGAATGAGACATCACTTTTTAGACTCCATTTGTTGAAATTTACTGACGTCATTATAACGTCAGAATGGAAATCATGATCAAAACCATTTTATGGCAAATTATTACTCTATGCGCAGGAACACAGGATATAATTAAGAAATTACTCTCATGTGATCCCTGTGTAAGAAAAAGTGGATTGAAAACGGTTGCGTTTCTTTTGCGTTTAAGTATATATAGAAAAAAGAAATACTTGTAAGCACCATTTGTGTAGAATCAGATATATATGAGCCGTGACATGTGATCTCCAACAATGTGGCATTTTGACAAATGTAGACTCAGACGAGCTTGTGCAGCAGCCTTTTAATCTTACAAACTCCAAATAATGTTCAGTCAGTAGCTAAACAGTCATAAAATATTCAAGTGACCAGCAAAGGCTCTGATCAGTCTGCCCGTATGCGCAGGCTGGGCTGAGCCTTTGCTGGTCGCACAATGTTGGAAATCTCATGTCATGGCTCAATTATCATCTTTCAATGAGCATACAGAGTAGATCCTGGGTCTGCACTGATTGAAAATGCGTCTCTGTGAGGTAAAGGGTTAAATAAGTCTCTGTTTAAAAAGCAGGGAATAATATTTTTGCTGCTTCAAATAGAGGGACTTGCGAAAATACATATAATGTCTGCGAAAAATCACCGGCTGTTTGTTACCTTTATATGAGTCTTTGTCGCAACAAAACCTGTCTTCGAGGTTTCCGACAAAACGTGTTTCAAACCAGTCTTACCAGTAAGTAAGGGTGCAAAGATCAGGAATCGATACAATCAAGTACCACACTTTCAAATTTCAGTGTGATTTCAATGTGGCAAGTTTACATATGATACTTTCCAATAAGCGAATAACATAGGCGCTGATCATTTTGCGCGGATGCGCAGGCTGGTCTGTGCCTTTGTTGTTCGCAACCCCCCCCCCCCCCCCCCCGAGGACAGGTTTTCTCGCGATGAGACCCATTTATGCATCTTTAAAAGCTTGATTGCATGACTAATCATGTAGATTTGTTGATAATCGAGAACATTTATGTGAGTGCCAATATTGTGCGCTATGATTGTGAAAACAGTTGTTAGAATAAACACGGTTTTTATAAGCAGGCCACTACCTGAATCACTCATGCGATCTTGATATATATTAGTTTGAACTTTCAATACATGTTATAGAGGATCCCCATCGAAAATGGTGGACGAATGGCAATGATAACAATGGCGTTTGGATTTGGCCACTAGATGGTAGTGATTTCACTATCTATAGCAACTGGTTTCCGGGTAAGTATCTTTTAAGGAAAATAGAAACGCAACAGACAAAATTATAATGTTTGCGTATTTAAAAAACGGTTTGGTGAAATGTCTTTTCCAATTTTCTTATTGAGTATTTAAAGCATGTGATGAAATACCAAAACGTAATTTAAACGCTACATTTTACGCTGCAAGATGAAAACATATGATAACGTAAAATGTGACGTTAACGTCAGAATAAAGATCAAGAAATCCCGTCTTTTTAATGTTTGGTTATTTGGCGTCGACTTGACAATGTGCAAATTAAACAAACGTCCAATCATATTCGTAATACAGTCAAATATTGCGTCAAAACACGCTACTTGAATGGCAAGATACACAATTGCAGTGAATAAACGATAAACGTCACTAAGAGCCGTCGGGTTTGGGTCGCTGTTGAATATATGGGATAAGATAATCCTAGAGGCATCAGAACATGCTTTCTTGGGAAAAACTGACTTTTCAGATACCATAGAAATACGCTGGTAAGGTGTTTATCTTGACGTTAGCCAAACTAAACACAGCAGAATGCAAGAGAAAACATCTGATGACATGCTGAGAGAGAACACCAAACTTGTTAACTGTAACCTAAATTTTGCCACTGGACCATTTTATAATTAGAAAAACACATAAACTTCATGCAAACCATTTAAACGTAGGATGTCGAATTTTGACGTCAGAATTGAGTTTTTTTGACGTCTGAAGATCTCAAGTCATAATTCGTGAACAAAACGTCCTTGTAATGAATAAATCTCAAGCAGAAAAGAAAGTTTACGCGTTTCACGCAGTTTTCAGAGTTGACGTTAATGACGTTAAGCCGTTTCAGAATCCTACAGAAACGTCGCCATTTGATCATTTCCTTGATCCGCAATCTATGCCAAGACTTTTTACAACAATAAACCGATGGTTGATTCAAATTTGCTTTTGTTGACCCTTTTCAGCAGTTTTCTACGGGGGTCAGGCTGATAACACGCTTACCAAAATGATTACGTAATCGATAATTACGTTGAACCTGCTGTAATTTGACGAACACATACTGCTCATATGGATAAATATCATTTGCACTAAAAAATTGCATCATATTGTATGGTTACAATGACTCGAAGTGTTTGTTGCTTTTCTTTATTCCTAAAGTATAATTTCTGAGTCAATCATTAGAGCAAGCGAATTACATGTTGCCGTTTTTTACATGGCTAAGTAGTAAATGTGCAGACCGACTAGGGCCTCGCTGCATGCATACACGAAATAGAATGCGGTGGATAATTTTGCTTGGTTTGTCCTGTATCATAATGATATTTTCCTAGTCATTATCATTTGTTTGCATGAGCAGATCCAGAGGGGGCAGGGGGTCCAGACCCCCCCCCCCCTTGAAAAATCATAATAAAATAGAGTTTCTTAGCTATACTGGTTAGGATTCCCTGAAAAATCACAAAGCAACCGAGCCAGCATTCCATGTATGGAGGTTTATGATGGCCCTCATCAACTAAAAAAAAAAACGTTGGCAAAGTAAAAAAAATCCTTGGAATCAGACCTCGGATGTACATTGAGGATCTACTTTGATAGCGTGACGTTGACTCTACATAACGCTGACGTGACAGAAACCATACCAACACAATAACACGTGTGATTGCAGCAAAACAAATTGTTATAATGAAGTTTATGTTTTTCAATAAAATATCACTAAAGCGATATTTTAAAGAAAAAACAACAACATAAACTTCATTTATTCTGCTGATTGAACTTTTCGCGTAATCAGAAAAAAATGGATTTTAATAGGACTGAACCCACATGCTACAGAACTAATTTTCCTTACGCCAGTTCTGGCTAACAAAATCGAGCTTTTTCGTACATAGTGCTAAGCGTAATGCGCCTTAGTTACACACCCGAGGCTTGATTCGATCCTGGAACTGTGCCAGACTTTCAATTGCAGGCGAGTCTTGTATGAAGCTTCATGGGTCCAGATAAATAAGTGTTGAACGAAACATTGTGGTTAGTTTCTTGTTAATCAGTTAAGACAATTGCTTTGGTGCCCAAAAGAACCATCTAATTAAAACCGTTCTTTGGAGTACTCACAACTTTTGGTTGTGTTGAGAAATAAGATTACATTTTAAATTACGTTTTCATATCCGGATCATGCGCGGATCCAGAAGGGGGATAGGGGGTTCGGACCGCAAATGGAAAATAACAAGTTCTATAGCTTTCCATAGAAATTAAAATTTGGACCCCCCTCCCTGGAAAAAGCTGGACCCCCCATCCTGGAAAATGTTGGACACCCCCTGGAACCTTAAAAAGTTATACTTTTCTTTAAAATAAACCATTGGACCCCCTCTGTAAAGGTGTAAAATAAGTTGAAGACTACGAAAATAAATTTGACCCCCTGACGAAACTTCCTGGATCCGCGCATGTGGATGCCTATGCTTTGTATCGCCAGGTTAGCTTATACAAAGAGCGGGCTGTACATGTATGCACCTTGATGTGTTCAAATGTCCATGTGCTACTATCACTCTCATATCTGGAGGCCTGTTAGATTAATGATATTTCATTTTATATCACCAGGCGAGCCTAGTCAAAGCCAAAGCTGTATGTCCATTCGTGATGGAAATTATCAATGGGAAGCGAATAACTGTTCCAGTTTAAATAAATTTTTATGTGAATGCTGATCGATTAAATGTAAGTATGCGTTAGCGGTTCCAAGGCGGTACTTCTTTTGTGGATGATTTATGTTTTTCTGTATTGTATTTCTTATGCTTTCGTGCGCGTCTGTTTATGTGTGCCTTGAGGTCACCTGCTGGGAAAGGGCTGACCTCTTGGCTCTCGTTTGTGGCGTCTAACTGTGAGTTTGTCACTTTCCCATTGGTATCCTGGGACAGGTGTGGTACTTGATTGTATCGATTCCTGATCTTTGCACCCTTACTTACTTTTGAAAAACTAGAAAAAAGAACAAAACTTAAGTGGGGCCGCCAGGGGTTTTAGAGATCTTGGGAGAAAGGAGCTTGGGGAGCACTGGTAATTATTTTATGGGATCTGGGGAGCAAGCTCATAGTTTTGTGGATTTAGGGAGCCCTGCCAAAAAATAAAAGATAAAATTAAAAAGTCTCACCTTAAAGGAAAAGCCTCCATTTTGTTTGATTTTTTAAAAGAATTCTCAGACCTCCCTGATAAATTGTAAATGTTTATTGACATGCACATCTGGATTGATTGAAGAGAAACATATGGCAAGTAATATTTGTGGTTGATGGTTTATTATCCTTAATTTTTTTAGGTTGATAATAGTGTACTGTGGAACGCTCAGAATGCCCCAGATCACACCATATTTTGGGGGGACCAAGCCCCTGGACCCCCAACACAAGTGTCAATCCACATCCTTACAGGGCTACCTACGCGCTCTTTCTAGTTAACTAGCTGATTTTCATTAAAAATATACTTACTTCATGAAACGGAAGTTAAGCACACGTAAAGGGCTGATAGCTATTGTAAAAAGACTGTATGGTTTCAAAATTAAATGCTTTCACTTTGTTTAAAAGATTCTAGCTTAAGCTGTTGCAAAGAAAACCTCAGCCCTTCCCCTTACCCCCCCCCCCACACCCCAAAAAAAAACAAAAAAACAAATGGACTATCCCTAATTTAAACAAAATCTAGAGAGCATTCCTTCATACATGTACCAACTCTACCAGGTACAGCAATATCATTTTAAGGATGACCTCATACTTTGAGCTACATATCATGTATTTCAGTAAATAATTGTATACATGTATCTATGGATTAGCCCTATCTTAACATGTAGGACGCAAACTATTAAGTGAACATTAAGTCATGTGCTTGTGTAAAGCCTTATAGTATTAAGTATGAGAATTTAATCATACGGAGAGAAAAATACATTTACGGGAGAATTGGTTGATATTTTTTGGGATTTTGGGAGAAACTGAATTAATTTTAGGGATCTGTGGAGAAAAACAAAATACTTTAAGGGAGCTGAGGATTTTTTCCAGGAATTTGGGGAGATAAATGCATGTTACCTACGCACCTGCAAAAATTAAAGTTGCTAGGTTTAACGGTTTAGGCAGAGCTGAATTTACAAGAAAAAACATTATTTTACCTTTGACCATGCTAAGGTCACATGAAATGTTGTCTATTACCCTTAACATCATGTGACCTATGCATCTGCAAAGTTTTAAACTGCTACTTTCAACGGTTAAGGATGAGATGCATTTACAAGAAACGTGACTGAAAGACGTATGCACACACAAACGGACGGATTGACCATGGACAGACGATGGCACAGCTTTGATACAAACATAATATAACGTTTTTTTCTAAAGGTAAAAACTGATATATTAACAGACTATAAAGATGGATCATGACGAGATTCGAACACAGGACCTCGTTGGTGTAAGCGTTTGGCTCTTATCAAAACACCATTCAGCATTGTGTTCTTCCTAAAGGGTAATAATCATAGGAAGTTATAATGAATTTTCTCAACCTTTGTAGGAGATACGGCGCAAATTCGAGATTCTGAGTATTGCAGCTTCTCACCAAGGTTGAGCCAATGTTGTTGTTGTTATCTTGACTTTGTGGCTTAGTGTTATGTGTGGTATACCTTCATACTATAGGTAATGATCAAATCATGTGTCACAATTTTATTGGACTACACTTGAAGGAAATGTCGTCTGGACACGAAAGTGTGACTGACAAACGAATGGACGGACGTACTTACACAAGTACTCATACAAGTATTGTGATTTTTACCATCATTTACAGTGATTGATACCAATCCATGAATATAATTAGCTTGATATGGGTATAGTGGCTCTAAAATACCAACTGCCAAGGACCGAAAAAATAATTAAATAGGAGAAATTCCAGATTTACTTTCCCTCATTGGGTTTATTTTCTTAGTGTTTTGAAACATTGGCTCATTTTGAAGCAATATCCGGGGTACGTTTCCACGCATTGTGTATCATGAGCACAAGTTAGTATTATTAGACTTTTCGTTTACTGTAAAGGCGGCACCTCATGAATGCATAATTCGGACTGGTCAGCTTAGGCATAGGTAAAAGCTGAAAGTGACGTGGAATCAAAAGTTACTTATCATCTTGCGCCACTATCTCAGTATAGACGTCAAACACATTATTTAGTCCTTGAAACGCCAGCAAAAATAACTGCATTTGAAAATGTCTAATTAACAAAAGCATAGAGGCAAACAATTTGGACCCAGATCAGACTGCTCCTGTAGGGTCCACACTGTTTGTATATGAGGCTTCAAATATTTTAGTGGACGACATAAAAAGATATATTTTGTGATTATGCGCTTTAGGGTTAATAAATGTGAATTCAGTGTGTATACGGTTAGGATTTTCATGAAATGCATCCACGTTTGCACGGCCAAAACAACATATTTATTCTTAATGGGAGTGCAATGGCTCAGTAGTAGAGTGCTTGACTCGAGACCGAGGGGCCGCGGGTTTGAGCCTCACCGGCGTCACTGCCCTGTGTCCTTGAGCAAGACAGATTATTCCTGGCTTAGTACTGGTTCAACCCAGGAAGACCCGTGCCTTTATAACTGAACGATTGTTGATGGGACGTAAAATATCAAATCAAACAAACAAAAAATGATAATTATAAATAGAACCTGAATTCTCTTATTTAGCAGATGAAATTGCCGAACCACGCCCAGATATGTTTATTAAAGTTGCCGCCTTTACAGAGAGCAAAAAGTATATAAATATGACATCAGGAAAATGCTATAGTCACAGACCAATCCACGACAAAAGGAGGAGAAATGCAATACAAGAGAGCAGGCCCCGAGGTTATAAAACTTTTTCTGCTCAAATCAGCTGAGCATGAAATTTATCCTGCTCAAAAATATTAAAATGCCAACAATTGTTGGCATTTTAACAATTATTAGCATGGTAAATACAACATCTGAGAAACTTAAAGCAAGCCACTTCTTTATTTGTCGGTATATTAGTTTCTATGAGCATAGGGAAATTTCGTGATCAGTTGAGTTGAGCATGGAAAACGTTTTATAACCTTGGGAACAGGAGTACAAGGAAAGTATCTTACACACGTCTATATGGGCCTGGGCGTGGCAAAGAGAGACTCAAATCAGTCTCTTCAGCTACAGAGACTAGCTATTAAATTAAAAATTTCGCTTGTAATATGTCAAGATAGGATAATTCCAAAAAGCGAATACCAAAGGGGCTGATCAGACTGCGTGGATGCGAAGGCTAGTGTGCGGTTTTGTTTTTCGCAAACCCTAAAGACAGGTTTTCTCGCGTCGCAGTCCATATTATTTTACGTAAATAGCTTCAGATATGTCAACTGCTTGAACTTAAATAGCCAAATAATATATCAAGAGCTAGTGCGAACCCCACTTCACTCTAAAAAACACTTGTCATGCTTTGCATAGGACCATCAACAGCATGAATTATAAATATCATGCTTCAAACACGATACTATGCAAAACTTATGTCATATAAAGCGATCTTTCAAAAAAAAATGTTTCATCATTCATGTTTGAATTCATAGTATCGTAACATATTCTTTAATGTGTTGATGTATTGGCATGTGGCTTAAAGATATTTCTATTTTTGGCTCTGGTAGACATGTTGTTCAGCCAAACTCAACGTTCTGATAAATTGGGATAGAGGGAATCATGAGAAACGTTTCTGTAAAATTATTTTGGATTTGTACCAGTGGTTCAGGAGGAGATATCGTTTAAAAACATATATTATTTAGAGCTCCGGAGACCCTTTTGTTTTGCAGAGCATATCCATTTGAGCAATTTGAGTAGAGGGTACATAAGAAACAGTTCTTTGAAATTATTTTGAATTTAGACCTGTGGTTCAAGAGGAGATGTCATTTAAAGTGATTTCTTATCTACAGCTCTGGTGGCTCCTTTATTTGGCCAAGTAGAACCATTTGTGCAATTTTGGTAGCAGCTATCATGAGGAACAATTCTGTGAAATGATTTTGAGTTTGGGCCAGTATTTCAGGAGGAGATGTTGGGACCCTTTTGTTCAGCGGGGCCAAACCGGAGCCAAACCATTAATGCAGTTGTTGTAAAGGGCATTCTGAGGAACAATTATTCGAAACTATTTTAAATTCGAACCAATGGTTCAGGTGGAGATGCCATTTAAAGATATTTCTTATCTAGAGCTCTGACAACCCCTTCTTTTGGCGGAGCAGAACCATTTGTGCAATTTCGGTAGAAGGCATCATGCGGAACAATTTTGTGATGTTATTTTTTAATGTGGACCAGTGGTTCAAGAGAAGATGTAATTTAAAGATATTTCTTGTCAAGAGCTCTTGCATCCCTTTGTGTAATTTTGGTAGATGCCATTTAAAAGATTTCTTATCTAGGGCTGTTGGCCATCATGTTCAGCGAAGCAGAACCATTATGCAATTTGGTAGAGGGGGTTATGTAGAACATTCAATGTGAAAATATTTTAGATTTGGCCCAGTGCTTTAGGAGATGTTGTTGAAAGAAAAAGTTTACGCACAACCAACAAATGGACGGACCATGCACACCGTACGCGTGATGAAGACCGATCTCAATAGTTAACCTTGAGCCTTTGGCTCAGGTGAGCTAAAACATGTTTTGTTGTATAGATTATATTATATTAAAATATTAAGGTTAACTTGCAATATTTTGATAGATAATGTCAAATAATGAATATTAAATAATCCAATTTCATAAGTCTTAAAGGGATAATTCTCACTTTTTTAAATGCATTTAATATAGAGTTTACAGTATGGCAGGAATAATCCCTCATTCAATGTTTATGAATGCCCTTCTATTAGCCTGTAATTAATTACTTTTGCTTCTTAATGGGAGTCTGGTCATTCTCAGGTCAATGATCTCTACACACCAAAACTGGAATCACTTCCACCTGCTTTCACACTACCAATACAGAATTATAAATCAGTCAAAAGGTAAACAAATAACAATGTTTCAGAGTAATGCTCTTAGCAGTGTGTGCATTGATGAGTATATTTTGATACTTGGCCCATATTAGATAATTAATTCTAAAATAAAGTCTTAAAGCACTAATTATTACTACAGCAGACGACATATTTTGTAACATTTTTCTTCATTTTGCCAACAAAAAGACAGAATAAAATCAAATGAAACTTTAAAAAAACAAAATACTTTTCATTTGACAGTTGTTACATTTCAATTTGCATTGATTTGGCTGTTGATTGTAATTAAAACGGAATACCCATTATCCAAAATTGAAATAAAGAAATTGACTGAAAGGTGCCACTTCAATCATTTGGCAAACCAGCATATTGAGGTTAACTCAGGTTAATGAGTGCCAATAGCTGTAAGATGGCTGCTCCCAGAAGGGCTATAAAGCTTCTGTAATTAACTAGCTAGATGGATAAAAGATCTGTGAAGATAAAATTAGTCCATAACGAAACATTTATTTGTGAATAAAGTAAAATGTTAAAAAGCATGAACATACACTTTAAGTCATTGGACTACATTGCAAACTTTGATAACGTATGCTACAAAGCATTTATAGATTATATGTATACGTAGCTCATTAATTCAAAACACCCAATACACATAAACAAACACAGTGACAAGCATTGAAAATGTAGTGGATAATTGACTTTTTGAGACTTTAATGTTATATACACAATCATACACGCATCTCAGTTGGCATGTCATACTAGAAAAAGTAAAAAAAAAGCGATTACCAGGAATCTGCCCTCAAAACCAAAATGAGATACAAGTGAAATTACTAACAGACATAACACAAAGAGAACATATGGGTAACCAAAGTAGCGGTTTCCCAAAAATTAGCCACTCAGCTACCTAAACTTTACTATAGTTTTGGTTAATAATGTCATCTTGATATTTGGGTGAAAACAGCACAGAAACTGACACCAAAATGACCAACATAGAGATTCAAAACAAATGTACCAAATTCAAATGGTCATTGTTTTCAAAATACAGGGTGATTAAACTAATTTAACGTGCACCCAATCTTGTCTAGAGTCTGGTAATAACAACACAAGGATGCAAATGTTACTTCATTAAATGTTATCAATACTTTGTTAATTGGTATAGCACAAAATAGGCCTTACGTACTTAGAGGATGCATCATGATATTCCTCAAATTTACCATAGCCATTAGGGCTTGTGTCTTCATCTGTAACTTCATTTTATTAAAAACCTGCGCATGAAAACACGGGTAGGTCTTGTAATATTCTGTATTTGTTTTTGTGTGCCTTCATCACTTACAAATGTCCTCGTTTGCAGGTGTTTAAATTTATTCTATAATGTTACATACTTCATACTTACATATAATGAAATGGTTTAAATCTTGATCTCAAAGCATATACATGTAGTCAGATGTATCAAGATATTAAAGCTTGTACACATCTAATGACATTTATCTTAATAACGTTGCTATCCTTGTTCTAGTGTGCATTTATTTGAATAAACTATTACTTGTTGTATACATAGTATTGCATTAAGATGGTGTTATGACATTGAAGTAGTAATGTGTGTGACAGTAAGGTGGTATATACATGCATTATTATTATCATTATTATTATAATAATAAAATATGGTTATAACATTAATGTATTGTGACAGACTGCATGCTTGGGGGTCAATCCAATCACGGTTTACAAGTTTGCTTTCCTCTTTAATTGCACGCAGGTGGGTGGGAATCTCAGATTATGAAAGTTCAGACTTAAAGACATCTGTAGATGAGAGGGTTATGGCCTGAAATTTTTTCTTTGTTCAGCCTCGCCGCCCACTGGGATATAACTGTTGGATTTTGTTAACTCTGGTATCCTTATCTTTGCTTTATCTCCTTTTATACCTTTATTTGTATGTACTAGGAGATGATACAAACCAAACATATATGTGTCTTGAGCCATATCAGAATTAAGGGTGCAGCTGGTACCATTAAACATGTTTAAACCATCCAGTATTTTTTCTGATCATTCTGATGCTTCTTTTGTGGATTATTTTTGTTATTTATGTGTCACATTTTGTAGCGCAGTCGGTAACGTGTCTAATTGCAGATATGTGTCTGAATGCAGATCAAGGGGCTGCGAGTTCGATCCCAGCCTGGTCCCATACTTTCGCCGCGATTGATCATGAAATAACTCAACAGCCATTCTCCTCCCTTCCGCTGATTCAAGAAGGGTTGTTTTCAGTTACAAGCGAAAATATGTGCACAAAGTACTGGTTAACCGTTTAGTCAAGCCTGCCCAGCCAAAAAGTGTGGTTAGATGAATTACCGTCCAGACATGACCAAAGCTGTTGACTTGGACATAAAACACAAAACCAAACAAAACATTTGTCTTTATTTTGCTGTCTTGTCTTTTCCTTGCAGCCGTGTGATAAACTGCTGTGAAGTGGCTGGCCTCTCTTGGCTCTCTTGCGTGTGATGTTTTCTTGTTTTTGCCACTTTCCCATATGGTGCCTTGGGTTGGGTGTGGTACTTGATTGTACCGATTCCTGATCTTTGCCTTCCTTTTACTTATAGTATAGTTTTACCAAAATAATTATTTTGTCTCTACGTATTTCAGAAAGAAAATAACTACCATGAACAATGCTGCATATTTAATTTTTTTCGCTGTGTGTTCCACAGCATTGTATCTGCAAATTTGTTGTTCAAATGCAACAAAGCCAGGTTTGTCCATCAGGTTAAAGATTAACATACTTGGTGGCACTTTTGATTTGGCACTATTGACGAAAAACAGGAAAATCCCTAAAGTAAAAGACTGCAGCAAAATATGATATCAAGGATATGTGCTATCGGAATTTTTTAATCCACTTTTATGCGTCAGTGTTCGTTACACCGTTTGCAAAACCCTCCTTAAATGGTGATACTTTAAATGAAAATAAATACATGCACTCCCAGATTTTTTTTTTTTTTTTTACTTTTACACTTGTGAGACTAGAAATCAACGAAGGGGATACTCTAAGAAACCACCAAAATTTAACTACCTAAATAATTCAATCTTAAGAAAACTTGGTATCTGAAGACGTGAGTGTTAAAGACATATCCGGCCAATTCCCATGCACACCATTGCTGCGTCAGATAAGTCAGAAATCAATTGAGAATGTTTATTTCCCCTGCTTTTGACGTTTTACGAATTCGGATCTATACAGTGTACTAATACTCTTATGTCAGACCAATTTTTCAACATTTTTAAGTAAATAAAATATGTCCAAGATACCAGTACCAAAACAGATAGATATGTCACAAGCAAAAGTAAGCAACATACATAATTTCCTAGTTCATAACTTGTAGCAAATATGAAAGAGGCCGCATTAAGGATTATCTATTCTTCATGTGCGGTTATTGTGAGCCGTAAATGATCTGTCCTTCTGACCTAGTTGTAAGCGTGCCAGAATATGAACCAAGAGGATGAAAGTAGACACCCGCGTGGGCACCCATTTTGCAGTATTTTTCTTCTTCCATTTTTAGCTTTTAAATTTGCTGAATTACTTCATACTAGTAAAATGAAATAATAAAAGCGACATAAATTTACATTCCTGAAGGTTTTATATTGAATTACATACGAAATCTAAGGGGGTGTTAAATTTGGCCCTCCTGAAAGAAAATTAGTGTGGTGATCCGGGATTTTTCTTCTAAAATGTATCATGATAGGCCATGAAGTATAAAAAAATAGGATTTCCAATGTCAGATTTTTAGATGTGCAATGTGATGAAAAAATCAAATCTTATTTTTGAAGAATTACTAAAATAAATCATGCAGCATCTTGCCACGGCTTGTGATAACAAAAATTGCACATTTTCAGAAGGCTTAAGGTCATGAGCAATGATTGAAATTTAAAAAAAATAGCTGACTGGAGATAACAACTACTTTAGATTGATATTTAGGACATAGGCTATTCTCTTATTTGTTGTTTAATGGCATGATTCTTTAGCGGTTATAATGATTGAAATATGCATGCCAAAACATATATGTTTAAGTTTGGCATATTATAATCTAATAAGTGTAAATAATAGCATTTTCTTTACTAATATCAAAAAATATATATGAAGTGACATAACTGCATGCATCCAAATCGATAAACCACTAGTTATTTACAGATTGTTGTAAGGTTATGCAGTATTATTGAATTTAGTAAACTCGTTGCGTAAAAGAGATAAAATACTCTGCAAACCTCGCATGTTATCTCTTTTTCAAAACTCGTTTAATAAATTCAATAACACATGAGCACTCATGTAATTTCCTCTATTTATTTTCAGACGTTTAACAAGATCCTCGCCAATATTGAACAGATTCATCTCATAGATAAAACGTTTGTATCTACAGAGTATTTGATGTCAGTTTATAGCTATATATTGAAAACGTTCTTATTTCATCCGATTAAAAACAATAGTCTGCTTGTTTGCGTCTTTGCTTTTAAGGACAAAAATATCTTTGCTATATTTATTAGATGCAAAATACAACTCTTCTTGAATCAGCAGAATGAGAATGACCATAGGAATTATTCAAGGTGGCCAATCACGTGATCTGCCTGATTAGGTTCACGGACTTTACGAACCAGTAATCGGACATCACAGGTAAAGAAAATCGTTCATAACTTTCGATAATCGAAGTCGAATTTCATGCGGTAAAGTTAGTGCAAATACCCCCTTATATTTTTCTGCACAAAACTGTTTAAAAGTTTCTCCTGGGTTCGCTGGAGTTTTCCAAATTACTTCAACCAACTGAAGTGTGTACACAATCACGGAGATTTATCCGTTTTTTTCTTCAGTTGGTCGAAGTAATCTGGGAAACTACAGCAAACTGAGTAGAAACTTTGACACAGTCTTATGCAGATAAATATGAGGGTTTTTTGCACTTTACCGCATGAAATTTGACTTAGTATTACGAAAGTCATGAATGGTTTGACTGGTTCAGGAAATCCGTTAACCAAGTCATGCTGACCACGTGATTAGCCACCTTGATTATTTAATGATCAATCTCAAAGACACCTTTGCCTTTAACAACTGAACTCTTGACTGTTGTTCGGTACAGATATGAGATTTTTGATAGAATTGTGAGACAATTTGTTCTAATTTTGTTCTGATTGAGGGTAATGCTCGTCAGCATAGAGAGACTACCTAGACCAGAAATGAATCAAGTGTGTTGGCCTGGCGAGTCCCGCTGACATAAATCCAGTGAAGCGCCCAAGACATACTCCAGAGACCAGTTAGTGAAAGAAATCCTTCCGAATATTCCCTTACAGAGCTAAAAAGGTGTGCAAAATTACACACGCATAAATAGACTGGCTCTAGTCCTTAAAACAATTTTTCATCAATGTGCCTTATCATACACTTGTAGCTAGTCTCACTCTGATGGCTCTGTATTCAAACAGAGCCATCAGAGTAAGACCAGCTACAAGTATATGATATGGCACATTGATGAAAAAGACCAGTGTCTATAAGGCCTGTTTCACGGCCACTATGAATTTCCTTTAAACTTTGTGTAATAAAAGCAGTATGTCTTAGCTGTAAAATCATGAAAATTTGGATCAATGGATGAAGTTTTCTGAGTTGTATATTCATTTGAAGTGGGTGGGGTAATTCCATCCCAAACAGAGTTATGATACAAAAACGACTATATTTTTTATAACCATATGTAGCTGGGAATCATCCATTTCAAGATTATTTATGGGATATCAGATATAAAAACTGACACTTATGATATTTTAAAATATTTATAAATGATAAGTATATACTCACTTGGAAGTCATACCAAAATTTTAGTTTTTTTTTCTTCTCCAACTTTGCGAAAAACCACAACATCTATTCATGCTTGAATGGATTCAATTGATGTTAAGTGGATACATAGTATATAAGATGGTTATTATATAATTATGAAGAATTGTTTCCATGATGATTATTTTAAGAGTTATCTGCCCACAAAACCATGTATTTTTTGTATTTTTTCCAAATTTTAGGATGGGTTACATGCATTAGAGATTTTAGATACAGCATTGTTTCTAGGTTACACAATAGTTGCTCATAGTGTCTAGAATAAAACGAAGGTTTCACATCGCTGATACGATCTGGAAGTCAAAGGTCAAGCTCACTAATACTTAAAACATGTCTACGGCTCAAAACAAGAACACCTCTTTCATTATTTTGACTACGTATATTCATATTTGCTACAATAATTGCATAACATGTGAAGATTACAACAAAAGTCTAAGACTATGGATATGACCTTGAAATCAAGGGTCAAAGTCAAAAATATTCTTAAAATCTGTCACACTGCTCATAATACAAACTCCTCTTTCGTGCATTGATGAGGTGTGTTTATATTTAGCACAATAATTGCATATAATGTGTTGATTAAAATGAAGGCTTAAGATAGCTGATATGACCTTTAGGTCAAAGGTCAAGGCCACACATACTTAAAACCTATCAATTGCTCTAAATGCAAATATTTTGACCTTGACCTTTGAATAATATATTATAACAGCGACCTGAAACCAATGATGATATCTACACATTAAGGCAATAAGTGTGCAAAATATATATTATCTTCATCGAAACTAGTAAAGGATACAACTGCCACCGGAATTTTTTTGCCAAACCAGTTTTTGGCAAAATGACCTAGTACTTTTAGTTGACATAGAAAGCTAAAGTGACTTATTTCCAGTAGAATAGACCCTACTGAGGAAATTCTAAAGGTTTTTGGCTTAAAATCTGTAATGACCTAGAAAATATTCCACGACAAAGGTCAAAATCCCCGCGGGGAAAATATTTCCCCGCGGGGATTTTTCACCATCCCCGCGGGGATTTTTTCCCCGTGCGAAAAATTTCCCCGCGGGGATTTTCGAAAATTCTAAAACTCATCTTTTTATTCAAATATGACAAGATCTCATGTTAATGGTGTGTAAAAATGAATGTCCAACAGTAATTACAATTTTTCATTTTTCCCCGCGGGGATTTTTCCCCGCAGGGATTTTTGGAGAAAAAATCCCCGCGGGGATTTTTAAAAATCTGTTTAAGGGTCTAAAATCAAGCTTAGGTTCACTCTTGCAATCTGTTTGACACATTTGAGTATGTTTCAAGTATATATTAACATTTTTATTTTCCCCGCAGGAATTTTTCCCCCGCAGGGATTTTTCCCCATGGGGATTTTTTTCTGCACAGTATTCATCCTTAGAGGATTTTTGGAAACGATGTTTTCTCAAAACATCTGTTTCCAATGGTATCATATACACAAAATACACACAAAATCCCCATACCATCGAACCCCCGTTCAACATTGCTACCCAGTCCGCTACCTAGAGCGTTACAGCCTGTGTAAGTCGCTGGGAACCAAATGGCCTTAATGCAAACAACCCTTGTCCTGCTGCAAGACAAAAACAATATTGGTATTTTATTAGTTTGTTGCGGTTTTCAGCTCTGAAATGTAAACCCAATGGTCAGAAAAACGTTGTTGTGCTTGAAAACTTGATTATTGAAAGCTTACATATGATTGAAACAGAATTATAAGTTTATTTGTACATCAAACGGAGAGGGTCTCAACGGGGTACCTTAAAAATCAGTGTTTCGTTTGTTAAAATTACGCTTTAATCAGTTTAATTTAAGAGAAATCAGTGATATATCAAAAATATTTTGTAATGCTGAATGTGCTTACTGGTAAAAATGAGTTTTATGAAGACGCTAATTGGTAAAAATTTGGGACAAATTCGCAAATCAGTAGACCCCATTGGATGCCTCAAACGAGCGTCAGAAAAACAATGCCTTAGCATGAGAAAACCTGCTCTTGTACGACGAAGAACCGTTTGCAATATCTATGATGCAGCCAGATATTGCAGTTAAAAGCACAATATCTTGCAATCGTTATTTATCATTATACTTTTCTTTGCTTTTAAACATTACGAGACGGACAATAAACGCAGCCCTGTCCTTTTGTCATAAACGTGAAGAAGACACGTTTTCTTGTGGATTGCTAATGTTTTCCCGCCCTTTATGAACCTGACCGCCACTAAAATAGTTCTAAAAATATAGTGCGCTAGATATAAGTTTCTATGGACAGAATGATAGCAGTGGCGTTTGAAATTAAGTCAATTGCATGAAAAGACACTGTCGATAGACAGAAACGAATAATAATAATAAAATAAATACACCTTAACTTTCGTTTCGTTTCGCGCAACAATATCATCATCGAGTTGATTTACACAAGTATTAGCTTTTCAAAAAAGCTGGCGGTTGTTTAGCCATATTATTGTATGTGTTCTTGCACACTGCATGCTTCCATTTTGAGCTTCTCGAGCATATCCATGTAGATTTGTTCTAAGATCTGATTATTAACGTTTGAACTGTAATTTTTTTACCATTAAACACATTATTCCAGCGAGTATGTTGCTTGATCTTAAGCACCCAGCTTATGCATGGTATGTTATGGTAATGTATCTAGCATGAACGTTATTTGACAACATTGGACAGCCCGTTTTTCTAAAACTGATGCCAGAAATCAAGGCCTAGTCTTATATACATAATGAAAGACTGAAACCATCAATAGTTGACTAAAAGTCGCGATAATCACTCTGTCTCAACTCGGACCAGGGTCCGAGGTCTCAACATTTGTTTTCCATTAACATATTGCAGAATCATATACCTCATTATGTTTTGAGGTGTCACTAGATGCTCCGGGAATGGAAAATGAACAATTGCATGAAAAAAACCTGTCCTTCGGGATTGGCTTTACTGTTGACTTGAAAATTTGGATATCGCAAGTGGATCTATCATACACATGCGCGGATCCAGAGGGGTATGGGGGGGCCCGGACCATCTGGAAATCACAAATTCTATAGGTTTCAATTGAAATTAGCATTTGGACCCCACACCCCCTGGAAAAATTTGGACCCCCCTCCCCCTGAAAAATGATAGACCCCCACTGGAACCTTAAAAAATTATAGTTTTCCTTAAATAAATTATTGGACCCCTCTGTAAAATTGTAAAAGGCTGATGCCTAAGAAAAGTTATCAGAGTGTTTTTTCTCTGTCAGTTGAGCCTGGAGCCCCCTACCCCCCCCCCCCCCCCCCCCCCCCCGCATGACAAAAATTCCTGGATCCGCGCAAGATACTACCGTAATGTCAACAGTGTTTGATGCACAGGCTCATCTTTGCCTACTAGCGTCTAATGCTCTACACGTCGTTAAGAAAAAAAGTGAATTTCCGGTGCGATTTTTCGGTTTTGTGACGGTATATCGAGGCCTTTTATGCACCCACTGGAAATTTAAAAAAGGAGTTCTGGCTGTCGCCCGCCATTTGATAAAATTGTGGGGCATTGATAGTTTAAATTTGTAAAGTAAATTTCTGAGATCCAAAACAATTTATATTACATGTTTGCGAACGTGTACGCGATCGCAATGAGCGAAAGTGATGAGTTTACAGAAATTGTCTTTTCATGCCAGGTAGCTCATGGGCGGATCCAGAGGGAGACAGACCCCACCCCTGAAAAATAGGGTTTCTTAGCATACTGGTACGGTTCCCTTTAAAATCACAAAGCTACCAAGCCAGCATTCGATGTTGGGCCATCAGCGGCACGCCAGCGAAACGCCATTTAAATGGTGTTTCGCTGGCGGGCCAATGATGACCCGCATATAGTGGTGTTTGGATCCTCTCTCCCATCATCAATTAAAAAAAAGTTGTCAAAGTTGGACCCCTTTCTGGATCCGCGCATGCAGCTGAGCAATTATGTTTTATGTGCGAAGTCCGCTTTTATGTGCCAATGCACCACGTGCTACCCAACTCTTAAAACAGCACGTGGCATGAAAGCGGCGGATTTGATCTTCATGTCTGCGGCTGATATTATTAGCAGACAGGTTTGACCCAGACCAGGCCCGACAAAATGTTTAATGTTTGTATTCATAACAAAGGCGCTGATAAGAATGTGCGGTACCCAGGCTGATCTGCGACTTTGTTGGTCTCATACAACAAAGTCGGGGTAAAACATCTACAGACGTGTGGTAAGGATGTTTGCAAATTCTGATATGTATGTCACCGCGGATGATCTCAAGGTCTTTTGCTGTTTTCATTAAGATGGATGTTATCAAGACCTTCCAATTTTCTGTAAAAAACTAAATGGAAGGAAAATCCATCCGTATTGGAAGACTTTTCCTTCCAAAAAAGACACACGGTCTGACTGATCATGAAAACTAATATATTGAAAGTCGGGATACATACATCAATAGATGTGTGGTGGTTAAAATAAAGCGAATTCTTCCCGTTTTCAAATTCACAGCCACCTAGTGGGGCTATTATCCTAAATTAATGAACGTACCTTCATCTACATTCCTTCTATGCTCGCAGTTAAGCCTGAAGGCGCTGACGATTTTCCGCAGATGCACAGGCTCGTCTGAGCCTTCGCTGCTCGCATATGCGATAGGTACATAATCTCATGAACTGGCTTATTTCATGGAAATGCCATTCATCAAGACCTAGAATCATGATACAATCAAATTATACTCGGTTTGTGCGTCTGTGCGTACACTATCTCGGTAATCATGAACTCTCAGGACCTTCCGTATGTAGTTTCATGAGGACAGCAAGACACGCCACGATCGGCTAAACAATTTGTTAAAATGTTCCATTTGTTTGAACCTAGGAAAAGCCGTTATTACTACATTTATTGAGTTATTTACGCTCAGAAAACCGAAATTGATATTCAACTATATAAAACAAAACGTACGTAAATATCTAGAATTTGATTTGGTCTGAGCATGCTGAGTCTTCATCCACTTCAAACTTTATGTTAGTGAGCAGCGGGACCCAGATGAGATTGCGCAAACGCACATGCTCTCCTGGGCCTTGTCATAAGTACCAGCAGGCTATTTACGAAATATTCTGGTGCCAGTTTATATGAGGCACCGCGCAAGTTGATTTCATGCTTTCCGGGTCGCACGCGGCTTGGGTGTCCGATTATAAAAGATATATGACACAGAAGTAAAATGTAACTATCCATTATTCTAAGGACACTTTTTGTAATGACCGTACAGAATATATCTCCGACGCATCGGCGACATTAGCATTCGCTCGATTTTCAGAAAACAAATTTTAATGTTATTAACGTGCGACGTCAATGTTGGATTTATGTTAGCGACCGAGGTCGTTAGATTGACAGACGAAAAGGTCTGTTTGGTGTAAGCACGCGAAAGTTAACAGGAACATATCGTTGACAGCCACGCTGATTAAAAACAAGCACCAATGAAGGAAAAAAATCGTTGTGTACGAACTAATAGAATTGCATATAAAAATGACTAGTGTACGAACTAATACATGACATTTAACGAACTATTCCAGTGTACGAACTAATACAAGATTTACCGTATTATAAAATCCAACTAACTAGGATTCCTTGGGATAATATATTAAGATAGATTCCCAGCAAGGATGAAATAGAAAATGACTTGGTGACTAGCCTTGACAGGGACTCTTATGTTTGTTCTTTGATGTGCTGATGGTACTTTAACAAGCAGAAATAGGGTCTCTTATTCCATTCGTTCTGATTTGTTCTATGTATTTTATAGAGGGTCTTACACAAGTTATCATTTCATAACAAGGTGGTAGAGTGGGGCATTTTATTTTCTGCTGAAGGTTTCTGAGAGATGGTTCCTTTATTGTTGGCAGGATTAAATTTACTTGTCAAACTTTGTTGAGGGTTGGGGGCCAGGAAGTATATTCTTTTCTTTGCGTTCCTCTGTGGGAGGAGTCTGACTAGACTGAATAATGTTGACCAAATACTTAAAGCTTAAGTCAATCAGTTTAGACAGCCTTAGGTTAGTTTAAAAAATGATTTGAAATGGGCACAAATGGAAGATTCTCTCATCATATGAACTATTGCGAAATTAACACCTCCAAAGCTGGTTTATTTCGAAGAAAATTTATTTTGTTATTAACATAACTTCTTTGTATCAAAATTATGCAACCTGTGGCCATAACATTATTTTTTCATTTGATGTTACTGTTATTCAGTGGAATATATCATGTCAAAAAGGGAGCGCAGAGGCTCAGTGGTAGAGTGCTTGACTCGAGAATGAGGGTTCAAGATTCACCGGCGTCACTGCGTCGTGGTCCTTGAGCAAGACGCATTTATCCTAGCTTAGTGCTGGTTCAACCAAGGAAGACCCGTCCCTGTTTAACTGAAATATTGTTGATGGGACGTAAAGAATCAAATCAAACAAACAAATCATGTCAAAAAATAATGTCATAGCCAGAAGTTAAATAACTCTTTGGTGACAAAAAACACAATTGGAATAAAAGTAAGTAAGGGTGCAAAGATCAGGAATCAATACAATCAAGTACCACACCTGACCCAGGATACCAATGGGAGAGTGACAAACTCACAGTTAGACACCACAAACGAGAGCCAAGAGGTCAGTCCTTTCCCAGCAGGTGACCGCAAAGTACATATAAACAGATGCGCACAAAGACATAGCAAACACAAGACAGAACAAAAACCAAAGATCCACAAAAGAAGTACCGCCTTGGAACGGTCAGTAAAATATTTTACTGGAGGGCTTAAACCGGTTTAACGGCGCCAACCTCACCCTTAATTCAGATGTGGATCAAGACACATAGATATTTGGTTTGCATGAAAGACCCCTAACTTATCAATGCATCATCTCCTAAAACATATAAATCAAGATATAACAAGGAGATAAAGCAAAGATAAGGACTCAACAGTAAATAAATCTGAATACTGGAGCAAAAGAAATCCAACAGGTAAACCCCAGTGGGCCCGACAAACAGCCAAAGTATCAGGCCCCTATCATCTCATCAATAGATAAGTCTTTAAGTCGGAACCATCATAGAGTCTCTTTGACTCTAAACACTCTTTGAAGTAAAGCAATAACTTTTTTTTAAAAATATCTCATGAAATGATCACTTCTGTAAGAGCCACTATGTATGACATGATGTTATCTACTGAATAACAGTAATGTCATATGATAGTTAAATTTATGTATAGATTGTATGAATGTTTCTAGTCATTTCATATAGGTCTTAAATAATGTATAGTCAATGTGTCTTTGCATATAGTTCTGAAGTAGATAATTGCACCCATCAAGCGTCACATCATTGTGTCCTAAGATAACCATTGGTAGCACATGGATTAGAATTTTTCTCAGCAAAGTGTATGTTCATTATAGATAGTTATATTTTGCATATGCCAAGTAAAGGAAATGTGTGAAAATGCTTTATTCACATTTGCACAAACTTGATATTAAACTCTATGCTATAATCTTTTGTGCAAGATCTACTTTGTATAACATGATGTTATCTACTGAATAACAGTACTGCCATACGATAGTTGAGTTTATGTATAGATTGTATACATGTTACTAGTCATTGTATGTAGGTCTGAGGTAACGCATGTATTGTCATTGTGTCATTGCATATAGTTTTGAAGTCCAGAATAATTTCAGCCACCGAGAGTCACAGCCTTGTTTCCTGAAATAAACATTGGTAGCACAATGAGTTAATTTTTTTACAAACAAAGTGCATGTTTGTTAAAGATATGTATATGCAGTGGCTCAGTGGTAGAGTGCTTGACTCGAGATGAAGGGGCCCAGACTCGAGCCTCAACAGCGTCACTGCACTGTGTCCTTGCGCAAGACACATTTATCCTAGCTTAGTACTGGTTTCAACCCTTACTAACCCTTTATAACTGAAAGATTGTTGATGGGACGTAAATAATCAAATCAAACAAAAAACCAAACAGTATATTTTGCAGAAGCATGTGAAAATGCTTTATTTGCTTTTTGACAAACTCCATATTATGTTTGATCTGTAAGAAGTCTAAATAGTCGCTGAAACCAGATATTATATTGTTTAAAAATTTTGTCAACAAATTGCTTGCAAATTTACAATTTGCTGTTGCTTGTACCTTTGCTATTTGAGCATACTCTGTGCAATTATGAACAAAACTCAACCTGGTGGTTGTAAGAATATTACAAATTACAAATGCTGATTTGGGTATAATTCAAGGGATTAGGTGACATGAGATTTCCTGTGACCGGCAAAGGTTCGGGTCAAGTCTGATCAGAGCCTTTGTGCTAGTAGCCAATACCACAACTGGTCCTGACAGCAAACTCCATTTAACTCTCCATTTAACTGCTATTCCTTGTAGCAAACTTGCATATTTAGAATAGGAGCTTAAAATTGGATCAAGTGTGATGTTTTTCATTTATCATCGATTATTACCAAAAACACAATCAAACGAAGTTTTTGATTGATCATCAATTATAATTGGTGATTATAATTGATCATCGATGCAACGCTTAAGTTTATACTTGTCAAAATGCCACATTTTTGAAAATCACATGTCATGGCTCTTTGTTTGCTCTTTTTTTATTTTTAAGTGCTTTTTTTTTACTTTTTATTGTCAATGTTCTTAATGAAACCTAAGTTTACCATCTATAAATCTTCTTTTTATATCTATACTATATGCCAGATATACACAGTTAAAATTGCCAAAGAGCTACATGCATCAGGGGGGGGGTGCTATTTTGGCCCACATATGGGCTAAAATGCTTTTCACCATTTTGTTCTTATTGGTTTATTTGAACAATATACCAAGTTTAAAAGTAAAACTTTTAAATTGACGTTTATCTTTGCTATGGTTACAAAAAACGGACATCAAAATGGGCTAAAAAATGGAAAAGCGAACATTTTGGAACAAATTTGAGACATTTGACAGAGAAATTAACGTAAACTCAAACAAGATATTTTACCAGGTGATAAAAATTATCAGAACACATAACATATTAAAAGCTTTTTAGGTATGTAGCTATGCTGATATCTAATAATCCCTGACAAAGTTGGAGGGATATAGTTTTGGCGTCGTCCGTCCGTCGCATTTTTGTCCATCCACATCTCAGAACTACTGGTCAGATTTGATACATATTTGGTACACAATAAGTATCAAGTACTCTGATATCCTATAAGTTTCGTCAAAATCGACCCTTAAAACTTTAGTTATTGCCCTTGTTGGAATTTTTAGGCATTTATAATGCAAGTCTATTTTAGCAAAATGTTAACGGGTTGCTCCACTGAACCAAATGTTATCAAGAGCTAGGCAAAAGGAAATGGCTATAAACCACCTTTCCTTAACCATTGTTTCCTGTTTGCAATTATTCATCACATTACCCTCAAAATAGGGCAACAATGAACCGAATGGAAAATCTAAAAAGAAATCTAAACTTCTTAACCAGTAATCAAAACTCTTAAAATAATTTCAGTGATGTATTCGGCATAATGCCCTCTGCTAAATATGGGCAAAAGGTTTGGTACCAGTAAAATGCATTTAAGCCCCCCGGTGGCTTAGGCTGCTGTCCGTTCTAAGGCGATGGTTCTGTTGTTGTTGACTTTTTGTTTATTGTTACTCCCATTGTGGGAGTCTGTAATTGTTCTATGTTTTGTTGTACGTTACTTTATGTCCATTCTAGTATTATAATCATCTTGATGGGGAAGAGAGAGAGAGAGAGCTGGTTGCCTTGCTTAATTTGTCTTCCTGGTGTCTTGTGATGGTTGAGCAGCTCTTCCTCCCGGTACCACAGGGTTGTCTGCGGTTTGTGATTGTGGTATTTCCTGATCATACTCACTTACTATTTTTGATCCCACATAACAAAGTGGCCACCAGAGCTTAAAAGTGAAATAGGGTTAAAAGACATACCAGCCCATGTTTGAAATGATAAGATTGATATTTTGTCACTGATAAGATTGATATTTTGTCGCATGCCCCTTCAAAATTCTGTTATGCTAAAACTTAAAACTAAATATAGAAATCATATCAAACTTTTCCTTCATCATTGGTCAGAAAAATATACAATATACAAATTCAAATATTCCTAAAATATCATCTACAAAAATGCACTCTGCTTAGCCTACAAGAACTAAAATCACAAGACATCGTTTCCATCAGTACTCTCAGTGCTTTGATATTCAATGGCAAAGTATTTTTTCTGCATTTATTCACATTTTTATTGTTTATGGTATGGATCCAGCTCAGTTGCTGCATGTTGTAGTGAAGCAAGCAGGTAAACTGTATTTTAGATTTACTTGATCACAAACCCAAAGACAGTTTTTCACATTATGCTGCCCATATACCTGTATTCACAGTAAAGCTGCACCTGTTAGGGCCACCTGCTTGTTCCATCTCTTTATTCACTTTGCAAAGAGTTTAGATCCAGAGCAGGCCCTACATCTCAGGTACAGATTACAGGATCAGGATCCAAGCTGTTTGATATTGTGGTGTTTTTTTTCTGAATTTGCTTGGGCATAGTAATAAAACTAATACTGTTAATATCAGCTAATAAAAATAAAACATTTGTCTTCTTTAACAGTTTTTGTTAAATAGTTGAGAGGTAATATGATTTTAGCATTTGTTTTGTCTGCTGATTCTTCATTATTTTAACTTCTTCAAAACAAATTCAGTCAATATCAACAGAATGACAAACAGTTGGATTCCGACTTTGTCTTAAGGGATAATTAGTAGGTTTGTTTTGACATGCACAGTCAAACAAACCGTGCCTCCTTTAAGCAATAACTGTTTGAATCCAGATCAGGCCCAACAATGTGTTAGACCGGATCTTCGTCCAAACTGTTTGCTTAATATTTTGTTTATCAGCAGACAACATAAGCGGATAAAAGGTCGGAGAGGCGATATGCATATGACTTATTTACTGGCAATAGTACAGTGTACTGGGCCGACTGGATTAGTACTCTATGTGCCAGAACAACCACCTAAAACAAGAAAACTGGACACTTTGGAGTACTCCACAATAAATCAAGTTATACAAATATTTACACCCATGTAGGCAGTGCTCCACCATCTTGTTTTGGAACTAAAAATGACCACCTGACCACCCCCGCCCCCCTTTCTTTTTTTTCTTTAGACACTTGCTCAATCGATACTGATCATTACGCAAATTTTAGAATTTTGAGAAAAAAAGAAAAAAGAATCTGTTGGCTGTGCTTTTTACTAATTTAGGAGTGCCCTAATCTCCTCAGTGGTCTGGGAATTGACCACAGAAGGAGAAAATTTATTCCACTGTGGAATAGTCCACGGAAAAAAAATTCTTCAGGGAATAACTGTATGTCTGGTATCTACAATATTGGGCACTGCTTGATGACCTGGTAGATTTCAAAATGTGAGCAGGGTCAGGTACTTGTCTTTTTCTATAGACACAGCACCACAATGTATCTTATGAAAGAGGAGAAGGGAGAACCGATCCCTACAAGCCGTGAGAGATGACACTCACGCACATCGAGCATCTCACCGACACAACTGTGTTTCACCATCTCCGACATGTCCAGCGGGCTGCTGTCCTCTGAACTTTCTCTTCCTGATTAATCTGAAGCTTTGAGTAAGGGCTCCAAAAAGGTGCTGCATACTCTAGTTTAGGCCTAATCAAAGTTTTGTATGCAACTTCCTTAGTACTCGTAGTTGCAAAAGCCAAATTCCTGCGAAGGAAACCGAGTGCCTTAGTTGCTTTGGAAGAAATTTCTGAAATGTGTTGACCCCAATCCATATTATCAGAGATGGTTATATCAAGGTATTTGGTTGACTGAACTTTTCCAAAGTTTTCTTGTGAAGGGAATAATCAAAGAGAATTTGTTTGTAATGCTGATGCCGAGTCACTCTATGACCGAGTCACTCTCATAGAGTGACATTTGGCCACATTGAACTTCATTTGCCAATGATTGGCCACAGATCGAAGACCTTATGTTATCCGGCAGGTCATTCATAAAAGTAAGGAACAGGATCGGTCCTACATACCCCCCCACACACACACACTTCCAGACTTAAATTACTTAAACTCTAGAGTTCCTGGATCCATGCCTAAGTTTGGTATGATAACAATTTAATTAATCTTTCTGGATCCGGACAAGGAACAATTTTATATTATGTTTATTTTGCTCTTACTCACATTCTCTAAAGAGATTTTATTTAAGCCCTCCAATTACAATATTTTACTGTTCGTTCCAAGGCGGTGCTTCTTTTGTGGATCATTTATGTTACTTCTGTCTTGTATTTGTTATGCATTTGTGCACCTCTGTTTATTGATGCCTTGTGGTCACTGCTGGGACCTCTTGGCTCTCGTTTGTGGTGTCTGTCGCAGGGTATGGATTCGGTTCGCCAGGGATCTCAACGACAGATGTTGTTATAGGTTTATTTTACATAAGTAAATAAAAAGGGTGTCCTAAAATACAAAACAAACAATGAAACAGTACAGACAACACAGACAGACAAATGAACAGACACGGACAACGGAATACATTGCACCCGTATGCAATACATATTTACAACACAGACAGACAGACAGACAATCGGACACGGACAACGGATATACTTGCAACTGATTGCGAGTACGATATTGTAATTCGTTTGGTACCTGAGCATGTCATGCTGAGCATGTCATGTCTATTTTTAGACATGGGTATTTTGCAGTGATAAAATTATATACAAAGAGATTAAAATATTAAAACCACACCTTTTGCATTTAACTTACATTTTATGCGTTAGCTCAGTTTACTAATTCCTCCATTTGCAATGTCCATAAGAATCAAAACGATAGCCATGCCTATTTCAGAAAGACAGAAGACAAGTCAAAAGCAATGTATTTTGCGTTAATACGTCATACAGAAATATTGTGAACTACGTCACAGGAAATGTACAGAATGTAGTTCCTGGCGAAAACCTCCCTTTGGTGTTTTCATCAGAAAAGACAATCTGTGATCTGTATGATAAAAAGAATATAAATTCACATACCTGCTAATAATAATGTTTCCATATCATTTCCGTGAAGGAATAATACAAATAATAATATATAAATATATGTTCTACAGCCTGTAGATCGATGGAGTCGATCTAACTGCAAAAATGAGAATGCCTTTTCCAAATGTCGCGCGCATATGTATTTGTGAGGTTAGGCGCATGCGCTTAGTAAGTTAAAAGAGGTGTGTTCGTTAGCAACCAATCACCCATCATCTTACATCCTTATGTCTAACTAAAACGGCTACTGATTGGACGATAAAATAGAACAGCTCAGTTTCAAGATACCCCATAAAAAAACAATGCAAGACAGGTTAAACCAGTTTTTCCCACGCTTGGTATGATTTAAGTAAATCTCAACACTACTCACGGTGGCACTAAAGGAGAAAAGGTAATTTATGCGTTAAGCAAAATAATCACAAAGTTCACCTCTGTGACATTCTCCCCTGCTTTGAAAAAAAATGTCTCCTGACATTTCCGAACATTCGAAAAACTTTTTAATAAACACAGACCACCTCAGCAATCACAATCATGTACAAATATGATGCATTTAGGTTAATTTTAACCTACAGAAGTTTCACATTTATCAACAAACAATTCTACTTTACTAGTGAATTGTGAAAATGTTATATATAACTTCAGAACATCCAAAAATAAAGACATGTATTAATTTGAGGGGTCGCTCTCAATAAGAGAAATATACTATATGTATGAGACAATCAAAGCAGGAGAAAATATAATATATATATGCATTTTTATATATGTTTGGGAAAACATATCATATATGCATAATAATAATATTGGAAGATATTCTTCCTATCTGTGACATTCTCCTCTGATATTTATGAAAACTAATACATATACTTAAACATACCAAATCTGTGTTTCGGGGTTTGAAACTTGTTGAGTATTTACCCACTCACCATACCGGTTTGGCGCTTGCCGTACCCTACCTGTACGTCTAGGTAACTGTGGAGTAGGTACATTATCTACACTACCTACATTACCTCCACTGAGATCTCTGGAACTGCCAGTGGTACCTACATCTGCACTAGCAAAACCACCACCTGCACTTGAATTAAAACCACCTGCGCTATCTGACCTATTAAAACCAACTGAACTATCAGATCTATTAAAATCTCCTGAACCATTAAAAGTATCGCCATGAACTGACACATGAGACTTTTCTTTATTTGAAGAAACTGATTTCGACCCATTGATATTTGAACTGTGTTTCCTTTTAAGAGGAAGCATATATCTTGGGTAAAATAATTCTTCTGTTTCTGATTCAGAGGAGTCAGACTCAAATTCAGGTTCTTGGACAGGTTTTGATTGGCTATGTACAGGGGCTGCAGGTTTGCTAGGTTTACTAATGGGGACTGTCATAAAATAGGCCAAGATCTAAACTGCTAGGTATGGCAGAAAAAGGAAGCAACATGTTCCTGTGTAAAGTTTTCACCGTTGAATCACCCGATTCACGCTGAACCCTATACACAGGTACACCTTCATTTGGCACTTCAATTACAATATATGAATGCTTATCCCACCTATCTGCCAACTTATTTTTGCCTTTTAGGCCCACCTTTCTAATAAGGACTCTGTCCCCTACACCAAGGGTTGCTTCTCTGACCTTACCGTCATAATTGGACTTATGCCTTGTAGCACTTTTATTTGCTTCTTTTGAAGCTACTTTGTAGGCAAAGTCCAACCGTTTCTTTAACTTACTGGCATAGTGCTCTCTGGATGTATATTCTGAATCCTGTGAAGAATTCAGACCCAGATAAGCATCTATAGCCAGCCTGGGATGTCTCCCAAACATTAAAAAGAATGGGGAAAAACCAGTGCTATCATGACGGGTAGCATTATAGGCATGGACTAAAGGGGCTACATATGACTTCCAGTCTTGTTTCTGGTGATCTTCTAGGGTACCCAGCATTTTTAAAAGGGTCTGGTTAAATCTCTCGACCATTCCATTTCCCATAGGGTGATATGGAGTGGTCCGGGACTTATGCACACCCGCAAGACTACACAATTCCTTAATAAGGCTACTTTCAAAATTTCTTCCCTGATCACTATGGATCCTAGCCGGAAAACCATAGTGAACAACAAAGTTTTCAAAAAGTATTTTGGCTGTAGTCTTAGCCAACTGGTTTCTAGTTGGAAAGGCCTGGGCATAACGGGTAAAATGGTCGGTCACGACTAAAATATGTTCATGCCCACCCTTCGACTATTCCAAAGACAAAAAATCTATACATAACAATTCCATTGGTTGTGAACTGGTTATGTTGACTAATTCTGCACTAGGCTTCACCGGAGTTTTTCGCCTAATACAACGGCCACAATTTTTTATCTTTTCTTCAACATCATTTTCTAGACCAGGCCAATAAAATCTAGAGCGCACTAAAGAAAGAGTGCGGTCTCTACCTTGATGGCCCAAATCATCATGCAACTGTTTCAAAATGATGCTTCGAAAATGGAGAGGAAGCACCAGCTGACGTGTTTGTACATTATTTAATGTAGTATTTCTGTACAATACTCCGTCAACCAATGACAACCTAGACCATTCCCGAATATGTTTCAAAACATTTGGGGATTCGGTCTGGAGACTACTTTTGTCTGGACAGAATTTCAACTTAACCAGCTCAACAACCCTGGCTAAAGTAGAGTCAGCCACTTGCTCTTTTGACCAATCAACATTTTGTAAAGATGTTGAGTCCAGTAGATCCGGTGTTGGCGGATCTACAAGAGTTACAGCGTTTGAAACAATCAAGGTTTCAACCAAGGGACAAGACTCTCTTTCAACCAAGTATGCTTGGCACACTGCCTTAACCACATCTGGAAATAATTCCACATCTTGCGGGGGACGCCTAGAGAGACCATCAGCATCTGCGTTAGATTTACCTGATCTATATATTAATTTAAAATCATATGAACCTAACGCAGCTTACCACCTATGACCTGTGGCATCTAATTTGGCCAAAGTTAAAACATATGTTAAGGGGTTGTTATCTGTATAAACAGAAAATGTGTTTCCATACAGATAATCATGGAACTTGTCGGTGACAGTCCATTTGAGACATAAAAATTCCAGTTTGTGGGCTGGATAATTCCGTTCTGCTTTGCGCAAACCCCTGCTGCCATATGCAACAACTTTTTCAAGGCCATCATGTTCTTGATATAGAACGGCTCCTAGCCCTTCTATAGATGCATCTGTATGTAAAATAAAAGGTTTGCTAAAATCTGCATATGCTAGCACTGGAGGAGAGGACAATTTCTCCTTCAGTGTATCAAATGCACTTTGTTGAGCAGGACCCCATATCCAAGGAATTGAACTTCTCTTCTTTTTCTTCTTTTTACCTTGGACAGAAACACCAGCATGATGTCCAACCAACAGATCATTTAAAGGTTTGGCTATCTTTGCGTAGTCTTTGACAAAACGCCTATAATAGCCTGTAAAACCCAAAAATGATCGCAGGTCTTTCACCGTCTGAGGTTCTGGCCAAGTTGTAAGAGCAGCAATTTTTTCAGGGTCCGTTTCAATTCCTTTTTCGGACACTACGTGGCCTAAGTAGGTCACGCTAGACTTAAAAAATTCACACTTGGATGCTTTCAATTTTAAGCCATGTTTATGCAGGCGGCTGAAAACAGCATCCAAGCGTGATAAATGCTCATCGAAGGACTCAGAGAAAATTAAAATATCATCTAAAAAGATGAGGCACTCTTTTAAATTGAGCTCACCCATACACCGTTCCATTAGGCGCTGGAATGTAGCAGGAGCATTGGTCAAGCCAAAAGCCATCCTGTTACATTCGTAGAAGCCCAAATTACCTACGGTAAAAGCAGTCTTCTCTTTGTCCTCCTCTTTCATCTCCACTTGCCAGTAACCACTGCGCAAGTCTAATTTTGAAAAATACTTCGCACCGAGGAGAGTATCCATAGTGTCATCGATGCGAGGTAATGTATAGGCATCCTTGACAGTTCGGCCATTTAGTTTTCTGAAATCTATGCAGAAACGCAAGCTGCCATCCTTTTTTCGGACCAGTACAACATTTGAAGAAAAAGGACTTTTTGATGGCTGAATTGCTCCAGCTTCAATCATTTCCTTCAAATGCTGTCTGACTTCCTCATAAAGGCCTGGCGGAATACGTCTATAAGGCTCCTTAAATGGAGTGTCATCAGTGAGCTTGATTTCATGCTCAACTAAATCAGTTCTACCTAAGTCAGTAGGACCGGTAGAAAATATATGAGACCAACTGCCAAGGACGTCTTTAGCTTTTCTCACTTGATCTTGTGTAAGATTGTCCGTTTCTACCTTCACGCCAAGATCCTCTAATTTTGTGACCTTGGGCTCCTGCTTCTTCACTGAAGAATCAGGAGTCCATGAATCAACAACATCTACACCATTTATTGAACATAATAGAGATCTTGGAGGAATCTCTATTACTCGTGTAGATAAATTACACACACGGACTGGAATGCGTGCGGTAGAACCGGACGATCCCAAAGATACAACTCTGGGGCAGATTGTTAAACCCGCAGACAAAGATGTATCTATAGGCTCAGTGACAGCAGTTTGAAATGATTTTGTATTTCTGACAAAACCCGATAAAGTTTTAACCTCACCAGGCGCAACTTTAATACTAAAATTGTTGGTGGTTTTCACCGGTAAAATTTCATTACACATGCTGTCAAAAGCAACTTGCCACTCAGCAGGAATGTTTGATTCACTTGAATCATTTGAAGCTTGCTTGCACAAACGAATGACATTGGTTCCAATGATCACAGGGACACGACGATTGTAGTCAGTATTTTCAACTACTAAAACAGGGGCTTTATATGTTGTATTTCCTAATGAAGGAACTACAATATCTGCCTCTATATAACCTTTATAAGGCAATTCTGTGCCATTAGCACAAGTAACTGACAATCCAAATTCAGTTATACTATGTAAAGTAGGTTTGGGGTCTAAGGTTTCATAGAAGGCCTCTGAAATTGAGGTTATTCTAGAACCTGAGTCCAACAAACCAAGTGTATTAACACCACATATTAAAATATTGTCCTCATTGGAAGAACCAATCATCCGTTCAAGCAAACTTGATTGCTTAACATTTGTACAATTATGAATTGGGCTTTTCTCAAAGTCCTTTGATGATACTTCCCCAGTTTGCCCATCAACTGGAGAAGTTAGAAGTTTAAATGGTTCCCAGCATTTTCACCATGGTTAGTACCACGGCCGTTGGAACCACCACGGTGACCACGCCAAGAACCACCACCACCTCTATTGCCTCTTTGAGAATAATTATTCTGGTGAGCATTATTGTAACTGTTAGAGTTGTGGTTGTTATGGTTTGAGCTACCTTGATAGCCCCTACCACAACCACCCCTCTGAAAGTTACTTCTATAACCAGCACGTCCACGGCCTCGTGGAACATACTGATTAGAATAGGAGTAGGAGTCAGGAAAATTGGACTGTCCAACAGACTCAGAACTCTGCTTTGTCTGCTGGTCAAGCCTTTCTTACATTTTCTCCATCCTACTCATGAGCTCTTTCATGCTCTTTAATAATACATCTGTATTATTTTCTGAATCAGAAGTAACCTGATTACATTGTTGCTGCTGGGCAGTTGGTTTTTTAGTTTGTTTAAAACTATTTTCTTCCTGATCAACTTTACGTATTTCACGTAAAAGTGACGGGAAGTCTTTAATGGTATCGTAAAGATGCCTTGTTGAGTTTTTCAAAGACTGGCTTTTTAAACCAGTCCAGAATTTACTCCTCAGCATTGCATCTTTAGCAATGCCATCAATATGGCCAGACTTAACTGCCCTTGATAGGGTCTGCTCAATTCTTGAAGCAAAAGAAACCACTGATTCAGCTTCTTTCTGATAGTCACTGTAAAATGACTGAATCAGGGTTTCACTAGAGCTGACATTTGCATAAAAACCATCTAACTTGGCTAAAATGTCAGCCACTGTGGCATTCTGCCCTAAAGGCACTAAAAGGCTTCTAGCACTACCCTTTAGTGAATTCCTAATGGACTGCAACAGAATTGGTTCTGGCAGTACACTAGAACTCTGGAGGCATTTAACCTCAAGACTCTACACTTCATATGTTGTCTCCCCTTTTTGGGGTTCTTCAGAACCACTAAATGTGGGCAATTTGGGGACATAGGGACTGGGGACATATGAAGTGTTATGAGGCAAAGTATTGTTAAAATTAAATCTAGGGACAGGTGATGGTGCTTGGCCTTTATTTATAAAAGATAATAATTTGGACCCAGCACCCTCAAACTGAACCTTCTTAGCATCTGGTGTGCTAGTCAACACTTTGGGGTCAGCCTTTTTGGGACTTCCCCCAGCATGTTTTGACATTAAAATGTCATATTCCTCTTTAGTGAGGACCTTGTAAGCTGGGTTGGATGACACAGCTTTCACCATATCATCCATAGAGCTATCCTTGGAAGCCATACTTAATGATTGGGGCTTAGAAAAGGACAAGCTAATTGACAATTGTCAAACACTAATATATAATATATATAGCACCACTCACAAACAGAGAGATTTCACTATATGAATACCACTGTACTATTCACAAAAAGTACATATGTTTCATGGAAGTACTACAAAGTAACAAAAATGACTAAGTATATGTGGCAGCTCAATTACTAAAAACATATACTTAAATCATATCACCCTGTAGCATTCCATTCACATATACAAAAAAAACTATCTGATCACTGCAATCAATATCACTAAGTTTGAAAAGTTCCAGTGCTGCAGAGTAATTCTTATCTGGACAAAAGTGGCAGCTCAATTGCTAAAAACAATTGTTCCAGACAAACCACACTGCAACACAATGAACCTATCCTTTATTGAAGAGAAATCAAGTTCAAGTACATGTGGCAGCTCAATTGCTAAAAACATGCACCTAAAAATTGACAACTCCTCATAAATTGCAATTTCAAACAATTATATAACACAAAACACTTAGTATGCAGACACCAAAAAAAAATATTCACAAGTCTCTCTGTCAATGAAAATGCACAAGTACTGTACCTGAAAACATATTTAAAACTAGTAACAGTATTTAAAAATAACGGCTATAACTATGCGCCGGATCCAGTACTGTGACAGAGTCACACCAGGGTGGATACCATCTTTTAAAAGGCTATAAGAGACAGTTTTGGTGGGGTAACTCTTTTTCAATTTTCTAGTTTTTATCATGTCACAACTAAATCTAGGGGCCTGTACACCATAGGTTGAGTTAAGCTCTTTGATATTTTGATTTAATTCATTGATCTTATGGTGTAAAATCAAATTGTTCTGGTCAAAAATACTGGGGTTAGGGTGACCTTGTACACTATTCCAAATTGAAATTGAGTAATAAGGACACTCTAAAATTATGCCTTTCACACTGTCACCATAAGAAGAGCAAATCTCAAAAAACCTATTGTATTGGTGAACAATATCCTCAACTTGTACAGTATTTAAATCAACAATAATTTTTCTGCCATATCTATTTTGGCCAACTTTCGAAGTCAAGTCACATGTGCCAGTCCATAAAATTAACAAAATGTTGCCGTATTTCCGCCTATAATTCTGAACATTAGCAGCTATTAAATCTACGGCTTGCTTAGAATTACGGCCACCCTTTGATTCAAAAATGATATTTTTCTCTGGGTGAATACGGCTAATGTGACGTTTCAAATAATTCCCTTTACTACCACTAACTAAAATAACTGTCCGTTTTTGTGGAGTTGTAGGGGCAATAACAGGGTTCTCCCTTAAATATTTTTCTAACTGGGAAAGACTCATATGCACAAAATAACTGATCAAATTAAATTGTTGATGGTCCAAAACAATCAGAAGGAGAAATGAGGGGAAAAATTGGGGGAAAATTGAATGAGGGGAAAAAAATGAGGGAGAAATAAATCAAGTGATGGGGGGGGGGGGAAAAAATCAACTCTCCTACCTTATCTCATCTTCTTACTGTAACTTAAGGTATCTGCCATTGCACCAGTAAGGTCTTTTAAATTTCTCACCTTATTAATTCCCTGAATAACAAAAATTTGAAATTAGAAACTGACCCCTATGCTACATACATAATTAAAAGAAACACATATATTCATCTGCACCCATTCTGGAACCTGTAAACAAGTATTAGTGGTTAGTTCTAGTGCACATGATTCACAAAGCTATCACAGATGACAACATATAACCACTATGAATATCAGTAAAAATGTTTTCACTCTTGCTATAGCATTGTCAATATTATTTTGGCAAAGTTCACTGATTTTGCCAGTCAAATAGACAATAAATACACAGAAATAATTTGGCAAAATTCACAAATCAAGCCAAACAGATTGCCAATATTAATAAATATGCAATTTCATTATAGATGCAAGAATGACAACATTTACCGATCACTTAATATGAAATATCACAGACTATTCTCAAATGAGAGTTTATATATATATATGCAAATATATGAAATGGTATGGTCCGAAAATCAAATTAATCTTTTCGAATCAAACAATATTCACATATAAAGTTTACTCTGGCTTGCTGCGAGAAATAAATTAATTTTTCATAGCAAGCAGAGTACAGGTGCACCTAGCAAATATAGGATCCACACAATGTAAAATACACGAAAAAAAAATTATCACAGTAACTTCACTGCAAGACCAGTGTCACATATAGGGTACCAAATAGTGGAGGGATCCGGATCAGCTGGAGGCTATCCGATGATTCTCATTTTTGCAGTTAGATCGACTCCATCGATCTACAGGCTGTAGAACATATATTTATATATTATTATTTGTATTATTCCTTCACGGAAATGATATGGAAACATTATTATTAGCAGGACACCCTTTTTATTTACATATGTAAAATAAACCTATAACAACATCTGTCGTTGAGATCCCTGGCGAACCGAATCCATACCCTGCGACAAATTGGCGCCCAACGTGGGGTTTGCTCCATCTTTGAATATGTATAGGTAGTTATCGACATAATAATTACTGATCAGATTTTTAAAAAATGAATATGCAAGCTTGCAACACAAAATATGGCCATTTTTATATATTAAATTATAAAATCACAAACACAGCAGCTGATACGTAGATGAATACATGAAGACATAACGGAACATGGCTGGAGGTTTGATGATCTATATAATATGATGAAGCATGGTTGTAGATGAAGGTCAGTCAGCAGAACACCCTTGTCAATGAGATGATAAAACCACGTTGGGCGCCAATTTGTCGCAGGGTATGGATTCGGTTCGCCAGGGATCTCAACGACAGATGTTGTTATAGGTTTATTTTACATATGTAAATAAAAAGGGTGTCCTAAAATACAAAACAAACAATGAAACAGTACAGACAACACAGACAGACAAATGAACAGACACGGACAACGGAATACATTGCACCCGTATGCAATACATATTTACAACACAGACAGACAGACAGACAATCGGACACGGACAACGGATATACTTGCAACTGATTGCGAGTACGATATTGTAATTCGTTTGGTACCTGAGCATGTCATGCTGAGCATGTCATGTCTATTTTTAGACATGGGTATTTTGCAGTGATAAAATTATATACAAAGAGATTAAAATATTAAAACCACACCTTTTGCATTTAACTTACATTTTATGCGTTAGCTCAGTTTACTAATTCCTCCATTTGCAATGTCCATAAGAATCAAAACGATAGCCATGCCTATTTCAGAAAGACAGAAGACAAGTCAAAAGCAATGTATTTTGCGTTAATACGTCATACAGAAATATTGTGAACTACGTCACAGGAAATGTACAGAATGTAGTTCCTGGCGAAAACCTCCCTTTGGTGTTTTCATCAGAAAAGACAATCTGTGATCTGTATGATAAAAAGAATATAAATTCACATACCTGCTAATAATAATGTTTCCATATCATTTCCGTGAAGGAATAATACAAATAATAATATATAAATATATGTTCTACAGCCTGTAGATCGATGGAGTCGATCTAACTGCAAAAATGAGAATGCCTTTTCCAAATGTCGCGCGCATATGTATTTGTGAGGTTAGGCGCATGCGCTTAGTAAGTTAAAAGAGGTGTGTTCGTTAGCAACCAATCACCCATCATCTTACATCCTTATGTCTAACTAAAACGGCTACTGATTGGACGATAAAATAGAACAGCTCAGTTTCAAGATACCCCATAAAAAAACAATGCAAGACAGGTTAAACCAGTTTTTCCCACGCTTGGTATGATTTAAGTAAATCTCAACACTACTCACGGTGGCACTAAAGGAGAAAAGGTAATTTATGCGTTAAGCAAAATAATCACAAAGTTCACCTCTGTGACATGTCTAATTATGAATTTGTCACTTTCCCATTGGTATCCTGGGCCAGGTGTGGTGCTTGATTATGTATCGATTCCTGATCTTTCCCTTCTTTGTTACTTTTAGTAAAAGCCGATACTTGGTTGGGCCGTGACTTAGCAAAATGTGTGTACGAACAAATGTGCCAGAGAAAATGTTTTTTTCTTTTGTTTAAATAACTAGTCATCTGTATTCAAAGGCAGAAAAAGAGAGAAAGAATGTTTCGGAGGTAAGAAATCATACAGATCGCGTTGTATCATTCCTAATTCGTCTGTTGAAGCGAAAAAAAATGTTGCGTTTCGTCCCCAAAGCAGTTCGTACTCAGTCCATTGGCTTTATTCATTCTGCTTGTCGTTTCCGCTAAATGCCTGCTGTAAAGGGTGGCGGCACTCAAGGCCTCTGTCCTGTCAAGATTAAAATTTGAAAAGAAAGTTTCTACCAAGATACAAGAAACTTTATTTAAAGTCGGCATTCAATTTTAACATATCAAACATTAGCCAGCAAGGCTATTTTACCGACACACAAAGGGAAAGACTGTACAAGTATATTCTCTATTGGGCCAAAAAAAAAAATATGTGTGTTTCAGGTTTCCTCTTAAAATTCACCCTGGGTAGGTAGGTAGGTTTTTTTTTTTTTTCTTTTTTTTTTTTTCTTCTCCCAAGCGTGACTATTTCAAAAGTACTCGGATCGATAATAGATCTTTACTTGTTTTATATATATGTATATTCTATAATGTCGGTGTGGGGAAAGGTAAATATCTTCTATCGAGACCAAGAAGTCCAAAACCTTGTGGAATTTGTGTCTGTTGAGAAAAACAATGAAATAAAACAGAATTTGTATTTTCTTTTTTATTTTCTTCTTTCTTATACCAGTCTGACAACATGCCTTTTAATAGTATGCAAAATACTGCTATTTTTATACTCGTAAAAAACTGAATGCTGTCTTCAACCTCTTTCTGAGAGCACCCTAAGTGGGTGGGGGTTGGAAGAGGGCTAGATACCCATGAAACCTGATGCTTAAATGGTGGTAAAATGAATGGTTTGAATGTTTTACTCCTTCATGCCACAATCCACCCTTAAAAAAAAAACTAAGTCCAACCCTGAGAAAAAATTGGGCATAGGTTCCCCTGTATTTTGTACTTTTCTATTCGCCCCCCAACCCAACAACCCTGGCCATTGAAAAGTGAGGGTAAGACAGAAGAGGAGAAGGTGGGAGGGGTACATTGACTCATAGTGACAAGTGTCCGCGTTCAATGTACCGCCTTCTCCTCATTAACCTTAGATAGAGAACAAAAATGAATATTTACACTCAATTCCTGTATATATTTCCACCATTCAAGTTTGTGACTTTTCTATCTTGGAAATTCATTCAGTGTTGAAAGTACGTATGCTTCCGAACCTAGTTACCGGTGCACCTCCTTTTCATCTTTTCGACCGTGGATGGTGAAGTCTGCTTTCGTTGCTGACTGCTTGACTTTATCGAGAGGCGGATGATGTTGAAGACAAACGTCTCGGATGTTCAAACCATTCGAAAATGGCCTGAGGACGTTAACCGCTCCCATTTCTGCATACGAATCGAAAGTATCGAAGCCATGTTGGTCGTCAATCGCGCACTCCTCCGAACGCTTGCAAATTATATACACCTTCAAGATGTCATGCGTTTCAATGATAGAATAAACGACTGGTTGTCGTTGATTTACCGCAATACAATCGCGACGATCAAACTTATATATAGACAACCAGTCTACTCATTGCGGATAAACCGAAAAATAGAAACTAACCGCAACGGATACAATGACTGTAATGGAGTAAATCGTCCGAATCGGCGTGTTTATTTTTTATATTTTAAAAAGTGCTTAAAAACAATTGAATCGGCCAATTTTCGGCCGAATCGGTCGGGAAACCTGAAACACACATATTTTTTTTTTAGGCCTTGTTAAAATATATATTATGAGCATATAAATAAGAGATCCTTCTTTGCGATCTATCAAGGGGAAGGAATTGATGAAACTCGAGAAGTGGGATAAAAGGGGCTCAAGAGACCCTGATCACCATGAAGGCTGCATGGTTTCAAGGCTCTTAGGCGAAAGACGAAACCTAGATAGGGCGCAGATAGACCAAAAGATGGGGTCGATCAGAGGAGAGCAGACCTTATCAGCTGTATATAATACACCTATAATTTATTCAGGCTTCCAGATAAGAGCGCCCGTTGGAAAACCATTTTCTCCATTTAATTCTCATCCAAAACATATGTTGTGGGTACTCAAAAGAACCGTCTCAATGAGACGGTCCTTTCGAGCACCCAACAGAGCTCTCACTAGGATTTTGAAAACAGGAGTCCCAGAGCCCTCTTTGCCAAAAAGTGGAGTCCCACAATACAAAAGGATATAGCCTCCTTCAAAAAGTAGGAGTCCCAGCACCAAAAATGGGAGTTCAGGACTGCAAATCAGCAGTTAGTGAGAGCTCTGACCCAAAACACATTTCTAATATTGGTGAGAAAAAAAATATGTTGTGGGTACAAAAAAGAACCATTTCATTGAGACGGTTCTTTTGAGCACCTAAGAAGACACATGCTTGATATTGGCAAGAAAAATCATACCAAATTTACGCTTATAAAATTATAAGAACTATGGATTATAGTGGCACTTTGGAAGCTTAGCAAAAAGCTTAAATTAGATTAGGCATTTAATTAATAAAAATAACTTAAAATGTCCACCCCTTTAATTTTCATCTTTTGACAGATAGATCTACACTAAAATGATTTCAAAGATTCAAAATCAGTAAGCTTGATGTTTTATATGTTAATTACATTTGTGGAAACTTTACATTTTAGTCACTCAACCTACTGTCGTGCCAGCCAAGAGTGACAGTGACATCGTGTTTTGTTTACAATTGTTAAGTAAAACATTAACTTTTACACTTCACTTGGGCTAATGCGAATCGACAGATAACGTATTAATCCTATCCTGTTCCAATGATCTATCGATTCTAAGTCCCTGATAACTTTGTAAACAAAACGTGGCATCACTGTCACTCTTGGCTGGCAGGATAGTACATCGTGAGACGTTTACATTGGAGAAGATAGTGCCACAAGGCCTGATACGGAATTTCACATCGATAACTTTTTATTTTTAATAGACCCCTTTCACATTGTTATCTCCCTTAGCAATCGCTCTTCAATTGAAAAATCGATAAAGCCGTTTTTGAAAATGAAGGGGCAGATTGCTTATTAGTGATCATTAGTTACATTGGCAAAACACAAAGTGATGCTTTATAAGCCGATTGTTTTGGCCTTTCACTGATAGAATAAGATATCTTTTTCTAGGAATTAGATAAATTAGTGTTTTCATTTACATATTTTATAAATTTTCAGTATTTATAGCTTTATTTAGTGCAAAATGTACTTTGATCTCGAGCTAAAATCTGCTTCGTCAGGCACGAAATCGCTTCCACTTCAGGCACGAAATCGCAAAAACTTTTTGAAACACATGCCAACTAATAAGACACACGAGTCTGTTATAAATGCGACTATCAACAACTCAGACGAGCCTGGGCTAATGCACAGTCTCACCAGGGCATTTGCTGCTCGCACACACATCGGATCCAATGTTGTGTCTGAGTGCACATAAAGAAAGACGGTGCATGTGGTAAACAGAGGCTCAGACAAAAAACAGACCTAAGGGTTCCAGCCCCACTAGATAAGCAGGCAGTAGCGCACGCAGGGTACTGCATGCTACCAAATAAACGTGCGTGTATGGCCATAATGACTAAGCATATGCGATAAGTGTGGAAATCGAACAGTAATTACCTCCAATCATATACCCATTAAATGACATCATTTCTACACAATGTCCGCTTATGCGCAGGCTAGCAAGAACCGTCGCTGCTCGCACACACAAATTATGGATGTAGATGAAGACTCATATCTATGTTTTTAAAACACCAGTCCACTGGTTAAGACTGTGTGGCGCCTTTTACGTATATGTGATAATAAGTACAAATTAGAGAATCACTTCATAAATCAATCATACCCGTGCCAGGCACGTGTGCTTTTATTGCTTTTAAAGGGCCCCAGGCATAGGATTAAAGAATAGGATGCACAGTGGGAGATATTAAAATGGGCCTCGATTGCGACGTGAGAAAGCCTGATTTTTGTGCATGCGAACAATAAAGGCGCAGGCCTGTCTTCGTATCCACGCAGTCTGATCAGCGCCTTTATTGTTCACTTGTTGCAAAGTATAATATCTGAACTTGCTTACTGCAAAATTTCATTTTTAGCTTGTCTCTGTAGCTGAACAGACTGGTTTGAGACTTACTCAGTCAGAAACCAGCAAGACAGCTTTCTCGCGGGATGGCCTTTAAAATGTATCTTACCACTTATTTTAACCAGAAAGACCCTGTTTAGAGGCCAAGTGTGTGGAATGTAATCATAGACCATGTATACATTGAATAAACATGAAGCTAACCAGACTCTTCACTGCTCGCAAACGCATAGTATGGAAGGAAATAATTGATAAAGTGTATGTTATAATGTATGACCAACACAGTAATGCACCCGCTCATTTGGAAAAAATGCAGTCGTGGATATGCTTAAAGATATCTTTCTGATCTCAAATATTCAGAATATTGGAATCAATCGCTTATTTTTGTAACACTTATCATTTAATTTTGCTATTTGTCAAATCTTTATTTTCGATTTTTTTAAAAATTGTTTTCCATATTCCATTGTGTATTGTAAGGCAGCCGTATAAAGGTTGCCCCTCAAAGTGTTTTCTCGTGGAGATAACGCGGAACGAGACACTTAGGCACATGCGCACTAACAATGTGAAAAGAGTCTATTAAAGCAAACTACTGTATCCTTAAAACAGGAGCTTTCCTATGTGTCATTGTATCCATTTAAACAATTCTCAGGACCGCACTTCCAGTTAGCAGTGGTTGTCAAGTACTGCCGAATATGAAAACCACATGTTTTATCGATATTTTGATTTTTGTGTTTCCCTCAAGATAACCTTCAAAAAATGGCAAAATCATAGTTTGTGGTAGGCTGCAACAATCATAACACGATGAAAGACGAGAAAATACAGGTCTTTAGCTGAATTTAGCTCCAAATTATTATGTCAAACGCTTAGAAATATTGATCTTTGCAGTCACATTGGTGTTGCGTGAATTCGTATATAGACACTAAATGTCAACAGTTAAGCAACAACAATTTTAAAAGACCATTTCAGTACAGATATATTTGTCGCAGTGCACATAGATAGATAGATAGATAGATAGATAGATAGATAGATAGATAGATAGATAGATAGATAGATAGATAGATAGATAGATAGATAGATAGATAGATAGATAGATAGATAGATAGATTAGTCACTGAAATATCCTGAACTTTCAATGAAAAGTGAGTACAGTATGGGTTGTTATACACTATGGATTTTTTATGTCAATTTCTTTGGGTAGCTCAATTTCATAAATGTGGTCTTCACAAGGAGTGTAGATATTCATGACTGCAAAGCCATCTATCATGTCACATCTCAGCAGACTGCCTTCTGTTTGTTTGTTTGTATTGTTGCTTTATGTCCCAGTCAACAGCTATGGTCATTGTTGGATGGTCAGTTCACCTAACCATGCACACTTTTTCCTGGGCAAGCTTGAACAAGCGGTTAACCAGTACTTCGTGCACATACTTTCGCTTGTAGCTGACCACAACCCTTCTTAAATGATTCAGCGGAAGGGAAAATGATGGTAAAAATTGTTTCAGGATCAATCTCCACAAAAGTATTGGACCGGGTCAGGATCGAACTCATGACCCCTGCAAGCACATTATCGACTGTGCTATTCTGCCCGGTAGACTGCCCTCTGTAGTTGTATCATGTTTCATCTCAACAGACTGCCCTCTGTGGATACTACAGTTGCAAAAATAAAATAAATATTAAATCACAAACTGGTGTATCATGTTTCAACTTGGCAGACTGCTTTCAGTTGGTAGAGTTGCAAATCAGTGTAGCAGGTTTCATCTCGGCACATTGCTCTCTGTTGGTAGAATTGCAATCTGTGTATCATGTTTCAGCTCAGCAGACCGCACTCTGTAGATAGAGTTGCAAACTGTTATATTATGTTTAATCTCAGCAGACTGCCCTCTGTAAACCGGTTTCTCATATTAATTCTCAGAAGATTACTCTCTGTAGATATGGCTGGAAACCGATGTATCACACTATACTCAGCAGACTGCCCTCTGTAGATAGATTTGCAAACCTGTTTATCATGTTTCATCTCAGCAGGCTGCTCTCTGTTGATAAGAGCTACAAACTTTGTGTATCATGTTTCTTCTCAGCAGAATGTCCTCTGTAGATAGAGTTTCTGTTGTGAGCTGGTCTATGATGTTACATCTCAGCAGACTGTTCTATGTACTGATGTATCATGTTTACAAAGGTTAAAGGCAGATGACGATTTCAGGTAAAGCTTCTATGCAGAGAGGAAATACACAGGACAGAATGTCAGGTCTGATCTGAGTCCAAATTGTTTGAAATGGATATCGGCAGATAACAATGTCACATGAAAATTTAACGGAAAGTTAAAATACAGGTTCAACTTCAACTTGTCGTAACCTCTAAAGTGCCAAACATTCTGAACCTCGATAAGGCCTGGACAAGAAATTGGGCCTGATCTGGGTCCAAATTGTTTGAAAGGGTTATCAGCAGATGACAATGTCATGTACAGATGTAACACAAAGTTAAAAAACATCGGTTTAACTCCAACTTGTCATATCCTTTCAAGTGCCAAACATTCTGAACCCCGATAAGTCTGGACAAAATGTCGGCCTGATCTGGGTCCAAATTATTTGAAAGGGTTATAAGCAGATGACAATGTCATGTAAATGTTTTTTGCTAAGTTAAGATACATAGGTTCAACTTAAACTTGTCATAAGCTCAAAAGTGTCAAACAGTCTAAAACCTGATAAGGCCCAGACAGAATGCCGGACCTGATCTGGGTCGAAACTGTTGTAAACGTTACAGATTTAATGCAAAGGGTAAACTGCAATGGTTTGACCTAAAGTTGTCAGAACCATAAGGGTTAGGCCAACCTTAGAAATATTGTTGTTTCCCCTTGGAGCATTCTGCAATACTTTTGACCTGCATTAAGTGATGGGTTGTCATGAAAGCAATTTTTACTCTTCTTGAGAGTGGTTGTTTTAGGCAGGTTTTTCTGCACACAAACAATTTGTTTGACTCGAGACCGAAGGGCCGCGGGTTCGAGCCTCACCTGCGTCACTGCGTTGTAGTCCTTGAGCAAGACACATTTATCCTAGCTTAGTACTGGTTCAACCCAGGAAGACCCTTCCCTTTATAACTGAAAGATTATTGATGGGACATAAAGAATCAAATCAAACAAACAAAACAAACAATTTGCTAAGAATATATTTTAAAGATAACTGTTTACAATTGACAATTCCCTAAGTTTGCAATGAAATTTAAAAAAAAAATCTTAACAAAAGATTGTTATAGAATTTTTTGTGTAGGGACTTTTTACAGGGTCAGTCCGGTAAGGGGAAAAAAATAAAATTTTAATTTAGGCCAATATCAGGCCTCTATGGCTGTTTTCCCAGACACCATGTATTCAGGGAGGTTCAAAATTGATAACTTTTTCAAATATCTAACTTTTGTCACAGCATCCAGATAATCCAAGTATTGCATGCTTGGATCCAGAGGAGAGACCAGACCCCTTTGAAAAACACAAGTTATATGGGCTTAGATAGGGAATAATTAAGCACCTGGATACCCCCCCCCCCCCCTCTGTAAAAAGTTGGACACCATCCTTACGTTACCACTGGAAGAATTGATGGACCCCCTCTGGAACCATGGAAAATTAAACTTATATAAAATATATCGGCAGATACACCTTGAATCCACCCTCCTGGACGAGAATTCTTGGACCCCTGCATGTATTGATATTGTTGCTTCATATGGAAATCCATATAAAAATTGCTGAGAACATTTTTTGAAAAGGATAGCTTTTATGACAGGTTGCATTGTACCAAAGGTGTTGAGTGTCAAACTTGGAGGTGTGAGAATGTCAGAATTCACATTCAAAATAGTCATTTATCTATCTAGAGCTTGATAATGTCTCGGGATAGAATTTCAAGTCTGTTCTTTTGTTGTTAAAGCTCCTCCATTTTTTGGCCATACATTAATTTATTTATTTTTTTTAAATTTAACCTGTGACCTTTTAATATATATACAATGCACAATCCCAACTTCATTTTATAAAAATCTATGGGATGTTCTATTGGTCTAAAAAGAGTTAAGGGGATCATTTGTGTGAAATTATTTACAATTGGCGCAGGAATTCAGCTCAATTCATTTGGAAACAACATGGGGAATTCTTATTTTGGTCAAAATTAGACATTTCAAAGTGCTGATCTGACCTTGAAATTAAGGTTAATGAATTGAACTCAAACCTAATACCCCTCCCCCTACTCTCCTAACTATCAAAGGCCCTGATAAACAAAAATTTGAGCCTTTTCAGAATAATTATGTGTTTTGTGTTTCAGAAGAGCCGGCTCATTGAGACGCTTCTTTTGAGTACCCACGTTGGCACAACATATGTTTTATTTTTAGAAAAATGATATATGATTTTCAAATATGCTCACTTATCTGGAGGCTTGAACAATGTTTCTATCATTGGTTTTGCAGAAAATGTGCGGAACAGAAGCTACACCCTCTAAGCTACACAGATGGTGACATGGACTCACAATGCCAACAGGATCAGCACAAAAGCCGATATGTACCCCACATAATTTGTGACAGTGGTTTAGGAGCAAAGATGTCTGTTTTGTTTGCTTGCTTAATAAAAAGGGTAAGTAAATTACCCCTATATCAGCTAGTGATAATTTTGTCATCTGCTGATGTTCTATGCAAACAGTTTGGAAGGCCTCCAGTAAAATATTTTACTGACCGTCCCAAGGCGGTACTTCTTTTGTGGATCTTTTATGTTTTTTCTGTCTTTCGTTTGCTATGCCTTTGTGCACGTCTGTTTATGTGTGCTTTGTTTGTTTTTGTTGCTTTACGTCCCAAGTCAACAGCTATGGTCATTGCGGGACGGTCAGTTCACTTAACCACACTTTTTCCTGGGCAGGCTTGAACAAGCGGTTAACCAGTAATTTGTGCACATACTTTCGCTTGTAACTGACAACAACCCTTCTTGAATGAATCAGCGGAAGGGAGGAGAAAGACCGTAGAAATTATTTCATGATCAATCTCCACAAAAGTATGGGACCGGACCGGGATCGAACTCGCGACCCCTGGATCTGCAGTCAGACACATATCTGTAGCCAGACACGTTACCGACTGCGCTACGCAGCCCACTGCCTTGTGGTCACCTGCTGAGAAAGGGCTGACCTCTTGGCTCTCGTTTGTGGTGTCAGGCTGTGAGTTTGTCACTTTCCCATTGGTATCCTGGGTCAGGTGTGGTACTTGATTGTATCGATTCCTGATCTTTGCACCCATACTTACTTTAATACAGGGGTTGCCAGAGCTCATGATGAGAAATGTCTTTAAATGACATCTTCTCCTGAGCCAATGGTCCAAATTTTAAATAATTTCACAGAAATGTTCCTCATGATGCCCCCTACCAGAATTGCACAAACAGTTTTGCTCCACCAAAAAAGGGGTTGGCATACAGTTTGGACCCAGATCAGACTGGACACATAATGTTATCATTAGTGTAAAACTTTGATGTTTTTTCCCTTTAAACAAATTATTATTCATACATTACAGTTAAAACTTTTGTAAAATGCTTGCGATCTTTCAGCATTTTTTTGTGTAACACCACAGAAGAATAAAAACATGACAGTCTTTTAAAGTATGAAAGAACATAGGGGGTATAGATTAACTTAAGGGTGAGCAGCTTACAGACAACAGCAAAAGCATGAACAAAATTATCAATCATGCTAAGAGTTAAAGCATTCATAGTTAAAGCATAAAGAAAAATCACAAAAAGTCCAATTTTTGAAGGTTTACCATTGCCCTGTTTAATACACAGGCAATGAAGGTCTAGGTCAAGTCCATTTTATCAGACAATGTCATTTGTTAATCACCTTGCAGTCAGTTAGGACCTAGATCAGCACTTATTGAAATTCAGTCCTGGTCTGTGTCCAAAATGTTAGACATTCTAATAACTAGTGTTTGAAAAAAGTTAATTTCGAAAAAAAGTCAGCAGACTACATAAAGCATGAAAAGCATTCAACAACTTAAAAAAGATCTTTCTGGTTTAAATGATCAAGCAGTGGCGGACCCAGAGGAGTTTCAGGGATTCCCTCGCACCACCTCCCCCCCCCATTTTTAAATGTCCTATGAAAATGAAATAATTGGGTCTCAGTGAGACCAAATTATTTCTTTTTCATAGAATACTTAGGAAAAATGAGATAAAATCAGCAAAGCGAACCCCCACACCTTAATATATTATGAACCCCCTTTGTGTGATGTACATTACATATCTATATATATCTTGTAATGTTCTATGTTTATAGTTATTGTTTGTCAAAATTGACCCGAGACATATGAATTTTCATTGTCCTTTCATCCAATCTTCGGGAATCATCGTAAAAAGTGAGCTTTAGATTGTGGTACAATTACTTGTAATACGTATGAATGAAAGAATTCTACAATTTCTCGATAGCTTAATGGGTACATTTAACAGGATGTGTTTAGCATTCAAAAGATGTGGGTTCAAATCTGGTTCTATTTCATTTTTTTTTTTTTTTTTTTTTTTTTAGTCTTTTTTCATTATTTTGTTTGTTAAAGATGCATAGTCTGTAACTTTGATCTTTTAATTTTAGAAATAATGTTTCTAATTTTCAAGAACACAGTAAAAAAACTAAAATTCAGGTATACATTTAACCAATTTAGTAAATCTTAACAAATTATCAGTATCAATCAAAACAACAGCATTTATGTTAAAAATTAACTGCCTATAATTATTGGAGGTACGCAAATAATTACCAATAAGGGAAAAAACAGATGTTTTAATAAGATAATTCACTTTATCATGCAGTTTGTGAAAATATAACTTAATTTTACTTTTACAAATGATTTAAAAAGAAAAGATTTTTTTTCCGAAAAACGTTCATAGTTGCAGACTTAGTCTCTTTAAGTCTTTTTTTTAAATTTTGTGCACAAATGGATAATATATAATAACTATAAAAATCTTATCAACTACAACTAGCACAGTGCATGATTTCAATATAAGCTCACATGTAATTAACACTTTGTATGCTGGGTCATTTTAATACTTTTATGTCATCAGCAGACTTTTTTCCAAAGTCAACTTTTTCAATAAACTTTTACAGAAACCCTATCAGACGATGGCAAACGGTCTGTATCCAGTTCAGGACCAATGTTTTGTCGGTACTGACCAGGGTCCAAACTGTTTGCAAAGACTATCAGCAGGCAACAAAAGTAGCCGCTGGCAAAGAAAGAGTGAATAAAACCGAGGGAATTAATACTGAATATCCAAATGAAAAGATGTAAAGATAATCAGAAGGTGGCATAAAATATATGAACAACTTTGACTTAAAAAGAATGCATACATTGGACAGTCATAAAAATGTCTCCCACCCAAAGATTTGATCCAGGTTTGGGTGATCTTTTTCAAATTGTGAACTAACCACTAGGCTATCAGACCATATAGATTTAAGAATTGACATTATCTTAATAGTCTTAAGTAAGTAAGTAAAGTCTTTATTTAAAGAGGGTGACAACATTTAGTAGTACAAGTAATCTTCCATGAGGCCCTCAAAATAACTAATATGTACACACATAAAAAACAACAATTCTACACAAACTTTCAAATTAAACTGTTTAACCCTGTACTGCTGAGCACTATCTACAATCAAAAAATCACAAACAGGTAAATATACAGATGTCTGCAAATTATAGCTCAATATGGCCATGTGACTTATTATATGTCCACTTTCAAATTTTATCATACTGTCTCTGATCAAGTATTAGCTGTATTCCACCCTATAAGTGCACTTTGTCTATAGTCTAACTCTTCAATGCTAACTATAATAATAATAATAATAATATTAGTAATAAAATAATGGAAATGTCCAGAATTATCTATTTTTCATATATATACAGGGCTTTAGATAAGCTTTATTTTCAAAAAAGTACTGTACTTGTCCATTTTTAAAAAAAAGGTGTAACGAGAAATTTTTATGAGTACTGACTGTTCGTCTTAAAAAAACATACAAAGTAATTATTTCAATTGAGCCTGGGCTTGCTGCGTGTTTTCTTAGGCTATTCATTAACAAAAAAGTAAACAGTAAGATATTTAATTTCTCATTGGTAGGTTTTGGTTATACAACTAAGCCGCAATGGGGATGGGGGTAGGATGCGGGAGATGAAGAATTTTTGGAAAAAATAGTGCCAATTGGAGCATTATGAGTCCCCTTTAGGTAGCTTAAATTGTATGCTTTGGGAGGGGGTTGTGTGGAATTTAAAATAGCTAAATTTTGGCAAGACCGTAAACTGGATGCAAAACTGTGGATCCTGATCAGCTGATCAGTATCCACACTGTTAGTGTTTCTAAAAACGGGATATATCTAGGTTTAGCAGGACAAGGGTTAATTTGATATTTACACAAGTGCATTTTTTATTATATAGTAACCATATTTATCTTGACAAGCATCCATTTCTATTTTACTCTGCTTGCTGGAATTTTTTTTATATTTTTGTCATCTGCTGTCTTTTTTTTAAAATTGATTTACTATATTGTTCTCAGAGAGTCAAACAGATGGATTAAGATCTGGCCGAATATTTTGTCGGTCCTGATCTGGTTCCAAAACTGTTTGCAAAGGTTATCAGCAGACAACAATTGCAGGCAAAGAGTAACTTCAGCAGTGTATATCTAACCAACTTGCAGGGTTCCACTTATTAGTATGCATTTACAAGCAGAGTAGAAAACAATATACATCCTGATCAGCTGGCTTCAGGACCAGGTATTTTGTCATCTGCTTTCCTTTTAAAATTCATGTACTATATAGTTCCTTCATGATCACCATCAGAGAGTCAAACAGTTTGGAAAAAGGTTATCAGCAGGCAACAATTTCAGGCAAAGAGTAACTTCAGCAGAGTATATCTGACCAACTTGCAGGGTTCCACTTATAAGTATGCATTTACAAGCAGAGTAGAAAACAATATACATCCTGATCAGCTGGCTTCAGGACCAGGAAAATTTTAAGGTATTTTGTCATCTGCTGTCTTTTCTAAATTAATTTACTATATAGTTCCTTCATGATCACCATCAGAGAGTCATACAGTTTGGATCCAGATCAGGTCTGACATTTTGTCGGTCCTGATCTCAGGTTCTAAAACTGTTTGCAAAGGTTATCAGCAGACAACAATTTCAGGCAAAGAGTAACTTCAGCAGTGTATATCTAACCAACTTGCAGGGTTCCACTTATTAGTATGCATTTACAAGCAGGGTATTGGAGGGAGTGCAGTGGCTCAGTGGTAGAGTGCTTGACTCGAGACCGACGAGCCTCACCAGCGTCACTGCGTTGTGGTCCTTGAGCAAGACACATTTATCCTAGCTTAGTACTGGTTCAACCCAGGAAGCCCGTCCCGCATAACTGAAAGATTGTTGAGTGGACGTAAAGAATCAAATCAAACAAACATACAAACAAAACAAGCAGGGTAGAAAACAATATGCATCCTGATCAGCTGGTTTCAGAAACCAGCTGATTCGGATCTATACTGTTTATGATCAAGGTCGGAGTATTTCAAGAAAAAGCACGAATATCACCAAGATTTTGGCGAAAATTAATCAGTCTCATGTCAATTTGGGCAGTTTGAAATAAGAACTATACAAAGAATAGAATAGGATGGACAGTTCGTTTCTTTCTGGATCTAAAAATAACAACTCGTATCATTTTACCTATTCTTGTTAGTGCTTAGCCACCTCTGTCATCTGCTGATAACCTTTGTGAACAATTATATAGGAGGCAGACTGTTGGTCCTGATCTGGGTCCAAACCGTTTGACTCTCTGATAGTGTTCCTGAAAGAAATTTTGTTAAAAAGTTAATTTTGAATGCTAAAAGTCAGCAGACAATAAAAAAGCATGAAAAAAACTTGAAAATAAATGATAGAAAAAGATCTTTCTGTCTTCTGTCTTAATAATCTACTATAGAACAGATTGTCATTCTAAAAGTGTTACTGAAAAATATTTTTGAGAAAGTCAATTTCTAAAAAGTCAGCAGAACGCAAAACATTAATTTGACCAGATTGGTCTGGAAATTTATTGTTCATCTAAATTGAAGGATGTTTTTGTTGTTACCATGACAACAAATAGTAGGTTTTGACCACATGGTGAGTTGCTATCACCTAGTGACTTAATAAACACAGAATTTCAGGTTTATTACTGAAATGCACATACTAGCTTTAACTAAATGGGGTAGATACAGATTAGAAGCCACTAACAGTTAAATCTTCAAGTCCTGTCCTTTAAGAAAAAAGTGTCCTGGAATTACCTTTTGAATATATTATTTTGTTCAGAGAACCAAATAAAAATAGTCCTTGATCAGACTGCTCTTCTTGAAGTATGCTGATCTGAGACTATTTTTTTAATAAATGCTTATTTACTGATCTACGATGTTTAATTCTTTGTTGCAAATAGTTTGGATCCAGATCAAGCCTGGAAGTTATAAATTTTAAAAAAAATTGGCCTGTTTCAACAAAATATTTTTTTAAGGTATGTCAATTTTTTTTTATATAGCTTCAGCCTAGTGCCTTAATACAATGCAAGAATAAACAACAATGAGATATAGCAGGAAAAGTTTATTATCATAATTTACACATGCATACCTTGAAACATTCAATTCATAATATGGGCCAGTACATGGGGTTTTGGTACATATAACATATCACAGGTTTATATAAACACAAATTTGCAGCGTAAAATTTTAAATATCACCTTACCCATAATTCTTAGCATATGATTTGGGTGTCAAAAGAACCGTCTCATTGAGACGGTTCTTTTGAGTACCCACAACATATGTTTTGGTTTTAAAATAAGAAAAGTATTTTTTTTTTTTTTGGTACACACTCTTAACTAAAGGCCTGACATGCTGCCAGTGAAGGCTCAGACAAGCCTGCACATGTACAGTACTCCACATTGTGCACTGTAAACATGACCAGTGACCTATATAAGAGTGACTAGAAACTCCAATAAAATACCAATACTCAACTCAAATAACACTGTTGTGTATCTTACACAGGTAAATGAGGGAAACTCGATATCATTTATCTACACGATTGGCTTTTACCGCTGTTTTGGAATACACAGCGTAATTTCTCTATGTTTACCTAAACTTTTAACACCTTTATAAACACCGAAATTATATAATAACGATGATTATGAATCATTGGACATATTGATAAATCGAGACACAGATATCGCCATGTTTGAAGCTTTATTCATCAGAGTGAAAGAGGTATTTTTGAAGCCATTTTTTGCAGATTTCCGCAACTTTCTTAAAATCGGCCGTTATTTACACGGTCATAACTCAATCGGATTAGTTTTTACATTGCAGAAACAAAGCATTTAGCAATATTTCATATATGTTTTTTCGATTGTTATTAACAATATTTATCAATAAGCGATATTAAAGACGAAGTACGCTCTTTAAAGTACCTCTCACAAGCTGCATCGCCATTTTGAGTGTGTACAATAAAAAGCGCACCAGGCGTTAGTCACGTGACACATGCCACGACATACCTATATGGCTGAAAAATGAAGTGTCCAGTCACTCTAATATAGGTCACTGACATGACCTATAACCCCAAAAAATCAATAATCCTATAGGAGTCTGTATGTATCTGCCTTTGTTTACATCCATGGCGTGAGAGTTTATCTGCACAGTGTGTAGTACTGTGTACGCAGTCTTGCTACAGCCTTCAGTATTTTGAGGCTAACTTTCTATTTATCCTGAAAACTTTTTCCCATGTACTACACAAAGTTAACTCTGTTTCGCCTAGTAGATTTGATTCTGATTCAAATGAACTCTTTTTTTCTGCTTTTTTTTTCATGCTTTTTTGTGTTCTGCTGACATTTTTCAAAATTCACTTTTTCAAATAATTATTTCAGTGTCAAACAGTTTGGATCCAGATCAGGCACAATGTTCTAGCGGGCCTGATTTAGGTCCAAACTGCAAAGATCATCAGCAGATGACAAAATTCACCGCTGGCAGTCTCTCACTAGGATTTTGACAATAGGAGTAAAATTGCTGTTTGCCAGAAAAATTTAGAGTTTTACCAATCTTTTCTATTGGCACTTTAGAAAAAGTTGGAGTCAGAATCAAAAAGTTGGAGTAAAATAATCCAAATTTGGAGTTAGTGAGAACTGCGCTGGCAAGCAAAGTGTTAATACTACCCATGAAAGGCAAAAACAACATGCATTGAGTTCATTTCATGTGCAATAGGTTAATGGATACCCCTATCTTTCACTTGTATCTTTTTATACAGTCAACACAGACATACAAGAGTACACACACACAATAAGAAGGTTAAACAAAAATGGCCTTAACCATTTTCTGCCATTCTCTACAAATGCCGTCTGCTTGCTCAACTATCTCAACTGATATTATGTACTTTGGTAGACTTTACTCTTCCTCAGAACCTCAGGCCTTATGTAAAGAGTAACAAGAAATTGGATATTCAAAAGAACCCTCTCAATGAGACGGTTCTTTTGAGCACCCAAAACATTCGCAAAAAATATGGGTAAGAAAATATTTACAATTTTACGCTGAAAATTTTTGTTTATCTAAACATGTTATCTATATGTCTTTACTTTCTTCAGCAAATTAATTTTTGATAACAAGACAGATTACTTCAGATCATCATTTGGAAGATTCAATTTCATAAATACAGCACTAAAAGAGTTGGGTCCCTTTTTGTTTGATATGCTTATACTGGGCATACACATTAAATGGAATACAAGGAGCAAGGCTACCTAATACTACATAATAAAATAATCAATGAAATGATGGACGGACAACAGAAAATTTCTAATCATTTGAACGTGATAAAATTAAAAGATCAATGGTCAGTTGTTTGAAATAATACAGAGCTAACCCTTTTCCTGCTATTTATGATAAATGAGCCGGGACACGATTTCCAACAATGTGGCATTTTGAATAGTGTAGACTCAGACGAGCCTGTCCAGTCTCCTTTTAAGCTTAGAAACTCCAAAGGCTGTTCGGTCAGTAGCTTAACACTCATAGAATAATCAAGCGACTAGCAAAGGCTCTGATCAGACTGTGCATATGGGCAGGCTGGTCTGAGCCTTCCCTGGTTTCACATACCACATTTTTGGAAATATCATGTAGCGGCTCAAATATTGGCTGATTTTTTATCTGCTGATGTACTTTGGTGGCTTCTATTACAATATGAACCCATTTCAGACGGCTCCTCTGATCAGGGTTCATAGTGTTTGCTTCCATGATAAAAATTGTCTTAAATGCATATGAATCAATGCAGCAGACATAATGAGCAGGCAGCATTTTCAGAATATAAATACAACTTTACAACATTTCATAAAATATAGCGGAAAAAAATGCTTTACTTTTAAACTCTCAGATGTTGTTATTATTGTGCTAATAAATATAATGCCAACAATGTTGGCATTTTAACATTATGAGCATGATAAATTTCATGCTCAGTTGATTTGAGCATGGATCAGGACTAGCCTGGACACTAAAATGTCTAATTTAAACTGCTTACAAGGTGAAAAAGTGGTAATAGTAAATTATAGGGTCGTGGATTTCATTTAAAACTGAAATGTGTGATCACTAAGGTGGTATTCAGTGGCGGATCCAGAGTGTATTGTTTGAACCCCCTCCGCTACACCCACTTTAAAATATGCTATGAAATAATTTGGTCTCAGTGAGACCAAATTGTTTCATTTTCACAGGATATTTAATAAAAATGAAATAAATCGGCAAAGCGAACCCCCTCCCCCACATCTTTATATATTTGCGAATGTCAAGTCCTGTAAAGTCTGACCAGACTTCTCTGACCTTGGTAAACATAATATGCTAATGCTCAGCAAGGAACTAAAATTGCTGGACAAAACACAAAAGAGGAGAAAAAGTAAGCATTTTTTTATGTATATCTTTACATGCTGCATTCTGTTTTGCGATTTTGTTGTCGTCTGCTGACTTCTTTCATTCAAAATATCTTTGGGGAACAAAATCAAGTTGTCAAACTGTTTGGATCAAGATAATTCTGTTGGTCCTGATCTGGATCCAAACTGTTTTCCAATATTATCAGCAGATGACAAAAGATGCTGCTGGCAAGGAAATTGTTAAAGTCATGCCATGGTTTACCCTTGTCCTGCTGAGAAATCTACTTACTACACAGACTTGATTTCAAGATATTTTTCAACCTTTTCCTGTTGTAAATTTATACAGGAAAAAAAATTGGTTGTTTGAAACTTGTCCTTCATATTGAGTATATAGTCTTATATTAATCTAAGTATATAAGTAGCTTCTTATCTATACTTTTACAGTATCTGCAATCAAAAAATTACAGATAGGTAAATACACAGATGTCGCGAATTATATCTCATTATGGCCAGGTAACTTATTATATGTCCACTTTCAAATTTTATCATACTGATCAAGTATTGGCTGTATTCCACCCTAAAAGTGCACTGTGCCCTTAGAGCTAACTATGATTAATAATAATAATAATAATAATAATAATAATAATAATGTCCAGAGTTATCTATTTTTCATATATGTACAGGGCTTTAGATAAGTTTATTTTCAAAAGAGTACTGTACTTGTCCATTTTTTAAAAAAAAGTGTAACGAGAAATTTTTATGAGTCTTAAAAACATACACCAAGAAAGACAAAGTAATTATTTCAATTGAGCCTGGGCTTACTGCTTGTTTTCCTAGGCTATTCATTAACAAGAAAGTAAACAGTATGGTATTTAATTTCTCTTTGGCATAGTAGGTTTTGGGTTTTGCAGGAATACAACTAAGCCGCAATGGGGATGGGGTAGGGTGTGAGAGATGAAGAATTTTTGGAAAAATAGTGCCAATTGGAGCATTATGAGTCCCCTTTAGGTGGCTGAAATTGTATGCTTTGGGTGGGGGTGGATGGGTGAGGGTTGTGTGGAAATCATCAAAATGTAGAATCTTCAGGAACTAGATGCTACTTAAAACCTCAAGAAAAAGAAGTCAGCAGATGACAACAAAAGAAAAAGAATAAACAATTACATGTACCCAGAATGCAAAGAGTTTATAGAGATTCCAACCTGCAACTACTTCAAATACAATATGTGCAAATCCATGTTTATTGTAAACAGGATCTAAGATACCGAGAAAACTTATAAACAGACCATTAACAAGCATATGACAGCGAAAACAAAATTACTCCACCCCTCACTTCTCCACCCCCTGCATGCAAAGAATCAGTTTATAGTCTTGTAGGTCAATGTGGTTAAAACAGAGCATTATAAAACTAATCAGCTTGCTGAGTAATTTTTCATGATTTTTTGTCATCTGTTGACTTATTTAAAATGAAATTTTCTAAAAATCTTTCAGCAGGGACATGCAGTGTAAAACATTTTGGATCTAGATCAGGTCCAATGTTTTGTCTGGCTTGATCTGGGTTCAAACTGTATGAAAAGATCAGCAGCAGACGACTATTTGGCGCTGGTGAGCTAATAGTATACAAGTCACTCCGGTGTCCGTCCACAATTTTTTAGAAATTTTAACATCAATTTGTGTGCGATAATCCATCACAGATGATGTGGAGTTAAAAGCATTTTAAATGGTTTGGTAATTCAATTTTGGTAGTAAAAACTGATGACAAGACCCAGACTATAAGGGAGCATAATTATATCAGAATTAACACTTTCATTTTTATTCTTGCAGGTAACAAGGACAACCATAAAATCTCTTGTTGGTTTGAAATTCGCCAAGATCCAACCATTAGGACCTTGAGCTTTGGAAAAATCCCCATAGACTTATTATGGGAGACATGTTGTGACCCGTATTTACGCACATAGAGCGGATGTGGTAGGTATTTCCATTTTTGTTGGTGTTAATACTACATGTACATAGAAAAACACACTGTATGCCAAAGGGACTATAGAATTCAATTGTTGTGGAATGTTCAGCATGTACATGGTGATTTATGTAAGCATTTAGGAATAGATTAGAGTACCGATCAAGAGGGTCTGTCAGGGTTTATTTGTTTCTTGTAAATACCAACTTTTAAGTGCTAGAATTTTGATCTGGGGTAGGTAAATTTCTTTCACTTCATCCATGCATATAGTCTGGTCGCATAGCATCATAAAGTTTTAACAGCTGGAAAAAGAAAATTGTTTTATGAGAAAAAATAAGAATAAAAGTGAATTGCACCAAAGTTGTGATTTTGTATTTAATATGTGTCCATTTTGTACTCTGGGTAATTTTGCTTGCTTTTTTGTCATCGGCTGATTTTTTTACAAACATTCTTTCAGAAATACCATCAGAGTGTCAAACAGTTTCGGTCCAGATCAGTCGAGCCTGATCAGGATGCACACTGTTTGCATTTTTTAGGCTATCAGCAGATGGCACTAGATGCCAAAGTGTTAAAACCCTTGCAAATGTTAAACTATGAGTATTGTCATATATTTTTGACCCTGTAGTTCAAAGGGTGTGGCATATGCTAATTTTATCTCCGATCTGTTATCGGTAGTTTTCGCCGAATATACACAACTAATTTGTTTTTTTGAAATGGATGATTTGATAAAAGTAACAGTTCAATATGATCGTCCGCAGTGGTGTAGTGGATTAGGAGCAGGACTCCTAGCACATAGCAGGTAAGTACGAATATCACAAGGAGCGTTTCTTTAATTTTTTCCTGTTAGGAACGGTTTGCGCTAAAAACAGGAAAGCGAGAAAATGATGATGGTATGCGCTAAACACAGGAAAGTGAGAAAATGATGTTGTTTTTGTTTTTGTTTTTTTAATGTACACAGGATAACACTTCAGTTGCTAGTAAATCAAGAATGTCGGTCAACCAATCTCGATTTCACTAGCCACTACATGTGTAACCACGTGTACATATACACGATTGCACAAAAATTAAGCATGTTCACGCTTTTCTAGAGTTTTGCGTTATGTCGGTACATAGAAAGTAATTTACTGGAGAAAAACCCTCCTTGCTATATTCGAACTTGCCTTCTCTATAATAAGAGTCCAAGGCTTAGGCCGCTACACCACAGCGGACAATATTGTCAAATTCCTACTGTTATGATACATTGAATTTTAGAAAACCTAATTTATTCCAGTATATTTGGCGAAAACTTTCAATAACAGGTCCTATATAAAATTAGCATAGGTCACTACCTTTGAACTTCAGGGTCAAAAAAATACCACAATAATGAAATGGGAGTAGTTCAAAGAAACCAGCAGGCGGCTGAGCAGAGAATACATGGTGTACTCCAAGCACCTTACTCTGAAGTCATCAAACCTAATCCACTCTACAGGGCTCCAGATAAGAGGGGGTAAAGGGTATTTCAGCATTGATTTTTTGGAATTCAGCATTGAAAATTAAATTGAAGGGTGAAAATACCCTTTGCATTTTGAGGTTTCAGTGCTGATATTAAATTTATGTGGTGATTTTTTTAATTCTGAGTAAGAAAAAAACTAATATATATACACAAATTTTATAAATCTTGGAAGTTTTCTTAAAAATGCAACATGCATTTGATACAAGCAACTTTTCTTCAAAATATGTTAAGCAAATAATTGGGTCTTTTTACAAGGCTTTGCATATTCTGCAATTTGATATTTTAAATATGGAGTAAAATACTCATTAAATTATAAAGTAGGGGGTGAAATACCCTTTGGTCCAAATCCTTATCTAGACTACTGCACTCTAGTTTAAAAAAACTTCTGTTGGGGCTTTGAACATATTAGCTATGTGATTTATGTTATACACATGATCAAGTCAGTATACAGCTCATTACAAGTGGTCAATAACCAGGCACAACTAGATTTGATTTTATGACAAATTAATGACATTTAATGTGTTGGGCCTGATCTGGATCCAAACTGTTTGACACTCTCATAGTTTTCCTGAATGATTTCCGTAAAACACCTGGCTAAGTCAGTATACAGTATACAAGTGTCAATAACCAGGCACCTTTTCTGACTATTTTATGACATTTAATGTGTTTGGCCTGATCTGGATCCAAACTGTTTGACACTCTCAGGGTGTTCCTGAAGAAATTTTTCGAAAGAGATGGTTTTGAAAAAGTCAGCAGATGACAAGTATCTCAATGTATAAAAGATGTGGGTTTTTTTTTTCTCAAAGAACTCCTTTAAACTATCTGTCTATTGTAATTTTGCATGCTTTTTTTTCGTCTCCTGATTTTTTCCAAAGTCATCTTTTGCGAAAATTTCTTTAGAGCGTCCAAGAGATTGGATCCAGATCAGACCAATTGTTTTGTCTTGTCTGATCTAATCCATCAGCAGATGACATTAGTGTAGAAGGCAAAGAGTTAACAAAATGTGAGCCTGATATCCTTTTTGTGGAGCGTAGACCAGATCAGATACCACAGAATGCGTTGTCTCCACCTTCAGTTCGCAAAAAGTTTGGATCAAGATCATAGGTCCAATCTGTTTGTTTGGTCAGGCCTGATCTGGTTCCAACTGGTATATGCAAACAGTGTAGCCCCAGATCAGAAATACACAATGTGGGGTTTGATGAAGGTCTCTACCATTAGAATGTTGACTGGTTTGGATCCAGATCTGGCCCGACATTTTGCTTGGCCTGATCTTGGTTCAACCTTTTTGCAAAGATTACAAGCAGAAAACACTAGTAGACAGCCATAACCAACATAATCGGGAGCGCAGTGGCTCAGTGGTAGAGTGCATGACTTGAGACTGAGTGGCCAAGGGTTAAGCCTCACCAGCGTCACTGCGTTGTGTCCTTGAGCAAGACACATTAATTCTTACTTTAGTACTGGTTCAACCAAGGAAGACCGGTCCCTACATAACTGAAAGATTGTTGATGGGACGTAAATAACCAAATCAAACAAACAGACAAATCAACCCAGGAAGGCCCGTCCCTTTATAACTGAAAGGTTGTTTATGGGATGTAAAGAATCAAATCAAACAAACAAAATAACCAAAGTAAGCCTAATATCCTTTTTGAGGGTTAAAGCCAAACAGTGCAGACCCAGATCGGACACCTATTGGGTAATTTGGCATGCCTTTTGGTTGTCTGCGTTTTTTTTTTTTTCAAAGTCATCTTTTTCAAAAAGATCTTGAGATTATCAAACATATTGGGTCCAAATCTGGCCCAAGGCTTTGTTGGGCGTGATCTGGGTCCATCCTATTTGCAAAGGTCATCAGCTGGAATTAAAATAGTAGGAAAAGTCTTAAAGTTTACTTTTTTTGTGGGACATAGGCAAATAGTGTAGATAAGATCAGAGGACACAGAGCATGTGGTCTACACCAACAAAGTGCAACAGACTTTGGTTAATTGTAATCTGTAATCATGATTACTTGTAATTTATTAAATTTTTCAGTAATCATTAATTAATCTGTAATCATGGATTTTTATGAATACAACTTCTAATAGTAATATAATTGATTACATTGCTAAATAGCATGCAATCATGATTACTTAGTGATTACTTTATGATTACTTTTTACAAAAAAAATAAATAAAAACTCGCTTAAAAACTGAATGTAAATTGTACAGAGTACATTGATACAATAAATATGGAATTGTTTTCAAGGGGTTACTGGTCACAATTTTACTTAAATAATGTATTTATGTTTTTATCTAAACAAACATTGTAGACCCTTATTAAATGCCACTTTATTTCCATGATAATAGTTATAAATTGTGTTTGTGTACACTGTGAAATGTTTCTTTTCTGGTAGGGGTTAAAGACAGATTACAGGAGCAATTGAAAAATATATCATATATCTAAATCTGTTGCCATAATTACCGCCAAGTTTAAGCCATCCATTTATGTTTACCTAGTCTTCTTTTAAATGTTGCTTAGCAACACAAACTGAAGATATTTATCACCTGGAAAATTAGCATGTGAACAAAGGGACATGCTAGGTATGCACGAGATTTCATAAGTCTAGCATGTAAATTCTCCTCACTATAGAAAGTCTCATTCTGAATTGGATGACCTCAGTTTCACACTCATTCTGCTCTTACTTCTCTGCTTATAAGTACTTTGTGGCATAATATACATGTATTGCAACAATAACCTTAATCAGACTGCTCCCTTTGAAGCAGTCTGATCTGGATTCATAGAATTGCATCTATGATACACTGATATAAGCAGCAGATGTACTAAGCAGATGACTTTAGAATTTCTAGACCCCAAAAATGTTAGCTAGAAAATGGTCAAGAAAATCAAAATTCTTTTGTTTTTGTGTCATATTCAGCATTTCAAAACCTATGGTTCTCTAGTTGTGAATTGTTAGATGCTTTAACTCTCTGTTTAATCAATTAACCAATCATTAATGGTGAAGCCAGAAGGGCTTTAAGTTTGCAAGTGATTGGCGAGAGTTTATACATCGATGATAAAGTCAATATAATATTCCTAAATAATGTTTATTATTTTATTCTTTTTCAGAAATCTTTGGTAGCTCAGAAGAAATTATTTAGACAGAAGACCTGCTCTAATTTTTGGAATGACTTTTGTAGGAAGATATACGGTAGACTCTTAAAGACAAGGAAGATAGTGTCATACAATACAAATAGACAATATTAAAGTCAGTTATGCCTCTCCTACCATGCCTACCCCTTTGGTGAATGTTTTCCAGACATGGGGCGAATTACTTTGGAAAGTAACGCATTGAATTAGCATTACTTGCCAAAAATGTGCATTGAATTAGCATTAGCATTACTTGATTTTGAAAAAGGAATGCATTGAATTAGCATTATTTAAGAAAGTAATGCATTGAATTAAGCATTACTTTCATTTACATGAAACAGAATCCTACAATACTGTTAACTCTGAAGCCCAGGCCGCGCACATTTTTTAACACACTGAACAAAATATGTGCATACCTTAAACATGTAAATTTCGCATATAGATATTTTATATATATACTCAGCGTCAATGAAAAGTTACCAGTATCTAAACTTCGATATTTTTGAAAATATATAATACAGCTCTATGGCTACTTTTACGTTCATGTTTCTGGACAACAACAGACTGGTTTGGAGAGATTAAACAGTTCTAAGAGCCCCGGCACTATGGTGCACGTGATGCACGTGCTTTTTCTGTTTTTCGTAGTTTTTAAGAATTTGAAATTATCATTTTCAGAAAACAACATGCCAGTACATGCCCTAGACGTTTTCATTGAAAACGCCACAAAAAGGGTTCGAATTATCCCATTAAACCCACAGAATGAGAATCAAACTTTAAGGTAGCACCAAAACTTTGCAGTTTCCTATACAATGCAATGGAAACTACTGGGGTCTGGCAAGGAATGGGTATAACGCATTCGGATGCAATGGATACCGTTTTCCATAGTGGTGTTGCATGGGACTCTATGCCATAAAATTTAGTGCTGAAGTCTCCGCAGTTCTTTGTTCAGAATGAACTAAATATTGTCCTATGTTAAGTTTATGGGACTTACTGGTAACTTTTCATTGACGCTGAGTATATATAAATATTTCAAATGAGCCACACTGGCTACAATATGTACACTTTTTGTAGTGAATTTCATAATCTTATCAGTAACATTTGTTGGAATTTCATAATTTTTTTGAAAATTGGAGCAGTGACCTATATAAGAGTGACTAGAAACACCAATAAAATACCAATACTCAACTCAAATAACACTGTCGTGTATCTTACACAGGTAAAGGAGGGAAACTCGATGCGTAATTTCTCTATTGTTTACCTAATTTTTTAACACCTTTATAAACACCAAAATTATATAATTCCGATAATTATGAATCATTGGACATCTTAGTTTATGAATACTGATAAATCGAGACACAGATATAGCCATGTTTAAAGCTTTATTCGTCAGAGTGAAAGAGGTATTTTTGAAGCCACTTTTGCCGATTTCCGCAACTTTTTTAAAATCGGCTGATATTTACACGGTCATAACTCAATCGGATTAGTTTTTTACATTGCAGAAACCAAGCATTTAGCAATATTTCATATATGTTTTTTCGATTGTTATTAACAATATTTACCAATAAGCGATATTTACGACGAAGTACGCTCTTTAATGTACCTATAAATGCAGCGGTTTCACAAGCTGCATAGCCATTTTGAGTGTGTACGATAAAAGGCGCACCAGGCGTTAGTCACGTGACACATGCCAGGACATACCTATATGGCTGAAAAATGAAGTGTCCAGTCACTCTAATATAGGTCACTGATTGGAGGGAGTATCACTGAGATGTAGCAACCAATGTAATCATATTTCATTGTATATTATTATTATACCACTGCGAAGCTTTCCAAAATAGTTTCTTATTTGGAAGTATATTTTATGGGAAGAAAATAAACAAGGACCTCGGACAGTCTTAATGAAGGATTGCCCATAAAAATGACCAGAGAAAAGTTTCAAAGAAAATGATGTTTTTTCTATGAGAAAGATAGTAGGTTCAATCCTCGACTTATCCACAAAAGCCGTTTTCTCATTGGACAAGTACCTATTGAAAAATATGGGCTGAAAACTCTGTTTTTGCTATCCAACATATAGAAAATAGAAAAAGTTTTACTGAAGTGCTTTCCCCCCCGTGACCAAGCTAATCTTTTTGCATACAGTTGTAGTTTTACATTTCACACATCATATAAAAACGGCATGATTGGTCACGGGGGGGAACGATGTCAAAATGCTCAAAAACGCTTTATTATAAAACCTTATTAGAAACTTATTTTGTAAAGACCTGTAAGTAAATGGCATGTATCAGAGCTTTAGTTATGAGTGCTTACAAAGTAATTAATTGTCTCATTTCTCAACCAAAACATATGTTGTGGGTACTCAAAAGAACCGTCGCAATGAGACAATTCTTTTAAGCACCAAATTGTAGATAAAATCTGATGTGTAAGAAAAATATTAACGATTTTACGCTCAACATCTGTGTTTATCTAGACTATGATTTATACAGTATGCAGATATGATACACCTCAGTGCACATTGAGTCAACTGGATGAACTTGAAACATTACAGGTAATAGTCAAAAGTCATTGACAGCACACTTCTTTAGATGAAACAATGTAATCTTCTCAACCCGAATTTTATGCAAACCCATCACTTTCGCCTCAATTTTTATGCCGCAAACATAATATTTACATGTATTTAGGTGAATACTCGACGAATCTTTGACTTTCTGTGAAATGAAATTTGGTCACATAGATTACCCCCACCCCCTAAACCCTAACTTCCTGGCATAGTTATGCAATATTTTCAAAATATTTTTATATTGCTAGGTTCACTAAATGTAAGGGTTTGGTTTAAGCACAAAACTATAGTTGTCAGTTATGCATTATCCTAGCCACAGGCTGTCAAAATTTGGGCAGATTGAATAGGAAACTGTCCGAGGTCCTTTGAGTATCTTGACTGGATAGTCCAATCAACAAAGTGCAGGCTGTATCTTAATCCCTAATCTCTTATTTGTTTGAATCCAATATATTTACCCTGCCGCAAAACTGACCTAAAAGACACACTGTTAGTGTCAGTGGTCAAGTGTCAAAATGTATAAACAGAACAATCAAGTGTGATCAAAACATTTCACATTTGTTTCTTTGATATCGGATTGTAACATATTCACACCATTTAAACTCATTTAATTAGTTTTAAAATGATTTATAGATTTTAAAAACATTTGACTTTTATAAAATGGGATAAAATACCTTACATTTCAACACTTCCTAACTACATTTTCACTATTCTAGGTTCATGTGGGATTGCCAGTAACTGTAAGCTGTTTCACATTATTGATATAAAATCAAAACCTTTACTTGCAAGTTTCACAGATCATTTTGCATATTCCTTAGTCAAATAGAAGTCTTTACAAGCAAGTTGAACAAAAGGAAACTGTGATTGGAAATAACTTATGGAAACACATCCTTTTGTTGTGTATCTCATTTCTCTATTGTGCAGTCTGTATATGGCAAGGCTTATGTTAGACAGTAATTCAAAGTAATGCAAGTAATGCAGTGAATTTTGACTAAAGAAATGCATTGAATTAGCATTAAAGTAATTCAAAACTGGTGAATTAATCATTACCTTGAATTACTGGAAAAAAGTAATGCATTAATAATGCATTAGCATTAACGATTAATTCGCCCCATTTCTGATGTTTTCAGGATAATTCCTGAATTTAGGATTTTGAGGCTGACTTTCTATTCTATGGAAAGTCAGCCTCAAAATGCTGAATTCCTAGATTATTATTGCTTTTGATTTGTTTTCAAACTAAATCTAAAGATAACTGACCTTTAAAGCTTTAATTTGTTAATACTTTGTCATAAGCATACAGCATGTTTTAAAATTTTATTATATGAATTTTGAAAATCAGGATTTTGGAAAATTTCAAATTTCACTCCTGCTATATATATATATGTATTTCATTATAACATGTCTTTGCTGTTATATTAAAAAAAATTAGAAGATCGAAATACATGTTGTTATCTGTTTTTGTAATGTTTATACTTTATCAGTCTGACAGTGATATCATCATTTTATTGCATGGTTCAATGTTGTCCCCATATCTCCATTCAAAATTTTGAGGACTTTTGTCTGTAATCCGTGCATCACTGCAATAGATTTGTTTAAATACCTATCTAAAACAAAAGAACTGGTACAGTAGAAACTGCTCTTATTCTACCTACAAACCTGGCTCTAAGGTTATCAAGCTTTTTTTCATGCTCAACTCAATTGAGCATGAAATTAATCATTCTCATAAATGTTACAAATTCATTTTATCATTTATTAGCATTATAATTAAAACATCTAAGAGTTTGGAAAAGACTTTATTATCAGCATTTCATTTAGCATTTGAAATTTCAATCGTAGTTGATTGAGCATGAAAAAATAACCAAAAAAGAAACAACCTCAGGCTTAGCTGTTGAGATGCTGAACAATAAAGAAGTTCATACAGGAGGCCTGGATTCTTGTATGATTATTACACAAAATTAGTCATATAAGATTTATAAGTAAACTAATACATGTGGTATTCATGTGTGGTGAATTAAGTTTTGTAAACATTTTTATGTAAGTTTCATATACTGTGCATTACACATCATTCACATGTGATTGCCTTTTTATGTAAATTTATATAAAGGCACATATATAATATTTATATAAAAGGGCAATGATATGATTTTCATATAATTTTTTATATAATTATTATGTGAAAATGATTATCAGTATCATCTGATTATCATGTGTATTTCAATTTACGTAAAATTATATCATTCTTATATAAGAATAATATAATCTGTTTTATAAGATCCGCATGCGGCTAAATTTATATAAAGGCACATATATAATATTTATATAAAAGGGCAATGATATGATTTTCATATAATTTTTTATATAATTATTATGTGAAAATGATTATCAGTATCATCTAATTATCATGTGTATTTCAATTTACGTAAAATTATATCATTCTTATATAAGAATAATATAATCTGTTTTATAAGATCCGCATGCGGCTGCCTTTTTTAACAAGTATTATATGAAAGTTTTTATATAAGAATCATATAATTATTATATGACTTCTACGCGTGGCGAAGTTTGTAGTGTAGCATATGGCCAAAAAGTCATCAAAATTATGAATACATATTTCATTTGGGCCTGATCCGGATCAAAACTGTTTCGCTTTCTGTTGGTATTACTGAATTTTTGAAAAGTAATTTTATAAAGAATCAGCAGACAACACAAATGCTAAAATTATGTTACCTCTCAACTATTTAACAAAAACTGTTAAAGTGGAATTTTTTATGTATACTTAGCTGATATTAATATTAGTTTTATTACTATGCCGAAGCAAATTCAGGAATACCACCACAATGTCAAACAGTTTGGATTCTGATCAGGTCTGAGATGTAGGGCCTGATCTGGATCTAAACTCTTTGCAAAGTGAATAAAGAGATGGCACAAGCAGGTGGTCCTAACAGGTGCAGCTTTACAGTAAATACAGTTATTAGGCAGCATAATATAAAAATCTGAAGGGGGGCGGGGGCGGTCAGGTGGTAGAGGGTGGTGATTTTTTAGTTCTAAAACAAGATGGTGGAGCACTGCCTACATGGGTGTAAATATTTGTATAACTTGATTTATTGTGGAGTACTCTAAAGTGTCCAGTTTTCTTGTTTTAGGTGGTTGTTCTGGCACATAGAGTACTAATCCGGTCAGCCCAGTACACTGTACTATTGCCAGTAATTAAGTCATATGCATTTCGCCTCTCCGACCTTTTATCCGCTAATGTTGTCTGCTGATAAACAAATATTAAGCAAACAGTTTGGACGAAGATCCGGTCTAACACATTGTTGGGCCTGATCTGGATTCAAGCAGTTATTGCTTAAAGGAGGCACGGTTTGTTTGACTGTGCATGTCAAAACAAACCTACTAATTATCCCTTAAGACTAAGTCGGAATCCAACTGTTTGTCATTCTATTGATATTGACTGAATTTGTTTTGAAGAAGTTAAATCATGAAGAATCAGCAGACAACACTAATGCTAAAATCATATAACCTATCAACTATTTAACATAAACTGTTAAAGAAGACAAATGATTTATTTTTATTAGCTGATATTAACAATATTAGTTTTATTACTATGCCCAAGCAAATTCAGAAAAAAACACCACAATATCAAACAGCTTGGATCCTGATCCTGTAATCTGTACCTGAGATGTAGGGCCTGCTCTGGATCTAAACTCTTTGCAAAGTGAATAAAGAGATGGAACAAGCAGGTGGCCCTAACAGGTGCAGCTTTACTGTGAATACAGGTATATGGGCAGCATAATATGAAAAACTGTCTTTGGGTTTGTGATCAAGTAAATCTAAAATACAGTTTACCTGCTTGCTTCACTACAACATGCAGCAACTGAGCTGGATCCATACCATATACAATATAAATGTGAATAAATGCAGAAAAAATACTTTGCCATTGAATAAAATCCTCTAAGGATGAATACTGTGCAGAAAAAAATCCCCATGGGGAAAAATCCCTGCGGGGAAAAATTCCTGCGGGGAAATATCCCCGCGGGGATTTTTCCCCATGGGGAAAATAAAAATGTTAATATATACTTGAAACATACTCAAATGTGTCAAACAGATTGCAAGAGTGAACCTAAGCTTGATTTTAGACCCTTCAACAGATTTTTAAAAATCCCCGTGGGGATTTTTTCTCCAAAAATTCCTGCGGGGAAAAATCCCCGCGGGGAAAAATGAAAAATTGTTATTACTGTTGGACATTCATTTTTACACACCATTAACATGAGATCTTGTCATATTTGAATAAAAAGATGAGTTTTAGAATTTTCGAAAATCCCCGCGGGGAAATTTTTCGCACGGGGAAAAAATCCCCGCGGGGATGGTGAAAAATCCCCGCGGGGAAATATTTTCCCCGCGGAGATTTGCAAATCCCCACGGGGATTTTGACCTTTGTCGTGGAATATTTTCTAGGTCATTACAGATTTTAAGCCAAAAACCTATAGAATTTCCTCAGTAGGGTCTATTCTACTGGAAATAAGTCACTTTAGCTTTCTATGTCAACTAAAAGTACTAGGTCATTTTGCCAAAAACTGGTTTGGCAAAAAAATTCCGGTGGCAGTTATACTCACTTTACAAGCCAATAGAACCAGAATTTAAATACTTTTGAATATGTTTGAGTTTTAAGGAACACAGAGAGTTTCTTGTCATCTACATACCTCAGACAAACACTGTTGCAAATATGAATATTCTCCAATGAAAAAGTAAGAGGAGTGGCACTAGAAGCCAAACAACCTGATAATATATATAGGTCATTTGAATCGATAGATTCCCTATCAAAGAATACAGAAGTTCATGTTGCGAGCCGTAGGACCAATTCTAAATACCTGACCCTTAAAGTAATCACCCTGGAAACGATTCTTCATAATTTTATAATTACCATCTTATATACTATGTAACCTCTAAACATCAGTTGAATCCACTCAAGCATGAATAGATGTTGTGACCTTGACCTTTGACCACAAGGTCATATCAGCTATCTGAAACCTTCGTTTTAATCTGCACATCAGATGCAATTGTTGTGCTAAATAGAAACACATCCCATGAATACACCAAAGAGGAGTTTTTACTATGAGCAAGGTGACAGTTTTTAAGAATATTTGACTTTGACCCTTGATTTCAAGGTCAAATCCATATTCTGAGACTTTTGTTGTAATCTACACATGATAGGCAATCATTTTTGCGAATATGTCTACACTAGGTAAAAAATGAAAGAGGTATTCACGTTTTAAGCCATGGACAAGTTCTAAGTATTAGTGACCTTGACCTTTGACCACAAGGTCATATCAGCTATCTGAAACCTTTGTTTTATTCTACACACCATGACCAATCATTGTTTATTTCAGAAGTAATTGTGTATCTAAAATCACTAATGCATGTATACCCACTCTAAAGAAAATAAAGAAAAAATAGAATCCCTGGTTTTTGTGGGCAGATAACTCTTAAAGTAATCACCCTGGAAACAATTCTTCATAATTTTATAATTACCATCTTATATACTATGTAACCTCTAAACATCAGTTGAATCCATTCAAGCATGAATAGATGTTGTGGTTTTTCGCAAAGTTGGAGAAGAAAAAATACTAAAATGTTGGTATGACTTTCAGGTGAGTATATACTTATCATTTATAAATATTTTAAAATATCATAAGTGTCAGTTTTTATATCTGATATCCACTAAATAATCTTGAAATGGATGATTCCCAGCTACATATGGTTATAAAAATATAGTCGTTTTTGTATCATAACTCTGTTTGGGATGGAATTACCCCACCCACTTCAAATGAATATACAACTCAGAAAACTTCATCTATTGATCCAACATTTCATGATTTTACAGCTAAGACATACTACTTTTATTACACAAAGTTTAAAGGAAATTCATAGTGGCCGTGAAACAGGCCTTATAGACACTGGTCCTTTGTTTTAAGGACTGGAGCCAGTCTAACTCATAAAGAGCTTAAATTCTCGATGTAGAGCTGTTATTGCTACAATATACTGACTTTAATAACACGTAAAAATCTTGAAAGTTCTTAAGGATTTTGAAAGTCGGTACCCCACTCACCAGGTGTCTACAGGAGTTTGCCTGGTATAACCCACCCAAGTTAACCCAACTGATAAAACCCGGGTTGGGCAATAAGGTCATAAATATTATTGCCTACTTTGCGTAATATGCAGGTTTTATGATCTTTGGCTATAACATTCTCAGTTTTCTGATTGATGATATATAGAAAAGTGTATAATATTAAAATTTAGCCATATTAAAATATTTACTTTGAAGCAATCCTATAATGAATCTCAAGTTTTTTTGCAACCGTACATAGCCTCATGAAAGACACAAATTTGTATGACAGCTGCCAAGCTCACTTGCCCGTGCAATGGGCTTCGCGCTTCAATTTCATTCGCCAGAAGTGACACTGGTGTCGTGATTGACAGCATGCCACACTGGAGTCGCACATGCAAAACAAGCTAAGCTTTGTTGTTTGCTCAATCGGCTGTCCGTGTTTACACTGGCTGTTCCGCTTTTCCGTTCTACACTCCAACAAAACCGTTAATACGATTACATATTAAATACAAAAAAGGTAAGTGAGTATGATCAGGACATACCAAAATCACAAACTGCAGACAAACCTGTGACATCTTGAGGAATAGCCACACAAGACGAGACACCAGAAAGACAAACAAAGTAACGCAACCAGCTCTCTCTTTCCCATCAAGATTATTGCAAAACTACAATGGACATAAAGTAACGCACAAAAAAAGACATTGAACAGTTACAGAATCCAACAATGAGCGTAACAATTAAAATCTAATCAACAACAACAGAACCACAGGCTTAGAATGGACAGCAGCCAAAGCGGCCGCCGAGGGGTGTTTTGTTACCTAAATTATAAATGATTTTTCTATTTTAGATATTTATAATAAGATGTAATTATAAGCAATAAATTCAATCAATCTTTGGTCTTTTCATGGAATCGTGAATACTTCTGGTCTCTTGCAAAGGAAATGGCTTCACCTACTTTGCTAGAGAGCCGAAGTATTCAGGATTCCATGAACATTCCAAAAATCTAATTTATTTCTTACTAGGGGTTCGTTTAAAGAAACACATAAAACCTTTTCAGGGAATATTTAAGTTAAACCAGTACTCATATCAACTACTGACCTCTCACCTAAACAAATACTTGTTTTATTTGACAAGTTAATAAGGCCTATTTTACGTTAAGGGGCACAAGTTTGGGGTTTTTCAAATCTGGTGCAACAGGAAAAAATCCATTTACAATTCGGGTGTAAAGAAATCTACACAAAATTATTTTGTTAATGGTGAATTGGAAAAATGACATTTTTATCATGGTTATTAATTACTGGTTAAAGATATTGGAAAGTGAACCGATTAAATGTATTAAATATGCATATAATGTATAGCTGACTGGAATTGAGAATAAACATGACTGTGTAAACTGGGCATCACAGTTAAGAGATCCTTTGTCAAATCTTGGGTTCTATGGGGTATGGTCAAACCAGGGGATTGGTAATAAGAATATGTTTTAGCTGAATTTAAGCAAAGGTTGAATATAATTTTATACAGAACTGGAATAGTAGATTGGAGGAGTCAAGTAGAGCTTAATTTTTTACACTTATTTTCAAATTTTGATCATCAGCTATATTTAGAAACAATTAAAATTGCCAAATTTTGCACAGCTTTATATAAACTTAGGCTGTCTTCGCACTATTTAGAAATCGAAGTTGGGCTTTGGGCGAAACTGAACAAAAACCCATTAGATCAATTAAAATTTCGTATATGTACTTTCATTTTCTCTTGGAATGTAAACTGTACAGTCAATAAGAAAAAAAGTAAATAAATAAATATTATTGGGGCAGACTAAATATGATAAAACTTTGTGTAATTGGTATTTCCTGATCATACTTACTTACTATTTTTGAAGCTACAGATCTATAAAATTAAAAGTTTTTAAAGTAAAACTGCAATCATATTTTTACACAGAACGGAACTTGTATTAGACGTAAACTATACAGTATCTAGTCTATCCTATTATTGTGAACAATAAACGCAGTGTTGGCCACATGAAGCAAATATGTATGTAATAATCTTTGATAATATGTTCAATGAGTTGTCAAAATAATTAGAATATTCCTTTTTATATTGTTTACCATCTTAATAACATGTATAATACGAGGGGCGTTCAATATGTAATGAAAACAGCCCAGTATATAGCAAAGATTTATATTTACACACTTCATAATTACTTTCATTAAAGGTCTGTTTCTTGGCTCAATAATAGTAAAAATGCAGTCGTCTACCTCTTTGTCTAATTTAAACATGTCACTTTCAAGATAGGGTACTGAAGTACACTGTTACATGCAATAACACAATGTTTTCAAAAGCAGATAACTACATGAACTAGGGATGTTTTCAGTCTGCTTCTTCGAGTGGTAAATATACATATATTGATATTGCTATATACTCTATGAAATAATGAGGCTGCCATTTTGGTTAAAATCCTCCTTGATGCTACATTTTTTGGCATTCCAGTGACAGAGTCGGTCTTGCGTGAACAAATACATAGCTAAAATTTATACTAAAATCATTTGTTACGTTTTTCTCTGGTCGCTTTGATATTCATTTGCAAGTAATACAGCCGATTTTGAAATTTCCATATTCAATCTCACTCATAAAGTACCCACAAGTACGTCATTTGAAATAAGAAAATCACTTATTAAAAGAATGCAATATCTGGCTTACACTGAATTGGATCAGACAAAATACCGCGTTTTATCGATGTTTGCATTCGGATGCATTATTTGGATACTGTTACACGTATTTACCGGTACATATCTGGCTGGCTAATTTAAGACAATAAACTTATAGGAAACGAAAATAGTATACCACTCAGATGAGATACCTCACGATATTGTTGCAGTATACAACTGGTCTGCTGTCTATGCACTGTGTGTATAATCAAAATTGTCCTTTCCTGGTACAAAGCCACGTTTCCGAATTTCGAGAACCGTGCGTATTTAAGTGTAACGTCCATTGCTTTTAACGACGTCAACGTAAGAGGGGATAACGTAATAAAACCGTTTGCATGAGAAATCGCTACCGGTCGAAAGTTTGTATCGTTATAGCAGATAAAGGGGAAATGAGTAAAACAAACTATGGATATGTGATCCATGCATGTTAAATGTTTGTTTTAAAAGTACAGCATGCCTTTCTACCTTTGTTAAAATGAGTCTTAACAACTCGGAGGAAAATATAGGCAGTGTATATTAGTTTGGAAAGATAAAATAATGTGTCATGCACCATTATAACGGCGACACTTTGACCTTTCATTTACCATGTGCCATAAAGTCCGAACGCGTTTGTGGATGGAGTTATGAATGGGTTTTCATTAGATATTGAACCCTCTCGTATATGCCATCTTCGGGTTGAAATGTTTCATTTAAGCTTATTTGAATTTTGTATTGAAGTTTTACCTTTCGAACCACAAGGTAGTCAGAAAGTACCCTATATCCGCCAATCCGTGTGAAAGTGATTATATCAGTAAACCATTTTATCACAGAAAGACAAATAAGATTCACGATACGTAATCTGGTAATTGCATTAATTTGTCACAAAAAGTGTTACACAAAACGCACAGAATTAAACACGAGGTTAAGTATGCATTTTGGATACACATTGAGACGATCATTTGGATTACCCACGACACATGTTCTGGTTGAAATAGAAAGGCAGCTTTATAAAATAGACTCATATAAAACAGGCCAGTGTGATGTTGCTCTTATGATAAATCTCATCCTGCTTGCAGGTCATTAAATAAAAAAGCCTAAGTAATGAATTTTAATATTATATTCTTCAAATGTCTATTCCCAACCATGCGCGGATCCAAAAAGTTTTGACAGAGAGGGTCCAACATTTAAACGGGTCATCATCGACCCGCCAACGAAACGCCATTAAATGGCGTTTTGCTGGCGGGCCTATGATGGCCCAACATCAAATTCTGGCTTGGTAGTTTTGTGATTTTTCTGGTGATCCGGACCAGTATTGCCCTATAGTTTTGTAATTTTTCAGCGGGGGGGGGATCGGACACCCTGCCCCCTCCCCCTCTGGATCCGCGCATGCCATCAATAGTTTTATAACCTCGAGGCCTGGGCGATGTTTTATAATTTGCTTGATGTGAATAAAGATTTTCTTTCTTCCTCTTAAATGAGTTTAAATGGAAAAAGTGAGATAGTCATTAAAATATGTGTATCAACATAGCCTCTTGGCTTGACCATTGTAGCACCCGTTAGTGTCTACACGTCCGTTAGTGTCCACACGCCCGTTAGTGTCTACGTCGACACTAACGGTTGCAGTCCGAACCATCTGTGTCTAAGCGTTTACAATAACGGTTGCAATTGCAACCGTAAGTGTTAACGTAGACACTAACTGTTGCATTTGCAACCATTATTGTACACTGACAATAAGCGGTGCATAATCAACGCTTATTGTTCACAATGTCGAATTTTATTCCTTGACATTAGACAATAGGTTTATTGATCTCTTCATTGACTTCCTGTCAAAATATAGGAAAAACTGAATCTTTTTACTGCTAATTCTCGATGGATGGGTATATAGATATCGTCTTTCCGTCGTAAGCCCAGTTATTATTCAATTCGTGATCATTTAGGTTGTACGTCAGGGTTTTGCGTGATAATTTCTCAGCAATGTTAGCAGTTAGTACCTGTATATCGCATCTTTACAATTCATTGTCTTTATAATCTTACATGTAAATTGTTTAGAAACATATTGTTTAGATGAATAGACAGAAATCAACCAAATTTTGTATACACATTATCATTGACACGATCTACGTTTGGATAGTATATTGTCATTTTTCGCAAATTTGCAACAGAGAAACGGCCCTTGATTCACATAAAAAAATCAGTTGTTTTTAATGTCTTGAGAACAAATAGACTTATTGAGACCACTTTTTGTATACTGTTATGTACACCCATTATACATACATATTCCCCCCCCCCCCCCATGGCATTTGTTTTGCTTTTTGCCATGACTAGACACACTAATTGTTTGGTGTATTTATATATATATTGATGTTCAAGCTTTGATCATAAAATAGGATTGAAATTACCTCTCGTTAGACCAATCAGTGATTACCTTTTTCATCCAATCAGAAGCCAGGCGTGGACCAATCAATGATTACCATTTTTTATCCAATCAGCAGACAGGAGAGATAATTATCAGCCAATCAGATATTTGTTTAATGGAATAACCCTTGAAATGAACTTGTCCATATATAAAGCATTGAAAGGAGTGCAATGAGGGCAGGATACAGCCCGAATTCCTTTTTTAAAGCCGTAGTGGTGCATAAAACTGGGTGTGCCGTGTGTGCTATATATGCTTAGTGCGCAGGGACCGCGGCACACCGTCACAATAACTGAAAAATCATCAGCATTGAGTCAGTTGGCTTATGACTGCTGAACCGAAGGGTCTGAATAAGATCAATTGGGAGGCTAAAAAGGCTATTGGACAGCTAAGAAGATATAATATACTGGTAATTTATCTACAAAGTGAGGAGTTGACTGAAACATGTCTACCGAGCTTTGTAGTATATTTACCATAGTACATAGTGGCTGAGCCTCAGAGATCTGGCTCATTTCAGCTCATTGTCTTAGAAGGCTATTTTAAAGACAAGAGCAAATATATTTAGTGGCTATGCCTTTCATGAATCCTGTATAAGGCGATTGGAAGACCTGGCTCACTCTAGCTCATTTTTTTACAAGACAACTTTGTGGCTGCTAACACTGTGACAGCCTGTTATATATATATATAACCTTGTGGTTGCTCCAGCAGTGTTGTCACTCCGGTAATTGTTGTACAATACAGTATGATACATATTTAGCTTTGGTTATTCCAACGGCTAGCTGCTTTGACAGCGTATTGATACTTGTTTTCCTCTATAGGATTTTGACTGCTCTTGCAGTATTTGTCATAGTGTTGTACTTTTGTAGTCTTTGGGCTCAAATAACAAGGTTGTTAAGGTTGTCTTGAATAGGTCAGTTTGAGCTGCTCAAATATTGCTCTGATAGTACTTTTGTGCTCACTGAGGCTCACTATATAAATAATTGATCAAGGGTTAACATTTTTACTACTTGGACTGCTTTGGTTATAGTTATTGTCAACTTTGGCTCATGTCATAATTTGTTGTTGACCACAGTGAATGGTCTTATTATTAAACACCAAGTAGGTGACTCGATCATTGTTTGGAGCAGATAGCTCTGTCTTAATTGGGAACAATCATTTATAGCTCATTTGGGCTCATTTAAGTTCACAGCTCTTTTGAACTATATTACTTTCTTGTTGCACCTACGCTTGCAAAGCATACCTGGGCGTAACAATACACGTTATCAATTATAAGATCTACGTTTATATCGTAAATCGTCATTCTCTACAAATATGCAAAAAAGAGTTCTGGCCATTGATAAATATAAATTATTAAGCGGTTTTCAAGTTATAGAATGGCCATGATGGCTACTTGTGACAGACAGACAGACAGACGGACGGACGTACGCCAGGGTAAAAACAAGTCTCCCAACCCTAAAGGGGGAGATATAATTTAAGTCTGAACGCCAATCAAACGCCGAATATTTTGAAACATTGAGTGACAAAACCAACGAAATTGGCTTTGTGCGCATCCACCCAGCTTTCATTATGAGACCTAAGACACAAATCAGACGGATGTCTAGAACGTCCAGAGTCTTCTCTCGGTGAAAACTCAAAATCTGGGCTCATATATCTCATATATATTATATAGTGGTATCTTATCACTGTTCGTATAGGTGACCAGGTGCATACCTAAACCTTTGTGTATTTGTGCGTATACGCAACGGTCACTGATTCTGATGTTCCTGATATTCAACATCGTAACAAAGGCCTTTCCTTTTGGGAGAAGAAGGAATGACTTTATCTTACGATGTACGATGTAGAAAAGAAGGAACAATACAGAATAGATATATACAACATATATTCATGTGCGACTTAAATGGCTGACTACCTGGAGAGATAGTCTGCCCCCACATTGTCTCGTCCTCGGATTGCCACAATCATAGACCTGTATTGTTGAAGCATTTAATGCTCAACACATAATTATGGGGTTGTACCCCTTTAACTTTCTATAAAGTTGTATGTCTTATGACATTTAATATATATTAGGCTTAATAGCCAATACCTTTTGCAAAGATCCACAGGTTACATATCATTATGCTAAGTAAACCTATTAATAACACCATCCATAATACAATCTTTGCGTAAAATAAATTAACGTGACTCTTCACCTTGCAGCCAACCTCTGTTGCAAAAATTATCATCGTGACTTGCTCACGTCAACAGTCTACCGTCATATGTCATGACTTAATAAAATTCCGTGACTCCTCACGTCTAAAGGGGACTATTATTATGCTATCATAGTTAAGATATAGGTCAATAATCCGAGACAATTGGGTCATTACACCGTCGCACACCTTTAACACTATTGCTGACTACTGCTTTCAGTCTCAGTCATATTGCGCCAATAATATGGTATTGGACAACGTCTACCACTACCATATGAACGTCGTCGTTCTGTCTGGCGTTCAGTCCATCTTATACGGCTAACTACTGCCTCCTTTGAGGATTTGTTTCTCTGAGGTTACCACTCTTTGTGATTTATGGGCTTAATTCATAATGCTTTGCGTCAAACTAGAAGCAACTACTTACTGTAATGAAACTTTAGCATTCATCTTAAAATGCCTAAATATCAAACCATTCCTACGAATGAACTTAGTTTCACCACTAGAGAAACTGCGACTTTTAGTCACACTACCAGACTCTACTCTTCGTCTAATATCTGTTAATCTAGCATCTGACGCTTGCTTCATACATAATTCTTGCCTGTTCTGCCTAATAAATTTATCCGCCACCTTGACCTCTCTATTCTTTCTCCTATCTTTCCTTTTTGCCCCTATCTTTATCTTTTTGCTCTGCTTGTAGTCTTAGTCTTTCAGCCTCCCTTTTCTCTCTTTCATATTCCCTTTGGACCACCCTTTCCTCCCTTTCTAAATCTTTTTGCCTCTTAAGATAATCCCTTAGTTCTTGCCCTTCATAGCCTTATAACCGTGCTAATGACATATGTTTATTCATTTTAGCCTATTGTTTGGAAAACTATCAATCAACTATACTGTTGAAAATAAATAAGGGTTCGCTTTGTCCCTTTTAAATAGGTATGGGCTAACCAACGTTCGCGCTGGTAAACTAATAATTTTACTAGGGATTTAACTGACGTCACATATAAGTAACGTAAAGTACAACGTATAAGGGATCACCACGTAAAGGTGCCTAGGATATATATCAAACTTAAATAGGCCTTCACTAAACGTACTTGACTACAAAAAAAAACGTCCTTCATTTTTTCGTATTTACGTCAAGTAATTTGTACCTACGCGATATTAATATAAACGCGTTACAGTCAAGTCAACAGTCACTTGTCATAGTAAGACATAATAATTGACTAAAAATAATCTTTCTATGGATCTTCTAATAATAGAAATCAGTTGAGTGGCGTAACACACTATGACGTCACTGAGGTGATTTAAATTATTAGTACCCTCAGACGATATGAAATTTTCCACATCAGTATCCTTAATTAATAGGAATACAGGGCATAAGCCAATACAAAATCATATGGGTCAAACAAAGGGAACACGTCTAATAATTAAACTCTGGCAAGTTTTTCCTTGGGTTTTATACCCTACTGGCAATCCACAGGACAAGAAAGTATGGGTCCCCTAAGAGTGTTACGTGATGACTTATTTACATGTGTCGCACTTCATCACAGGGGAACGCATGCAATCAGTACTGTGTGTTGACACTCACAAACTTCTTGTGATATAACCTACTAGTGTGCGCCCATAGCAAAGTCAAAGCAGAGAAATTTGCCAATAAAACCTCAAAATCCAACTTCTGACACCATTGTTACGACATAAAGCCGGTCAGGAAGGAAGAGGGGAAATTTTATTGGAAAATTCCTTTGGGTGATGACGATGCTACCAGGGAAAAATAATGCACACAACTAGTAATAACTTTTCAGTACTTTATGTACTTTAACCCGCGTATTTTGGATCGCGATCTTGACTCTTTAAGTCACTTTTGTTTGCTTATTCACGATTCCAGCCGGTTGGCTTATCAACTCATAGGGTATGTAGTTGAATTCTGGCTACGTTGAAATTAACGAATCCCGGAACCTGATCCCAAACTGTTTGTGGCCTAAGGGGACGACTGTTAGGTGCCCTCAGGTTTTAGATACAATGAGTCACCAACATTCTACCTCTAACATAGGAGGGGACAAAAATCAGAGATAATTCTGCCAAAAACAATCTACTTTTAGAATCTTGGTTACTCAGAATCACTATGTTGTGTCAAAAATGGAGTTGTTCGTTTCAAGTTCAAAAAGTAAAAAATAATTTCAGTGGTCCCATTTTTTAAAACTACAGCCTAACCCTATAAGCGTGTGATTAGCCCTCACCGGTTGGTGTATGGCTAACGGCTCCAATGCAGTTAGGATGGATCCGCTCTTCCAAATATCCACACTCAAATATGTGTAATAGAGAGGTATTTTTAGTGACTGGCCTATGTCAGCGCTAAACAATACCTCATATGCCAAACGAACAAACCCATACATTACAAAAATCTTCAGTACGCTATCGTAACGTCAACCTGGTTTGTGACGCTATCGTGCAGAAACATCAAGAACCTGTGACCTTTTTTCCCTTTCAGGTCACATAATCTAGATAGTTGCGAGGTTTACAAATACTGATACCTATTCTCCTTGAAATTTCAGGAAAACGTTGAACAGCGTGGTGCAGACGTAACGTTTTGACGTTACGTCGGACATCATCCTGTCCACGTGCTTATTTTGTACTTGCATACCGTATCAGTAGTAAACAGCTAATTATGACCCATCGTCAAACATAATATTTACATCAATATTGAGAGATTACATTCTGCTGTACAGTATTTCTACATGTATTTTGGTAAAAAACCACCAAATCTCTAAACGTACATGTCAGCTATCACCTTATTTATGTAAGTGTTTTAGTGTATGCACCTAACCCTTAACTTGTATATGCGTTAGATATAACTCGATGTGACACATACAGGTCGCTACAGAAAGCCGACTATCTCTGGAAGTCAAATCGTCTTTCCAAACAACGCAATATAAACCACACTAACTTAAAACCTAGCTGCTAAAATGTTTATTCACCTATCAGTCTCAGGTAAAATCCTCCAGCATGCAATTATGGTTTTATGTGCAAACCTGACATATTCTGCGACCACCTTTGGCCAAAATAACCCTTCGAGTCCATCCGGACAGCTTTACTATAGCCGCAAGAACGGTCCCAAAATATTTTTAGGCCCTATGCATGTGCATAGATTAATAGGCAAGTGCGTAAAATTCGCTATTTTTGCAAAAAAAAACGGGACGGTATTGATAACGCCCGATATAACCTGTACACCGAATGCTGGCCGATTCAACAGACGACAAAATAGAAAACGAGTGACTTATTATTTCAGTAAAATACGACCTGCCAGAGACATTGTGATTCAATGCAATAACACTAAATCGCCATACCTCTAACATGTACAATTTCAATACCGTCAAATATATATAACTTCACGTACCTTTCTATAATAATGAATAGCGTCTCTTTAACGTACCTCGTTACGGTAGCTTTATAATGTCCCCTAACAAAAATGGGCAATTCCGCCCTTTATATAGAGAGAAATACACAAGATCTTCAAGAAAGATATGAGTTACTAAATAAAGAAACAGTGAACTTTATCTCAGACAAACGGCTCTTATATTGGACTAATAGTAGAAAAAGTACCGTATCAAGGTTCGTATAGGTGACCAGGTGCATACCTAAACCTTTGCGTATTTGTGCGTATACGCAACCATCCCTGATTCTGATGTTCCTGACATTCGACATTGTAACAGCCTCAAATGTCAATTGTTTATATAAAAAGCTTAACTTTGTTCTGTTTTGGTCGACAGTTTCTTATAATATGGCGGATTTCAAAACGCACATTCTGTTTGAGTAAGAAACGTCATACCTGTATATGGCATCATCGTTTAAAAATCGCGCTGAATCATTTTGCCCCGTGTACCATTTTGCTCCGGTCTCCCCTATCTTTTAAGTTGTTCAGAAGTAAAGACATGTGCGTTTCTCATTAGCCTACAATCCGAATAAAGTAGGACCTATCTGTTAAAAGTGTGTTCAATTAATTCAGTTAGTTTGTCTTTGATTAGAATATGAAGTAATGCAGTATAGAGACAAGAGATTTAAATCGTATGTTGATCGAGATACTAGATGCTAGAAAACCTTTAGAGATTTTAATTTAATCTCACCTTGCAGTTGCAGATTTACCTGATCTAACAGAGTTGTTTTCCGTTTATTGATAAACATTTTGAGAGGTAAGTTTTGTTTATTAGATTTTGTCCCACGTTATCATGACCAAATGAGTGTTGATGTGACGCAATATGCCTAGTAGTTTTGATAGATTATTTGGCTTTATGCACCAATCATTTTAGCACTGGATTCAGGGTTGTTGCTAGTTGCTGAATTGCGACTTCAATCTCCATTCCCGCTGCATAATTCCATTTTTGCTTCAGGCATAACTGGGTACGCGAATACACAAATTTATGTTTCTGTGACAACCGATACTACGAAACCATCCTATCATAACAAAGAGATAATGAATGGCATAACAAGTGCCGCACAATTCTTCTTCATTAAAAAGGCAAACAAAGAGGTGTCTGCTTTATTTTCTTTGCGTACAAACGATTGCATCATAGACAAAGAAACCGATAAATACCAATCCAAACACACTTCGGAACGTTTCGGAACTTTGTAAAACGTTTTACAACGTTGCGAACGTTTTACAACGTTGTGATTACGTTGTGACAACGTTGTGAACATTGTATCCTTATTCCCCCGTTTCATACTCTCGAAATACATACTACTCCCAAAGCTCCAGGGGAGGGAGGACGCGGCTGCAAATGACTAGTGCTATGAATTGTAGAAAAATAAGAAAATATTCTTATGATGCTGCCGTTTTTTGACGCCTGATTGCTGTAGATAGTATCTATTGAAAATCCCACTGTATTACTTGTATATATATCACACAGCATGCCATATCAAGAAGGGAGCGCAGTGGCTCAGTGGTAGAGTGCTTGACTCGAGACTGAAGGGCCGCGGGTTCGAGCTTCACCGGCGTCACTGCGTTGTGGTCATTGAGCAAGACACATTTATCCTAGCTTAGTACTGGTTCAACCCAGGAAGACTCGTCCCTGTTTAACTGAAAGATTGTTGATGGGACGTAAAGAATCAATTCAGACAAATGCTATATCAAGTGGAATAAATATGAGATGACGTAGGATAAATTGTAGGAAATCTCTGTGACAATGTGACTGAACTCGGATTTATTTTTTTTAGAACATTCTGATAATGTTTGTTTCTTCAGTATGATATGAGAACAACATGAAATTTCCAATAATGTGCGATCAGCTAAGCCTCAGACCAGCCGGCGCATATGTGCAGTCTGATCAGTGTCTTTGCTAGTCACTTGAGTACTCTATGACTGTTAAGCTACTGAAAAAAAATATTTGGAGTTTCTAAGCTTTAAAGGAGGCTGCACAGGCGCGTCTGAGTCTATACTTGTCAAAATGCCACATTGTTGGCAATCACAAGTCACGGCTAAATTGTAATCAGTCTTTCCTCGAGGATCAGAACAGACCCCCCAGGAATTGGACCACAAACTGAATCTGAAACATTTGTTATGTCGTTGAAAAATTATTAATTAGAACCTGCATGTGCGGATCCAGAGGGGGGTCAGGGGGTCCTGACCCCCCTCCTGAAAAATCACAAAAATATAGGGTTTCTTAGAAATACTGGTATGGATCCCCTGAAAATCATAAAGCTGCATAGCCACCATTCAATCTTGGGCCATCATCGGCACGCCAGCGAAACCATTTCGATGATGGCCCGCTCATAGTGGTATTGCATCCTCCCTCTCCTCATCAACTAAAAAAAAAAAACAAAGAAAAAACCCGTCAAAGTTGGACCTCCCCTGACAAAACTTTCTAGATCCGCACCTGACCTGCATGTACGATATGTTTTGTGATATATACTTAAACGCAAAAGTTTCGCAACTCTTACTAAAATGATATTTCCTTCTTTTTGAGCCAAATATTTTACTCCATGATATTGTGATTAACAAGTCCAATGAATTGCCGTTCAAACAACATCAAAATCAGACCTGTGAGACTTACGAATGCCGATCTTAAACAAGAAACGTAAGGTGACCCAAATTTGAAAAGTCACAGAGTTACAATACCTTACAATTTATCGAGTCGCAGTGTTACACCACCTTACATTTTATTAGGAAAAGGTGTTTTACCGTTATCTGTTTTCAAAAGCAGAAGGGCAGATAAATCAAAGCAGGTTATTTTATGCATTTGGTCACGTTCATTACGTCAACGTAAAGCCTTCAATATTTGACGTAATTGGCCGTTTAAGCACAACTGAATATCAATAATCGAGTTTTTAAATGTCACAAGTGAAAGCCTTCAACACATTGCATAGAAGACAGAAGTATCGGGCGACATAACGGATTAAATGAACAGTTTTGATAAATTGTTTGACGTTAACAAAAAACGCAGCGACTTTGAGCGTTGATAAACGTTAATTGTTAAACCTTCAAATGTTTTCCGTCAGATATGACATCTGACATCACATCGCACCGTTTGTTTTCAAATCGAGATAACAATCTTTATGCTAGACGTGAATAGTTGAAAAACACTGACGTCATTATAACGTCAGAATGAAGAGTATGATCAAAACCGATTAATGGTAAATCATTCCACATTGTGCAGGAGCATAAAGTGTGATTATATTAATATTCTAACTTGGACCATACTGAAGTAAACACAGATATAAAACGGTTGCGAAACTTTTGCGTTTAAGTATATTACTAAAACTGTATTCTGATGACCTGTCGTATCTCGTATACTTATAGACAGCTGATAGATAATAAATTTCATATTTTAAATTTGAATATTTACTTTACTCTTTTCTCATTTTGATGTTCAATGATACTGTTTTCACGTTGTCCGTCCGTGCGTGCGTGCGTCCATCCATGCGTCCGTCCGTCCGTAACGTTTTGTTTCCTTAATATCTTGAAGATTCATTGCTGGATTTTCATCAAACCTTGCAAACATGTTCATATATGCAAGACAAATACTTTAGATAAAAAAGTAAGGGCTAGGGGCCAATTCTATTAGAGTTATTTCCCTTTGTAATTCTAAATGGCTTTTTATATAGGTTCAATGCAGATATTTAGCTTGCACTGCTTGGATGATGCAAAACATTAGGTTTGTTAATGTCTGTGAAGCCCGAAGGGCTTCTCAGAGACAGTAAAAAGCTAATGTTTTGTATCGTCCAGTGCAAGCTAAAAACCTTAATTTCAATCATTATATTTACATTTTATAGTAGCAATCAAATATATACTTAATTATCTTCCACCCAAATCCTCTGGTTATTCTTGTAAAACGAAACATTTATTTGCAACGGAGGTGTCGGAACAGCCAGTGAACGAAAGTCCTGCACATAACCTCGTTGTGATACGTGAATGACATCACGCAAATGTTCACAAACAAAGCAAGCTATTGGTTGGCGTTGACGTTACTCCACCTAGAGCGGGACCTAGACCACGTGACTGCTCAATGTTTTGCATCAAGGAATGCAAGTAGCTAGGAATCGTGGTTTCATCTTTGGCAGCTATAGTTTAATAATACTGGTTACATTGAATACGAAAGTTTTGTTGCAGTTTGTTTTATTATATAAAAGTATGTTCATTGATATATTTTCTTTTATTTTTAGATTACGTATCCTAACATGGGAATAGCCATGCTTCTAGACGATAATGAACAACAGTCTTGGCAACATACACTGCTCAAAATATTTTAAGGCACACCTGATAATTTTTCATATGTGATAATGTTAGCCCCTGTCCAAAAGACAAGTCATGCATTTCACTAGACCATAAGGCAGAAACCCAGTTTCTTTTGTAATTTTTACTACGGTAGTCAAAGTATTGAATCAATAAAAGTTTTTGATGAAACAATCTCTGCTTAAGTTCATGGCTTAAATTTCGTAATTTTTAATTTCCTTTAAAATGACGATTTTTTCTGGAACTCTGGAGAATCTTCCGAAATTGTTAATAGCGTAACCTAATGATTTCTGCAACATTAAAAGCTATTGACTGTACAGAAATGATGCTTCTGTGGTGCTTGATTGAAAACTTCGTCTTAAAATTTGGTTTTGAAAAAAGGGGTATTTTTTAAAAAAAATCCATTTTTACATAAAGCGTTCCTTGGAGATTTCTGGAAAGGGACTACTTCATTTTTATCAACAAGCATCATCCTTGATAGTTAGCCAAATTAATCACAGGACATATATGTTTTTGCCTTATTAATCGTACCCTCGCTATGAGTCAGACTATGCGCGCATTTGTATTATGATCAATGGCAAAATACGCAGTGTTTCTTTAACTATTTTGAGCAGTGTATATCGACGTACACAATCGTCCACCAAACCAGCATCATAATCACTGCGATTAAAAGGGTCAAGAATAAATGTGAATGTGAAGCAAATTTATAAACACTGTAAAATAGCATTTAATCCAGCATGAGACATTTGGAGACATGAACATGCAAGACCAAGAATATACATTATACTGTACGACTTGAAGACACACATGCTAGTTCTTAGTGAAGGGAATCCATATAGCTGTGATATTTGTGACAAATACTTAAATAGTGTATATCTTGCTTTAGAATGTATAGATTAGCTAATACAGAAGATAAACCATTGGAAGTAAAGTGTTGTGTCAGCTGTCAGGGGTTCATTTATCTGACCAGGCGTATTGAAAGGACATAGAGTGACAGACAGTTTCATAGTGTACAAAACAATAAATCTGTGGAAAAAACTTAAATAGCGTATCGACCTTAGATAGATATTCAGAGTTCTCGCTAGGATTTTGAAAATAGGAGTAAAAATGCCCTTTGCCAGAAAAATTTAGAGTTTTACCATACTTTTCTATTGGCACTTTTGAAAAAGTTTGAAGTCAGGATTAAAAGTTGGAGTAAAATAATCCAAATTTGGAGTAACTCTGTGATATTATACAGGACTTTAGTTAAGAGTGTGCACCAAAAAATAATTTTCTTATTTCTCAACCAAAACATATGTTACGGGTACTCAAAAGAACCGTCTCAATGAGACGGTTCTTTTGAGCACCCAAAACATATGTTAACATTGATGGGTAAGAAAATATTTTCAAATTTTACGCTCAAAATTTTTGTTTAGACGTGTTCATACAGGAGAGAGACCATTTTGAATGTAACATTTATGGGAAGTAAAACACACAAGCAGACGCACTGACCAAACATCATCTTGTAAATACTGGTGAGAAATATTTACCTGTAAAACCCATGCAAAATGTTAAATATTATAGCACATTTGAATAGCCATACAACGTGTGGCAACAGTCATACCCGCTCATCTAATTTAACGACAGCTGATAAGCCGTTCATATGTGGCAGTTGTGGCAAAAGTTTTACTCAGTCATCTGACTTGAAAATGCACGCGCTTATTCATACAGGAGATAAGCCGTATACATGTCACTCATGTGGTAAAAGTTTTACCCAATCATCTACCTTAAAGAAACATGAGCTTATTCATACAGATGAGAAGCAATATCTTTGTAGCACTTGTGGTAAAACTTTTACTCAGTCATCTTGCTTGACGAAACATACGCGTGTTCATACAGGCTATAAGCCGTATAAATGTGGTACATGTGGCAACAGGTTTACCCAATCATCTAGCTTAAGGGCCCATGAACGTATTCATACAAATGACAAGCGGTTTACTTGTGACACTTGTGGTAAATGTTTTACTCTATCATCTGTTTGGAAGAGACACACACTTATTCATACAGGAGATATGCCGTATGCATGTGATACATGTGGCAAAACTTTTACTGTTTCATCTCGCTTAAAGATGCATAAGCTTATTCATACAGGAGAAAAGCTGTATACATGTACCTCGTGTGGTAAAAGTTTTACACACCCGGCTAATTTGACAAAACATAAGCGTATTCATACAGGATATAAACCGTTCACTTGTGGCATTTGTGGGAAATGTTTTATTCAATCATGTAACATACAGAGACATATGCTTATTCATACAACCCATTAGTTATATATCTTTGACATGCGCAGCAAAGGGTTTTCGTTACCACCAGACTTGCAGAGACATATGCTTATTCATACAACCCATTAGTGATATATCTCTCGCATGCGTAGCAAAGGGTTTTCGTTACCACCAGACTTGTAGAGACATCATATACATTGTGACTACATTGTATGATACTGTGGTAATTGTTCGACTTGAATATCTCACTTGAAAATTCATATGTTTATTCATACAGAAAACAAACCGTTTATTTGTGAGACTTCTGGCAAATTTTTACAAGACTTAGGCCAGAATTGTTTTATTAGTTGATTTACGGGAATTTTTTTCAGATTTAGGGTCGAGGGGACGAAAAAAATAAATTAAAAAGCTCTGAAAATGACAGGTTAACTGGTCATTTTCAGAGGGTTTTTATCACCTTTTTTTTAATATCCCCAGAAACAGTAAAACTTGTAATAGGTAAACCAACACTCTGTATTAAATCTTTAAATATTTTATCATTTTCCTAAAAAATCTGGTCAGGACAATCTTTTTTAACAGTGTCACTCTCAAAATTACACAGACAGAATCTCAAAAATATTTTTTTTCAACGAGATAACGAATAAAATAATAAAAAAAAATAGAAATTAATTTTTTTTCTAGTTTCCAGAAAATTACAGGAGGAGGGTTTGTAAATCAACAAATAAAAATTCTAACCTTAGTACAAATACACGTGTATAAGGATCAAACTAATAACCAAATGCCAAAATCAAGGTTTGCAATGGTGTACACGACTTAACTGACTATACCTATGCTGAAAATGTACCAAAACTTAATTTTCATCCCCGTCAACTATTTTACAGCCATGCTGGGATTATTTTCCATCTTCCAGAGTTTACCCTGGACTATACAGAGGATAAACTGCCTTGCTCAAGGACACAATACTGATACTCTGGTGAGTCCCGAACTAGCGACCCCTCGATCTCAAGTATAACACTCTGTCACTGAGGCATCACACTCCTCTTACCTAGACTTAAAAGTGACAGCTTTGCGCTATGATCTCTACAGTATATATGTTAGCATACATAACTTGTTGGCAATGCGCTTACAGGTTCGAGTCTCATGACGTATTGAAATGATCTTGCATTGTATTGTAATATGCATTTGAGCCGTGGCATGAGAATTCCAAAAATGTGGTATGTGGGACCAGATAAAGGCTCAGACCAACCTGCGCATATGCGCAGACTGATCAGAGCCTTTGCTAGTCGCTTGAATATTTTATGAGTGTTAAGCTACTGACTGAACATCATTTGGAGTTTCTAAGCTTAAAAGGCGGCTACACAGGCCTCTCTGAATATACACATGTCAAAATACCACATTGTTGGGAATCACGTGGCATAGCTCATTATATATTTTTAGCATTTTTTAGCTATGTTTTGAATTATAAATTACGATATTTTGAAATGCCAAACAGAAGAGGCAGCATGGTAAATAGTTGTAATTGTGCTTTTTATCATACTCGTATTTATACTGGAGATAAGGCATATAAAGATGACTTTTTGTGGCATTTTACTCAATCATCAGACTGTGTCCATCTTTATATACAGACTGTTTAATCTTTTGATTAAAATGTGATTAGCATTTTGTGTAGTGGTTTTACATTGAATATGGATACGGAAAATGAGTATTTTCAATTAAAAATAACTGTGCGCATTCTCTACTGATAGTATGCATTCTACAAATTCTCACCTATCCAGTTTGAGCATTCAGGCTACATTGTGAAATACTTGTTTACTAAATACGTCACGAGGTCATGTGATTGACTTTTGTGTTAAACTGCATCATCATATGTCACTGGGCCGGTTCTATGACCTGACAATGTGCAAAAATTTTTCTATTCCGGTTTTTAGCCAAGAGTGCGTCCAATTTTTTTTATTATTTCTCAACAAACGCATATGTTGGCGGTACTCGTATGCACTGGATCGGTTCTATGACCCGACAATGTGCAATACTTTTCAAAAGTGGCTTAATGAAAAATAAAATTCTATCCTGTCCTTTAGGTAAGAGTGTGTGCAATTTTTTTATTCTTATTTCTCAACAAAAAACATATGTTGTGGCCACTCATATGCACTGGAACGGTTCTATGATCTGATAAAGTGCAACACTTTTAAAAAAGTGGTTTAACGAAAACAATATTTTCTTTTTATCCACTGGCAGGCATTTAGTTAAGAGTGCGTACCAAAACATAATTTTCTTATTTATCAACAAAAACATATGTTGTGGGAATTCATATGCACATGTACATTTTCTTATTACTTAACAAAAACATATGTTATGGGTACTCAAAAGAACTCTCTCAATGAGACGGTTCTTTTGAGCACCAAAACATACATATGTTAAACTGATGGGTAGGAAAATTTTACAAGTTTACTCTTAATTTGTATCGCTAAATATCACAGTATGTAAACTGAAATAAACATCCTGTACCTTTTCCTCCTAGCTCACGCCGTATAAACATGAATTTCAGCGCTCGTGCGTAACCAGTAGTCGGTAATCGGGCCGATTTGAGGTTTTATGCCGATTTTTTTGGACCAGCTATCATGATTTAGCGACTGTAGCATACGTATGGTAAGTTAATTGTGTATTCTCTTGTTTTTATCCCCATTTAACCTTGTATAACGAAATCCAACGTGCTGTGTTTTGAATTTGCATTCAATCCAGCTTATTAAATCAGGCGTTATTGTCTAAGAAAACGCAGGTTGCTGTCAATCCTTTTCATCAAGTGTCCGTAGATGAATAGTTTTGCCCTCCACCCAAAGGATTACAATAAGATCTTTACAAATTATGCTTAAAACTGTTTAAAATGGTGTCCACTGACGATACAAATACTATACCAACAACTGCGCTCACACTGTACCACTAGCTTGGATGAATGATGAAGTTACTGTACCGCTAACTGGATGAAGCTAAATCTGACTTCATGCTCATACAGTTATAAATTCCATCTTTATAATCTCAAGACGCATTCCAGTGTTTTCATTGATTTAGAAAATAAACTAACAGGGCCATGTACATCATTTAGCTCTCACAAACGAATTAAAAGCTTTCATTTAATTATAATTTCAAGAGAGTTTATTACTTGCATGCATCTAAGTAGCGATGATTGAGACAAGCCTTCCATTCCCACAGTCTCGCCAATGATATTCATCTTTTACACTCGCAAGTAAAGTTTGTTTTGGTGCTTGAGCTATCAGTTAACAAACAGTCATGTGTGAACGATTTCCTGTCTTCCTCTGTTGAACCAGTACTTATAAGTGGATAAAGCCTTTTGGTGAAGGACACATATTTCACAAAGGAAGTGTGTATTATAGACAAAGGCTGCCAACCCCCTGAAGATAGCTACAGATTTACACTCAAATAATGCATTTACATATATGTGATAGTGTCAAAATATCATGAGCTGGCCTGTTCTTTGATGATACCCATTGGTGATTTTTTTTCAAGAAACAAATTTAGAATTGTATGATGATATTGTTTGCTGGTATAGAATATTAAATACCATTTGGACATCTGTAGAGTGTCTTTCTAATCCCAACCGCAATTTGGAGAGTGGATTATGAAAATGGACATCATGTGCCCATCTATCTATTAATTCATCACCCCCTCTGTCCATAACACGTCCTTGTCCTTTCCAGCTCTCCTGAACTATTTGAAAGCATAAGAAAGTATCGACCCGCATCACTTCGTACCTGTATCCAAGCCGAAATCCCACGATCACCTACGAATGGCTAATCGTGGTGTTCGTAAATGATTGCACGACAGTGGGAACGCCGCCTTAGCAAATTGCGCGACCTGCAGTTGTTCACTATAATAACCTTGTAAGTCCGTCTGTCTGTCTGTCCGTCCATTACCAGCTAGTGAAAAAACTCACAACGCTTGCATCACACGCTATATTTTGATCACATCTTACATGTCAACATTGTCTAACCACCAGCATGTGTAACAGCCATTTTAATGGACGAGGCTTTGCTGAGCATCAGACTGACCGGTCGTGGCCTGTTAGTTAAAATGCTCATACCTCTTGAACCATTTGGAATTAAAAACTTAGAGAACTGCTGGAAAACACAAAATATATGTTAGATTGAAAACAAATGTAAATCGCAATACATTTTAATCAATAACAATTATTTATTCAATGACTTTCGCACAACTCGCAGATGGGCACTATAACCACTGTATGAGTCCGTTTGCTCGTCCAATTTGTGTTCCACATTTTCCGTCTGGTACCTGACAGTGAATATTTTACGTTCACCATGGGCCGTGCGCATTACAGGCAGTTGATTACACATGAAACTCGACTGAATTCGGTTTAGCGGTTTAGGAGCATAACACATATGGACAAATGGACAGACATACACACTTTTTACCCAGGTGACACGAATCGTGATGGGACCACAAATAATGTGCACATACACACCATACTGTTTAAGTAAGTAACTGAAAACTGTGCAGGATTTATTTAGGGAACTACTAGACAGTGTTACATGCTAAACATATAAGATGAAAGTCTCATGGTTTCAGAATAAATTTTAAAGTTTTTTTCATTACAAGTCTACGGAAAAGCTTGATCCCCGGGGCGGGGCCAGTTTGCACCCCTCGGACTTGAGTGGCTTCATTTATGAAGAGGGCCACCAGACATTGCTACATTAGTAATCCAAAAGCTTTGGGCCGTATAGTTTCATAGAATGTAAGTGTATGGAGCTAAATAATGCCATGGCAACCACAGTTCATTATCAAATCAGCCAATGTAAAGCATCTTCTGGCAAATGAAAAAGACTAGTCTTTTTCATTTTATTTGCCTGAAGGTGCTTTACATGAAATTTTGATAAAATTGGCCCCATATACATTATACTACTTTGGCAGTGTGGACGGACGACGACGTTGCACCATTGGCATACTAATGCCTGATCTGCGCTTTCAGATAAGGTGAGCTTATAAAAAGACAGTTAAAAAGCGATTTTAGATAGGGAGATAAAATTAATCTTAAACTGTGGAATGAATGCTAAATTCGTCATACAGTTTATGATAACTGACTTCATGTATATTAAAGCAGAAAATGAAAAAATATATATCAATGCCCTTGCGCATGAGCATTGCTAGTCTCACAGGCATTTTAGTGGGCCCCAAAGTGCTTTCGGTAGCGAGTCAGACTGTCTTACTACATATCCTGGGGTCGCGAGGGTCCCATATTTTCCTGCAGATTGATCATGAAATAATTTCTAAGGTCATTCTCACCCCTTCCGCTGCTCAGTTACAAACTTTTAAAAACATGACATTTTTCAAAATGTCAAAATACAATATTCGGCCTGATTTCGAATGTCAAAATAGGATTTTGAATGTGAAAGTTCAATATTCGGCCTCAGTTCGAATGCCAAATATGATTTTGAATGTAAAAAAACGATATTCGGCTCGTTTTCGAATTTCAAATTAGGATTTTGAATGTCGAAATACGACTTCAGCCCAATTTCGAATGCCAAAATAGGATTTTGAATGTCAAAATACGATATTCCGCAGCAGTTTGAATGACAAAGTAGGATTTTGAATGTCAAAATATGATATATTCGGCCCGATTTTACATGTTAAAATAGATTTTTGAATGTCAAAATACGATATTCAGCCCGATTTCGAATGTCAGAATAGGATTTTGAATGTCAAAATACGATATTCGGCCCCATTTTGAATGTCAAAATTTGATTTTTATGTCAAAATACGATATTCGACCCCATTTTGAATGTCAAAATAGGATTTTGCATGTGAAAATACGATATTCGGCCTCAATTTGATGGTCAAAATACGATATTCAGCCCCAGTTCGAATGTCAAAATAGGATTTTGAATGTCAAAATACGATATTCGCCCAGATTTCTAATGTCAAAATAGGGTTTTGAATGTCGAAATACAACATTTGGACCAGTTCCAATGTCAAAATAGGATTTTGAATGTCAAAATACGATATTCCGCCCGATTTCGAATGTGGAAATAGGATTTTGAATGTCAAGTTACTATATTCGGCCCGAGTTCAAATGTCAAAAAAGAATTTTGAACGTTAAAATACGATATGCAGCCTCAATTCCAATGTCAAAATAGGATTTCGAATGGAATGACAAAACGTGATATACGGCCCCTTTTCCAATGTCAAAATAGGATTTTGAATGTTGAAATACGATATTCAACCTCAATTGGAATGTCAAAATAGGATTTTTAATGCCAACTGTGATATTCGGCCCCAGTTCAAATGTCAAAATAGGATTTTGAATGTCAAAATTCGATATTCAGCCCTATTTTGATTTGAATGACAAAATTCGATATTCAGCTCCAGTACAAACGTCAAAATAGGATTTTGAATGTCAAAATATGATATTCCGCTGGGTTTCAAATGCCAAAATAGGTTTTCGAATGTCAATTGCGATATTCAGTCTCAGCCCGAATGTCAAAATAGGATTTTGAATGTCAAAATATGATATTCAGCCTCAGTTTGATTGTTAAAATAGGATTTTGAATGTCAAATTACGATATCCGCCTCAATTTGTATTTCAAAAAGGATTTTGAATGTCAGAATACGATATTCCACCCCATTTCAAATGTCAAAATTGGATTTTGAATGTCAAAATGCGATATTCCGCCCAATTTTGAATTTCAGAATAGGATTTTGAATGTCAAAATATGATATTCGGCCTCAATTCGAATGTCAAAATAGGATTTTGAATGTCAAAATACGATATTTGGCCCCAGTCCAAATGTCAAAATAGGATTTTGAATGTCAAAATACGATATTCCGCCCCAGTTTGAATGTCAAGATAGGATTTTGAATGTCAAAATACGATATTCGGCCTAATTTTGAATTTCAAAATAGGATTTTGAATATCAAAATTCGATATTAGGCCCCAGTTTGAATGTCAAAATAGGATTTTGAGTGTAAAAATACTATATTTGGCCTCAGTTTGAATGTCAAAATACGATACTTGGCCCGATTTTTAATGTCAAAAAATGAAAAACGAAAAGCGAAAAGCGAAAAGCAAATAAGAAGGGTGAAAAACCAAAAGTGAAAAACGAATAACGAAATCCAATAACGAAAAGCGAAAAACGAATAACGAAAAAAGATAATTGAAAAACAAAAATCGAAAAACGAAAAAAGAAAAACAAAACAACTTTACTTTGCTCTCCAATATTGAGTTTGGCCGATTTAGCTTGATACAAATTATGCACTCCCCAAGAGTGATACGTGCTTGAAAGCATTGTTAGTATTACATGCGCAAAATGAAAATATTTGCTAGTAATTGTATTAAAAATGCATAGCAATGTTTTAAGATATTTATTTTTATGACTTCACAACGAAGTTGTTTGAAGTTTAATAAAGTCTCAAATCCGCCATTGTTACAGGCTCGTGATAATAACCGCCTTCTTGTATACTTTTACCACAACCTCTAAGTAATGACCCCTGATTCATTCAATGCATTTACTGTTACAGTCACGCCTCAAAGCGTTTTGTGGAAGTGTAATCAGCAGCAAAAATGGAAACTATAAAACAAAAAAAATTGATTAGTCCAGGTCTAAATCAAAAACGCTTCCACCAGGAAAAGATATTTGTTCAATTTTGACCTCAGACGGATCAAAGATTGGACGAGTTTAAGCAGTAGCACGTCAAGGTCATTCAGACTGTAACAGTTATTTCTAAACCAAATATCTACTGTCCATGCTATCGATGCTGAATTGAAAATAGGTAAGGTTTAACCGTTATTTCCTCTAGATTTACATGTCTCGTCCTGCACCTGGACTCTTCTAACATTTGAATAGTCTAAGTTCGAAATTTAGCAGTAGTTCAGTGACCCATGAAATGGCATAATACATTTTACTCTGTGTTTTAAAATCCGTGCTGCATATATATTTAACAGTCATGGTTCAACCAGCACAATCTAATTTTTAACGAGGCCATTCACGTGCTGTTAATCCACTGTTTCCTAGCCGACACCTATGAACGAAGCCGTTGGTTGGTCTGCAGTGTATGTGATTGTGGTATTTTTGTCAAACAAACTTACCTTTTGGTCATGGAACATGAATATTGATAAAAACGTCCAACCACAAACTGTGACAATTTATAGTGCCAAATAATAGTTTGGTAAATCTGGTTGAATATATTATTAAATCAACGTAATTATAACGATGTTTCAGTGGATTTTGCGTCCCTCGGGTCCCCTGTGAGACGTCCCAAACGTCAGGCTTTGTCCTCAGTATGTAACGTCTCTCAGGCCATGACTAACGTTAATTCATGCAAAGAAATGTTTCATCCCTATATTAGTGTATAATATCACGTTTACCTATGTAACAATGTTTGGAATAACACCTAGGTCATTACGTTGTAAATCAGAGTCTGGATGACCAGAGCCACAGGCGAAGGCTATGTCAAACTGGCTGTCCAGAATTTCCCCCTCTGGCAGTCCATAAACCATGATAGTGCAGTCAACTCAATTAATATTGCTTAAAAAAGAGGCATGCTTTCTGTCAAAAATATTTTGGATTATATACAAACCATTTACGAAGGGCTAAACATTTTGTTCGTGACTTTTAGTCGTTTTAAAATAGTCTGTCAATCGAGTTAGTGGTATAGTTACGCACAAGCTAGTGGTATAGCGATTGGCTCAGATGTTTGAGTTGGTGGTACAGTTGGAATTGTGAGGGGCCATCTATTTAGGTTGTTTTTTTTCACAGATCTAAGAAACTTTAACAATAAGAACCATACAATCATGTAAACATGTGACTTCCTATTACATCAAAGCAATGCAAACTGACATTTAAGTTCATTTTCAGGACAAAACGGCACTGTTTCCAAGCAGGTTCGATATATAAAAAGAGAAATGCGTAGGAGTAAACCGCTAAAATTATGGAATCAAACGTAAGAATTTAGTAAAACAAGCATTACTTACTTTGTTCGATTGTGTCCTATCTGTAACCGTAACAATGGAAATCGATACGTGTATAGCGCTATAAATACACGAATTTTCCGACTACTGGTAACGCACGAGCGCTGAAGTTCATGTTTATACGGCCTGAGCTAGGAGGAATGGGTACAGGATGTTTATTTCAGTTTACATACTGTGAATATTATGATACACACTTTTCTTATGGTTTGGCTATCGAAAGTGGCTTGGTGTCTCCAAAGATAGATTATTTGTTATAGCCATTATTGGCTTGCTACTTCTTTAGGACAGTGCTCTGAGCAATGCATAGTGCGTATTTACACAATTTTTGTTTGGGGTAATGATGTACTATAGCAGACATATCAATCTTCTAAATGCAGACATGCGTAGACAATGGGATTCATAAAAATAACGGTATTTGATTTTGTTTGGTTAAACAAAAACAAAAGGCTTCTAAACGAAATTTGGAGCTCGCAACAAACAGGGTTATCTTGCAACGTTGCTCAAAATACAATAGCATTTAGATTGATTTAAGCACAGCATATAAGTTAATTGATCCGTCTGTTTTACTTTCCTTTTCTACACAAAAACTCCCTTATGGAAATACTGTATTTATACATTCAAATATATTCAACAAAAATATACATTAAAATTTTACCAGCTAAAATGTCTTTACATTAAAAAATATACGATTTCAAGGCCTTAAGCAAAGCAATGTTACACAGTTAGTCAACTCCGGACCCCTAACCCGCAGTAGTGCTCCTTGTAAATTGGTACTACAAAATACATTGTGGACATCAGGGTTAGCATCATTTAGTGGTTTTACTTTGTTGTCAACTTTTAGGGTATTTACAAAAATATTTTAGGATTTTCTCAATATTTTGACCCTAACAGTAGGAGAGCATTGACTGTGATTCACACATTGAGAACCATTGGGACAGTACTGAGCAATTATCCTTGGCTATTGAAATTATGATCAAGTGCAGTCCCTTATTACAAAAGAGTTAACAGATTTCAATGCATTTATTGGGAAGTTTCTTTAATTGACTTGTACACACTTGAAAACAACTATACACATTCTTTTTAATTACTACCAATGTGGTATGTTGCGCCAGTAAGTGTCTACACACTCGTTAGTGTCTACGTCGATAATAACGGTTACTGCAACCGTTAGTATCTACAGGGCCATGTTTACACTAAGCGGCGATAATATACAGTATCAACAGTTATTGTCTTCGTTTAATGAAACAAAGACAACATAATGAAAGCTGGTTGGATGCGCACAAAGCCAATTTCGTTGGTTTTGTCACTCAATGTTTCAAAATAATCGGCGTTCGATTGGCGTTCAGGCGTTGGTATCCTGGGTCAGGTGTGGTACTTGATTGTATCGATTCCTGATCTTTGCAACCTTACTTACTTTAATTATATCTCCCCCTTTAGGGTTGGGAGACTTAATGTTTTTACCTGGGCGACGTCCGTCCGTCTGTCTGTCTGTCACAAGCAGCCATCATGGCCGCTCTATAACTTCAAAACCGCTTAATAAGCTAAATTAATCAAGGGCCAGAACTCTTTTTTGCATAGTTGTAGAGAATGACGATTTACGATCTAAACGTAGATCTTGTTAATGATAACGTGCATACAAAAAAGTGGTCTCAATAAGTCTATTTGTTCTCAAGATATTAAAAAACAACTGATTTTTTATGTGAATCAAGGGCCGTTTCTCTGTTGCAAATTTGCGAAAAATGACAATATACTATCCCAACGTAGATCGTGTCAATGATAATGTGTATACAAGATTTGGTTGATTTCTGTCTATTCATCTAAACAATATGTTTCTAAAAAAGTTACATGCAAGATTATAAAGACAATGAATTGTAAAGTTGCCATATACTAACTGCTAACTGTTGAGTATTAATTGCTGAGAAATTATCACGCAAAACCCTGACGTACAACCTAAATGATCACGAATTGAATAATAACTGGGCTAACGACGGAAAGACGATATCTATATACCCATTTATCGAGAATAATCAGTAAAAATATTCAGTTTTTCCTATATTTTGACAGGAAGTCAATGAAGGGACCAATAAACCTATTGTCTAATGTCAAGGAATAAAATCCGACATTGTGAACAATAAGCGTTGATTATGCACCGCTTATTGTCAGTGTACAATTACGGTTGCAGTTGCAACGATTAGTGTCTACGTTTACACTTACGGTTTCAATTGCAAGTGTTATTGTAAACGCGTAGACACAAACGGTTGCGACTGCAACCATTCGTGTCGACGTAGACACTAACGGGCGTGTAGACACTAACGGGCGTGTAGACACTAACGGGTGTTACAATGGTCAAGTCAAGAGGCTATGTTGATACACATATTTTAATGACTATCTCACTATTTCCGTTTAAACTCATTTAAGAAGAAGAAAGAAAATCTTTATTCACATTAAGCAAATTATAAAACATCGCCCAGGCCTCGAGGTTATAAAACTTGAGTACATTTTCAAACTCAAAATAAAGCGCAATGATTGGCTGTTTGTGGACACGTGGTTTGACTGCAAATACCAGGATTTTTAACAAGCACATGACAGGAACATCCCAGCGTGCAAACTATCGATGGCATGCGCAGATCCAGAGGGGGGGGGGCATGGGGTCCGGAACCCCCCCCCCCCCCCCCCCCCCCCCCCCCGTGAAAAAATACAAAACTATAGGGCAATACTGGTCCGGATCCTCAGAGAAGTCACAAAACTACCAAGCCAGAATTTGATGTTGGGCCATCATAGGCCCGCCAGCGAAACGTTTAAATGTTTGACCCCCTCTGTCAAAACTTTCTGGATCCGCGCATGGATGGGAATAGACATTTGAAGAAGAGAATTTAACAATTCATTACTTAGGCTTTTTTTATTTAATGACCTGCAATCAGGATGAGATTTATCATAAGAGCAACATCACACTGGCCTGTTTTATATGAATTTATTTAATAAAGTTGCCTTTCTATTTCAGCCAGAACATGTGTCGTGGGTACTCAAAATAATCGTCTCAATGTGGTGGTTCATTTGTGTATCCAAATTACGTACTTAACCTCGTGTGTAATTCTGTGCGTTTTGTGTAACATTTTGTTTGACAAATTAATGCAATTACTAGATTACGTATTGTGAATCTTAGTTGTCTTTCTGTGATAAAATGGTTTACTGATATGACCACTTTCACACGGATTGACGGATATGGGGTACTTTCTGACTACCTTGTGGTTCGAAAGGTAAAACTTCAATACAGAATTCAAATAAGCTTAAATAAAACATTTCAACCCGAAAATGATGGCATATACGAGGGGGTTCAATATGTAATGAAAACCCATTCATAACTCCATCCACAAACCGCGTTAGGACTTTATGCCACATGGTAAACGGAAGGTCAAAACGTCGCCGTTATAATGGTGCATGACACATTATTTTATCTTTCCAAACTAATATACATTGCCTGTATTTTCCTCTGAATTCTTAAGACTCATTTTAACAAAGGTTGAAAGGCATGCTGTATTTTTAAAACAAACATTTAACATGCATGGATCACATAAGTTTCCTATAAGTTTATTGTCTTAAATTAGCCAGCCAGATTATGTACCTGTAAATACGTGTAACACTATCCAAATAATGCATCTGAATGCAAACATCGATTAAACGCGGTATTTTGTCTGATCCATTTCAGTGAAAGCCAGATATTGCATTCTTTTAATAAGTTATTTTCTTATTTCAAATGACGTACTTGTTGGTTCTTTATGAGTGTGATTAAATATGGAAAGTTCAAAATCGGCTGTATTACTTGAAAATGAATATCAAAGCGACCAGAAAAAACGTTACAAATGATTTTTGTATAAATTTTTGCTATGTTTTCCTTCACGCAAAACCGACTCTGTCACTGGAATGCCAGAAAATGTAGCATCAAGGAGGATTTTAACCAAAATGGCAGCCTCATTATTTCATAGAGTATAAAGCAATATCAATATATGTATATTTACCACTCGAAGAAGCAGACTGAAAACATCCCTTGTTCATGTAGTCATCTGCTTTTGAAAACATTGTGTTATTTCATATAGCAGTGTACTTCAGTACCCTATCTTGAAAGTGACATGTTTAAATTAGATAAGGAGGGGGACAACTGCATTTTTACTATTATTGAACCAAGAAACAGACCTTTCAATGAAAGTAATTATGAAGTGTGTAAATATAAATCTTTGCTATATACTGGGCTGGTTTCATTACATATTGAACGCCATTCGTATTATACATGTTATTAAGATGGTAAACAATATAAAAAGGGATATTCTAATTATTTTGACAACTCATTGAACACATTATCAAAGATTAATACATACATATTTGCTTCATGTGGCCAACACTGCGTTTATTGTTCAAAATAATAGGATAGACTAGATACTGTATAGATCACGTCTAATAAAAGATCTGTTCTATGTTAAAATATGATTGCAGTTTTCCTTTAAAAAGCATTACTTTTATAGAATTGTAGCTTCAAAAATAGTAAGTGAGTATGATCAGGAAATACCAATTTCACAAAGTTTTATCATATTTGGTCTGCCCTAATAATATTTCTTTGTATACTTTTTTTTCTTATTTGACTATACAGTTCACATTCCAAGAGAAAATGAAAGTGCATATACCAAATTTTAATTGATCTAATGGGGTTTTATTCAGTTTTGCCCAAAGCCCAACTTCGATTTCTAAATAGTGCAAAGTCAGCCTAAGTTTACATAAAGCTGTGCGAAATTTGGCAATTTTAATTGTTTCTAAGTATAGTTGATGATAAAAATTTGAAAATAAAATGTAAAAATTAAGCTCTACTTGACTCCTCCAATCTACTATTACAGTTCTGTATAAAATTATATTCAACCTTTGCTTAAATTCAGCTAAAACATATTCTTATTACCAATCCCCTGGTTTAACAATACCCCATAGAACCCAAGATTTGACAAAAGATCCCTTAACTGCGATGCCCAGTTTACACAGTCGTGTTTATTCTCAATACCAGTCATATATAAATTATATGCATATTTAATATATTTAATCGCTTCAGCTTCCAATATCTTAAATCAGTAATTAATAATCATGATAAAAATGTCATTTTTTCAATTCACCATATACAAAATAATTTTGTGTAGATTTCTTTACACCCAAATTGTAAATGGATTCTTTCTTGTTGCACCAGATTTGAAAAACCCCAAACTTGTGCCCCTTAACGTTAAATAGGCCTTATTAACTTGTCAAATAAAACAAGTATTTGTTTAGGTGACAGGTCAGTAGTTGGTATGAGTACTGAGGCAAGTTCAATAATGTGAGCGCTCTCGGGCGCTCGTTGTACTGGTGTCAGGCTTTACACATTATGAATAAAGATAGGTACCAATCAACGAGCGCTCGGCGAGCACTCGCATTATTGAACTCGCCTCTGGTTTAACTTAAATATTCCCTGATAAGGTTTTATGTGTTTCATTAAAAGAACCCCCAGTAAGAAATAAATTAGATTTTTGAAATGTTCATGGAATCCTGAATACTTCGGCTCCCTAGCAAAGTAGGTGAAGCCACTTTCTTTGCAAGAGACCAGAAGTATTCACGATTCCATGAAAAGACCAAATATTGAATTGATTGCTTATATTTACATCTTATTATAAATATCTAAAATGGAAAAAATATTTATAATTTAGGTAACAAAACAACCCCCCGGTGGCCGCTTTGGCTGCTGTCCATTCTAAGGCTGTGGTTCTGTTGTTGTTGATTAGATTTTGATTGTTGAGCTCATTGTTTGATTCTGTAACTGTTCAATGTTTTTTTGTGCGTTACTTTATGTCCTTTGTAGTTTTGCAATTATCTTGATGGGAAAGAGAGAGCTGGTTGCGTTATTTTGTTTGTCTTTCTGGTGTCTCGTCTTGTGGGCTATTCCTCAAGATGTCACAGGTTTGTCTGCAGTTTGTGATTTTGCTTTGTCCTGATCATACTCACTTACCTTTTTTGTATTTAATATGAAATCGTATTAACGGTTTTGTTGGAGTGTAAAACGGAAAAGCGGAACAGCCAGTGTAAACATGGACAGCCGATTGAGCAAACAACAAGCTTGTTTTGCATGTGCGGCTCCGATGTGGCTTGCTGTCAATCACGACACCACGTCGCTTCAGTGCTGTAGTGTTCTATCTACCATTGCGCAAGTTTTGAGAAAAATGAGTTTGAAAAGTTTAGCATCCTGATTAATGATGCCTTATTTATCACAGACCTTCGAATCATACCAGAGGGTTAAAATGTATACATACAGTGTAAATGACCTTGGTTTGAAGAAATTATACAGTAATATAGAATTTAAGGGCATTTTACAGTTTGTAGATAGAACATTATGCCCTAAAATCGCTCTCTGCGTTCAGTGCTATAGTGTTCTATATATTCCTACAGCTTATTATTCTGGTTATGGGGTCAATTCATGTACTAGTCTGAAAAAAAAAAACGATTACTTGTACCTAAAAGATTTAGTTATTCATTTGGCATAACAGTAACAAAAAGCACGGATTATGCCTTTAAAATTTATGCAAGGGAGGTAATCTGTTTATACAGTAAATTTTTCTGTCAATGGGGTCAAATTGTATAATATTTTAGACTGATCTGATTATTTGGACCTGAAAGAAGCAAATTAAAACCATTGATTTGTAATAACATCGACAAATTACTTCAATTAAAGCGGTTTAGATATGTGTAAGGGAGGTAATCTGTTTCTACAGCTTATTATTCTGTCCATGGAACACTCTGCGCTATATTTTTGACTGAGCGGATATTTGGACCTAAAAGTAGCCGATATAGCCATTAGTTCATCACAAGACCGACAAACCGCTTCATTTTAGGAAATCTAAATTTATGTAAGGGAGGTAACTGCAATTTCTACAAGGGAAGTGAATTTATGTAGATAGAACATTATGACACTGAACTGCACGTGTCACGTGACATAATCATCATTGGTCATTGGATGAAAATCACTTAGAACACTATAGCACTGAACGAAATTGTCTTTTTGAAGATAGAACAGAAACGCACAGCGATTTTAAGCTTACTGGGAGCAGATAGGCAAATGAAACCTTCACCAGTAGATAGAACATTTGATCCCCTTTCCAACGGTATGCATAACTCATTTTTGACCAAAATGTCACTTAGAACGATATAGCACTGAAGCGACGACTGAAATCGAAGCTCGAAGCCTATTGCACGGGCAAGTGAGCTTGATAGCTGTCATACAAATTTGTGTATTTCATGAGGCTATGAACGGTCGATAAAAAACCTTAAGATTTATTGAAGGATTGTTTCGAAGATGTAAATATTTAAATATGGCTAGTTATACATATTATACACTTTTATACATATCATCAAACAGAAAACTGAGAATGACATGGCCAAAAAATCATAAAACCTGCATATTACGCAAAGTAGGCAATATGATCTTATTGCCCAAACTGGGATTAATGGGTTGGGTTTACTTGGGTGGGTCATACCATGCAAATCCCTGTATACACCTGCTGAGTGGGTTACCGACTTTCAAATTCTTAAGAACTTTCAAGTATTTTACGAGTTTTATATAAGTCAGTATATTGTAGCAATAACAGCTCTATGTACATCGAGAATTGAAGCTCTTAATGAGTCTGTGATTTTACACATCTTTCCATCTCTGTAAGGGGGTATTCGGAAGGATTTCTTTCACTAACAGGTCTCTGGAGTATGTCTCGGGGCTTCACTGGAATTATGTCAGCGGGACTCGCCAGGCCAACAAGCTTGATTCATTCCTGGTCTAGGTAGTCTCTATGTTGACGAGCATTACCATCCATCAGAACAAAATTAGGACAAATTGTGCTCACAATTCTATCAAGAATCTAATATCTGTACCGAACACCAGTCAGAGCTCTGCTGTTACTGACAAATGTTTCTTGGGGATTGATCATTAAATACTTTATATGTTCTTTCTCGTTCCGGTGATTCAAGAAGAGTTGTTTTTTGCGACTAAGAAATACAGCCAAGGTATTTTTTGTCCGAAAAAAGTAAAGACTTAAACAAGCGGACTATTGTTGTTAATCGGGCGAAATAAGATTTTTTCAATATAGAAACTGACATCAAATACTCTGTAGATACAAACTTTTCATCAAGATAAATCTCTTCAATATTGGCGAGGATCTTGTTAAACGTCTGAAAATAAATAGAAGAAATTACATGAGTGCTCTTTTATTATTGAATTTATTAAACGAGTTTTGGAAAAGAGATAACATGCGAGGTTTGCAGAGAATTTTATCTCTTTTACGCAACAAGTTAACTAAATTCAATAATACAGGAGCACGATTGATATTCATATCTCATATGACCCTAACGTTACTTTGAAATCGCGTTTCTGACATATATACATGGCCTTATTACGGGCGTCAATACATAACCTTACCACAATCTGTAGACCACTAGTGGTTTATCGATTTGGATGCATGCAGTTATATCACTACAGGACGCGAAGTCATATGATAATATTTTTTTGATATTAGTAAAGAAAATGCTATTATTTACACTTATAAGATTATAATACGGCAAATTTTAACATAATATGGTATGTGCGACCAGCAAAGTCTCAGATCAGCCTGCGCATACGTGCAGTCTGATGAGAGATTTTGCTAGTCGCTTTGATATTCCATGAGTGTTAAGCTACTGGCTGAACATGACTTGGAGTTTCTAAGCTTAAAAGGAGGCTGCACAGGCTCGTTTGAATCTACACTTGTCAAAATGCCACATTGTTGGAAATCACATGTCATGGCTCCTATATGTTTTTGGCATGCATATTTCAATCATTATGCCCGCTAAGGAATCATGTCATTATATATTGTCAAATACTCACTTTATGTGTCATCCAGGACAGTGTCAAACACTTCCCACATTGAAATTTGTTCAATACTTTGCATAGGGTATGTTTTATTCATGGACTGCCATTTTATGAAATAAAAAAAGATGTCACATGCTCAGTTTTTTATAATCTCATATGGAAGATTTCAGAATTTGACCAATATTCTGAACAAATAAGAGAATAGCCTATGTCCTAAATATCAATCTAAAGCAGTTGTTATCTCCAGTCAGCTATTTTTTAGAAATTCAATCATTGCTCATGACCTTAAGCCTTCTGCAAATGTGCATTTTTTTGTTATCCCAAGCCGTGGCAAGATGCTGCATGATCTATTTTAGTAATTCTTCAAAAATAAGATTTGATTGTTTCATCACATTGCATATTTAAAAATGTGACATTGGAAATCTTATTTTTTATACTTCATGGCTCTTCATGATACATTTTAGAAGGAAAATCCCGAATCACCACGCTAATTTTCTTCCAGGAGGGCCAAATTTAACACCACCCCCTTAGATTTCGTATATAATTCAATATAAAACCTTCAGAAATGTAAATTTATGTAGCTTTTATTACTTCATTTTACTAGTATGAAGTAATTCAGCATTTAAAAGCTAAAAATGGAAGAAGAAAAATACTGCAAAATAGGTGCCCACCCGGGAATCTACCTTCATGCTCTGGGTTCATATTCTGGCACGCTTACCACTAGGTCAGAAGGACAGGTCATTCACGGCTCACAATAACCGCACACGAAGAATAGATAATCCTTAATGCGGCCTATTTCATATTTGCTACTAGGAAATTATGTATGTTGCTTACTTTTGCTTGATACATATATATCTGTTTTGGTAATGGTATTATAGACATATTTTATATACTTAAAAAATGTTGGAAAATTGGTCTGACATAAGAGTATTAGTACACTGTTTAGATCCGAATTCGTAAAGGTTCTAAAGCAGGGGAAATAAACATTCTCAATTGATTTTTGACTTATCTGACGCAGCAATGGTGTGCATGGGAATTGGCCTGATATGTTTATAACATTCGCGTCTTCAGATACCAAGTTTTCTCAAGACTGAATTATTTAGGTAGTTAAAATTTGGTGGTTTCTTAGAGTATCCCCTTCGTTGATTTCTAGTCTCACAAGTATAAAAGTAAAAGAACAAACATCTGGGAGTGCATGTATTTATTTTCATTTAAAGTATCACCATTTAAGGAGGGGTTTGCGAACGGTGTAACGAACACTTACGAATAAAAGTGCATTAAAAATTCCTGTAGCACATATCCTTGATGTCATATTTTGCTGCAGTCTTTTACTTTAGGGATTTTCCTGTATATCGTCAATAGTGCCAAATCAAAAATGCCACCAAGTATGCTAATCTTTAACATGATGGACAAACCTGGCTTTGTTGCATTTGAACAACACATTTGCAGATAAAATGCTGTGGAACACACAGCAAAAACTTTAAAGATGCAGCATTGTTCATGGTAGTTATTTTCTTTCATTTTTAAATGACCTATCGTCAACTGCATACGTAGAGGCAAAATAATTATTTTGGTAATACGATACTATAAGTAAAAGAGAAGTCAAAGATCAGGAATGGGTACAATCAAGTACCACACCCAACCCCAGACACCATATGGGAAAGTAGCAAAAACAAGAAAACATCACACGCAAGAGAGCCAAGAGAGGCAAGCCACTTCACGGCAGGTTATCACACAGCTGCAAGGAAAAGACAAGACAGCAAGATAAAGACAAATGTTTTGTTTGGTTTTGTGTTTTATGTCCAAGTCAACAGCTTTGGTCATGTCTGGACGGTAATTCATCTAACCACACTTTTTTGCTTGACAGGCTTGACTAAACGGTTAACCAGTTCTTTGTGCACATATTTTCGCTTGTAACTGAAAACAACCCTTCTTGAATCAGCGGAAGGGAGGAGAATGGTCGTTGAGTTATTTCATGATCAATCTCGGCGAAAGTATTGGACCAGGCTTGGATCGAACTCGCAACCCCTGGATCTGCAGTCAGACACATATCTGCAGTTAGACACGTTACCGACTGCGCTACAAAATGGGAAACATAAATAACAAAAATAATCCACAAAAGAAGCATCGGAATGGTCAGAAAAAATACTGGATGGCTTAAACATGTTTAATGGTACCAGCTGCACCCTAATTTTTTTGTGGCTCAAGACACATATATGTTTGGTTTGCATCATCTCCAAGTACATACAAATCAAGATATAAAAAGGAGAATCAGCAAATACAAGGACACCAGAGTAAACGAAATCCAACAGTTAAATCCCAGTGGGCGGCGATGCTGACCAAAGACAAAATTTCAGGCCACAACCCTCTCACCTACAGATGCCTTAAAGTCTTAACTTTCATAGTCTGAGATTCCCACCCACCTGCGTGCAATTAAGGAGGAAAGCAAAACTTGTTAACCATGAGTGGATTGACCCCCAAGCATGCAGTCTGTAACAATACATTAATGTTATAACCATTTTTTATAATAATAATAATAATAATAATAATAGTAATAATAATAATGCATGCATATATCACCTTTCTGTCACATACATTACTAATTCAATGCCATAACACCATCTTAATGCAATAATATGTATACAGTAAGTAATAGTTTATTCAAATAAATGCACACACAAGAACAAGGATTACAAAGTTATTAAGATAAATGTCATTAGATGTGTACAAGCTTTAATATCTTGATGCATCTGACTATATGCTTTGAGATCAAGATTTAAACCATTTCATTATATGTAAGTATGAAGTATGTAACATTATAGAATAAGTTTAAACACCTGCAAACGAGGACATTTGTAAGTGATGAAGGCACACAAAAACAAATACAGAATATTACAAGACCTACCCGTGTTTTCATGCGCAGGTTTTTAATAAAATGAAGTTACAGATGAAGACACAAGCCCTAATGGCTATGGTAAATTTGAGGAATATCACGATGCATCCTCTAAGTACGTAAGGCCTATTTTGTGCTATACCAATTAACAAAGTATTGATAACATTTAATGAAGTAACATTTGCATCCTTGTGTTGTTATTACCAGACTCTAGACAAGATTGGCTGCACGTTAAATTAGTTTAATCACCCTGTATTTTGAAAACAATGACCATTTGAATTTGGTACATTTGTTTTGATTCTCTATGTTGGTCATTGTGGTGCCAGTTTCTGTGCTGTTTTCACCCAAATATCAAGATGACATTATTAACCAAAACTATAATAAAGTTTAGGTAGCTGAGTGGCTAATTTTTGGGAAACCGCTGCTTTGGTTACCCATATGTTCTCTTTGTGTTATGTCTGTTAGTAATTTCACTTGTATCTCATTTTGGTTTTGAGGGCAGATTCCTGGTAATCGCATTTTTTTTTTACTTTTTCTAGTATGACATGCCAACTGAGATGCGTGTATGATTGTGTATATAACATTAAAGTCTCAAAAAGTCAATTATCCACTACATTTTCAATGCTTGTCACTGTGTTTGTTTATGTGTATTGGGTGTTTTGAATTAATGAGCTACGATTACATATAATCTATAAATGCTTTGTAGCATACGTTATCAAAGTTTGTAATGTAGTCCAATGACATAAAGTGTATGTTCATGTTTTTTAACATTTTACTTTATTCACAAATAAATGTTTCGTTATGGACTAATTTTATCTTCACATATCTTTTATCCATCTAGTTAGTTAATTACAGAAGCTTTTATTGCCCTTCTGGGAGCAGCCATCTTACAGCTATTGGCACTCATTAACCTGAGTTAACCTTAATATGCTGGTTTGCTAAATGATTGAAGTGGCACCTTTCAGTCAATTTCTTTATTTCAATTTTGGATAATGGATATTCCGTTTTATTTACAATCAACAGCCAAATCAATGCAAATTGAAATGTAACAACTGTCAAATGAAAAGTATTTTGTTTTTTAATAAGTTTCATTTGATTTTATTCCGTCTTTTTGTTGGCAAAATGAAGAAAAGTGTTACAAAATATGTCGTCTGCTGTAGTAATAATTAGTGCTTTAAGACTTTAATTTTAGAATTAATTATCTAATATGGGCCAAGTATTAAAATATACTCATCAATGCACACACTGGTAAGAGCATTACTCTGAAACATTGTTATTTGTTTACCTTTTGACTGATTTATAATTCTGTGTTGGTAGTGTGAAAGCAGGTGGAAGTGATTCCAGTTTTGGTGTGTAGAGATCATTGACCTGAGAATGACCAGACTCCCATTAAGAAGCAAAAGTAATTAATTACAGGCTAATAGAAGGGCATTCATAAACATTGAATGAGGGATTATTCCTGCCATACTGTAAACTCTATATTAAATGCATTTAAAAAAGTGAGAATTATCCCTTTAAGACTTATGAATTTGGATTACTTAATATTCATTATTTGACATAATCTATCAAAATATTGCAAGTTAACCTTAATATTTTAATACAATATAATCTATACAACAAAACATGTTATAGCTCACCTGAGCCAATGGCTCAAGGTGAGCTATTGCGTTCGGTCTTCATCCCGCGTACAGTGTGCATGGTCCATCCATATGTTGGTTGTGCGTAAACTTTTTCTTTCAACAACATCTCTTAAAGCACTGGTCCAAATCTAAAATATTTTCACATTGAATGTTCTACATAACCCCCTCTACCAAATTGCATAATGGTTCTGCTTCGCTGAACATGATGGCCAACAGCGCTAGATAAGAAATCTTTTAAATGGCATCTACCAAAATTACACAAAGGGATGCAAGAGCTCTTGACAAGAAATATCTTAAAATTACATCTTCTCCTGAACCACTGGTCCACATTAAAAAATAACATCACAAAATTGTTCCGCATGATGCCTTCTACCAAAATTGCACAAATGGTTCTGCTCCACCAAAAGAAGGGGCTGTCAGAGCTCTAGATAAGAAATATCTTTAAATGGCATCTCCACCTGAACCATTGGTTCGAATTTAAAATAGTTTCAAATAATTGTTCCTCAGAATGCCCTTTACAACAACTGCATTAATGGTTTGGCTCCGGTTTGGCTCCGCTGAACAAAAGGGTCCCAACATCTCCTCCTGAAATACTGGCCAAACTCAAAATAATTTCACAGAATAGTTTCTCATGATAGCTGCTACCGAAATTGCACAAATGGTTCTACTTGGCCAAATAAAGGAGCCACCAGAGCTGTAGATTAGAAATCACTTTAAATGACATCTCCTCTTGAACCACAGGTCCAAATTCAAAATAATTTCAAAGAATTGTTCCTTATGTACCCTCTACTCAAATTGCTCAAATGGATATGCTCTGCAAAACAAAAGGGTCTCCGGAGCTCTAAATAATATATGTTTTTTAAACGATATCTCCTCCTGAACCACTGGTACAAATCCAAAATAATTTTACAGAAACGTTCCGCATGATTCCCTCTATCCCAATTTATCAGAACGTTGAGTTTGGCTGAACAACATGGCTACCAGAGCCAAAAATAGAAATATCTTTTAGCCACATGCCAATACATCAACTCATTAAAGAATATGTTACGATACAATGGATTCATACATGAATGATGAAACATGTTCTTTTTTTGAAAGATCGCTTTATATGACTTAAGCTTTGCATAGTATCGTGTTTGAAGCATGATATTAATAACCTAAGGTATATTCATGCTGTTGATGGTCCTATGCAAAGCATGACAAGTGTTTTTTAGAGTGAAGTGGGGTTCGCACTTGCTCTTGATATATTATTTGGCTATTTAAGTTCAAGCAGATGACATATCTGAAGCTATTTACGTAAAATAATATGGACTGCGACGCGAGAAAACCTGTCTTCAGGGTTCGCGAAAAACAAAACCGCACACTAGCCTTCGCATCCAAGCAGTCTGATCAGCCCCTTTGGTATTCGCTTTTTGTAATTATCCTATCTAGACATATTACAAGCTAAATTTTTAATTTAATAGCTAGTCTCTGTAGCTGAAGAGACTGGTTTGAGTCTCTCTTTGCCACGCCCAGGGTCATATAGACGTGTGTTGGATACTTTCCTTGTACTCCTGTTCCCGAGGTTATAAAACGTTTTCCTTGCTCAACTCAACTGATCACGAAATTTCCTCTGCTCATATAAACTAACATACTGACAAATAAGGAAGCGGCTTGCTTTAAGTTTCTCAGATGTTGCATTTATCATGCTAATAAATGTTAAAATGCCAACAATTGTTGGCATTTTAATATTTATGAGCAGGATAAATTTTGTGCTCAGCTGAGTTGAGCATATAAAAGTGTTATAAACTCGGAGCCTGCTCTCTTGTATTGCATTTCTCCTCCTATTGTCGTGGATTGGTCTGTGATTATAGCATTTTCCTGATGTCATATTAATAGATTTTTTGCTCTCTGTAAAGGCGGCAACTTTAATAAACATATCTGGGCGTGGTTCGGCATTTTCATCTGCTCAACAAGAAAATTCAGGTTCTATTTATAGTTGTTATTTTTTATTTGTTTGATTTGATTCTTTACGTCCCATCAACAATCGTTTAGTTATAAACGGACGGGATTTCCTGGGTTGAACCAGTACTAAGCCAGGAATAATCTGTCTTGCTCAAAGAAACAACGCAGTGACGCTGGTGAGGCTCAAACTTGCAGCTCCTCGGTCTCGAGTCAAGCACTCTACCACTGAGCCACTGCACTCCCATTAAGAATAAATATGTTAATTTGGCCGTGCAAACGTGTGTGCATTTCATGAAAATCCTAACCGTATACACACCGAACTCACATTTATTAACCCTAAAGCGCATAATCACAAAATGTTTCTTTTTATGTCGTCCACTAAAATATTTGAAGCCTAATAAACAAACAGTATGGACCCTACAGGAGCAGTCTGATCTGGGTCCACATAGTTTGCCTCTATGCTTTTGTTAATTAGACATTTTCAGATGCAGTTATATTTGCTGGCGTTTCAAGGACTAAATAATGTGTTTGACGTCTATACTGAGATAATGGCGCAAGATGATAAGTTACTTTTGATTCCGCGTCACTTTTAGCTTTTACCTATGTCTAAGGTTGACCAGTCCTAATAACGCATTCATGAGGTGCCGTCTTTACAGTAAGCGAAAAGTCCAATAATACTTACTTGTGCTCATGATACACAATGCGTGGAAACATACCCCGGATATTGGTTCAAAATGAGCCAATGTTTCAAAACGCCAAGAAAATAAACACAACGAGGGAAAGTAAATCTGGAATTTCTCCTATTTAATCATTTTTTCCGTACTTGGCAGTTGGTATTTTAGAGCCACTATACCCATATCAAGCTAATTATATACATGGATTGGAATCAATCACTGTAAATGATGGTAAAAATAACAATACTTGTATGAGCGCCGTGCTCGCACGAAAATGTATACTCTTCTCCCATAAAATGAATATAATCAAAACATGTAAGCAAGCTATTAAATTCTGAATCGGCCGATCTTTTTTAATGTCACTTAAATATCAACACTGAAAATTTCAGCCACCTAGGTTGAAATTTGACCAAGACATGGCTAGAAACCAATGGCCTGTTAGTCACGATAAGGGTACTGGAGTTTGATAACAAGTGTACTGGGTAATGCATATTTTCTAAACATGGTGTACTGAGGATTAGCAATTGATTTGTAGTCCTGTTTGGTCCCCAAACAATCAAAAACTAGTTTGGGGACTATAGGCTGTCTTGCTGCCGTCCGTTCGTCCGTCTGTCCTGGCAGACATCCAGTACATTATGAGGTTATGTAATCTGTACAGGCGTGTTTAGTGAGGCTAGGAAAATGCACTTGAAGGATTAACCTTTTGTGGTTAACCCCATAAATTTGCGATGTCCACAGACCATCAGGAACCTCCGAACATCAAGTTAGTTCTTCCTGTAAGTACGTCCCTCCATTCGTTTGTCAGTCACACTTTCGTGTCCAGACGAAATTTCCTTCAAGTGTAGTCCAATAAAATTATGACATATGTCTTGCTTATTACCTATAGTATGAAGGTATACCACACATAACACTAAGCCACAAAGTCAAGATAACAACATTGGCTCAAACTTGGTGAGAAGCTGCAATACTCAGAATCTCGAATTTGCGCCGTATCTCCTACAAAGGTTGAGAAAATTCATTTTAACTTCCTATGATTATTACCCTTGAGGAAGAACACAATGCTGAGTAGTGTTTTGATAAGAGCCAAACGCTTACACCAACGAGGTCCTGTGTTCGAATCTCATCATGTTCCATCTTTATAGTCTGTTATTATATCAGTTTTTACCTTTAGTAAAAAACGTTATATTATGTTTGTATCAAAGCTGTGCCATCGTCTGTCCATGGTCCATCCATCCGTTTGTGTCTGCATACGTCCTTCAGTCACGTTTCTTGTAAATGCATCTCATCCTTAACCGTTGAAAGTAGCAGTTTCAAACTTTGCAGATGCATAGGTCACATGATTTTAAGGGTAATAGACAACATTTCATGTGACCTTGGCATGGTCAAAGATAAAATAATGTATTTTCTTGTAAACTTAGCTCCGCCTAAACCGTTTAACCTAGCAACTTTAATCTTTGCTGGTGCGTAGGTCACATGCATTGATCTCCCCAAATCCCTGGAAAAAATCCTCAGCTCCCTTAAAGTATTTTGTTTTTCTCCACAGATCCCTAAAATTAATTCAGTTTCTCCCAAAATCCCCAAAAATATCAACCAATTATTCCGTAAATGTATTTTTCTCTCCGTATAATTAAATTCTCATACTTAATACTATATGGGTTTACACAATCACATGACTTAATGTTCACTTAATAGTTTGCGTCCTACATAGGGTTTAGCCATAGAATACATGCATATAATTATTTTCTGAAATACATGATATGTAGCTCAAAGTATGAGGTCATCCTTAAAGTGCTATTGCTGTACCTGGTAGAGTTAGTATGAAGGAATGCTCTCTAGATTTCGTTTAAAATAGGGACAGACCATTTTTTTTTGGTAAGGGGAAGGGCTGGGGTTTTCTTTGCAACAGCTTAAGCTAGAATTTTTTTAAACAAAGTGAAAGCATTTAATTTTGTAACCATACAGTTTTTTTACAATTGCTATCAGCCCTTTTCGTGTGCTTAACTTCCGTTTCATGAAGTAAGTATATTTTACAAAGTTTTAACAAAAATCAGCTAGTTAACTAGAAAGAGCGCGTAGGTAGCCTTGTAAGGATGTGGATTGACACTTGTGCTGGGGGTCCAGGGGCTTGGTCCCCCCAAAAATGGTGTGATCTGGGGCATTCTGAGCGTTCCACAGTATACTATTATCAACCTAAAACATTTAAGGATAATAAATCAACAACAACAAATATTACTTGCCATATGTTTCTCTTCAATCAATCCAGATGTGCATGTCAATAAACATTTACAATTTATCAGGGAGGTCTGAGAATTTTTAAAAAATCAAACAAAATAGAGGCTTTTCCCTTAAGGTTAGACTTTTTAATTTTATCTTTTACTTTTTGGCAGGGCTCCCTAAATCCACAGAACTATGAGCTTGCTCCCCAGATCCCATAAAATAATTACCAGTGCTCCCCAAGCTCCCTGAAAAGAAAACGCCATTCTTTTCAGATCCCCAAAACTCCTGGGGGCCCCACTGAAGTTTAGTTTTTTTTTTAGTTTATAAAGGTAAGTAAGGATGCCAAGATCAGGAAACGATACAATCAAGTACCACACCTGTCCAAGGATACCAGTGGGAAAGTGACAAACTCACAGTTAGACGCCACAAACGAGAGCCAAGAGGTCAGCCCTTTCCCAGCAGGTGACCACAAGGCACACATAAACAGACACACACGAAAGCATAAGAAATACAATACAGAAAAACATAAATCATTCACAAAAGAAGTACCACCTTGGAACGGCTAACGCATACTTACTTTAAATCGTTCAGCATTCACAGATAAATTCATATACACCGGAACAGAAATTCGCTGCCCATTGATAACGTCCACCACTAATGGTCATACAGCTTTGGCTTTGACTAGGCTCGCCTGGTGATATAAAATGAAATATAATTTATTTAACAGGCCTCCAGATATGAGAGTGATAGTAGTACATGGACATTTGAACACATCAAGGATACATGTACAGCCCGCTCTTTGTATAAGCTAACCTGGTGATACAAAGCGTGCATCATCATTCTAATAGGCATCCACATGCGCAGATCCAGGAAGTTTTTTAGGAGGTCAGGTTTATTTTCTTAGTCTTCAACTTATTTTACACTGTTACAGAGGGGGTCCAATGGTTTATTTTAAGGAAAAGTATAACTTTTTAAGGTTCCAGGGGGTGTCCAACATTTTCCAGGATGGGGGGTCCAGCTTTTTCCAGGGGGAGGGGGGGAGGGTCAAAATTTTAATTTCTATGGAAACCTATAGAACTTGTGATTTTCCATTTTTGGTCCGGACCCCCTATCCCCCTTCTGGATCCGCGCATGATCCGGATATGAAAACGTAATTTAAAATGTCATCTTATTCCTAAACACAACCAGAAGTTGTGGGTACTCCAAAGAACGGTTTTGATTAGATGGTTCTTTTGGGCACCAAAGCAATTGTCTTAACTGATTAACAAGAAACTAATCACTATGTTTCGTTCAACACTTATTTATCTGGGCCCATGAAGCTTCATACAAGACTCGTCTGCAATTGGGAAAGTCTGGCACAGTTCGAGAATCAAATCAAGCCTCGGGTGTACGTGTAACTAAGGCACATTACGCGTAGTAATATGTACGAAAAATCTCCATTTTGTTAGCCAGAACTGGCGTAAGGAAAATTAGTTCTGTAGCATGTGGGTTCAGTCCTATTAAAATCCATTTTTTCTGATTACGCGAAAAGTTCAATCAGCAGAATAAATGAAGTTTATGTTTTTTTCAATAGTTCTATAGTGATATTTTATTGTAAAACATAAACTTCATTATAACCGTTTGTTTTGCTGCAATCACACGTGTTATTGTGTTGGTATCCTCGATGTACATCCGAGGTCTGATTCTACAGATTTTTTTAGAGAGGTCCAACTTTGCCAACGTTTTTTAGTTGATGAGGGCCATCATAAACCTCCATACATGGAATGCTGGCTCGGTAGCCTGTGATTATTTAGGGAATCCTAACTAGTATTGCTAAGAAACCCTATTTTATTATGATTTTTTCAAGGGGGGGGTCCGGACCCCCTGCCCCCCTCTGGATCTGCTCATGCAAAACAAATGAGAATGACTAGGGAAATGTCATTATGACAGAGGACAATCCAAGCAAAATTATCCACCGTATCCTATTTTGTGTATGCATGCAGCGAGACCCTAGTTGGTCTGCACATTTGCTACTTGACCATATGCAAAATGGCAACATGTAATTCGCTGGCTCTAAAGATTGACTCAGAAATTATATTTAAAGTCGCTAATAGAAATAAAAGATACTTTACCTGGGGCCCAGTTGCTGTAGACATCTGATGAACCAGGAGTAAAATCACTACCAGCTACTGGCCAAACCCAAACGCCATTGTTATCATTGCCATTCGTCAACCATGCTCGACTGAGACCGTCTATAAAATGTATTGAAAGTTCAAACTAATATATATCAAGATCTCACGAGTGATTCAGGTAGTGGCCTGCTTAAAAAACCGTGTTTATTCTAGCAAGAGTTTCACAATCTTAGCGTACAATATTGGCGCACTTCTAATCGAACTATAGTCCCTACCATAGTAACTAAAGTTTGATTCGAACAACTATAGTCACTACTAGGGTGATGTCACGAACCTACTAGAGATCATCGACGGGTCTCAAGTAGATAGGCTGGTTCCCTACTCTAGACCTATTTTGCACGATGAGTTCAAGATCTAGCAGGATGGGTTCAAGATCGGTCAGTAGCCTCAAAATAATATGTTTTTGTAAAATAAACCAAGCTGAGCATAATTTTTGGTCCCATTTATTCGTAATTGATTATTATAAAGCGCTGTGCAGTTCATAACATCCTTTTTGTCTATGATGAAGAATAGAAGGGAGCATACAAGGCTATTATTTTTGTTTACTTGCCAACCAACTAAAAGTTCCAACTTAAGCCATTCGGTTGTTAACGTGCGTGTGCATCTATTACTTAAGAACTATATTCGATTCGAAGTACGCCTTTGGCACTCACAAAAATATTCTCGATTATCAACAAATATACATGTTCAGTCATGCAATCAAGCTTTTATATATGCACAAATAAAGGTAAACAACCGCAGGTGATGTTCGAAATATAAAATGTACTGCAATTTTGCGCAGATATTATATATTTTGCAAGTCCCTCTATTTAAAACAGCAAATAATTTATTCCCTGCTTTTTAAACATAGATTTATTTAACCCTTTACCTCACAGACACGCCTTTACAATCAGAGCAGACCCAGGATCTACTCTATATGCTCACTGAAAGATGATATATCTCATCCTATTCAAGTTGTGCTGACAAGTATTTTTTATTCTTTATACATGTACCAACATTAAAGTTTATTTATACAATTATTCTAAGCCTGAATATTCATGAAGGAAAGAGTTAAAACATATTGCGTGTCCCCTTTAGAAAGTACAGGTAACATTAAGTGATTCTGGATATCTATACATATGCTCAATAGTACAGAAAAACAACGTAAACGTTTAGACAAAGGTTAAGTAATTTTAGATATTGTACATTTATTGAAAATGAGCCGTGACACGTGATTTTTAACAATGTGGTATTTTGACAAGTGTAGCTGAGCTTGTGCAGCCTCCTTTCACGCTTAGAGACCTCAAATGAGGCTCGGTCAGTAGTTTAACAGCCATATAACATTTAAGCGACCAGCAAATCTCATGCCACAGCCCAAATACAAAAAAGCTACAACTAACGCAAAACCATGACGTAAAGCTTTAATCTGTTGGTTAGTGTCTGATGTCTGTGCTTGGCTGTTCCCATCAGAGCTCAACTTGAGGTTTTCTTTACTTGACTATCCATGAGTCATGTGCCCTTTTTTCTTTGTTTCATCATAGTGTGTTAATTTGATTTGATTGTTTCTCTGTGATGATGCATTGCATTAGTTAGGGCGTCTCCATGCGAGCTTACAACAATAGAATCTAGGGCGCAGATTGGGCTCCAGTAAATGGAGAATACAGTCAAAACTCTTTATAACGTCACTCGCTATAACAGAATATTCAATATCTGACATAAATTTGCTGGGAACGGATCTGTTTCCATTAAAATTCCCTCTTTATAACAGAATATTCACTTAACGACACTGACAGTAGCTTCAGGGAACAGATGTACAATTTCTGCTGAAAATGAATTCATTATAACAGAATTTTTACAATGTGTCAAACAATTTTGTGATCAGGACAAGGACTTTTGCATGGACAGGTTTCTGTAACATTTCATAAGAGGGTAGTTTTGTGCATTTTGATGCAATATGAAATTGAACTGATGTATACATTTGGATCAATAGCATTTTAATTCAGATGTATAATATTTTCTTTTACCAAATGATTATGATGTGGAAATCGCATACTGGTCAGAATTTCCTTAAAACAGCAAATTCACTTTAACGTCAAAGATAGCTTGGAACAAACATCGTTGTTATAAAGAGGGTTGACTGTACTAGGTGAGTGTCTTTTGATATCAAGTTTACCAGGCAAAGCTTTGAGAACACTTGTTGACATCGCTAGGCTTGCCGAGTGATTCAACAAGCGTTCTCAAAGCCGAGCCTGATAAACATGATATCAAAAGATGCAAACCTGGTATTCTATTTATCAGTTTACCCATTGTTTCACTCTTCAAACTAGCGATTATGTCGTAATTTTCGATGTTTGTGTTGATTTTGCGTCATTAGCGACGTCATTCAAAATGTGCAACGTCATCATGACGTGATAAAGGCAACATGCCATGAGAAAGACAACGTTTATCAGGCAACGCGCAACAATGAGTTAATATGAAAGGTAACTGATAAAATGCATTTAAGTCCCCCACCACCCTGCCCCCGGTGTCTTAGGCTGTTGTTCGTTGTAAGGCATATCAGATAGTTAGATAATTAAACAAATATGATTGTAAAAAATTCAACCCAACTGTTTAATTAATACAAAGGAGCTCTAGCGATAAGGCGTATATTTTCCCTAGTTGTCATGGTTACAAAACCTAAATTTTCAAATTGCCCTTATGTTTTTAAAATTGGACTGTTTCGGTAGTAAAATATGCATAGAAAGCCTCAAAATAGGTTTCAAAGCGATTTATCATTTACAAAGCCGTGAAAACTTGCGCCTTCTACTTCCACCCCTCATTTTACGTCTTTAGACTGGGTGCCGTTTAGACGAGAGTTTTAGTAAATCCTTTGCAGGTTTTCAAAAAGTAAAAATTCTAAAATATTGAGGATATAAGTGCCCTTCATTTTCAAAAAATTGCGGTATTCCTTCTGCGCATGCGTACGAAATATACTTAAAGTTGTGACGTTTGTCATTGAAAATATGAAACTGGTGTCATTCAGTTTGCTTTTAGATGCTTTCCCCCCTAGACCCAAGATGCCCTTTGGACAATTAAATGTCGCTATACAAATATATAACATATGTAAAGGGCGTCTTGGGTCTAGGGGGGAAAGGGATTGTATAAGCGAAAGAAGACATCAAATATCTGACAAAAATAGACCGCTTTGCAAGATGGTCGGTTTTATTGTACATCAACTGTAAAAATAGTTTTACTGTACATAGCTTGGTTCCTTGTTTAACGGTCTAGTTCCCATATATGTTCCTGAATAACAAGCACAGTTGATGATCGAAATAAATTCTCATTCAATAAGAAGTAGAGTTATTACATGCATGAAGGAAACCCCGTTTGAAAAGTACAAATTCGGGGGCAATAATGCATCGACGGCTCTTCTATATATATATATATATTTGTTGAATGTGCCTAGTTTCTCCAGTCGTTATTTCAACAAAATAAAATTAAGGTCTCGTTTAGGGAGATTGCTCGCCTTATCGCTAGAAATTCTTTATCTTTGAATGCTAGTAACACAAGAGTCTTTTCAATAGGTAAAGGTAAACTGCTATTTATTGAAGCGAGGCAGTGCTTAAATTTGGATCAACCATTTTTGCATTAAAAGCATCGGTAGCATGAAACCGCGCCAACATATCCCTATCTGCATAGGAACTTAAAGTCAATAGGATTAAATAAAATAGAGCATTAGTCAGAGGCTTATGTAGCTAACAAGTTTGTATAGAATTCTGCACAATAGACGTCTAACTTTCATGCAAACCAAACATCTATGTGTCTTGATCCACATCTGATATGAACTAAGGATGAGGCTGGGGTGCCGTGAAACCGGTTTAAGCCCTCCACTGACCGTTTCAAGGTGGTGCTTCGTTTGTGGATCTTTTATGTTATTTCTGTCTTGTTTATGTTATGCTTTCGTGTGCGTCTGTTTATTGATGCCTTGTGGTCACCTGCTGGGAAAGTGCTGACCCCTTGGCTCTCGTCTGTGATGTCTAATCGTTAAATTGTCACTTTCCCATAGGTATCCTGGGTCAGGTGTGGTGCTTGATTGTATTGATTCCTGATCTTTGCCCTTTTTCTTACTTTGTTTTATTTGTATAAAACATATAGTTGAACTATGGACCTTTTAAGCAATACTACTCTCTCTTTACACCTACATGTGATGAATGCAATTTTATGAATACTGTACATGCACAGGAAAATGTAGGGGTGGCCTTGATATATCAATTTTAGAGTACTCGGCGTACGCCAGAACAGCAACCTAAAACAAGTGAAACTGGGCACTTTGGAGTACTTCAGAATAAATCGAATGATACAAATATTTCCGCACATGCAGGCAGTGCTCCTCCGCTATCTTGTTTTGGATCATGTCACGTAGCTGTTCTGTCTACACCACCTTGGAAGATGGAGTGCTCCGGCAAAAGGCAGCATAGATGTTCCAGAGCACTTGATTTCTGTTCTGCCAGTTCAGAGTGGAAGGCTAAATCAAGTCCACACTATATCTTATGACTAACTTAATTGGAAAAGTATGATTATACTGTAGCAAGAATGATGCAATTGAAAAAAAAAACATCATATCTATTAACCATATTTTTCTAATTTGGTTGCACATCAAAAGAAATCAAGAGCATACCAGATATGATAGTTTCCAGATACATTTGCTCAGCCTCTGAGGTAATTTCAACAAGATGAGCACCATCAGCTTCACAAAGAAACTAAAACAAAAGAAAACAGTATTTGTTTTTTTTTTCAGACAGATTTTTAGGCACTATTTTCAGGATTTTACACTGGTGATCAGTTGATATGAAATTTATACAACGAGCTTTGGCGGTTTAGTAAATTTCATATGAAATGATCACGAGTGTAAGATTTTGCTTTTCATATGACCTTTTAAATGCAATTTGAGCGCCTTCAGTGTTTGCATATTTGCACGTAAATTTGCACTGTTGTAACGAAAATCATTATGGCGTAACTTGTTTCCGCCAAAAGTGCTTTGTAACGTGTGGTCATCACATTATTTATGACTCGACGTTATCCACTGAATGAAAGTAATAGCATATGATTTAATCAGTTTATGTTATTTGCTGGATGTTGGCAACTCGAACTTCTCTATGTGTCATTAAAATGAGAAACATAATACGCTAGAGTCTACAATGTTTGATTGTGGTATATACGGATCATACTCACATAGTTTTTTGGTAAGGTGATAAAATTGTTTCCAGCTCACCTGAGCTGAATGCTCACAACGTGAGCTTATAGGATGGGACTAAAGCCGATGTCCGTCTATGCATCTGTGCGTGCGTCCACACTACGAGTACAGTCAAAAGTGCACTTTTAAAATTTGCGATTTCTTGATGTGACTTATGATATTTTTTTAAGTTGTACTTTCGACGTTGTCTAAAAGGCAGTGTTTTTCTTTTGTTTAATCAATTTCTAGGAATTGTAATGACTTTGAGTCAACCAATCATTGTAAGAGAATGCATTTTCAAAAATCAGAACTAATGTGTTGCGTTGCGTTAAAGGGTAAAGGCGGAATGAACCAAATTTAACGTCTATTAAGAAACAGCGTAAACTATGGATAACAACCGTTTTTTCTTTGTCAACGTATGTCGCCATTTAGTGGGTGCTGTCTACTTTGTTACAGTGCCAACTGGCTACACTTTACTTTAATCGCGTATGAATTTCAAGCTTTGCAAGTTTACACATATCAGCATGTAATTGTGACGCTTGACGTCGCTATATGCACGTAGGCGGCAGCTACCAAGTTCAAAAGGACTGAAACATTGTCAAAATGCATTCTATACATTATACAAAGTGAAAAGACTTGATAAAGTGATAGTGTTTTTCAAAAGCTCATAAAACACTGATAACGTAAACTCGACATTAAGAAATAAATATAGGCTTTTGGGATGAACACTGCACGCATGCTTTATTTGAATGCCCAGAAGATGTCAATTAAAGAACAAAGAAATCACACTAAAGCGGATTTCTGTTGAATTTTGCGTGATTTCGTTGTTCTTGAAAAAATGATTTCAAGGGTTACGTGACGTTTTGATAGCTGAATTCTAAAATTAGTTCATCTTTTCAAATAATCTCAGTGCATTTTAGTCCACCTTTGTTCAATTTTACGCAATGGATAGACAAGTGTGCATTGTTTTCATTAACTACCAAAACAATGACACACAGTATGTGTCAGGTGTCTTTAGTAGTTACAAATGTAAATATTTTTTACAATAAATTGAGTCTTTGTGAGCTTATACTCACTTATTTGATCCATTGAATGCAATTTTCTTAATAATATTTTAAAAATAAAGTTTTGACTTGACAGATTCAAATATGGCTGTCCAAATTTCCATTGCCAGTGATTTCGAACTATTTTCCTTCACTGGGCTTTACAATTTAAATGTACCCTTAAAGTGCCAATCACAACTGCAGCAGATGACAATTTTTGCGACATCTTTCTTAATTTTCGAAAAAAATAAGTTATGATAATTCATGAGAATTGTCTGCCAGCAGACAATTCTCATGAAACAGCATGCCTTAATTGTTATTTTTGAAAAAGCGGCAAAATTTGAAATTGTCATCTGCTGCAAATTGTAGGTGGCGCTTTATGGGCTAATGCCAACAACCATTTTATTATTCTATTTTATTATCAAGTTTTTAAAAGTCCTTTTAACAGGAGCTCATCCCGATTCCATTCTACTTACATTTACTATTATAATAACAGAAGTTCTTGCGTGAATTCTGTTTTGATTATTTTAATGCGGTATGCGAGACCAGCAAAGCCACAGATCAGCCTGCGCATAAGCGCAGTCTGATCAGAGCCTTTGCTAATCGCTAGAAAACTTTCACCCTGCGGTAGCCTTTCTTTTCCTCAACTCAGTGCAGAGTTAGAGAAACGAGATGTTACTTGACTTTCCCCTGAAACAGTAACCGCCCATTCTCGGCATTCGTTGTCGTTACATTTCTAGTTCGTCCTCTCTTCTCCTGTTAGCCTGTGTTTTGGTGCTTAAAAGAACCGTTTCATCGCGACGGTTCTTTTGATTACCCACAGCATATGCTTTGGTTGAGAAATAAGGAAGTTATGTTACTGTTACACAATCTTAACTGAAGTCCTGCTTATGTTCAAAACAATATTAAGACCAACATAAGGGATGCATGATGGGAACTCTATTTGTGTTAAATTGATCATAGAAATCAAACTATAGTATTCGCGGCCACCAATTCATCTCCTTCATCGCATAAAACCAATATTGTGATATGAAGAAGAGGGACCCGTTTCCTATGATGGACCATAAATTTGGCAAAATCGTTACTTTCTCTAAACAATACAAAATTTTAGAAATCCGAAAATGCTATTTGATGGCCTTGGTGTTTACCTTCGACATACCTGAAATAGTGTGCCCAGACACATAAGTTGATTCTAGAATATGTGTTAAAGTTGAAAAAATGTATTTTTTTTCATTACAAAACAGTTTAAACTGTCAAGCAGAATATCCTCTTAAAACCAATATCAGTGTAGAAAATTGTAAGAAGTGTATCATCGAATAGCACTACCGGATTTCTAAATTTTGCTATCAAAATTAGGTAACAGAAAGTTAAATCAACTGGTATATGCGATGAATGAGATGGAATGGTGGCCGTGGTATTGCAAACCTAAAAGTTTGACTTTCTTCTCCAACATCGAGCAACAACAAGCACAAATATATTGTTTAGCCATTTTTCAAACATTTAGGGAAAGGATCGGGATACTGACAAAATATTTTTATATTTTGGTTTGATTCTTTTATTTAATTCAAGTAAATTTCAGTCTAAATTCAGCAAATATAGTATATCATTGCATACTTATTTTAAATAAAACATGTTCAATAGCGTAGCCAGAACGCTGGAAAAGTTACGCACATCAAATGCGAGTATGCAATGATATACTGAAAAGCGTATGTCCATATAGGTATCATATATTTGCTGAATTTAGACTGATGTTTGCTTGATTAAATAAAAGAATCATTTGTGTCCCTTTTCAAAATACGAACTTCTCTTAAAGGAAAGAATTTGCTCCGAGAGGGAGCTAATTCTTTCCTTTATGAACAGTTCCTTATAGTGTGAAAAATCACTATTAACAGCCACCAGTTTTTTTTTGCCACACCAGAATTTGGCAAAATCACATCATCTTTCTAGTGGTGCAAAAGACTCAAAACCACTAAAATACAAAAATACAGACATAAGGGAGCAAAACATATATGATTATGACTAAAAAAATATATGCCATCATAATGAAAAAAATAGTCAAAGTCAAAAACCCCGCGGGGTTTTTGGAAAATCCCGCGGGGTTTTTAAAACCCCGCGGGGTTTTTAAAACCCTGCGCGGGGTTTTCCCCCACATTTTCAAATGGGGGAAAAACCCCGCAGGGTTTTTTCAAAAAAATAAATATCAAAATAAGTTCAAGAAATAAGTTTGTTTGATTGTAATTATTTCAGAAAATGATTGGTAAGGCTTAATTCCAATCTTTAATTTCCCCCGCGGGGTTTTTCTCCCATTTCAGATTGTGGGGGAAAAACCCCGCAGGGTTTTTTGAAAAAATAAAAAGGTTTGTTTTAATTGTATTGCTTTACAAAACAATATAGAAGCTGAATTGAAGTTTTTCTCATCATTTGAAGCCTTTCAAGCAAAATAAAAAAAAACCCGCGGGGGAAAACCCCCGCGGGGATTTTCCCCCACAAAATGAAATGGGAGAAAAACCCTGCGGGGTTTTCACCAAAGAGTGATTATCAGTTTTATTAATGATTGAGATCAGTTATACATTTAGAGCTCATATTATTTAAGTTTTTACAGTAATTAAAGGCCATGAAACAATTCTCTCGATGACCCCTCCCCCCCCCCAACCCTTGTCCGCCACCCCCCTCGTCCGCCATGCATTGCATCAGCGGTGATCACTACCAAGTTTGCACCACCGAACGGCCCAAAAAATATTGTTCAGGCAGCACTGATATTATTTGTTTAGCACGATTCATTACATCCCAGTCAACCATTTATCAGTCATGTTAGGATGCGTCTTATGGGTTGAAACAGTTCTAACAGCAGATAAAAGCAATAATATTAATAACGGCCATTGCAGTACCTGTCATACATAACTGCAATCTTATAAACTGGTTAATATGTAGTACATTGACAGACAGTGCAGACCAGGATCAGATGCAGCAGAATTTAGCATCTGATCACGGTCTTCATTGATTTTTTAGGAATCATAGAATGGGTTGGGCATCAAGAAATGTGGGTCTTTTCTACAACCCTGTGTGTATCCTATAGAAAGATCCTGGTCTAAAGCAGACCAATTTCACAGATCTTAATTAATGTACCAATTCCGACTACACAGTGTCTTTCATGCATCCAAGGGTCCATGACGGGGGTCGCGCCTATAGCAATGCACCAAACTCCTGGGGAGTGTACAGGAAGATAGAGTACGGATTGGGTAGTTAAAAAAACTAAGATGGCAGATTGATTGCTAAATCTTTTTGACATTCTATTTTCTACTAGTTACAGAGGTATAGTGATTAACTGTGATTTGCAAATAAATTTGTGTTGAGTTGAGTGAGGAGTTGACTACTTGCGAGACAATACAGTCAAAGGGCTGTTAATAACAATAACAGCTTACATAAACTTTTGCATTGTCACATTTTTAAATAGGCACTGTCTCGGGGTCCGGTACCGGACCCCTAGACTACGGGTCCGGTACCGGACACCGAGCCACGCCTATGAGGACTGTCTCGGGGTCCCGTAGTTTGTGAAACAACTACTCGGCACGTCTAGGGATACGGGGATGCGTGTCCGTACCTGCACGTATATGTAGTAACTGTTATTTTACCAACAAAAACTCGTGTTGAAGTTTAACTTTGCTTCGTCCGCCATCTTTGATCATCAGTATTTACTGTCGCGCTATTCTAACAAGTATAAGCTTATACAAAAGGTATAAGATTTTTAACGGACAAGAGTGGAAAAAATAACTAGATATAGATCTTATTTGTCTTACTTTATTCCTTTTATTTTTTTATTTTTCTTCTCCTTATTTTTTCAATAAGGTCCTGAATAAAGGTAATTAATGTCAGGGGGAACTTACTATCGCATCAGTGAATTGGCGTAGGGCTTGATGTCCTTTAATTGGTGTTTGTCTCAATGTTCTTATTAATTTATTGTTGTTATCTGTCTACTTGATTATTAACCTAAAGGTAAATACCAATTTGCACTTTCATTGAAGTAAGCAAACGGTAACTGCAGGTGCATTGTTTAATTGCTTTCATACCGGCTAATTGGTCACATAACTGTCTGTCTGTTTGTCCGCCCGTCCATCCACCACAACCACCAGTGAAACGCATGGGCTGATCGTGGTCCGAAGTTATTCAAAATAAAACAGCTTAAAACGTGGGCCGATTTTGGCCCGATATAACATGCTAGCATGGGAAGTTATTCACAGCGGTGAGACGGTTCTTTTGAGCACCCAAAAGCTTAAGACCAAATAAGGATCGATCTAACATCAGTTGGGTGTATTCATGATGCGATGATCCAGAGGGGGGGGGGCAGGGGCTCCGGAGCCCCCTCCCCCTGAAAAATCATAAGAAATATAGGGTTTCTTAGCAATACTGATCAGGATCCCCTGAAAAATTAAAAAGCTACTAAGCCAGCAATGTTGGGCCATCAGTAGCACGCCAGCGAAACGCCATTTATGTTCTGCTAGATAATCCAGTCCAGTCGTTGTAGCAAACAGAGTGGATCCGGATTAAACTGCTCTCCTAAGAGCAGTCTGATCCAGGTCCACAATGTTTGTCTGTACGGAGAAATTAGCCATTGACGTAAGCATAAGTTGCATTTTCCTTAAATAACGACACATATGTCGTCTACTAGTTCGTTATTGAAAGACGTCGTTGAAGCAACCAATATTGACCCAGATTTCATAGGAGCAGTCTGATCCTGGTCCCAAATGTTTGTTTGTACGGGGATATTGGCCATTGACGTAAGCATAAGTTGCATTTCCCTGACATAACGACCCATAAGCCGTCTTTGTAGCAAACAGTGTGGACCCGTATCAACTGCTATCCTAGGAGTGGCCTGAACCGGATTCGCAATGTTTGTCTGTCCGTAAGACGACTTTGTAGCAAACAGTTTGGACACAAATCTGACTGCTCTCCTAGGAACAGTCTGATCAGGGTCCACGGCGCAATTAGCCGTTGGCGTAAGCATTTACATGTAGCAGATAACTCTAGCAGACGTAAATTTTAGATGCATTTCCGCGATTGAGTCGTTCAACCTATGTAGATCCATTTGTAACGTCTCTGTAGCAAATAGAGTGGACCGAGATCAGACTGTTATCATAGGAGCAGTCTGATCTTGTTCATCACTGTTTGTCATTATTTTAGATGCATTTCCGCGATCGAGTCTTCAACCTTAGGAGATCCATTTGTAACGTCACTCTAGCAAACAGTGTGGATCCAGATCAGACTGTTATCGTATGAGCAGTCTGATCTTGTTCAACATTGTGTTTATGCTTAAAAGTCATGTCCTTTTTGGACCATATCAGTTGTTTAAAAAAAGACAAAAAAAAAGACTCATAGTCTTCTTATAAAGCTATGTACGAATGTCAAAAGATACCAGCAAGATCCACTGCCGTTTTCCGAGTAGTGAGTCTCTTTGAAAGCTATAGTTGATTAATGAATCTACACTACAGACTATGTAAGCTTATTTGACACTGCTCACTCATCTCACTAATCAGCTGCCAACGAGTAGTTTAATGAAGATGAGAAGATGATTGATTTGTTACAGTTGAGTTAAGTTCTTTTTTCATTTACCGTTATTATTTTTATACCTTTTGTATAAGCTTAATTGTTTCAATAGTGTGACACATGACAGTAAATACAGATCGGTTTCCCTTTGAGGATCAAAGATGGCGTACGAATTCAACATGAGTTTTTGTTGGTAAAATAACTGTTACTACATATACGTGCAGGTACGGACCCGTATCCCTAGACTTGTCAGTAGCTGTTTCACAAACTACCGGACCCCGAGACAGTCCTCATAGGCGTGGCTCGGGGTCCGGTACCGGACCCCTAGAACCAGTGTCTAGGGGTCCGGTACCGGACCAGTAGCCCCGTAGTCTAGAGGTCCGGTACCGGACCCGGAGACAGTGCCTTTTAAATAACAATTTTTAAGCCGGTACAGACAAACCATTGGCAGAACAGATAGAACAGGCCCACTGGGGACCGAGCCTGTTGTGTTAAAGTCAATTGTGACAGTACAATGTAGATGTATATGTACAGTCGATAGTAGTGGTAGGCCGATTTATCGAGCTCATAGATCATTGGTCATTTTCAGTGAACTGATTAATTGATCGGTAGTTTTTCAATAATCGATTACTCAGTATAGACCTTCTGCTTCATTGGCCTTCAATTTTTAGCTTGGTGTATTTATTTAATATGACCCTTTTCTGCATTTTCAGTTTCTGGTATGAACAGCATGTGGTTCAAATAATGTACATAGGTTTAAATAAACAAAAGTTTTGAGCGTAAAATTGTAAATATATACTAATCCATCAGTTTGAACATATGTTTTGGGTGCTCAAAAGAACCGTCTTATTGAGATGGTTCTTTTGAGTACCCACAACATATGTTTTGGTTGAGAAAATTAATTTTTTGGTACACACTCTGAACACCTAACATGTCTGGTCAATCAGCTTGATAGGGGTGCGCGGTATATCCCGATTTAGGAGTCCTGAGATACGTATCGCGATACGTTTTTGACGTACCGGTACACTCGGCAAGCTCCGTCAATTTTCGGAGCATAGTTCATCTGCTTTCATTTCGAACTGTATTTTATTTGCTTGTCAATTTTTATTTAACCGCGCTTGATAATTAATAGAAGTGAGATGTCGGACAGCCAATGAAAAGCCGGTAACTATGATAAACAAAACGTGCCGTGTGCAAAACGTTAATACCATTGGCTAAGAGGAGGATTTCCCTTGCCAAAACCAAAATGGCAGACCCGATCGAGATCGATGAGGAAGACACTTACATTCTCTCTTTATTTAATGATTTCTCGTAAGATAGCGACTTTGATGGATCGGATTTAGATGAATCAACAAAAGTTGCAAATGTTCATGCTGTGTTTGCGATCGATCTATGCGAGCATGGCATTCAATTGCCCCTTGATGTTGAATAAAGTCGGCTCTGAGAAAATTCCCCTCCCACAAGCGCACATGTTATTTAGGTTTGCGGTATATCGTGATTCATATCTCGATACAAACCCTAAAATCGCGATACGGTTTTCAGAGGCGATACCCACCCCTACAACTTGACCCCGTAAGGCATCTTAGACATACCTGGCATGATATGTACCATATATAATATGTATTTTATTTTAGTTGATTAATGATTGATCATTGGTCACTTGTTATTTTCAATGATCGATTATAAAAATCCAGCCGATTCCTACCACTAGTCGATAGAACCTCACAACCAGAAGAAATGATGCTGCATTCTCGGGACCGCCGTGACATCACAGCCTTAGCGGCACATAAACAAATTTACCGAGGTGAATTGGACAGTGAATTTTAACATTACGGGTAACAGGAAGATGATGAAAAACGTGCTGCATTCATTCAAATTCTCTGATTTTTTCACCAGTCTGCGCTTAATTCGAAGGAAAAACATTGTCTTTTGTCCCACCACGATTAATTTAATTATAATTTCACCGATTATTCACAAATTATTGAAAAACTTGGATGTGGGTGGGGTGAACGGCTATCGGTTTGCGATCATTTAGATGTGATCTCTAATGTCTTAGGAGCTTTAACAACAGTAGAACACTCAATGCCTTTGGTACAATATGCAGCCTGTCATAAAAGCTATCCTTTTCAAGAAAAGTTCCCAGCTATTGTTATAAGGAATTCGAGCATAATCTCAAGATTTGTATCAATAGGCCTACATGCGGGGATCCAGGAATTTTCGTCAGGTGGGGCGTCCAGGTTTATCTGTCATAAAAAGATAAAAAATCTTAGACAACGTTTTTCTTTGGGTTTTTTATGCCCCCAAAGGAACTTTGGGAGGCATATAGTAATTGCACAGTCCGTCCGTGTGTCCGTCTGTCCGTCCCGCTTCGTGTCCGGTGCATATCTCTTAGATTCTTTGAGGTAGGGATTCCAAATTTGGTATGTGGATACATCTTGGGATGGCGGAGTGTCGCATACCATTTTCGGGTCACTGTGACCTTGACCTCTGACCTAGTTTTTAGAATAATCGTGTCCGGAGCATATCCCTTACATTATTTGAGGTAGGAATTTCAAATTTGGTGTGTGGATGCATCTTGGGATGACAAAGTGTTGCGTACCATAATTGGGTCACTGTGACCTTGAACTTGACCTCTGATTTAGTTTCTAGAAACTGCATTGAGTCTGGTGCATATCTCCTATATTCTTTTAGATAGGAATTCCAAATTTGGTGTGTAAATGCATCTTAGGATGACAGAGTGTCACATACCATTTTCAGGTCACTATGACCTTGACCTCTGACCTAGTTTTAAGAATTATTATGTCCTGAGCCTATCTCCTACATTCTTTGAGGTAGGAATTCTAAATTTGGTATGTGGATACATCTTGGGATTGTGGAGTGCTGCGTACCATTTTGGGGTGACTGTGACCTTGATCTTGACCTCTGACCTAGTTTTTGGAATAATCGTGTCCGCAGCATATCTCATATTATTTGAGGCAGGAATCTCAAATTTGGTGTGAGGATGCATCTTGGGATGACAAAGTGTCCCGTACCATAATTGGGTCACTGTGACCTTGAACTTGACCTCTGACCTAGTTTCTAGAAACTGCAATGAGTCTGGTGCATATCTCCTATATTCTTAGAGATAGGAATTCCAGATTTGGTGTGTAAATGTATCTTGGGATGACAGAGTGTCACATATCATTTTCGGGTCACTGTGACCTTGACCTCTGACCTAGTTTTAAGAATTATTGCGGCCGGAGCCTAAATCCTAGGATGTGGATGCATCTTGGGATGGCGGAGTATTGTTTACCATTTTCGGGTCACTGTGACCTTGACCTTACCTAGTTTTTAGAATAATCGTGTCTGGAACATATCTCTTATATTATTTGGGTAAGGAATCTCAAATTTGGTAAGTGGATGCATCTTGAGATGACGAAGTGCCGTGTACCATAATCGGGTCACTGTGACTTTGAACTTGACCTCTGACCTAGTTTTTAGAAACTGCATTGAGTCTGGTGCATATCTCCTATATTATTTGATGTAGGAATCCCAAATTTAGGGTGATGATTTCTCTTGGGATGGCAGAGTGGTGCATACCATTTTGGGTCACTTTGACCTTGACATTGACTTCTGGTCTCATTTCTAGGTTTTTCCGGTTTGGAGCATATCTCCTATATTATAGCTTACTTTCCTCAAATGTGTCTTATGCTAGACCAATTCCTTTGGGGGCATTCGTCACGTGTTTGTGACATTTCTTGTTTAGTCCTCAACTTATTTTACAGAAGTCCAATGGTTTATTTTAAAGAAAATTGTAATTTTCCAAGGATCCAGAGGGGGTTTATCATTTTTTCCAAGGGGAGGCAGGGGCGTAGCTTGGCTTCAATGAATGTGTAGGCCTAATGGTAGGGGGGTTTGGGGGCATGCTCCCCCAGAAAAATTTTCGTTCCTAGACTGTCCAAATATGGACTTTGCGATTATTTCGCACTTATAAATGCGTTCATGTGATTGTTAGAAATTACAGTTAGTTATCACCATCATCGCCCATATGGCCTAATATGCTTATCAAGTTTGATCAACTTACGGTGCTGAAATGCAAAAACAAAATCATCGACCTGGGAGTCAGGGACAGGTATCATACTCTTTTAACCATTAAATGGCCAATCACTACAAAAGTAGTCCGCTTTCTCATCTGCTGAATTGCTTTACAAGCGTCTTCGACAAACAGTGAGAGATCCAGATCTGGGTCTACACTGTTTGCCTCAATACTGACATTAGTCAATAATATTAGCAAATATATGCAACAGAGGACTTAGGCAGACGCGTCTTTCATTTGCAGTTTTTGGCTGGTGCTTTAAGGGTTAGAAGGCTTATAGGAGCCTACATAGCAAGAAGACATGTGACATTGTAATGATCATCCCAAATAAAAGATACAATGTACTGTACATGTATGTTGAAAAACAAGCGACATCAAGTTTCAATATCTAAATGCAGGTAGCAACAAAACTATTAATCACAAGCCAACTTAGAAAAAAAAAACTAATTTTCTGCATTAAATTTGTCTGACGCAAACATGTTTATCACCCTGTCAACATCAAGTGTCTGTAGATCATCGCTACGAAGGACAGCCTGGCAGACATCATTGTTGAGCGCAAGTAGTTTTTAATTCTTTTCATGCTACCTTTGGCATGTTGCAGACGTCGGTGGCATGGTCAAAAGGACTCCAATTATGGTGAAAATGCAATTATACAGGTTGCAAAGCTTCGTGCGATGGTTCATTTCCTATTGGGTAGGCTAGCAACATCATGTGACAGCTCGTCCTGGAACGCAAACAACCGTTCTTCTACAGTGGGTAATGGGTGACGTCTGATATCAGGATAATTTGGAATATCTTTCTGATTTACTCATCCCCTACCCCCTCCCCCCTCCATTTTATTGCATTTTTGGCGTTTATATTTTTTTTACTTTCTGAAAAAGTGTAGGCCGCGGCCTACATGGCCTAAAGGAAGCTACGCCACTGGGAGGGGTCCAACTTTTTACAGGGGGGGGGGGGGGGGAGGAGGGGCAATCGCTTATTCCCTATACCCATATCAGCAGTGTTTCCGCGAGAGTGCGTTTCTTGCGTTTTTGACGATTTATATTTTGTCATTTATAAGTTTCTCTAAAGTAACCCTTCGCCCGGAATATAAATTCGACAAATTTGCCTTGATTGACTTCTGTTTGGCCAGGCGACACATCCGATTCTCGGAATTCTAGTGTTTTTTTCCTTATCTTATTGTTTCAAGCTGTATATACCATACATGTACAAATTAATTTGAATAAAATATAATATTTGATCCAATTGAAACCGCTGATGGGTGATTTAAAAAAAAATGCATCCGAAGTGTGACATTGGGGGTCAAATTTCAAAATTGCTCTATCATTATCTTTTTTACATCCTCTTAACCAGGGAACATCAAAATTTCAGAAACAAATACTGGTTTAAGAATAAAATTTAGGACAATGCTTTAAATTTAATACTTTAATCATTTTTTCCTTATTTTTTTACAATTCTATAAGCTACACTTAGCTTGATTATAAACAACACAGGTATGCAGAATTGTAAATATTCTTTCATGAACTGATGAAGTAGTTATGTATACACATTTTCAAAGTAAAATTTAATCTTTCGCTCAAAATTTGCACTTGTAATAAAATTTTATGTGAAAATACACCCCTGGATTTTCACTGTTTAGAGGAAAATTTTTTTCTAATTTAAATAATATGCATGATTTTTGTTAAAAATTGTTCTTAGATAAAAAGTAGGGTATATGAAAAACATAGAACAAATTTCATTTGAATATATAGGATATAAAAAATATTAAACACAATAACATATGTTGGTAATGGAATGTGTTACACTTGTGACAAAATCAGAAGAGGGAGTTTCTCCTTTGAATTCTTTATCTCTTATAGATTTTATATAGGATGAAGTGAATTGGCTTCATGGAAATTGATTAAAATGTATCAAAACATAAATCAATTCCCTTTTTTTAGCACAAGACTTTAAAAAATGAACTATTCAGATTTGTTTATTAAGCATAGTAAGGAGTTATGAAATGTTAATGATCAGAAAACATTTGACAGCACTCATTGTGGGATAAATTATCAATTGAATGATTTGATTGATACCATTTTTGCAATTCTAAAGAATCTGTAACAAATTTAAGGCTTAAATAGAAAGAAATAATTGTGTTACACTTGTGACAAGCAAACAAAGGAACTGATTATGACCCTTTTGTCTTTTCTTATCTCTTATACTTTATGTAACCTACTATAGTATGTACAACTTAGCATCTTTTTTGGTTTTCTTCAATAAATTCCTGTAAATATTTTTTGAATTGTGAAAAAATACCTTTCCCTCCTTGTGAGTGCATAATTTTATCCTTTTTGTTTACACCATTTTGTGTTTTCTTTGTATCGAAAGAGTGAATAACTACCCTAAATACCAAAATATATCAAATTAATTGTTGAATAGATCATCCTTTGACCAAACACAGGAAAAAGTGAGATGAATTCAATCCATAATATATGTTACACTTGTGACACAAATCACATTTTAAAGTATACCTGTCTAAATCAAGTTATAGTCTGGTTTAAGATTGTCTGATTTCTTCAGTGTTGAATTTAGCATGATTCCTATCCCAGAATGTAGCTCAAGGATGGCCAGCTTCATAATGAAACTAGTATATGGGCTTGAGGAAGTATCATTCCTGCTGGACCGTAACTAGTATTGACTACACATTTGGTGAAGTTGATGACTTTTTGTTGTGTTTAAATTATATTTATGCATTCAAGAATTATTAAAAAGACCAAATAAGTAATATTTCATTTAAGATTTGCCATGTATATGCATTTATCACATATTCCTAAAATGTGTTACACTTGTGACATCAGTTAAAATCATGCCACAAAGTCAGCAGCTTAAGGATTTCACCACAATTTCTCATAATGTTTTTTGGGGGCTCCCTTGACCAGAAAAACAGCAAAAAAGCTATGAAATGCAAAACAAAATGAAATGCTGATGGTTGAAACCTTAAATGTTACACTTGTGACATATCTGGGTGGTTTTATTCAGTACTGTCTACATAAAATCGTACTTGTTGTTTTATAGGCAAGTTGGTTCCTTTAGAAAGCTTAAAGACAGCTAGTCATTAAAACAGCATTCCTTTTGAATAAAACTTTGTATATTTTATGAGGCAATTCACTTTACTCCAATCATATGAAATTCTGTATGATAAAAATTTGAAAGGGTGTGTTTATAAAAGGTTACAAATTTCCGATTTATCTGGTTTAAAAAAGATGAAAAGATTGTTTTCCTACAGCTTTTATGCTATATTTCAACTGCAATTCACCATTTGACTATACATGAATAGTGTTTAATACAATTTACAGTTGAATTGAAGGTAAGGGAAAAAATGTCACAAAAAAAGTGTTACCCTTGTGACAATTTGGATGACATTTTTCCATGTAATTTTTGAACGGAACATTCTAAAGCGATGAAACTTGGCATGATGCAAGAAAAACATTAATTTCATATCTTAATTAATTTTAACAATAAATCTGCTTTAGATAGTCTATAAACATTGATTATAGAAATGGATGCATTATTTTTGAAATCACCCTGATCCATTTAAGATTTTCATAGCTGAATATTTGGCCTAATAATACTTTTCCATTGTTCAATCTTGGAAATCTGGGTGATATTCATTTGATTTCACGTGATAAGATAACTCAATATTTCCCCATCCACATACAATGTAATAGATGGCCCACTCTAGCTTTTCAGCAAGGGGTCAAAGGCTTTAGATTGAACACTGTTTTCCCTGACCTAATATAGGGCCTTGTATATTTTCAGACTGAAAAACAGTAAGGATTTTGCTCGGATAGCTCCACAGACACCAGCTGATCTTAATTGACAGTACATGTATTTGAAAAAAAGGATAAATCCAGACTCAGCAGGACTTTGTTTATATTTAAATGTTCTTCAGAGCATCAACATGCAACAGCTGCCATCCAGCAGTCCAAGTCATTCCAGAATTGCAGGATAAGTATGGCTATCAGTAGCCAGGAGGCTGTAGAGGCTTCTATGATGAACACATACTTCACTGACAAGAGGGACACCGCAGGCAGTTTGGTCCCTCAGCTGAACATGCTGAATGGTGATAAATGAGGTAAGATTTTGACCTTAGTATGAACAGTAAATATTTTTGCGCTGATGAGATTACTGCAATACATTGAGAGACTGACCCAGAATCTAGGTAGCTGTACAATTATCTGAATAAGTAAAACAGATGTGTTTAACACAAATCCCCCACCCACATTCTTCCAGAGCACTGCAAGTCACCAATTGTTATGTACTAAGTACTACTAGTCAATTGTATAGGCTCAAGGTGAGCTATTGTGATCATAGGATGTCCGTCGTCCGTCAACAATTTCCTTTAAATAATATCTTCTGTACCACTTGGTGGTATTTCACCAAACTACACAGAAATCCTGCTTCAAAGCACTTGATGAGCTATTGTGATCGTTGGAAGTCAGTCGTCGTCTGTGGTCAACATTTGCATCAAAGGACATTTCCTAAACTACTAGCTGGATTTTGGCCAAACTTGGCAGGAATGATCTTTATATAGCCCTCTTTGATAATTGTTCAAATGATTTTGGTCAACACAGGCTAAAAATAGATTTTCAAGATGAAAAATTTAAAAAATGTTCTTGTCTGAAACCACAAGCCATATAGATTTGATATTTGGTATGTGCATCATCTAAGTGACCTCTACCAAGCTTGTTCAAATTATGCCCATTATGCCCATGGGTCATAAATGGGCCTGTCCCTGGGGTTACATGTGATACATAGGCTTATATAGGGAAAACATAAAAAAATCTTCTTGTCTAAAACCACAAGGCATAGAGCTTTGATATTTGGTATGTAGCATCACCAAGACTAGTGGACCTCTACCAAGTTTGTTCAAACTATGATCCAGGTCCACCAAGTTTGTTCAAATTATGACCCTGGGGCCAAAAATGGTCCTGTCCCAAGGGGCCACATGTTTTACACAGGCTTATGGAAAACATGAAAAAATCTTCTTGTATGAAACCACAAATCATAGAGCCTTGATATTTGATATGAAGTATAACCTAGTAGACCTCTACCAGCTTTGTTCAAGTTATACTCTTGGGGCCAAAAATGTTCCAGCCTCAGTGGTCACATGATTTACTATTTTACATAGGCTTTAATAAGGAAAACTTGAAAAAATCTTCTTGTCTGAAACTACAAGGCCTTGATATTTGGTATGTAGCATCACCTCACATTATGTCGTAGGCTTATAAATATAAAATCAATTTTTTTTCGGAATATAGTCATGTTGCATATTAAATTTAAGGGAGTGAAGCATACAATAACATGCTAGCTAATATTTTGTGCCAACACACACCCTTGACCCCTGGGGTGTGGTCAAAAGATCATTTTTTTCTTTTCTGAAATTACACACTGGGTAGGCGCAACAAGAATACAACCGAGGAACTGTGATCAATATTTATATTTTACAGCCGCCGTTTTGGTTAATTTAAATAATTAATTTTTTTCATTGGAATGCTCAGGTTTCAGTAAAAGTAAGCATGATATCAGTTTTAGGTAAGATCAAAGAAATGTGCTTGGTGTTATATTTGTCCAAAAAATGTGTGAGAGTTGGCTGAAAAATAACATTTTATTTCTGATCATTACTTATTTCAACTTAAAACTGAAAAATATGTATATTTTTTCGCATTCATTGTCGTATTTCGATCTTTCAGAAACAGAAGGGTAAAATTAAATTATTGGTGGATATCCTGTGTGTATTCAATAATTTCTATCTGATAAGTGAAAAGCGCAGTATCTGTTTTAAAGGATGATGGTAATGATACTAAGGCAATCGAAAACTTCATTAATGGCAATCGGTTATCGAAAGCAATCAATGTTTTTGGCAATCAATGAGCAATTTTTTGTTTGCTTTTGTCCGATATATATATATCCGAGCTTTATAAGTATGTTTTCTGTTTTATATTGATCCATAAACTCAAATCGGACCTGGAAGGCTCAGGATCAAACCCTATGTCACATGCCTACTGTGTGGCCCGACAGTTCAGTGGTAAACATACACCCACATTCTGAGAGGGTCCTGGGTTCAAGTTCAGGACGGGTATTGGGGGGGGTTGTGTAGATGACACATGTGAAGAAAAAGCATATGACCAGATGGGGACTCGAACCCGGGACCTATCACAGACCGTGCAAATACTCTGACCACTTAGCTAACGGGCCACACGATGAGCCTGCCAGTTCTACAATATATACGGCAGGGTAGTTGTACTCCTTCCAAGGTCTGTTTGGACATCACCAGACACATCGAAAAAAAAGGTTTTCTTGTGACAGGGCTCATATGAAAGAAAGCTAAGAACCCATTGTCTGCGATCGGCCGACTGTAAGTTCATTTTACTTGTTTATCAGAAACAACACCTGCATAGAACAAATCACGATTCATTTCAGAATAGATAGGCGAAACCAATTTTATTAAAATACTGCTATAAATTATAAAAAAAACCCAGATACTTATTTATAACAGCGGCTGTACATACATGTATTGATCGCAGTTCCTCGATTGTGTTCAGCGTTCGATGTTGCCGCCTACCCGGTGTGAATTAGTTGTGTTGCATATCAAATTAAAGGGAATGAAACAGGGTAGATAATCCTTATGTCTACCGAAGTTGAAGTCAATAACTGTTTTGTTGTATGGCGTTTCAACTAAGAATGAAACTTTTCTACTTTTTGTTTTGTTGTTTAAGTTATGTTCAACCTTCAGCCTAAGGACTTTCTCATAAGTTTTATCAACTGTTATTAAAATATTTAAACATAGTATTTTGCATTATGAAAAGGATACTAATTCTCTGAGTGTGGAACGTAAAATTTAATTAATATAAAACTTTTTTTTATACTTTTTGTTTTTTCAAAACAAAGATAAATTAACAAACAAGATAATACAAAACTGTTTTCAAAAAGATCGTGAAAGTCTGGGATGTGAAACAGCAAATCATGTCAATTTCATGCAGCACATGTTAGTTTTATATTAATCATGCTATTTTTAGCTCTACAGATGGTGATATTAGTGTCAAAATATTAACTTCTGGAAACTAGTTTGAGCTGGTTTTCATGCAATATTAACTTGTAGGCCAGTTTAGACCGGTTTTCAGGTAGACAGAGATTTATGAAGACAAATTGAGCCAATCAGGAAGGTCCGATGATTAACCGAAATCAGCAGAAATCACCAGATAAAAATAAGAAAAAACTACCATTTTATTGTTAGTTTAATGTCATAATATAATAAGAATTAGTATAAAAAGCTTATTTCTACTTTGATTTTAAAAAGAAATGAAAAAAATGTTATGATTTCACTTTCAAATTCAGTGCACAGTGAATTCACCGAAATCACCAGATAAAAATAGGAAATCACAATTTTATTATTAATTTAATGCCATAAATGGATAGTAAGTAAGTAAGTAAGTAAGTAAGTAAGTAAGTAAGTAAATAAGTAAGTAAGTAAAGTCTTTATTTAAAGAGGGTGACAACATTTAGTAGTACAACTAATCTTCCATGAGGCCCTCAAAATAAATAATATTTACACACATAAAAAAAAACAAAAACAAAAAAACAACAATTCTACACAAACTATCAAATTAAATTGTTTAACCCTGTACTGCTGAGCAAATATAGCTAAATTTTGGCAAGACCGTAAACTGAATGCAAAACTGTGGATCCCGATCAGCTGATCAGTTTCCACACTGTTAGTGTTTCCAAAAACAGGATATATCTAGGTTCAGCAGGACAAGGGTTAATTTGATATTTACACAAGTGCATTTATTATAATATAGTAACCTTGACAAGCATCCGTTTCTATTTTACTCTGCTTGCTGGAAATTTTTTGATATTTTTGTCATCTGCTGTCTTTTTTAAAATTAATTTACTATTTAGTTCTCAGAGAGCCAAACAGTTTGGATTTAGATCTGGCCCAATATTTTGTTGGTCCTGATTTGGTTCCAAAACTGTTTGCAAAGGTTATCAGCAGACAACAATTGCAGGCAGAGTAACTTCAGCAGTGTTTATTTAACCAACTTGCAGGGTACCACTTATTTGTATGCCTTTGCAAGCAAAGTAGAAAACAATATACATCCTGATCAGCTGGCTTCAGGACCAGGAAAATGTTTAGGTATTTTGTCATCTGCTGTCTTTTCTAAATTAATTTACTATATAGATTACCATATAGATCACCATCAGAGAGTCAAACAGTTTGGATCCAGATCAGGTCTGGCATTTTGTCGGTCCTGATCTGGCTTAAACTGTTTGCAAAGGTTATCAGCAGACAACAATTGCAGGCAAAGAGTAACTTTAGCAGTGTATATCTAACCAACTTGCAGGGTACGGTAAGCGCAATGTTTACCGCCGTCGCCCTGGGCCCTGTTATCTGTGAAACTAACGGTACCGGAGCAAACATTGAAGGCATTATACCACTTATTTGTATGCATTTACAAGCAGAGTAGAAAACAATATACAACCTGATCAGCTAACTTAGGACCAGGCACATGTTTAGGTATTTTGTCATCTGCTGTCTTTTCTAAATGAATTTACTATATAGTTCCTTAATGATCACCATCAGAGAGTCATACAGTTTGGACCCAGATCAGGTCTGACATTTTGTCGGTCCTGGTCTGGCTCTAAAACTGTTTGCAAAGGTTATCAGCAGACAACAATTGCAGGCAAAGAGTAACTTCAGCAGTGTATATCAAACCAACTTGCAGGGTACAGTAAGTGCAATGTTTACCGTTGTCGCCCTGGACCCTGTTACCTGTTAAACTAACGGTACCGGGAGCCAACATTGAAGGCATTATACCACTTATTTGTATGCATTTACAAGCAGAGTAGAAAACAGTATACATCCTGATCAGCTGACTTCAGGACCAGGCAAATGTTTAGGTATTTTGTCATCTGCTGTCTTTTCTAAATGAATTTACTATATAGTTCCTTCATGATCACCATCAGAGAGTCATACAGTTTGGACCCAGATCAGGTCTGACATTTTGTCGGTCCTGATCTGGTTCTTAAACTGTTTGCAAAGGTTATCAGCAGACAACAATTTCAGGCAAAGAGTAACTTCAGCAGTGTATATCTAACCAACTTGCAGGGTTCCACTTAATAGTATGCATTAACAAGCAGAGTAGAAAACAATATGCATCCTGATCAGCTGGATAACAACTTGAATAATAAGCTTATTTCTACTTTGATTAAAATATGAAAAAAATGTACATTTCAATTTCCAATTCAAGGTAATCCGAAATCACCAGAAAAAAAGGAAATATCCATTTTAATGTTAATTTTATGCCTTTATATGATATAAATGATAGTAGAATAATTGATATGTTTACAAAAGACTTATATTTTAATGTGCCAGCAAATAAATATTTCAATAAAAAATATAGCAACACATTATAGCAATTTGAAAGTGATTTTTTTTATCAACATATTTTTAAAAACAGACTAGAAATAAGCATATTATACTAATTCTTATCATATTTTTGCATTAAGTAAACTATAAAAAGGTGATTTCTTACTTTTATCTCGTGATTTCGGTGATTTTCTGGTGATTTCGGTGATATCTGTTGATTTCGGTTAATCATGGCACCGAATCAGGAGATGGGATTCTCTCCAGTTATATAACAATATGTCATATTGGTTTGTGCAATAATTTTTTCAGGGTGAACAGCATCTCACAGATAAGATAGTTTGGTCTCAGAGAAAGTCCAGTTCTAAGGAGTCCATTGACCACAGTCACCAACTTACAGCAATATCTGATGTGATTCAAGGGAATTATACCTCTTTCATTTTAATGTTTGATAAGAGTACATATTTGTTACTCACTGAGCCAAATTTTAACTACTCAGTATGGTCTCAGCAAGAGTTGAACATAACATCTTTCTTGGCCATTAGGACTCTATTCCAATATTGAATCCCTAACCCATGATTTCTGGATGTGATAAATAAGGAACAAGTTCTGACAAACTGATTGGCTTGTCGAATGATGGCCAGTGATGGGCAGCTTCAATGTCAGCAGGAAATCAGGAGTGGTACAAGACACTTTAACCTGAGACTGATTGGTACTGGTTCAACACAGAAGACCCATCCCGACATGACTGAAAAATTATTGACTTGTTGAAGAAACAAATCATCCATAATCAAACACTTTGGATCCAGATTAGGACCGACTTCAGTGTTAAATCCATTAAATTTTCAGTGGTCATTTTCATGTGATTTCAGATGGAAAAACACTGTCTAATATTTGCCCATTTGCATGATGTTGATGATGGCCAACTCTACCTTTAGCAAGGGGCCATTTGATACAAAAGGGGGCCACTTAAAGGGGGCCAGTGGCCGCCTCTAGATTTTGCAGAGGTAATCAGCAGACAACAATAATAGGCAAAAAGTTAACTCATAAAGTGCCACATACAATTTGCAGCAGACGACAATTGCAAATTTTGCTGCTTTTTCAAAGAATTAAAAAACAAATAAGGCACAACGTTTCATGAGAATAGTCTGCTGGCAGACGATTCTCATGAAATATCATACCTTATTTTTTTCAAAAATTAGAAAGTTGTCGCCATATTTGTCATCTGCTGCAGTCGTGATTGGTGCTTTAAGGGTTAAATAGAAAAGACTGAAGAAATAATCAAATGTCATCTGTTTTAATAAAATGCATAATTTTAAGCTGTATAACTTTTAAATATTGAAATAGATGAGTTTATATGTACATGGAGTTTGGTCTAACATAAGTCCAGATAAGTGAACTTTTATTGACAAAATTGTGAGAACATATGCAATTTTTCAATTATTTGAACATTTGTTTTGGGTGCTCAAAAGAACCGTCTCATTGAGACGGCTCTTTTGAGCATCAAGAAAATTGTTTTTTGATATGATTTTTAAGCACATTCAACTGGATACCTAAAGTGTATTAGCAATTTTCTATAATGGACTTAACTGATAAGAGACTGCCTGCAGCCAAATCAAGGACAGGTGCCATACTGGGAATTTAGTCATATAGTACACAGGTATAGGTTAACCGCTCAATAGCCCTTCAAAAGCCTCTATATCACCAAATGAGAGTTTTTATCTAAACATCCAAAATATCTGTTCTGGTTGTTTTATTTTATGTGATTCTTTACATCCCATGAACAATCTTTCAGCTATAAAGGGATGGGTCTTCCTGGGTTGAACCAGGACTAAGCTAGGATTAATGTGTCCTGCTCAAGGACACAACGCAGTGATGCCGGTGATGCTCTAACTCGGGGGCCATCTGTCTCGAGTCAAGCACTCTACCACTGAGCCACTGCACTCCTGGATTTGGTTTTGAAATAACAATTTGAAAAATATTTTCTTATAAGCACTTTCATCTGGAGGCCAAATAGTGGATTTGGAATTGGACATATTAAGTCACCTGGCTATTAAGTGCTCAAACTGAGCTATACATTTAATATTGCCTTCAAATATGTCTGCAAGATGTGAATGGTGTGTCTGTCATTTGTGTGTCAAGACAAGAGGCCCTTCTGAACACAAAACTTAGCATGTGCATTTTCAATTGACAGCACACCATGAGGTCAGGTCATGAATGTTTGCATGCAGATAGTTTTACAAGCTTTTGTTGTCCTCTGCTGATCAGTGCCTTAACCCTTGTTCTGCTGCATAAATATGAATATGGCACATTCACTTCTGTTTTCCAGTGGAATCTTATGCTGTCTGGAAAGCAGTCAGATCTAGATCTCATGTCCACAGATGTGTTCACTAGATTTAGCCAGCTGATTCTGGATTTACTCTCTTTTCTAAAGATGACATATCCGGTTTCAGCAGGACAAGGGTTTATCCATCATTTTATGGGACATTGGCAAACAGTACATAACCAGATCAGATATGACATAATGTGACCTCTGATCAGGTTCTGCACTGTTTCCTAACATTACATACTTTTAATATTTGAGTGTAATTATAATCCCAACTGGAGATGGATGCATTCAATTGGAAATTCAATTTGTAACTGGGGAGGAATTATTGAAAATTTACAAGCCATTCTTTGTGGAAGTATGTATTAAATGGGTTAGTGCTAATATGTCCCCCAAAATGTTTGTTCCTGAAATGTCTACTGTGCCAAAATGTCTATTCCCATGATGTCTACTATGGCAACTTGCAAGACCGGGCGGATGTCCATGCCCGTTTCAGCAATCTCCGATCCCCAGTATGCATCGTATTAACCTTTTTACCTGCTACGGACAATTTGAAAACAGTTTGACTCTGGATAAAGACTGTCAAAACAGTAGGCCTGATCAGAATCCAAACTGTGTGCCACTCTGATGGTATTCCTGAAAATTCATTAGAGAAAATTATGACAATGGTCATCATGTTAACCCTCTATCTGCTAGTAACAGTTTGTAAACTGGTTGTAACCAGATCAGGAACATCAAAATGACTTTGCTGGGTCTGATCTGGATCCAAAATGGTTTGACAGTCTGGTATTCATGAAAAATTCATTAGAGTTACTTCAATCAAGGATTATGATTGAAGCACTATCATTTAATTTGGACACTTTAATCCTTGCATTAGTACTGGTGCAATCCAGGTAGACCCATCCCGCCATAACTGAAAAATTATTGACTGGGGCGTAAAGAATCAAATCAAATCAAAAAAAAAAAAATTGGAGAAATCAATTGTAATGATGGAATAGGTCTTTCAGGAGTATATTGGTAAGTAAGCAAGTAAGTAAGTAAAGTCTTTATTTAAAGAGGGTGACAACATTTAGTGGTACAACTTATCTTCCATGAGGCCCTCAAAATAAAGAATATGTACACACACAAAAAAAAACAACAATTCTACACAAACTATCAAATTTAAATTGTTTAACCCTGTACTGATGAGCAAATATAGCTAAATTTTGGCAAGACCGTAAACTGAATGCAAAACTGTGGATCCTGATCAGCTGATCAGTTGTTTCCAAAAACAGGATATCTAGGTTCAGCAGGACAAAGGTTAATTTGATATTTATGCAAGTGCATTTATTATAACATAGTAACCCTATTTATCTCGACAAGCATCCATTTCTATTTTACTCTGTTTGTTGGAAATTATTTAGGTATTTTGTCATCTGCTGTCTTTTCTAAATTAATTTACTATATAGTTCCTTCATTATCACTATCAGAGAGTCAAACAGTTTGGATTCAGATCAGGTCTGGCATTTTGTCGGTCCTGATCTGGTTCTAAAACTGTTTGCAAAGGTTATCAGCAGACAACAATTGCAGGCAAAGAGAAACTTCAGCAGTGTATATCTAACCAACTTGCAGGGTTCCACTTAGCAGTATGCATTTACAAGCAGAGTAGAAAACAATATGTATCCTGATCAGCTGGTTTCAGGCCAGCTGATTCAGATCTATACTGTTTTCAAAACAAGTTAAACCCAGGTACAGCATGGTATGGGCCATTTTACATTATTTACAGGTCATCATATTTCTGTAATTTTATGCGCATAAAATTCGACAAAAACACATCAGAAGAAATTTTGGATACTGCCTGATTATGACTATTCCCTATGAGTGTAGATCCAGATCAGCTAGCTTCTGAGAGGCCAGCTGATCAGGATCCACACTGTAAGGTACAAGAATTGTCATAGGTAAAATAATAAATCGATAGAAGAGAAATGAACAAAATATTCACTAAAAATATATACAAACTACAAACATGTACTTAAAATGAATAGTTTAGCATTTTAAAAGGATTTTTGCTTGGAAGTAGATATTGTGGGAGTTTCATTTTGGGAGCAGACATAGACGGCACCTTCAGGTGTGTAAAAACAAAAACCTTACACCCTAGTGCACATTATGTTTACTAAGTTTAGACATAGAGTGCATTAATAGTGAACATCATGCAATTCACATAATAACTTTAGTTATGATTCATTACTCGAATATTAAGCGAATAAAGAAATGTGCTTCATGCAAGATTGTCATTTTGTATCCTGCTTGATAACTTATATCACTTTAACTATCCTTGTTATCAAAGACTTTTGTCATCTGCTGATAACCTTTGCAAACAGTAAGGACCCAGATCTGGAACGAGAAGAATGTCGATCCTGATCTTGATCCAAAAGGATTGACGCTCTAATAGTGTGTTCCTGAAAGAATTTATTGAAAAAAGTAATTTTTACAAAAAAAAAGTCAGCAGACGACAAAAAAGTTTAAGAAAAATATCTTTCTAATTCTATTGTATTGTTATAATACATACCGCGAAAATATTAAGCGAATAAAGAAATGTGCTTCATGCTAGATTGTCATTTTGTATCCTGCTTGATAACTTATGTTATTTTGAATTACATCATTTTAACTATCCTTGTTAACTAGGCTGCAAGGCAGTAGACATTAGAATAAAAACCCGTATTATTAGCTTTTGGATGAATATTGTGAATGGTAAACAAACAAAACTATCAAAATGGTTATACTTACTTCTACTAGGATAATATAACGGTGGCATCCATCAACATAAATGGACCCATTTTATTAAACATATTCTATTATCTGTTGGGCGTCCCGCTCTTTAAAACAAGGAAGTCATTGAAAACCCAAAATCAATAAAAAATCAAATCTCTAAAACTCTATCAGACCTTTATGTTCAGGAGTGGCATAACAAAGTAACTTCATCCTCTAAAGGAAAGAATTATACTCTTTTCAAGCAAGATTTAAATTTTGAAAATTACCTAATCAAATTAAATAGGAAACACTGTTCTTCATTGTCAAAGTTTAGGTTAAGTAATCATCGGCTTCCGGTTGAAACTGGTCGCTGGGAAAACACACCTTTAGAAGACAGAAAATGCACATTATGTAGCAAACATGATATCGGTGACGAATTTCACTATCTTTTTGTTTGTGATCACTTTATATCTGACAGAAAGAAATATTTAAGATCATATTTTTACAAAAGTCCTAACATTATAAAATTCAAAGAACTATTTTCTTCAGCAAATACCAGGAAGCTTGTAAAGTTATCAAGTTTTGTAGAAATTATAATGAATAAATTTTCATGTGCAGCCTAACCCTAAAAGAGTCAATCATTACGATAATATACTTCTTACTATGTCTTGGCTTAATATTTCATGGGAATTGCCTGATTATAGACAACTCACATGATATGTCATATCATGCGAATTGTCTATAATTAATAATGTGAAGCCTTATTTTGTTTCTTAATGAAGCAACAACAGTCGATTATGTTGCCTACTGTAAGTTATAGAAGGCTCTTTCAGGGTTGATTTTGCTCGCATTTTAATTTTCACCTTTTTCATGCTCTTTGTACACTGTATTTTATGTATATCATGTATATGCTTTGTTTTTGTATCTTATGCTCTTACCCTATCTATGAGTGGCCTGAGTTTTATGTCAATAAAGATATGTTCTGTTCTGCTAACAAAGACTTTTGTCATCTGCTGATAACCTTTGCAAACAGTAAGGACCCAGATCAGGGCCGAGAAGAATGTTGATCCTTATCTTGATCCAAACCGACTGACACTCTAATAGTTTATTCCTGAAAGAATTTATTGAAAAAAGTTATTTTAAAAAAAAAGTAAGCAGACGACAAAAAGTTTATAGAAAAAAGATCTTTCTGGTTCTATTGTATTGTATTTGAATTTAAGTTACAACTTGCATTTTATATTGTAGAACAGTGACCTTTGTCACTGTACAGAAATGTGTAGAAAGACCCTTGTTACTGTGTATAACATTTTATCAGACAGACAATGTCGTCTGCTGATAACCTTGCAAACAGTTAGGACCAAGATCAGAACCAATTGAAAGTCATTCCTGGTCTGCATCCAAAATGTTTGACATTCTAATTGAGTTCCTGAAAGATTTTTTGCAAAAGACATAAAAAGTATTCAACTAGTTAAAAAAGATCTTTTTGGTTTTAATGGTCAGCAGACCTCAAAACATGAATGTGGGCATGACTGGATTTGTTCATCTAAATTGAAGTGTTCTTGTTACCCTGGCAACAAATAGCAGGCTTCTGACCATTTGGTGAGGCTATTACCTGGTGACTTATCCCAATAAACACCGAAATTTCAGTTTTACACTGTCAATCACATACCAGCTTTAGCAAACAGTGTAGATACAGATGAGAAGCAGCTAATAAGGAAAGAGTTAAATAAGATAGTCTTCTGGAATTACCTTTTAGTGAATAAATTATTTTGTTCAAAGAACAAAAAAATAGTCCCTGATCAGACTGCATTGAATTTTTTATATAAATCTTTACATGCGACATACTTAGTGATTCTGTTGTCGTCTGCTGACTCCTTTCAAAAAAAATATTTTCAAGAAATTTCAGGAAAAAAATCAAGGTGTCAAATTGTATGGATCCAGATCAGGACCAAACATACTGTTGGTCCTGATCTGACTCCAAACTGTTCATGAATGTTATCAGCAGATGACAAAAGTTTGATGATCAGTTGTTTCCAAAAACGGGATATATCTAGGTTCAGCAGGACAAAGGTTAATTTGATATTTATGCAAGTGCATTTAACATAGTAACCCTATTTGTCTCGACAAGCATCCATTTCTATTTTACTCTGCTTGTTGGAAATTATTTAGGTATTTTGTCATTTGCTGTCTTTTCTAAATTAATTTACTATATAGTTCCTTCATTATCACTATCAGAGAGTCAAACAGTTTGGATTCAGATCAGGTCTGACATTTTGTTGGTGCTGATCTGTTTTTAAAAATGTTTGCAAAGGTTATCAGCAGACAACAATTGTAGGCAAAGAGAAACTTCAGCAGTGTATATCTAACCAACTTGCAGGGTTCCACTTAGTAGTATGCATTTATAACCAAAGTAGAAAACAATATGTATCCTGATCAGCTGGTTTCAGGCCAGCTGATTCAGATCTATACTGTTTTCAAAAATAAGTTATACCCAGGTACAGCATGGTATGGGCCATTTTACATTATTTACAGGTCATCATATTTCTTTAATTTTTATTTTTGTTAATTTTCTACGAATTTTATGCACATAAAATTCGACAAAAACACAGAAGAAATTTAGGATACTGCCTGATTATGACTATTTCCTATGAGTGTAGATCCAGATCAGCTAGCTTCTGAGAGGCCAGCTGATCAGGATCCACACTGTAAGGTGCAAGAATTGTGATAGGTAAAATAATAAATCGATAGAAGAGAAATGAACAAAATATTCACTAAAAATATATATACAAACTACAAACATGTACGTAAAATGAATAGTTTAGCATTTTAAAAGGATTTTTGCTTGGGAGTATATATTGTGGGAGTATCATTTTGGGAGCAGACATAGACGGCACCTTCAGGTGTGTAAAAACAAAAACCTTACACCCTAGTGCACATTATGTTTACTAAGTTTAGACATAGAGTGCATTAATAGTGAACATCATGCAATTCACATAACAACTTAAGTTATAATTCATTACTCGAATATTAAGCGAATAAAGAAATGTGCTTCATGCAAGATTGTCATTTTGTATCCTGCTTGATAACTTATATCACTTTAACTATCCTTGTTAGCAAAGACTTTTGTCATCTGCTGATAACCTTTGCAAACAGTAAGGACCTAGATCTGGAACGAGAAGAATGTCGATCCTGATCTTGATCCAAAAGGATTGACACTCTTATAGTGCGTTCCTGAATGAATTTATTGAAAAAAGTAATTTAAAAAAAAAAGTCAGCAGACGACAAAAAAGTTTATAGATAAAGATCATTCTGATTCTATTGTATTGTTATAATTCATAACTCGAAAATATTAAGCGAATAAAGAAATGTGCTTCATGCTAGATTGTCATTTTGTATCCTGCTTGATAACTTATGTTATTTTGAATTATATCATTTTAACTATCCTTGTTAACTAGGTTGCAAGGCAGTAGACATTAGAATAAAAACCCGTATTATTAGCTTTTGGATGAATATTGTGAATGGTAAACAAACAAAACTATCAAAATGGTTATACCTTCTTCTACTAGGAGAATATGATGGTGGCATCTATCAACATAAATGGATCCATTTTATTAAACATATTCTAATATCTGTAGGGCGTCCTGATCTTTCAAACAAGGAAGTCATCGAAAACCCAAAATCAATCAAAAAATCAAATCTCTAAAACTCTATCAGACCTTTATGTTCAGGAGTGGCATAACAAAGTAACTTCATCCTCTAAAGGAAAGAATTATACTCTTTTCAAGCAAGATTTAAATTTTGAAAATTACCTAATCAAATTAAATAGGAAACACTGTTCTTCATTGTTAAAGTTTAGGTAAAGTAATCATCGGCTTCCGGTTGAAACTGGTCGCTGGGAAAACACACCTTTAGAAGACAGAAAATGCACATTATGTAGCAAACATGATATCGGTGACGAATTTCACTATCTTTTTGTTGTTGATCACTTTATATCTGACAGAAAGAAATATTTTAGATCATATTTTTACAAAAGTCCTAACATTATAAAATTCAAAGAACTATTTTCTTCAGCAAATACCAGGAAGCTTGTAAAGTTATCAAGATTTGTAGAAATTATAATGAATAAATGTTCATGTGCAGCCTAACCCTAAAAGAGTCAATCATTACGATAATATACTTCTTACTATGTCTTGGCTTAATATTTCATGGGAATAACCTGATTATAGACAACTCACATGATATGTCAAATCATGCGAATTGTCTATAATCAATAATGTGAAGCCTTATTTTGTTTCCTAATGAAGCAACAACAGTCGATTATGTTGCCTACTGTAAGTTATAGAAGGCTCTTTCAGGGTTGATTTTGCTCGCATTTTAATTTTCACCTTTTTCATGCTCTTTGTACTCATGTATTTTATGTATATCATGTATATGCTTTGTTTTTGTATCTTATGCATTTACACTATCAATGAGTGGTCTGAGTTTTATGACAATAAAATATGTTCTGTTCTGTTAACAAAGACTTTTGTCATCTGCTGATAACCTTTGCAAACAGTAAGGACCCAGATCAGGGCCGAGAAGAATGTTGATCCTTATCTTGATCCAAACCGACTGACACTCTAATAGTGTGTTTTTGAAAGAATTTATTGAAAAAAGTTATTTTAAAAAAAGTTAGCAGACGACAAAAAGTTTATAGAAAAAAGATCTTTCTGGTTCTATTGTATTGTATTTGAATTTAAGGTACAACTTGCATTTTATATTGTAGAACTGTGACCTATGTCACTGTACAGAAATGTGTAGAAAGACCCTTGTTACTGTGTATAACATTTTATCAGACAGACAATGTCGTCTGCTGATAACCTTGCAAACAGTTAGGACCAAGATCAGAACCAATTGAAGGTCATTCCTGGTCTGCATCCAAAATGTTTGACATTCTAATTGAGTTCCTGAAAGGATTTTTGCAAAAGACATAAAAAGTATTCAACTAGTTAAAAAAGATCTTTTTGGTTTTAATGGTCAGCAGACCTCAAAACATTTGGATTTGTTCATCTAAATTGAAGTGTTCATGTTACCCTGGCAACAAATAGCAGGCTTCTGACCACATGGTGAGGCTATTACCTGGTGTCTTAATCCCAATAAACACCGAAATTTCAGTTTTACACTGTCAATCACATACCAGCTTTAGCAAACAGTGTAGATACAGATGAGAAGCAGCTAATAAGGAAAGAGTGAAATCATTAAGGTCCTTTAAGATAGCCTTCTGGAATTACCTTTTAGTGAATAAATTATTTTGTTCAAAGAACAAAAAAAATAGTCCCTGATCAGACTGCATTGAATTTTTATATAAATCTTTACATGCGACATACTTAGTGATTCTGTTGTCGTCTGCTGACTCCTTTCAAAATAAATATTTTCAAGAAATTTCAGGAAAAAAATCAAGGTGTCCAATTGTATGGATCCAGATCAGGACCAAACATACTGTTGGTCCTGATCTGACTCCAAACTGTTCATGAATGTTATCAGCAGATGACAAAAGTTTGATGATCAGTTGTTTCCAAAAACGGGATATATCTAGGTTCAGCAGGACAAAGGTTAATTTATGCAAGTGCATTTATTATAACATAGTAACCCTATTTGTCTCGACAAGCATCCATTCTATTTTACTCTGCTTGTTGGTAATTATTTAGGTATTTTGTCATCTGCTGTCTTTTCTAAATTAATTTACTATATAGTTCCTTCATTATCACTATCAGAGAGTCAAACAGTTTGGATTCAGATCAGGTCTGACATTTTGTCGGTGCTGATCTGGTTCTAAAACTGTTAGCAAAGGTTATCAGCAGACAACAATTGTAGGCAAAGAGAAACTTCAGCAGTGTATATCTAACCAACTTGCAGGGTTCCACTTAGTAGTATGCATTTATAACCAAAGTAGAAAACAATATGTATCCTGATCAGCTGGTTTCAGGCCAGCTGATTCAGATCTATACTGTTTTCAAAACAAGTTATACCCAGGTACAACATGGTATGGGCCATTTTACATTATTTACAGGTCATCATATTTCTTTAATTTTTATTTTTGTTAATTTTCTCCGAATTACATGCACATAAAATTCGACAAAAACACAGAAGAAATTTAGGATACTGCCTGATTATGACTATTTCCTATGAGTGTAGATCCAGATCAGCTAGCTTCTGAGAGGCCAGCTGATCAGGATCCACACTGTAAGGTGCAAGAATTGTGATAGGTAAAATAATAAATCGATAGAAGAGAAATGAACAAAATATTCACTAAAAATATATATACAAACTACAAACATGTACTTAAAATGAATAGTTTAGAATTTTAAAAGGATTTTTGCTTGGGAGTATATATTGTGGGAGTATCATTTTGGGAGCAGACATAGACGGCACCTTCAGGTGTGTAAAAACAAAAACCTTACACCCTAGTGCACATTATGTTTACTAAGTTTAGACATAGAGTGCATTAATAGTGAACATCATGCAATTCACATAACAACTTAAGTTATAATTCATTACTCGAATATTAAGCGAATAAAGAAATGTGCTTCATGCAAGATTGTCATTTTGTATCCTGCTTGATAACTTATATCACTTTAACTATCCTTGTTAGCAAAGACTTTTGTCATCTGCTGATAACCTTTGCAAACAGTAAGGACCCAGATCTGGAACGAGAAGAATGTCGATCCTGATCTTGATCCAAAAGGATTGACACTCTTATAGTGCGTTCCTGAATGAATTTATTGAAAAAAGTAATTTAAAAAAAAAAAGTCAGCAGACGACAAAAAAGTTTATAAAGAAAGATCTTTCTGGTTCTATTGTATTGTTATAATTCATAACTCGAAAATATTAAGCGAATAAAGAAATGTGCTTTATGCTAGATTGTCATTTTGTATCCTGCTTGATAACTTATGTTATTTTGAATTATATCATTTTAACTATCCTTGTTAACTAGGTTGCAAGGCAGTAGACATTAGAATAAAAACCTGTATTATTAGCTTTTGGATGAATATTGTGAATGGTAAACAAACAAAACTTTCAAAATGGTTATACTTACTTCTACTAGGAGAATATGATGGTGGCATCCATCAACATAAATGGATCCATTTTATTAAACATATTCTAATATCTGTTTGGTGTCCCGATCTTTTAAACAAGGAAGTCATTGAAAACCCAAAATCAATCAAAAATCAAATCTCTAAAACTCTATCAGACCTTTATGTTCAGGAGTGGCATAACAAAGTAACTTCATCCTCTAAAGGAAAGAATTATACTCTTTTCAAGCAAGATTTAAATTTTGAAAATTACCTAATCAAATTAAATAGGAAACACTGTTCTTCATTGTTAAAGTTTAGGTAAAGTAATCATCGGCTTCCGGTTGAAACTGGTCGCTGGGAAAACACACCTTTAGAAGACAGAAAATGCATATTATGTAGCAAATATGATATCGGTGACGAATTTCACTATCTTTTTGTTTGTGATCACTTTATTATATCTGACAGAAAGAAATATTTAAGATCATATTTTTACAAAAGTCCTAACATTATAAAATTCAAAGAACTATTTTCTTCAGCAAATACCAGGAAGCTTGTAAAGTTATCAAGTTTTGTAGAAATTATAATGAATAAATTTTCATGTGCAGCCTTACCCTAAAAGAGTCAATCATTACGATAATATACTTCTTACTATGTCTTGGCTTAATATTTCATGGGAATAACCTGATTATAGACAGTTCACATGATATGTCAAATCATGCGAATTGTCTATAATCAATAATGTGAAGCCTTATTTTGTTTCTTAATGAAGCAACAACAGTCGATTATGTTGCCTACTGTAAGTTATAGAAGGCTCTTTCAGGGTTGATTTTGCTCGCATTTTAATTTTCACCTTTTTCATGCTCTTTGTACTCATGTATTTTATGTATATCATGTATATGCTTTGTTTTTGTATCTTATGCCTTTACGCTATCTATGAGTGGCCTGAGTTTTATGTCAATAAAGATATGTTCTGTTCTGTTAACAAAGACTTTTGTCATCTGTTGATAACCTTTGCAAACAGTAAGGACCCAGATCAGGGCCGAGAAGAATGTTATAATCCCAAATAATTGGTATGTTCTAGAATGTTCTAGAAAGTCTCAGTCCAGTTCCAATTCTGCTTGAATAGAACTTCCTGGGATTTTGTGATACTTCACTTTACATGGTATTTAATGGAATTCCATTAAATCCCAAAAGTTGGAACAATTGGTATTTTCTGTCACTATCTGGAACTGGAAAATCCCAGAAAGTCTCAAACAATTCTGCTTAAAATATAAGTGGGATTTTATGTTACTTTCTGGGATAAATATTCCATTTAATCCCAGAAAGTCCCAGTAGGTACTTTAAATGGGATTATTAAGATTTTCTGGGACTTCATCAATTCAACACATCCATATAATTTGGGATTAAATGGAATCTTTTGGTACTGCTAGTAAATAATTTGGTTCCATTTAATACCAAATAATCCCAACCTAGATTTGCATAGGACCATTATATTCTGAACTCAGTCTGACCTTGAAATATGATATAACTGTGTTAACCTGGTTCTCTCATTTCAATGACTCAAGCTGAAATTCTTTAATCTTGCAGGAAACCAGAAAAAGATTCAAATAAACCTCATGGTTTGCAAGGCTCTAACTATTTGATAAATCCTGTGTTAATTTTGGATATATACTGCATAAACTGCACAAAATAAATCCTACAACAGACAATGTGAGTAAATAGAACATATTTCTATGCTTATAAATTATACTTGCATGAGACTTTTCATCATATAATTTAGTTTCTCAGAAACAAAGCCATTTTTAGTTGTTTCTTTCTTTAAATGCTGATGAAAGACGCTTATTACTGAATTGTGTTCATTATGGTTATACAATTTTACCATTATCATTATTATTTACAGCAGCATTTATGGCAGTACAACACTTAGTTAGTGTGGTACATGTAAGCAGGTTAATTACTGAATTTACAGGATAATCAGGCTGATCATTGGGGCTTATTTTTATTTGATTTTTTTTATCCATTCTCTTTTTAAAAGGTGTTGGAGATATTGCGATTGCCTTCGTCTGTATATCAGGTTTTTGTTTGTTATGCTATCTTCTAAACAACTGGACAGATTATCCAACCAAATTTGTTGAGCAACTGGTGTATGCAACTGGTGTATGCAACAGCAAAATTCCAATACCCCAATGATGTGGGATGTAGGTCAAAAGTGTCCTTCGGTCTGCCCATTTGCCTGCAATACTTTCACCTTGCAAACGGTTTGTTTGTTTTGTTGCTTTACGTCCCAAGTCAACAGCTATGGTCATGGCGGGACAGTTAGTTCACCTAACCACACTTTTTCCTGGGCAAGCTTTAACAATCAGTTAACCAGTACTTTGTGCACATACTTTCACTTGTAACTGACAACAACCCTTCTTGAATGATTCAGCGGAAGGGAGGAGAATGACCGTAGAAATTATTTCATGATCAATCTCCACGAAAGTACGGGACCTGGTTGGGATTCAATCTTGCGACCCCTGGATTCAGACTCACATCTGTTGCCAGACACGTTACCGACTGCGCAAACGGTCATACTGAATCCAACCGAATTTGTTTGGTGACTTACTTGCACAAGTGGGTGAGCAGGAGCATTACTGTTTTTTGCTTTTTGGATCCCCTTTGCATGGGCCTCAGAGAGTGTGCATTTTCTGGCTAAATTGCAGCCTCTTTCTGAATTGCTGGGTAGAACTCAACCAAATTTGTGCACAACTTAAACAAATTGTGTATACAAGAGCTTATTTTTGGGTACCCCACTCAGAGGCGCCCTATAATGGGGACAAAAGTGTCTGCCCATTCTTCTTTTATGCTAATCCAAACATGCTGGACTGAATTCAACCTAATTTGTTGAAAGGTCGACTTTCTCACAAGTGGGGAGTGGTAAAGAACATTTATTTTTTTAACCTTCCAGCCAAATTTTCGATTATCCGAAACTACTGGGTTATTCGAAGACTACGGACAGTCCTGACTTTTTTCTCTTTTATCAATTGCAATAAAACTACCTATTATTCGAATTTCGATTATCCGAAAAATTCAATTTTTCGAAGTGATTTGTCGGTCCCGATAAAAGAAATGGCTATTAAATTACCTTTCAAGATTTGAAGTCCAAATGTCACGCATGGTGATCATGATTTCTTTGTTTGGTCAAGTTTATTTTTATTATATAGATTAATAATAAGAAAAAAATAGGTGAATGCCATTACAATAATACTTCATCAGTGTTGACGTGGTCTATTGTCATATACAGCATGGATGTTGGTGACCTGATTCTGAATGAAACGATTCAAATCTGAATATCGATATATAAACAAACAGGTTTTAAAATATTAAAACCAAACCAATAATGTATATGATGTATATATGTTCAATGTTTCTATCTTGCTTTTGTAATTGTGCATTATTTGTATGCTCTTCACATGTGGAGGAAATAAAGAATATTATTATTATCATTATTTTTATTATTATTATTATTATTATTATTATTATTATTATTATTATTATTATTATTTTATTAAGGTCGTCTGCAATGATGGTTTTGTTTGATGTTTTTTAAATGTCTAATTATGGGCAATAAATGAGCTAAACTTGATTTTAATTGGATCTTCTCATCCTTTGATTTATTCTTGACCACTGTGTACATTATATTTAATATAGAATACAAGTATGTCTACAGAATTCCAAAGGGCCCTTACTTAGACTACAGTTATAATTCTGTCTGATTACTCTACTGGTTGTGATGAGATGAGACGAGCAATTATTTTGCCACACAAGCAGATATAATGATAGATATTGGATACGACTTGGATAAGGATTAGTTAAGATATTTTAAAACATTTAACCAATTTAACAAATACTAAATTGTCATGTTAAAGTAGAAACTATTATTTTCCACGCCCCTCTATCTATATCGTAGTATTATACATATATGGAAATATTGAAAAAGTTTATATATAACATCTGTAAAAAAGGTCTTGATAATAGAGCAATGAATTGCTTACTAAGATTAAAGCACCAAAGCCCAGAGATTTATAAGAAACCATGCGAAAAATATTCATTTCTCTTTGAAATATCATCTCTTACGCCAAGTCAATGGCCTTGCTAATTTATTATGTTAGGTAACATAAGTTACAACCTGTAACACAACCTGTAACAAGTACTCCTATCTTGTTGTTTAACATGCAAAATCAATGATTCTTTATTATATGAGCAAGACTATCAAAATATGGAAGATTTTATATAATTTTTACGTAAATAATACCTACCAAATTGGGCTCCTTAAAACTTGGGGTAGTGTTGTTTAATTGCTTATATAAGGCAATGCATTTAAGATAGATAAACACACTTTGTTTTTTTTTCTATAAGCCAAATAAGTGTGTTAGTACAACTAGATTAAAAGCATTTTAAAAATTCACAAATCAGCTGTAAAATTAAATGCTATTGGTCACAGTTACCGTTTTTAAAGGGTAGTTTTATGTAAGTAACGCACATAACACATTAGGATGCCGTAATTTTGCTTTAAAACTTTTATCTGCAGCTTAGGTATCCAGCAGGCAGACTATATGCGTGATTTAAATAGTTAGTTTAATGCCTTCTTTCTGTAGCACAGCCTTTTAACTTTTCAATTTCTGAATTTTATATGGTAACATATGTAACAGACTGTCAGAGGCAAACACCAAATCGTACACATGCAAACATCTCTTATTCTACGCAGCTTGAAATGCTCTTTTAAGATACGATGTGTCTGCAAAATTCTTTAGCAGGGAGCAAAACATTCTCAGCCATCAGTCTAACAATGATACATTGCCATTTTGGTAACGTATATTTTAGGATTTCCCACCAAGGGAGAAATTGAAATCTCTCTGTTTTGATATAAAACTCTCACAACTTTGAACACAGAGTGTAAAATGCTTCTTTGAGCTAAAAACTAAAAATATTATTTTTGGATAAAAAACCCCGCAGGGTTTTTCTCCCATTTTATTTTGTGGGGGAAAAACCCCGCGGGGGAAAAACCCTGCGGGGGAATTTTCTTTTTCCTCTAGAGGCACAATATAATGCTGAAAGTTTTTGATATACATTTTATTATGCATTGTGATGAATAATAATTCAAAAAAGTCAATTTGAATTTTTCAAAAAACCCTGCGGGGTTTTTCCCCCACAATCTGAAATGGGAGAAAAAACCCGCGGGGGAAATCAAAGTTTTGAATTAAGCCATATCAATCATTTTCTGCAATAATTACAATCAAACAAACTTGTTTCTTGAACAAATTTTAATATTTATTTTTTTGAAAAAACCCTGCGGGGTTTTTCCCCCATTTGAAAATGTGGGGGAAAAACCCCGCGCGGGGTTTAAAAAAACCCGCGGGGTTTTCGAAAAACCCCGCGGGGTTTTTAACTTTGACCATTTTTTTCATTATGATGGCATATATTTTTTTTAGTCATAATCATATATGTTTTGCTCCCTTATGTCTGTATTTATGTATTTTAGTGGTTTTGAGTCTTTTGCACCACTAGAAAGATGATGTGATTTTGCCAAATTCTGGTGTGGCAAAAAAAAACTGGTGGCTGTTTATTACCACATTAGGTAACCTCCCTTGAATGATACTATTTTTATTACGCACATGCGTAACTGCGTAATGGTAGCTACGCCAATGATGTTGATTCAGATTATTGCATTTTAAGCAATTTATCTATTACAACTTCGAGGACAGTACTAGGGTTCAACACTGTATCATCTGCGTTTCAGTATTAACATTTTCCGTGCCTATCCACCTCGGTTAGATTAGCAAAATCTTGGTGTGCCCCGCGGACAGGTACACCAACGTCCACGGATAAGATCAACATTTTTGAGCATAGGCACCTTGTTTATATGACATTATCTAGTAAATGCTAAGAGCAGTTACTATATTATTTTTCGCAAAATTGCTATCGATAACCTGGCTTTTAAGATATAATGTTATTTTAGGATTTTCGCAGTTCGATCGACTGAAAGCAATTTTTGCCTTTCAAAATAAGTTCCACCGTTTTAAACCATATTTTGTGGTCCAACAGTAGAATTTGCAAGGTTTGCGATATTTTAAGCACATGAACGAGTGTTTGGTTGTGTTAATACAATAGATTTGAGTTGAATATAGATAATAAAAATATATTTTTTTACCCTTTTACGGAACCAACCCTCCCCTCCACCATTAAAGAAACGACCCCGGAGACAAGACTAGCCGCAAATAATCCGCTGTCAGAAAACGGTATGATACCTGTGATGTACAATACTTTGAATTGATTTGTTGTAAAAACAGATTTAATCATTTTACTTTCATTAAGCAATGCAAATTTTATACAAGCCTTAGAATTTGAACTAATATTTTGAAAGGTATGTATGTCCCCAACTTCTTGTTGGGCAATAACGTTGGCTACAATATCACATAAACATCTCAAATCATTGATTGAATCTTATCGAATCATCCAAACTATGCCCTTAAACATTGAAGTCACAAAAATGAATATATATGAGCCACAATCTGTTTTGTTCGTTTGTTTGTTTGATTTGATTCGTTACGCCATATCAACAATCTTTCAGTTATAAAGGGATGGGTCTTCCTGGGTTGAACCAGTACTAAGCTAGGATTAATGTTCTTAAGGCCACAGTCACTGTATGTGAAAAACAGCCTTAATGAAGAAGTGGTCAAAATCTAGTTAATTACACACACTTAATCTACGAATTGTAAAAAAGAGTTATCCTACAAATTTTATGAAGCTATCTTCATTTTTTATGGAAATGCGGTCTTTTGAAACTATGCACTGTCTAAAAAATAACAACAATTTCAGAAACGTCATGTCGTTACTAAACATGCTTTTTTCTTGCTAATATGCTTTTATATCATCCATAGGATGTGTGCACTGAAATTAACAGAAAAGTTCACACTGATTCAGCTTTGCCTAGAGTTTGCATAATCTGAAAACGACTGACCATACTGTCATGATTCTGACAGTTTGTAAGGTAAAGCTATTGCCATTGAAACATGGCATGATAACGAATCAGTTTAATTTGAAATAATTGCCAGTTTTATTCTACTAAATAGGTTTTAAGGCAATGTACAAATATGTCCCGTTTCTTAACTTTTTGTGTTTTTCAATTGATTTTATAAAAAAAAGTCCTAAATGTCATAAAGGCTGGCTTTAATAGATCGTGGCTTATATATATATATATATATATATATATATATATATATATATATATATATATATATATATATATATATATATATATATATATATATATATATATATATATATATATATATATATATATACATATTTACTGTACATACCGCAGCCTGTGGTCCAGCTGTTAGGTCGTCAGAAAACCAATATGTGCTTCCTTCAAAATTGCCTACATATTTGGCCATTTCTGAAAATGGAAAATCGCTTGTGTTTATATAGTGATGATTGTTTTCTGATATATTAAGTACAGCTCTTGCTAAGCACCATGCAAATGGCGACACATCCATGGTAACAGAAATCGTAAATTTGTGTCCTATCATTTAGCACTTGTAACCAAGCACAGACTGGTACAATATTTCTTTGATTGGAAACTCGTTGCCATGGCAACCAACAATTTAAATTTTACCTCATTTTCCTGTGTAAATGCTACTAAAAAGCGGATTTTTGGTTATGTTGATTAACCAAGAGTTTGTGCCATGGTAGTAAAATAGCTAATTTGGTATATCAATTATAAAGTATATACTAACAATTGTATTATGATAAATTGTACACGAAAATCAAACTAGCATTGGGAGGTGGGGTACTTATAATCTAGATTTTAGCAAAATTTTGAAAAATCAGCAAAGTTCAAGATAATTTTTCTCCCATGACCATCCTAATTTAAGAAAATGATGTATTTAAATCAATAAAGTGATATATGTTCTTAAGCAAAAACGCAAGAAACACATGTGTTTTTCTTCTCTAACATGCAATTGTGTTAAGGTAGCAGCAAACGTTTTCAAAATCTAAGAAATCGGCCAAAATGACACATTTTAACATAATTTTTCTCTCATGACCATCCTAATGTAAGACATGATGTATTTATACCAATAAAGTAATGTATGTTCTTAAGCAAAATGCAAGAAACCCATGTGTTTTTTTTTCTTCTCTTGCATGCAATTTGTGTTAAGGTAGCAGCAACCGTTTTCAAAATCCTAGAAATCTGCCAAAATGGCACATTTTAACATATTTTTTCTTCCATGACCATCCTAATGTAAGACAATGATGTATTCAAACCAATAACGTAATGTATGAACTTAAGCAAGAATGCAAGAAACACATGTGTTTTTCCTAAGAAATCGTCAGAAATGGCACATTTTAACATAATTTTTGTCCCATGACCATCCTCATGTAAGACAATGATGTATTTTAACCAATAAAGTGATGTATGTTCTTAAGCAAAAATGCAAGAAACCCATGTGTTTTTCTTCTCTAACATGCAATTGTGTTAAGGTAGCAGCAACCGTTTTCAAAATCTAAGAACAAGGATAATCCTAAAGTTGTGATACGATTTTTGCGAACAATACAATTATACGCAATTTGACGACCAATCATCCTTGAAGCTGTGCAATTTTTCCAGTGAAACTCGCAGTCTTTGAAAGCTCAAAAGGGCAGAGTTTCTAACAATACAAGCTCTACGATATCATGAAGTATCTTAACACTGTAATAGCGGCGACATGAACATGAAATCCAGATGGATATGAAAGGAAGAAACTGGGTATATTTGATCGTCCGTCTGTCTGTCACTCCGTCCGTCCGTCTGCCAGGAACCTAGATCAGATTGCGTGATTGAAATATTTTTCTTTATTCCCAACCAATGAAATTGTTCTTTTGAGCATCCAAAAGCTGGATAAGAAATTATTCACAGCATGCCGAACAGCATAATTACATTAATGCTTCAGTTTGTTGCACACACCTAAATCACCGTACTTTTAATTATATGTTCCGCCCCTCAATGACACAGTTCTTTTGAGCACCCAAAAGCTATGTCAAAGCTAAGCATAAGACTCAAGAGTCGTCAGAGGAATGCCGTACTGGTGGGATGGGCCGATTTTTAGACAATACATAACCTTGCCTATATGCAAAAATTAACTATTGACGTAGCAGGCCCTTATAACAGTATGCTAGCCCATTTAAAACGTATTTGTAGCAAACAGTGTGGACCTAGATCAGACTGCTACCATAGGAGCAGTCTGATCCGGGTCCACACTGTTTGTCTGTATACCGAAATTAGCTGATGACGTAAGCTAATTTAAAACATGTAGCAGATGACTACAACAGACATCATTTTAGATCTATTTGCTGTATGTGATCCAGTCTTGCAACCAATATAGATCCAGTTTTAGCGTCTCTGTAGCACACATTTTGGATCCTTTTCAGAGCAGTTTGATTTTGGTCAAGACTGTTTGCATGTATGCAAAGTAAGTCATTTCTGTTTCCGCCATATAATTTGTCAGTTACCTGAAGATTGGTAAATATCTTAATAAACAGTGCAGATACTGATGAAATGCCACTGTTTTGGTCTTCACTGTTTGCCTAAGTACCTGTTTACCAGTATCCAGAATGAAAAGGTCAAGTAACCCTATAGTAGATATGTGTGTTAATCACTGTATTTTTGCACACGAATCATAATGTGGTAAATGTTCAAACAGGGCTCATATTGTCCAGGCTTCCGTTTATTTTGGTTTATTCTATTCTAGGGTCCATTTTGATAGATAGTAAACCTTTCCCACGTGAGGAACACTTCTATTCAGTATAAATCACTTGAGCATGAGAAGTTTTATTGTGTATATATCTAATTTTAATAATGCATTAAAATGAAGCCAATTTAAAATATTAAGGTTTTTTAATTCCTATGTTTTACTATTGTTTTTAGTGATTAAAGACTTGCAGTCAATGGCATCTTTGGTAGAATATAAAATTATAAAATATTTTAAATAAAAATATTGTTATTTGGAATATATATGTATATTAAAACAAGCAAATAATCACCTTGGAATTACAAAACTTGCTATATTAATTTTGTAGAGAAATTACAATATACCTCTCCTACATAGGTCTGTGACTTGTGTAGACCCGGCACTAAGCTGGTACAGTTGGGAATGTATCCACTGCAATAGCTACCATGTGCCTTTAGTCTTATAGTCCATCTTCGTCTAGCTGTACGACTGTCATGCATCTTCTGACTGGTCGCACCATCTAACCCCAATTTAACCACACTCGTCCCTCTTTTGTTTTTTAAAAGCCCCCTTACTACCCTGAATAGTCTCGGGTAAAAGGCCATCTTGCAGTATGTGGATAGGCACTTCTCGGGTCCTCCATATCTCCTTCTGAGAAATGGTAGCTTCACATGTAACCAATGCCCTTGGTTTTCTTCTGGCCAAGTCTTCTCTATAGCTTCTCGGGATATCCCTGTCTTCAATATTACAACTCGGGATTATATCCCATACTTCACCTGTCAACCATGGTGGCAGAAATAGGTTCTCTTCTCTTCTCTACCACCTTTTAAATGATTAAGACTGCAGTCAACAAATATTAAAAGTTACCACGGAGCATGCTCCACTTATTTGTATGAAAACTTAAGCAGTCCTGCATCAGACTCTGCAGGTCCATTTCACCAGGTAAGACCCCTTTTAATTTCACTGGTGCTGATGACCAGGTTGCGGATAAGTATCCATGGATTCTTGCAGGCTTGGACTAATCCCCTGGAGACAAACTTATCACTAATCAAACTGTCTCCATTAAATAGGTTATTGGGTTAACAACCACCAGGATCCCATGGCCATTTCCCTCCATCTTCAACCTTCTGAAATGATTGAACATTTCCTGAATTGCTGTACTCCCTGACGCTGTCAACTGAAACAGAGAGGCCATCCTGCCAAGTATCATCGACTGAGACTGAAGAAGCAGTACAAACTGGAAACATTTTAGCCACCAGCTGTGTCTGTCTTAGCCTCATAAAACTATCGGTAACATTTACTGAGCACACCTTTGGCTTTGACCCAGCTGAGTGTAATGACCTTGGTACGATCACATCTAAATCCCCTTCTGGCTCAATGATATAATTAGTTAATCGGTCAGAGTTCTTACACTGCCATTTTAGGACTGAGTTGGGTGGCATTTTAACAGTTTTCTCTTTTGTAACCTTTTTAACTTGGCTTTCTTTACTAGTGCCCATCCTTTTTTCTACTTCTATGGGCACCTCTCCTTATCCCCTGAAATCAAGGCACCTGTCATTCAACTTAATGTCTACTCAATGCCTCAGCATGAAATCTAGACCCAACAGCATATCATCCTGGATCCGGGCCACATAAACTGCCTCGGGGAAGGTGATTTCCCCCAGCTTCAGGGTCACTGTACCTACAACAAAACCATCCATCCTCAGGTCCCGCCCTGCGGTATGGAGGATAACTTTCTTCAGATATGGCGGTGTAGGCTGCAGCTCCCTGAAAATACTGTCTGAAATAATCGTCACTTCTGCTGCAGTGTCTATGATAGCCAGAAGTTTAACATCTTGCAAACTAACTGGGACACTCAACAATGAAGAAGAAGGAAGCTGACAAATAGTAATATCTTCCCATGTGCTCATGGAATCTGAGCTGGGATCCTGTTCTTCTTCAGCCGGGTTACGTAAAAGATCTGCAAGAGAACTATAATGATTAGTATTGCAAGTTACCTCAGAGTCTAGCTCCAGTTGATTAGTATCATTATCAGTACGGGACTCTATTTTATTCTCTGTCCCTTCTTGTCGGACCTGTAATATAAAAGATTTCTGATAAACCTTTTTACTGTTGGATGTAGCCTCGGAACACAGTTCCTGTTTATTGCTGCACATTGGGGACATGTAATATTTTCTCTCTGTTCTTTTTTAACTTCTGTACTTTGTCCCTGAAATAGAAAAGCTTTTACTTTATCAACTGGCTCACGTTTATTTTCCGATGAAGCCTTGGAGCTTAGCTCCAGCTTGTTGCTACTTATTTGGGACGACGTCAATTGTTCTGTCACTACCATACATGAACTCTCTTGTTTTTCTGGTAGTACGAGTCTCCTCTGATCTTTTCTAACTGCACAGTGCTCAGATCTCCATTAAGACTCATGGATGGATTCTAAGCTGAATATGGCTGGATCAGCATCTCTTTGAATGTTCAGTCAATCCATTCTTCATCCTCATGTAGGGTGCTGGGTATTTCCTTATTTAATGGTGAGGTTCCACACAGCTTGCCATACATGCAGTCGATGTAGTCTTCACAGTTTTCAAGACTCTTCCTTTTATCTCTTGACCCAAGCTCTGTTGATCCCATGCTATCCCACCAGAAATCTGTGATTTCGGGGTTTGACTCCTGAATCTCTGGGTGAATTTCAGAGCTATTGCTTTGGACCAACTGCAGCTCTGTAGGTTCAGGCCAAAGTAGTTCCTCAGCCTATTCAACTGACATGCTGCTTCTATGAGCTTTCTGTATGCCTTTCCCTTTTTCTGGGAATGGTAACAGGCTAGCAATGTTTGGCCATTGTTCTGCGGGGAGTTCCCTGGCCGATTTCCTGGACATATTTTTTATTAAAGATACTAGTCCCTCTTCCTTATTTTTGGCAAAATTTTTCTTGGACTTGAGTCCTTTATCTTGTATTGTTTTACTAGGAAGGCAGATCTCTTCAAACTCAATTTGGTGCTCCGAGTAGGAACTGTCATGACAAGAACCCCGGTGTAATGCACCTCTGCCAATCTGACTTTCGCGGTACTCTCCATTTTTTTCAGCCACTGGTGGAACCTGAAAAAGAACATACTGCTCTTTCATGTCCAGTGAGTCACAAGGTAAATGCTCGAGGAATCCCAGCTCATCCAGGGCTGGAACACCTCTACTCAACATTTCACTATTCTGGAACGGGCCGTGCACCATTGCATTATCCCCTGAAAAATCAAATGACGAATAGGTGTCGTAGTGAGAACCTCTTATAAACTTTCCCTGACTTTGCTAATGGTGTTCAGGAAATGAACTTAGGTGCTCTGTGCCCACAACTTGAGTGTGATATGCAGATGGCTGATAACAAGTATTCTGAGAATAAGGGGTGGATGTGTAGGAGCAGTCTATATCAAATGTTCTTTGGTGATGCAACTGGTTAAATTGTGGATCAATGAGATCCTGTGATTCCATGTGCTGTTCCATTTGCATGATCAAATCATAATTGGGAAGTTGGGTACCAGTTCATTCAGATAAGCTAGATAATCGACTGCTCTCCCTTGCAATACATATTTCAAATTGGACTCACATTCCTGTGAAGACCAATGTTTGTCTTTTGCACAATGCTCAAATTTACGATAAAAGTCTGACCACTTTGATTTGGATGGGTCAAAAGATAGATATTTTGGCAATTGTTAGAAGTTGGTGTTTTGGTCTGTGTAGTTGCTTAGTGAGTTTGGTGCATGTGTATGGTTTGTGAATTCCTCTTGAAACTCATTCTGAAAATGTGTATTAACTGGTGTTGATTGCTGAGGATGACTGATTTGTTGATAATCGGGTTGTGCATCCCAAATAGACTGGAATGTAGACTGATTTAATGACTCCCCGCTTGGTATGTAATGGTGATTTGCCTGATAACCCGGGCTTAAAGCCCCAATGGGAGTGGCAAATTTGGTACTTCCCAACCCGGGCAGTGCCCAAATGTTGTTTGTGACTGGTAGTGCCCAGATAACGACAGTTCTCCATCCCCATCCGGAATATGTCCACTTCTTCTACTCCAGTCTAAAGCTGTAAACCTCGGGCTTTCTCCCCATGTTGGTTGAAAACAGGAAAGGAAGTGCCCTGATATATTCCATGGATCTGCAACAGCAAAGTCTTGACTGAACTGTGACATGATGGAAATGGAAAGGTCCTGCTTTTAGAACTGGTGCAGCAATTAATTTAGAGACAATTTATCACTCAAATTCTTCATTAGAAATTTAGCCAGCCTTTTATTGGGTTTGTTTTTAATATTGGCCTAAAAAGATTATCAAGAAAACTTAGAAATTGTAAAGAAATGACTTGATTAATGAAAGCCGAAAACAGTGAAGCTGATTACGTGTGGTGACGTGTTGACTTGGGGATGTTTTCTCCAATAAAATTATCAGTGCGTCGATGTGTTGACTTGGGGACGTTTTATCCAATAAAAATTATGTCTCTTTTTCTCCCTTTATTACTTTTTAGGCTGGAATATTATATGTTGTTTTTAAACAGTGAAAATAGCTCTTAATTCCAAATAAGTCTGAACTTTTTATAATCTAAATTTTTGAACTGTAGTGGCCAATTTTAGCCAATATTTTAGTGATGGATTTCCAAACTTTTACAAAACAAAACAATATTTTCATGAAATTGCAAGTTATCTGCACCTGGATATCACGGAACAAATCCCGCAGACTTCCTCAATACGCTGACTGGCCGGTCTTTATTCCCTTGCTTCAATCCTGCAGAGTCACGAAAACTAATGACATCTGTCAAATTCTCTGACAAACCTCCTCTTCTTCTCGGTTTTGTTGCAGCGCCACTGTAGAGAAATTACAATATACCTCTCCTACATAGGTCTTTGACTTGTGTAGACCCGGCACTAAGCTGGTACAGTTGGGAATGTATCCACTGCAATAGCTACCATGTGTCTTTAGTCTAATAGTCAATCTTCGTCTAGCTGTACGGCTGTCATGCGTCTTCCAGACTGGTTGCACCATCTAACCCCAATTTTACCACAATGTTAACGAGGGAGCTAATTCAAAAACGTCAAGGAAGGGCATTGGATATTTTTTTACCGATATTTTAGCGTCATAATTATTTGTAATGAATGATTTGCAGTATCAGGGTGGGTAGTCACGTGGTTTTTGCTTGGATACACTGTGCGTATGTTCAAATACACTGTACGGACATTCTAATCGAATGTAGGAAGATTTCTCTTTGTTTTCTCATCTATACCCAGAAAGTTATACACCATTTTCCAGCCCACATTTTCCCCTATCAAACGCTACCAGGATAGCATCTTTAAGCTTCTTACTTTGAGTACTAACTCTGTCACAAATGTTATCCGTACAGCTTATTTCAAAATTCAGGCTCGATCTTCGCCGCTAAAAAAATTGTGACAGAGTCTGTACTCAAAGTAAGAAGCTTTATGGGGATATCCTGGCATCGTTCGATCGGGAAAAATGGGGGCTGGAAAATGGTGTATAACTTTCTGTGTAAAGATGAAAAAACACGCAGAAATATCTACTTACTTTTGCTTAAAACATCGGTGTGGAAAGAAGTCCGCCATTTTTCCGTACAGTGTATCCTAACAGAAACCACGTGACTACCCACCCTGAGTATTGGGGAAGAATTTTTAAATGATTTGTTATGTATTTGAAAAGAGGGAAGGTCATCCTCTATTAAATAATAAAATAATCTATATGATCAGATGATAGTAAATGATTTCTTAACTAGGCATTTTCAGGGTCAAGCTGTTTTAAAAAAGCTGCCATACTTGTTAGGGATCCCTCATTTATTTGGAGTAATATAAAATAATTTAATTTCTGGATAATCAAAGAGTTAAAACCTATATCACATTGTTACAAATAATTAAAAAAATAAATTGTTTTTATTAGCATAGATCAAAGAAATTTTTTAAAATAATTTTAGATATTATAATGCTTTCATTTCCAATTGATGTTTTCTCCCGAATAATTAGGAAGGTAACTCATGGTTATCCATGACAACTGCATTTTAGCCTTTTTTGCCATAGATAGCCTAAAAACACACGGGTTTGACTTTTGAAATAAGAAAACAAAGGCTGTTGCCATATAATAGACACAGTTTCATAATAATAATAGGACCATCATGAGAGAAAATTTAACCTAAAATTTCATAATGGAACCCTATGGGAATTTCATCTCAAATGATGATTTTAATCCATCGAAAGTATTCTTCTACAAAATCGTTTACCAGTAAAAAGGGTCATTTGACTTATTTTAGGACATAATCAATTGAGAAAAACGAAAAATGTTCATTTTTGTAACATGCAATATATCACCTTTTGCAGGTTTTGCATGGTTCTTAGCAAGAGCTGTACTTAATGCATTAAGCAACCTGCATATCATATAGCGATTTTACATAGAGGACCTTACATGAGTGCTCATATTTTATTGAATTGATTAAACGAGTTTGGGAAAAGAGATAAAATGCGAGGCTTGCCTTAATAAATTCAATAATACAAGAACACGAAAGAACACTTTGAAATATCATTTCTGGCGTAAAAAATGTTATAATTTTGTCATTATGTACGCAACGTTGCTATGGACGTCATAACGTTTCCCGTAAATCTATAAACCACTAGTGGTTTATCGATTTTTTTTTGCATGGCGTTATTTCACTCCCAGACGCGACGTCATATGATAAAGCTACTTACAAGGTCTTTTCAAGTTAGTCGTATACTTTTGCTATAACACAGAACTTTGTATCAGGAATTCTATCAAATTTGTATGATATTTTCATATACGGCACGTAAACATTTGATACAAACATGTGTGGAATTGCTCTTTATATAACTAAGTTATGAACCTTTGAACTACTGTGTGACAGCGTGTATGGAACTCATCACAAATTATTTTGCTATATTTTCAGAGAGGGGTGGTCAAATATTTTGTCTATGCTTCTTTCATATGAGCTTTAACGGTATCAAATATTGTCATCTGTTTGTTAAGTAAGTACTCAGAGTTCAAATAATGACTAAATATTTAGTTTAGGTTTGTTCAGCAAACAAAACAAGTGTGATCTTTAAGAGTTAATATGAGACAACATATTTACTATTAAACTAACTGACACCAAAATAACATATGTTCAGTTAAAATGACGGAAAGGAGCCTGTTTCTTAGGTATTATTTATTAGTTTTGCATGAACTCCGTTTTACGATACTAGTGACTACTCAGCTAATACGTTAGCAATAGAAGAAATTGATTTTGTTAGTTTGATTAGCCAAAAAATATTGAAAGTCAATTTTTTGTGCTGTACCGTTCTTATAACCTTTACTTAGTATTTTCTGAAAAATAAAAATCTAGTAGGTATGATAAATGTTCTATTAAACCAATACTGACGATCAATTTCAACACTATACCTTGAATTATCACTTATTGAAGTGGTAATACATTGTGTGAGATATAACTGCGAAATTTAGTTAAATGTACACTAATATTTAGACTAGATGAATTTTATTTAAAAATGTTTCGAAGTGCTTCGCACACGCTGACACACACTCAGGTAAAGATTCATAACTTTGTTATATAAACTGTGATTCATCTAAAATTTGTGCAAATTGTTTATGTGATGTATATAAAATTACCAAATAAATTCATAGAATCCCTGATACACAGTCTTGAGTTATAACAAAAGTCTATGAGTTTCTGGGACAACCCTTGTATGTTATCACACAATCAACCTTTTTTTACAAATAAAGCAGAACTTAAATGTGTTATGCTTTGAATTCCACATTAAACATAGTAAGTGAGTATGTTCAGGAAAAAACACAATCACAAACTGCTGACAACCCAATGGCACTGCGAGGAAGAGCCACTCAACCATCACAAGACACCAGGAAGACAAATTAAGCAAAGCAACCAGCTCTCTCTTCCCCATCAAGATGATTGCAATACTAGAATGGACATAAAGTAACGTACAACATAACATAGAACAATTACAGACTCCCAAAATAGGAGTTACAATAAACAAAAATAACAGAACCACCGCCTTAGGACGGACAGCAGCCTAAGCCATCGTTGGCCTAAATGCACCTCACTGGCACCAAATTTTTGCCCTAGATTCTGCTGTTGTTGAAGTACAAGAAATGTTCAGCTTGCATGGAGGCCTTCTAACTAATGCAATGTATCATCATGGAGAAACACTCTAATCAAATTAACACACCATGATGAAACAAAAAACGGGCTTATGACTCACACATAATCAAAGCTAAAGAAAGCCTCAAGTTGAGCCTTGCAGCTTGGGCCTAGCTACAGATAAGCATCAGGCACCAACCCACTGATTAAAGCTTTACGTCAGTGTCGTCATAGAGTCTGAGGCCTGACCCACCGTCGTTCAATTAAAGACAAAACCATAGCTATAAACCGTGATTGGGTTTAAAACTAGGCATTAAACCTTACCTTTTATGATTATCATTTATTCTTTTTAGATAAATGTTTTCTTTCATGATAGAGGCTTGATGATCTCAGCAAAGGAATGATATGTTTTCAAGACAAGTCAATTAACGTTTTTTTCACCCCAGGGAAAAAAGAGAAAAATGCATTTTCACAAGATTGGTGTAAATACCACATCTTTTACAGAGTATCCAACTAGGTAATTAACATTTGAGCCAGTGCATGAGATTTCAAACAATGTGGTATGTGCGACCAACAAAGCCTCAGATCACCCTGCGCATACACGCTGTCTGATCAGAGCCTTTGCTAGTCACTTGAATATTAAGCTACTGACCGAACACCATTTGGAGTTTCTAAGCTTATAAGGAGGCTGCAGAGGCTCGTCCGAGTATACACATGTCAAAATGCCACATTGGTCGAAATCACATGCACTGGCTCATTTGTATGTATAGGGCTAGACTTGCAACCTATCACTGTAGTTGTTAACATCCATTTTTTATACAAACAAGGCATATTTGATCAGTGATATGTGTTCGTTAACTTACTGTGTAATTCCTTGTGGTATAAATATATAATTAAGAAGAACTATCCAGCCAGCACTTGAAACCAGAATCTGCTCATTTTAAAGACACTACATATGAGGGAGATTATAGGTAGCAGCAATTGTTTTCTGTTACTGAATTTAAAGAAAGTAAAATAGTTCCTTACACATTCTTAGTTAAGACTCATAGAATTTCTATGCCAGTAAATTTGGAACATAACTAGAAGCTTGTCAATTGATTTGCGCTCATCACAGATATCTGCGCTTACAGTAAAAACCACATAGTATGACATTTGGTGACCTCGAGCTTTCTCTCAAAGGGCAAAGTGTCAAAAAATTTCTGCACAGGCAAACGCTGCGTTAGATATGGTTTGGATATTACTATTTATGGTCAAAAAGTAATAGTAGTTGACAATTGAAACGGAGCAAATTTATTTTATTTATAAATGACGATGACTTTTGATTCAAATGTCATAGTTCAATCAATGTACAAGATTGGAACCACATCTGTCAAATATACAAGATGAGTTTGTGTAACGAGTCCTTAAACGCATTCTTAGTATATTTTGCCTGGACATTTGATTTCAAGACCAAAGCAATGATCTCTAACATTTGCTGTAAACTACACATCATCAGCAATAAAAAATAGTAAGTGTGTATTATCAGAAATACCACAATCACAAACCGCAGACAACTCCATGGCACCGCAAGGAAGAGCCACTCAACCATCACGAGACACCAGGAAGACAAATTAAGCAAAGCAACCAGCTCTCTTCTCCCCATCAAGATGATTGCAATACTGGGATGGACATAAAGTAGCGTACAACAAAACATAGACCAATTACAGACTCCCACAATGGGAGTGGCAACAAACAAAAAGTCAACAACAACAACAGAACCAGAAATAATTTCGATAAACACAAACACCATCTGTCAAAATATGAAAGTGGCGTTTGTGTTTCAAGTCATTTGTCCTTGACATTTTACTACTGGGTAATATCAGTGATTTTGAACTTTTGATGTAATCTACACACTATATGTATTTACTGTTGAGTCCTTATCTTTGCTTTACCACCTTTTTATATTTTGGTTCATATGCTATGGGAGATGATGCATTGATCAGTTAGGAGTTTTTCATGCAAACCAAACATCTATGTGTCTTGATCTACAACTGAACTAAGAGTGAGGATGGTGCACTGTTAAACCAGTTTAAGCCCTCCAGTCAAATATTTTACTGACCGTTCCAGGCGGTGTTTCTTGTGTGGATCATTTTCCTTTGACCTTTGATTTCAAGGTTTAGCATTAGCCTATTTATTTTGTTGTAATCATTTATTGTGTAAAATGTGCACATCCTCAGTCAATAAACAAAAGAGAAAATGGTATTATGAGCTGTAAATAAGATTTAAGTATTTGTGTCCATGACAATTGACATTATCAGCTATATGAAACAATTTTGTGTGTTTTGTTCTACACATCATGCATAATTATAGTTGGCCATCCAGAGCCTGAAATAAAAATCTGTTGGCATTTTTGAGTACATTTTGGCATCCATGCTCAAAGTGTATCTTGATGTGTTTTAAGAAGGATAGGGGTGGATGCCAAGTCTGGAAATGCCCCAAAGTCCCAGAATTAGGTCAAAGGTCAACTGAGTGCAAATTCTTGTATATACGTCAGATTTTAGCGTTTTTATCAATTAACTATCCAAAATTATGATTCAAAGTAATGCAAAATCTCTTTTGGATAATACAGCCATGCTATATAAACAAACAACATCATCAAGGCATGATGTGTGTTTGGATCAAAGGTCATTAAAGTGCAAAATTGGTGAAAATTGTAGCAATATTTCATTTATATAGGGGCAAAATTCAAATTTTAAGTTCCCTTCTATCCAAATAGAAGGATTTGTATTGCTATCCTGCCAGGTGTGTGTCTACCATGTTTGGAAAGCAATGATTTACCAAGTTTTCCGCTGTCATGTATTCATAATAGGCATGTAAAGTACCATACTGTATAAAACCAATTAAAATGTAATACAACTAAGAATAACCATTTCATCTTAAAGAAATATTTTTTGCTTAATGCTTTGTATGAATACGTCATTTATGCAATTATCTATCCTTTTATACATAAGATGTGTTTAAGATGCTACTTACGTTACATAAAATCATCTGAATCTGAGTCATTTCTCAAAGGTATATGTTCCTACTTACAGCTTTCATAAAGGACTTGGCCATGATCTCATGCTTATAGGATTAAAATATATTTCTTTTCTCATTTCACACATTTGTTGTGTTTTTTACCATCTATGAGTAATTGTAAAATACATTTTACAAGGCCACTACCTGCTAATTGCATATACTAAGCATAGCTTTATGAAAACACAAAGGCCAAGTCTCCTATCATAAAACATCAGGCGTGTTAAATCTATGATAGAGTATGGTAAATACCATATACTGGAAGGAATATATCCTCACATTGGTCTTCACATCGGCCTGTTAGCAGATGGTAACATACATAACATAAAGCTAATATACAGGTACATTTCTAATAATGACCATTCAGTGAAAACATTGTTAATTTTTTTGTGGGGTATATCATGAAAATAGCCCTGACATTAAGGGTAATCCTCCATATAATTTTAAATATTTAATTGTAGGAGTGTCCTTTCATTTGCACATATTAATGAAATAATGTGGATACAAAAGCGAGAGAGAGAAAAAGTATAAGTGAGAATAAGCCGTAAATTACATCATTTTAATTCAACCGGTTTCACTACTACATAGATCTTCAGGAAGATGTAATAAAAATCTATATATATATATATATGTCTTTCACAGCGCAACTTTTTAAACATTGTAATTGTTTCAGTGTCGATAAATTCAATTCTAGGCATCATTATTAAACATATTTTGCTTATTATTTTTTGCAATGATGATAGAGATCAAATGCTATGAGGTTATTGGTATGTGTTTCTGTATGTTATTCTTTTTAACTGTAAAATGCCAATGCAAGTTTTATTCCAAATTAAATTTCCCCAAAACAGATGTCTGGTGACTTCTTGGGAACACAAGCATTCATCATATTGGAGCACTTGAGGATTTGATTGTGTTCATAGTTTTCCATCAGTTTGGGGTCATTTCTTCGTATTTAGAGTAAATTTGTCCTGAAATGGTTATCTAATATGTTCATTTACTAGCATAATCCATTGGTTAAAATCTCTGATTTGCTTGATGTATATTAGATCCTAAGGTAGTTAACTCGCCTGTTCTAGTGTTGAATCTATCTGTTAACCATGACAATTTGCTAAGACAGGGATTGATTGCATATAGGGTAGGTGACTAACATTAATGTAAACATCTACTGCTAGTAGATACAAGTGCAATGTATCAGAATGGATAGCACTTGTAACTGGTAACATACTCGAAATGTGTAGTTTTAATATGGCATTACTCTTGAAATAAAACTGAACTACTTTCCTTTCACTATATACAAGACAGTCCTCAAACAGTGCTAGTCTTCACAAATATCTACAAGGATATAGGTACAAGAGTGAGCAAGTTTATGCTCAAAATGTTTTCTGCAAGCTGTTGTCAGCGATGGTGTTCACATTTTCGACAGTTTTGCATATATATTTAAGACTATCACAATAAGCCTAATTTAGTAAACCTTTTAAAGCCAACAAACAGACCATAACTCACTTTTCATAGGACATATATAAAACATGTACTAGGGTTACAAATAGCTCAACAATATCAAACAGTGCATAAACAAAACTAAAAACAAACTACCTTGTGAATAAGAAAAGCAAAGAGACACTACTTTTTCAACATTCAGTTTAATCTGTGAGTTTCAGAGATGCAAATCATATTAGTGAATTTTGGGAGTCATGTTTTTGTTTTATGCTTAAGAATAAAACAGTTAACTGATCTTTAGAAAAAAGTATCAGTAACGTTCGAATGATTTGTTGTTTATTTTACCATGAAATATGTTCAGATGCTTTACAAGACTGCTACATGGCTCAGGTAACCTTACCTCAACCAAACTTAGTCTAAGATAATTAACAAGCAGAATAGTTTCTATCAGAATTGCTGCAGAATATAATAAGATAATCATCATAACAATATGATATGAAATCTAATTCAACAAAACATAGAAGATTTTTAATGGGGACAGATGATAAATTAATTTTACAACGTAATTGTCAACAGTGAAAAGTGAAAATTAAAATAATTCAGCATACAAGGAAAATCTTTAATACTAGATCTATGTAACATCCTATATTTGGACATAAACCATTTTGGTTCTGTACCACGATGTTATATTTGCAATCTTCAAAATCCTATACTTGCTATAGAAGACACTTAGCACTATCCCTGCCTTAATTCCTGCCTTGCCACTAGATGTATGAAATATTGCTAAGCTATTTTAAGTAAAGTATTGATATTAAGTCAATATTTAAATCATGATATAGATTGCATGTTTATCGTTATGTACTATTGGTAGAAATTTGAAAACTGCAATATGAATGTAAAAGAACCAAGCAAATTACAAAAAGTAATTGAGTAAGACCAGGAAATGTCACGTTCACATTGTGCAAACCAACCAATAGCACTGTTTTAAATTAAGTCTTATATAGAATAAAATGTGTGTAGTATATGTATCAAAACGAATTGTGGAGAGCAGACCCAAATTTTATATAAGCCTAACAATTTACTACCTTTATCCGTTTATGTAAGACACCTTTTGTTACCTACGTTACCTAATATATATATATATATATTAGAAGCAGTTTAAGATCCATTATTGTTTATTGTTAATATAGTTATAATTTGATTTCATTATGAAAGATATTTTGCACATTCCAATGCAATGTAAATAATAGAAAAATGAATCTGTAAGCAGCTATGCGTTACATGCTGGAGCAAGCACAAATTACATACTAATTAGCAAATTTAAACATTTACTTGATTTCACTTCATTGCAAGTTAAAAGTTATAAACAACTTCAAATATATGAAAATGAACAGTTTCAAATATAATATAGATCAACATCATGTATGTTTCAGGTCAGGTTTCATGGTTTAATCTAATACATGTAATTTGTAAAGTCAGTATCTGCAATTTAGTATAAAATGTAACATACGTATCGCTGACGAGCATAAATACATATCACAGATGTGTGCAATTGATTTTTATGTCTAGTTTAAACATTTAATACTTAAAATGTTTCTCTAATACTATTGAAATAAATCAACATTAGCCCTGTACTGTGTGTCCTGATATTTTCAATGCCAGTAGGGTAACGTTGATTACAGGTGATTTATAGACAAATGACCAAAGAAAAGTTATTAAATTATAGGTTTCTAAGGCCCCAAGACATGTCCCAAATTGAATATAGTTTTACTTTCTGAGAGGTGCAGCAAACTCTCAAAGTAGCCCATATATCTCAGTTTAGCCCAATTTAGGGAGAATTTCCGTCAGAATTGCACAAGACTTACGATGTTTGTCTTTGTAAAATCCATAAAAGGATACTTCCAAAGGGGTTCCTTTAAAGATAAACATGTTAATTTAAGCCATCTGAAAGACTTCTATCCTTTTTGGAGTTTAACAAGCATCTTGTTGTTGGACCAGAAAAAAAGAAACACAGTTTGTGAAAGAGCTCCGAGTATTGCACTTGATGACCTTTGACCCAATTTTAAAGTCAACATATGAACATTTAGTTACAAAAAAATATTTTCTCAATGTTTTTCAGACTTATAACTATAGGCATACAAAATTTGGCTTGAAATGAAATATTTTTACATATAAAAAGATAAAGTTGCTTTCAAGTAGTACATATTTTCTGATTTTTGCACTCAATGACCTTTGACCTAATTTCTGGCCTTCATGTGCAAATTCAGACTTGGCATCTACCCCTATGGCTTTGTACACATGATATATATTATGTTAAAAGTGGTCTAACAAATGTATGTAAAAAATGCCAACAAAACCATCTTTTTTTCAATTCGGATTGCCAACTATTAGTTTGTTTTACATGAACTCCTTCTGCCAAAAATGTAATCAACTCACAATAGTCAATTAATTTTCTAAGTACAAACACCCTTGGTTAAACAATAAAGGAGGATGTTTTGTTACAAGCTATAGACGTGCATAATGAATATGTGTAATTTAAATAACATACTGTTATATACATCACATGTGCATAAATATAGCCTATGTCATAAAATGAAGAGGCCGTACGTATGCGTTACAACCTGCAAACAAATTTGGACAGATGTTAAGTATGTTAGACCTCGACCTTTGATTTCAAGGTCATATATGTTACCTGCATCTCCTGTTGCTATTTACATCTCATAGGCAATCATTGTGCCAAATTTGAACAACCTCTATCAAAGAATTAATGGGGAGCAGGCGTTTTTAATCGTGAGCCAGATTTTGATTTTGATTTGTAGATCCATCTGTCAGATGAGATACAAGCAACTATACAACATCCGAGGTCTAACATTTCTTTCTCGCAATTTTTACAATGATACCTTGTTCAGTCATTATCATTGTTATCAGCGGAATTTGACATATGAAAAAGGGAAAATGGTAGAGTTAATCCCTAAAATGCACAGTCGCGACTAAAAATACTTGGCAGTTTCAGGTATAAAATAGAGGTTGCACAATTCCAGTATGAGAAAGGGATGAACAGTTTTGGAAAAATCACTGAAAAGCTGATCACAGTGTATTCATTCATGAAAAGAGCAAACATTGCAGTAAAATGTTGCGTTTATTGAATGTACTCAGTAGCAGATGGTGCATTTTAATTTCTGGTAGACAGGGGGCTTTGTTTTGAATGACACATATTTACCATGTTGGTGGGACAAAAAAGTAAGTGAAAGCTGTTTTTAAGTCATTTGATCTCCTTGAAATTTTACTACATGGTCATATCAGTGATTTTGAATTATTTTATGTTATCTACACTGGAGTCGAATATGTCTAAGTAGGATGGCCTTTTCAGCAACAGTAGGACTTTTTTTCTGATCGTGATGAGTGAATAATAGGAATCTTTGGATCCAATGGATTTAACTAAGAATTTTATTTCTGAAAATCTACAGAGAACTGGATGCTTCTTTTTGTGCATGTGAGCCAAAAATAGTGAGTATGATCAAAAAATACCTCAATCACAAACCGCAGACAACCCCATGGCACTGCGAGGAAGAGCCGCTCATTAATCTCATTGTGTTTATTGTTTGTAGATTTAAATAAACGTCTTTAAAAATATGACATTGGGATCAAAGGTCAAGGTAAAATAGTTATATCATATATCTTTTATCTCTAACGTGAACTCCTCTTTCATTGTTTGATAGAGGGTGATCATATTGGGCCTCGTCACAAGAAAAACCTGTTTTTGGGGTTTCCAACAAAGTGAGGTTCAAACCAGTCTCCTCAGCTACAGAGACAAGCTAGAAAATCAAAAGTTCGCATGTTGCAAGTCTAGATATGATACTTTGCATTAAACGAATAACAAAGGCGCTGATCAGACTGTGCAAATACGCAGGCTGGTCTGTGCCTTTGTTGATAGTAAGCTCCCGAAGACAAGTTTTCTCGCGGCGAGACCCATTAAACAGTATGATTGCTTAGGAAGCATTAATAACAAAGAAGGTTTCATTCACCGATATAAGCTTGTAGTTTAAGGTCAAAGACATATATACTTAAACACTGACAATGGCTTTAAAAGCAAATTTATATTTTATGTTTCGACAGAGGATGTTAATATTTGGCACATCCAGATCCGTGCTATGACCTTTGAGTCAAAGGTTAAATTCAATATCTGGTAAAAACACGTCTTACCAAACGTTTTGCAAAATTGTGTTCACTTTTTTTGATAAAGTGAGTTCATATAGTTGCAAAATTATTGATTCAGGTGTGTAAATTAGAACAAAAGTTTCATGTCACCCAAATCTTTTCCACTTATGCGTAATTGAAAACAGGTACTTTTTGAACGGCCCCCATTACAAGACAGCAGTTCTTAGGACATATAAGACTAAACATACAAAGACGGAAAGGGAGGAAAAGAGGAATGGAGAGCGTTGTTTTACAAGCTCTTTTACAGGTTATTATTCATGTGCAGTCCTTATTTTTAGAACCAACAAGGTACATTGAACCTATACAAATATAGCATGTCCGAGTTTGTTACTATGTATAACTTTATTTCTGAGTGAGTTAGATGCCACGTTGCCTTCAAATAATCACACCCGTTCTCATTTTGACATTTTTAATACTCTTGACGTCCTAAGAATATGCAACAAAAAAAAACACACTAAAAAATCAACAGGCAAAAGCAAAAACAAAATGACGGTCCAATCTACAATTAAAGGAACTTACTATTTTATAACAGAATATTGCTTCAAGTCTTATTAGTCATCTACTTATTTTACACAGGGAAGGTAAAAATCCATCATAATTGTGAGGGTGGGATAGATCACCGTTTGGCATCACGAGGCTTGGCCAGTGATGACAAACGGTGATCCTGAGACATGGATTTTCCATGCCATCCTTACACTATTAATAGATTGTTTTTTTGCTCACCATTAAATCGGCATTTCATATTTGAGAATTCCTGAATATGCTGAGATGTGACATGATATGAGGATGTCAATTAAATATAACAATGACGTCATTTAAACTATCATGTGTGCGAGTTCCAAAACAACCAATGTACAACCATCAAGTGACAGCCTGGGTAAGATATCATGGGTTAGAAAAGATTTTCAATCCCAGGGTAAAATATCAGATATCCCTATGTACGAAGGGGGTGTCCCTACCAATATTCCAAAGGTAACATATACCCAGTGAACAACGCGGCAACCATTAACCAGCCAACGAAAAGCCATTTCATTGTTTTGATGATGGCATATTATAGAGTGATACTGTGACTTCTATCAATAATAATAATAATAATAATAATAATAATAATAATAATAATAATAATATTTTAATAATAATAACAAGATATGATTATAATCTACTGATTATAAATTCTCGCAAACCAGCCCCCAATTCCAAGGGGTAAACATGATCAGTGTTATTGAATTGTCTAATCCCAAGAAATATCATTTTATAACGTTTAGGGGTGGGTATCTGAACAGTTTCCCAGGTATTACAGCTCATCCAGACAGAGATGCATACAAACCATTATGAACGTTTCTTCTAAACCTTTTGTTAAACTATGAACCTACCATTCATATTCATTTAAGTATTATAAAGCTAACTGGCAAGCATAGGAAAGATTTTAATATGTGTTTCATTAACTTAACACAAGGCGTTGATATGACAATGAAGTTTGGTTAGGCTAAGGGTAGGTTGATAACTCCCTTGAATATTTGAGAAATGATTTTGTTGGTAGTTTCCTCTTATCCTCATCAAAATCTGTGTTCATAATCTCTTGACAATAGAACAGTTTCATTTCCAACAGGTTCCTTGTATTGTCACATGTGAAGTACTTATTACACCTGTTTTGTAAACCAATCTCTGATGAAGATTGGAATGAAGATAGATGAAATCAGCTCTAAGGTTCTTTCAAAGGTTAAGAGTCAACTTTCTGATTGACCATTGAATTTGAAAAGACTATTAGAAGATAATTAAGAGATTTGGAAGAAACTTTTATAATGGTTTGTATGGGTCTCTCCCTGGCTTCGCTGTAAGCCTTTTATGAAGTGAACTGGGTGATGGATTCCAGAGCATCCCCCCGGGACTTTAGGATGCATCTATTCATCAGAAACGTGTATATTTTGGTGAGGGCGGTGATCTGTAGGATTTTGGAGATATTAAGCCTTTTATGAAGTGAAGCGGACGGCGCATGCCCGGGCACGCCGCGGAAGACTTACTCGTCAGTGTTATTGAATGCTTTTTATCATAATAAACATGAATATGCATGATTTAGGGGTTGGGATCTGTACGGTTTCCGAGATATTAAGCCTTTTCTGAATTTAAAGAGGTGGGGCATGCCAGGGCACACAAGGTGGACTTCCTTGTCAGTATTATTAAATGCCTCTTATTATGAGAAATAACATAACATATGAGCCAGTGCATGTGATGTCCAACAATGTGACATTTTGACATGTGTACACTGGGATGCGCCTCTGCAGGCTCCGTTTAAGCTTAGAAACTCAAAATGGTGTTCAGTCAGTAGCTTAACAATCATATAATACTCAAGCGACTAGCAAAGGCTCTGAACAAACTGCGCGTATGCGCAGGCTGATCTAATGCCTTGCTGGTCGCACATAGCAAATAGTTGGAAATCTCACGCACTGGCTCAAGTATGGTTTTTGGGAGGGGATCTTAATGGTCTACGAGATATTAAGCCTTTTAATGAAATGAAGGGGGTGGGGCATGCCTGGGCATGCTCCAGGGAACTTCCCAGTCAGTGTTATTGAATGTGTCTTATTATAAACAACGCGAATATATATGGTCTAGGGGTGGGGATCTGAATGGTTTCTGAGATATAAGGAATTTTAAAAATTGGTTGGGTCTGGGCATGCCTCCACGTCAGCCAATTAGTCTGAAATTTCAAATTTAAACTGTGTTGAATTTTTTTTTATATCAATACATTTCATATAAAAAATCAGAACAATCGCTTCAGCGGTTAGTAAGAACTAGTGAGGACAAAATTTGGGCTGTTTTGGGCACGCCTGTGGACCAGACTTAGAGTCTGATATTTGAATTTTTTAACCGTGTTGCACAACTTCACATCCATATCTACCATGCCCATAAATTTCAGACTAATCAGTACAGTGTTTACTGAGATCTCGGCAGGAAAAAAAGAAAAAGAAGAAATGGAATATATGGAAGAAGATGAATAATAATAAGAAGAAACAGAGCAAAAACAATACGTTTGGGAGACTTAATAATCATTATAATAATATTATTATTAAAATTAATAATAATATTATAATAATAATAATAATAATAATAATAATAATAATAATAATAATAATAATAATAATAATAATTTTATTTATTATTATTATTATTATTATTATTATTATTATTATTATCAAAGCATATAGATGTACCACGACCTCTGACCAATGACCTTTGGGTCTTTCTATTTTAAACGATTGATGCAGCATGCGTAAAATGAGCCAGTCCGGCTGGAACATATGCGTATGTCAAAACTTTTATAGTAAATGCAAATTAATGCCTGACACCTTTTTTCTAGAACAACATATCAATGTTATAAATTGAGTCACGCTTCAAAGCTTTTGGTTAATCTGTAACTTTGCATGGCCTTTTTACACAACATGGAGCAATGCCATCCCACGTGTAGTCGTCCTGACAGGTTCTTGTATCTTCTCCATCCAGTTCAGATCCCTCTAAACAGTCATAGGTGGCGACATCCCCAGGTTTTGGATTTATTGGTGAGTCTACCAGTACATTGCAGAGAGTCTCGAGTGTAGGGCACTCTGGAATAATAATACACAAAGTCATTGAAAGATCAAGGAGACCTTGCATAGTCACATGAGGGTCTGGATGGGGGGTCTGGTATTCACTATTCATTAAAAATTTAGCCCATTATTCATCTCATTAAAATTTTGGGTTATTCATTAAAATAAGACCAATTATTCATTAAAAGTAAGAAAGGTGGCAAAGAAATCTGATTATTCACTATTCATTAATTTTTTCTTCAATTCATTAAAAAATCGGATTATTCATTAATTTTCAGGCCTCATTATTCACTATTCATTCTTTTTTGGATCATTATTCACTATTCATTATAAAAAGGGCCATTATTCACTAATCATTATACCCCATCCAGACCCTCTCACATGACTATCCACAGTTTGTGTTGTTAGTTATCCCCGTACAGATGTTTTTAAAAGGTGTATAAGAGTATCACACTGGTCAATGCAATAGCACCGTTACTACAACGACAGTGTGCAGGCGAAATTCTGCACTGGAGTAGACGGAAAAGGCTGAAAAGGTAAACAAAATATATTACTGTAGATTTTATCATTTCTTATTAAGCTTACATCTATTGGCTCATCTGAGCCATTGACTCATAGTGAGCTATTGTGATCGTTAGATATCAGCCGTGCGTCGTGCTTCGTCAACAATTGCTTCAGAGGAAATCTCCTCCTAAACTAATGGCTTGATTTTTACCAAACTTAGTAGAAGTAATCCTTATATGGCCCTCTTTATCAATTTAGTAATCGCCAATTGCATATATAAGTCACAAAGGCTAAAAACGATTTTGAGGAAGAAACTTAAAAAAAACCTTTTATAATAATCTGAAACCACATGGTCTAGGGCATTGATATTTGGTGTGTAGCATCTGATTTATCTAGTTGACCTGTACCATGTTTGTTCAAATATGCCCGGGGGTCACATGTATAACATGGGCTTATACAGAGAAAGCATGAAAAAAAACATTTTGTCTAAACCTCAAGACATAGGGCCTAAATATTTGGTATGTTGCTTCACCTAGTGGACCTCTACCAAGTTGGTTCAAATTATGCCCTAAGTGTTTAAAATGGCCCTGACCCTGGGTTCTTATGTTTTGCATAGGCTTAAATATGGACAACTTAAAATCTGCTTTTCTGAAATAACAAAGCCTAAAACCTTGATATTTTGTATGTAGCATCACCTAGTATACATCTACTCAGTTTGTTCAATTTTTGCCCCAAGTGCCAAAAAAGCCCCACCCAAAGGGTCACATGTTTTATGTTGGCTTTTATAAGGAAAACATGAAAAATTGGACTGGGACTTTTAAACCAGAAAACAGGATAGGAATTACAACAAGAAATGTCGTTCGTTCAACATGAGTCCTGCATCTTATTGGCTGAATTATATTGTTTAAAGGCAGCAGTGGGGTATATAAGAAAAAATAGCCTCAGTTTTGGCACTTTTTGTCTTTTACTCAAGCTGTCAACATCTCCAGGAGCTCTTTAGGCTCATCTCTAATTTGATTGGTTTATCTAATAAACTGTAAAAATGATTGAAATATCTTATCAGCTCAGTGATCACATGGTTTTGTCTTATGGGGTATTCTACAAACACTACCAATTATTAGGAAATTAAGTCAAAAGCCTAGGCAATTAAATTTGAATTTTGAAAGAAATTTATTTTTGATAATTTTATTTATATGGAAATTTTAGAAAAAAAAAGATCAGTGCTATTCATCATTTAGTAGCAAAATAAATAAACAATGTAACAATATTTTTACCTATATTTTCATACTAGAACAACAATGTTATAAATCATTTTAGTAGCCAATTACAAACAAAAAATAGATTATTATAATTATATACATTTTACTTCTAAATGTTTTATTATAAAAACTTAGTAAAATTATAAATAGAATTATGATAAAATCTCATTTATTTTTACATTTTTTCTTGCTTATTATACTGATCCAAACTAAGATAACCACATAAATGTAATGATACTTTAAAAATTACTGCCATTGAAAATAATTGAGGAGAGTCCTGTTTGTTTGGTGTCCACACGTTCACAATTACTCTGTAATTACTCAGAGGTAATTGGCATTTAGCTTGCCATGATCCTACACGGTCAAAAGATCAGTAAACGAACTTTATAGGCAGGGATTCTGTACCCCTTGTTTTCTTATTTTAGATTTATATTTGCTAAATACTATTTGCAAATTAATAAAAGAAAGTTTGGGATTAATCCTACAAAGTTTTATTTCCAAAAACGGTGAAGTTCCAGATCAGCTGTGCTGATTAGTGTAAGTAAGAAAGAGGACAAAGATCAGGAATTGATGCAATCAAGCACCACACCTGGCCCAGGATACCAACGGGAAAGTGACAGCGTCACAATAAGACATCACAAACGAGAGTCAAGAGGTCAACCCTTTCTGATCAGATCTCAAACTGCATCTAAGGTAAAATGTTGCAAATAATATATTTTATCAAATTCGGCCGGGATAAAGTGCATACATTAGCCTATCCAGCAATTATTGATAACTTTTTCACCCAAAAAAATGTAGGAATATTAAAATCTAAAATATTCGAATATTATCTGTTATCTGCTAGATTAGGTTAGGAAAAGTCTTATCTGGTCAATATCTAAGCTCAGCCCACTGACCATCTCATACAGGTATTTTTTTTTCTGCTGGGGGTACAGAATCCCTGCCTTTAAACGACTTTTTATCTCGTTTGTTATATTGTTTTAATTTCTTCTCTGTTTTCTTGATAAAATTTCCATTCTAATTTCATTTTTTAATTTTTTTTTTCTGTTTTCTTGTTTTAATTTCGATTTTAATTTATTGTTAGATGAAGTCTTATAATTTCAAAATTGGTGAAAAGGTGACTTGATCTCTGTATGGAAGAACGTATATTGCAATAAAATGGTTATTCATCTATCGCAGAGATTAAGTAGTGTTATTCTTTTGGTACTTTTTCATTAGTTCTTATATGGTTTTATCGTTGATGCTGAAAGAATAATAGTTACAACGTGAGAAATGTTAAGAAATATCTGCGTCAATGGATAGAAAAATTAATGTATGGCACGATACCCCTTCCGTAGGGAAGAATTGCTGATATCAACTAAACTAATACGAGACCTGTTTCATGTTTATTCAAACCAATGTGAAATATAATTTTCGAGGTTGCATGTACATAAAGTAAATAACTTTTGCTTGCTCTTAAATAACTGACGTGTCCCTGGTATGAGTAAATAGACAAATCGGCAATTTAAAGCATAACAATAACACGGCGTACCAAATTACACACCTTTTACTGATTTTCTAATGAAAATGCGTATAAAAGTGTTTAAATTTATTTTAAGTTTGAAGGAGCATTCAGTCTATTATTCAAATGAAACCATGCAGCTTCTGTTGCTTTTGCTTTACAACTGGGCTTTATAAGGTCTGCCATACGAGTGCCCAAATGGGCATTCCCTGTTTGAAATGTGTCCTGGAAGAATTGTAAAAAAATATTCTTAAAACTCACAGCCAACACACGTTCTTAAATAGGTTAAGAAAATATCGCTGATAAAGCTGATCACCAATTATTGCATTCATGTATTTTGCTTACAATTTAGTGCTGCTTTGGAAACTGTAAACCCCAGAATGTGATGTTTAAGTTAATTCAAAAAAGTAAATATCCAACGGAAGTGCTTTATTTCCTAGCAGAGCACACTTTAGTCATTTATTTAAAATTTATAATAGGTTCCAAAAGAAAAACTTCACCTCTTTAAGAGAAATTGTTCGAGAACGATTTTGAACATTTCGTTTCAGACAGCATTTTTAAACGCTTAAACTTTGACCACTCATCTTCAGAGACTGTTTTAATCCAGAGAATAAGTTTAAAAACTATTTTCTTGGTGATTGCGTATTTTGGGAGATCAGATTAACCAATGTTAATTAATTATTACTGAATATAATAGGGAATAAATGAGATACGGCAATTTAAAATTTGTTCAAATAAACACAAAACACCTCTTGCATTGGTCAACTAAACCAATATTTGTAGGTTACAATCAACCAAATTCTACTACTGTTTTAGATTTTTTTCACCAGGCATGTATGACACTAGCTATTTAAATATGCAGCATTTGGGCGCAGTGCATATGCTTTTCGTTCTGACTCCAGTTGTCGCGAGATTCCAGCAATCCTGTACCCTAGAAGCATCACTACAGATATTTTTGAATAACATAGATTGCTTAAGCCAAACGCTCTACTGAGCTCAGCTGACCGAAGACATAGCAAAGTATAAACATCCCCCATTTTTACTTCTCAATTTCTTTAGAAGTTCTCATGTTACTCATATCAGATATACCTTCTGTCACTTCGTTGTATATCTTCTTTTAAAGATATTTCTAGTGTCCATTCTAATTTGTTCATTTAAATTTTCTTTTCTATAAAAGAAAGAAAATGTCGTTTTCTGTGTTTCTGTACAGAACAGAACGTTTTTGCACTCTATGCTGATATGTGTCAGTTCGTGAACAGAATGTTTTAGATCACCCTGAATATCTTTTTAGAAAGGTCTTTTTCGGGACAAAACCTGTCTTCAAGAATTTAGCACTGCAAAAACATATGAGCATAACAGGCTTGATGAACGTTGATAGTCATCGATGCCATATGGCAGCTAAGTTTGGGTTGTTTTTGATGAGGGTCATAGCAAGCTTCCTACGTTAAACTGGTTACCTAAACTTCATAAACGGCCCTATAAGTCGCGCTTTATTGCTAATTCTAGTGCATATACAACTACTGAGTTGTCTATTATTTTGACTTCTTGCCTCACTGCGATTAAAAACCATGTCATTAAAAATTGCACAACAGTTTATGAAAGAAGAATGTAACAATTTATTTTGGTCTATTAAAAATTCAGGTGAAATTCTTAATAAATTGAAGTCTAGAGGTTTTCTATCATCTGGTTAGTCTACATATGATTTTTCTACTCTCTATACTACATTGCCTCATAACCTAATCAAAGAAAAAAATCTCAGAATTAATTGAACAAATTATTAACAGAGAAGGCTCACTTTATTTGGCTTGTAAAGATAAAAGTGCCATTTTACTTCTGAACAACCTGAACGATATAAATTGTGGTCATGTCAGAAAATGTGTGATGCTCTCCATTATCATTTGGACAATATATTTATTAGATTTGGCTAGAAATTATATAGATAAATTGTAGGTATTCCAAAGGGTACTAATTGTGCTCCTCTTGCTGCAGATTTGTTGTTTTTTGTTATGAGATAGAATTTATGTTGTCTCTGTCAGACAATAATCAAACTGATATTATTGAAGCTTTTAACTCCACCTCCAGATATTTAGATTACTTACTTGATATTGATAATCCTTATTTTGATCAAATGGTAGGTCAGATGTATCCTACTGAACTTTAGTTAAATAAGGCGATACTGATACTGAAGCTCCGGTTTGGACTTGAATTTGTAAATAACAAATGACATAGTTTCTTCTAAAATTTATGATAAACGGGATGATTTTAATTTTGAAACAGTAAATTTCTGACTTCTTGATGGAGATGTTCCTCGCTCTCCTTACTATGGTGTATATATATTTCTAAGCTTATTCGTTTTACTAGAGTGTGTTCTAATGTTGATTATTTCAACAACAGAAACTTATTTTTTAAAACTGCTAAGTTATTAAAGCAAGGTTATAGATATCATAAAATTTGAAAAGCATTTTCTAAATTCTACCACAGACACTCAGAGTTAATTGTTAAATACAACATTGGGTTAAAAACTCTTCTGCAACAAGGCATATCAGAACCTATATTTTATGGTGATTTAGTCAATAAATTCAAACGAAATGTTGAAAAATCTCATTTAATTGATCACTTCAAAAGATTGCAAAACGTTATATAAGGGTTGGATATAACTTGGATATCATGCGAAAGTCTATATGCCTGGTTTTAAACCCAATCACTGTTTATAGCTGTTGTTTCCTCTTTAATTGCACGACGGTGGGTCAGGCCTCAGACTCTATGACGGCTCTGACGTAAAGTTTTAATCGGTGGGTTGGTGCCTGATGCTTATCTGTAGCTGGACCCACCGTGGCTTAACTTTAGGTTTTCTTTAGCTCTGACTATCTGTGAGTCATGAGCCCTTTTCTTTGTTTCATCATGGTGTCTTATATTGATTAGAATGTTTCTCCATGATGATACATTGCCATTAGTTAGAAGGCCTCCATATATGCGAGCTGAACATTTATTGTACTTCAACAATAGCAGAATCTAGTGTGAAGATTTGGTACCAGTAAAATGCATTTAATCCCCCCCCCCCCCCCCGGTGGCTTAGGCTGCTGTCCGTTCTAAGGCGGTGGTTCTGTTGTGTTGACTTTTTGTTTACTGTAAATCCCAAAGTGGGAGTCGGTAATTGTTCTATGTTTTGTTGTACGTTACTTTATGTCCATTCTAGTATTGCAATCATCTTGATGGGGAAAAGAGAGCTGGTTGCTTTGCTTAATGTGTCCTCCTGGAGTCTCGTGATGGCTGAGTGGCTCTTCCTCGCGGTGCCATGGGGTTGTCTGCGGTTTGTGATTGTGGTATTTCCTGATCATACTCACTTACTATTTTTCAGGCTTTTCGAACAGCCCAGAAACGACGGCCCAACTACAAATAAAGCTGAGCTACTCTTCTTTTATGTACAGAAACTAGAAAAACTGTGATTTAATTTTATCTCTTCCATAAATAGTGTTATATTTACGTTTTTGTTCTGTCTTTTGTTTGCTATGTCTTTGTGCGCGTCTGATTATATGTGCTTTGTGGTCACCTGTGGGAAAGGGCTGACCTCTTGGATCTAGTTTGTGTTGTCTTACTGTGAGTTTGCTAGTTACTTTCAGAATGGCAATAAACAATGTTAAGGGGACATATCGAACTGCAAAGATCCATGATGAGATTATGAAGAAAACCTTTTCTTACTCATTGCATTTTTAAAAAAATCAGACCAGCTTCATACTTGCAGGTAACCAAGACCTATACTGTATTATATATTGGTGAAGTTTGATTTTTGGTCAGTTTAAAAAAATAAGCTTAGGTGTTACGTGATAGCCTTTATATCTAAAATGGATAAATAATGATCAGCTCATCAACCTTTATCCTTTATGTTGTCAGGATAGTATAAACCTTAAGGTTCACATTTGCAGGTTACAAGTACCGACAAAGGTATACACAAATATCATCTTGGACATAACATTAAAAAGTAAGTGCATATGATCAGGAAATACCACAATCATTCACCGCAGACATACCCACGGCACCGTTAGGAAGAGTCACAGAACATATACAGTAACAAGACATCCGTAAGACAATAAAAGCAAAGCAACCAAATCTCTCCTACTCTTCAAGACGATTGCAAAACTAGAAATGACACAAAGTAATGCACAACAAAACAAAGACAAACAACCCCCCCCCATAAAAAAAAACCAGTGGGAAGCACACCAAACAACAGATCAACAACAGAACAACCGCCTTAGAACGGCCAGCAGCCTAAGCAACCAGGGGGCTTAAAACCCTTGTCGATGAACATCGGTGAATTGTTTATTGCATGTTAGTTCATGATCAAGTCGTAGCTATAAGCTCACTGAACATGTTGTCCAATTGTTGTTTAAAGTTCAAATCAGCCCGGGATCACAGTACGAGTAACACAAATAAGAGTGGTGGTTTTACGTCCATACTCTTTTTGTGAACTTCACAGAGCTTTAAATAGAATGTCCAATTACAAATTGTTTGCCATTTTTCTTCCCAACTGATTGACATTTTTATCAGATAATCTTGTCACATACTCTGGGCAGAGGTCCAAATAAATCACTCATTAAAAAATTCAAATGTCATCAGAGAAAAATCTTTTAGAAAGGACCAAAGTTTACTATTGCTTTATTCAAAGGGAGATAATATCAATGCGAAGCATCTTAAAGATGCTGTCAAAAACTAACCATAAGTCAGAGACAAAATGTCTGGCAGTATTTTATGGGCAATCGATGACCCTTAAAAAAGCGTGTTCGAATCCTCAGTTTACCTAGGATTTTGTTTGGAAAGGCTTATTTTGTGTTTTTAATGAAAGTAAAGATAACTTGAAAAAATATTAATTTACCTAAGTATTTTTTCGTGAATTATGTTAGGACGGGTACCAGGTGTTCATTGCAATATCTTATTTTGCTAAAATCAAAAACAGTAAATATATATCTTTTGTAATTAAAAGTATAAAGTTTTTTTTTTGGTTTTAAGTATAAAATAATCACATAATCATTTAAAGCGACACAAATACATGTACCAATCACCACTGTACGTTACTTACCTAGTTTCCCACAAAATGGTTCAGGTTCACACATTGGTGCCGTTTCGCTCCATAGACCAGAACTGAGACACGTTCTGCCAGCTGGATAGCTAAGTTTATATCCTTCATTACACCTGTATTCTGCCAGACTTTCAAATGTGGTTCCACCAGGAGTCGATACGTTACCATTGACAGGATCTGGCAAATTTCCGCAGTTCACTGCCAAACGAATACAAAAAGTCAGAGGGTAAAAAACATATACTCATTTTATTTTGTCTTAGAGGTGGTAACTTCCATTATATGGGTTAGTACAGACGCGTCTGGAATGTCCCCCTTTTTCATGCCAGCAATATATCAATTGGCTTGTTTTTTGTCGTCATAATATATGAAACACTCCCTATTCAAAACTTAAATATATGAATGCCCACTTGTATTTGATGCTCTGGATTACTGTGGCTAAAAGTAATGCCAGGAAAACCCATAAACCTTCTTTTAACCTTTTATTATGCCAATTAACTTGCAGAAACACCTTCTGGATCGACAGAATTAATTAGGCAATACAATTTTCAAGACTTGATCATACTCATTTACTTTTTGCTTATGTTTTAATATTGGATTCACACATTAAAACTTGAGGGTGTTTCTTTTGATGGCCATGTAACTATTTTAAAGCCATCAGTATTTGAGTTTTAATTCATGTTACCAGCTTTGATATAAAGTTAAATGCAAATGGGTACCTTCTTTTAACTTATACCCAAAAATGAGCACATCAGGTCGTGGTAATGTTATGCTCAGTCTTTAAGTAACATGTATTTGGCGCTTTTTTGGCTCAGAAGCATACCTTCTTAAGATCAAGAGGTGCGCATTTTATTTGTTTAACATTGTACATGTATATATCAATGGGTATGGAATTAAATCCCAAAATATATAAAACGGTCCTAATTTTGGTATGACCCTACATATTTAAATGGGGTGCGTTTTTGAAAATCATGTGATTGTTCAATGTTTTGCATCGAGAAATGAAAACATCTGCAGTTATGTTAATATGTTTTTCACCTAAGGCAACTACGATGTAAATGTTAATATTTCATATTAAGTAGTGTTGTTCCAATTAATCGAAGTAATTGCTTAATTTGTACCTTGATCTCTTACTGGGTGATATTGATAGATTATCTTTACGTTAAACCATTCGATTTAATTTCCTAAATTTTAGCTGGTGCTAGCTGGCGTGAAAAGGACCTCTGACGGTGGTAATGGGAATCACAGTGTATCGCTGCCTATAATTTTGATAAAACTTAAAGTCGATCAAATGCTTGCATCTTCATATATAAGCTCACTGCTGGTCTCTATTTTATAATTTTGCATTTGTTTCCTATTTCATTGAATGTACGGCTTTATTTTGGGGCTAAAATGGTCACTTTTTGTATTATACATATAGGAAATAGAAAAAAAAATCATTCCCTCCCCGAGTCCCAACTAATCCTTTTGCACGTAAGTGTGTTCTCATATTTTACATACCAATTAAATGACGCTGCTTGTTGGTATGATGTTTTGATGTCATCAGCCAAGAGGTCAGCCCTTTCCCAGCAGGTGACCACAAAGCACATATAAACAGACGCGCACAAAGACATAGCAAACACAAGACAGAACAAAAACATAAAAGATCCACAAAAGAAGTAGCACCTTGGAACGGTCAGTAAAATATTTTACTGGAGGGCTTAAACCGGTTTAACGGCGCCAACCTCACCCTTAATTCAGATGTGGATCAAGACACATAGATATTTGGTTTGCATAAAAGACCCCTAACTTATCAATGCATCATCTCCAAAAACATATAAATCAAGATATAACAAGGAGATAAAGCAAGGATAAGGACTCAACAGTAAATAAAACTGAATACCGGAGCAAAAGAAATCCAACAGGTAAACCCCAGTGGGCCCGACAAACAGCCAAAGAATCAGGCCCCTACCATCTCATCAATAGATAAGTCTTTAAGTCGGAACCTTCATAGAGTCTGAAGTCCGACCCACCAGCGTGCAATTAAAGAGGAAAGCAAAGTTGTCAACCGTGATTGGGTTGACTACCAAGCATGCAGTCTGTTGCAATACATTAATGTTATAGCCAATCTTTTTATAATGGGAAATAATTTTAATGAACTGCGCTGAAAAATTATTAGAGCCAACAATCTTCTTCAATTTTTACACCAAGTCACCATAGAAATCAGGTTCCGAAAGTCCTTGGCGCAAGAATGATTTAAACCCAACTTGGAATTTAGAAATCAAATCATAGTATCGTCAATAAAATTTTGAAAATGTTTTGCAAAGTTTATGATACCGATAGCCTTGTTTAAGAAGTTTCTGAGTTAATAATTTATTGCGAGTGATGAAGTCAGCAACATAGCTAGATGCTCTAGCAAAACGAATGAGTTGAGAGATATAGACTCCATAGGATGTAGAACGAGGAATATCACTGTGGACTCTCTCGTTTAAAAGAAGCACTAGATACAGGCATTGCACATTTGATATTTTTCTATTATATCTTAGTACCTTAAGTGTAATAATCTATACATACCAGTAACACACTTGTAATATGTCCTTCCTCTAAAAACTGTTGGCTCACATTTCTTCTCACTACAGCAACACTGTAAAACACAACTAAAACATTGTCGCAGATAGGAAGCACTCTAGCACGTACTAACCTGTCGCCTTTCGCTCGGTTCACACTGGGATTGAACCGCCATTTTTATTGAAAACATATTATGCGATCACTGCTAGCATGACTGAGGGCTTTACATCCAGAAAAAATTGACTAAAAGAGAAATGGTATACTGTATTTTTTTTGACTTTTTGCTTTTTTTTAACGATAAATTCTGTCACTACAGGGGCGCGAGAATTGAGCGGGACGAGCCTAATGTCGCTAGCTACCCATAATGCAAAGGGTGAAATGCGAGAGATCTAGATGAGTTGTCGTCAGGTCTCGCGAGAATGCAACTAAAATGATTACCCTGATGTTATTAACATTAATCTTACGGCTCCTCTTTCATCTGTATATGGACAGTGTTTATATTTAGCGCAAATATTACAAAAATACAGGTGTAAAAAATACAACAGAGGTTTCAGATCACTGCTATTACCTTGGAGTCAAAATGCAAGAAGAAATATACATTTAAACAGTTTAGGGATCGTCATGCAAATTCTTGCACACCGGATAAGGATATCTGAGATTTTACCCTGGCATAGAAATTCTTATCTTACCCATGCTATCTTACCCAGGACGTCAAGTAACGTCATCATGTGTAATTGCAACTTAGCGTATTCAGGGACTTCTGGAAGCTTATTTTAAAATAAATAAATAAACAAAAAATAAATTATTAAATAAAGAAATAAAAACAATGGTGAGAAAGAAAAATAATCCATTAATCGTGTGAGGGTAGGATAGAAATATCCATCCCTCGCGATCACTGTTTGTGGTCACTCGGCAAGCTTCATGATGACAAACGGCGATCCTCAGGACGATATTTGTCTATCCTACCCTCACACTCGTGAGAGTTTCTTATATGCCTCTCTTTCATTTTTTGTCAGGATGTGCTTATACTTGGCACAAATATTACATGCCATGTGTAGTTAACAACACTTGTCACACCATATGCATATGACCATGAGTCAAAGATCAATGCCAAGTATACTTAAAATCAGTTTAATATCTTATAACGCAGCCTCCTTTAACTCTTATAATTGATATGGTGGTTAAAGATCATAACTATGATGCCAAGGTTAGATATACATATAATCTGTATTTTTGTCATATTTTGTACAATGATTTCCAATATGACATTCGAATCAAAGGCCAAAGTCAAATATATGCATATCTCGCTCGTTTTGACACAGGCTATTCATAAAATATGACACAATGTTGTATAAATATGTAGAAGACAATAAATTATTTGTGTTTTCAAAATGGCTCTTGAGTCATAAGATCTTGACTGAATAATTTAATTCAAGGTGTATGGCTTGTAAAGTGTACATCTCTTACATGTTTTGATTTAGGTAGTTTTGCACACCGATTGCCTAAAGGCGAGTAAATATCAACAGTGGTTAACGTCTACAGATGTGACTTTTATACTAAAGTTTAAGGTAAAATACTTAAACATGCAACGCTAACACTTATAGAAAATGTAAGTGAATCATAGTTGGGACACATGTTTTACATTATTTATAATTGACAGCAGTGCGTATTGATTGCTGATATGACCTTAGAGACAATGTTCATGTCAAAAAGGGCATACTATGTTAGTTTAAATGTAAATGCTGATATTTGCGAAGAACTCAATCGATTGATTCAATTCTTCTTAATATTAAGATGCCAGCAACTGTTGACAATTTTAACATTTATTAGCATGATTAATTACAACATATGTTGGATCTAACACAAAACTTGTGTGGGTGCGTGTAGGCCTCTGGAAGAAGAGAGCTCATTTGGCATAGGACGATCCACGCACCCAGTTAGTGAAATAGTTACGGTTTGTCTTAACCCCATGTGTTTAGTTTCATTTCTTTGTTGTGATGAGGTTTCTAGAGAAGTAGCTTTTGTTTTGATAGCTATAAGTATTCGTTACTGCGGTGTTAGAATACCTCTATTGTATATGTGAATTGGTGTGTCGTTTATCACACACTTTTGAAATAAACAGCTCTTTACGAGCGTGTGTACTATGTTGTCTTTATAGTAGAAACTGACTCGCGTATGTCTCTATCCCTAGCAGACAAAAGCCAGGTCTGCAAAAACGCGTATTCTGGAAAATTTCTTTCTTTTTCAGTTGCAAATAAAGACCGACGAATTACGTTTGAGCGGAAATCATACCGTGACGGGGTATGAAATGAGCGGAGAACCATACAGTCAAAAGAACGGATTGATAAATCGTTCAAATTCGCGAATTTTTCAACCTTTAAAAAGTATTCACTCAGTCGTATTACCTGTACTGGCCAATATTGGTCTGTCCTTAATAGGTGATTGGGACCGCATTGTAGTGGTGGATCTAGAGGGGGTTCGGCCCCCCTCCCCGCTCTCAAATATCCTATGAAAATGAAATAATTTGGTCACAGTGAGACCATATTATTTCATTTTCATGGGATGTTTAAAATAAATGAGATAAAATCAGCAAAGCGAACCCCAACACCTTTATACATATGAACCCCTTCGACAAATGCTTGATCTTCCCCTGCATCTGGGTGTTTACCTGGAAAATTCGCTCATTGAATGATTTAAACATCCGCTCTTTTGCCTTATGGTTCTCCACTCTTTCGTAAAATTCAATCTGCTCTTTCGTATTATGGATCCGCTCAAACGTTAATCTCCCATAAAGACACACCAATTGAGTGCTCAAACAGAAAGTGAATATGACCAGTAAATGTCACAATCACACACTCAAAATTGCCCTTTTGCGCTGTTTATAGGTGTAAATATATGTGTGTTATGAAAACAACAAGTTTTCAACAAGTTGTGCTATACCAATGGACAGTCTGTTTAGAGTTTGTCACACTTTGAGTGATGAAAACCACTAGTGTATCTGATGTTAACCCGTGTCAGGTATGGGTCTAGAATGTTGGTAAGTTACACGTAGTCGTGTGTATTAACTGATTTCAGAAGCTGCCAGGTTGGTACTGATTGTAATTTGCTTCTGCAATACACTGGGGTTGGTACCCAGTTGGTATGCTCAGTATTTGCTGGGGTTGGTACCAAGAGAGCTTTATGCAAGTGCTCTTTTTCAAATAATAACTTTCTAAAGAAAGTCTCAAATTTCGCAATATTCTTCCAGTAGATAATAGCGTGCGATCAAGCCAAAGTCAAAACTCTAGCTTGCCAATTATGAGCTTTGCCTCCATGGTATATTTGCTGAGTAAGCATGTTGGCGCCTTCTCTGATCTCTGTTAATTACCAAGGTTTGGACAGACGTGGGGTACTCAGCAGTTAGTCACGGATCAAAAGATTAACCCATAGAACCCATAGTTCTCCTAATAAGTGTGTTTATGTTTTATTTTTTCAAATAAGTAGCATGTACTACATAAGATGTTTGACCCTAATAAATAAGTGGATATGATCAGGAAACCCAATCACGACCAAAGTTGTCAACTTTTTCATTCACTAATGTATTCTAGAAGTTTCATGGTCAAATAGTACAGGCCAAGATTAGATTGCTCATGTATGTAGGTGATTATGCAAGAAAACACCAAGCATGACGAATATCCTCAACTTTGTAGTCTGCTGACGTATTTGAGAACCTGCATTGTCAAATAGTTTGGTTCCAGACTAGTTAATATATATTTTATTGCCACAAATAACAGCAATGGGGTTGGGTCACAAGTTCTCGCAACATTAGTTACGACCCTCCCCCTACATAATACAGATCAATCAAAGCATGTAAACATGGCTACAAAACATATTGTCAACTATAAAAAATCATAAAGAATAAATAAACAAATATATAAATAAATAAATATAAATGAATAAATATGAATAAATAAATAAATAAATAAATAAATATGAAGGTTAGCATTATTCAGATTTTAAAGGCAAAAATATTTCTGCCAATCCTAGTGGATCGACATCCATACCACTTGTCTAAAATTACCTGATATGTGTCTGATGTATTTTTTCCCACACTCATGAAAATTTATTACAATGATCGAATACTCCATGTCAATGTTCACCCAGTTGTTGGGTCCACCAGTTCAAAGGAGCAGGCCTGCTCTACAGACATAGGGAAAATTGTGTATAGCAGAAAGTGAGATAAATATATTTAAATTTCCAAGTCAAAAAGAAAAAAAAAATGTTTATGTATTGTCAAAACGTTTGGTGCTCTTTATATAATCATGTACTGCTCTAAATAATGTTGAATTAAGTGTATTGTCAACTATTTCATTTCCGTATAACAATAATTGTGTGGTTAGTGGTTGAAAGTCCCTTGCAGCTTCGAAAAATAGATGACGCTCGTTTCTGCAATTGTTGCAATAAAAGAAGTAGTGTTCGCTATCCTGTATTTCATTGCACCAATTACAGAGAGGATTGTCACGAAGATAATTGATAAATAAATCATTATTCAGATTGCTACAATTGTTTCTTATTCGAGCATGTATTACTGATAGATATCGGTTTCCTGATGTGAAGTAGTTAGGTACTTGTAATTTAGGAAAAGTATTAATTTGCAGGTTGTTCCAGACTAGACTGCTTCTGTAAGAGAACGAATATGACCAGAAAACGTCAGTCACGATGGGTCAGCGACCCTTACGTCCGCTGACGTATTTTAGGAGTTTCAGGATCAAAAAGTGCGTATCCAAAGTAGATATCTTTAAAATTTGTAAACGCACGAAAATATGCTTGGTTTGATGAGAAGTGTCAGACTTTCCATTAATTTCCATGATTGTACCTTTCATTGTTATTTCAATATTCAACGGCAGATATCTTTCAATACACATATTCTAACAAAATTGCCGTTGTACCAACCTTCGCTTCGCATTGTCGACGACTGTAATAGCAACCAGATGGTCTCTTCCGTATGTAACCTCCTTCACAGGTCAACGTACAAACACAGAACAGCAAACAAATACCAGCTATCTGAAAACAGTACAGTATATTTCTTATGCCGCAAAGTAAATAAAGGACCTGGAACAGTCTCCTATAGAAAGGATACATAGGCCAAAGTTTTGTATGATTATTCTCCCTTGATCAACCATACTGGAGAGAATAACCAGGGTTAATAACCATAGATAAGTTAGGGGTCTTTCATGCAAACCAAACATTTATGTGTCTTGATCCACATCTGAACAAAGGGTGAGGTTGGTGCACCGTTAAAATGGTTTAATCCCTCCAGTAAACTATTTTACTGACCGTTCCAAGGCGGTACTTCTTTTGTGGATCTTTTATGTTTTTTTTCTGTTTTGTGTTTTCTATGCCTTTGTACGCGTCTGTTTATATGTGCCTTGTGGTCACCTGCTGGGAAAGGGCTGGCCTCTTGGCTCCAGTTTGTGGTATCTAACTGTGAGTTTGTTACTTTCCCATTGGTATCCTGGGTCAGGTGTGGTACTTGATTGTATCGATTCCTGATCTTTGCGCCCTTACTTACTTTTATATATACAATTTTAATCATTTTTATCAGATGATAACGCAGTGGTAAAAAGAGTCTGAGGTTCGTAACTTCAATATGTTTAATTTTTGAGTCTCTTAAAAATTGAATAATTAAGAGAGGCTGACTGTAACCATCGAGCATTGGTCCATTAAAACATGGAAAGTGTCAAAATTTTAGATTTCAAAAAAACTTTGTGATTATGATAACAACATGTCCCGAGTTCTACTGACGAAGTTTTAAGGCTCATCGTGTCATCGTTACCATGGTAACGCCCTTTTTGTTCAAATCCGCTAAATAATTAGACCGCTACCTAAGTTTCACTGTAAATGACAAGACCATTGCATTTGACAGGATTTTTTTTCATTTCATACTTTTGGGAAATGTATTTTGGTGCTGTTCAATGCGTCATACGGACTTGATACGGAGGTATCTGAAAATTATAAGCATTTATAGGCCAAAATTGGCCCTCATTTTCGGCGACATATTGGCCTCGCATTTTTCTTTATATTTCGCAAGGGCAACCACTTCCCGAGAAAATGGAATCTACCCATGGTTGACCACATTTTGAAGTTACAAAACGCGTATAGTTTAGGTGTAATCCTTTTGGTGTGGTTTATTTATTCGAACTTGAAAAAAGGAAAAATCGGCATTTTCATAAAAAGGGAGAAAACTAGTACGGAGAATAATTAAGCGCCTTGGTAGCTCTTCTTTGGGAGTAATCGAAAGGCCCTAATTTTTGGTTAAATCAGAACGAAATTCCTACTAATATATCAATGAGTGTGAAGTTAAAGTTGATGGAACTTCATAGTACCTCGTGGAAACATTCAATATTTGAGAGCCCAAAATGTTTAAACTATAGAATTTTTAAGGAAGATTTTACACTTGAAAAATACTTCAATATTTTGCCTGATGATTTATCTAAGACATTTTGCCATTTTCGTATTCTAAATCATAGGATGCCTATTGAATGGGGTAGATTTCTTGGGACATCTAGGGATGACAGGATATGTGAATTATGTTTTCATAACAAAATTGGTGATGAATATCATTATTTAATTGAGTGCTCTTACTTTAGTGACGCTAGACGGGTTTATCTGCCAAGGAGCTTGCTTGCTAGACCAAATACTGATACTTTTAGGCGCCTTATGTGTTCAAATGATACTCAGGAACTATTCAAGATAGCAAAGTACTGTAAAATAGTGCTAAAGACATTTCAAGAAATTTTCAGGAATATATAGGTGTTTGTTACACCATTTCGTATAGATCTCACAGACAATTATTATGGATCTCACAGCTATTATAATACATGTTTATGAATTTTTGTGCATCTAGTCATCATGGAACTAGTCAAGATACTCTGATGAGTATTGAAATCATATACATTCTGCATGAGTTATCACTCTCTCTCAGGGTTTCTTCATGTTTTGCACTGAAGTATTGCTATTCATAGATCCAGATAAGGAAATTTTATTGCGTAAACTTTTAATTATTTTCTTACCCATTAATTTGAACATGTGATTTGGGTGCTCAAGGGGACCGTCTCATTGAGACGGTTCTTTTGAGTACCCACTCCATATGTTTTGGATGAGAAATAAAGAGGATAATATTCCAATAAGCACTCTTATCTGGAGGCCTGGCTGTTTATTTGCTTAAACTTTTAATTAATTTCTTACCCATTAATTCAAACATGTGTTTTGGGTGCTCAAGGGGACCGTCTCATTGAGACGGTTCTTTTGAGGACCCACACCACATGTTTTGTATTGCTATTCATAGATCCAGATAAGTAAATTTTATTTGCGTAAACTTTTAATTGTTTTCTTACCCATTAGTTTGAGCGTGTGTTTTGGGTGCTCAAGGGGACCGTCTCATTGAGACGGTTCTTTTGAGTACCCACACCATATGTTTTGGATGGGAAGTAAATAATATTCCAATACGCACTCTTATCTGGAGGTCTGGCTGTTTTATTTGCGTAAACTTTTAATTAATTTCTTACCCATTAATTGACATATGTTTTGGGTGCTGAAGGGGACCGTCTCATTGAGACGGTTCTTTTGAGTACCCACACCATATGTTTTGTATTGCTATTCATAGACCCAGATCCAGATAAGGAAATTTTATTTGCGTAAACTTTTAATTTTCTTACCCATCAATTTGAATATGTGTTTTGGGTGCTCAGGGGGACCGTCTCATTGAGACGGTTCTTTTGAGTACACACACCATATTTTTTTTTTGGATGAGAAATAAAGAAAATAATATTCCAATACACACTCTTATCTGGAGGCCTGGCTATTCTCATCAAAAGTGGTGTTTAATTGCTTGGTTTGCTTCAAGTAGACATGAATACCCACTGAGGAGATTATGCTGATTTTCGTAATCATATTTTAAACTTTCCTCAAATGTTTATTTGTTAATATGTTTTGACTTGTACCCCGGATAGGGGTTTTGGTCAATGAATAAAACTCTCAAACTCTCTATAGATGGAAAAAATAGGACAGGCAGAAAGATAGTTATTGAGAAAAGTATAGAAAGAAAGGAAAGATTGCAACCCGATTTTCAGATCTTCATTGGGTGGTCAGACCAATCCGGCTACAGTAACTGCCTCTGGGTATGGACAAGAGGACGACAACTACATTTTAACGGTAAATACAATGGTAAAAACTGCTGATAATTTCTGTTTGTAAGTTTTAACAAGTTAACACATGTCCGGCAAAAGGAATAGCGCACAGTGGATGATCTTACTGTTATTTTTTAAAAAACAGTAAATGCGTGAAACAAACGAGCATGATTCCGTGTTGTTTTTCGGATGATACACAGGTTCGGTAAATGCAATTAAGATATGAGCCGTGGCATGAGATTTCCAACAATGTGACCATTTTGACATGTGTAGACTGGGACGAACCTCTGCAGCCTCATTTAAGCTTAAAAACTCCTAGCACTGAATTCAGGGCCATATGATGGATTTTTATTTTATGTTATCATATTATTATTTAGATTCAGCCAGATCGAAAAAAAATCTAAAGTCGCAGTTCTGCAACTAAAAAACTCCAAAAGGTTTTCAGTCAGTAGCTTAACAATCATAGAATACTCAAGGGACTAGCAAAGGCTCTGATCAGACTGCGCGTATGCACAGGCTGATCTGAGGCTTTGCTGGTTGCACATACCACATTGTTAGAAATCTCATGCACTGGCCCATATATATCACGAGATAGATAGAGTCTAATAGACTAAAAGACTATGCCTGGTGATGTTTATAATGTTTCTCAGAATAATGCAAAAATTGTGACCCCCCAGGCTTCAGCCTCAAGGTAAGACTTCCTTTATTCTGTCTAAGAGGGTGGTGATCAGGACAGGTGATGAGTCTGATGACTGATCCCAATGCCCTTGAAACGGAGAAAGCAGACATTGCAATGTGCAACTAGAAATAGCCATGTCATCTGCTCATGACTGGCCCTGGCCTGCATGAAAAGATGATAGTGGTATATAATGTAGCAGGCCCCATAAGCATGGTGCTGAAGCAGGTATTATTTTTAGTTAACAAAACTATCCATATGACAGTGCAAGAAAGATTTCTTTAGGAAAAGAGAAATCTATTCAAACTTGCTTGCTTTTCTGTCTTAAATTACCCAACACTTTTTACAGGCCGTCAAATAAAAAAAATCTGAAAGGGCTTTTGCTAGGGGAACCTATGTCAAAAATTTTCAAAAATCAATAGACAATGTCTGACAGTATATCCCTTCCCTACTTGATTTAGGTGAGGGGTTGGCTAAGTTCTTATAGGTTGTGGAGATTCTCTGCCATTTCAATTCAACTCGTATTTTATCCAGGGCCTGAAAATTGTTGGCCCTGATCAGACTGCTGATGGAGTAAACTGACCAGGGTTCACAATGTTTGCAACCTTGATCCATTGTATGCTAGACATATTGATGAAGCACTTATTGTTTTTTTTTAAATGAAACCTTGCTTAGAAATGTTCAAAAACATACAAAACTGCTCTAAGGCGATGTTTCAGTTATAGTGCATCCACTGTTTATTGTTGCTCCCATTGTTACCTGCTAATCACCTTTGCAGATTGCAGGTCTTGTCCCCTGCGAAATTTTGTTCTACAAATTGGAGGTGTTCTAGAACTGTTCTAGAACATTTAGAACTGTTCTAGAACTGTTCTAAACAGGTAAATATGTTCGTTCTAGAACTCTTGTTCTACAACTGTTCTAGAACATTGTTATAGAACAAATCAAACACATTCTAGAACTGATTTCCATTCTATAAGTGTTCTTGAAATATTCTAGAACATTTTTAGAACAAATCAAGAACCAGTAAGTTCTACAAATGTTCTAATAAAATTCTAGAACATTTTTAGAACTTTTCAAGAACAAAACAAGTTGACAGAAACTATTAAAAAATGATTCAAATTAAGTTCTAGAACATTTGTCTTACTTTTTAGAACTAGTTAATTCTACAAATATACTAATAAATTCTAGAACATTTTTGAAACTTCTCAAGAGCAGAAAGCATCAGGTAGCTCAGTGGTTGGGCAATGAGATGGTTCTTTTGAGTACCCAAAACATAAAACATGTTTTGGGTGAGAAATAAAGAAAATAATTTTCCAATATGCACTCTTATCTGGAGGCCTGGTCCTTTGGATGGGGACGTTAACTGGATGTCCCCTTTGCAGGGAAGGTCACCCCTTGTGCAGGTTAAAGAACCCTATGGTAATTTAGATATGGTTTAAACTACTTGTAGGCTTTCATCCTGCAACCTGGCGTGCACAAAGTACACTTGCCGATAATACTTGCAAACGAGGCTCTAGCAGTATATAGAGAAAGAAAGAAAAAAAAGGGCAAAATAAGTAAAAGAAAATTCAAATTAAGTTCTAGAACTTATTTAGTACTTTTATAGAACCAGCAAGTTCTAGAAATGTTCTAAAAAGTTCTAGAACATTTTAGAACATTTAAAGAGGAAACATGTCATAACCAGATGGATGATGGGAAAAACATGGCTGCCAGAATTGGAGGGAAAATGTGGAGGCTCTTCAAGGAATTTCTAGATGGCAAACATGATAGTAGTATTGACTGAGACAGTGAGTAGACCTGAGAAACAGTTTCTCTAAGGTTTTTAATGTTGATTAATGGTGGAGTTGTTGTTTGTAAGTTTTTTAGCAAATGCAAGACAATGTTTTGAAATGGGTGGGGTAATACAGGGTGGCATGTTACCACAATGAGAAGATGATCATGGCTTGATTACTATAAACAGAGGTTGAGCAGTTAACATCCAATAAGTTTTCCAAAAACTGCAATGTTACAGTTTTGCAATGAATGTTATTTATTTTTCAATTCACTGATAATTCGGGAGAAATATTTTACTGACATTTACTGAACCAGCAAGTTCTACAAAAGTTAAAAATGTTCTAGAACATTTTTAGAACACTTCTAGAACAAGCATGTCATTATCATAAATTTAACCAGATTGATGTTGGGAAAAACATGGCTGCCAGAATTGGAGGGATTATGAAGGCTCCCCAAAAAGCACTTGTGGCAGTTTCTAGATGGCAAATTTGACAGTATTATATAGTCTGGGACAGTGAGTAGGCTTGAGACACAATTTCTTAAGTATTAATGTTAATTGTTGCTGTGGTTGCTGTTTTTCCAAGGTCAAATGCATGACAATGTTTTGAAATGGGTGGGGTAACAGGGGGGCAATAACTAACAACATTTAGGCCAACTTAGGGCCCCTATAATAATTCTCCTCCAGTTGATGTCTATTTATTTATTGTGTCACCTGCATTTGGGGATTACTTATTGGGGTTTTAAACCAATGTCAACAGTTTTCCAGATATATAAAGGTAGCATTCGGTGGAATCTTATTTCCAAACCCTATGTGGGACATTTTTGGGGAGGTGTTCTACAACTGTTTTAGAAAAGTTCAGATTTTTTAGAACAGTTGCAGAATAAACCACTAGACTATTCCTGAAATTGTTCTTAAACTATTCTAAAATGCTCTAAAATAATTCATGGGCATTAATAAAATGCTTTATATGACATTTTTGAAAAGTTGTTCTACAGTCTTTCCAGAAAATTTCTAAAGGTTTGTTCTGGATCAGTTCTAGAAAAAGCCAATGTTTATTCTAGAACAATTCTAGAACAAACCATTAGAACATTTCTGGAATTGTTCTGGAACCATTCTAAAAATGTTCTAGAATGATTCAGAGACATTTTTAGAACGTTAAATGGAACATTTCTAGGGGTGTTCTACAATTGTTCCAGAAAAATTTTAAAGGTTTGTTCTAGATTAGTTCTAGAACAAACCAAGGTTAGTTCTAGAATAGTTCTAGAACAAACCATTAGAACATTTCTGGAATAGTTCTGGAACCATTCTACAGATGTTCTAGAACTATTCAGAGACATTTATAGAACGTTAAATGGGACAATTTATGAGGGGTGTTCTACAACTGTTCCATAAACATTCTAAAGATTTGTTCTGGAACTGTTCTAGAACAAACCAAGGTTCATTCTAGAACAGTTCTAGAACAAACCATTAGAACATTTCTGGAATAGTTCTGGAACCATTCTACAGATGTTCTAGAACTATTCCGAGACATTTATAGAGCGTTAAATGGGACATTTTATGAGGGGTGTTCTACAATTGTTCCATAAACGTTCTAAAGATTTGTTCTGGAACTGTTCTAGAACAAAATTGATTTGTTCTAGAACTGTTCTAGGAAAAACTTTTAGAATTTTCTGGAACTTTTCTAGAACAAATTTTTTGACCTCGGCTAGAACAATTGTAGAACAAAAAATTGTCCCATTTAACGTTCTACATCTGTCCCATAAATATTCTAGAACATATCTAGAACAGTTCTAGAACAAAGTTCTAGAAAATTCTAGAATAATTTTAGAACATTCTAGAACAGTTCTAGACCATTTCGCAGGGGGTAGCCTGTAGTGTGTTGACTCCATCAGTATGTGCACCCATTTTGTCTAATCTATAACTCCAAAACAGATCTCCAGATAAGAGTGCAAAATTGAATATATTTTTTCCTATTTATCAACCAAAACATATGTTGTGGGTTGTCAAATGAACCGTCTCAATGAGACGGTTCTTTTTGAGCACCTAAAACACATTGTTTAAATGGATGGGTAAGAAAATATTTACAATTTTACACTTGAAAAATTTCCTTATCTGGATCTTTGTCCAAAAGTATACATTCCTTTTTATTTAAACTTTGTTTAATGAGTGTTCACACATATACAGTTTTTGTACACCTATTATTTTGTGCTCATTTCATGTATATTTTTTGGGGGTGTTGAACTTAGACATTTTTATCTGTCCAAAATGTTTATATTAGAATTGTGAAAAAGCCTTTTCGGCATTCTATTTTATTCTTGATTGTCTAGATTTTGACCAAACGGGCACAGGTACATCACTTTGAGTAGTTAAAAATTAATTAGATTTTGGAGACCTTGATCTAATTTTGAAGGTCATCAGGGTCATATAACTTTGAAAAGGGTGGGGTGGGGGAACCAAATGTTTTCTACTGAAAATTCCATCTACATGTAGTTCTTTGTTCAAATGCTACTCAGTTTAGCACATCAGGGTTACCAAGGCACTGTTGTTTAAATTTGATTGCTTTTTATTAACAGGCATCAGCGTTTTTTTACCAAATGTCATAACTACTGCTGCAAAGACCCCTGTGTGTCAGTAGATGTCCAGGAAGTGAGTGTAGAGGACCATATGACAGCTGATGACTAATATTAAACTTAAAGTAAGTAAAATTGTTATCATAGATTTTGACAGCTGATTAATTATAATCATAATTCCTTTTAGTTTACCTGTAGAAAGTACAAGACAGGCTTACAAGTAGTCCTACTTTTCCTACTTTTTTGACTTCTTCCTACTTTTTCCCTACTTTTCTTAATAAAATTCCTTCTGTTCTTACTTACTGGGTAGGAAATATGCCCAATCTGTGATCTCTCTGTCTTGTCCAATGATTAAAATTATTGTGATTGTTGTCTCCATGAGACAGTTCTTTTGAGTACCCACAACAAATTATTAATATTGAAATTGATGGATAAAAGGCTTAATTAGGCTTAAAAAAATGTTAAGGGCTAAAATAAAAACATGCATGTTTCAGGTTACCTGACTGTGCCTAGTTTTTGTCCCCAATTTTATTTTTTCAACATTTTTAGGGGATTTCCCAATTGGGTCAAATTGTATCTTTATCTTCCCCATGTAAAGGTTCAAATAAGGCCAACCTTAAAAAAATTGTTTGCTGCCACCCTACTGATAATTTTTCAAGTGGGTACTGTAGGTAGGTATTTTATTTTCTCTGATTTGTTAAAAAACATTAAAAATAAAGAAAAAATGTCAAAAAATAGAATTTTAAAAAAATCTCCAAAACGGCCATAAATGTTTATGGGTTAGTGGCATTTTGAGTGAGTCTCACTCGTCGCGTGACAGCCAGCTAACAATTTTTTAAGGATAGTCTAAAATATTTTCCTACCTACCATCCCTATTTAAATTTCATGTAACCAGAAACACGCATATTTTTACACTAATCTAGACCATTCGAATGTTTTAGATTTCTTAAAAACATTTTCAAATCAAAAAGTATGGAAGTTTTATTTTGTCATGAAGCAAGTGCTCTTTTCCTACCTACCAAAGCTACCATCCCTATTTTAAAATTTCATGTAACCAGAAACACACATATTTTTTCACACTAATTTGGATCATTTGAATGTTTTAGATTTCTTAACAATATTTTCAAATCAAAAGTATGGAAGTCAGGGCTTACCCTGCCATTAGCCATTGTAGCCATTTGCTACTAAAATGTAGAATGGCTACAAATATAAGTCATTGGCTAAAAGTACATTCTAGGGGGTCAAAAATACATATTTGCGAAAAAGTGTATTTGGATCAGCATTTGGATTTTCCAATATTGCTTTCATTATACCTTTACAGTTTATTGTTGTGCCATATTTTACTCTTTGAATACTGAATTTTTCAATACCATCTGGGTGTCAAACAGTTTGGATCCAGATCAGACTCAACATTTTATTGGGCCTGCTCTGGGTCCAAACTGTTTGCAAAGGTTATCAGCAGACAACAAAAGTTGCCCCTGGCGGGCACAGAGTTTAATACAAAACAACTTGTCGATACTACTTTCTGGCTAAAACCTTGGCTAAAGTTTATTTCATTTGGCTCCAACTTTCTCCATTTGCTTAAATTGCTGGCTACAGCAAATTCTGAGCCAGGGTAATTGTGCTCTGGATGTTTTATTTTGTCGTGAAGCAATTGCTCTTTTATCAATTGAAAAGTGTTACACACAGTGTAAAAAAGAGATTTAATGTGCATCTGCCTAATCTGATCTAAAGCCCATTGATTGCTGCCTAGTCGTTTTTAAAACCTAGTCTTTGTCTAGTTAGGCATATTATTAATGGCTCCCATTTTTTTTCCAGATTTTTACCATGTTCACAGATCTTATTAAAGAGACGACAGTATATGTGTATTTGATGGTTCATTCCAAGATCAAGTAACATTATACCTCAAGGAAAGTGACCATAGATGAACTAAAACAGCCAAATTACTAACACTGTTGTTGATGCAGAACAGGATTGACTATGGGACATCCATAAACTAAGCAGCTTGATACCAATTTACTGTACACTTTGTGTTTATGGGGACAAAGTCAACAGTAGGGCGGCCTTATGATGAAAAAACATACTAATCAAAATTACTTTTCATATTTCAACCAAAATATATGGTTTAGGTACTCAAAAGAATCCTCATGAGAAGGTTCTTTTGAGCACCCAAAACAAATGTTAAAATTGATAGCTAAGAAAAAAATCCACAATTTTAAGCCCAACATTTTTGTTTATATCATAATATGACCAAGCACTGAAAAAAAATATTTAACTGTGTAAAGTCTTTAAATAAGCTGTATTATACAACACATTCCACAAATCAGAATCAAAAGCTCATTAATGTGTACTTTGACAAACAGAGACAGCACAGATGAAATGCAGCATAATGCAGCATAAAGGACCATCCAAAAATTTATTGAATTGAATCAGAAGGAAGAAACCATTTGTGCAGAAAGGGTTAATTGATTTTCAAAATAGCCTTTCCTGCGTCTCGTAATACCATGTATGTAGTTTGGCAAACAGTGAAGACCTAGATGAAATGCTACATACAGCAACATTTCATCATGGTCTTTACTATTTGTTAACACAAAATTGATCTTCAGAGAAAGAAGTACATTTTTATGCCCCCAAAGGAATTTTTGAAGGCATACTCACACTGTCCGTCCGTCCCGCTTCGTGTCTGGTGCATATCTCATAATATATCTTTGAGGTAGGAATGCCAAATTTGGTTTGTGGATGCCCCTTGAGATGGCGGAGTGTGGTGTACCATTTTTGGGTCACTTTGACCTTGACCTGACCTAGTTTTTAGAATAATCGTGTCCTGAGTATATCTTTTATATTATTTGAGGTAGGAATCCCAAATTTGGTGTGTGGATGCATCTTGTGATGACGGAGTGTCACGTACCATCCTTGGGTCACTGTGACCTCGACCTGAACTAGTTTCTAGAATCCGCATTGAGTCTGTGTTGCATATCTCCTATATTCTTTGAAGTAGAAATTCCAAATTTGGTGTGTGAACTCATCTTTGGATGGCAGAGTGTTGCGTACTATATTCAGGTCTCTGTGACCTTGACCCTTTGATCTAGCTTCTAGAATAATCATGTCCAGAGCACATCTCAGACTCTCTTATATTATTTGAGGTAGGAATCCAAAATTAGGTGTGCGGATGCAACTTGGGATTATGGAGTGTTGTGTACTATTTATGGGTCACTGTGACCTTGACCTCTGACCTATTTTTTAGAATAATAGTGGCCGAAGCATATCTCTTATATTATTTGAGGTAAGAATCCCAAGTTTGGTGTGTGGATGCATCTTGTGATGACAGAGTGTCCATACCATCCTTGGGTCACTGTGACCTTGACCTCTGACTTAGTTTCTAGAATCCACAATGAGTCTAGAATAATTGTGTCTGGAGCATATCTCCTATATTATTTGAGGTAGGAATTTGGTGTGTGGATTCATCTTGGGATGGCGGAGTGGTGCATACCATCTTGGGTCACTTTGACCTTTACATAGACTTTTGACCTCATTTCTAGGTTTTTCGTGTCTGGAGCATATCTCCTATCCTCAAATGTGTCTTATGCTAAACCAATGCCCCTGGGGGCATTGGCCATGTTACTTTATCATGTCTTTTTTATTTGGCAATCCCCCCCCCTCGGTGATACATATCTGACCATGACCAAGTTGATTGTGTTGAATCAGAAGGCAGAATCCATTTTTAATGCACTAGGGTTAATTGATCTACAAATTTTATAGATTTTCCTGCTCTTAAGATGAAAGGGATACTTATTCTTTTGGGTGTGGATTCTGTTGCCGTTGGCATAGATGTTTGTATGTGCCTAACTTGTAATTTACCATTCAATTTGGCACAGATCATTATTTGATTTTGGTGACCTTTACTTAATTTTCAAGGTCACCAGGGTCATATAACTTTATCGGTTCAATCCAGAATGATAGGGAATCATCCCAACATGACTGAATAATGTTGACTGGCCAGCTGTGGGATGCAAAACATCAACAAAAAAAGCTATGAAAAGGCCTTGCATGAACCAATGGCCAGATTTTGACCAAACTGGCATGGATACATCATTGAGAAGACCTTAATAAATTGGTAGATTTTGGTGACCTTGACCGTATTATCAAGATCATGAGGGTAGTATAACACTATAAAAGCCTTGTCTGCATTCTCTCTTCTGAGCCAATCACAAAATTTGCCTAACTTGTAATTTACTGTTCAATTTGGCACAGATACTCATTTGGGCCATTTGATTTTGGTGATCTTTACCTAATTTTCAAGGCCACCAGGGTCATAAAACATGTACTTTTAAACGAGATCTCCTCCTAAGCCACTGGTCCAAATCAAAAAATAATTGCAAAGATGCTCTCTTCCAAAATTGAACAAATTTATGGTTTCTCTCTTCTGAATGAAAAGGGCAACCAGAGCTCTAGATAAGAAATATCTTAAAATGACATCTGAACCACTGGTCCAAATTTAAAAAAAAAAAATCACAGAAATGTTCCTCATGCTGCCCTCTACCATTATTGCACAAATGGTTCGGTTAAACAAAGTTTTCTCCTGAAACACCGGTCCAGATTCGAAGTAAATTCACAGAAATAGTCCTCATAATGCACAAATGAGCCGCGACATGAGATTTCCAACAATGTGGAACTTTGACAAGTGTAGACTCACACGAGCCTGACAGCCTGTGCAGCCTCCTCTTTTTTTAGCGTAGAAACTCCAAATTATGTCTAGTCAGTAGCTTAACACTCATAGAATATTCAAGCGACTAGCAAAGGCTCTGGTCAGACTGCGCATATGCGCAGGCTGATCTGAGGCTTTGCTGTTCGCAAATACCACCTTGTTGGAAATCTTCTGTCGCGGCTCAAATAGTTCTGCTCTGTTAAACAAAAGGGTGACCAGAGCACTAGATAAGGAATGTATTTAAAATGTCTTAAATGTTAACATTGATTAAATATTGTTAATAAGTTCAATAGACTTGTCACCTGCATATCAGTAGTGTTAAGATTATTTCTAATTAAATATGTGATTGAGGTCTACACCTTGCTTTTATATTGTTTCTTCCACTTTATATTTTGGGTAAAAAATAAACACATGAGCCACAATCTGTGAAAACCAGCCTTAATGACGAAGTCGTCAAAATTTAGTTAATTACACACACTTAATCTACGAAGTGTTAAGAACTTATCCTGCAAATTTTATGAAGTTATCTCTAATATTCATGAAAATATGGTATTTTGAAACTATACACCATCTAAACTTTAACACGTAACGTTTGAAACGTCATGACGTTAGTAATGACGTCAAAGTGAACATCCTCATTGGATGGTATGTCGGATGCATGAAAAACAGGTTCATTCCTGCTAACCTACTTTTTTATTATCCTTAGCATGTATGCAGTGGAATTTGCAGAAAAGTTGACACCGATTCAGTTTTGCATAAAGTTTGCATGATCTGAAACGGATAATCATACTTTAAAAAGTCTGAGAGTTGCTAAGGTAAAGTTGTTGCCATGGAAACATCTAGCATGATAATGAAGAAGTTTAATGAGAAATAATTGCCAGTTGTATTCTACTATCCACAGAATAGGTTTTATGGCAATGTATAAACATGTCAAATTTCTTAATTTTTAGTGTTTTTCAAATGATTTTTACACAAAAAGTCCTAAATGTCATTAAGGCAGGTTTTCACAGATCGCGGCTCACATCCATTTGAAGTCCCATTCGTACATATTTGTATTACTATATCAAGGGTAAATTTACTCAACAACAATTTTCCAGTCTCCATGCTGAAACGTCCTTAGCTAATAATGCTCTTCATGTAGCAAAATTTCTGAAGTTGAACAGGCAGAAATGAAATCAACTGGGGACAAAACCATTAACACAGGGGTTTTTTTTTGCATTGAGTTACAAATAAAACACATTCAGAGGGACACTCTTATGCATTTACCATTTCCGACCACTGTTATGGGAGCGCAGTGGCTCAGTGGTAGAGTGCTCAACTCAAGACCGAAGGGCCGGCGTCACTGCGTTGTGTCCTTGGGCAAGAACATTAATCCTAGCTTAGTACTGGTTCAACCCAGGAAGACCCGTCCCTTTATAACTGAAAGATTGTTGATGGGACGTAAAGAATCCAATCAAACAAACAAAACAAAACCACTGTTAAGTTGAATGAAACTCAACTAAAGAAACATTTTCGCACATGTGTTTTCACTTTTTTGACCTGGTAAGTATAGAAAATGTCCAATTGTCAACCAAGACTGATTGAAATATAAAGAACTGTGCATTTTGCTCTGCAGCTGGTTCCCTAAAAACAAGTATCACCAGGAAATGTTGCAATCACAGACCAACCAAAGGTACACAGAAAAAGACACTCACACGACAGCAAGAACGAACACAACATTTTGTTTGCCACCCATATACAGATATGGATGAGATTTTGACCGAAGCAATCTATAATATGAAATTTGGAAGCAATCCTAAGTAAAATGACTAAGTTAATATAGTGCCCACGAAAGAGGATGGACGTACAGACGGACAAGTCCAAAACAGTAGAGCTCTGCCAACATTGGGCGGGGTCCTAACGAGAACCCGTGGCACCAACCTGAAGAAAGTTTGAATCTTGAACTCTTACTTTTGGATCCCGAAGGTCCAACCCTGAGCTGAGAGAAAACGTTATGTTCATGTGCATGAACTTCAGCTTATCCACAATACACATCTCTCCAAATAATCTGGAAAAACGGATCCTTCAGAAATAGAGAGAACCTACAGCAGACTCGGTTTTATTCAGTCTGTTCATGAGAACTAATGTAAAGTGCAACAATACCCACACTCCCTAGCACCGGCTTAAGTGGTATTCTGGTTTTTGCCCAGGTTTAAAAGAATCAAATCAGTCAGCTGAGCCGCAGAGACTAGCTAGAGTATCCATTTTTTGCATTTTCAGCTTAACATACTTTCCATAGAGCAAACAACAAAGGCGCTGATTAGACTGCGCAGATGATCATGCTGGTCTACGCCTTTGTTGTTTTCCTCTCACAAAGTCCGGTTTTCTTGCGTCAAGGCCAATAAAATATTAGTGTCCCGGATGACAAGACACGTTTTTTACACTTTGGGTACGCCTCATCTCTCCAGTTCATAATTAAGAAGACTTGGTTTCTCTGAAAAGGTCCAGATAACCACCTTGAAACTAGCAGCTGTTTATGCGAACCAAATCTGGTTGACAGCTTGGCGTGGTCGAACTGTATGTGTATCGGTACGACATCGAAATTGAGAAAATTCTGTTTTGAGGTCGGACTCATCACTCTATAGGACAAGGTACCATATCCCAAAATTACAACACTTGGATAGCAGTCAATAACTCAACTTGTTATATGGTTTGTTTACAATAAAGGCCATACTGTTTATCAAACCATATTCATTTTTGAACACCAATTTTTTATGTCTTACACGTTTCTCTATAGCACTTATATAAGTAAATATGCTATATTCTTCATGGGTAACACACATTTCCTATTCATAACTTGTAAAATGCGTTGCCATAGCAACCAGGTGTGTGATCTCATCAGACCTTTGCCTCTAGACTGAACTCAAAACGGTTATATGTCATAAACATAAATCAACAAAGTCCTAATACAAACTAGAGTAGACCAAGTTGTACTCAAAAATTTGTTTGATTTGATTCTTTACGTCCCATCAACAATCTTTCAGTTAAACAGGGACGGGTTTTCCTGGGTTTAACCAGTACTAAGCTAGGATAAATGTGTTTCGCTCAAGGACCACAACGCAGTTACGCCGGTGAGGCTCCAACCCGCGGCCCCTCGGTCTCGAGTCAATCACTCTACTACTGAGCCACTGCGCTCCATTCAAAAATTTACATTGTTGTCTATGATCTTTTCTTGTTGCCATAGCAACAGGTCTTATTGTTTTATCCAACACTTTTGATAGCAGCTCACAAATTTTATTATGGCAAACTATATTTATATGTTTCATTAAGTTCAAATGCAGATTGATGGAGTTTTGCTGTTCAAAATATAATGCATCTGTATTAACATTGGTGGGTGGGGTAATGAACCCCCATTTCTACCATTTACTTTGTAACAGACCCTTAGTCAGCCAAATAACCATTCTAAAAAGCTATAGAATAACCAAGTATTGCCATTTAAATGGTAAAAAGTCTCAAATTAGCACAAAAAATCATTCTAGGTGTTGGAATGCTAGTGTTTCCTTAAAAATTCAAATTGTCAACATAGGTAAAGTGGCGGGGTTACTTCTCTTCTATTTGAAGAGGATTACACCTAACTATTATTGATACTGCTTGTACTCAAGTTGGTCTTTTAAGTTATAATACAATTTTCTTTCAATGTGGTTGCCCTTGTAAATTATAAGAGGTCAAAATCGCGAAATTTCTTAAAAATTGAAATGTGCTTGATGGGTACCTAATGTTTGTTGCCATGGTAACGTAATCAAACATATTTATGGGTAAAATAGATATTGTTATGATTAATAAAATAATTGTGTTTTCATAACATAAGCTCATTGTGTTACATTATCAAAGAGTAAGTCAGGATTATTCGATGAAAACAGACAAAATTGGCTATTTTTCTTTTCCCAAGTACTGTTGCCATGGCAACAGTATTTACTTGGATATCTCAAAAACTACTGAACATATTTGAATAATTTTTTTATGAATCTTCATCATTTGTCCAGGGCTACATCTGGTAGAAAAATAAGCAAAATCAAAAAATTTGAGTTTCCATGGAATGCTTGATGGTTACAGTCAGCTTCTCTTAAGGTTTCATCTTAGTTTACAGTTGGGATAACGGACACAATATGCTCAAAGTTCAAAAAAGTAGAAACATTGTTGGTTGTCTCCAGCAAGGAAGATAACTCAAGAAAGGTGATGCCATCTGCAACCTCTCTACTCATTATGTCTAAATGTTTATGTTTGATATATATATATATATATATATATATATATATATATATATATATATATATATATATATATATATGATATGCATATACATTCCAGCATCTTAGGGTTTTGGAGGGGGGTGATTTTTTTGCAGAAAGTCAAGATTTAGTCAGATATTCATCTGAATACTTGGACATATAATGTTTGCAGCGTTAAACTTGAGATAAAAATGTTTTTGCATTAAATTTGGGATCTTTTATGCGAACCAAACATCTATGTGTCTTGATCAACATCATAATTAAGGGTGAGGATTGGACCGTGAAACATGTTTAAACCCTCCAGTAATATTCTTACTGACCGTTTCAAGGCGGTGCTTATTTTGTGGAACCATTTTATTATTTGTGGTTTGCGTTTGTCTTGGTCATACTGTCTTGTCTGCTTCTTGCAGCCTTGTGGTCACCTGCTGACCTCTTGGCTCTCTTGTATGTGATGTTTTCTTGTGTTTTTTTGCACTTCCCGATATGGTGTCCTGGGCCAGGTGTGGTACTTGATTGTATCGAATCCTGATCTTTGTCTTCTTATTTACTTTCCAGAATATTTCGATGGTTTCTGTAAATAAGCAGTTCGTCCATAGAAACAAAGAGAAGGCACATACCTGTATGCAAAAGAATAAACTTGATCAATAGAAAGAAAGTATCTCAAAAACACTTCTTTCGATTCCGTATATGTTGAATATTTTTTAATCAGAACTTGCCCAACGAAAAACGCATTTGGTGGATAATCCGATGGCATAACCAACTACCATTTCCATGGGAAACTATCATTTTCTTGGAAGTTTTCACCGACCAGCGAATTATGTATAAGTTACATTGCGTTGAGCCAAAAAATGACTGTTTTATTTTGTATTCAAAAAATTATACCTGATACCATTACCCCTATTTTCAAGAAGTGGTTGGGGTCACTCACCCCTTATATTTTGTCGATGAATTGGGTTGTTAATTGGTGTCTGAGTTTAAAGACCATGCGACGTACTTTCCAAATGCCCCTCGTACTTACATTGTATCCATCACGGCATACGATCAACCATTACAAAATCTAATGATTTCTTTTCTCAAGATATGTGTTTGGCACTGTTTTAATTGAAATAAACCAGAAAGTCAACTCGTAGCTAAACTCATTCTACCCAATGAGAATACTTTAAGAGATAATTATTTTGTTCTGGTTTACAAAAACTGTTATGGCTTCAATACAAAGTTTGCTTGACAACAATACCAACGCAGGGCATGTTTAAACAACTGCTCGAGGCGGTTATATACCTTCAAAATTTGTGCATTATGGCATGTGATTTCTAGTCGTTAAACTAAACGGTTTCGTTACTGCTGTCTCGGTTTATAGTTATTAGAATCAACAAACTCGGCCATTACTTATAGAATGCCCTCATCAGACGGTGGTCTACAAAATAGCACAATTAAACTATGTGATTTTATAAAATATTGTTAATGTTCTGCACAATTTTCAAAAGGTAAAAAGTTACCAATTCCATGGATTTTCCCCCAGTAAACAAACAGTACTCGAATTTACAATAATATATTTTGTTTCTTCAATATAGCATCCTCCTAACATAGAGATAAGAAAGCTGTTTAAAATGGGCCTCGTCGCGAGAAAACCTGTCTTCGGGGGTTTGCGAACAACACAGGCGCAGACCAGCCTGCGCATCCGCGCAGTCTGATCAGCGCCTTTGTTATCTGTTTGTGGAAAGTATCATATGTAAACTAGCTACAGGTGAAATTTCAATTTTCCAGCTAGACCCTGTAGCTAAGGAGACTGGTTTGAAACTCACTTTGTCAGAAACCCCGAAGACAGGTATTCTAACGACGAAGCCCAAATAATACCAGACATGAATCGGGTTGTTAATTGGTTTCTGAGTTTAAAGACCATGCAACTTACTTTCCAAATGCCCCTCGTACTTATCAATCAGTTTTTGCGTCTGGTTTGACTGCTCAAAAACTTCTGAACGATACTTTTATTTCTTTTGAGTACCAACAACATAGGCATTGATTGAGTGAAAAATAATCACACACTCTTACCTTGAGGCCTGATTATGGACAGTTATTAATGTTGTTATTATTTTTATTATTCCTATTATTATTAGTTTTATAATTGTTATTATTATTATTATTATCATTATTATTGTTTTTATTATTATTTACTAGGCATTGCTATGTAACTTACTATTTTAGAAATCCGCAATACTGTCGCCATAGCCACGTTTTTAAAAACATCAATATATATTTTAAGATACGCTTCGTGTGCCATTTAACACGCCGTATCAAGACATTAAGGGGCGGCTTAGATAAATTGAGGAAGCGTGATATATATTCGAATGTATCTAGCCTTAAGGCGATACATTTCTCACTCGCTAAGTTTGAAATATATATATATATATATATATATATATATATATATATATATATATATATATATATATATATATATATATATATATATATATCAAAAAACAGTGCAAAAATATTTTTCAAACTAAGCGCTTTCGGCTTTCGCCTTCATCAGAGTTTCAAGACACATTAGATTAGGTGGATAGATAACAAAATATAACTATATACATGAATTATGTGATTATTTAAGCCCTAAAAAAGGGTCCAGTTCTTATTCATGGATTTTCAAAAGTTTGACTGCACAATATTTATGAATTAAATACAGCGCACAAAATTTGGCAAGAAATATCTTGTACGAAAATTTGTGTAGAACAGAAGTCTAAAACATGTCTAGGCTCCTGAAAGATCGTCTACAACAACACAGCACACCAGGTGTTATACCATATGACCAGATAGAGTCATTCACCCTTGTTGATGAGTGTTCAGACGCAGAATCCAGTAGCTCTCACGGAGTTTCCTGGTGGAATCTGACCACTCCTTGTTGTGTTCAAGGCAACAGACAGAGGCATGACTCAGGAAGTCATGATCTGCAGAGTGAAAATGTTCTGCTGTTGGTGATCTTTCAAACCTATGGTGTCACCAGACATCACGATGGCCATTCATACGTTTGTTCAATGGGCCTTTGGTTTCTCCTACATACTGTTTGTTGCAACTACTGCGAGAGATCAGATAGACAACATTCTCTGTTGTGCAGTCTGTGTTCTGCCTCAGTCTTACAGTGGCCCCAGAAGATGACTTCACAGTACCAGCAGAGTTTATCATTTTGCAGCATAGACATCTTTTTCTTTTAACTATCCACCTAATTTAATGTGTCTTGAAACTCCGATGAAGGCGTAAGCCGAAAGTGCTTAGTTTCAAAAATATGTTTGCACTGTTTTTTTTATTTATATCCTTTTATATTTATTTCTCAAATCAATTTAGCATCCTTTACTGGATCCAGTGCCACAGGAAAGATATCTCGTTTGGTGCATTAGCCTATTTCTATATATATATATATACTGCATACATCAGTTAAATTTCATAATGCATCCTCATTCACAAAGCTTCCTTCTTATCAAATGTGACAGATACCTGTTCATGCAAAAGACCTTATCCTAATCAACAAATTGACTGACCCATGGTAAATATTCTGTTATAATGAATTTATTTTCAATATAAAACGTATATCTGTTCCCAGAACTTACTGTCGGTGCCGTTAAGTTAATATTATGTTATAAAGAGAGAATTTTAATGGAAATAGATCCGTTCCCTGCAAATTAATGTCGGATAAAGAATATTCTGTTATAAAGATTGACGTTATAAAGAGTTTTGGCCGTATCTCCCTTGGGATATCACAAAGTTACCCCATTCGGGATAGTCCGTCACAATTCGAGAATCGAATCATGACTCGGGTGTATATAAGGAGCATAGTATTATGTACCAAAAAGCCCCATTTTGTTAGCCAGAACTGGCGTATGGAAAATAAGTTATATTGAATGTGGGTTCATCTCTATTAAAATCGATGTTTCTGATTATCAGAAAAGTTTAATCAGCAGGATTAAAGAAGTTTATGTTGTTGTTGTTGTTGTTTTTTTCAATAGAATATCGCTATAGCGATATTTTATTGAAAAAAAAAAACAACAACATAAACTTCATTTAAGCCGGTGTGTTTTGCTGCAATCACACTTATTATTGTGTTAACATGGTTTCCGTGATGTCAGCGTCACGTTATAAAACGTCAGCGTCTCATTATCACCCGCATTATCAAAGTAATCCCCGATGTACATCCGTGGTCTGATTCCACGGAATTCTGCGGAATTGGCCGAGGCAGTTTCGATTGAAAGTTACCCAGCCAGCATTCTGTCTCGTGATATAATTGGACCTGGACCCGCTCTCAGAAAACTTTCTGGATCCGCGCACGGTGTTCATAGTTTGCGCCATAATTGTAAATGCTTTCAGATCCCTTATATGATCCTGGAGACTAAAGTCTTGGTCTGACAATAATTGAGCCGTGGCATGTGATTTCCAACAATGTGGCAATTAGACAAGTGTAGACTCAGAGGAGCCTGTACAGCCTCATGGTGATTAGTCAGTAGCTTAACACTCTTAGAATATTCAAGCGACTAGCAAAGGGACTGCGCGTATGCGCAGGCTGATCTGAGGTTTTGCTGGTCGCACATACCACATTGATGGAAATCTCATGTCGCGGCTCTCAGGCTGCACACTAAATTAAAACCCTTACCAAAATATTTTATCAGTGTGTTGGTGTTGAATGCCGAATGGTTTACAAACTTCAGGAAAAAATGTTCAGCTAATGAGAAATGATATCCATCTCTCATTCTCATATTTCACCATTTTAACCCTTTATGACCTAATGGATTCTTCCTTTTGGTTTGATACTTTATATTTGGTATGTTCCATTGTAATAACAAATGGGCAACAGGTTATATTTTTTACATAAAAATGTATCTCTTTCTCCAAAGATTGTCTTTGTCATAGCAAACACTCTTGCAACCCGGATAAGGATATCTGAGATTTACCCCTGGATAGAAAATCTAAGCGTATTCAGGGATTTCTGGAAGCCGTTTTTTAAAATAAATAAATAAAAACATTGGTGAGCAAGAAAAAAGAATCCATTATTCGTGCGAGGGTATGATAGAAAAATTCGCCCCTCGGGATCATCATTTGTCATCACTCGGCAAGCCTCGTGATGCCAAACGGCGATCCTCGGGACAGATTTTTTCTATCCTACCCTCAAACTCATAATAGAGTATTATATTGTAGACCCGGATGAAATGCCGCATTATCTTCGCTGTTTACCAAGGAGTGGTTTTAGGAGTCACTAGTATAGACAGTAAGATGGCAATGTAGAAAATCTATATCTGGAAAAGGGAAAGTACATATTTCAAAATTAAAATCGCCCGCTCAGAATAGTTTTGATTGAAATTATATAATTTCGTAATGACATGCGCAGATGCAGAGGTAGGAGGTGGCTGGGGACAAGGGGTCCGGATCCCCTCCCCCCCCCCCCCCCGAAAAATTACAACATTATAGTTTTGGTGTTAGAATTCTGGTCCAGATCCCCTGAAAAATCACAAAGCTACCAGCATTCAATGTTGGGCCATCATCAGCACACGTTTCGGTTGCGGGCCGATAATGGCCCGCTTAAAGTTGTATTTGGATCTAGATTCCCTACCTCATCGACTAAAACAGGCATATAAAAAAACGTTGTCAAAGTTAGGCCCCCCTTGACAAAATATTCTGGGTCCTCGCATGTAATGGTTAAGTTCCTGTCCGAGATGGGGGCTTCAGTTTGAAAAATATTATTGCAACAGGGCATAAAATAAATAAAAGTTATAAAAACAGTAGGATACAACATGGATATCATGCGACAGTATGCATGCCTGGTTGTAAACCAAATCACGGTTTATAGCTATGTTGTCCTCTATACATGTAATTGCACGACGATGGGTCTGGCCTCAGACTCAACAAGGCCCTGACATATAGCTTTTATCCGTTGGTTGGTGTCTTATGCTTGTTTTGGCTGGGTCCACCATGGCCCATTGATGATTTCTTTAGCTCTTACTACATATGTCAATCGTGAGATATTTTCTTTGTTTCATCTTAGTTATAATGTGATTAGATTTGTTTTGTCTATTTTTGAGTGGCCGTTTTTCACATGTTTTACTGTACTCACTTTTCAGAGCCGGTATATTACATTGTATGTGATTAAGCTTATAAATCCCAAAGAAATGTTGGACAGCCTAAATAGGACGAGATGCTTAAGATAATTAAACGTTACAAAAGTGTTGGATATAGCATGGCTATCATGCGGCAGTCTGTATGCATGGTTGTCCCAATCACAGTTTATGGCAACGGTTTCCTCTTTAAATGCACGATGGGGGATGAGGCATCGGACTCAATGACGGCCCTGAGATAACAGTTTCATCCAACGGTTGGTGACTGATGCTTGCCTTTGGCGTACATTTGTAGCCAACCGTGGTTCAACTTGAGCTTTTATTCAGCTTTGACTATCTGTGAGTCGTTTGCCCTTTTCTTCGTTACATCATAGTGTGTTAATTTGATTACTATAGATTGTTTCTCTGTAATGAAGTATTGCATAAGTTCGGGAGCCCCCATGCGAGATAAACACGTTTTGTCCTTTAACAGCAACAGAATCTAGAGAGTAGATTCGGCGCCAATAAAAAAAATCCATTTAAGTGCCCAAGTGGCTGTAGGCTGCTGTCCGTTCTAAGGCGGCGGCTTTGATGTTGTGGATTCCTCTCGTTGTTTCATGGGTCTTCGTGCTGTGTTTGATCCTTGTTTCGCTGTCCATTACTTGGAGTTCTTTCTAGTTTTGCAATCGGCTTGGTAGGGGAGGGGAGTGGGCTGGTGAATTAACTTTCAATGTCTTCCTGGTGTCCTGTGACTGTAAATGCTCTGTGGCTCTTCATATCGGTGCCGCAGTGTGTTATTGTAGTACTTCATGATCATATATACAAACAATTTAGCCTTATATAGCTGAAGGTCAGAGGTGGGGTATGCATGACTTACCAATAATGAACTTAAATATTGAGTGAGTCATTTAGATATCTTGCTGTAGAGTTGAACGCTTCAATAACACTAACTTAATTATTGTCAAACAGAGGCACTTGAAGACTCCAACAAAAGAAAATAGAGTTGCTGACATTTGTTTGATTTTATTCTTTACGTCCCATCAACAATCTTTCAGTTATAAAGGGACGGGTCTTCCTGGGTTGAACCAGTACTAAGCTAGGATTAATGTGTCTTGCTCAAGGACACAACGCAGTGACGCCGGTGAGGCTCGAACCCGCGGCCCTTCGGTCTCGAGTCAAGCACTCTACCACTGAGCCACTGCGCTCCCCAGAGACATGGTTTAGATGAAATACTAGATATGAGCCATGACATGAGATTCCCAACAATGTGGCATTTTGACAAGTGTAGACTCAGACGAGCCTGTACAGCCTCCTTTTAAGCTTAGAAACTCCAAATGATGTTCTGTCAGTAAGTTAATACTTATAGAGTATTCAAGCGACTAGCAAAGGCTCTGATCAGACTGCGCGTATGCGCAAGCTGATCTGAGGTTTTGCTGGTCGCATTTACCACATTGTGGAAATCTCATGTCGCGGCTCATATGCAGCTCAACTAAATATTCAACCTTTTGCGTTTGGGAAATCCCTAATAAGTACTTTTGCAAACAGTGAAGACCCAGATAAAAAGCAGCTTAATGCTGCATTTCATCAGGGTTTTTAAGGTAAAAGACCTTCAAACAAAGAACATTTTTTTTTAATTTTTACCTGATTCCCCTTTTCATGTATAATGGGATTAATATTCCAAGTTTATTACATCAAACCAGAAGGAAGAATGTGGGAGCGCAGTGGCTTGGTGGTAGAGTGCTTAACTCGACACCGAGGGGCCGCGGCTTCGAGCCTCACCGGCGTCACTGCATTGTGGTCCTTGAGCAAGACACATTTATCCTAGCTTAGTACTGGTTCAACCCAGGAAGACCCGTTCCTGGTAAACTGAAAGATTGTTGATGGGACGTAAAGAATCAAATCAAACTAACAGAAGGAAGAATACGGTTAAGTAGGACAAAATGCCTAAATGAAGGGCTGAAGCTTCACTGCTTGTATATGAAAACCATACTAAAAGATCACAACCTGTGATATTGTCATTCTTTTAACACACCGGGTAGGCGGCAATCGAAAACGCGAATACCATCGAGGAACGTAGATCAAAAATCAATAGAAACAGTGTTTCGATTGCCATTTATCGCCACACTGGCGACAAATGACAATCAAAAACACTGTTTCTATCGCTTTTTGATCCGCGTTCGTCGATTGTTGATAGCGTTTTCGATTGTCGCCTACCCGGGGTGTTTAACGTGCATGCATAGTTATATTAGTTATGTTAGTTTGGTCTGAATCTATGTGTGTATGATCAGCGGATGCACAGTCTAGTCTGGTTTTCTGCAGGTCCACTTACATTATACGACACATAACATGTTCTCAATTCATCTCAGTAGCCCTTAACCATGTCAATGTCTAACTTCCGTATATATATCAAATGGGCCTGTCGCGTTAAAATTGTCTTCAGGCTTTTCGACAAGGCCATGCGCATCCAAGCCTGATTAGTTAGAATAATAAAGCTGTTTAAAGAGTAACTTCAAATAATACACTTTGCCAGAGCACTGCCCAGACTGCAGAGAATATATAAAATGCCAAAACTGTGTATAAGTAAGGTCTAATAATTAACTTTGCAGGGAGTGAATAACATATTGCGCTGATCAGCATGCAAAGAATAGCTTGAATGCAAGAACTGTTTATAAAGTTAGGTCAGATAAATAAAATTAGCGGGGAAGGAATAACAAATGGCACTGAACAGAAGGTAGATTCTAGCTAGAATACTGGAACTGTTTATAAAGTAAGGTCAGATAAATATACTTTGCAGGTAACAAATGACCAATAGCCAAACTGTAGAGACTAGCTAGAGTGAAAAAAAACTGTTTATAAAGTAAGGTCAGATGAATACACTTTGCAGGAAATGAATAACAAATGGCGTTGATCAGCATGCAGAGAATAGCTTGAATGCAAGAACTGTTTATAAATTAAGGTCAGATAAATAAACTTTGCGGGGACGAATAACAAATGTCGCTGACCAGACTGTAGATTCTAGCTAGAATACTGGAACTGTTTATAAAGTAAGGTCAGATAAATACACTTTGCAGGGAAACAGAAAGTAGATTCTAGCTAGAATACTGGAACTGTTTATAAAGTAAGGTCAGATGAATACACTTTGCAGGGAACGAATGGCCGATGACCAAACTGTAGAGAGTAGCTAGAATGCAAAAAAAAAAACGTTTATAAAGTAAAGTCAGATGAATACACTTTGCTGGGAACGAATGACCAATGGCGCTGACCAGACTGTAGAGACTAGCTAGACTGTTTAAAAAGTAAGGTCAGATAAATACACTTTGCAGGGATCGAATGACCGATGACCAAACTGTAGAGACTAGCTAGAATGCACAAACTGTTTATAAAGTAAGGTCAGATGAATACACTTTGCTGGGAACGAATGACCAATGTCGCTGACCAGACTGTAGAGCCTAGCTAGAATACCAATACTGTTTAAAAAGTAAGGTCAGAAAATCAGAAAAATACACTTTGCAGGAAATGAATGACAAATGTCGCTGACCAGACTGTAGAGACTAGCTAGAATACCAATACCGTTTAAAAAGTAAGGTCAGAAAAATACACTTTGCAAGCAACGAATAACATATGACATTCACTAGACTGTAGAGACTAGCGGTTTACAGAGTATGGTCAGATAAAACACTTTATTAGGAAAGTATAACAAATGGCGCTGATCAGTCTGCAGAGACTAGCTAGAATATCAGAACTGTTTATAAAGTAACATCAGATAATACACTTTGCTTGCTGAGCATTTTATCGCATTTTCGCAACTGGTTTAATAAATTCAATAAAACATGAGCCTCTATACTTTATAGTTTTTCTGCGGTAAGTGCAATTATTCCATGCACTGGCTCATACATGTAAGTGATAAAATACGTCAGCCGTGTCAAAGAAGCTCATCAGCCACCTCGAACATAAGCAGCACAAATACGTATGAATATAGGACGTGCGCCTTACAAACAGCTGCGTAGAATAGCTTGAATCAAAAGTCATAGATAAAAATGGTTGTTGCACCAACAAACTGCACTGATGCTGAATAGACTACGTTAAGAAACTGGTCAATCAACATAAGCAGCACAAATACGTATGAATATAGGACGTGCGCCTTACAAACAGCTGCGTAGAACAGCTTGAATCAAAAGTCATAGAGTGAAATGGATGTTGCACCAACAAACAGCAATGATGCTGAAAAGACAACGTTAAGAAACTGGTCAATCAACACATTTTTGTTCACATAATGAATAAAAAGGTTGTTTAGTGACTTGGCTTATCAATTTCCTCATGTACATGCATGTACAATTTTAGGATACATATTTTTTAAAGTATACTCATGTCCAATGTAAACGCACCACTATTCAGATGTGCTAAGCTGTGGCCTATCAAAGCTGTGCAAAATTGCTCTATTTATATCTATTATTTTGGAAAATTGTAATGTTTTCGCCAGTGACTCCGTTAGCACATGATGTAACGTCAGCCTCAAAATTGTGTTAATCGCATTTTGGACGTATACTTAAAGACCAAGAAATCTGGTTTAAATGTTTTTTGTATGTAAATAGTTCCACTGTCATTTCGCCACAATGTTGACAGTTGTGACGCAACACCTAACACTACACTAACGCGAAGCACGTCACTATGTAAGCTTCAAAATGGCTTGGTTCGACAAAACTCGACGTAAGATATTTAATTGCGGTTTCTACAGTCCTAGTGTTCTACACAATGCTGATTTTCGTCGTACAAACCCAAAGGCATGCAAAACGTCATTGAAAACCTTTAAAAAGGACGTTGCGTCATTGACGTCACCTTTGACGCCAGCCATTGTTCGCACCTTTTGAATTTTAAATCTTCTGAAATTTGTGTTCATCTGCTGGTGTGCGTATAATCTAACATTAACTTCAACACAGATACTCTAATTTCGTGTATACGAGCTTTTAGAGGTTTACGTGCATTAAAAAACGTTGATATCTACGCTCCGTCGATGTAAACGACCTGTTTTACGAATAAGAAATCTTCTGCTACGACTTTGTCGTAGGTTTGCATCAATAAAAGAAGGATTCCTTGAATGTCTCGATTTTACGCGCTAGTGAAAATAACTATAGTGACGTCACATCGTAACGTTATAGACGCTTTCAAGGCAATGTGACTATTACAGACTAGCAATTAGGAGATTCTTTGCAATTTATGCACAGAAAAATGGTAGGATAACGCTTTTCGAAAATGCTGACACATGCGGTTGCTGGCTGTGTGACTTTCTGTTAAGGCGGTTGTTTTGCTAAATGCTTCCGTCATAGGTCATCAGTGACCATTCAGTTTTAAAATGCTATCAGTAACTTACGGAAATGCTGCAGTTACTACAAGAAGATGAAATTACAAAAATAAAATGGTGTGTCGTTAAAAAATTATACAGTAAAACCTGTCTTAAGCGGCCACTCAAAAATAGACAAAACAAAGATCTTAATAACAAATGGTAGCTTAATGAAGGTCGAAAGTATTGCAGAATGCTCCCCTTGGGGCATTCTGCAATACTTTTGATCTGTATTAAGGGTTGATTCGTCCTGAAAAAAATTTTGGTCTCTTTAAGAGTGGCCGTTTTTGACAGGTTTTATTGTAGTCAGTTTTGTTGGTGGTGCGTTTTTATTGGACATGAGTTTATATTTTACTAGGCTTTCCTCCTCCGTTAACCGTTGCGAGCGACAGCTATGTGGACTTCAAGCAAAGTAAGTAACGTTATCCTGCCAGGCCTTGAGGTAATGAAGCTTTTTAAGCTCAAACGAGAATGAATTCTCAACTGCTTAGATAGAAAGCTGAAAAAATAAGATTTTACTTCATTTAAGCTCCCATATGTTGTATTCACCCTGCTAATAAATGCTCAAATTCCAGCAAGTGTTGGGATTTTAACATTTATGAGCAAATAAATATATAACCGCGCAACTAGGTTTGTGATGGTAACGAAAATCCCGCTCACCTCTGTTTAACTCGACATTAAACAGACATATTATTCTTCAAGGTATCAATAGTTGGAGTTAAATGGAGGTAAGGATTTAATATATAATATATGATTATTACTATTTTTATTTTTGTTATGATATGTCCTGAATATCTCTCTGGGATGGTCACAAGCTTTCACATTCAGTCATTTATTTTGCTTTTAAGGTTATAAAAAGTGAAACTTTTACATATAATTTATACATATATATAAGTTATATTATCGAACCCTTAGATGTATTTAATTGTGATTTTCATGATGGTAGATGCAGGTCTAAAAACTCCGGGCAATCCCTATCCATACATGTAGGTATGGTATTGCAGTCAGGATCACTCACTTAGAACTTTCATACATACTGCATAGGTTTAGATAAACAAAATATTTGAGCGAAATTTTGTAAATATGTTCTTACCCATCATTTTTAACAATTGTGTTTGTTTTGAGTACCGCAATATATGATTTGGTTTGAGAAATAAGTAAATTATTTTTGTTAAGCACTCTTAAAGAAAGGCCTGGTATAAATGGCTGGGATGGAATGTATGTTTTTGCACACCGGATAATGATATCTGAGATTTAACCCTGGGATAGAAAACCTTATCTTACCCATGCTATCTTATCCAGGACGTCAAGAAACGTCATCCTGTGAAATTGCATCTTAGCGTATTCAGGGACTTCGATAAGCTTGTTTTAAAATAAATAAATAAATAAATGAAAAATAAATAAAAACAGTGGTGAGCAAGAGAAAGAATCCATTATTCGTGTGTGGGTAGGATAGAAAAATCCGTACCGTCCCTCGGGATCACCGTTTGTCATCACTCGACTAGCCTCGTGATACCCAACGGCGATCCTCGGGACGGATTTTCCTATCCTACCCTCACACTCATGAAAGATTCTTATGTGGTGAGTTGTGTCGCAGTCAAAGCTGAGTGTGATGACAGTATCTACCTTTCATAATTTAGCTGTGACATATGATTTCCAACAATGTGGCATTTTGACATATGTAGACTAATACCAGCCTGTGCGAAACTCCAAATGATGTTCAGTCAGTAGCTTCACAGTCATAGAATATCCAAGCGATAACAGACAGTGCATATGCGCAGGCTGTTCTGAGCCTTTGCTGGTCGCACATACCATATTTTTGGAAATCTCATGTCTCGGCTAATATGTAGTCTCAGACGAGCCTGTGCGGCCTCCTTTTAAACTTAGAAACTCCAAATGATGTTCAGTCAGTAGCTTAACAGTCATAGAATATCCAAGCGAATAGCAAAGGCTCTGATCAGACTGCGCGTATGCGCAGTCTGGTCTAAGCCTTTGCTGGTCGCACATACCACATTGTTGGAAATCTCAGGTCACGGCTCATTTAACTTTCATATTTGAACTGTGACATGTGATTTCCAACAATGTGGCATTTTGACATATGTAGACTCAGACGAGCCTGTGCGGCCTCCTTTGAAGCTTAGAAACTCCAACGTATGTTCAGTCAGTAGCTTAACAGTCATAGAATATCCAAGCGATAAGCAAAGGCTCTGATCAGACTGCGCATATGCGCAGGCTGGTCTGAGCCTTTGCTGGTCGCACATACCACATTGTTGGAAATCTTATGTCACGGCTCATTTATACGTTTTTTGAAATGACATAATTTTGGTTAAAGTATTGTAACAGGGGTGGTTTTTACCAGAAATGTTTCACATTTACCTTCATAGTGGAATGCCTTAAACCTATATGGTAATTTGACATTGGAGCCTAAACCCCATTGATATGCATAAAGATATTCCTGGGAGTGATAATTTCCTACTTGTTGCGCCCACTGCAACGCTCCAATGCATTCGCCATATTTGTGTTGTTGTCAACGTATATCGTTGACAATATTCTGAATGTATTTCCATTAAAAGATACTATCTAATTGTGTCTTTTCAGGTATGTGAAAGTTTAATATGTTATCTTTTAGAAAATGTACCATAGGCATATGTTACATGTTGGAAAATAGGCATTTTATAAGATTTTATATGTCACCCTATTCTGCTTGATATGCATGTACTCAGGTGTGTTAACCAGGTGTAAAAAGCTGTGTACTCATGCATTAGGTAAATAATGCTTTTAGTATGAAGATCAGCGATTGCATGGTTGCAGCTCGCCAATGGTGATCTGCTTCCACTGCAACGCTCCAAGCATTCGCCATATTTGTGTTGTTGTCAACGTATATCGTTGACAATATTCTGAATGTATTTCCATTAAAAGATACTATCTAATTGTGTCTTTTCAGCCTTCAGACGACATAATTAAAATCATCATCTGTCACCTATCGTTGTTTTGGTTTGGTCCAATAGAACCCAGAGAATTTCCAGCGAGAATATATTAACGCTCTGTTACAATGGTGGCCAGTCGATCTGGACCAACGCTGAGATACAGCATCATCTGAAACTGCGAGCAGTGGTGTAACCCCGTGATTCTGATCAGATCTCGTTCTGGAGACACATGTGACGTCACATCACCGGTGATTCCCTGGATTTTCCATCTTCGGATATGTAAACACTGTGTTTTGTGCATTTTTTACGCGTAGTTGTATCTTTCTGGGCCCAAAATGGAACAGACTGTCGATCGATCGAACGGATAACAGCGATTCGGACGGACAGGATCCATTCAACGGATACATATTTACTGTGCGCGCTTTGATTTTGTGATCATTATTTCATGATCACATGTGTTTGTGTTTTAAGTGTTTGTTTATGTTTTTAAGGATGTGTATTCATTAGGATATTAGGATTATGCTTTGGTAAGATTTTTGCTTATTTGTACATTTTTCATTTTTGATACATTTCGCTATTTTTCAGGCGAAATGTTTATTTTTGTTTAGTTGACATGAAATTCGTCACCTTAACGGACCGTTTCATGTCATGCTAAGCTGAAATCATGTGCAGTATCAGTCGGTGTCAGTCAAGTTTGTCTAGGAGGGTATATGTTGCATAGGCTTGTTTATGGACATTAACCCCGGAGATAGCTATACATTCAGATTATGACTGTAAGCAAGCCTCTGCTGTACTTTCCTGGATGGACGTGTTGAATGGTTAGGACTCGAATCTTACATGTACATAGGCCTTTTAGTAGATTGAGAACCCCACCCAGCCATGATCTAAATCCAAACCCCGTTTGACTTTCTTTCAACATCTATAGTGCGTTCGCACATTTCAAATTTGCGCATATTATCACTATTATATGCTGTTTCATTATCTATTTGAATTGACTGATATTTGAAGAAGTTGAAAGTTTTGTCAACTTAGTCAATTTTACCTGAATTTTTTCAAGTAAACTGCTGGGAACCAATCCTTGTCCGCTGCGTCACGGTCAAGTTGTTATATACTTATTAAACAACGTTTTATTACATATGACTGGATAGCGTAGAGGTTAAGGGCGTTGGCTTTGACATCCAAGGCTTGTACATCTCAGGGGTTCGAGTCTCAGATCTAGCGTTTTTTTTCTTTTTCTCATTTTTTTTTCAAATAGTTATCAGAAGCTTTTGAATTTTTTCTACAATTACTATTTCTTGTGAATTGTATATATTGTTGAATTGTTGTAAATTGTGTGTTTCTCATCTTACAAAATATTCATACATGTACTAAGCTTGTTACACGGTATGATTGTTATTTAGCGTGTGTGTAGTTTCACTCATTTCATGAAATATTTTCTCCTATAATAAACGCCCTACCCCTATATCTTCATTTCATTCCCATTTAATAACCAAATACCACCAGAGCCCACCCTCCCCTCTCCTCAGAAAAAAAAGTAAATAAACATTAAGCTGAAGGAGACTGAGACGGTTCTTTTGAGTACCCACATGTATATAATTTTTCGCGAAAACTTGCGCGCATTTTGCATATTTGCCAGTTTGGTGAGTCTGGGAAGAAAACTTTGGTAGGTATCGTAGATTTTTATGCGATTTGGTAAGATTTTGCGCATAACTTGCATATGAATTTGCAAGGGTAAGTAGAAGTCAGGTACGAAGAGTTCCTACAGCATTTTTGTGCGTTTCTACGGCATTTTGCGCGTTTCTTTAGAAATACTTCCCAAACTGGTGAAATTTTACCGATTTTGCGGCTATTTTCGCGTGAAATATTCGCTTAAAGGCGTCTTACTATTCATAGTATTTTGATAAGATCAAGCAGCGCTAGAATTTCCTGTAACTTCGGGCGATGCTTAAATCTAGCTGGTACATACAGCAAGTTTTGGGTAGTGTAGTTAAGTATTGAGTGGTTGATAATCCACAACTATTAATTATCAAGCCATTCTGCTGGCTAGCCCAATTTCATTTATCATATACATGTGAGTGATGAGTGGTTGATAATCCACAAATAAAAATTATCAAGCCATTCTGCTGGCTAGGCCTACTTCATTTTCAGATATATGTATGTGCTGAGTGGTTGATAATCCACAATTAAATATTATCAAGCTATTCTGCTGGCTAGTCCTATTTCTTTTTCAGATATATGTGTTTGCTGAGTGGTTGATAATCCACTAATTAAATATTATCAAGCCATTCTGCTGGCTAGGCCAACTTCTTTTTCAGATATATGGATGTGCTGAGTGGTTGATAATCCACAATAATAATTATCAAGCCATTCTGCTGGCTAGTCCCATCTTATATTTTCAGATACATGTGTGTAATACGTGGTTGATAATCCACAACTAAAAATTATCAAGCCATTCCACTGGCTATTCCTATCTTGTTTTCCAGATACATGTGTATGTTGGGTGGATGGTAAACCAGTTTGGAAAATAAATACCTGACAAGTAAATTTGTCATCTTTATGACTTATAGATTGCAGGTTTTCCAAGCGACTGATTATACCAAGAAGGAGTAAATCACACAAGATGGATCATGAATAGAATGGGACTCTGTATACGATTGACTAGTGGTTATCGGATGTCAAGCACTTAGCATATTGAGCATATTAGAAATTTTATACTCATAGAGTATAGCACATACAAGAAAGAACCCGTATACTTGAAAGTATCGTGAATACTGGAGAGAAGTATATTCTCATAAAGTATTGTACATATAGGAGAGAAACCATATACCATTAGAGTATCGTGCATACAGGAGAGAAGCTATACAGCTATATATTGTAGTACATACTGGAGAGACACCATATAATCAGTATAGTTCATACTGGCGTGGAGCCTTAATTAAGGAATAGTATTTCTTTGTGATATACACGATTGTAAGGCATTTATGCCATTGAAGGTCATCTTATAAAGTATAGATTAAGATGGCTACTTCAAAAGATAAAGCCAAAGAAAGAGAGTTGAGACGTCTCAAAAGAGAGAATGTAAGGGAGCAAGAAGCTTCCGCACGACAGAGAGAGGAATTTAGGGCAGTACAAGCCCAGAAGGAGAACTATGAAATTATGCTCAGACGGAAAGAGGAACAATTAAGGCAAATTAAAGCTGATGTGGTGTCAAGATTTAGACTTTCACGACAAAGTGATAGTGGAAAGAGTCTGAATCAAGAAGACCCTTTGTTTAGTGAAGGAGGTGAAGAGGCCTCCACTGAAGAGGAGAAGCATATATACAGTGACCAGTCAGAAGCTGTGTCACTGAAAACAGTAGATGCATCAGGCATCATGTATGAAGCTTCAGATGATAAAGAAAGTCCATTAAATGTTGACAAAGATCAACAGGGAAATTCTGACTTCATCAAGATGATGGACTCGGAAATTGACAAGTTAGACAGACAACTAACAGAGCTTAGAGTACAGAGAGAGAGTATTAAATCTATAGGAGTAGATGATAACTCTAATGAGAAGAAAATCTCTAAAATAAGTAGTAGGGAAGCAAAAGACAGACTAGAGAAAGGCAAAGAGTTTGCTGGTGTCAGGAAGAAAGACACAGCATATGGAATCAAAGAACAAAGTGTAATTTTATCACCTGACACCTTAAAAAGGAAATCAAGGGTTGAGAAAGAGGATAAATCAGATAAATATGATGGTTATGATGAGAAAAAAGAAGCTACAGATCAGTTTAGGTACAACCAGACTGATTCAGAGATAGAAAAAGCAAGGACATACAGTCCACAAAGGAATAGGACCATTCCTACACCAATGACTTATGAAAAAGAGTCATATCCTTATACCCCTCAAGAAGATAGGCAGATAAAGCCTGAGGATAGTCTTCAGCATGCAATGCAAGACTTTGAAGAGCGAATGATGACCAAAGTTCTTCATGAATTAAGACTGCATAATCAGCAGCTATTCTTTGAGGAGAGTATTAAGATGGAGCAACGCATGATTGCATTTGAGGATGCAAGTAAGTTGCAAATGCACAAGTTTCTCGAAGAGGAACGGAAGGCTATGAGGCTGCTTTACACAGACAAAGAGGGACAGATAAATAGCAATTATAAAATTGAGATAAAGCAAAGAGATAAAGAAGCAGAGCAACCAGTAGTTGAACCACAGGAATGGAAAACAAAGACAGATATTTTGACAAGAAAAGAAGAGGAAATCAAAAGATGGGAAATAGAATTAAGAGAAAGAGAGAAATGGATACAACAACAAGAAGATTCCTTGCAAGAAGTAGGACAGTTAAAAGAGTCTCTAATTGAGCAAAGGGATGAGTTGAACAAACGCATGGCCCTAGTTAATAATAAAGAGGAAGAATTGATGAAAGGAGAGTCTTCAAAAGAAGACAATACCCAGAACAATAAAGTGGAGACTAAAGAAAGTTTAGCGAAAAAGCCACTCAATGAAGATGATTCAGCACATAGTAAAACAAATTCAGAGCTTGAAAGTGATGCACTTCAGAAACAAGAAAAGGAACAACAGCACAGCCAGTCTAAGAATACTGAAATAAGACAGACTATTCTTGACTCTCAATATGTGTTCCCAAAGTTTTCACCTTTCTCAGGAGATGACCCCAAACCAAAAACTGAAGCATCTTTTGAGGAATGTAAATATGAGGTGGAATGCATCAGAAAGGAGAAAGAACATTCAGATGTGGCAATAACTCAGGCAGTTAGAAAGTCCTTAAGAGGACAAGCCAAACGAGTGATACTTCCATTAGGGACATCTGCAAACATTGCTTGCCTAATGGAAAGACTTGAAAATGTGTTTGGTAATGTGGCATCAGGACAAGCCATCCTGAAGGAATTTTATACCGCCACACAAAAAGAAAATGAATCCATCACATCTTGGGGGCTAAGATTGGAAGAGATATATCAGAGAGCCATTGAAAAAGGCAAAGCTAGAGAAGAAGAGCGTGACAACACTCTGAAGGAGCAATTTTGGAAGTCTTTAAGAAGCGAAAGGCTTAAAAATGCAACCAGAGTGAAATTTGAAACAATTGAAAGTTTTGAATTATTAAGGAGAGCTGTTAGGGCTGAAGAGAATGAGATGAAGGTTGCAACAAATCTACAACAACAGCAATTAAAACAACAGAAGAAGGAAGAAGAGCCAAAGGAGGATAAGTTAGACATGATTATAAAAAGAATAGAAGCACTGGAGAAAGGAAGAAACAAAGGGAGTTGGAATGCCAACCAGACCCAAAATAGACAAAATAACAAACAACCCTACTACGGGAAAAATAAGAATACAAAGTTTGACAAAAAGGATGAAACACCAAAACAGAACACAGAACCTTTAAACTAGTAGGGGTCTTCAACGAGGGGTCAGCTGAAGACCGTTTGGGAAATGAACCCCAAAAGTACAGTGTGGAAAGCCTAATTGGGCATGCCAATGAAACTGTTGTTTCATTTTGTGGAGCAGAAGTAAATGCTCTAATTGATAGTGGCTCACAAGTGACCACAATTTGTGAGGAGTATTTTAATGCAATGAGTCCTACACCTGCAATTATTCCTTTAGAAGAGCTTAAGCTCAATTTGGAGGGACCGGATGGCAGAAAATTGCCTTATACAGCATGTACTGTAGCCACTATAGTGGTACCTTTTTGTCCGGATCCCATAACTGTACTTGCATTGGTTGTTCCAACTACCAGGTATAATTCACAGGTACCTGTGTTGATTGGCACCAATGTTATCAGTAAAGCCAAGGAATATTGTCCTACTGATAAAGTATCACAAATACCAAGTCAATGGCAGGATGCATTTTTATCCATTCACAATGGATTTGTAGGATTTGTAAAATCCACAAATAAAAGGAGTGTGAATATAGAGCCACTCCATACTGTTACATTTTCTGGGTTAGTTAGAAAAGAAAGAGAAGTGGAAACAGCTGTAACTGAAAACTCAGAAAGTGCCTCTAGCAGATTAGGTGTGTGTCCACGGGTGGTGGCTCTTGACAAAGCAGGTCAAAACCAGCGTGTTCATGTGCGTGTCTTCAATATGTCCGCAAAGGCTATAACTGTGTCCCCCCATACCACACTATGTCAACTTCAAGAAGTAAAAGTGCTAAGAAATTTAGACCTGGACACAGTTGAAACTGAAGACACTGCCAGAATGGCAATGCACAACATTGAGGAAACTAATATATCACTCCCAGAAGGAATAAATTTGGATGAAAATGGCTTGAATGAAGAACAGAAACATGAAGCAACAAAACTGTTTGCAAAATGGGAAAGTGTTTTCTCAAAGAATTTGCTTGATATTGGACACACTAAGCTAGTTGAACATCGCATCAAACTTAGTGATGATCAACCTTTTAAAGAGCCTCATCGTAGGATACCACCTGGATTGATAGAGGAAGTTAGAGAACATCTACAGGAGATGATGGATGCAGGGGCAATAAGGGACAGTGAAAGTCCATATTCATCCAATGTGGTGATAGTGCGGAAGAAAGATGGATCAATACGTTTCTGTGTTGATTTCAGAAAACTCAACAACCGCACTATCAAGGATGCTTATGCTATTCCCCGCATTGAGGACTCTTTACATCTGCTAGCTGGTACCAAATATTTCTCGAAATTGGACCTCCGTTCTGGCTACTGGCAGGTTGAGGTTGCAGAAGAGGATAAATGCAAGACAGCATTCCAGGTTGACACTCTCGGTTTCTATGAATTTAACCGGATGCCTTTTGGTCTCTGTAATGCACCAGCCACCTTTCAAAGATTAATGGAAAGGTCTATGGGAGACATGAATTTAAGAGATTGTCTCATATATCTAGACGACATTGTTGTCTTCTCCTCAACTTTTGAGGAACATCTTGAAAGGCTGGAGGCTGTATTTCAGAGACTTCAGATAAATAATCTGAAACTGAAGGCATCTAAGTGCGAATTCTTTAAACGGGAGTGCACATACCTGGGACACGTTGTGTCTGAACAAGGAATCCGCACAGATCCTTCTAAGATCGAAACAGTATGCAACTGGCCAGCACCCAGAAATGTGAAAGAAATTAGAATGTTTTTAGGATTCACAGGCTACTATAGGAGATTTGTGAAAGGATATGCCTCCATAGTACGCCCATTGAATGATCTTCTCATTGGCCATCCTACCAACAAGAATGCCAAAAAGGGAAAGAAACCCAAACCAAAACCATCTGTATTTGTCTGGGGAGAAAATCAAAAGACAGCTTTTCAGACCATTATTGACCGACTGACCCATCCACCTGTCTCAGCTTATGCTGACTATCAGCTTCCATTTAAACTGCATACTGATGCATCCTCCACTGGCCTGGGAGCTGTACTCTACCAGAACCAGGAAGGAATAGACAGAGTGGTGGCATATGCCAGCCGAAGCTTAAAGCCTGCTGAAAAGAATTATCCAGCACATAAACTGGAATTCTTGGCATTAAAATGGGCAGTCACAGACAAATTCCACGACTATTTGTATGGTTCAAAGTTCGAGGCAGTGACAGATAACAACCCACTGACGTACATACTGACTTCAGCTAAGCTTGATGCGACAGGACAACGATGGGTTGCTGCACTGTCAGCCTATGACTTTAGCCTAACATATAGGAGTGGAATAAACAATGCTGATGCTGATGGCTTGTCAAGGAAAGCCATTGAAGTGACCAAGTTTCCAGAGGTCCTCAAGGCCATTTCAACATCAGTTACTGCTTCCGGTCAGAGTGCTCCATACGTTCAGACCTTGGCTATATCTGCTGTGCCGGATGACATTGTTGAACAGGATGTCCCTCAGGAACTGCTGGAAACAACTGCTTTAAAGACCACAGATTGGAAGAGGGCACAACTTGCGGATAGGAATATCTCCCAGATCCTTGAATATCTCGCTTTGGGACATCGTCCTTTAAATTGAATGGATGAGGAGTCTAAGATAGACAAGAGATTTTTCAGGGACTGGGACAAATATGTGATAGAGGATGGTGTGCTTCTGAGGGAATCTGTTCAACAGGGTCAGAAAGTATCACAGCTTGTTGTGCCTGAAAAGTTTCAGACTGATATGTTTAGGGCATATCATGACGACTTAGGACACCAGGGACGTGCTCGTACCCTGAGTCTTATGAAAAGACGATTGTTTTGGCCTGGTATGGACGCTTTTGTCAGCCAAAATATCAAAGAATGTGGAAGATGCATACGCAGAAAGGTTTTACCAGCAAGAGCATCTGAGTTGATCAGCATAGTTAGCACTGCACCAATGGAAGTAGTCTGTATAGACTATCTTAGTCTGGAGCGTTCCAAGGGAGGATTTGAGAACATTCTTGTTCTCACAGACCATTATACCAGATACGCCCAGGCTATTCCTACCCGTAATCAGACTGCTCAGACTACTGCTAAGGCTTTGTACGAGAATTTCTTTGTTCACTATGGATTCCCGGCCAGGATTCATAGTGATCAGGGAGCTAACTTCGAGTCAAAGTTGATTCAGAGTCTTTGTAGTCTGACTGGGATGAAGAAAACCCGTACAACACCATATCACCCGATGGGGAATGGCATGGTCGAGAGGTTCAATAGAACGCTACTGAACATGTTGGGGACTCTTGAAGAGAGTCAGAAATTGGACTGGAAGTCCCATGTCTCGACCATGACCCATGCATATAATGCTGCGGTGCACGACAGTACAGGGTTTTTGCCATTTTTTCTTATGTTTGGGCGTCATCCTCGATTGGCTATAGATGCCTTCCTTGGAATACCCCAGGATAGGGAGACTACCAGAAGTCAAGAGGCCTATGTTGAAAGGCTCAAACAACGTCTTGATGCTGCTTATCTAATTGCATCTGAAGAGTCAGCAAGGAATGCCACTAGACAGAAGGGTTACTATGATGCTAGAGTAAGACACTCCAATCTTGAAGTCGGAGATCGTGTTTTAGTGGAGAAGAAAGGGCATAAGGGGAAACACAAAATTGGAGACATTTGGGAACACTGTCCCTATGTTGTTACAGGAAAACCTGCCCCTGACATACCTGTATATGATGTTGTGAAGGAGAATGCAAGAAACTCCAAAACGCGAACTCTTCTCAGAAATATGCTACTGCCTTTTACAGGACTACCCTGTCCACGAACACACAAGCCTGCACAAAAGAGGAGAAAGAAGGAGAAAGTAGAAGAAGTTGTGGTACCATCTGAGGAAAGCGAATATGAGTATTCAGACAGTAGCAAGTCTTCAGCTGATGAGGAGGAGAATGAGGACGATCCACCACAAGTGGCACCTTATGTTCCTCCATGCCGTCGAGCCCCTGGGCAAAAAGGTGCACTGCTCCCTACTAGAACAAAGAATTCAACAGCAGAGTCAAGTCTACCAAGGGCTGCTAGGAACAGAAGACCTCCAGATCGGTAAAGAGGCGATGCTTGGGTAAGAAGCCAGCACACATTCACAGTTCCAGCCCACAAAGTAGTTTATCTTTGAAGGAGTCAAAGAACTATATAGGTCATAATAACCCCATAGAAAGGTATGTTTAATTAGTAAATTGAGAGGTAGACAACTCAAGGAACAGATAGATAGAAGAGCAGTAAAAGGTAAGTGATACATACATTTACTGATAGTCAGAAATATTGACAGGAAGAAGATATAGTTTCAAAGATTAAGTATGAGTAAGTATAGAAGTAAAGTTGCATGGCACAGACCATTTTATGATGTTTTCATAAACAAGATATGAAGGTAGGAAGAATTGAACACTATATCCATAAAAGTATATGAATTATGACTGAAAGATTGGGGTAATTTATGACATATTGACAGAATAGAGAAGTTATCATAGAATTACATCATGTAATTGGGTAATTGATGGATAGGGTATCAGAGGTTACCCATTACTTAAATAGCATTAGCCTATTGGTCGTTTACGATCTCCCCAGTTGGTCTGCCCCACACATATAAACATAGGCCTATTCCTATATCCAATTATCCTATAGCCATTTCATTTTCATCTTTTATCATCTGTATGGTTGCTGGAGTGTGTGACTTGTTTTTTTTTTTAAATTTGCCTTCCCAGAACTATTTTCCTTCTTTCCATACCATTTTAGTTATATTGGAAATGTCGGGACGCCATTTCACGGTGAGGGGAAATGTGTAACAGGGGTGGTTTTTACCATAAATGTTTCACATTTACCTTCATAGTGGAATGCCTTAAACCTATATGGTAATTTGACATTGGAGCCTAAACCCCATTGATATGCATAAAGATATTCCTGGGAGTGATAATTTCCTACTTGTTGCGCCCACTGCAACGCTCCAATGCATTCGCCATATTTGTGTTGTTGTCAACGTATATCGTTGACAATATTCTGAATGTATTTCCATTAAAAGATACTATCTAATTGTGTCTTTTCAGGTATGTGAAAGTTTAATATGTTATCTTTTAGAAAATGTACCATAGGCATATGTTACATGTTGGAAAATAGGCATTTTATAAGATTTTATATGTCACCCTATTCTGCTTGATATGCATGTACTCAGGTGTGTTAACCAGGTGTAAGTAGCTGTGTACTCATGCATTAGGTAAATAATGCTTTTAGTATGAAGATCAGCGATTGCATGGTTGCAGCTCGCCAATGGTGATCTGCTTCCACTGCAACGCTCCAAGCATTCGCCATATTTGTGTTGTTGTCAACGTATATCGTTGACAATATTCTGAATGTATTTCCATTAAAAGATACTATCTAATTGTGTCTTTTCAGCCTTCAGACGACATAATTAAAATCATCATCTGTCACCTATCGTTGTTTTGGTTTGGTCCAATAGAACCCAGAGAATTTCCAGCGAGAATATATTAACGCTCTGTTACAGTATTATGATACTATTGGTCGTGTTTAGGCGTATTGTATAGCCCTTGATGGAAAAGCACACCTGAAAACTGTATCACCTTTTTGGAAAACATGTCTGTAATTTGAGTTACCTAAACTTCATAAACGGCCCAATAAGTCGCGTTTTATTGCTAATTACAGTTCATGTACAACTACCGAGTTGTCATTTTTTTACTTCTTGCCTCACTGCGATTAAAGACCATGTCATTAAATATTGCACAAATAGTTTATGAAAGGAATGATAAAAAGTTATTTTGGTCTATTAAAAAGTAAGGTGAAATTAATAATAAATTAGAGATTTTTAGCATCTAGTTTGTCTACATATTTCTCTACTCTCCATGCTGCATTGTCTCATAATCTAATCAAAGAAAAACTAACAGAATTAATTGAACAAACATTTAACAGAGATTGCTCACTTTATTTGGCTCAATATCTATCAATAGGTGGCATGACTAGCGCATAATGGCCTATCTGATTTGAGCATCGCGGGTGCATGCGACATTCTTGTTTACCAAATTCGTCACCAAATCATGTGGTCCGTCCAATTGGTTGATTCAAACTTGTTATCAATCTGCGTCATCACGCGTCACAGAAACTGCTTTTTGACCTCGACATGTTGGAAATGTTTCCAAAAAATGTTTTAGTGTAGAGAATCATACCATTGTGTCACTAAATACTGTAATACAAATTATTGTATTGTTTAGCTACGAACATTTACTTGATGCCTCCTCAAACGGATTAATTATAGCTATTCAGTGCTTGCCACTTTTTTAACAAAGTGTGTAGAGTAATGCATACCGCGTATTGACACAAACCCAGCTTTTCAGTCGTTATGTGCCTTAGCAGACAGGTCAATTCTTTAGTATCGCCTCTGCACAAACAATGTATTTGGCCTGTAGTGATAAAAAAGCCTTTTTTACTTCTGAACAGCCTAAACGATATAAGTTGTGGTCTTGTCGGAAAAAAGTGTGATGCTCTCCATTATCTTTTGGACAATATATTTATAAGATTTGGCTCGAATTTATATAAAAAAAATGTAGGTATTCCAATTGGTACTAATTGTGCTCCTCTTTTTGCAGATTTTTTTGTGTTTTATTATGAGAGAGACTTCATAATGCCTCTGTCGGACAATAATCAAACTGATAATATTGAAGCTTTTAACTCCACCTCCAGATATTGAGATTACTTACTTAATATTGATAATCCTTATTTTAAACAAATGGTAGGTCAGATATATCCTGCTGAATCTCAGTTAAATAAAGCGAATTCTTCTGATACTGAAGCTCCGTTTTAAGACTTGAACTTTGCCATAGCAAATGGCATAGTTTCTTTTAAAATTCATGATAAACGGTATGATTTAAGTTTTGAAATACTAAGGACCGCATTTCTTGATAGAGATGTTCATCGCTCCTCTTCCTATGGTGTATATATTTCGCAGCGTTTTCGGTTTGCAAGAGTGTGTTCTAATGTTGATGACTTCAACATCAGAAACTTATTTTTAACTGCTAAGTTACAAAAACAAGGCTATAGATATCATAAAATTCGAAAAGCATTTTCAAAATTCTACCGCAGACACTCAGAGTTAATTGTTTAATACAACATTGGGTTAAAACTCTTCTGCAACAAGGCATATCAGAACTTATATTTTATGGTGATTTAGTTTATAAATTCAAAATAATTGTTGGAAAACATAATTTTAGTGATCAATTCGAAAAGATTATCAAACATTATATAAAGGCTGGATATAATTTGGATGACATGCGCAAGTCCACATGCCTGGTTTTAAACTCAATCACAGTTTATAGCTATGGTTTCATCTTAAATTACACGACGATGGGTCAGGCCTCAGAATCTGGCAGAATACTCGTACTTCACTATGGTGATGATCGATTTTTAGACTCTCATAGGTAATTTCCGAAAAGAACTTCGGGTTTTATACGGAAGTAAAAGGCGATATGCGATTATCCAAGGTGTCATTTAATCCCTTAGGCTTAATGTCTTATCTTGATAGTAATAAAAAGACAGATTTTATGGTTTTGATTGAATGGCGACTTTATGGCAAGATTTAGATGTGCGGAATCCTTCCTAATTTGAATTTAATGCGACAAAGGTCAAAGCGTCACCGTTATAATGGTGCATGACACATTATTTTATCTTTCCAAACTAATATACACTGCCTATATTTTCCTCCGAATTGTTAAGACTCATTTTAACAAAGTTAGAAAGGCATGCTGTATTTTAAAAACAAACATTTAACATTCATGGATCACATATCCATAGTTTTTTTTTACTCATTTCCCCTTTATCTGCTTTAACGATACAAACTTTCGAACGGTAGTGATTTCTCATGCAAACGGTTTTATTACGTTATCCCCTTTTACGTTGACGTCGATTAAAGCAATGGACGTAACACTAAAATACGCACGGCTCTCAAAAATCGGAAACGTGGCTTTGTACCAGGAAAGGACAATTTTGATTATACACACAGTGAATAGACAGCAGACCAGTTATACTGAAACCAATATCGTGAGGTATCTCATCTGAGTGGTATACTATTTTCGTTTTCTATAAGTTTATTGTCTTAAAGGACCTCGGACAGTCTTAATGAAGGATTGCCCATAAAAATGACCAGAGAAAGTTTCAAAGAAAATGATATTTTTTCTATGAAAAAGATAGTGGGTTCAACCCTCGACTTATCCACAAAAGCCGTTTTCTCATTGGACAAGTACCAATTGAAAAATATGGGTTGAAAACTCAGTTTTTGCTATTCAACATATAGAAAATAGAAAACGTTTTACTGAAGTGCTCCCCCCCGTGACCAAACTAATCCTTTTGCATACAGTTGTAGTTTTACATTTCACACATCATATAAAAGCGGCATGATTGGTCACGGGGGGGGGAACACTGTCATAATGCTCAAAAACACTTTAGTATAAAAACGTATTAGAAACTTATTTTGTAAAAGCCTGTAGGTAAATATCAATATGCAATGGCATGTATCAGGGCTTTAGTTATGAGTGCTTACAAAGTAATTAATTGTCTCATTTCTCAACCGAAACATATGTTATGGGTACTCAAAAGAACCGTCTCAAAGAGACGGTTCTTTTAAGCACCAAATTATAGGTTAAATCTTATGTGTAAGAAAATATTTATGATTTTATGCTCAAAAATTGTGTTTATCTAGACTGTTATATGTACAGTATGCAGTTATAATACACCTTAGTGCACAAGTCACACTGGTTGACCTTGAAACATTACAGGTAATAGTCAAAAGTAATTGACAGCACACTTCTTTAGATGAAATAATGGAATCTTCTCGACCCGAATTTTATGCAAACGCATCACTTTCGTCTCAAGTTTTATGCCGCAAACATAATTACATGTGAAAACTCGACGAAACTTTGACTTTCTGTGAAATAAAATTTGGTCACAAAAAATACCCCCACCCCTAAACCCTAGAGTCCTGGCATAATTATGCAATATTTTCAAAATAGTTTTGTTGTGCTAGGTGCACTTAATGTAAAGATTTGATTAACCCCAAAACTATAGTTGTCAGTTATGCATTATCCTAGCCAGAGGCTGTCAAAATTTGGGCAGATTGAATAGGAAACTGTCGGAGGTCCTTAGCCAGCCAGATTATGTACCTGTAAATACGTGTAACACTATCCAAATAATGCATCTGAATGCAAACATCGATAAAACGCGGTATTTTGTCTGATCCATTTCAGTGTAAGCCAGATATTGCATTCTTTTAATAAGTGATTTTCTTATTTCAAATGACGTACTTGTGGGTTCTTTATGGGTGAGATTAAATATGGAAATTTCAAAATCGGCTGTATTACTTGCAAATGAATATCAAAGCGACCAGAAAAAAACGTTACAAATGTTTTTTGTATAAATTTTTGCTATGTATTCGTTTCTCGCAAAACCGACTCTGTCACTGGAATGCCAGAAAATGTAGCATCAAGGAGGATTTTAACCAAAATGGCAGCCTCATTATTTCATAGAGTATAAAGCAATATCAATATATGTTAATTTACCACTCGAAGAAGCAGACTGAAAACATCCCTAGTTCATGTAGTCATCTGCTTTTGAAAACATTGTGTTATTTCATATAGCAGTGTACTTCAGTACCCTATATTGAAAGTGACATGTTTAAATTAGATAAGGAGGTGGACAACTGCATTTTTACTATTATTGAACCAAGAAACAGACCTTTCAATGAAAGTAATTATGAAGTGTGTAAATATAAATCTTTGCTATATACTGGGCTGGTTTCATTACATATTGAACGCCCCTCGTATTATACATGTTATTAAGATGGTAAACAATATAAAAAGGGGTATTCTAATTATTTTGACAACTCAATGAACATATCATCAAAGATTATCACATAAATATTTGCTTCATGTGGCCAACACTGCATTTATTGTTCAAAATAATAGGATAGACTAGATACTGTATAGATTACGTCTAATAAAAGTTCTGATCTGTGTAAAAATATGATTGCAGTTTTACTTTAAAAAACATTACTTTTATAGATCTGTAGCTTCAAAAATAGTAAGTGAGTATTATCAGGAAATACCATTTCACAAAGTTTTATCATATTTGGTCTGTCCCAATAATATTTCTTTATATACTTTTTTTTCTTATTTGACTTTACAGTTCACATTCCAAGAGAAAATGAAAGTACATATACCAAATTTTAATTGATCTAATGGGGTTTTATTCAGTTTCGCCCAAAGCCCAACTTTGATTTCTAAATAGTGCGAAGACAGCCTAAGTTTACATAAAGCTGTGCGAAATCTGGCAATTTTAATTGTTTCTAAGTATAGTTGGTGATCAGAATTTGAAAATAAAATGTAAAAAATAAGCTCGTCTTGACTCCTCCAATCTACTATTCCAGTTCTGTATAAAATTATATTCACCCTTTGCTTAAATTCAGCTAAAACATATTCTTATTACCAATCCCCTGGTTTAACCATACCCCATAGAACCCAAGATTTGACATAAGATCCCTTAACTGCGATGCCCAGTTTACACAGTCATGTTTATTCTCAATACCAGTCAGCTATAAATTATATGCATATTTAATATATTTAATCGGTTCACTTTCCAATATCTTTAACCTGTAATTAATAATCATGATAAAAATGTCATTTTTCCACTTCACCATTAACAAAATAATTTTGTGTAGATTTCTTTACACCCAAATTGTAAATAACAAACAATATTTTAAATTGAGAAAAAATATTTTTTTCCTGATTTCATCATTGACTTTTAAAAATATTTCGGGAATATATAACGATTTTTAGGGCCAGTATTTAAATTTGATGGGAACAATTCAATTTATTCATTTATAAAGAGACACTTCATAAAAAAAACGATGCGTTTAATGGCTTTTTCTGTCATGTAAAGATGTTTACTCGGGATCAATCCTAAAATTACTAAAAATAAAATTTTAAAAATCACTTTGAGCATGATCTCAAAAGTTCTTTTTGGGCACGATCCCGAAACTTTTTTTCAATCAATCGAAAAAATGTTTCTGGATCGTGCCGGAAAAAGAACTTTCGGGATCATGCCCAAATTCATTTTTAAAATAAAAAAATAAAAATTACTTTGGGCATGATCCCGAAAGTTCTATTCGGGCACGATCCCGAAACATTTTGATTGGAAAAATGTTTCGGGATCGTGCCCAAAAAAGAACTTTCGGGATCATGCCCAAAGCCATTTTTAAAATAAAATTTTAAAAAATAGTTTGGGCATGATGCCAAAAGTTCTTTTCGGGCACGATCCCGAAACATTTTGATTGAAAAAATGTTTTGAGATTGTGCCCGAAAAGCAGTTTATCATTTAAAATTACTTTCAGGATTGATCTCGAATTATCTTTTACTAATGTTGTTGAAATTTCACTCCGGCACATTTCCCAAAGAATATTAATAACCCTTCCTGGCTCAGTGGCAGGGAGAATAACCGTAGAAATAATTGATTATCAATCTCCACAAAAGTATGGGACCTGGCGGGGGATCTAATTTGTGACTCCAGTATCTTCAGTCAGACAGATATCTGCAACCAGACACACATTACTGAGTGTGCTACGTGGTTTAGTTACTACAGCTTTTAGACTGGTAGTTTATGAATACAAACAGCGACAGCCCAGTGAGCAAAAGTCAAAACAGTCATGTCCACTTCACAGGTAGGTGATATCATTTTCTTTAATAAATGATAAATTTATTTTTGAATAATGATTTCTTTTTTCTCCTCTTTCCATTTGTGATTACTGATTAGGTGAGGGTTACTAAGACAGAAGAGATGAGACTAGCTATATGAAATCAAATTATACTGAATGACTAGACTTCTGATAGTCAGATCCCAGGGGGCACGAGTTTGTTGATGTTGATTCAACGTTGACAATATATATTGAATAAAGTTGAAAATATATTTGAATTTGAAACTTGAATAAACGCTGACATACAAACGTTGATTCAATTTTGACATACAAACGTTGACTCCACGTTGACATTCAATCATTGAATCAACATTGCTATTTCAACACTGACTCAACGTTGAATCAAAACTGTATCAACTTTGATTCAACCTCAAATACAACACTAATTCAACCTTAAAAAGGTGCCAAATAAATGCTGAATTAACGTTTCTTCAAGCCTATCATGAGGCTAAATCAATGCAGACTCACAATGTATTGCATCCATCCCACAATTGGGGTACAGCAGGCATAAACCAGGGGTAACAAAATAAATCTGCAACAAGAAAATGATAAACCCCAGCTAAAATGTGAGGACTAAACACTTGAAAACGTATGACCCATTTGAAGAATTGAACCACATCATGAGAAAGCCTTCTTTAAAAAAGTTCTTTTCAGTAGGGACTGGTCATCTACATACATGTAGTAACAATGCAGCTGATCAGAGTCAGTGTTCTCACTAGGATTTTGAAAGCAGAAGTTATAGAATCCATTCCTGGAAAAAAGTTGGGAGTCAAAACTGAAAATGTGGAGTTTGATCCAGAAAACTTGGCAGCTTCAGCTGAAATATTATTTTTTTATGAATTATTTCAAAATACTTGTGAGAACTCTGACATTGCATCGGTGTGTCATACCGACTGTGAACTAAGATGTTTCGATTTTCATTAAAAAAGTAAAATAGTTGTTTTTGTTTTTATTCATCAAGATAATCACTTCATACAAAAATATTTAACAAAACAGTGCCGTCTGCTTATAATGTTTTCTGTGCATTTGAAGTTTTTCTCTCGAAAAATTGTATCATGCAAACACTATGAACACTGATCAGACTGCTCCTAAGCATTCTGACCTGGGTCCATACTGTTTGCAATATAGATCACAAAATTACACCAAATTTACTCCAAAATAATTTCATCATGTAAGCAAACATTATAAACCGTGATCAGACTGCTCATTAGACTGATCTGGGTCCATACTGTTTGCAATATTATATAAGCGTTATATATAAATTCATTTGGTCATTAGCAGATGACAGTATTAAATAAAGAGTGTTGTCTGCTTATTACACCTGCTGCATATTTTAATTTTTCCCCAAAAAAATCGTATCATGTAAGATAACACTATGAACCCTGATCAGACTGCTCCTACCGTTTGCAATATAGGTCACAAAATCTAATCTGATTTACACCAAAATAATTCAATCACATAAGCAAACATTATGAACCTTGACGAGACTGCTCAAAAGTCTGATCTGATCCATACTGTTTGCAATATTGGCCACAAAAATGCATTAAGCAGAAGAGCGTGTAAAATATTTAACAAAAAAGTGCTGTCTTTATAATTTTAAAATTTACTCCAGAATAAATATATATCATGTAAGCAATCACTATGACCACTGATCAGACTGCTTCTAAGCAGTCTGACCTGGGTCCATACTGTTTGAAATATATGGTTCATATCAAAATTTCAAATGAATGTAAAAATATTTTACAAAACTTATTTTGCCTGCTCCAGAATAAATGTATGATTTCCAAAAATGTGTAAGCAAACACTACAAGCTCTGATTAGACTGCTTCTAGCCGGGTCAATACTGTACATACTAAAAAAACTTCTCAATGGATCGGTTCTTTTGAGCACCCAAAATACAACAAAAACTTTTGGATAAAAAAATAATCACAAATTTAAGATTTAATAATTCGCTAATCTGGACCTATGCATGCAACCAAAGAAACCTTTATGCCATATGCCAAAAATGAAGGGTAATCCTCATAGTCTGATTGACACCAGCCCCCGCCCCCTGAAGATTGTTTTAATTCTAA